>OX155898.1:71577321-72911071 GCA_944588485.1 Phosphuga atrata | reverse complement strand
AGCCGGAAAATGTACTAAACTTTCCGCTAACTTTCTGTTAAGTTAGCGGGACCCCATTTTCCCGAGGAATGGGAAGTGCGGTATTTTTTTTGTTTCAATCGTTTTCAAATTAAAAAGCGGATTATTATGTGCTGTCGCGGATTTTTTTCCCCGTTGGTTCTGCCAACTTAACAGAGGTAATTTCTTGTAACATCATCATTCAAAATAAATTGTAAGTTTTGGTCTGAGAACCTATTTAGATTAGTAATAAATGAATTTTTAAATAATTAGCAACAATATTTGTGATACTGAACACGGAATAATTTTGTTGAACGTATTTGTTTGTTTTAAATTAACAGAAATGCATTGTATAGCTCGTGATACCTACCGCCCCCTATATCGTCCCCTGGCTACCTACCGCCCCCTATATCGCCCCCTGGCCACCTAGCGACCCCCAAAAAGACGTCATCACCCACTTTGAGAAACGCTGCTATAAGGGTTCCGTTTTCGGTTCGGAACTCTAAATAGGAGATTTTATGGCAATATGTGGAAAAATTTTATATTATATATTAAAGTACATTAAAAATAAGAAATGCAGATATTTTCTAAAAAGCGGGAAATTTTTAAAAATGGAGAGGCGTCCAAAAAGCGGGACAGGCGTCCAAAAAACGGGACTGTCCCGCCAAAATCGGGACGTGTGATCACCTTATGCCCGCTGGAAAAAAAAACGTGGTGCGGCCTCTACACAAGGCATTACAGACTAGTTAAACAAAACTAATCATACAAGACTAAATAGACAAGACTAGACAGACAAGACTATTTTGGATTGTATATTATTTTAGTATGTGCTAGTTTAACATGAGTGTATGTTTATTATTATAGTTATAACATTTTGAAATTATAAAAGAATTTAAATAGATTATCAATGGCAACGTTTCGAATAGGTTTCGGTTGTAACGAAAGCGTCTGATATATAATTTGTTAGGAATAAAATTGGAACGGAGCCGGTTATATACACGTTCACCTAAGGCGAAACGATTTTTTTCTTCATTAACGAAACCAGTTGGTAATTGCGTTTTCGGTAATAACACTCTCGGTACGTGTAAGGAAAATTTGCTTTTTCGGACCGTCGTAATTTGTTTTTACGGGGGTTTCGGTAATTCGGGTCGGCGGTTTTGGTCGCCGGGCGGTTGGGAAGAGTGTGTGTCTGTGGGCCGCGGGCCTCGGGTCATACCCGCCGAGACCAACGGAGTCCGAGTAATTTCTCCTCCTCGTACCGAATGTTTACGCGGCGATGCGGCACGAGCGAGCGCCGAGTGCGGGCGAATGTTTCCTTTCAGGTTAGCCTCTGTGCTCCGCCACAGCGAGATTGAAAATCTTTACATGCGTAGTGTCAGCGCGCTATTATTTTATGTGAAACAGTTAGTTTTTAGTTCTTTTGGTAAATAATAATAGTTTTTAAGTTGGTAAAAACAGTTTGTGTTTTTGGTTGTTTTGCGGATTAATGGGAATATTCTGGTGCGTGGTTGAGTGTTGTTACGATGGCATATAAATCACGTGAGGAAATTGTTGGGAAACGATTTTTGTCTGTTGTCAGTGGATTTACGAAATTAAAAATTGGGAGGATTAGTGAGTGGGGCTGGAGAGCAGGTGTTATACGTGCTGCTACACATAAGGACAACAATCACAAAGATCTACAGGTAAACATTCTCTAACATATCCGCGATCGTTCGAAAAGGGGGTGTGTACTCTCTGACATATAATCTCGTGGAAATTCTAATACTCGCACTTTTCACTATTTCTTTACATCAAAATATTATTACCTCAGCTCCATCTGTGAAATTTTTCAATTTTTTGAAAATTTCCATTACATAACCGAGCAACTATAAACATTAAATGTTTCTTATCAACGACGAATTCTTATTGTGGAAGTGTGCCAGCTTTAATTCCAACATTTAAAAGTGTTATGTAACGCATAAATATTGCTGCAGAAATGTTATAAATAGAAATATCATTGAAACTGGAACAAATGTGATACTACATCCAGACAAGCTTAATTTGACCAGATAGAGGTTGCATTAAGGAATTCGTGCAGTCTTATAAGAACGTGGAACATGTAAATTCAAATACAACACAAAATATTTCTTTCTCAAATTGCAACAAACCGAACTAAGGAGATAACAAAAAACTTATATCAAATTATATTACGCAATGTATGTGTAAAATAAGTAAAACTAGACAGGCAAGACTAGACTGACAAGACTAGAGAGACAAGACTAGACTGACAAGACTAGACAGACAAGGCTAGACAGACAAGACTAGACAGACAAGACTAGACAGACAAGACTAGACAGACAAGACTAGACAGACAAGACTAGACAGACAAGACTAGACAGACAAGACTAGACAGACAAGACTAGACAGACAAGACTAGACAGACAAGACTAGACAGACAAGACTAGACAGACAAGACTAGACAGACAAGACTAGACAGACAAGACTAGACAGACAAGACTAGACAGACAAGACTAGACAGACAAGACTAGACAGACAAGACTAGACAGACAAGACTAGACAGACAAGACTAGACAGACAAGACTAGACAGACAAGACTAGACAGACAAGACTAGACAGACAAGACTAGACAGACAAGACTAGACAGACAAGACTAGACAGACAAGACTAGACAGACAAGACTAGACAGACAAGACTAGACAGACAAGACTAGACAGACAAGACTAGACAGACAAGACTAGACAGACAAGACTAGACAGACAAGACTAGACAGACAAGACTAGACAGACAAGACTAGACAGACAAGACTAGACAGACAAGACTAGACAGACAAGACTAGACAGACAAGACTAGACAGACAAGACTAGACAGACAAGACTAGACAGACAAGACTAGACAGACAAGACTAGACAGACAAGACTAGACAGACAAGACTAGACAGACAAGACTAGACAGACAAGACTAGACAGACAAGACTAGACAGACAAGACTAGACAGACAAGACTAGACAGACAAGACTAGACAGACAAGACTAGACAGACAAGACTAGACAGACAAGACTAGACAGACAAGACTAGACAGACAAGACTAGACAGACAAGACTAGACAGACAAGACTAGACAGACAAGACTAGACAGACAAGACTAGACAGACAAGACTAGACAGACAAGACTAGACAGACAAGGCTAGACAGACAAGACTAGACAGACAAGACTAGACAGACAAGACTAGACAGACAAGACTAGACAGACAAGACTAGACAGACAAGACTAGACAGACAAGACTAGACAGACAAGACTAGACAGACAAGACTAGACAGACAAGACTAGACAGACAAGACTAGACAGACAAGACTAGACAGACAAGACTAGACAGACAAGACTAGACAGACAAGACTAGACAGACAAGACTAGACAGACAAGACTAGACAGACAAGACTAGACAGACAAGACTAGACAGACAAGACTAGACAGACAAGACTAGACAGACAAGACTAGACAGACAAGACTAGACAGACAAGACTAGACAGACAAGACTAGAGAGACGAGACTAGAGAGACGAGACTAGAGAGACGAGACTAGAGAGACGAGACTAGAGAGACGAGACTAGAGAGACGAGACTAGACAGACGAGACTAGACAGACGAGACTAGACAGACGAGACTAGACAGACGAGACTAGACAGACGAGACTAGACAGACGAGACTAGACAGACGAGACTAGACAGACGAGACTAGACAGACGAGACTAGACAGACGAGACTAGACAGACGAGACTAGACAGACGAGACTAGACAGACGAGACTAGACAGACGAGACTAGACAGACGAGACTAGACAGACGAGACTAGACAGACGAGACTAGACAGACGAGACTAGACAGACGAGACTAGACAGACGAGACTAGACAGACGAGACTAGACAGACGAGACTAGACAGACGAGACTAGACAGACGAGACTAGACAGACGAGACTAGACAGACGAAACTAGACAGACGAGACTAGACAGACGAGACTAGACAGACGAGACTAGACAGACGAGACTAGACAGACGAGACTAGACAGACGAGACTAGACAGACGAGACTAGACAGACGAGACTAGACAGACGAGACTTTTAAAAAGCGGTTCGGGGGTAGCTCTCACTAAACCCATATGGCGTTTAGTGAGAGCTCTTAGTTGCTCTACCTTGGCTCTTAGTACGCGCTACTAGGCATTCATTCAGGGTGGGCAGCCTGGATGGTTAGTGAAAACCGCCCTAGGTGTCGTCTCCCCGACCAGGATTCGAACGCGGGTCTCCCGCATTGAAGATAAACAAGACTAGACAGACTAAACTAAACATTTTTTCTGAACTGAGACGTAGTAATTGCTAGCGGGTAGTTTATAAACGACGTGTAATAGTGTGTTACACTAAACGTGTATTACAGCCGCTCGCCGGGCTGCGCCGAGCCGGGCTGTGCCGAGCCGGGAGACTGTAATTTACACGTCGTTTATAAACTACCCGCTACATAAATATTATGTGTAGACATTATGACTAGACACACTACACTAGAAAGATTAGACAGACAAGTAAACAAATATGTATCTATTAATGCAAAAGCATTTTTTATTGAAATAATAGCTGCAGAGGAATTAGCTTGGATATCCGCGACGCTTTCATTATGTGGCAGAAGTCTGGTATCGTCAGCATAGTTTGTCTTTTCACAATTAAAATTAAACTTTATGTGCGGCAGGTCGTTTATGTAAATAGGAAAGAGAGGTGTTGCCAGAACACTCCCTTGCGGTATACCCATTTTCACCATTCTCACATTAGACGTCACTGTGGCATTTTCGATTGTTACCTTCGTATAGTGTGTGCGCTTTTTTAACCCCTTCGTCCCTGAACGTTAATAATATTTCAGAAATAAATTTCCTCATGTTTTGTAAATTCGTTGCTAAATAAACACAAATATCATTATCTAGCAGAAGACTGGTATCGTCAGCTTAGTTTGTCATTTCACAATTAAAATTAAAACACATGTTCGGCAGGTCGTTTATGTAAATAAGAGAGAGTGTAGGTTCAAAAATACTCCCTTGCGGTACACCCATTTTCATCAATCTCATATTAGACGTCACTTTGGCATTTGCTGTTTTTATCTTCGTACATTGTGTGCGCTAGTTTAACCCTTTCGTCCCTGAACGTTAATATTTCGGAAATACAATAAACCTCATGTTTTGTAAATTTGTTGCTAAATAAACCCAAATATCATTATCTAGCAGAAGACTGGTATCGTCAGCTTAGTTTGTCATTTCACAATCAAAATTAAACCTTATGTGCGGCAGGCTCGTTTATGTAAATAAGAATGAGAGGAGGTCCCAGAACACTCCCTTGGGGTATACCCATTTTCACCAATCTCATATTAGACGTCACTGTGGTATTTGCTGTTGTTATCTTTGTACATTGTGTGCGCTTGTTTAACCCTTTCGTCTCTAAACGTTAATATTTCATAAATAGAATAAACCTCATGTTTTGTAAATTTGTTGCTAAATAAACCCAAATATCATTATCTAGCAGAAGACTGGTATCGTCAGCTTAGTTTGTCATTTCACAATTAAAATTAAAACAAATGTTCAGCAGGTCGTTTATGTAAGTAAGAGAGATTGTAGGTTCCAGAATACTGCCTTGCGGTAGACCCATTTTCACTAATCTCATATTAGATGTCACTGTGGCATTTGCTGTTATTATCTTCGTACATTGTATGCGCTTGTTTAACCCTTTCGTCTCTGAACGTTAATAATATTTCAGAAATAGATGTCCTCATGTTTTGTAAATTTGTTGTTAAATGAACACAATATATCCCCATAGATTGAATTATCTCCTATGTGAGAGTGCTACACTCTCTCTCTATGTGAGAGTGCTACACATACCTTATCTTATCTACTCTCTACAAGATTAGACAGTCGAGACTAGACAGACAAGACTAGACAGACTAGACAGACTAGACAGACTAGACAGACTAGACAGACTAGACAGACTAGACAGACTAGACAGACTAGACAGACTAGACAGACTAGACAGACTAGACAGACAAGACTATGATTCAATCTATTCTAAAGGGATTTCTCTTATGCCAAATTTCCTTTTTGCCTTTTTGGCTAATACCAGATCCACTGATTTTTATCATAGACAACTAATTATCACATGGAATCTTCCCAGATCAGTTAAAAGTTTCCGTAATAACCCCAATCTTTAAAAATGTAGGTACAAAGATAAGGTAGAGAACTATAGGCCAATTAGCATCCTTTCATATTTTGCGAAAATATAATATCCTGTGTGATTCCCAACATGAATTTGTTAAAGGCAGAAGTATTGATACAACATGTCTTAAGTACAAAATCCAACGTGATCGATAGCAAACATATTCCGTCTGGGTTGCTTATTGACTTCGCTTATCGAAAGCTTACAACAGAGTTAATCATGCTATCCTTATGACTAAACTTATCCTCTTATGAATAAACTATCCTCATCACAGAAATTTGGCATAAGAGAAATCCCTTTAGAATAGATTGAATCATATTTAACCCTTTCGCCCCGAATGGTACACATATGCCCCACTGAAATTTCGAAAATTTACCTTTTCATTTGTTTCGTTTATGTTATATGTAAGAAGACAAATATTGTTCTTGTAAATAATAACAGACAATACAAGACAGACCAGGATATTAAAATCCTGGACCAGAATAGATCACAACCAAATAAGTCTAGACAAGGCGAAACCAGACGAGAACGAACATATATGATTGATATTGAATCGATACTGAATCACTGAGCAGAATACAGAACACTGATCAAATCTGAACAACCATTTCCATCCATCCATGGCTCTACAACCCGGGCTGGGTCTTGGCTGCCTCAACAATTCTCCTCCATTCTCTCCGATCCTGAGTGGCTTCTTCCCAGTTGAGCACCCCCAGGCTTTGAAGGTCCTTGCGGATATTATCTCGCCATCGAAGGTTTGGGCGCCCCAGTGGTCTTTTGTTGTTAGGGCTTTCTTTCCAAACCATTTTAACTAGCCTTGAGTCATTACTCCTCTGGACATATCCCAGCCATCTTAATCTGTTTGACTTGATTTCTTGTACTATACTTGGGCTATTATATAGTTAGGAACAATTATTAAAAAATTATTAAATATTATATAGTTATACCTCAGGAACAACCATTTACAAGACAATAATTGACTGAAAACGTCTGGACAAGCCTAGTCTATATTTAACAAGACTGCTCTCTAATGTATTATTAGAAGAGGTGTATAAAGCGAAACACCCCATATGGATTTTCTGTCACCTGGCTAAAGGGTTCGACTGTGTCTCGCACAACACCTTCTTCTTCTTCAAGTAGCACTACAACCCTATGTGGGTCTTAGCTGCAAGCACAATTTGCCTCCAACGATCTAGAACTTCTATCTAGCATTGCTACCTGTTCATTTTCGATGCCCATCTTCCGCATATCCGATAGAACATTGTCTATCCATCTCATTCTAGGTCTTCCCGGTGGTCTTCTGCTCGTCGGTTTCTCCTGCCACGCTATTGCAGAATTCTCATCCGGCGCTCTGCATGTGTGTCCTGCCCATCTCAATCTTACAATTACAATTGTTTTACAATTGTTCTAACTCCGAGTGTTTTCTTATTCGATATTGGTCCATATATTTTTCCAAGTATTTTTCGTTCGAACCTACGCAGGGCTTCTTCGTTTGCTTTAGTTAGGGTCCACGCTTCACATCCGTATGTGACTACCGGTCTTATAGTAGATCTTATTAGTAGATAGTAGGTCTTATAGGCTCGCGACATTATTCTCAAGCACAACACCTTGATGAACAAAATATTTGATTACGAGGAAAAGCTTGAAAATGGATTAGATCCTACCTGAGAAACAGGAAACAATACGGTGTCGAATGGAAACGAATTGGGCCAATCTGACATCATAGAGATAAATACCGTGGTTCCTCAAGGGAGCATTTTAGCACCTACATTATTCGCAGATTTGGAAAACTACGTGAAAGGGCCGCACCTTGCACCTTGTATGCTGATGATACGAGTTTTATTTTGTCGCGGAATAATTTGGAAGACAACACTGAACATGCCAAGTTGCTGTTAAAATCTCTGGATAAATGGTTCTTTGCGAATACTCTGCACCTCAACACAGATAAAACAGAGTACATAATATTTAAAAAGTTCACATATTTCAAACCTCGACCTTGAAATACAAAATCAACAAATAAAACGAACTAAGCAGGCAAAACTGCTGGATATTTATCAAGAGGAGCACCTTCGTTGGGTAAGAGAACGCAGAAAATATGTGCAACTCTACATAAAAAAGCCTTTCAATCAAAACAACTCAGGAGACTCTTAAACACAGACGATCTCCGAATTTGGCACTATGCCCAGGTACAATCGTTATTGGCTTCATCATCATCAGTAGTGCTACTGGGCCTCGACTTTCTCCAGCCTCGTCCGCCATCCTTTGCGGTCTCTGGCAAGGACCTTCCAGTCAGCTGCACCAATTTTTCTAGCATCCTCAGAAACGCCGTCTTTAAATCTCAGCCTTGGTCTCCCTCTGCCTCTACTGCTGGTTGGTATGGCCTTAAAGTTTCTTCGCATTGGCACGTTGTTGCTACATGCCCTGCGCATCTTAACCTGCCAATCTTGATTGTTGTTATTATGTCTCTGTTTCCTGACCCTCTGTATAAGTTATAAAGCTTAAAATTATATCTTCTTCTCCAGACGTTGTCCTCTTGGACAGCACCATAAATCTTTCTTAGGATTTTTCGTTCAAATGTTGATAGTAGCTTTTGTTAGAGTGCAGGTTTCGTTACTGGCTCACGGCATTATATTATGGGCAGTTTCGTCACAACTAGAAGCAATACTAATCGCACAAAAGAGAATTGTCAGTAACATACAAGTAAGAAAAGAGTCATACAGGCCCCACTTCAAAATGAGAATTCTTACGGTCGTAAGCCTTTATATACTCGAAACCGCTTCGTACATTCACAAACACTTAAGTAAGTTATAAGCAACTATAATACCAAAGGTAAACATCTTTTAGAAACCAAGAGGACACACTTAACCCTATGCAGTCATGGAGTTGATTGCTCCTCTATAGACCTGTTTAGAGCAGCAGTGTCAAAAATAAGAATTGCCATTATCATAACTAACCTCCGTTAGGAGAAGACACCCTTAGAAGAAAAAGTCATGGAGTCGAAACCAAAGGAATTCAGATTTACAATCATGTTCCAACTAACCTGACAAATGAAAAATCTTAGAAGAAGTTTCGTAAGAAGTTGAAGGAGATGCCACTCACTAGTACAATATATTCACTCGGTGAATTTTGTTGTTGTAATTTTCTTGCAAAGTCTCCAGAAAATTAGACAAGAAGAGTAGATAAGATAAGGTATGTGTAGCACTCATCTCTTGGGACAATTCAATCAGTCACAATTCAATCGACAGTCGATATTTGTGTTTATTGTGTAAATTTACAAAACATGAGATTTATTCTATTTCTGAAATATTATTAACGTTCAGGCACGAAAGGGTTAAACAAGCGCACACAAGTCACGAAGATAATAACAGCAAATGCAACAGTGACGTCTATTATGAGATTGGTGAGAATGGGTGTACCGCAAGGGAGTGTTCTGGAACCTACACTCTCCCTTATTTACATAAACGACCTGCCGAACATAAGTTTTAATTTTCATTGCGAAATGACAAACTAAGCTGACGATACCAATCTTGTGCTAGATAATGATATTTGTGTTTATTTAGCAAGAAAATTACAAAACATGAGGTTTATTCTATTTCTGAAATATTGACGTTCAGGGACGAAAGGGTTAAACAAGCACACAAAATGTACGAAGATAATAATAGAAAATGCCACAGTGACGTCTAATATGAGATTCATGAAAATGGGTGTACCGCAAGGGTGTGTTCTGGAACCTACTCTCTCTCTCTCTTATTTACATAAACGACCTGCCGAACATAAGTTTTAATTTTAATTGTGAAATGACAAACTAAGCTGACGATACCAGTCTTCTGCTAGATAATCATATTTGTGTTTATTTAGCAACAAATTTACAAAACTTGAGGTTTATTCTATTTCTGAAATATTAACGTTCAGGGACGAAAGGGTTAAACAAGCACACAAAATGTACGAAGATAATAATAGAAAATGTTACAGTGACGTCTAATATGAGAATAGTGAAAATGGGTGTACCGCAAGTGAGTGTTCTGGGACACTCTCCGCAAGACTCCGCAAGTACCGCAAGTGAGTGTTCTGGACTACTCTCTTTCTTATTTACATAAACGACCTGCCGAACATAAGTTTTAATTTTAATTGTGAAATGACAACTTCATTTTCATTTATCAATTGTGAAATGATAACCTAACCTAATCTAACCTAAGCTGGCGATACCAGTCTTCTGCTAGATAATGAGTGCGTTACGAATATCCAAGCTAATTCCTCCGCAGCTATTACTTCAATAAAAAATGCTTTTACATTAATCGTATGATCATGAATGAACAAAAATCAATATTATTTTTAAAAGAGAAACTTTAAAGTGTACCCTTGTAATATTAATGACGACAAATAAGTGTCGTTCCATGTGCAGTAAAATTGATTACTTTTTTGCCTAGGGCTTGACTTTTACTTTTAGTAACAAAAGTGTTTT
Source organism: Phosphuga atrata (assembly GCA_944588485.1). Classification (NCBI taxonomy): domain Eukaryota; kingdom Metazoa; phylum Arthropoda; class Insecta; order Coleoptera; family Silphidae; genus Phosphuga; species Phosphuga atrata. The sequence goes on along the minus strand of OX155898.1, from coordinate 72,900,382 downwards.
CTTCTATTTCTGGAAGTAAATAAATTTAAAAAAATAGTTTATATGCATTTGATTTTATATTTAGCCATACATTACAAAATTTACTTTGAGTGTAGATAACACTGATACGCAAAAATAAATAATAAGTTTCGCAATAAAAAAAATAACAAAATTTTCGCAATAAACAAATAATGATTTGCACAATAAATAAATAACCTAGAATGCACTTACTGTCCGATATTGTTATAATCCAAATGTATTTATACTTTTATTATCTTTTATTGAATGCGCGACACTCAGCTACGCGACGTTGTGCGACATCGCCTGTCAAATAAAGATTACATTGTTTTAAATGGACACGTCGCGTAGCCATAGTGAGAACGTATCCATTTAAAACAATGTAATCATTATTTGACGGCGATGACGCGTGACGTCGCGTAGCTGAGTGTCGCGTATATGAAAATCGGCCTTTAGACTAATCTGCATTGAGATAGTCCATGATACGACTTGATCACTTTATTAAGGTCGATTCCCATATGCGCGACACTCAGCTACGCGACGTCGTGCGACATCGCCTGTCAAATAATGATTACATTGTTTTAAATGGACACGTCGCGTAGCCATAGTGAGAACGTACCCATTTAAAGCAATGTAATCATTATTTGACGGCGATGTCGCGTGACGTCGCGTAGCTGAATGTCGCGTATATGAGAATCGGCCTTTAAGGCTTTACACGAGAATGATATTTTTTTAGTCTCGTCTTTTACGAGACGAGACCGAGACGTAATTTTTGAAACTCTGCCCTATTTCGTCTCGTGCCCTATGCAGGATTTAAACAAATATAATGTGCATATTTTAGTTTTGACTAAACCCAAAATTAAAACCAATTTTTGTAATTTCAAGCAGATTCTGCCATAAAATGTAATTTAACTCCTTGACATACGAATAAAATGCGCGTTGACATGTCTATTTACATGTGATCTTATCACATATACATGACGTCTAAGACGTCATTGTATTAAGGGGTTAAAAAAAATTAAGGGGTTATATAAGGGGTTAAAACTAGCGGAGAACTACCTGCCGGTGAAAACCAATTATCTTTCTCTGTTTTAAATGTTCCTGCGGTTGTTAATATTATTTATTGCAATGGAAAAGTGTTTTGTGTCGGCTTGGTTGGATGTTGTAAAGGAATTTCCCACGAGAGCGCACTTAACTAGCAGCATGGGACATTAAAAATGGGCTCAACTTAATTTTAGAAGCCGACACGAAAACTGAGCACACACGAGATTAATCTTTGAGTGTTTCAATCAAATCGGGGATAGATAATCTTAAATAGATTCTCTTTAAAATATCGAAAACTAGAACATTCTATCTAGATTACTTCCCGAGTTACAAGTCTAGATTATAGTCCGAGAGTCATAGTCATAGTCATATAAGTTCGGAGTCTAGATTGTTTCCCGAGTTCCCTTAATTTACAAATCTAGATTTAAATTTTTAGAAAAAAGATTTAGATTTCAAAAAAATTATAGATAACTTGTTTATTTATCGATAACTTCCTCAATTTTGAAGCTACAACCGTGAGTTTCACACAGCTGCAGAGATAATTAAATCATCTTTTTTAATCTGTTTAACTTGTTTTGTTTTCGCGCTTGTGTTTTGGTTTATGACGTCACAAATTCGAGGCTTCAGAAAATCGTTTATATCTGGGTGATTAACGCAGATGTTTCAATAAAATTTGTTGTAGATAATCTTAAATAGATTGTCTTTAAAATATCGAAAACCAGAACATTCTATCTGGATTACTTCTCGAGTTACAAATCATAAATTTCAAAATTTTTATAGATAACTTGTGTATTTATCGTTAACTTCCTCAATTTTGAAGCTACAAGCGTGAGTTTCACATTGCTGCAGAGATAATTAAATTATATTTTCTAATCAGTTTAACTTGTTTTGTTTTCGCGCTTGTGTTTTGTTTTATGACGTCACAAAGTCGAGGCTTCACAAATTCATTTATATCTAGGTAATTATCGCAGTTGTTTCAATAAAATTTGTTGTAGATAATCTTCAATAGATTGTCTTTAAAATATCGAAAACTAGAACATTCTATCTAGATTACTTCCCGAGTTACAAATCTTAAATTTCAAAATTTTCATAGATAACTTGTTTATTTATCGATAACTTCCTTAATTTAGAAGCTACAATTGTGAGTTTCACACAGCTGCAGCGATATTTAAATTATCTTTTATTATCTGTTTAACTTGTTTTGTTTTTGTGGTTGTGTTTTGTTTTTATGACGTCGCAAGTCGAGGCTTGAAAAAATCGTTTATATCTAGGTAATTATCGCAGGTGTTCCAATAAAATTTGTTATGGATAATCTTAAATTGATTGTCTTTAAAATATCGAAAACCAGAACATTCTATCTAGATAACTTCCCGAGTTACATATCTTAAATTTCAAATTTTTTTTAGATAACTTGTTTATTTATCGATAACTTCCTTAATTTAGAAGCTACAACCGTGAATTTTACACAGCTGCAGAGATAATTAAATTATCTTTTATAATCTGTTTAACTTGTTTTGTTTTTGCGCTTGTGTTTTGTTTTATGACGTCACAAAGTCGAGGCTTCACAAAATCGTTTATATCTAGGTAATTATCGGAGGTGTTTCAATAAAATTTGTTGTAGATAATTTTAAATAGATTGTCTTTAAAATATCGAAAATCAGAAGATTCTATCTAGATTACTTCCCGAGTTACAAAACTTAAATTTCAAAATTTTTATAGATAACTTGTTTATTTATCGATAACTTCCTCAATTTCAAAGCTACAACCTTGAGTTTTACACAGCTGCAGAGATAATTAAATTATCTTTAATAATCTGTTTAATTTGTTTTCTTTTTGCGCTTGTGTTTTGTTTTATGACGTCACAATGTCTAAGCTTTACAAAATCGTTTATATCTAGGTAATTATCGCAGGTGTTTCAATAAAATTTGTTGTGGCTAATCTTAAATAGATTGTCTTTAAAATATCGAAAACCAGAACATTCTATCTAGATTACTTCCCGAGTTACAAATCTTAAATTTCAAAATTTTTATATATAACTTGTTTATTTATCGATAACTTCCTCAATTTTGAAGCAACAACCGTGAGTTTCACACAGCTGCAGAGATAATTAAATTATCTTTTATAATCTGTTTAACTTGTTTTGTTTTTGCGCTTGTGTTTTGTTTTATAACGTCACAAAGTAGAGGCTTCACAAAATCGTTTTTATCTAGGTAATTATCGCAGGTGTTTCAATAAAATTTGTTATGGATAATCTTAAATAGATTGTCTTTAAAATATCGAAAACCAGAAGATTCTATCTAGATAACTTCCCGAGTTACAAATCTTAAATTTCAAAAAATGTTATAGATAACTTGTTTATTTATCGATAACTTCCTCAATTTTGAAACTATAACCGTGAGTTTCACACACCTGCAGAGATAATTAATTCATCTTTTATAATCTATTTAACTTGTTTTGTTTTTGCGCTTGTGTTTTGTTTTATGACGTCACAAAGTCGAAGCTTTACAAATTCGTTTATATCTAGGTAATTAATGCAGTAGTTTCAATAAAATTTGTTGTAGATAATCTTGAATAGATTGCCTTTAAAATATCGAAAACCAGAACATTCTATCCAGATTACTTCCCGAGTTACAAATCTTAAATTTCAAAAATTTTATAGATAACTTGTTTATTTATCGATAACTTCCTCAATTTTGAAGCTACAACCGTGAGTTTCACACAGCTGCAGAGGTAATTAAATTATCTTTTATAATCTGTTTAATTTGTTTTGTTTTTGCGCTTGTGTTTTGTTTTATGACGTCACAAAGTCGAGGCTTCACAAAATCGTTCATATCTAGGTAATTATCGCAGGTTTTTCAATCAAATTTGTTGTGGATAATCTTAAATAGATTGTCTTTAAAATATCGAAAACCAGAACATTCTATCTAGATAACTTCCCAAGTTACAAATCTTAAATTTTTAATTTTTTATAGATGACTTGTTTATTTATCGATAACTTCCTCAATTTTGAAGCTACAACCGTCAGTTTCACACACCTGCAAAAATAATTAAATTGTCTTTTATAATCTGTTTAACTTGTTTTGTTTTTGCGCTTGTGTTTTGTTTTATAACGTCACAAAGTAGAGGCTTCACAAAATCGTTTATATCTAGGTAATTATCGCAGGTGTTTCAATAAAATTTGTTATGGATAATCTTAAATAGATTGTCTTTAAAATATCGAAAACCAGAACATTCTATCTAGATAACTTCCCGAGTTACAAATCCTAAATTTCAAAAATTTTATACATAACTTGTTTATTTATCGATAACTTCCTCAATTTTGAATGTACAACCGTGAGTTTCACACCGCTGCAGAGATAATTAAATTATCTTTTATAATCTGTATAATTTGTTTTGTTTTTGCGCTTGTGTTTTGTTTTATGACGTCACAAAGTCGAGGCTTTACAAAATCGTTTATATCTAGGTAATTAATGCAGTAGTTTCAATAAAATTTGTTGTAGATAATCTTGAATAGATTGCCTTTAAAATATAGAAAACCAGAAGATTCTATCTAGGTTACTTTTCGAGTTACAAATCTTAAATTTCAAAAAATGTTATAGATAACTTGTTTATTTATCGATAACTTCCTCAATTTTGAAGCTTCTATCGTGAGTTTCACACAGCTGCAGAGAAAATTAAATTATTTTTTATAATCTGTTTAACTTGTTTTGTTTTCGCGCTTGTGTTTTGTTTTATAACGTCACAAATTCGAGGCTTCAGAAAATCGTTTATATCTAGGTAACTAACGCAGGTGTTTCAATAAAATTTGTCGTAGATAATCTTAAATAGATTGTCTTTAAAATATCGAAAACCAGAAGATTCTAGCTAGATTACTTACCGAGTTACAAATCTTAAATTTTAAATTTTTTGAAAGATAACTTGTTTATTTATCGATAACTTCCTCAATTTTGAAGGTACAACCTTGAGTTTCAAACAGCTGCAGAGATAATTAAAACATCTTTTATAATCTGTTTAATTTGTTTTGTTTCTGCGCTTGTGTTTTGTTTTATGACGTCACAAAGTCGAGGTTTCACAAAATCGTTTATATCTAGGAAACTAACGCAGATGTTTCAATTAAATTTGTAATAGATAATCTTAAATAGATTTTGAGCCAAATGTCCATTTAAAATTCTCTGAATCTATTAAAATTTATATCTGAAATATTCACACAAAGCCAAATTGTATATTAATGAACGTTACAGACTGAACTCTACTTATCTTATCACTTTTTAAAGACAATTTCCGAGACAAATGTGCATTTAACATTCTATTAATTCATTTAAAATGTATATCTGAAATATTGCCACAAAGCGAAATTGCATATTAATGAGCGTGCACGGTCTGAACTCCATCTTATCCCTTTTTATGTCGGCCGTCTGGTTCGGGTGGTAGTAAATCGATTCTGTCTGGAGAAACCGAAAATCAATTCTCTCCCACGTAATTACCTGCCTATTTATAACCATAACATGTTTTTTTTATCAATGATACAAAAAAATAAACGTTGCTGCACACTCACGCGACCGTCTATTTTTTACACTCGTGGCCCAGTTGCCCAAGTCCACACGATTGCGTCAACGCATTTCTATATCTAAACAGAGAGCGCGATACGTTTCGTCACGAGCTGGACTGCCTACGGTGTAATGACAATTTTTACACCTGTTATTTTTCGGCAGGTTCGATTCAGGTTGCGTAATTAGGCCCCCGTGTATAGCGTGTGCGTTGGGACCGTTGGTCGTGTCGGGTCGATAACCTCACCTCGCTTCTAGGCTACCAGAACGGCCCCAAGAATATCTCTCTCGTTAGATTTGTTCCCTCCGGTTTAAACGTCTCACAATATTTGTCCGAGAAAATTTTACAAATTTTCCTTAATTTTTTAATTACGGCTTAGGAAACAAACAAAACCATACACCATATTAGTTTTTCATTAGTTTTTCCAAAATTTTGATTCAACTAAAACTTTTCCGGGAAAACTTTATTAATCTTTTCTGTAGAAAATTAAATTTCCCACAAGATTTATCCCACGAATTTTCGCAAATTTTCCTTAGTTTTTGAGTTACGACTTGGCGAACAAACCCCATCAAACTAGATCGCACTCAACCAACACCATATTAGTTTTTCATTAGCTTTTCCAAAATTTTGATTGAACCAAAACTTTTCCAGGAAAACTTTATGAAGCTTTTCCGTAGAAAATTAAATTTCCCACAAGATTTATTCCAAGAATTTTCGCAAATTTTCCTTAGTGTTTGAGTTACGACTTGGCGAACAAACCCCATCAAACTAGATCGCCTTCAACCAACTCCATATTAGTTTTTCATTAGTTTTTCCGAAATTTTGATTGAACCAAAACTTTTCCAGGAAAACTTTATTAAGCTTTTCCGTAGAAAATTAAATTTCCCACATGATTTATCCTAAGAATTTTCTTAAATTTTCCTTAGTTTTTGAGTTACGACTTGGCGAACAAACCCCATCAAACTAGATCGCCCGCAACCAACTCCATATTAGTTTTTCATTAGTTTTTCCAAAATTTTGATTGAACCAAAATTTTTCCAGGAAAACTTTATTAAGCTTTTCCGTAGAAAATTAAATTTCCCACAAGATTTATCCCAAGAATTTTCGCAAATTTTCCTTAGTTTTTGAGTTACGACTTGGCAAACAAACCCCATCAAACCAAATCGCCCTCAACCAACTCCATATTAGTTTTTCATTAGTTTTTCCAAAATTTTGATTGAACCAAAACTTTTCCAAAAAAACTTTATTAAGCTTTTCCGTAGAAAATTAAATTTCCCACAAGATTTATCGCAAGAATTTTCGCAAATTTTCCTTAGTTTTTGAGTTACGACTTAGCAAACAAATCCCATCAAACTAGATCGCCCGCAACCAACTCCATATTAGTTTTTCATTACTTTTTCCAAAATTTTGATTGAACCATAACTTTTCCAGGAAAACTTTATTAAGCTTTTCCGTAGAAAATTAAATTCCCCACAAGATTTATCCCAAGAATTTTCGCAAATTTTACTTAGTTTTTGAGTTACGACTTGGCGAACAAACCCCATCAAACAAGATCGCACTCAACCAACTCCATATTAGTTTTTCATTAGTTTTTCCAAAATTTCGATTGAACCAAAACTTTTCCAGGAAAACTTTATTAAGCTTTTTCGTAGAAAGTTAAATTTCCCTCAAGATTTATCCCAAGAATTTTCTCAAATTTTCCTTAGTTTTTGAGTTACGACTTGGCGAACAAACCCCATCAAACTAGATCGCCCTCAACCAACTCCATATTAGTTTTTCATTAGTTTTTCTGAAATTTTGATTGAACCAAAACTTTTCCAGGAAAACTTTATTAAGCTTTTCCGTAGAAAATTAAATTTCCCACAAGATTTATCCCAAGAATTTTCGCAAATTTTCCTTAGTTTTTGAGTTACGACTTGGCGAACAAACCCCACCAAACTAGATCGCTTTCAACCAAGTCCATATTAGTTTTTCATTAGTTTTTCCAAAATTTTGATTGAACCAAAACTTTTCCAGGAAAACTATATGAAGCTTTTCCGTAGAAAATTAAATATCCTACAAGATTTATCTCAAGAATTTTCTCAAATTTTCCTTAGTTTTTGAGTTACGACTTGGCGAACAAACCCCATCAAACTAGATCGCACTCAACCAACTCCATATTAGTTTTTCATTAGTTTTTCCAAAATTTTGATTGAACTTAAACTTTTCCAGGAAAACTTTATTAATCTTTTCTGTAGAAAATTAAATTTCCCACAACATTTATCCCAAGAATTTTCGCAAATTTTCCTTAGTTTTTAAGTAACGACTTGGCGAACAAACCCCATCAAAGTAGATCGCCCTCAACCAACTCCATATTAGTTTTTTATTACTTTTTCCAAAATTTTGATTGAACCAAAACTTTTCCAGGAAAACTTTATTAAGCTTTTCCGTAGAAAATGAAATTTCCCACAAGATTTATCCCAAGATTTTTCGCAAATTTTCCTTAGTTTTTGAGTTACGACTTGGCAAACAAACCCCATCAAACTAGATCGTCCTCAACCAACTCCATATTAGTTTTGCATTAGTTTTTCCAAAATTTTGATTTAACCAAAACTTTTCCAGGAAAACTTTATTAATCTTTTTCGTAGAAAATTAAATTTCCCACAAGATTTATCCCAAGAATTTTCGCAAATTTTCCTTACTTTTTGAGTTACGACTTGGCGAACAAACCCCATCAAACTAGATCGTCCTCAACCAACTCCATATTAGTTTTTCATTGGTTTTTCCAAAATTTTGATTGATCCAAAACTTTTCCAGGAAAACTTTATGAAGCTTTTCCGTAGAAAATTAAATTTCCCACAAGATTTATCCCAAGAATTTTCTCAAATTTTCATTAGTTTTTGAGTTACGACTTGGCGAACAAACCCCATCAAACTAGATCGCATTCAACCTACTCCATATTAGTTTTTCATTAGTTTTTCCAAAATTTTGATTGAACCAAAACTTTTCCAGGAAAATTTTATTAAGCTTTTCCGTAGAAAATTAAATTTCCCACAAGATTTATCCAAAGAATTTTTGCAAATTTTTCTTAGTTTTTGAGTTACGACTTGGCGAACAAACCCCATCAAACTAGATCGCCCTCGACCAACACCATATTAGTTTTTCATTAGTTTTTCCAAAATTTTGATTGAACCAAAACTTTTCCAGGGAGACTTTATTAAGCTTTTTCGTAGAAAATTAAATTTCCCACAAGATTTATCCCAAGAATTTTCGCAAAGTTTCCTTAGTTTTTGAGTTACGACTTGGCGAACAAACCCCATCAAACTAGATCGCCCTTAACCAACTCCATATTAGTTTTTCATTAGTTTTTCCAAAATTTTGATTGAACCAAAACTTTTCCAGGGAAACTTTATTAATCTTTTTCGTAGAAAATTAAATTTCCCACAAGATTTATCCCAAGAATTTTCGCAAATTTTCCTTACTTTTTGAGTTACGACTTGGCGAACAAACCCCATCAAACTAGATCGTCCTCAACCAACTCCATATTAGTTTTTCATTGGTTTTTCCAAAATTTTGATTGATCCAAAACTTTTCCAGGAAAACTTTATTAAGCTTTTTCGTAGAAAATTAAATTTCCCACAAGATTTATCCCAAGAATTTTCGCAAAGTTTCCTTAGTTTTTGAGTTACGACTTGGCGAACAAACCCCATCAAACTAGATCGCCCTTAACCAACTCCATATTAGTTTTTCATTAGTTTTTCCAAAATTTTGATTGAACCAAAACTTTTCCAGGAAAATTTTATTAAGCTTTTCCGTAGAAAATTAAATTTCCCACAAGATTTATCCAAAGAATTTTTGCAAATTTTTCTTAGTTTTTGAGTTACGACTTGGCGAACAAACCCCATCAAACTAGATCGCCCTCGACCAACACCATATTAGTTTTTCATTAGTTTTTCCAAAATTTTGATTGAACCAAAACTTTTCCAGGGAGACTTTATTAAGCTTTTTCGTAGAAAATTAAATTTCCCACAAGATTTATCCCAAGAATTTTCGCAAAGTTTCCTTAGTTTTTGAGTTACGACTTGGCGAACAAACCCCATCAAACTAGATCGCCCTTAACCAACTCCATATTAGTTTTTCATTAGTTTTTCCAAAATTTTGATTGAACCAAAACTTTTCCAGGAAAATTTTATTAAGCTTTTCCGTAGAAAATTAAATTTCCCACAAGATTTATCCAAAGAATTTTTGCAAATTTTTCTTAGTTTTTGAGTTACGACTTGGCGAACAAACCCCATCAAACTAGATCGCCCTCGACCAACACCATATTAGTTTTTCATTAGTTTTTCCAAAATTTTGATTGAACCAAAACTTTTCCAGGGAGACTTTATTAAGCTTTTTCGTAGAAAATTAAATTTCCCACAAGATTTATCCCAAGAATTTTCGCAAAGTTTCCTTAGTTTTTGAGTTACGACTTGGCGAACAAACCCCATCAAACTAGATCGCCCTTAACCAACTCCATATTAGTTTTTCATTAGTTTTTCCAAAATTTTGATTGAACCAAAACTTTTCCAGGAAAATTTTATTAAGCTTTTCCGTAGAAAATTAAATTTCCCACAAGATTTATCCAAAGAATTTTTGCAAATTTTTCTTAGTTTTTGAGTTACGACTTGGCGAACAAACCCCATCAAACTAGATCGCCCTCGACCAACACCATATTAGTTTTTCATTAGTTTTTCCAAAATTTTGATTGAACCAAAACTTTTCCAGGGAGACTTTATTAAGCTTTTTCGTAGAAAATTAAATTTCCCACAAGATTTATCCCAAGAATTTTCGCAAAGTTTCCTTAGTTTTTGAGTTACGACTTGGCGAACAAACCCCATCAAACTAGATCGCCCTTAACCAACTCCATATTAGTTTTTCATTAGTTTTTCCAAAATTTTGATTGAACCAAAACTTTTCCAGGAAAATTTTATTAAGCTTTTCCGTAGAAAATTAAATTTCCCACAAGATTTATCCAAAGAATTTTTGCAAATTTTTCTTAGTTTTTGAGTTACGACTTGGCGAACAAACCCCATCAAACTAGATCGCCCTCGACCAACACCATATTAGTTTTTCATTAGTTTTTCCAAAATTTTGATTGAACCAAAACTTTTCCAGGGAGACTTTATTAAGCTTTTTCGTAGAAAATTAAATTTCCCACAAGATTTATCCCAAGAATTTTCGCAAAGTTTCCTTAGTTTTTGAGTTACGACTTGGCGAACAAACCCCATCAAACTAGATCGCCCTTAACCAACTCCATATTAGTTTTTCATTAGTTTTTCCAAAATTTTGATTGAACCAAAACTTTTCCAGGAAAATTTTATTAAGCTTTTCCGTAGAAAATTAAATTTCCCACAAGATTTATCCAAAGAATTTTTGCAAATTTTTCTTAGTTTTTGAGTTACGACTTGGCGAACAAACCCCATCAAACTAGATCGCCCTCGACCAACACCATATTAGTTTTTCATTAGTTTTTCCAAAATTTTGATTGAACCAAAACTTTTCCAGGGAGACTTTATTAAGCTTTTTCGTAGAAAATTAAATTTCCCACAAGATTTATCCCAAGAATTTTCGCAAAGTTTCCTTAGTTTTTGAGTTACGACTTGGCGAACAAACCCCATCAAACTAGATCGCCCTTAACCAACTCCATATTAGTTTTTCATTAGTTTTTCCAAAATTTTGATTGAACCAAAACTTTTCCAGGGAAACTTTATTAATCTTTTTCGTAGAAAATTAAATTTCCCACAAGATTTATCCCAAGAATTTTCGCAAATTTTCCTTACTTTTTGAGTTACGACTTGGCGAACAAACCCCATCAAACTAGATCGTCCTCAACCAACTCCATATTAGTTTTTCATTGGTTTTTCCAAAATTTTGATTGATCCAAAACTTTTCCAGGAAAACTTTATTAAGCTTTTTCGTAGAAAATTAAATTTCCCACAAGATTTATCCCAAGAATTTTCGCAAAGTTTCCTTAGTTTTTGAGTTACGACTTGGCGAACAAACCCCATCAAACTAGATCGCCCTTAACCAACTCCATATTAGTTTTTCATTAGTTTTTCCAAAATTTTGATTGAACCAAAACTTTTCCAGGAAAATTTTATTAAGCTTTTCCGTAGAAAATTAAATTTCCCACAAGATTTATCCAAAGAATTTTTGCAAATTTTTCTTAGTTTTTGAGTTACGACTTGGCGAACAAACCCCATCAAACTAGATCGCCCTCGACCAACACCATATTAGTTTTTCATTAGTTTTTCCAAAATTTTGATTGAACCAAAACTTTTCCAGGGAGACTTTATTAAGCTTTTTCGTAGAAAATTAAATTTCCCACAAGATTTATCCCAAGAATTTTCGCAAAGTTTCCTTAGTTTTTGAGTTACGACTTGGCGAACAAACCCCATCAAACTAGATCGCCCTTAACCAACTCCATATTAGTTTTTCATTAGTTTTTCCAAAATTTTGATTTAACCAAAACTTTTCCAGCTAAAACTTTATTAAGCTTTTCCGAGGAAAATTAAATTTCCCACAAGATTTATCCCAAGAATTTTTGCAAATTTTCCTTAGTTTTTGAGTTACGACTTGGCGAACAAACCCCATCAAACTAGATCGCCCTCAACCAACTCCATATTAATTTTTTCATTAGTTTTTCCAAAATTTTGATTGAACCAAAACTTTTCCAGGAAAACTTTATAAAGCTTTTTCGTAGAAAATTAAATTTCCCACAAGATTTATCCCAAGAATTTTCGCAAATTTTCCTTAGTTTTTGAGTTACGACTTGGCGAACAAACCCCATCAAACTAGATCGCCCGCAACCAACTCCATATTAGTTTTGCATTAGTTTTTCCAAAATTTTGATTTAACCAAAACTTTTCCAGGAAAACTTTATTAATCTTTTTCGTAGAAAATTAAATTTCCCACAAGATTTATCCCAAGAATTTTCGCAAATTTTCCTTAGTTTTTGAGTTACGACTTGGCGAACAAACCCCATCAAACTAGATCGCCCGCAACCAACTCCATATTAGTTTTTCATTAGTTTTTCCAAAATTTTGATTGAACCAAAATTTTTCCAGGAAAACTTTATTAAGCTTTTCCGTAGAAAATTAAATTTCCCACAAGATTTATCCCAAGAATTTTCGCAAATTTTCCTTAGTTTTTGAGTTACGACTTGGCAAACAAACCCCTTCAAACTAGATCGCCCTCAACCAACACCATATTAGTTTTTCATTAGTTTTTCCAAAATTTTGATTGAACTAAAACTTTTTCAGGAAAACTTTATTAATCTTTTCTGTAGAAAATTAAATTTCCCACAAGATTTATCCCAAGAATTTTCGCAAATTTTCCTTAGTTTTTAAGTAACGACTTGGCGAACAAACCCCATCAAAGTAGATCGCCCTCAACCAACTCCATATTAGTTTTTCATTACTTTTTCCAAAATTTTGATTGAACCAAAACTTTTCCAGGAAAACTTTATTAAGCTTTTCCGTAGAAAATTAAATTTCCTACAAGATTTATCTCAAGAATTTTCTCAAATTTTCCTTAGCTTTTAACTTACGACTTGGCGAACAAACTTCATCAAACTAGATCGCCCCCAACCAACTCCATATTAGTTTTTCATTAGTTTTTCAAAAATTTTGTTTGACCCAACACCTTTCCAGGAAAACTTTATTAAGCTTTGCCGTAGAAAATTAAATTTCCCACAAGATTTATCGCAAGAATTTTCGCAAATTTTCCTTAGTTTTTGAGTTACGACTTGGCAAACAAACCCCATCAAACCAAATCGCCCTCAACCAAATCCATATTAGTTTTTCATTACTTTTTCCAAAATTTTGATTTAACCAAAACTTTTCCAGGAAAACTTTATTAAGCTTTTTCGTAGAAAATTAAATTTCCCACAAGATTTATCGCAAGAATTTTCGCAAATTTTCCTTAGTTTTTGAGTTACGACTTGGCGAACAAACCCCATCAAACCAAATCGCCCTCAACCAAATCCATATTAGTTTTTCATTAGTTTTTCCAAAATTGTGATTGAACCAAAACTTTTCCAGGAAAACTTTATTAAGCTTTTCCGTAGAAAATTAAATTTCCCACAAGATTTATCCCAAGAATTTTCGCAAATTTTCCTTAGTTTTTGAGTTACGATTTGGCGAACAAACCCCATCAAACTAGATCGCCCTCAACCAACTCCATATTAGTTTTTCATTAGTTTTTCCAAAGTTTCGATTGAACCAGAACTTTTCCAGGAAAACTTTATTAAGCTTTTCCGTAGAAAATTAAATTTCGTACAAGATTTATCCCAAGAATTTTCGCAAATTTTCCTTAGTTTTTAAGTTACGGCTTAGCAAACAAACCAAATCAAACTAGATCGCCCTCAACCAATACTATTTTCGTTTTTTATTAGTTTTTTCCAAAATTTTGATTGAACCAAAACTTTTGCAGGAAAACTTAATTAAGCTTTTCTGTAGAAAATTTCCCACAACATTTATCCCAAGAATTTTCGCAAATTTTCCTTAGTTTCCTCAGTTTGTTACGATTAATTAATTAAATTTGTGTATTCGCGGTTTCCACACATCTCATAACCTCAAAACTATCTCGCTGAAAATTTGACACTGACAGGTCTGAATTTCAGTGGCAACCTTGTAAAAATTAAAACATAACAGCACTCGGCGAGCCATAACCGCGCGCATATGAGTGCTGTTATGAGTCCATTACAGACGCAAAATAATAAATAATAAATAAAATATTATTTAAAATGTTTTCCTGGAATCCAATTTACACTTGTTGTTCAAATTTATTAACTTTTGTTTAACATTTCGCACGTCCAACAGAAAAGTGACACAAGTGCGAAATCGCCATTTTTCAACTTAAATAGGAATTATCTAGCATGTTGTTTTTAATATTATGAAGTCGATTTTGGTTTAATTCAATTATTGTCTGCCACAAAGCGGAAGTGTCTTTTTTCATCTGAGCAGATTTTCAGCAGAAAGATGGCAGATAAACAGTAGTTCTCAGAAATCAGTAATTCGCACTTGTGTCACTTTTCTGTTGGATGTGCGATTTGTCTCATCAGTGAAGACAATATTTTCCAGACGCCGTTTTGACCTAGTACTAGTAACGTTTGGCACATCAAACGTCTGTCCGCTTTATCGATTAATATATTCGCGTGCGCCTCAACCGAATCAATTCTTTTTAATTATTCACACCGTCGCTAGTTGTTTCAGTTTTCCAGCTGGCACGGCGATGCGGCGAGCCGGGAAATGGAAATACCGTGTATAAGATAATTGTTTCATTTCGCTGCAACGGTTATTACGCTGGAAATTATTAATTTCCATATCTGGAAATAGTTTATTCGGATCAATTTCGATTTGAATCAAATAATTCATACTAGCATTTGCTTGCTTCTATACACATAAATTCATAATCTAATTTTATTTATTTGCGATGTATATGTGTACTTCTTCTTATGACGCCCTCTCCTTTCGAAGGTTGGCGATCCACATAGCTAACATTGTTCTGGACACAGCAGCTCGAAAGATTTCAATGGAAGTGCACTAGTACAAATGTGTACTATATACAGTATAATATATATACAGACAACCGCCGGATTAGCAGATAGAGTGGTGAGAGGGAAGAGCGGTCTCAGACTGCCGGATTACGGAACGACATGATCAGTAATCCGGTTCCGGTTCAGTAGTCCGATTATCCAACAGCCGAGTTACCGAGATTATGCTGTAATTTTAAAACTTTTAAAAGTTTTAACCCTTTCGTCCCCGAACGTAAATAATATTGCAGAGATAGAATAAACCTCATGGTTTTGTTGATAAATATAAAACCAATATAATACGACGATGGTCGAATTGTCCCCACATATCAGTGGTCGATATCTTTTAGAATTTTGTTCATTTTTTCCCAATCTTATTCAGTTTTGTCAAATTCTGTAGATAGTCATATCCGATATTGTTCATTCTTCACAATAAAAAATTCAAAAAACTCAAAGTAGGATGAAATTAAATTAAAAGACTGATAAAGACCAATCAAAGTCAAATCTACAGCAGCGAACAGCTCACACAACGCATTTTGAGCAACGTGCGCCAAGGAGTAACAGAAGATATTCCGGGCCCTCCCGAATATATTTGCTAGCTTGCTTTATTTGCTATTCTTGTCCAATTTTTGTTCCAAAATTTTGTCCTCTTGTCCTATATTGTTGAATCTTGACCATTCTTATATATACGTATCTAGTTTAGTACAGACTATCAATGTCTTGTTCAAATTTGTCAATTATATATTTTCGGTATTGTCTGGTCTTGTCTTGTCTAGTCTTGTTCTAGTCTTATTCTAGTCCAGTCTTGTCTTGTCAGTTTCTGTTCTGTCTTGGTAAATATAATGCCTGTTAAATTGTTCCTACGAGTACAATTGAGGCATTGAGCGCAAAAGTGGACTAACCCCAACACATAAAACTGATTTATTTTTCATGCAAAATAATTGGATTATGGAGCATTTTTTTTCTTCGAAACGTTTCTGCATTTGCTCATGTTATGCAGCTTCTGATTCCATGCAAGATGTCTACAATTGGAAACAGAACTGGTTACCCCAATATTTTTTGAAAAACATGGTTTTGGTGTGGGTTAGTCCACTTTTGAATTGGCTTGTTTTAATTTTTTTTAGGATAGTCCGTTAACAAATTCATTTAAATGCTAGAGTAGGATTTATTAAAACTAAAACTTATTACAAAACTTTATCTTCTTCTTACATCTTCTTCATTAGAAAAATCAAGTACAGGTACCTCATTAACATCATTGTTGGTGGTTGTGTTCAAGCCTCTATAATATGCGTGATAAATAGGTGGAATGTATTCCAATAAACTAAGAAGGTCTTTCTTTTTAAAAAGATTTATGCAGCGTCCATTGGGATAAAGTACATCTATTTTTGAGATCAGTTTGGATTGTCTTTTGCCGATATCAACTTTATTAAACAGCACGTCAATATTGTTTGAATATTTGAAATAAATTTTAAATGGCTCTTCTCTCACAAAACGCAACCATTGAATCTTTAACCACTCCACTTTTGATTGGTCCTCAGCAGATTTTCGATTTGTTATATTCCTCTCAAGCTGTATTGTTGAATAGAAATCCTTTTTATCCATTAAAATAACTTTGAATGGGTTTCTTTTTCGAGCAGCTTTGACGACATCATTCCAGTTTTCTGGGATGAAAATATCTGAAAAGAACTTCTTCTGCTTCTCTACTAATCCAAAGTCGCGAACACACTGCAAATAAGAATGCCCGCTGACCAAGAATTTGTGGTCAATCTCATTTACTGTGTAGTCAGGATTAGAACAATGTACTGACATAAAACTGAGAGCTTAATATTACTATTTTGGCCTCCGCACTGGTCAGAATACATGATAAGTTTACGAGTTCTAACAAAGTATTTTATAAAGTGCAGTAAGCATGAACCTATCTCTTGGGACCCTCGTGAAGCAATGGATTCGTTCCACGTAAACCTATAAACATCATCAGTACCTAAATCATGAACACCTAAACAATATGTCCACATTTGCCGTTTGTAATAACATACGCCCGTTGATAAAACAAGTGTGGGCTACGTTTTGATACGGTCAAAAGTTATAGCAGTAACACTAGAATCTACTTTTGCAAGTGCGCTGTCGTCGTGTAGGCTTTGACTTGCACTCTTAGCTTTTCTCTTATGGGGTTCCCATGCTACACTCAACCTATAATTCTCATGTTCTAAAGCATCGATTTTAATCTTAAACGAGTCACATTTTCGGCAGGAGTCAGGTGTATGAAAAGATAAATTGAATTGTTCATTAAAAACTTTTCGGAAAATGAAATTGGAAACGGGATTTGTCGCCGCTTCACGATAAAGAGAATACATTTTGCAAATATTTAATTCAGGTGCCAGGTACTTTGGATTTCTGGATTTTTGAAGAGTGTAGTGACTTTCATATGCAAGAAATTTTTCTATGAAAGCTTTTACTTTAACTATTTTATCACCTGAAGTTTTATTAACAGATTCAGCTTTGCCTCTCTGATCACATGGCGGAGTAGCGAGTATTCCCTTTTGTTTCAGAACCCTATCAATTCTACCAGCTGATACGGATAATGTATTCTGAAAAAGTTGTTTACATATATTGATTTCAGTTCCATTAGAATCAAGCAAATAATAAAATCTGGTCTTTAGTCTTATGGAATACTGATTTTGCGAATATGTTCGAAATTTATTAACAACTTTGATTATTGTAAATAAAAATGATGACTGTAAGTCATTTCCTAGCTTATAACACTCGTTAAATATTTGAATTTGCCGCTCTTATTTATCTTCGAATAATACTTGTTACTGCAACAATGATGCATGCCATCTGTTTTTAGTTGTTCTTTAGGTACAAGATTGCCCTTAGAATTAACGTATTCTTCACCATGTGCACGCCTTCGTTTTCTCTGATTCCGCATCCAAACCTGTTCGTTCCTAAAGCCGGGGTTATATTAGAGCCACGCCGCGTGTCGCAACGCGTGGGATTGCAATCGGTTAAATACATTTAGTATGAACGTAATTACATTAGCTCAGTCCCGCGTGTCGCCGAGCGAGCTGACTCCAGGCAGACCACTCGATTTCGATCGGCGTGGCATCGCTGATGGAGGAAGTAACGCGTTGATTGGCTCGGCTCTAGTATAATCACCACGTGGCTACGCGCATTCCGGCGCTGTGTGTTGACCAGCAAGCAAGCAGACGTCTACCACATTTCAGTACGAGCGCAAAATGTTCGCCGACGAAAGTACTAAATATACAAATTTGAACATGAACAGTTTTGCACGTGGTTTGTTTGAATTAAAAAAAAAAACTGCAAAAAGTAATCTAAAAGAGTCAAATCTTCTGGAGGCCAATTAACCGTTGCATGTCTGTTGCAAATTGTCGATTTATACACATTTTCTTCCAATAAACCTGTAACCGCATTACATATTGCTATATATGTAGCCCCTATTTCATATTGCTAATGCGGGTACATTATGGGAAGAAAATTTGTATAAATCGACAATTTGCAACAAGACATGCAACGGTTAATTGGCCTCCAGAAGATTTGACTCCTTTAGATTACTTTTTGCAGAGTTTTTTTTTTAAATTCAAACAAACCACGTGCAAAACTGTTCATGTTCAAATTTGTATATTTAGTACTTTCGTCGGCGAACATTTGGCCTATAGATGACTCCTTGAGATTACTTTTTGCAGAGTTTTTTTTAAATCAATGATAAATCCAAACAAACCACGTGCAAAACTGTTCATGTTCAAATTTGTATATTTAGTGCTTTCGTCGGCGGACATTTTGCGCTCGTACTGAAATGTGGTAGACGTCTGCTTGCTTGCTGGTGAACACACAGCGCCGGAATGCGCGTAGCCACGTGGTGATTATACTAGAGCCGAGCCAACCAACGCGTTACTTCCTCCACCGCCGATCGAAATCGAGTGGTTTGCGTGGAGTCAGCTCGCTCGGCGACACGCGGGACTGAGCTAATGTAATTACGTTCATACTAAATGTATTTAACCGATTGCAATCCCACGCGTTGCGACACGCGGCGTGGCTGTAATATAACCCCGGCTTTAGGAACGAACAGGTTTGGATGCGGAATCAGAGAAAACGAAGGCGTGCACATGGTGAAGAATACGTTAATTCTAAGGGCAATCTTGTACCTAAAAAACAACTAAAAACAGATGCATGACGTTGCAGTAACAAGTATTATTCGAAGATAAATGAAGAGCGGTCTGCTTGCTTGCACAAATTTGTATATTGAACGACGCATTCATAACATGTATCATATGACAGATCTCATTTATTTGATAAACTAATCCAAAATTGAGTTCCCTTAAACGAGGGCTATTTAATTCATGTGCTCACAACATAATTTAGTAATTTGTGCTACAAAAACACAATTGTGATTATGTTAAGCACCCAGAATCTCCTCTTTTTTTCTTTTCTTCTTGAGTAGGCTTAACATAAATATGTAGGGAATATCTTCTTCAAGATCCGTATCCGAGTCGGAAGAGAACATTGCTAATAGGTGCGGACGTTTACGCGGTCGTCACTGAACGGACACAAAAATTTCATCAGCACGCGCGGCGACGCGACACTGTAGTATAGGGATAAACAGTACAGTGATCGGTCATTTTAGAAATCGAACAATGAAAACAATAAATTGCATGCTTATATAAAATGAATTTACGAATTATTATATTGCTAGTAATTGTAAAAAACGTCACTTTTCTATTTAAATAATAATTCGAATCAAATATTTAAAATTTTATAGAAAATAAGAAGATAAATATTTGATTCATCTAAAAACATAGTTATAGATCATAAGAATGTAGTGATTGTCTAGTGGATTTACAGTAATTAGTCAACGCTTTATAATAAATAAAAGTACTTTGAAAATATGAAAAACTATTATGAACTAGTGATCACTCCAGTGATGAACACTCCAGTGATCTAATAAAAGAAAAATATGTAATTATTGTTAAAAAAAACAATTTAAACATAAATTTATAAAATTAATGTTATGATTATTCATTTAATTGCCACCAATATTTTCTTGATCCTCAATCAACTCTATGATTTTTTTCCGCCAGTTTTTTTTTCTAAAGTTTTCCGTTTTTCATTTTGTTTATCTTTTTCTTTTTTTTACGAATTGGTAAAAACATCCTACGTTATAGATAATCATACAAACTTAAAACAATCGGAACACAGCCTGAATATATAAATATACTCAACCTTTCCGGAGCTATATAACAATTACCGTGTCTTTTTAGGACTAACAAAACAAATATCATTTGAAATTTGTCAGTTATTTAATAGCTTTCAGTCCACCTTCGTGACATTCTACAAAAACCATAAATATAACATTGTTTTTAAGATGTCTTTCCATTAAGTTTGAAATTGCCGTGATCAATTTCATAAACATTTTGTGCTCCACGAGAGGCTATTATGTTTTTCATTTTTGGACATACCATAAAATAAGTTTCATCACCATTGGAAACACGAGTTGGATCTTTTAATATGTTTAAATATTTAATTTTTGATAAATAATCATATATTTCACTCAACCATTTTTTAATATAACTCAAACTTACGCAAGAGCTGGCTTTAGTTGCTCTTTCTGGAAATCTCAATAAGAATCGGATTCCTTTCAAGAAAGGCTTTGTACCACCGATTTCCTAGAACATTGTCACATACAGGATTTTTTATTTTACTTTGATCCAAAAACTCTTTGACAATAGCTTGTATTGATCTTTCTTCTAGGAAATCCTCTTCGTTGACAATCAATTATCCAACGTACTAGGTCCTCTTCTGCATTTAATACAGGAGACGGACCTTTAGTAGATTTGATGAACGCATCACTAATTATAAATTGAATTGTTGGTTTGGGAATACCATACTTTTTTGAAGCTGTGCATTGTGACATCCCATTTTAAACTGCATTAATAGTATCTTCAATTTGATTATCCGTATATTTTTTTATAAAACTGGTAAATAACTGGCATATTTCACACGAGATTTGTTTTGGTAGTCCTAAAAAGACTCAGTAATTGTTATAAAGCTCCGGAAGGGTTGAATATATTTATATATTCAGGCTGTATTCCGATTGTTTTAAGATTGTACCTTTTCTCAGGTTTGTCATTTTATGTATATTAACACTAGCGTATTTAATCTAGAAATAAATAAATTAGTATTTTCACTAACTACAATAACAAATACATAAATAAATTCAAGTAAAATAGATTTTTCATTTTTAATTGCTTTAAAATTGTGTACTGAATATTTTTCTTGTCCTCTTATTTGTAGGTTAAACACTCTAGGAATAACTGTCACATAGTTACTCTAACGTCAAAATACTAATTGGTCGGATGATCTATCACTATAAAAACTATTTATCGTGCGATATTTATTGTCTTATCATATTTTTCACAGTCAGTACTTTATTTTTATAAAAAAAAAATATTTCAATAATTTAAACCTGTATTCATTGACAAATGCTATAAATCAGCACAAAAATCATTATTAAATCATGAAAATATCTAGGAATAGTAAGGGTACTTTTTGTACATTTCTGTCTAAAATGACGTAAATCTCGGACTGTTCATTTTATTAATTAAAGTCACACATGAAACTTTAAGTTATAACAAAGTTATGGGTTGTATCTAATACAGAAAAGAATATAGAATTTTCTTCTGTTAATAAACAATTATGTCACCAAAAGATTGTCTTATAGTTATATAGTTTTCAAATTATGACCAATCACTACCTACTGTCCAACAACTGTACTATTTACCCCTATGTAGAAACATAGAATTTTCATTTGAATTGGAGCTAGGTGACATAGAGATACTTGCTGGTACCTGAGTACCAACAAGTTTTACTATAGACTCATGAAAATAGCGATTGAATCTGTTAGCCACTTCCTGGTCATCGTCGATACAAGCTCCAGTATCATCAACGAGTTTAGTTGGATTAGATTGTAAAGCTTTTAGGGTAATATTGTCATTAATAATTTGCCATGCTGTTTTATTTTTGTTAGTTCCATTGGTTAATAAGTTACCTGTCCAATTCTATGTTTTCTTTTTTAGTTCCTTGTATTTGTTTTTAAGTTCAATATCATCAAAAATTGAATGGTATATCTGAAACTCTCTTAAGTTTTTACCCTCATCTATAAGCTGTGATGTTAGCCAAGGTTTATTTTTAAGTTTTTTTTTTGGAAAAGCACAGTTGAAATAGTACCAGAAGGTGTTATGAATGTTTCAAATTTTTTTGCACAATCTTTCTCAGTATGTACCTCTTCCCACCTCTCATTAGATAAAATCTGTTTAAAGTTATTTACATTACATTCCGAAAATCGTCTTTTCATGAAATTTTTCGGAGGGATATAGTACCGACCCAACTTAATAGACAACGTCTGACCATAATGATCTGATAAGCCACAGTCAATAGTTTTCTCATTAATTTTTTGCAACGGCATATTACAGAATATGTTATCGATTAAGGACTAGTGGTTACTTTGCCTGCGTGAAATACCAAAAACACACTGGTTGAATCCATAAGAATTGAAGGTCTCAATTGCGTCTCTAGCCTTTATGTCAGAATTTGTTTGAAAATCCAAATTAAAGTCACCGCAGATGATGTGTGAACTAGAGATGAGCATGGGACGAGTTTTTCGTTCCAGATCCCATCCCGTGGGACGGATCTCTATCACTGCTCCATCCCATCACATTTTCGTCCCACTGTCCCATCCCACAAAGCTAAAATTTTCGTCCCATCCCACCCCAGTCGCACGGCCCGTCCCATTCATCCCATGTTTCCCATAGAGCAGCTTTCTTTTCGGTCCAGACTTTCTTAACGATAATCCGTTCGAAATAAATTTTTCCGTAATTTTTCAGAATTTGCGTATTGGCACGATAAGAAATTAATTATGCAAGAACTAGATTTTCTAGATTATCAAAACTCGCCCCACTCCGTCCCATACAAAATTGTCATCCCATCTCATCCCATCCCACGTGACGTTCATACCACTCATTCCATCCCATGGGACGATGAGATGGGATGGGATGGGACGATGGGATCCCATGCTCATCTCTAGTGTCAACTGTTAAATGATGACATTTTTCTGAGTGGAATTTCTAGTTTACAGCTAAATGTATCAAACTTACCTCTTAGTGCCCTATAAATACAAGAGATATAGAATTTCTAGTTATTTAAATTGACTTTAATTAATACACCCTGGATGTGTGATTCTTCAAAGTGTTTGGGCATATGAATAATATCGAACTTGATGCCTCTCCTCACGAACAGAGCAACACCTCCACCTTTTGACTTGCTTCTGCAGAAGGCGGCGGCTAACTCATAGTCTTGAAGTTTAATAATTCTTGAAAAAAAAAACCAAATATTTACTTTTATCTACTCGCACATCAAATGAACATTAATAAGTAAATTATTGTCATTATTATAATCGTTTGTAAAAGAATCCAAATCGTGCGTAAAAGTCCAATGTAAATCAAATGGAGTTTCATTATTAAACGATTTCTGTATGTTGTTACTATGGCAACAACTCGCGCCACTAAACAAAAAACATAGACGTAGTGAAAATTAATTTTTTGACGTTTATTAAAATTGAATTATTTTTTCTTATTTTGAATCAAGAAGTGCTTGAATTTATCTGACTCATGTAACTTAACCTAAACATAACCAAATTAAATCTAGGTTAACCTAGATTACATCGACAACGAACAAATTGTGTCGCCGCCACTGTGCGTTTTTACTAGTTAGCAATTTTTGCCACGAAGGTGTTGGATCTTGGGGAAGGTGTTGGAGCTGGGGGACCTTGGATTATGGGGACCTTGGAAGGTTTTAACCTTATTTTGTATGTGATTTGACGTATTTTGTCTGTCAAAATAATGATTTTTGAATTTTATCGTTAAGAAACAATGATTTTTCTGTAGATTCAACAGTATTTTAACACGCTTCGCTGATAAAATAATGGATGTGTGCCTTTTGTGCACACTTGTATCATAAACTACTACTTTAAGTATTTAAGTGTTAATATACGATTTAAAATTTTACTGCGATTGTGAAACAGTTAATTCATCCTAGCATTATAAACATATAAATAATAAAAATATAAATACAGTTACTTTAGTGAGTTTATCAAGATAACAAGATAAAGATAATAGTTTTTAATATCACCTATCATACTTTAATACAGCTAGACTATAAAATATTTCTGGGAAACTTTTATATCATTTTATAGTTTTTTTAAATTTAATTCGTCGAACATAAATCTTACATGAAATGGAGCGATGGCACTAATCCTTACCACCTCAAGACATAATCTTGATACAATTCTCGATTAAATTAAATAAGTTAATCTGGTATTGATATTTTGTAATCAACTAATTTATACAGACTATCTGCCTTGGCAATAAAACATCATTGGCGATGAGCTACTTTTTTAAGAGTTGTAAATGAATATGTAATAGTAGTTTATGGCACAAGTGTGCACAAAAGCCTTTCACACACGTGTTACGAGGCGTGTTAAAATACTGTTGAATCTATAAAAAAATAATTGATGACAAAAAACTGACATATCACTGACAGAATAGGGTTAGAACTTCAGCGCCAAAAATTGCTAACTAGTAAAAATACACTATTTGGACGCTGTCGATGTAATCTAGGTTAAACTAGATTTAATCTAGATTAGGTTTCTTTTTAAGCCGTTTTCTATCCTTTTAATGTAGGCCTGTTTCAAATTTAACCATTTTACCATCTTTGCTGGGGTCTTCCAACACTCTTCTTTTCTGCCCAATGTCTCCATCTGGTGATATACCCGCTCCAGTTTTCTGTATGTCTTACCACGTGTCCTGCCCATTGCCATTTTAGGAAACCAATTCTTTTTATTAAGTCGAAGACTTTAATTTTTTCCCTTATCCATGTATTTGTTTTGTGGTCTCTCAGGGAAATTCCTAGAATTCTTCTTGCCATGGCTTTCTGATGTACTTCCAATTTATGTTTGATCTTTCTGGTTATTACCCAGGTCCCGCAACCATACGCGACAACAGGCAGTACACACTCGTTATAGACTTTTGTTTTTAGAGTCATTGGGATATTCATGCTGAAGTTGTACTTTAATTTGCCGTAGGCCGCTCATCCCAGTCTAATTCTATTATCAATCTCCATTTCTTGATTTTGTTTGCGCGGTGTTATAGCTTGGCCAAGGTATATGTAGGTATATGAAGGTATATGTAGGTGTATGTTTCTGTCCTTTTTATTGTGCTGTCATGAATCGGTATTGTTTCGTCTGCATCTGGTGTATTTATAATAAACTGGGTCTTTGTGTAGTTCATGTGTAATCCTACTTTTGCAGCCTCATCTTGTATCAATCAATTCCTGTTTATCTCTTGCAAATAGTGCAATATCGTCGGCAAATCTTAGATTGTGCAAGCGTTCACCATGAACGCCTGGATTAGGTTTAGGATTATGTTATGTCATATTAGAATCATATAAATCCAAGCTGAGAGGCCGAGACTTCATGATTCAAATTAAAAAAAATGAATTCGATTTTATTAAACGTCAGAAGATTTATTTTCCCTACGTCTATGTTTTTTGTTTAGTGACGCGAGTTGTTGCCATAGTGACACCAAACAGAAATCGTTTAATAATGAAACTCCATTTGATTTACATTGGACTTTTACGTACGATTTCGATACTTTTACACACGATTATAATAATGGCATTCTTCACATCGAGGGGTCATCCACTCCCTGAAATGTTGCAATGTTTTCGCAATTATCCTAATTTTTTGGGTAATTCGAGGTACTCGAAGAAATTACAGGCGTAATGCGTAATAATGTCATATAATTTTTGAATTGCTTAGGTACTACAAAGTAATGCCACGTAAAAGAAGGAAATTTGAAATATTTACTTTTAAATAATTTCTAATCCACTGAACGTTAGAGTATATTTTATTAGAGTAATAACTTGTTATTACTATGTGCAACCTGTAATATAAGAGTGCTAGTAATGAAGAAGGCATCACGTTAGTAGTATCGTGTCGTATATATATAACATGTGTTATATATGAATTTCTATACATTTATTGAATTTGGATTAAAATACAAGAAAATTACAATACATTAAACTCATTTTTCACATTTTTCTATTGCTTATCAATATTAAATCATATGTAACAGTTCTGTGAATTTAGCAACCGAATTTGCAAAAATATGATATTACATCGGAGTTCCTGGTAGATATGAAATAGTTCTAGAGTACTAAAAAATGGAAAATACCAAAAATGAGCTAGCAACACTTTTGAGACAAACTGTACGTTTTTGACATATTACTGCACCTCGATCATAGTTACCTCGAGTACTTGATCAATTTTGCAAAAAGTTCTGCAAAAATTGACATTTGCAAAAAAAATATTAAAAATTGCAAAAACCGTTCCTTTCGCGGATCTAAATAGCACCCGAAGAGCTCTATCCCTTTAAGATCCCTTTGACATTTTTTATCAAAAACTTAGTTCAAAAGATATTTTCAATAATAAGGGACCCATGGTTTTGAATGTAAATTTAAAAAAACCGGCCAAGTGCGAGTTGTGACTCGCGCATCGAGGGTTCCGTACAAACGTGTAAGTAAGATATCTTTTTTTTTGTGGAGGACGTAACTGTATGCAACCCATATGATTCTGGTGCCAGACAATACCACGCAACACATTAGTGTATTTTCAATTAAGTTTCTAATAGTAAATTCGCATTTTTCTTGTAATTAAACTACATATTTACGGTTTTCAGATTTTTCAATTTACATGTGCTGTAAGACACCGCTTCTTGCCAAATTTCATGATTCTAGGGGATTCAACGGGAAGTACCCTATAGGTTTTGATTCCCTTGTGAAATCGCAAAATATGCGACATAAACGGTCATATCTTTTGATCGCGTTGACTTACAAGTTTGATTTTTTCACAGCTGAAAGAGACCGCAGACCACCCGAGTATTTGATACAAATTTCAACTTATTACCTCTACGCGTTCCTGAGAAAAATGGTCTTGACAGACAGACAGACGGACAACAAAGTGATCCTACAAGGGTTCCGTTTTCGGTACGAAACCCTAAAAATCACAACAGTTATGTTTGCAGTTCCTGATAGAGCTGCTAGAGTTCTATCGAAAATCCTTGTAACATTTTTCTGTGAAGTCAAATATTGGAAAGAAATTTCATTAAAAAAAAAGTTCACAAATGAGTTCAGCAATGAAGTGCAAAAAAAAAATGGCGCAACAGTTCTGTTCCTATGTGAATTCGTTGGTTTACTGTAAAAATTATGCACATTTTCTAACTAAAAGTATTTGCTACAAGCTCGGCCCGAACATTCATAACGCCAGTCGGTCGCCGCCATTTTTTTCTTTTTCCCCTCGTCACATTGGTGAAGTTTAATTTTTCGCATATCTTTCTAATTTGTAACTTTACAGAAAAATTTTATAATCATTTTCGAATGCAGAACTCCAAGAGTTCGACCAGGAACTTCAAACAAAACTATTCCCTGGTTTTTTTCTTTTTTACTTCGTCGCATCGGCTAAGCTCAATTTTTCGAAAATCTTTTCAACTTTTTTAACTTTACGATAAAATTGGGATTTTTACAATTAAAAGGATTGTCGATAGAACTCTAAGAATTCTACCGAAAACTGCAAACAGAACTATTGCGCGAAATTTTGCACAAAGTACTCTAGAACTATTTGATATCTACCAGGAACTCCGATGTAATATTATATTTTTGCAAATTCACTTTATTTCAAATGGCATCGGCTTCTTTCTATTATGAGGAGTTTATTAAGAGCTCACTGTCCTACTGCAGTACGGCGCATGACAAGGCGCATGATGACCTCTTGTGGGTGTAGTGGGGAGCCAATGTGGCCGTAATGCGACCGTAATGCGAATATAATTTGAACGTAATTCAGGAAATGCAAAAGTGCTTTGTGTACTGTGGTGTAATATTTACGAAATGCTAAGGAATACAAAGTAATGTGTGGTAATGCATCTAAATATTAGCATGTATTGCAAGAGTGGATGGTCCCTCGCTTCACATACAATAATTTACTTATGAATGTGTTTGTAGATAAATATAATTGTGTAGACGTTGTTTCCATTCCTTTCCAAGATAATTCGATAAAATCTTTAAAATAAAATCCATCACGGTTCAAGTATTTTTATTCATTTTGCACTTTATTATTCATTACAGAACATTACATTCAAGACAATTCATATTACATTATTGGTAATAAAGGCTACAAAATATAAGAAATAAATAAGACCATTTGCTAGAAGCGAAATATTTGTTAGTTTTTTTATATATTAACAGTATTATCTAATTTAAAGTTAGAATAAAGTAATTTGATTGATGTTTTTTGTTCAGTGACGCGAATTGTTGCCATAGTAGCAAGTAACAGAAATCGTTTAATAATGAAACTCCATTTGATTTACATGGAACTTTTACGCACGATTTCGATACTTTTACACACGATTATAATAATGGCGTCCTTCACATACAATAATTTACTTTTTGATGTGTTAGTAGATAAATATACAGTCGAACTTCCCTAAGTCGAATTGCCTTAGTTCATGAAAAAAAATTTGAGTTATAGAAAATTGGAGTTATAGAAATACATAACTATAAAATGAGTAAAATACACTATACACAATTTATTCAAAGTAAATACATATGTATATATTTATAATCAAAAAACAAAAAAGAAATATGTATACATTATTAATATGAAGTGATATAATTATAATTAATTAAAAATAATTTTAATTAATATATTATTTTTTAAAAAAGTTAGTAATTTTTAATTGTTTTCCATAATATATAGCACCTTGTGGGTGATCTTCGATTACATAGTCTCTTTTTGGATTACCGATTCTCGGGAAAAAATATCCTGTCGTAATCTTCCTAAAGCACACAGTGTTTGGTGATCATAAAATATGAAAAATAAAATGTTTGGTAATCTGCCCGAGGTTTACACTATCGACGGTTTATGGTAAGCAATATCTGTCATCATAGATTTTGGAAAATTCGCGGCGGTTAAAAAATTGGAGTTATAGAGATTATTTTGTATGTAAGTCAAATTTTATATACAAAATAATCTCTATAACTCCAATTTTGTAACCGCCGCGTATTTTCCAAAATTTAGTCATTGATCAGTGTTTCTCAAACTTATTTGTCTCATCGCCCACCTTTGATATGCTAAAGCTAATAGCGCCCCCCAAATCTATAGGATGTGGCAACTTTGGTGCAATAATTTTAAATTCAATTGAAAGAAGCCTTTTCTTCTCTTCCTAGAGTAAAAGTATTTTGACTTGCCAAGTATTTTATAGAATAATGAAAATGTTTCAGTTTAATCGAATTTTTTTTTATAAAACAATGAAAATACTTAAATATTACACTAAATATTACACTATAAATCTAGCAAAGTTGAAAGCACAACTTATATATCAAGAATACACGCGCTAGTGACGACAAGCCGCAATTTCTTGTAACATCATCATTCAAAATAAATTATAAGTTTAGGTCTGACAACCTATTTAGATTAATAATAAATGCATTTTTGAATAATTAGCAACAATAATTGTAATAGTTTTTGAAATATTTCAAATAAAAATTAACATGCGAGGATGTACACCGTGACCTGTACGAAGAAAAATTCGTGAAAAGAAAGAAAATTAATAATAATATTATCTTCAGAAACTTGTAAAGTTGGCAGATTTTTTTTCAAGGTAGTAGATTTGGACAAGACACTAAAAGGTGGTAGATCTACAGAAAAGTTGGTAGAGTAACGCTGGCAGTGTGCATGCGATTATCGATACTCTACCAGCAGCGAATAGGAGACAAGCGTGGCCGATTGTATAACACTGAACACGGAACAATTTTGTTGAACGTATTTGTTTGTTTTAAATTATCAGAAATACATTGTATAGCTCGTGATACCTACCGCCCCCTATATCGCCCCCTGGCTACCTACCGCCCCCTATATCGCCCCTCGGCCACCTAGCGACCCCCAAAACGACATCATCGCCCACTGGGGGGCGATATCGCCCACTTTGAGAAACGCTGATTTAGATATTGCTTACCATAAACCGTCGATAGTGTCGATTGTACAAATTTTTACTACGAGTTATGGAAAAATTCGAGTTAAGGAAAATTCTAGTTATGTAAGTTAATTTATATGCAAAATGCTATCTAAACGTACGATTTTCTAAAAATATTCGAGTTATAGAAAAATTGGAGTTACAGAAGTTTGAGTTATGGAAGTTCGACTGAATATAGTAGAGTTTGTATCATTTGTAGAAAAAAGTTAGTGATGCGATTTTATTGATACCCGTCTAGCTTCTTAATTTTAAACGATCGCACGTTTGGTTTAGGAACGTAGACGGTTAGGCACGTGTTTTAAATACGTTTTGGCAAACGAAAAAGGCGGATGTATAAATAGTGTGCCCTGGTTTCCAGCCTCACTGGACTTATTTCAGGAAACGATAGTTACATGCACCTGCTACCCACACACGATGCACGCCTTTAAATAATGTAGAGTACGATACGTGCAACGCGTCGACTGTTACTTATTTAACACTTTTACGTAAAAATCCGGTGTAGGTATATCTCGCCTAATATAAACGTATCGGCAGTAAATGTATTAGTCGGTTTATAAAGAAAACGAAATAAATATTGTAAAATAGCAACACGTAAAGGTATAAAAATAAAACCCACGGGTCGTAAAATATTCTATCGTAATATAAACATCGGAATATACGCAAGACTTACAACATTGAATATATAAATGATAATCAACACACGGCGTTTCTTAATGGCTAGTGTTATTGTAGCCGAAATATAAAATATAAATCCGTTAAATATTTAATTGCCAAATTATAAATAAACTTGATAAATACACAAACAGATACGAACTTAACCCTAATAACCTAACCTAACGTATTCGTGTCGATTGTTCGATTGCAGCCTTATCAATATATTTAACAAAACATGATTAGCGATCGAAATTATTTTTCGAAAACTCAATTTAAGAACATTTTGTTGCAAAAATCGGTCGAATATTTCCTGAATTATACGCAAAAACGCGCAAAATCAGCTGAAAATTGGATTGTATTATCCACTTCTAACTTCATCGTTGCATAATAACTCTCGCGTAGTACAACTACCTGCATGTGTTACATTAATCTTTTCACTAAAATTTCGAGAACATTTTGCTGTAAATTTCATGATTATTATCGAAACATTTCCTGATTATTAGCGATCGAAATTATTTTTGGATTTTGCCATCGGAATAACGCGAGTATGTGGAAACGGCTCGCAGCACTGCCGCGATAAAGTTCACGGTTGTATTTCCTGCAGCAGCGGTCGTAAGTAATCCCAAGTCGGTCGAACCGAACCATTATGGCAGAGGAGGCCCGGAGCCGTTTTACCGTTGCCTTGGATACAGGGCCGTAATGTATCTAAATTGCTCATTTGAAACACTACCCTTTCCATTTCAAACCATCCGCAGCTTTCTCCTCTTTTCGTATTATATTAAAGACTGGCGACTAGCCCTGTGCCAATTTACATGGGAGAGGAACGTCGACGGAAAAATGTCATCCCATCTTTTAAGCATTTGAAATCATTGCTCTCAGTCCCAGCGAGAATTGCAATCAAGGCTCAGATTAGAAATCGGTTTTAAATTTATTAATTTAATCATCTGCATGATTAGGGTTTTAAGTGGACCCCTCATGCGTTTTAAGTAAGTGGTTTACAAATTGTCGTTCATAAAAGCAAAGCTGTACTGATGAGAGATAAATCTCGAAACGCGTCTACCTTAAGTGGATAGCGTCTACCTTAAGATACCTTAAGTGGATAGTAATCTACAGCTGTACTGATGAGAGATAAATCTCGAAACGCGTCTACAGATGGCTATCCACTTAAGGTATCTTAATGTAGACGCTATCCACTTAAGGTAGACGCGTTTCGAGATTTATCTCTCATCAGTACAGCTTTGTTTTTATGAACGACAATCTGTAAACCACTTACTTAAAACCCATGTGGGGTCTACTTAAAACCCTAATCATGCACATAGATTTTAAGTAAGTTGTTTAGAAATTGTTACTCATAAAAGCAAAGCTGTACTGATGAGAGTTAAATCTCGAAACGCGTATACAGATGGCTATCCACTTAAGGTATCTTAAGGTAGACGCTATCCACT
This sequence comes from Phosphuga atrata, assembly GCA_944588485.1. NCBI lineage: Eukaryota > Metazoa > Arthropoda > Insecta > Coleoptera > Silphidae > Phosphuga > Phosphuga atrata. Next base: position 72,867,983 of record OX155898.1, on the reverse strand, counting down.
TAAGGTAGACGCGTTTTGAGATATATCTCTCATCAGTACAGCTTTGCTCCAGTACACAATGATTTGTAAACCACTTACTTAAAACCCATGTGTGGTCCACTTAAAACCCTAATCATGCACATGGATTTTAAGTAAGTGGTTTAGAAATTGTTACTCATAAAAGCAAAGCTGTACTGATGAGAGTTAAATCTCGAAACACGTCTACAGATGGGTATCCACTTAAGGTATCTTAATGTAGACGCTATCGACTTAAGGTAGATATGTTTCGAGATTTATCTCTCATCAGTACAGCTTTGCTTTTATGCACAACAATTTGTAAACCACTTACTTAAAACCCATGTGGGGTCCACTTAAGACCCTAATCATGCACATGGGTTTTAAGTACGTGGTTTACAAATTGTTGTTCATAAAAGCAAAGCTGTATTGATGAGAGAAAAATCTCGAAGCGCGTCTACAGATCCACTGCTATCCACTGTTTATTTGCTTGCTTTTTTGGTCGGCTATGGTGTCGTATTGCCTTCTTCCATGCATTTTCAAACTTCCAAGTTTTTTTCCAATTTAGATTGGAATCTGCGGTATTTAGTATTTTGTACTTTTCGTTTATGGGTTTGTCCTCCAATTCTTGTTCGAATTGCTCTCTAGCAGTTTCAGACATCTTGCTTATTTTGCGATGGTAATAGATTTTTTGTTATAAACTTAATAAAGTCGGAACACAGCCTGGATATATAAATATAATCAACCTTTCCGGAGCTCTATAACATTTATGAGACTTTTTGAGGACTACCAAAAACAAATCTCATGTGAAATTTGTCAGTTATTTTATAGCTTTCAGTCCACCTTCGCCGCACTCAACAAAAACCATAAGAAAAACATTGTTTTTAAGATCCTGTCTTTCCGATACCTTAAGTGGATAGCCATCTGTAGACGCGTTTCAAGATTTATCTCTAATCGGTACAGCTTTGCTTTTATGAACAACAATTTGTAAACCACTTTCATAAAAGCAAAGCTGTACTGATGAGAGGGAAATCTCTAGACGCGTCTACAGATGGCTATCCACTTAAGTTATCGTGAAGACATGATCTTAAAAACAATGTTATTTTTCTGGTTTTGTGAGTGCCACGAAGATGAACTGAAAACTAAGAAATAACTGGAAAATTTCACATGAGATTTGTTTTTGGTTGTCCTTAAAAAAGACTCATTTTTGTTATAGAGCTCCGGAAAGGTTGAATATATTTATATATTCGGGCTGTGTTCCGACTATATCTCGCATCAGTACTGCTTTGCGTTTATGAAAGTGGTTTACAAATTGTTGTTCATAAAAGCAAAGCTGTACTGATACAAGCTAAATCTCGAAACGCGTCTACAGATGGCTATCCACTTAAGGGTAATTCCAACAAGAATTGGAGTACAAACTCATAAATGAAAAAGACAAATTAATTAAAGAATTAATGTTATAGATCTCCGGAAAGGTTAAATATATTTATATATTTAGGCTGTGTTCCGACTTTATTAAGTTTATATGACTATCTGTAGCGTAGCATGGTTTCACCAATTCTAGATATTTTGTTGTTTGCTCCAGGAAAGGTTTGCAGCTTAGGATGGAGCATCTCCATCTCGAGTTAACTATTATATAGTCGATCTGGTTTCTACATCTATCTCCTGGTGATTTCCTAAAATTAAGAACTAATTTGAAAAAAAAAATGTTGAAAACTCTTGTTTGCAAATTGTTCAATAGCCTCCAATGTCATAATTAGTTTGTGAGATTAAATATTGATCCTACAGCTTAATTAACTATCAATGGTTTACAATTTGTCTGAATTAAGGCCGATTCTCGTATACGCGACACTCAGCTACGCGACATCGCATGTCAAATAATGATTACATTGTTTTAAATGGGCACGTTCTCACCATGGCTACGTGACGTGCCCATTTAAAACAATGTAAAAATCATTATTTGGAAGGCGATGTCGCACGACGTCGCGTAGCTAAGTGTCGCGCATATGGAAATCGACCTTTGGTGTTCATTGTTACACATTAAAATTTATATCTATCTCCTGGTGATTTCCTAAAATAAAGAAATGTTGAAAAAAAATGTTGAAAACTCTTGTTTGCAAATTGTTCAATAGCCTCCAATGTCACAATTAGATTGTGATATTAAATATTGATACTACAGTTTAATCTATTAACTTTCAATGGTTTACAATTTGTCTGAGTTAAGTCCGATTCTTATATACGCGACACTTAGCTACGCGACGTCAGGCGACATCGCCTGTCAAATAATGATTATATTGTTTTAAATGGGCACGTTATCACTATGGCTACGCGACGTGCCCATCATTTAAAACAATGTAATCATTATTTGACAGGCGATGTCGCACGACGTCGCGTAGGTAAGTGTCGCGCATTTGGAAATCGACCTTTACTGTTAATTGTTTATATTGTTTTATAATGTAGATATTTACAACTTTCTATTTTTTAAACACGCGTAACCATTACAGAATTATTTTTAGACCTTAATTACTTACCTATATAAAGCCATGGAACAATTTATTTCTTAATATACTTTGCCTTTTTAATCGTTTTTTAATTGCTCTTTAAACAATAATTATAGGATATTAGCTAATGGCGCAGTAGATTTGAAAAATAACGCATGTGCTTGAACTAATGTCGCTCTATTTCACAGTCCTTTTTTTTGTTGGTGAACGAAAACTAGTTTGGGGCCGTTATCGTGTAAACTGTATATGGATGGCTCGATTATGTATGGAATTGACCAAACAAGTGGAAAGCGTATCCTCATTAACGGAGGCTACGAGATGTTCGTTTGAATAAAGAGAACTCGAGTTCAATGAACGGCCTCACACAAAACTTTCTCTATTCACAGATGCGTTATTTTTTATGCATTATATAGAAATCTTTGCACTGGCTTGTTTTTTGAGGCATTATTTCCGTGAGTTTGAAAGTTTTTACTTTTCGCGTGGGTCTGCAACATCGTATTTTTTGATTGCACTTTCTACACAGATGTAATAAAATGCCTTGACCTATATCATATATGTATAGAGATAAGTTATCTCGTCGCTTTACGATTATTGTGACTGTGCTAACGGTGACCTAGTCCAGTATGTAATTCACTTTTTAATGTAATGAATGTGTCTTGTGGCGCCTGTTTTATTCTATTTACACAACGAGCTCGCGGTGTGTAAAATGTAAATTCGCTTTCAGAATAAATAGTGCAGCACAGTTACTCTTCGAGTAAATATGCTTTTTGTTTGTTTATACAGACACCATCTGCTACCCATTTTTTTGCGTAATCTAGATTATATTGTCATGTGATAGATACCAGTTTGATCGATTCTGATATTTATTGGGAATTGGTTTACTCTTTTTTTTATCTTGTGTATACCGAGATAAAGTTATATTGGATGAGAATCGTTTTCACAAAGTAAATAAATGTGGCGACATTATTGCAACAGGCGAACGAAGCTATTAATTGCAAAGGCTACCAAAATACTTTTTCGACTTATTTAAGTAATTTCAGTAGGGAAAGATGATTCGTTCCGGAACCTTCACCTTCCGGTCTATGCGGTGTGAGGTCTATGTAACCCCACGCTAAACAGGGTGTGAGGTCTATGTAACCTTACGCCAAACAGGGTGTAAGGTTTATGTATCCCCTCGCTAAACATTGTGTGAGGTCTATGTAACCCCACGCTAAACCGTGTGTGAGGTCTATATAACCCCACGATAAATAGGGTGTGAGATCTATGTAACCTTACGCTAAACAGGGTGTGAGGTTTATGCATCCCCACGCTAAACATTGTGTGAAGTCTATGCAACCCCTCGCTAATCAGGGTGTGAGGTCTATGTAACCCCACGCTAAACCGTGTGTGAGGTCTATATAACCCCACGATAAATAGGGTGTGAGATCTATGTAACCTTACGCTAAATAGGGTGTGAGGTCTATGCATCCCCACGCTAAACATTGTGTGAAGTCTATGAAACCCCTCGCTAAACAGGGTGTGAGGTCTATGTAACCCGACGCTAAACCGTGTGTGAGGTCTATATAACCCCACGCTAAATAGGGTGTGAGGTCTATGTAACCCCACGCTAAACAGTTTGTGAGGTCTAAGTATCCCTACGCTAAACATTGTGTGAAGTCTATGTAACCCCTCGCTAAACAGGGTGTGAGGTCTATGTAACCTTACGCTAAACAGGGTGTAAGGTCTATGTATCCCCACGCTAAACATTGTGTGAGGTCTATGTAACCCCACGCTAAACCGTGTGTGAGGTCTATATAACCCCACGATAAATAGGGTGTGAGATCTATGTAACCTTACGCTAAACAGGGTGTGAGGTTTATGCATCCCCACGCTAAACATTGTGTGAGGTCTATATAACCCCTCGCTAAACAGGGTGTGAGGTCTATGTAACCCCACGCTAAACCGTGTGTGAGGTCTATATAACCCCACGATAAATAGGGTGTGAGACCTATGTAACCTTACGCTAAACAGGGTGTGAGGTTTATGCATCCCCACGCTAAACATTGTGTGAAGTCTATGCAACCCCTCGCTAAACAGGGTGTGAGGTCTATGTAACCCGACGCTAAACCGTGTGTGAGGTCTATATAACCCCAGGCTAAATAGGGTGTGAGGTCTATGTAACCCCACGCTAAACAGTTTGTGAGGTCTAAGTATCCCCACGCTAAACATTGTGTGAAGTCTATGCAACCTATCGCTAAACAGGGTGTGAGGTCTATGTAACCCGACGCTAAACCGTGTGTGAGGTCTATATAACCCCACGCTAAATAGGGTGTGAGGTCTATGTAACCCCACGCTAAACAGTTTGTGAGGTCTAAGTATCCCCACGCTAAACATTGTGTGAAGTCTATGTAACCCCTCGCTAAACAGGGTGTGAGGTCTATGTAACCCCACGCGTGCGGCTACAGGAAGTGGAGGTGGAGGTTCCAGAACGAATCATCTTTCCCTACTAATTTCCGTTTATCTGAATGCTGGATTATCGTTAATAATATAAATTTCTTTGATATATTTACATTGTTTGAAACTATTGTTTTCAAATTGTTCAATAGCCTCCAATTAAATTGTGATATTAAATATTGATCCTACAGTTTATTGTTAATTCCACTCCAAACCGGACAATGCAAATTAATTACGGATTATTATCATCAATGCTCTAAAATTTGTGCTAATTAGTATGCATCGTTTTAATAGGGAGACCGGAAAGTAATGTCGGTTTCCGTATTTCATTTATCAGCTCATTGTGTGCTTCAAAGTAGTGCCAGACATTTTAAGATTAGAGTGACTTGTTTCTTCGTAAATAATTAAATTTTTACTTCTTTTTATTTTTATTAAGTAAAATAGGACACTCTTAATTAGTCACCCTTTATATAAGCATTTTTTTAAGGCAATTTGCCATCGATCTGGTAGTAGTAAAAAATTTCTGCTCTTTGCTCGCAAAAAAATAAAGAAAATTATAATGATATTAATCGTATTGGGTAGTTATGTGAAAGTAAACTTCTGCATAACATTTGCGGTTCTTGGTGCAGCCGAGGTCGTCTTCTATCTGCACGACCGACAGTACAGTGCACCTCGTTCACCCACGATCTGATCTGACCTATAAATATAAGTGACCCCTCGACCCTATAACCATCCAAGCGGGTCACCAGGATTCCAATAAGCGTTTCACGAGAGGAAAAATGTTCGGAGCTATCCGCTTATCGATTCGTCGAGTGCGGCTGGATGCTACGCGTCAATGCGTGGGTATAATCTACTTCTGCTTAATTGAATCTCCGCTGCGTATATGTTAATGTAACGTTCAGACTCTATGTCTTGTTGCAAAATTGCTATTCATTGCTTAATAGGTTGAAATTTTATAGATGGAAGCTTTGTATAGAGTTTTAACCCCAATTACGTACACACCGAATAACACAAAACATTATTTCCGCTTCGGTTCAGCCCCAAATAATTACAACCTTGAATCTACTCCAACTACTGCGTGTAATGCGACAGAGGTATAATTTTTAATTAGAGAGCTCCGTAAGAGGCTTTGAAAATAAATTGTGAACCTTTGCCGCAGGATGACGGTAATGGCGGTCTGCGTTCCCAGCAATGATTTGTTATCCCGGTAATATTTGCCGTTACTCACCATCAGAGCGGCAATAAGCGAAAGCTCCGGCGGGAATAAATCATCTCAGAAGTGTTGTGCCGCCCTATTCTGAATATCACACCGCGGCGGCGGCGGCAGTATTTTTATTCGCATGCCACTCGCTTGTATTTATAGGCACTCTATTTTGAATTATTAAAAAAACCGCGAGGCATAGATTCTCTCAAACCATTCCACAAAAGCCAAAGAATACTGGAAATGAATCAATACTGTATATATGGGTATTTCTCCCATAATTTTACCTTTTCAAATTACTTATAGAAAAATATAAAAAACGAAGATTTGGTAGTTTATTTGTGGTTCAAAGATTTGTGGTTCAAAGACTTCTCGTGTCGCTGGACTAAAAATATTTATTCACAGAATTTTATGAAATTTGCAATATTTCTTAGTTGTATCTTTACTAACATTTTTGCAAAGTTACAATATTTTTGACAAATAAATGGCAATTTTGGAAATTTCAAATTTTCGTTTAAATCTGATGTAATCGCTGATTTCTTTATTTATTCACAGAATTTTATGAAACTTAGAACATTTCTTAGTTGCATTATTACTAACATTTTTGCAAAGTTTCAATATTTTTGACAAATAAAACAATTTTGCAAATTTTCGTTTAAATCTGATGTAGTCGCGGATTTCTTTATTTATTCACAGAATTTTATGAAATTTGCAATATTTCTTAATTGTATTATTGCTAACATTTTTGCAAAGTTTTAATATTTTTGACAAATAAATGGCAATTTTGGAAATTTCAAATTTTCGTTTAAATCTGATGGAGTCGTATTTCTTTATTAATTAACAGACTTTTATAAAACTTGCAACATTTCTTAGTTGCATTATTACTAACATTTTTGCAAAGTTTCAATATTTTTAACAAATAAATGGCAATTTTGGAAATTTCAAATTTCCGTTTAAATCCAATGGACTCAGTCGTTGTCGAGAGTTTAACGCGCACAGACGTATCTAAAACCTGTCCGTTATCTCTTTCGATAAAGTCCTATCACTTACGCTTTTTTTTCTCTATCTTTTCTTAAACTGTGTGTGCTACAAATACTTTGGCATTTATATTTCAACAATATTTATACCCACTCTCCGTTGGCATAAATGCTCACGGACGAGACCTCAATTATGTCCGATGAGGACGAAGAATGGATGAAGAAGGGAAAGAGAGGACGGCCCAAAAAAGCGTATCTCTCAGCAACAAAAACCTCACTCGACCAGCATCTACCAAAAAGCCGCAACAACTGATTTCTACCTCAGCCACCACATCAGCCGCCAAAGTTGAACAATACTCCACTTCAACACCACACGTTTCTGGTAATCCAGCGCCTCAATTCTCACCTTCAACTTCTACTTCACTAAACACTCGTAAACCATTCAAACAATATAACTTCATTTACTCATTATCCCCCACAAATCCGTCTACCACACGCATCCAACTTTCTACAATCTGGCAAACAGTTCGTCCCAAAAATCAAGACCTTCTAATCAAAACCTCCTCTGGCTTTCTCCTAAAAACCGACTTAGAGGGAAACACTGCTCTTCAAACTCTCACCTCAAACAAATCTCTAGCTTCTTACAAACTCCTTCCCCGAACCCCATATGGATCCTCGTCTTCTACGAGAAACGAGTCATACTCTGAAGTTATTGAGCAGTTATTGAATACGAGATCAGTGATGAATCATTAGCCATCCACCTGAGGGATTTGAAATCAAACTTCCGATACTGCAAGCGTATCATATCTAAGGCAACAAATAATTCCACCAAGCTCATAAGAATTACAACATCTGATATAAATACGTTCGACGCCCTGATTTCTTCTGGCGGCCTGTTTTTTATGAATCGGCTGTATCCGATTTCCCCAAGTACACCACCGCCGCCCATCCCCCGACCTTGCAACAAATGCCAGTCGTTCGAACACGCTACTGAACATTGCAATACCCCCGTCAAATGTCGGAAATGTGGTGGTCCACAAGACACAAATAAATGCAAACCATCCTCCCTGTTAAATGCACCTCGTTTGGTCGAACCGACTACGAAGCCTGGTCACATAAGTGCCCGAACCGACCAACTGCGCTCATCGAGGGAATTCCAAATGTCACCATTAGAAGCTTAAACAAAAAATCTGCAGACCTCCCCCCTGAAATCACTCACAACTCACGCATACACTCACCTATGACCACACACGACTATATCATCCATACTTACTTGACCACAATAAACGACCCCATTCAAAATAATCGCGCTGAACTACTCAAAAAACTTAACCTTCGTTTGTCCTCCGACTTCCTAATCGATACCCATTCCTTCTTTTCTGGTAACCGCATGTACATCCTTATGTTTCACCTCTCCCGCCCTTCTTCCGAAACTCTAACACTGCCCACTGAAGACCTCTCACAATCCATTATCAATATCGATGCCTAAAATGCGATTTGTCTACGCAAACATCAATAGTTATGTCAACCAACGTTCGTTGATTGAAAACTTTGCGGAAAAGAATAATACAGATTGTCACCTCTTTGTTGAGACTAAGACGAGACAAAACACTAGTACTACGTACAAAAACTGGAATACAATACAAAAACATGGACATTTACTGACAAATAGGACCAGGGGCGATGCATTAGCACATATCAACCCCAAATTCCATCCCGGCAAAGCCAATCCTCCTTCCTTAAATAACCCACTCAACGACTGCATCCACTTCACCATTCCCTTTCATAATAACAAATTGCATATTTTCCTAGCCTATATCCATCCCCACTCCGTTGTTGAGCAGAATATCTTGACAATGGCAGCATTGTATGAATATTCGCTCATCATCGGGGACTTCAGTTGCAACAAATAAAAAATCCGAATCCTCAATTCTTTCCTTGGTAACTCTAATTTTATCCGCAGGCAAACCAATCCTACTTTCCTCATGCCTTTAAACAAAGACTCCACTCCTGACCTGATCCTCCATACCAATAACCTTACCAACAATATCGTAGATATCATCCTAACTCCTGACCTGGGATCCGACCACCTAGCTATATCCTTTTCAATTCTCCTTGACTTTGCCCTACTGCCTCAAATACCTGTCTCTGTACCCAACCTAAAGAAAACCCTCATTCTCAAGGTTAACATTGATATCCAAAACTATATTTCCTCTATAAACTCCGACGAGCTGAACTTTGACATCATTACCGAATTTCAAAAAACTGTGACGGGCTCAATAATAAAACACTCACCTCCATTGTCATCCAAATTCTACCGTCAACAACTTCCCCCCTTCATCCTAAAACTCAACAAACTTAAAAGACAATTATACAGAGACTACAGACAAACAGAAAATCCCGACATCAAAACCGAAATAAACAGACTAAACAAAGACATCCATCAACTCATTGGACAGTTCCGCTCCCATAGATGGCTCTCTGTTTGCCAGGAAATAGAAAAAGACCAGGGAAAACCTACTGGACCAAGATTAAAAAGGTATCGAAATATAAACCGACCTCTCATATTCCAGACCTGTCATTTAACAATGTAACCTACTCCAGTGACTCAGACAAGGCTCTACTTTTTGCAGAACACTTTAAAAAATCATTTTCATCTTCTGACTCTCCTGACTTTGACAAACATAACTTTGACAGAATAAATAACTGGTTTAACGACTTCTTTAAGACAACCCACCCCTATAACATTGATGAAGTTTCCCTGGAAGAATATCTTTCTGCCCTCTTCCACGGTAAAAACTCCTCCCCTGGGCCCGATTTAGTCACCAAACACCTCATCAGACTCCTCTCCGATGACATCCACTCCTTTATCACAAAAAATTTCAATTTCTGCCTCTTGAAATGTTCCTTTCCAAGCTGCTGGAAAATGAACACAATAGTCACAATCCCTAAACCTGGTCAAGATAAATCCATTCCCAGCTGTTACCGTCCGATCTCTCTCCTCCCTGTTCTTGGCAAAATCCTCGAACATATCCTTAAAACCCGATTATGGAATTCCGTTGCAGACCACATTCCCAAATATCAATTCGGTTTCAAGCCCTTCCATTCCACTATCCATCCTCTGTTCATCCTAACCAACAATATCCAATCGTCACACCTCCAAAACAAGAAATCCGCAGCCTTCTTCTTGGACATCAACAAAGCATTTGACAGCGTTTGGCATGCCGGGCTTTTGTTCAATATGTCGCAAATAAATGTCCCTACCTACCTAATCCACGTAATTAAAAGTTTCCTTTTTAACAGATCCTCAAAAGTGAAAATCAACTCCATCTCTTCTCCCGCATTTTCCCCTCTGCAAGGTCTCCCTCAAGGTTCCCGTCTTTCCCCTCTCCTATACAATATATACTGTCACGACATTTACAACTACAATCAACTAGACATATCTCACATTGAATTTTCTTCCTACATACTACAATACGCTAACGACACTGCAGTGATCTCCCATAGCAACTCCCTCAAATCTACCTTCGACCTACTCCAAAAACTCACCAACAACACTGTCACTTGGTTCAACCAGTGGAGATTATCACCAAATCCTTCCAAATGCCAACTCCTCATCCCTAACCACAAAATTTCCTCAAACTCACCTCGCATCCACACAGGCTCCTCCGACGTACGGCCCTCCAGCAGCGTTAAATATCTTGGACTAACTATTGACTCGAAACACAAATTCAATAACGACGCCAAATTACGCAAGTCCCAGATAATTAAACGATGCAAGCACTTTAGAGCCTTTACAATTGGCAACCAGGGTATTTCCATAAAGACCGCGGCGAAAATCTTCAAATCTATCTGTCGTCCCATTCTCGATTATGGACACGTAATTACCTCCACCAATAATAAATGTAGACGAACCCTTGAGGTCGCAGAGTGAATCGCATTACGTCTCATCACCAAACTCAGACATCCACACAACCCTCTCCACAACCCCTCCAACGAAGATCTCTATAGACAAACCCGGGTGCCTCCTCTAGCTGACAGACATGACAGACTTAGGAGAAAGCTTAGAAACAACCACATGACGTTCAACATCCTTGACGAACTATGCATTAAACGTACATCTAGACATTCTAACAGACAATACCCCTCCAAAACTCTTCTTGAATCCTTAGAAGACGACTGACTCACTCATTCTCATCCAATTTTTCGATTAAGTCTTTTTTTTTCAATTTTTGTTCTATATATCTGTTCATTTCCGGCTGAAAGACCACGGGTCGATGGCCAATTGTTGTAGTTGTTTGTGTTTATAAGTATAACAATAAAGATGTTTTATTATTGTTCTCATGGACTCGCTCATTTCTTTATTTACTTACAGAATTTTATGGAACTTGCAACATTTCTTAGCTGTGTTATTGCTAACATTTTTGCAAAGTTTCAAACTTTTTGACAAATAAATGGCAATTTTGAAAATCTCAAATTTTCGTTTAAATCTCATGGACTCGCTCATTTCTTTATTTACTTACAGAATTTTATGAAACTTGCAACATTTCTTAGCTGTATTATTGCTAACATTTTTGCAATGTTTCAAAATTTTTGACAAATAAATGGCAATTTTGAAAATCTCAAATTTTCGTTTAAATCTCATGGACTCGCTCATTTCTTTATTTACTTACAGAATTTTATGAAACTTGCAATATTTCTTAGCTGTATTATTGCTAACATTTTTGCAAAGTTTCAAAATTTTTGACAAATAAATGGCAATTTTGAAAATCTCAAATTTTCGTTTAAATCTCATGGACTCGCTCAATTCTTTATTTACTTACAGAATTTTATGCAACTTGCAACATTTCTTAGCTGTATTATTGCTAACATTTTTGCAAAGTTTCAAAATTTTTGACAAATAAATGGCAATTTTGAAAATCTCAAATTTTCGTTTAAATCTCATGGACTCGCTCAATTCTTTATTTACTTACAGAATTTTATGCAACTTGCAACATTTCTTAGCTGTATTATTGCTAACATTTTTGCAAAGTTTCAAAATTTTTGACAAATAAATGGCAATTTTGAAAATCTCAAATTTTTGTTTAAATCTCATGGACTCGCTCAATTCTTTATTTACTTACAGAATTTTATGCAACTTGCAACATTTCTTAGTTGTATTATTACTAACATTTTTGCAAAGTTTCAATATTTTTGACAAATAAATGGCAATTTTGCAAATTTAAAATTTGCGTTTAAAACTGATTGTGTTGAGGATTTCTTTATTTATTCACAGAATTTAATAAAACTTGCAACATTTCTTAGTTGTATTATTACTAAGATTTTTGCAAAGTTTCAAAATGTTTGACAAATAAATGGCATTTTTGCAAATTTCAAATTTTCGTTTAAATCTCATGGAGTCGCTCATTTCTTTATTTACTTACAGAATTTTATGAAATTTGCAATATTTCTTAGTTGTATTATTGCTAACATTTTTGCAAAGTTTCAATATTTTTGACAAATAAATGGCAATTTTGCAAATTTCAAATTTGCGTTTAAAACTGATTGTGTTGCGGATTTCTTTATTTATTCACAGAATTTAATAAAACTTGCAATATTTCTTAGTTGTATTATTACTAACATTTTTGCAAAATTTCAATATTTTTGACAAACAAATAGCAATTTTGGAAATTTCAAATTATCATTTAAATCTGATGGAGTCGCGTATTTCTTTATTTATTAACAGAATTTTTTGAAACTTGCAACATTTCTTAGTTGTATTATTGCCAACATTTTTGCAAAATTTCAAAATTTTTAGCAAATAAATGACAATTTTAGAAATCACAAATTTTCGATTAAATCTAATGGATCAGCGGATTTTATAAAGTAGATACATTAGTTACCGTTTTAAATATAAATAAAACCATTGATTCTACTTTCATCTTTGATGTATCCTTCGAATCAAATGAGGAGAAAATAAATAATGGATGATTTAAATAGAAGAAGACAGTGAGATGGAATTTCATTAATATTTTACCTTCAGCTAAAAGCGCACTAATAAATCGAATATTTTAAAAATACACGTTCTAAAAAATGTATTTCAGTTTCATTTATTACCTTGAAATATTTTAAAACAACTTTTAAAATACCTTATTCAAGACTAATCAAAGATTATCCAATTTTGTATATGCTTTCAGTCATTAAATCAAGACAAAAAATAGTACATTTTGTAACTAGGGCGAAAGGTTGTCAATATTACTTGAGAGCGCAAATATGCGCACGAACGAAATGAGATTAAAAAAAATTGAATCAAAAATGAATAATTTGATTTTCAATTGTCTCCGGTGGTGTGGATTCGTCATAAGAACTCTCATCAGTCTCCGCTATCACCATAAAATTTACACTCATTTTAAAACGTTTTCTTTAATTTTTATTTTGTTATGAATTTTGACACTTCACGTCACTTTTTTAATACCTAGGTCTTGATTGTATTCATTTTATTTATTTGTTTAATGTAACCTAGCAATGTTGAAGATTTGCGTTATACAAGTTATGTAAAATACAACTAATATTGACAATTTATCGCACTAAAAAACGTGCACAATGATAGTGCTATTGTGTATGAATGATAAAAAATATTAAATTATATAGATATTTAATAAAAAAATAAATAAACAGATTAAAATATATATTTGTCGATAAGACTAATCAAAGATTGTCCAGTTGTATATATGATTTTAGGAAAAAAATAACTTATCTCTAAAAAATAACAACAATCAATTAAAATAACAACAAAAAGTATATTAAATTATGGGAGTATCAAGTTTTTGTCGAACAGGAAAAAAGAGGAACATCCAAGCAAAAAATAAAAAAGGAAGCTTCGTGTCTGGCCCGGGCAAAACTTCTCCATTCCCATGACCTTTGACCGTGCGCAGAGAACGAAAGCGTTCCCATCGTGCACCTTTAAGGACCGCCACGGACAATATATTTTGTCTGCAATAACAATTTCGGCGCAAAAAGAAAACCTCCCTGTAATTTGGGTAATTGTGGACACACTTGGGCCAAAATTGAAATAAGGGTTCGAAGATTAACCAAGCCCGAGTAATCAGCAAAACATACGTTCATTAAAATTAAGGTTCGATTAAAATCGTCGCACACAACTTGAGTGGGTTAATTTAAAAAAAAATTAAAACTGAATTCGAGGGCTCAAAATTGAACAAATAGAGACAACATAAGTCTACTTTAAGATTACTTAGCTTAAAGACTATACTAGTTAGAAACTTCTAGTTTTCAACTACTAATAGCTTATTTAGTTAGTATTTACTGCACCTAGTGTCAATTACCTAGTTGCACTAGTTTTCGAAGTATAAACAAAAAAAACCGTCAAAGGTCGCAAATTTGATCGAAGTCAAATTTAAGACTGCATAGCTTAAAAACTATACTAGTTAGAAACTTCTAGTTTTCAGCTGGTAATAGCTTATTTAGTTAGTATTTACTGTGCCAAGTGTAAATTATCTAGTTGGACAAGTTTTCGAAATATAAACAAAAAAAAAACTTTCAAAGGTAGAAAATTTCATAAGTCAACTTAGCCTAGCTTAAAGACTATACTAGTTAGAAACTTCTAGTTTTCAACTACTAATAGCTTACTTAGTTGGTTTTTGATTGTGCCAAGTCTCAATTACCTAGTTGGACTAGTTTTCGAAATATAAACAAAAAAAAAACCGCCAAAGGTCGCAAATTTGATCGAAGTCAAATTTAAGACTGCATAGCTTAAAAACTATACTAGTTAGAAACTTCTAGTTTTCAACTGCTAATAGCTTACTTAGTTGGTTTTTGATTGTGCCAAGTCTCAATTACCTAGTTGGACTAGTTTTCGAAATATAAACAAAAAAAAACCGCCAAAGGTCGCAAATTTGATCGAAGTCAAATTTAAGACTGCATAGCTTAAAAACTATACTAGCTAGAGACTTCTAGTTTTCAACTGCTAATAGCTTACTTAGTTGGTTTTTGATTGTGCCAAGTCTCAATTACCTAGTTGGACTAGTTTTCGAAATATAAATAAAAAAAACCGCCAAAGGTCGCAAATTTGATCGAAGTCAAATTTAAGACTGCATAGCTTAAAAACTATACTAGTTAGAAACTTCTAGTTTTCAACTACTAATAGCTTACTTAGTTGGTTTTTGATTGTGTCAAGTCTCAATTACCTAGTTGGACTAGTTTTCGAAATATAAATAAAAAAAACCGCCAAAGGTCGAAAATTTGATCGAAGTCAAATTTAAGACTGCATAGCTTAAAAACTATACTAGCTAGAGACTTCTAGTATTCAACTGCTAATAGCTTACTTAGTTGGTTTTTGATTGTGCCAAGTCTCAATTACCTAGTTGGACTAGTTTTCGAAATATAAATAAATAAACCGCCAAAGGTCGCAAATTTGATCGAAGTCAAATTTAAGACTGCATAGCTTAAAAACTATACTAGTTAGAAACTTCTAGTTTTCAACTACTAATAGCTTACTTAGTTGGTTTTTGATTGTGCCAAGTCTCAATTACCTAGTTGTACTAGTTTTCGAAATATAAATAAAAAAAAACGACAAAGGTCGCAAATTTGATCGAAGTCAAATTTAAGACTGCATAGCTTAAAAACTATACTAGTTAGAAACTTCTAGTTTTCAACTGCTAATAGCTTACTTAGTTGGTTTTTGATTGTGCCAAGTCTCAATTACCTAGTTGGACTAGTTTTCGAAATATAAATAAAAAAAACCGACAAAGGTCGCAAATTTGATCGAAGTCAAATTTAAGACTGCATAGCTTAAAAACTATACTAGCTAGAGACTTCTAGTTTTCAACTGCTAATAGCTTACTTAGTTGGTTTTTGATTGTGCCAAGTCTCAATTACCTAGTTGGACTAGTTTTCGAAATATAAATAAAAAAAACCGACAAAGGTCGCAAATTTGATCGAAGTCAAATTTAAGACTGCATAGCTTAAAATCTATACTAGTTAGAAACTTCTAGTTTTCAACTGCTAATAGCTTACTTAGTTGGTTTTTGATTGTGCCAAGTCTCAATTACCTAGTTGGACTAGTTTTCGAAATATAAATAAAAAAAACCGCCAAAGGTCGCAAATTTGATCGAAGTCAAATTTAAGACTGCATAGCTTAAAAACTATACTAGTTAGAAACTTCTAGTTTTCAACTACTAATAGCTTACTTAGTTGGTTTTTGATTGTGCCAAGTCTCAATAACCTAGTTGGACTAGTTTTCGAAATATAAATAAAAAAAACCGCCAAAGGTCGCAAATTTGATCGAAGTCAAATTTAAGACTGCATAGCTTAAAAACTATACTAGTCAGAAACTTCTAGTTTTCAACTGCTAATAGCTTACTTAGTTGGTTTTTGATTGTGCCAAGTCTCAATTACCTAGTTGGACTAGTTTTCGAAATATAAACAAACAAAAAAACGCCAAATGTCGCAAATTTGATCGAAGTCAAATTTAAGACTGCATAGCTTAAAAACTATACTAGTTAGAAACTTCTAGGTTTCAACTGCTAATAGCTTACTTAGTTGGTTTTTGATTGTGCCAAGTCTCAATAACCTAGTTGGACTAGTTTTCGAAATATAAATAAAAAAAACCGCCAAAGGTCGCAAATTTGATCGAAGTCAAATTTAAGACTGCATAGCTTAAAAACTATACTAGTCAGAAACTTCTAGTTTTCAACTGCTAATAGCTTACTTAGTTGGTTTTTGATTGTGCCAAGTCTCAATTACCTAGTTGAACTAGTTTTCGAAATATAAACAAACAAAAAACCGCCAAAGGTCGCAAATTTGATCGAAGTCAAATTTAAGACTGCATAGCTTAAAAACTATACTAGTCAGAAACTTCTAGTTTTCAACTGCTAATAGCTTACTTAGTTGGTTTTTGATTGTGCCAAGTCTCAATTACCTAGTTGGACTAGTTTTCGAAATATAAACAAAAAAAAAACGCCAAAGGTCGCAAATTTGATCGAAGTCAAATTTAATACTGCATAGCTTAAAAACTATACTAGTCAGAAACTTCTAGTTTTCAACTGCTAATAGCTTACTTAGTTGGTTTTTGATTGTGCCAAGTCTCAATTACCTAGTTGGACTAGTTTTCGAAATATAAACAAAAAAAAACCGCCAAAGGTCGCAAATTTGATCGAAGTCAAATTTAAGACTGCATAGCTTAAAAACTATCCTAGCTAGAGACTTCTAGTTTTCAACTGCTAATAGCTTACTTAGTTGGTTTTTGATTGTGCCAAGTCTCAATTACCTAGTTGGACTAATTTTCGAAATATAAATAAAAAAAACGCCAAAGGTCGCAAATTTGATCGAAGTCAAATTTAAGACTGCATAGCTTAAAAACTATACTAGTTAGAAACTTCTAGTTTTCAACTGCTAATAGCTTACTTAGTTGGTTTGTGATTGTGCCAAGTCTCAATTACCTAGTTGGACTAGTTTTCGAAATATAAACAAAAAAAAAACCGCCTAAGCTCGCAAATTTGATCGAAGTCAAATTTAAGACTGCATAGCTTAAAAACTATACTAGCTAGAGACTACTAGTTTTCAACTGCTAATAGCTTACTTAGTTGGTTTTTGATTGTGCCAAGTCTCAATTACCTAGTTGGACTAGTTTTCGAAATATAAATAAAAAAAACCGTCAAAGGTCGCAAATTTGATCGAAGTCAAATTTAAGACTGCATAGCTTAAAAACTATACTAGCTAGAGATTTCTAGTATTCAACTGCTAATAGCTTACTTAGTTGGTTTTTGATTGTGCCAAGTCTCAATTACCTAGTTGGACTAGTTTTCGAAATATAAATAAAAAAAACCGCCAAAGGTCGCAAATTTGATCGAAGTCAAATTTAAGACTGCAAAGCTTAAAAACTATACTAGTTAGAAACTTTTTGTTTCCAACTGCTAATAGCTTACTTAGTTGGTTGTTGATTGTGCCAAGTCTCAATTACCTAGTTGGACTAGTTTTCGAAATATAAACAAACAAAAAACCGCCAAAGGTCGCAAATTTGATCGAAGTCAAATTTAAGACTGCATAGCTTAAAAACTATACTAGCTAGAGACTTCTAGTTTTCAACTGCTAATAGCTTACTTAGTTGGTTTTTGATTGTGCCAAGTCTCAATTACCTAGTTGGACTAGTTTTCGAAATATAAATTAAAAAAACCGCTAAAGGTCGCAAATTTGATCGAAGTCAAATTTAAGACTGCATAGCTTAAAAACTATACTAGTTAGAAACTTCTAGTTTTCAACTACTAATAGCTTACTTAGTTGGTTTTTGATTTTGCCAAGTCTCAATTACCTAGTTGGAATAGTTTTCGAAATATAAACAAAAAAAAACGCTAAAGGTCGCAAATTTGAGAAGTCAAGTTTAAGATTGCATAGCTTAAAGACTATACTAGTTAGAAACTTCTAGTTTTCAAGCGCTAATAGCTTATTTAGTTAGTTTTTATTGTACTAAGTGTCAATTATCTAGTTGGACCAGTTTTCGAAATATAAACAAAAATAAATCCGTAAAAGGTCGAAAATAAGTCAACTTTAACATTTGCCTAGCTTAAAGACTATACTAGTTATAAACTTCTAGTTTTCAACTGCTAATAGCTGATTTAGTTAGTTATTATTGTACCAAGTGTCAATTATCTAGTTGGATTAGTTTTCGAAATATAAACAAAAAAAACCGGACAAGTGCGAGTTGTGACTCGCGCACCAAGGGTTCCGTACAAACTTGTAAGTAAGGTAACTTTTTTTTGTGGAGGACGTAGCAAGCACATTCAGTTAACTTGACAAGTGGCCCTCCTGAAATCAAGACCATCTTAGTACCGCTGCAAGCATAACCTCAAGATGTCGCTGTTGTACGATGGAATTCTACCCTATATTTTATTACCATACATCCCCCATTCACTATGAGTGTTTAGGGGTTCTGGAACTTCACTATTTGTTTTTACTGCTCAATTTTGCCTGTATACCTATATACCCTATATAAAGGTACACAGGGTATTTTTTTAAATAACGCGAATATTTTAAAACTTATAAAAAGAAAACTTTATTTTAGTATTACACTTATTCACTAACTTATATTAAGATCTAACTATTTCTAGATCTAATATAAACTAATATATTAACTATTTCTAGATCTATTTCGATACTCTTAACATTCAGTTGTTCAACTGACTGCTTTTGGGCAATTGACTACCAAAAAATATACGGCGTACGTGATTTAAGTATAATATATTTAAATCATATTATCTACAACGTATTATGTAGATTATAGTATAGTATTATTATGTAGATTATCAACATATTATGTAGATTATAAAGTAAAATTACACCAAATATAATATATACAGGATGTAACGGGACTTGAATATGTCGCATGTCGGTTATAAACAAGCAAAATTTAGACATAATATATACCCTGTATATATTATGTATATACGTGATGAAATGCTTAACGAATATAAACAAAGAAAATTCAGAATAAACAACTTGGTGCCAACACATACTTTTTAACCTTCGGACCTAACCGAGGAGGACCTAACTGTATGCAAACCATATGCTTCTGGAGCCTGACAATACCACTACGACAACATTAGTGTATTTTCATAAGTTTCTAATAGTAAATTCGCATTTTTCTTGTAGTTAAACTACATATTTACGGTTTATAGATTTTTCCCTTTACATGTGCTGTAAGACACCGCTTCTTGCCAAATTTCATGATTCTAGGTCAAGGGGAAGTACCCTATAGGTTTTGATTCCATTGTGAAATCGCAAAATATGCGACATAAACGGTCATATCTTTTGATCGCGTTGACTTACAAATTTGATTTTTTCACACCTGAAAGAGACCGCAGACCCAAGTATTTGATACAAATTTCAACTTGTTACCTCTACGCGTTCCGGAGAAAAATGGTCTTGACAGACAGACAGACAGACAGACAGACAGACGGACAACAAAGTGATCCTATAAGGCAGGGGTTCCCAAAGTTTTTCTTAGGCGGGCCAATTTAATATTACCGAATTTTTGGGCGGGCCAAATAATGAAAACATTTGTTGAGCATGTTTTCGTATCTCCGGGTAATTCACACATGATAATCCTTTATAAAAATCAATTAAGGAATTGTTCCGATAAAAATTCTTAGCATCGATATTTTCCTGTAATTCTATCAATTGAAATTGCACGTCTTCAGAAACGTCACGCGGATTGCAAGAAAATGGATCTGAGAATAAAATGTAGTTGTCCGCGTGACTCTTAAAATCATCCAAACGTTTGTCACATTCTTCTAAAAAACTCCATGATTTTGTAATACTTTTCCGATTGAAGAATAACTGATGCCTCGGTATTTTCCATTACTAATATTCCACGTCTTTCAAAATGACAAAAGTTACCAATTTGAAGCTGTTCTTGCAATAAATGAAATTTTCATTCTGTGCAATTTACATATCTAAGAAGATCATAAATAAGCTTACAGTTTTAAATTTAATTCGTTCATAACACCAATTACGTCTACTAGAAATGTCAAGTTCCACAACCAGTTAATATCTTGTAATGAAGCAACATCACGATTTTTTTCAGTTAAAAACTCTGTAATTTCTTTTCTTAAACTGAAAAACCTTTTTAATGTTCGTCCTCTCGAAAACCATCTGACCTCTTCAAAATATACAACGTCTCCAAATGGAGATTTAGACTCTTCTCAAAGAGTTAAATTGACGGTGATTGATGCTTTTTGATAAAATTAACTCTCTTAATATCATTCATGACATTATATATTTTCAACACCTGAGCTATAATATTTTCCTGATGGATACTATACTGATGATATTGATGCAATTAATTGGAATTGTTAGCTGGGCCGTCTTTATTGTCTTGGTCCCTCAAGGCATCACAAATAAGACACGATTTTGAGATGCGAATTTACATAATAATGTCTTGGCTCCTCAAGGTTCCAAAATTAGGACACGATTTTGAGACACGAATTTTAAAAATTTTGTTTTGATTCCTCCAGACACTACAACTAAGATACGATTTTAAAACGCGATTTTTCAAAATTTTGAGACGCGATCTTTTTAAATTTTGTCTTGGTTCTTCAAGGCTCCATAATTAGGACACAATTTTGAGACGCGATTTTTCAAAATTATATCTTGCTTCCTAAAGGCTCCATAATTAGGGCACGATTTTGAGACGCGAATTTTCAAAATTTTGAGACGCGATTTTTCAAAATTTTGTCTTGGTTCCTCAAGGTTCCATAATTAGGACACGATTTTGAGACGCGAATTTTAAAAATTTTGTCTTGAATCCTCAAGGCTCCATAATTAGGACACGATTTTTAGACGCGATTTCTCAAAATTATGTTTTGGTCCTCAAGGCTCCATAATTTTTTGAGACGCAAATTTTCAAGATTTTGTTTTGATTCCTCAAGACACTACAACTAAGACACGATTTTAAGACGTGAATTTTCAAAATTTTGTCTTGGTTCCTCAAGGCTCCATAATAAGGACACGATTTTGAGACGCGATTTTTCAAAATTATATCTTGGTTCCTCAAGGCTCCATAATTAGGGCACAATTTTGAGACGCGAATTTTCAAAATATTGTTTTGATTCCTCCAGACACTACAATTAAGATACGATTTTAAAACGCGATTTTTCAAAATTTTGAGACGCGATTTTTCAAAATTTTGTCTTGGTTCCTTAAGGTTCCATAATTAGGACACGATTTGGAGACGCGATTTTTCAAAATTATATCTTGCTTCCTCAAGGCTCCATAATTAGGGCATGATTTTGAGACACGAATTTTCAAAATTTTGAGACGCGATTTTTCAAAATTTTGTCTTGGTTCCTCAAGGTTCCATAATTAGGACACGATTTTGAGACGCGAATTTTCAAAATTATATCTTGCTTCCTCAAGGTTCCATAATTAGAACACGATTTTGAGACGCGATTTTTCAAAATTTTGTCTTGGTTCCTCAAGGTTCCATAATTAGGACACGATTTTGAGACGCGAATTTTAAAAATTTTGTCTTGAATCCTCAAGGCTCCATAATTAGGACACGATTTTTAGACGCGATTTCTCAAAATTATGTTTTGGTCCTCAAGGCTCCATAATTTTTTGAGACGCAAATTTTCAAGATTTTGTTTTGATTCCTCAAGACACTACAACTAAGACACGATTTTAAGACGTGAATTTTCAAAATTTTGTCTTGGTTCCTCAAGGCTCCATAATAAGGACACGATTTTGAGACGCGATTTTTCAAAATTATATCTTGGTTCCTCAAGGCTCCATAATTAGGGCACAATTTTGAGACGCGAATTTTCAAAATATTGTTTTGATTCCTCCAGACACTACAATTAAGATACGATTTTAAAACGCGATTTTTCAAAATTTTGAGACGCGATTTTTCAAAATTTTGTCTTGGTTCCTTAAGGTTCCATAATTAGGACACGATTTGGAGACGCGATTTTTCAAAATTATATCTTGCTTCCTCAAGGCTCCATAATTAGGGCATGATTTTGAGACACGAATTTTCAAAATTTTGAGACGCGATTTTTCAAAATTTTGTCTTGGTTCCTCAAGGTTCCATAATTAGGACACGATTTTGAGACGCGAATTTTCAAAATTATATCTTGCTTCCTCAAGGTTCCATAATTAGAACACGATTTTGAGACGCGATTTTTCAAAATTATATCTTGGTTCCTCAAGGTTCCATAATTAGAACACGATTTTGAGACGCGATTTTTCAAAATTATATTTTGGTTTCTCAAGGTTCCATAATGAGGGCACGATTTTGAGACGCGATTTTTCAAAATTTTGAGACGCGATTTTTCAAAATTTTGTCTTGGTTCCTCAAGGTTCCATAATTAGGACACGATTTTGAGACGCGAATTTTCAAAATTATATCTTGCTTCCTCAAGGTTCCATAATTAGAACACGATTTTGAGACGCGATTTTTCAAAATTATATCTTGCTTCCTCAAGGCTCCATAATTAGGGCACGATTTTGATACGCGAATTTTCAAAATTTTGAGACGCGATTTTTCAAAATTTTGTCTTGGTTCCTCAAGGTTCCATAATTAGGACACGATTTTGAGACGCGATTTTTCAAAATTATATCTTGCTTCCTCAAGGCTCCATAATTAGGGCACGATTTTGAGACGCGAATTTTCAAAATTTTGAGACGCGAGTTTTCAAAATTTTGTCTTGGTTCCTCAAGGTTCCATAATTAGGACACGATTTTGAGACGCGATTTTTCAAAATTATATCTTGCTTCGTCAAGGCTCCATAATTAGGGCACGATTTTGAGACGCGAATTTTCAAAATTTTGAGACGCGAGTTTTCAAAATTTTGTCTTGGTTCCTCAAGGTTCCATAATTAGGACACGATTTTGAGACGCGATTTTTCAAAATTATATCTTGCTTCCTCAAGGCTCCATAATTAGGACACGATTTTGAGACGCGAATTTTCAAAATTTTGAGACGCGATTTTTTAAAATTTTGTCTTGGTTCCTCAAGGTTCCATAATTAGGACACGATTTTGAGACACGATTTTTCAAAATTTTGTCTTGAATCCTCAAGGCTCCATAATTAGGACACGATTTTTAGACGCGATTTTTCAAAATTATGTTTTGGTCCTCAAGGCTCCATAATTGCGACACGATTTTGAGACGCAAATTTTCAAGATTTTGTTTTGATTCCTCAAGACACTACAACTAAGACACGATTTTAAGACGTGAATTTTCAAAATTTTGTCTTGAATCCTCAAGGCTCCATAATTAGGACACGATTTTGAGACGCGATTTTTCAAAATTATATCTTGGTTCCTCAAGGCTCCATAATTAAGGCACGATTTTGACACGCGAATTTTCAAAATTATGTCTTGGTCCTCAAGGCTCCATAATTAGGACACGATTTTGAGACGCAAATTTTCAAGATTTTGTTTTGATTCCTCAAGACACTACAACTAAGACACGATTTTAAGACGCGAATTTAAAAAATTTTGTCTTGGTTCCTCAAGGCTTCATAATAAGGACACGATTTTGAGACGCGATTTTTCAAAGTTATATTTTGGTTTCTCAAGGTTCCATAATTAGGGCACGATTTTGAGACACGAATTTTCAAAATTATATCTTGCTTCCTCAAGGTTCCATAATTAGGATACGATTTTGAGACACGAATTTTCAAAATTTTGTCTTGGTTCCTCAAGGTTCCACAATTAGGACACGATTTTGAGACGCGAATTTTAAAAATTTTGTCTTGCTTCCTCAAGGCTCCATAATTAGGGAACGATTTTGAGAGGTGAATTTTCAAAATTATATCTTGCTTCCTCAAGGTTCCATAATTAGGACACGATTTTGAGACGCGATTTTTCAAAATTATATCTTGCTTCCTCAAGGTTCCATAATTAGGACACGATTTTGAGACGCGATTTTTCAAAATTATATCTTGCTTCCTCAAGGCTCCATAATTAGGGCACGATTTTGACACGCGAATTTTCAAAATTTTGAGACGCGATTTTTCAAAATTTTGTCTTGGTTCCTCAAGGTTCCATAATTCGGACACGATTTTGAGACGCGATTTTTCAAAATTATATCTTGCTTCCTCAAGGCTCCATAATTAGGGCACGATTTTGACACGCGAATTTTCAAAATTTTGAGACGCGATTTTTCAAAATTTTGTCTTGGTTCCTCAAGGTTCCATAATTAGGACACGATTTTGAGACGCGAATTTTCAAAATTATATCTTGCTTCCTCAAGGTTCCATAATTAGAACACGATTTTGAGACGCGATTTTTCAAAATTTTGTCTTGGTTCCTCAAGGTTCCATAATTAGGACACGATTTTGAGACGCGAATTTTAAAAATTTTGTCTTGAATCCTCAAGGCTCCATAATTAGGACACGATTTTTAGACGCGATTTCTCAAAATTATGTTTTGGTCCTCAAGGCTCCATAATTTTTTGAGACGCAAATTTTCAAGATTTTGTTTTGATTCCTCAAGACACTACAACTAAGACACGATTTTAAGACGTGAATTTTCAAAATTTTGTCTTGGTTCCTCAAGGCTCCATAATAAGGACACGATTTTGAGACGCGATTTTTCAAAATTATATCTTGGTTCCTCAAGGCTCCATAATTAGGGCACAATTTTGAGACGCGAATTTTCAAAATATTGTTTTGATTCCTCCAGACACTACAATTAAGATACGATTTTAAAACGCGATTTTTCAAAATTTTGAGACGCGATTTTTCAAAATTTTGTCTTGGTTCCTTAAGGTTCCATAATTAGGACACGATTTGGAGACGCGATTTTTCAAAATTATATCTTGCTTCCTCAAGGCTCCATAATTAGGGCATGATTTTGAGACACGAATTTTCAAAATTTTGAGACGCGATTTTTCAAAATTTTGTCTTGGTTCCTCAAGGTTCCATAATTAGGACACGATTTTGAGACGCGAATTTTCAAAATTATATCTTGCTTCCTCAAGGTTCCATAATTAGAACACGATTTTGAGACGCGATTTTTCAAAATTATATCTTGGTTCCTCAAGGTTCCATAATTAGAACACGATTTTGAGACGCGATTTTTCAAAATTATATTTTGGTTTCTCAAGATTCCATAATGAGGGCACGATTTTGAGACGCGATTTTTCAAAATTTTGAGACGCGATTTTTCAAAATTTTGTCTTGGTTCCTCAAGGTTCCATAATTAGGACACGATTTTGAGACGCGAATTTTCAAAATTATATCTTGCTTCCTCAAGGTTCCATAATTAGAACACGATTTTGAGACGCGATTTTTCAAAATTATATCTTGCTTCCTCAAGGCTCCATAATTAGGGCACGATTTTGATACGCGAATTTTCAAAATTTTGAGACGCGATTTTTCAAAATTTTGTCTTGGTTCCTCAAGGTTCCATAATTAGGACACGATTTTGAGACGCGATTTTTCAAAATTATATCTTGCTTCCTCAAGGCTCCATAATTAGGGCACGATTTTGAGACGCGAATTTTCAAAATTTTGAGACGCGAGTTTTCAAAATTTTGTCTTGGTTCCTCAAGGTTCCATAATTAGGACACGATTTTGAGACGCGATTTTTCAAAATTATATCTTGCTTCGTCAAGGCTCCATAATTAGGGCACGATTTTGAGACGCGAATTTTCAAAATTTTGAGACGCGAGTTTTCAAAATTTTGTCTTGGTTCCTCAAGGTTCCATAATTAGGACACGATTTTGAGACGCGATTTTTCAAAATTATATCTTGCTTCCTCAAGGCTCCATAATTAGGGCACGATTTTGAGACGCGAATTTTCAAAATTTTGAGACGCGATTTTTTAAAATTTTGTCTTGGTTCCTCAAGGTTCCATAATTAGGACACGATTTTGAGACACGATTTTTCAAAATTTTGTCTTGAATCCTCAAGGCTCCATAATTAGGACACGATTTTGAGACGCGATTTTTCAAAATTATGTTTTGGTCCTCAAGGCTCCATAATTGCGGCACGATTTTGAGACGCAAATTTTCAAGATTTTGTTTTGATTCCTCAAGACACTACAACTAAGACACGATTTTAAGACGTGAATTTTCAAAATTTTGTCTTGAATCCTCAAGGCTCCATAATTAGGACACGATTTTGAGACGCGATTTTTCAAAATTATATCTTGGTTCCTCAAGGCTCCATAATTAAGGCACGATTTTGACACGCGAATTTTCAAAATTATGTCTTGGTCCTCAAGGCTCCATAATTAGGACACGATTTTGAGACGCAAATTTTCAAGATTTTGTTTTGATTCCTCAAGACACTACAACTAAGACACGATTTTAAGACGCGAATTTAAAAAATTTTGTCTTGGTTCCTCAAGGCTTCATAATAAGGACACGATTTTGAGACGCGATTTTTCAAAGTTATATTTTGGTTTCTCAAGGTTCCATAATTAGGGCACGATTTTGAGACACGAATTTTCAAAATTATATCTTGCTTCCTCAAGGTTCCATAATTAGGATACGATTTTGAGACACGAATTTTCAAAATTTTGTCTTGGTTCCTCAAGGTTCCACAATTAGGACACGATTTTGAGACGCGAATTTTAAAAATTTTGTCTTGCTTCCTCAAGGCTCCATAATTAGGGAACGATTTTGAGAGGTGAATTTTCAAAATTATATCTTGCTTCCTCAAGGTTCCATAATTAGGACACGATTTTGAGACGCGATTTTTCAAAATTATATCTTGCTTCCTCAAGGTTCCATAATTAGGA
This sequence comes from Phosphuga atrata, assembly GCA_944588485.1. Classification (NCBI taxonomy): domain Eukaryota; kingdom Metazoa; phylum Arthropoda; class Insecta; order Coleoptera; family Silphidae; genus Phosphuga; species Phosphuga atrata. The sequence continues at coordinate 72,840,634 of OX155898.1, read as the reverse complement.
CACGATTTTGAGACGCGATTTTTCAAAATTATATCATGCTTCCTCAAGGCTCCATAATTAGGGCACGATTTTGACACGCGAATTTTCAAAATTTTGAGACGCGATTTTTCAAAATTTTGTCTTGGTTCCTCAAGGTTCCATAATTCGGACACGATTTTGAGACGCGATTTTTCAAAATTATATCTTGCTTCCTCAAGGCTCCATAATTAGGGCACGATTTTGACACGCGAATTTTCAAAATTTTGAGACGCGATTTTTCAAAATTTTGTCTTGGTTCCTCAAGGTTCCATAATTAGGACACGATTTTGAGACGCGATTTTTCAAAATTATATCTTGCTTCCTCAAGGCTCCATAATTAGGGCACGATTTTGACACGCGAATTTTCAAAATTTTGAGACGCGATTTTTCAAAATTTTGTCTTGCTTCCTCCAGGTTCCATAATTAGGACACGATTTTGAGACGCGATTTTTCAAAATTATATCTTGCTTCCTCAAGGCTCCATAATTAGGGAACGATTTTGAGAGGTGAATTTTCAAAATTATATCTTACTTCCTCAAGGTTCCATAATTAGGACACGATTTTGAGACACGATTTTTCAAAATTTTGTCTTGAATCCTCAAGGCTCCATAATTAGGACACGATTTTTAGACGCGATTTTTCAAAATTATGTTTTGGTCCTCAAGGCTCCATAATTGCGACACGATTTTGAGACGCAAATTTTCAAGATTTTGTTTTGATTCCTCAAGACACTACAACTAAGACACGATTTTAAGACGTGAATTTTCAAAATTTTGTCTTGAATCCTCAAGGCTCCATAATTAGGACACGATTTTGAGACGCGATTTTTCAAAATTATATCTTTGTTCCTCAAGGCTCCATAATTAAGGCACGATTTTGACACGCGAATTTTCAAAATTATGTCTTGGTCCTCAAGGCTCCATAATTAGGACACGATTTTGAGACGCAAATTTTCAAGATTTTGTTTTGATTCCTCAAGACACTACAACTAAGACACGATTTTAAGACGCGAATTTTCAAAATTTTGTCTTGGTTCCTCAAGGCACCACAACTAAGATACGATTTTAAAACGCGATTTTTCAAAATTATATCTTGGTTCCTCAAGGCTCCATAATTAGGGCACGATTTTGAGACGCGATTTTTCAAAATTATATCTTGGTTCCTCAAGGCTCCATAATTAGGGCACGATTTTGAGACGCGAATTTTCAAAATTATGTCTTGGTCCTCAAGGCTCCATAATTAAGACACGATTTTGAGTCGCAAATTTTCAAAATTTTGTTTTGATTCCTCAAGACACCACAACTAAGATACGATTTTGAAATGCGAATTTTCAAAATTTTGTCTTGGTTCTTCAAGGCACCACAACTAAGATACGATTTTAAAACGCGAATTTTCAAAATTTTGAGACGCGATTTTTCAAAATTTTGTCTTGGTTCCTCAAGGCTCCATAATTAGGACACGATTTTGAGACGCGATTTTTTAAAATTATATTTTGGTTTCTCAAGGTTCCATAATTAGGGCACGATTTTGAGACGCGAATTTTCAAAATTATATCTTGCTTCCTCAAGGTTCCATAATTAGAACACGATTTTGAGACGCGATTTTTCAAAATTATATCCTGGTTCCTCAAGGCTCCATAATTAGGGCACAATTTTGAGACGCGAATTTTCAAAAATTATGTTTTGGTTCTCAAGGCTCCATAATTAGGACACGATTTTGAGTCGCAAATTTTCAAAATTTTGTTTTGATTCCTCAAGACACTACAACTAGGATACGATTTTAAAACGCGATTTTTCAAAATTTTGTCTTGGTTCCTCAAGGCACCACAACTAAGATACGATTTTAAAACGCAAATTTTCAAAATTTTGAGACGCGATTTTTTTAAATTTTGTGCTGGTTTCTCAAGGCTCCATAATTAGGACACGATTTTGAGACGCGAATTTTCAAAATTTTGAGACGTGATTTTTCAAAATTTTGTCTTGGTTCCTCAAGGTTCCATAATTAGGACACGATTTTGAGACGCGAATTTTAAAAATTTTGTCTGGCTTCCTCAAGGCTCCATAATTAGGGAACGATTTTGAGAGGTGAATCTTCAAAATTATATCTTGCTTCCTCAAGGTTCCATAATTAGGACACGATTTTGAGACACGATATTTCAAAATTTTTTCGTGAATCCTCAAGGCTCCATAATTAGGACACGATTTTGAGACGCGATTTTTCAAAATTATATCTTGGTTCCTCAAGGCTCCATAATTAGGGCACGACTTTGACACGCGAATTTTCAAAATTATGTCTTGGTCCTTAAGGCTCCATAATTAGGACACGATTTTCAGACGCAAATTTTCAAGATTTTGTTTTGATTCCTCAAGACACTACAACTAAGACACGATTTTAAGACGCGAATTTTCAAAATTTTGTCTTGGTTCCTCAAGGCACCACAACTAAGATACGATTTTAAATCGCGAATTTTCAAAATTTTGAGACGCGATTTTTCAAAATTTTGTCTTGGTTCCTTAAGGTTCCATAATTAGGACACGATTTTGAGACGCGATTTTTCAAAATTATATCTTGCTGGCTCAAGGCTCCATAATTAGGACACGATTTTGAGACGCGAATTTTCAAAATTTTGAGACGCGATTTTTCCAAATTTTGTCTTGGTTCCTCAAGGCTCCATAATTAGGACACGATTTTGAGACGCGATTTTTTAAAATTATATTTTGGTTTCTCAAGGTTCCATAATTAGGGCACGATTTTGAGACGCGAATTTTCAAAATTATATCTTGCTTCCTCAAGGTTCCATAATTAGAACACGATTTTGAGACGCGATTTTTCAAAATTATATCCTGGTTCCTCAAGGCTCCATAATTAGGGCACAATTTTGAGACGCGAATTTTCAAAAATTATGTTTTGGTTCTCAAGGCTCCATAATTAGGACACGATTTTGAGTCGCAAATTTTCAAAATTTTGTTTTGATTCCTCAAGACACTACAACTAGGATACGATTTTAAAACGCGATTTTTCAAAATTTTGTCTTGGTTCCTCAAGGCACCACAACTAAGATACGATTTTAAAACGCAAATTTTCAAAATTTTGAGACGCGATTTTTTTAAATTTTGTGCTGGTTTCTCAAGGCTCCATAATTAGGACACGATTTTGAGACGCGAATTTTCAAAATTTTGAGACGTGATTTTTCAAAATTTTGTCTTGGTTCCTCAAGGTTCCATAATTAGGACACGATTTTGAGACGCGAATTTTAAAAATTTTGTCTGGCTTCCTCAAGGCTCCATAATTAGGGAACGATTTTGAGAGGTGAATCTTCAAAATTATATCTTGCTTCCTCAAGGTTCCATAATTAGGACACGATTTTGAGACACGATATTTCAAAATTTTTTCGTGAATCCTCAAGGCTCCATAATTAGGACACGATTTTGAGACGCGATTTTTCAAAATTATATCTTGGTTCCTCAAGGCTCCATAATTAGGGCACGACTTTGACACGCGAATTTTCAAAATTATGTCTTGGTCCTTAAGGCTCCATAATTAGGACACGATTTTCAGACGCAAATTTTCAAGATTTTGTTTTGATTCCTCAAGACACTACAACTAAGACACGATTTTAAGACGCGAATTTTCAAAATTTTGTCTTGGTTCCTCAAGGCACCACAACTAAGATACGATTTTAAATCGCGAATTTTCAAAATTTTGAGACGCGATTTTTCAAAATTTTGTCTTGGTTCCTTAAGGTTCCATAATTAGGACACGATTTTGAGACGCGATTTTTCAAAATTATATCTTGCTGGCTCAAGGCTCCATAATTAGGACACGATTTTGAGACGCGAATTTTCAAAATTTTGAGACGCGATTTTTCCAAATTTTGTCTTGCTTCCTCAAGGTTCCATAATTAGGACACGATTTTGAGACGCGAATTTTAAAAATTTTGTCTTGCTTCCTCAAGGCTCCATAATTAGGGAACGATTTTGAGAGGTGAATTTTCAAAATTATATCTTGCTTCCTCAAGGTTCCATAATTAGGACACGATTTTGAGACACGAGTTTTCAAAATTTTGTCTTGAATCCTCAAGGCTCCATAATTAGGACACGATTTTTAGACGCGATTTTTCAAAATTATATCTTGGTTCCTCAAGGCTCCATAATTAGGGCACGACTTTGACACGCGAATTTTCAAAATTATGTCTTGGTCCTCAAGGCTCCATAATTAGGACACGATTTTGAGACGCAAATTTTCAAGATTTTCTTTTGATTCCTCAAGACACTACAACTAAGACGCGAATTTTCAAAATTTTGTCTTGGTTCCTCAAGGCACCACAACTAAGATACGATTTTAAAACGGGAATTTTCAAAATTTTGTCTTGGTTCCTCAAGGCTCCATAATTAGGACACGATTTTGAGACGCGATTTTTCAAAATTATATCTTGGTTCCTCAAGGTTCCATAATTAGAACACGATTTTGAGACGCGATTTTTCAAAATTATATTTTGGTTTCTCAAGGTTCCATAATGAGGGCACGATTTTGAGACGCGATTTTTCAAAATTTTGAGACGCGATTTTTCAAAATTTTGTCTTGGTTCCTCAAGGTTCCATAATTAGGACACGATTTTGAGACGCGAATTTTCAAAATTATATCTTGCTTCCTCAAGGTTCCATAATTAGAACACGATTTTGAGACGCGATTTTTCAAAATTATATCTTGCTTCCTCAAGGCTCCATAATTAGGGCACGATTTTGATACGCGAATTTTCAAAATTTTGAGACGCGATTTTTCAAAATTTTGTCTTGGTTCCTCAAGGTTCCATAATTAGGACACGATTTTGAGACGCGATTTTTCAAAATTATATCTTGCTTCCTCAAGGCTCCATAATTAGGGCACGATTTTGAGACGCGAATTTTCAAAATTTTGAGACGCGAGTTTTCAAAATTTTGTCTTGGTTCCTCAAGGTTCCATAATTAGGACACGATTTTGAGACGCGATTTTTCAAAATTATATCTTGCTTCGTCAAGGCTCCATAATTAGGGCACGATTTTGAGACGCGAATTTTCAAAATTTTGAGACGCGAGTTTTCAAAATTTTGTCTTGGTTCCTCAAGGTTCCATAATTAGGACACGATTTTGAGACGCGATTTTTCAAAATTATATCTTGCTTCCTCAAGGCTCCATAATTAGGGCACGATTTTGAGACGCGAATTTTCAAAATTTTGAGACGCGATTTTTTAAAATTTTGTCTTGGTTCCTCAAGGTTCCATAATTAGGACACGATTTTGAGACACGATTTTTCAAAATTTTGTCTTGAATCCTCAAGGCTCCATAATTAGGACACGATTTTTAGACGCGATTTTTCAAAATTATGTTTTGGTCCTCAAGGCTCCATAATTGCGACACGATTTTGAGACGCAAATTTTCAAGATTTTGTTTTGATTCCTCAAGACACTACAACTAAGACACGATTTTAAGACGTGAATTTTCAAAATTTTGTCTTGAATCCTCAAGGCTCCATAATTAGGACACGATTTTGAGACGCGATTTTTCAAAATTATATCTTGGTTCCTCAAGGCTCCATAATTAAGGCACGATTTTGACACGCGAATTTTCAAAATTATGTCTTGGTCCTCAAGGCTCCATAATTAGGACACGATTTTGAGACGCAAATTTTCAAGATTTTGTTTTGATTCCTCAAGACACTACAACTAAGACACGATTTTAAGACGCGAATTTAAAAAATTTTGTCTTGGTTCCTCAAGGCTTCATAATAAGGACACGATTTTGAGACGCGATTTTTCAAAGTTATATTTTGGTTTCTCAAGGTTCCATAATTAGGGCACGATTTTGAGACACGAATTTTCAAAATTATATCTTGCTTCCTCAAGGTTCCATAATTAGGATACGATTTTGAGACACGAATTTTCAAAATTTTGTCTTGGTTCCTCAAGGTTCCACAATTAGGACACGATTTTGAGACGCGAATTTTAAAAATTTTGTCTTGCTTCCTCAAGGCTCCATAATTAGGGAACGATTTTGAGAGGTGAATTTTCAAAATTATATCTTGCTTCCTCAAGGTTCCATAATTAGGACACGATTTTGAGACGCGATTTTTCAAAATTATATCTTGCTTCCTCAAGGTTCCATAATTAGGACACGATTTTGAGACGCGATTTTTCAAAATTATATCATGCTTCCTCAAGGCTCCATAATTAGGGCACGATTTTGACACGCGAATTTTCAAAATTTTGAGACGCGATTTTTCAAAATTTTGTCTTGGTTCCTCAAGGTTCCATAATTCGGACACGATTTTGAGACGCGATTTTTCAAAATTATATCTTGCTTCCTCAAGGCTCCATAATTAGGGCACGATTTTGACACGCGAATTTTCAAAATTTTGAGACGCGATTTTTCAAAATTTTGTCTTGGTTCCTCAAGGTTCCATAATTAGGACACGATTTTGAGACGCGATTTTTCAAAATTATATCTTGCTTCCTCAAGGCTCCATAATTAGGGCACGATTTTGACACGCGAATTTTCAAAATTTTGAGACGCGATTTTTCAAAATTTTGTCTTGCTTCCTCCAGGTTCCATAATTAGGACACGATTTTGAGACGCGATTTTTCAAAATTATATCTTGCTTCCTCAAGGCTCCATAATTAGGGAACGATTTTGAGAGGTGAATTTTCAAAATTATATCTTACTTCCTCAAGGTTCCATAATTAGGACACGATTTTGAGACACGATTTTTCAAAATTTTGTCTTGAATCCTCAAGGCTCCATAATTAGGACACGATTTTTAGACGCGATTTTTCAAAATTATGTTTTGGTCCTCAAGGCTCCATAATTGCGACACGATTTTGAGACGCAAATTTTCAAGATTTTGTTTTGATTCCTCAAGACACTACAACTAAGACACGATTTTAAGACGTGAATTTTCAAAATTTTGTCTTGAATCCTCAAGGCTCCATAATTAGGACACGATTTTGAGACGCGATTTTTCAAAATTATATCTTTGTTCCTCAAGGCTCCATAATTAAGGCACGATTTTGACACGCGAATTTTCAAAATTATGTCTTGGTCCTCAAGGCTCCATAATTAGGACACGATTTTGAGACGCAAATTTTCAAGATTTTGTTTTGATTCCTCAAGACACTACAACTAAGACACGATTTTAAGACGCGAATTTTCAAAATTTTGTCTTGGTTCCTCAAGGCACCACAACTAAGATACGATTTTAAAACGCGATTTTTCAAAATTATATCTTGGTTCCTCAAGGCTCCATAATTAGGGCACGATTTTGAGACGCGATTTTTCAAAATTATATCTTGGTTCCTCAAGGCTCCATAATTAGGGCACGATTTTGAGACGCGAATTTTCAAAATTATGTCTTGGTCCTCAAGGCTCCATAATTAAGACACGATTTTGAGTCGCAAATTTTCAAAATTTTGTTTTGATTCCTCAAGACACCACAACTAAGATACGATTTTGAAATGCGAATTTTCAAAATTTTGTCTTGGTTCTTCAAGGCACCACAACTAAGATACGATTTTAAAACGCGAATTTTCAAAATTTTGAGACGCGATTTTTCAAAATTTTGTCTTGGTTCCTCAAGGCTCCATAATTAGGACACGATTTTGAGACGCGATTTTTTAAAATTATATTTTGGTTTCTCAAGGTTCCATAATTAGGGCACGATTTTGAGACGCGAATTTTCAAAATTATATCTTGCTTCCTCAAGGTTCCATAATTAGAACACGATTTTGAGACGCGATTTTTCAAAATTATATCCTGGTTCCTCAAGGCTCCATAATTAGGGCACAATTTTGAGACGCGAATTTTCAAAAATTATGTTTTGGTTCTCAAGGCTCCATAATTAGGACACGATTTTGAGTCGCAAATTTTCAAAATTTTGTTTTGATTCCTCAAGACACTACAACTAGGATACGATTTTAAAACGCGATTTTTCAAAATTTTGTCTTGGTTCCTCAAGGCACCACAACTAAGATACGATTTTAAAACGCAAATTTTCAAAATTTTGAGACGCGATTTTTTTAAATTTTGTGCTGGTTTCTCAAGGCTCCATAATTAGGACACGATTTTGAGACGCGAATTTTCAAAATTTTGAGACGTGATTTTTCAAAATTTTGTCTTGGTTCCTCAAGGTTCCATAATTAGGACACGATTTTGAGACGCGAATTTTAAAAATTTTGTCTGGCTTCCTCAAGGCTCCATAATTAGGGAACGATTTTGAGAGGTGAATCTTCAAAATTATATCTTGCTTCCTCAAGGTTCCATAATTAGGACACGATTTTGAGACACGATATTTCAAAATTTTTTCGTGAATCCTCAAGGCTCCATAATTAGGACACGATTTTGAGACGCGATTTTTCAAAATTATATCTTGGTTCCTCAAGGCTCCATAATTAGGGCACGACTTTGACACGCGAATTTTCAAAATTATGTCTTGGTCCTTAAGGCTCCATAATTAGGACACGATTTTCAGACGCAAATTTTCAAGATTTTGTTTTGATTCCTCAAGACACTACAACTAAGACACGATTTTAAGACGCGAATTTTCAAAATTTTGTCTTGGTTCCTCAAGGCACCACAACTAAGATACGATTTTAAATCGCGAATTTTCAAAATTTTGAGACGCGATTTTTCAAAATTTTGTCTTGGTTCCTTAAGGTTCCATAATTAGGACACGATTTTGAGACGCGATTTTTCAAAATTATATCTTGCTGGCTCAAGGCTCCATAATTAGGACACGATTTTGAGACGCGAATTTTCAAAATTTTGAGACGCGATTTTTCCAAATTTTGTCTTGGTTCCTCAAGGCTCCATAATTAGGACACGATTTTGAGACGCGATTTTTTAAAATTATATTTTGGTTTCTCAAGGTTCCATAATTAGGGCACGATTTTGAGACGCGAATTTTCAAAATTATATCTTGCTTCCTCAAGGTTCCATAATTAGAACACGATTTTGAGACGCGATTTTTCAAAATTATATCCTGGTTCCTCAAGGCTCCATAATTAGGGCACAATTTTGAGACGCGAATTTTCAAAAATTATGTTTTGGTTCTCAAGGCTCCATAATTAGGACACGATTTTGAGTCGCAAATTTTCAAAATTTTGTTTTGATTCCTCAAGACACTACAACTAGGATACGATTTTAAAACGCGATTTTTCAAAATTTTGTCTTGGTTCCTCAAGGCACCACAACTAAGATACGATTTTAAAACGCAAATTTTCAAAATTTTGAGACGCGATTTTTTTAAATTTTGTGCTGGTTTCTCAAGGCTCCATAATTAGGACACGATTTTGAGACGCGAATTTTCAAAATTTTGAGACGTGATTTTTCAAAATTTTGTCTTGGTTCCTCAAGGTTCCATAATTAGGACACGATTTTGAGACGCGAATTTTAAAAATTTTGTCTGGCTTCCTCAAGGCTCCATAATTAGGGAACGATTTTGAGAGGTGAATCTTCAAAATTATATCTTGCTTCCTCAAGGTTCCATAATTAGGACACGATTTTGAGACACGATATTTCAAAATTTTTTCGTGAATCCTCAAGGCTCCATAATTAGGACACGATTTTGAGACGCGATTTTTCAAAATTATATCTTGGTTCCTCAAGGCTCCATAATTAGGGCACGACTTTGACACGCGAATTTTCAAAATTATGTCTTGGTCCTTAAGGCTCCATAATTAGGACACGATTTTCAGACGCAAATTTTCAAGATTTTGTTTTGATTCCTCAAGACACTACAACTAAGACACGATTTTAAGACGCGAATTTTCAAAATTTTGTCTTGGTTCCTCAAGGCACCACAACTAAGATACGATTTTAAATCGCGAATTTTCAAAATTTTGAGACGCGATTTTTCAAAATTTTGTCTTGGTTCCTTAAGGTTCCATAATTAGGACACGATTTTGAGACGCGATTTTTCAAAATTATATCTTGCTGGCTCAAGGCTCCATAATTAGGACACGATTTTGAGACGCGAATTTTCAAAATTTTGAGACGCGATTTTTCCAAATTTTGTCTTGCTTCCTCAAGGTTCCATAATTAGGACACGATTTTGAGACGCGAATTTTAAAAATTTTGTCTTGCTTCCTCAAGGCTCCATAATTAGGGAACGATTTTGAGAGGTGAATTTTCAAAATTATATCTTGCTTCCTCAAGGTTCCATAATTAGGACACGATTTTGAGACACGAGTTTTCAAAATTTTGTCTTGAATCCTCAAGGCTCCATAATTAGGACACGATTTTTAGACGCGATTTTTCAAAATTATATCTTGGTTCCTCAAGGCTCCATAATTAGGGCACGACTTTGACACGCGAATTTTCAAAATTATGTCTTGGTCCTCAAGGCTCCATAATTAGGACACGATTTTGAGACGCAAATTTTCAAGATTTTCTTTTGATTCCTCAAGACACTACAACTAAGACGCGAATTTTCAAAATTTTGTCTTGGTTCCTCAAGGCACCACAACTAAGATACGATTTTAAAACGGGAATTTTCAAAATTTTGTCTTGGTTCCTCAAGGCTCCATAATTAGGACACGATTTTGAGACGCGATTTTTCAAAATTATATTATGGTTTCTCAAGGTTCCATAATTAGGGCACGATTTTGAGACGCAAATTTTCAAAATTTTGTTTAGATTCCTCAAAACACCACTACTAAGATACGATTTAAAACGCGAATTTGGAAAAATTTTGAGAGGCGATTTTTTTTAATTTTGTCTTTGTTCCTCAAGACTCCATAATTAGGACACGATTTTGAGACGCGATTTTTCAAAATTATATCTTGGTTCCTCAAGGATCCATAATTAGGGCACGATTTTGAGACGCGAATTTTCAAAATTATGTCTTGGTCCTCAAGGCTCCATAATTAGGACACGATTTTGAGACGCAAATTTTCAAGATTTTGTTTTAATTCCTCAAGACACTACAACTCAGACACGATTTTAAGACGCGAATTTTCAAAATTTTGTCTTGGTTTCTCAAGGCACCACAACTAAGATACGATTTTAAAACGCGAATTTTCAATATTTTGAGACGCGATTTTTCAAAATTTTGTCTTGGTTCCTCAAGGCTCCATAATTAGGACACGATTTTGAGACGCGATTTTTCAAAATTATATTTTGGTTTCTCAAGGTTCCATAATTAGGGCACGATTTTGATACGCTAATTTTCAAAATTATATCTTGCTTCCTTAAGGTTCCATAATTTGAACACGATTTTGAGACGCGATTTTTCAAAATTATATCTTGGTTCCTCAAGGCTCCATAATTAGGGCACGATTTTGAGACGCGAATTTTCAAAATTTTGTCTTGCTTCCTCAAGGCTCCATAATTAGGGAACGTATTTGAGACGCGAATTTTCAAAATTATATCTTGCTTCTTCAAGGTTCCATAATTAGGACACGATTTTAAGACACGAATTTTCAAAATTTCGTCTTGGTTGCTCAAGGCTCCGTAATTAGGACACGATTTTGAGACGCGATTTTTCTAAATTATATTTTGGTTTCTCAAGGTTCCATAATTAGGGCACGATTTTGAGACGCGAATTTTCAAAATTATATCTTGCTTCCTCAAGGTTCCAAAATTAGAACACGATTTTGAGACGGGATTTTTCAAAATTATATCTTGGTTCCTCAAGGCTCCATAATTAGGGCACGATTTTGAGACGCGAATTTTCAAAATTATCTTTTGGTCCTCAAGGCTCCATAATTAGGACACGATTTTGAGACGCAAATTTTCAAAATTTTGTTTAGATTCCTCAAAACACCACAACTAAGATACGATTTAAAACGCGAATTTGGAAAAATTTTGAGACGCGATTTTTTTGAATTTTGTCTTGGTTCCTCAAGACTCCATAATTAGGACACGATTTTGAGACGCAATTTTTCAAAATTATATTATGGTTTCTCAAGGTTCCACAATTAGGGCACGATTTTGAGACGCTAATTTTCAAAATTATATCTTGCTTCCTCAAGGTTCCATAATTAGAACACGATTTTGAGACGCGAATTTTCAAAATTTTGCCTTGCTTCCTCAAGGCTCCATATTTAGGGAACGATTTTGAGACACGAATTTTTAAAATTATATCTTGCTTCCTCTAGGTTCTATAATTAGGACACGATTTTGAGACACGAATTTTCAAAATTTTGTCTTGGTTCCTCAAGGCTCCATAATTAGGACACGATTTTGAGACGCAATTTTTCAAAATTATATCTTGGTTCCTCAAGGCTCCATAATTAGGGCACGATTTTGAGACGCGAATTTTCAAAATTATGTCTTGGTCCTCAAGGCTCCATAATTAAGACACGATTTTGAGTCGCAAATTTTCAAAATTTTATTTTGATTCCTCAAGACACCACAACTAAGATACGATTTTGAAATGCGAATTTTCAAAATTTTGTCTTGGTTCTTCAAGGCACCATAATTAGGACACGAACATTTTTCACCGCAACTTCAAAAATGTTTTGTAAGTACTTAAATTGGTTTGTCTGTCCAAATTTTAGAAAATTCCTAAGAAAATTTGTCTGTCTACAAATTCAAAACCAAATTAAATATTTTAAAAATTCCTGCAATTGTTTGTCTGTCCAAATTTTGGTAACTTCCTAATAAATTTTGTCTGTCAACAGATTCAAACTATACTTGTGTCTAGCTCCTGCTTGAGACTGTCTCTCTCTTCGTTGCGCTACAGTCCTATTTGGACCTGGACCTCCTTCTCTTCTTCTTCTTCTTCCTTCTTCTAAATAGGCGAATCGCCTGTTCTTCGTCGATTTTGCCCGGTCCTTTTTTTATTGTACGTTGAGGTTGTCGTTCCACCGTTTTCGTGGTCTCCCGGACCTCCTTCTCCAAATATAATATATCGTATCGAAATCGCGGCCCGAATTCACAGGCTTTGCGGGCCGCATTTGGCCCGCGGGCCGCACATTGGGAACCCCTGCTATAAGGGTTCCGTTTTCGGTACGGAATCCTAAAAACCGCCAAAGGTCGCAAATTTAAGAAGTCAATTTTAAGATTGCATAGCTTAAAGACTTTACTAGTTAGAAACTTCTAGTTTTCAACTATTAATAGCTTATTTAGTTAGTTTTTATAGTGCCAAGTGTCAATTACCTAGTTGGACCACTTTTCGAAAAACAAACAAAAAAACCGTCAAATGTCTCAAATTTGTTAAGTCAACTTTAAGATTGCATAGCTTAGACTATATGAAATGTATACTTAATCCATTATACAAAGGGCTATCGACCGCAAGATCCTTCTGCCCTTCAGTCATTATTATCAAATGCAAAAATTTCAACAGAATTCCAAATCTCCGCTCGTTATTTTTCGCCGGTATGTATGAGCAAGCAACGGACCATTGGACGAACCAATACAGACGAACTGGAATGTATATAAACCACTGCGGTACATTTTAAGGCATCCGAATTCCCCTCCTGTTCGTCGGGTTTATTGAATTTTCCCGTTGAATGCAGAGCCCCGCTGAATAATAGAAACTGCGTGGGTGCACCGAACCGTCGAATTTCCACGCAGCGTTTTCTGGGGCAGAACTAACAAACTGAATAACGGCCGAGGGCGAGGGAAATCCGCCCCAGTTACAAAACCGCACGACTAAAAAAATACACACACATACAACAGTTTCGGAATTAATGGCTAGACTTTGGGAAACTAATCTGAAACGCCGAGCAACTCATATATTACCAACTGCAAAACTTTCTTAGCGTTTTCGAAATTGCTGCTTTACTAATGAGATTCTGGATGGGAAAAAGTTCTGGTTAGACATATTATGTCCATTTAAGGATAACCGTCTCAAGTATCGATTTATCGGCTACCTGACCTTCATTATTACTTTTTACTTTAAAGGTTTTACAATAAATGAACTATCCTTATCCTTAATATCTCTAGATTTGTCTCTAGTCTTGTATAACTAGTTTTGTCTGTCTAGTCTTGTCTTGCGTATATCCAATTAATTTAAGTATCCGGTTTTAATAATTAATTTAGTAAGTATCCGGTTTTATCTACTATGTAAGATATTTGAATACTTTATAAGTTATTTGAAAAGATTTAGAAACGATAATGTAAATCATTTAAAACCATTCATTATATTTGTGAATACGATGTATATTTATTCCTTAGTTAACGTTGGTCAATTAACAGAAATGATGAGATTTGTAAAAAAGGTTCATTATACGGAAACTAGGACAAACTTTCAAGTATTTAGATTATTAACGTAACGAGTATTAACTTTTCATACTTTATTACATCATTAAGAAGAAAAAACCAGCATTGATATCCCACTAGATACATAAAAGAATATATTCATGCACGAAGTTATTGTGTGATATTCTAGCGTGTGCATGCTCTATCACGTTTTAAAAGAAATCTATTGTAACGTCTTGCCCAATTTAGTTCAATCAGGGAGCTTCAGCTGTCTATTATTCGCAGAGGCTTTATCACTCCCAATTGAAGACAACTGGACGAGTTGATTATTTATTAAATTGATTGCGCAACTGCGCGCCAGCCCGTCGTACGGCGAAATTGCGCACAGAAAAACGTTATTTCGTTATAAAAAAAGGGTCAAGGACACAGCACGGATAACGATCTATAAATAAATTAACAATGAATAGGTCGGTAATTGCATAATCGCGAGCGATTTAATTCATCGCCGCGGAATAAATAGAGTGCGCACACGCCCACAATTACGGTAATGTGCATTTTCTATTGTTTCTACGGCTTTTCGACAACAATAGGCGTAATGACCGCAATCGCTATTACGGTTTATATTGTGCAATACGTACGATGTGTACGCCGTGTCGAACACGAAATGGTATTCAATTCTATGCCGCTGTTATATTTTTATTATCACTTGTAAATGCAGCGTTATGAATGTGGGATTATACTACTCACAATACGTGAATTAACGTACAATTTTTTTAATCACTCATGCATTAAAAGTACTATTTTGCCGCACGTTTTTTAGTACGAGAAATGCCACTTTTGGTTGTATTACCTATTAAACATAACTTGGGGAACGTACGCAAATATTCAATATCGCTAGGTTAGTTTAGGTTTTTAGTATCTACCATATTTTGGTTTTGGGTTTTTGACTATAACTTTTCAACAGACAGACGGATTTCCAAAATTCTTGCACCGAAACATTACTTAAACGTTAAAAAACTTTGGATTGAGGAAAATTTAAATTCTGTGACAATACCATTATTTTTCTCAAAACAATTTTTTTTTCTCATGCGCGAAAAGTACTCCTTGACGCACGTTTTTTAATACGAGAAATGCCACTTCTCATCGTATGTCCACATATCCTGGGCAACGCACGCAAATATTCAATATCGCTAGGTTACATTAAAAAAAAAACAATTAAATAAATAAAATAAACACAATCAAGACCTCAATATTTAAAAAGTGACAGAAATTTTGTTTCATTACAAAATAGAAATTAAAGAAAACGTTTTAAAATTATAAAAAAAAATTATAAAAATGTAAATTCTATGGTGATACTGGAGACTGAGGAGAGTTCTTATGAAGAATCCACACCACCTAAGACAATTAAAACAGCAAATTCTTCATTTTTTTGGATGTAACCTCGCATGAGTAAAAAAAAATATTGTTTGCAACACGGGTGGTATTGTTAATTGTCCTCTCGATCTAAAGTGCGCACTCACTTCGTTCGTGTGCTCAATTTCGTTCTCGTGTCCAATTGACAACCTACCGCCCTAGTTACAAAATATACTATTAATTAATTAGTTTGTTTTAAACGATACCTTAATAACAGCCGAGAATTATGATGACTTACAACCCTTGCTCTTTGCCTTCAACAAAGCAGCTAAACATTTCAACATGAAGATCGACTGAAAAGACCCAGCCAAATATCCAAAGACCTTTTACGCTGCTAATTGTTGACAATAAAATAATTGAGGTTAGGCCGGGAACTTCAAATATTTAGGGACTAATATCTCTAGTCGAGGTCGTGGTGGCCTAGTAGTTAAGATATCAGACTACCAAGCCATAGGTCCCCGATTTGATTTCTTTCTTTCTTCTTCTTTCTTCAAGAAGAAGAAGAGGCCGTGGTGGTCTAGTAGTTAAGATATCAGACTACCAAGCCATAGGTCCCCGATTTGATTTCTTTTTTTCTTCTTCTTTCTTCAAGAAGAAGAAGAGGCCGTGGTGGCCTAGTAGTTAAGATATCAGACTACCAAGCCATAGGTCCCCGATTTGATTTCTTTCTTTCTTCTTCTTTCTTCAAGAAGAAGAAGAGGCCGTGGTGGTCTAGTAGTTAAGATATCAGACTACCAAGCCATAGGTCCCCGATTTGATTTCTTTTTTTCTTCTTCTTTCTTCAAGAAGAAGAAGAGGCCGTGGTGGCCTAGTAGTTAAGATATCAGACTACCAAGCCATAGGTCCCCGATTTGATTTCTTTCTTTCTTCTTCTTTCTTCAAGAAGAAGAAGAGGCCGTGGTGGCCTAGTAGTTAAGATATCAGACTACCAAGCCATAGGTCCCCGATTTGATTTCTTTCTTTCTTCTTCTTTCTTCAAGAAGAAGAAGAGGCCGTGGTGGCCTAGTAGTTAAGATATCAGACTACCAAACCATAGGTCCCCGATTTGATTTCTTTCTTTCTTCTTCTTTCTTCAAGAAGAAGAAGAGGCCGTGGTGGCCTAGTAGTTAAGATATCAGACTACCAAGCCATAGGTCCCCGATTTGATTTCTTTCTTTCTTCTTCTTTCTTCAAGAAGAAGAAGAGGCCGTGGTGGCCTAGTAGTTAAGATATCAGACTACCAAGCCATAGGTCCCCGATTTGATTTCTTTCTTTCTTCAAGAAGAAGAAGAGGCCGTGGTGGCCTAGTAGTTAAGATATCTGACTACCAAGCCATTGGTCCCCGATTTGATTTCTTTCTTTCTTCTTCTTTCTTCAAGAAGAAGATCCCCAAGCCATAGGTCCCCGATTTGATTTCTTTCTTTCTTCTTTCTTCAAGAAGAAGAAGAGGCCGTGGTGGCCTAGTAGTTAAGATATCAGACTACCAAGCCATAGGTCCCCGATTTGATTTCTTTATTTCTTCTTCTTTCTTCAAGAAGAACAAGAGGCCGTGGTGGCCTAGTAGTTAAGATATCAGACTACCAAGCCATAGGTCCCCGATTTGATTTCTTTCTTTCTTCTTCTTTCTTCCAGAAGAAGAAGAGGCCGTGGTGGCCTAGTAGTTAAGATATCAGACTACGAAGCCATAGGTCCCCGATTTGATTTCTTTCTTTCTTCTTCTTTCTTCAAGAAGAAGAAGAGGCCGTGGTGGTCTAGTAGTTAAGATATCAGACTACCAAGCCATAGGTCCCCGATTTGATTTCTTTCTTTCTTCTTCTTTCTTTAAGAAGAAGAAGAGGCCGTGGTGGCCTAGTAGTTAAGGTATCAGACTACCAAGCCATAGGTCCCTGATTTGATTTATTTCTTTCTTCAAGAAGAAGAAGAGGCCGTGGTGGCCTAGTAGTTAAGATATCAGACTACCAAGCCATAGGTCCCCGATTTGATTTCTTTCTTTCTTCTTCTTTCTTCAAGAAGAAGAAGAGGCCGTGGTGGCCTAGTAGTTAAGATATCAGACTACCAAGCCATAGGTCCCCGATTTGATTTCTTTCTTTCTTCTTCTTTCTTCAAGAAGAAGAAGAGGCCGTGGTGGCCTAGTAGTTAAGATATCAGACTACCAAGCCATAGGTCCCCGATTTGATTTCTTTTTTTCTTCTTCTTTCTTCAAGAAGAAGAAGAGGCCGTGGTGGCCTAGTAGTTAAGATATCAGACTACCAAGCCATAAGTCCCCGATTTGATTTCTTTCTTTCTTCTTCTTTTTTCAAGAAGAAGAAGAGGCCGTGGTGGCCAAGTAGTTAAGATATCAGACTACCAAGCCATAGGTCCCCGATTTGATTTCTTTCTTTCTTCAAGAAGAAGAAGAGGCCGTGGTGGCCTAGTAGTTAAGATATCTGACTACCAAGCCATAGGTCCCCGATTTGATTTCTTTCTTTCTTCTTCTTTCTTCAAGAAGAAGAAGAGGCCGTGGTGGCCTAGTAGTTAAGATATCAGACTACCAAGCCATAGGTCCCCGATTTGATTTCTTTCTTTCTTCTTCTTTCTTCAAGAAGAAGAAGAGGCCGTGGTGGCCTAGTAGTTAAGATATCAGACTACCAAGCCATAGGTCCCCGATTTGATTTCTTTATTTCTTCTTCTTTCTTCAAGAAGAACAAGAGGCCGTGGTAGCCTAGTAGTTAAGATATCAGACTACCAAGCCATAGGTCCCCGATTTGATTTCTTTCTTTCTTCTTCTTTCTTCAAGAAGAAGAAGAGGCCGTGGTGGCCTAGTACTTAAGATATCAAACTACCAAGCCATAGGTCCCCGATTTGATTGCCGGTTTGATTTCTCTCTTTCTTCTTCTTTCTTCAAGAAGAAGAAGAGGCCGTGGTGGCCTAGTAGTTAAGATATCAGACTACCAAGCCATAGGTCCCCGATTTGATTTCTTTCTTTCTTCTTCTTTCTTCAAGAAGGAGAAGAGGCCGTGGTGGCCTAGTAGTTAAGATATCAGACTACCAAGCCGTAGGTCCCCAATTTGATTTCTTTCTTTCTTCTTCCTTCTTCAAGAAAGGCTTGAGGGCTTGATAAAGGCTTGATAAACGAAGACAATGTGAAGACTACAGTAAACTATCCAAAGATATAAGGAAAATGTGAGAAGATAAGATAGGTAAATGTGTAAGAAGACAGAGAAATCGAAGACTATCATAAAAAAATGCATCGAGAGACATAAATCAGAGAGATAACCAGAGACTTCAAATCGTGAACGATAATTTTAGAAAACGAGTAAGGAGAAGTAATAACGGTGAAAACAGAGGTTGCAAAGAGATGGAGAGAATACTGTCAAAACTTGTTCGAAGATCAACCAGAAGACAACCCACCTGAAATCCCAAACTCGGAAGGTCAAGAACCAGAAATTCTTAAATCCGAGGTGGAGTGGGCTCTCAAAAAGCTAAAACCTTGAAAATCTGCAGGAGCTGACGGAGTAGTGGCAGAAATGATTGACGTGTCTTATGAAAATATGATAAGTCTCCTGCATATATTGTGCAACAAGATCTGGATATCAGGAGTCTCACCGACTGATTGTGCAACCTCAGTATTCGTGCCAATCTTTAAAAAACACCGGCCAAGTGCGAGTTGTGACTCGCGCACCGAGGGTTCCGGACAAACTTGTAAGTAAGGTAACTTTTTTTTTGTGGAGGACGTAGCAAGCACATTCAGTTAACTTGAAATCACGACCATCTTAGTACCGCTGCAAGCATAACCTCAAGATATCGCTGTCGCACGATGGAATTCTACCCTATATTTTATTACCATACATCCCCCCCATTCACTATGAGTGTTTAGGGGTTCTGGAACTTCACTATTTGTTTTTACTGCTCAATTTTGCCTGTATACCTATATACCCTGTATAAAGGTATACAGGGTATTTTTTTAAATAACGCGAATATTTTTAAACTTATAAAAAGAAAACTTTATTTTAGTATTACACTTATTCACTAACTTATATTAAGATCTAACTATTTATAGATCTAATATAAACTAATATATTAACTTTCTTGATCTTTTCGATTTCTAGATCTATTTCGATACTCTTAATATTCAGTTGTTCAATTGACTGCTTTTGGGCAATTGACTACCAAAAAATAGAGGGCTTACGTGATTTAAGTATATGTAGATTATAAAGAAAATTTGGACAAAATATAATATATACAGGATGTTACGGGACTTGAGTATGTCGCATGTCGGTTATAAACAAGCAAAATTTAGACATAATATATACACTGTATATATCATGTATATAGAGCGTACGTGATGAAATGCATAACGAATATAAACAAATAAAATTCAGAATAAACAGCTTTGTGTCGACACATACTTTTTAACCTTCGGGCCTAACCGAGGAGGACCTAACTGTATGCAACCCATATGCTTCTGCTACCCGACAATACCACGCAACACATTAGTGTATTTTCATAAGTTTCTAATAGTAAATTCGCATTTTTCTTGTAATCAAAAAAAAAAATTTACGGTTTACAGATTTTTACCTTTACATGTGCTGTAAGACACCGCTTCTTGCCAAATTTCATGATTCTAGGTCAACGGGAAGTACCCTATAGGTTTTGATTCCCCTGTTAAATCGCAAAATATGCGACATAAACGATCATATCTTTTGATCGCGTTGACTTACAAATTTGATTTTTTCACAGCTGAAAGAGACCGCAGACCCGAGTATTTGATACAAATTTCAACTTCTTACTTCTACGCGTTCCTGAGAAAAATGGTCTTGACAGACAGACGGACGGACAGACAGACGGACGACATGTTCCGTTTTCGGTACGGAACCCTAAAAAGGAGCAAAGACCCAATGGTCAAATTACAGAACGATATCCTTATTCTGCCGGTTTAATTGAATTTTGAAACGATAATTAATTTTCAGACACGCATTTAGAATCTTGTTCGAAGTAAAAGAGAAAGTTTATCAACAGTTCTTAATAGACTAGAGTTAATAGATTGACGTTGAGAAACTGAGGAGAGCACCTAATAAGGAAGCATTAAAGTGAATTTGTTAAAAGTGTATTTGCCTGCTACCCGAAGCATTATTAAATATCTATCAAGAATATCTCTGTAATTGTACGTCACATCGCGTGTCATTTTAAAAACTTTGGACAGGTTTCCACTCTACATATCTAATCAGCGCGTGCCAGAAGCAACGAAGACGAATTTCCGTAACTCGAAAAAAAACTTTGAAATTAAACTAATTAAAATCAACTTTACATTCTGCATATTTTCAAACTCAATCCAATTCACATAACTCATTATCCTTATTAAACATTCATTCATAATTGGTTAAAAACAAAGGTTTAGCAAATTTTCAAACTCAATCCAATTTAAAAGAGTCATTATCCTTATTAAACATTAATTAGTAATTGTTTAAAAACAAAGGTTTATGCCGTAGCTTATCTTGTTCCTCATTAAATCGCTCCAGATAATTTTCGACGTCAGTCTTCATCTATCTGTAATCCCTTCCAATTTACATATCAGGCTTATTACTCGAAAACTATACGTGGATTCGTCGCGCTGTTGAAACCGATTTCGAAAGCGAATAGATTTTGTCTTGTCGCAAGAGAAGCTTTAAAACGTAAATGGCATTGACGCTCACTCTCTAAACACAGCTCTGACCTTTAATTAATTAATTGCACGGAGATATGTAAATGGAACAACAACGTGGTCGCCGTCTAATGGACGGCTGTACCAACACAAACTGGCTTTAGCATCGCAAATGTCAAAACAAATAATATCGGAAGAATTGCAGGATATTATGAAATCATCTCAAATACCACCAATCACTTCAACAAGTTATAACTCATGGATTTATTTAAATAATAAATTTGTAAATGTAACTGGTTTTTGTGGTACTTACGTGCTAACGCCACCGCAGTTATATTAGAGCAGATAAATCTAGACCATATATTGCGCGATAGCGCGACCTCTCAATCCGAAATAAGAAAAAATACTGGATAGGTGTTAGGTTAGGTTATATTAGAGTAGATAAATACAGACCACATATCGCGCGGTAGCGCGACCTCTCGATCCGAAATAAGAAAAAATATTGGATAAGTGTTAATTTCGCGCCAATTTTAATAAATCTGTATTTGTAATTCAACATTTGAATCGATTTCGGCACCGATTAACAGAAGGGGAAAGGTGTATCGACCTGGGCCGAAATCGCGCGATTTACTTATCAATTTACTTCGCGAATTTATATTATTCGGGCAGTATGCTTCGGGTGTGAGAAGCGTAAAGACGAGAATCGAAGCGCGAACCAAGCTTGACCGACACGTGCACGCATTTTTAAGTTTAGCGTTTCAAGTCAAGTTAACCAGGGGTGTAATCACGAGCCCAAAGGGCTAAAGCGGCATCCAACGTCTGGAAGACATCGATTTTAAGGGCTCCCTCTACCCATTATCCTCATTTCCTCCCTTAAAAGATGCGCCGGAAGGACAAGCCACATGTGGCGGAGACGCTAGCGACCCTAACAGATAAGTGATTAGGTTTTTTCGTGAGACAAATTTTATATTAGAGCAGATAAATACAGATCACATATCGCGCGGTAACGCGACTTCTCGATCCGAAATAAGAAAAAATATTGGATAAGTGTTAGATTAGGTTATATTAGAGCAAATAAAAACAAACCACATATCGCGCGATAGCGCAACCTCTCGCTGTGGTGGCGTTAATACGTAAGTACCTTTTTTTCTTGCGAAATATTTGTATACAGATTGTTAAAATGGGAGGGTGTTTCTCATAAATTAGTAAGTATGTAGACAGGCGAGGTAATTAATCTTTACGTCTGTCGTTGTTATTGCAATTTGTAGAAGAAAGGGAAACTTAAGATTGGTTATCTGTACCGAGACACCACAAGCGGCAAATTATATCTGCTACACGGCGTATGACAGCGAAAGTGCAAGAGCGGTAACGCTCTGATAAGCAAGATACATACCCGAGAACAATGCACTGTTAAGATTACATTGTTCGGCGAGAATATAAGTATACGTTCCAAATTATGGTTTGTTTGTTTACGCCGAGTTGTTTACGAACGCCGCATCTATTTTTACAAATTTTCATTGAAAATATCGAGCTTTAAACGACCTACAATAATTAGCTAGTAAAGGGTTTTTCAATAGGGACGACGCATTCTTGGCATTTCGCGAATAGAAGTGAAGTTGGCTTCGTAATTCTTTCATATTTTGCAACGTCAGTCTATGCCATTTAATCATGGAGAGATACGCGCTTCAACAACGTTTGCAAATTATTAAACTTTTTCATCAAAGTTCACGCTCTATCGCGATATATCGCTTATATATATATATATATATATATATATATATATATATATATATATATATATATATATATATATATATATATATATCGCTTACGCCAATTTTCGGTCGACGAAAGCGTCCAACAAGACGAACTATTGTACGCTTGGTGCAGAAATTCGAAACAACTTATGCATTGCGTCGTCACCACCACATCTACAATCTACAATGCATTGCATAATGTCCCAGTGGTTGTACGACAACGTAATGCTCCAAGTGAAGAAAATATCGTAGCCGTTCGAGAGTCAAGGATGTCGATTCTACGCCACTCGCAGGCCATGTCGCCATGATATCGGAGTATTTTTGGGACGCTATGGACTTGGACGATATGTTGTTCCAACAGGACGGCGTAACGTGTCATAAGCTTTGTCTTGTTGGACGTAGGACAGAATCTAATTATGACCAAGTTAGGCGAGCGAGTTATCTCATGCAACGGTCCTCGCGAATAGCCGGCTCGGTCTTGCGATTTAACCCCTTTGCACTTTTTTCTCTGGGTCGCTGGTCTATGCCAACAAACCAGCAACGTTTAGAGGAGTTGCAGGTCAACATCGAACGTGAAATTTCTGGTATCTTGGACGATTTGAGTGCTGGAAATTGGTCATGGAAAATTGGGGAAAATTTGGAGTCATGGAAAATTGGGTCCAGCGTATTAACACGTTCCAGCGCTTCCGCGCCGGACATTAGAACGATGTCGTATTCCATAGTTAATGGCATCGATTGTACTTTCATTTTCAATAAAAATCATTTCTATAGCTAACTTTAAAATGTCCTTTAAAACATGTCCTTTAAAGTCCTTTAAAATGCTCCTGCATTTTACTGCTAAGAGAGACAAGAAATGGCATAATTTGATAAATGAAAATTCACATTTTTTCCTATTTTTTATATTACGCGTTCGAATGAGTTTGTTATTATGAACATCGAGTCAATTCCATTCTCATATATTTGTATGCAGAATATCAAATCGGAAGAAAATATCGTCATCGCGTTCCGTTATGAAATTTTAATTTGACCGGAGGTTGCGAAACCAGAAACTAATTGTTTTCATTTCGCGTGTTGTGCGGAGTCACCGGCAAAACGCGAAAATAAACGACGCTGTTTTTGTTTCATTTGCAATTTACTTTCGCTCGCGTTGCGTTTTAATGAAAGCTGGGTATTGACGCAGGGTGTCAATAAACATCTATAAATAACGTGTGGACTTTGCACCGAGTGAATTGATAATCGGAAAGAAATTTAAATCATAAAAGCAGAAAAACAATAAAACTAGAAAAATAATATAGGGTCTTTCAATAAGAGGTTTCATTTTCAATAGCCCGCTATTTCTACAGTTGTCATGAGTCAATATGTAACTACTTGACAGATGACAAGTAAAAACTACGCCATTAATAAAAATGGAACGATATACGCTTCAGCAACGCATTATTAAAATTCACTACAAAAAAAAAAACTGCCCAAGTGCGAGTTGTGACTCGCGCACCGAGGGTACCGTACAAACTTATAAGTAAGGTTTTTTTTTGTGGAGGACGTAGCAAGCACATTTAGTTAACTTTACAAGTGGCCCTCCTGAAATCACGACCATCTTTGTACCGCTGCAAGCATAACCTCAAGATGTCGCCGCCGTACGATGGAATTCTACCCTATATTTTATTACCATACATCCCCCATTCACTATGAGTGTTTAGGGGTTCTGGAACTTCACTATTTGTTTTTACTGCTCAATTTTGCCTGTATACCTATATACCCTGTATAAAGGTATACAGGGTATTTTTTTTTTAATAACGCGAATATTTTTAAACTTATAAAAAGAAAACTTTATTTTAGTATTACATTTATTCACTAACTTATATTAAGATCTAACTAGTTCTAGATCTAATATAAACTAATATATTAACTATTTCTAGATCTATTTCGATACTCTTAACATTCAGTTGTTCAATTGACTACTTTTTGTCAATTGACTACCAAAAAATATAGGGCGTACGTGATTTAAGTATATGTATTATAAATGATTATAAACAAAAATTAGACGAAATATAATATATACAGGATGTTACGGCACTTAAGTATGTCGCATGTCGGTTATAAACAAGCAAAATCTATACATAATATATACCCTGTATATATTATGTATATAGAGCGTACGTGATGAAATGCATAACGAATATAAACAAAGAAAATTCAGAATAAACAGCTTGGTGCCGACACATACTTTTTAACCTTCGGACCTAACCGAGGAGGACCTAACTGTATGCAACCCTGACAATACCACTACGACAACATACACAGTGTATTTTCATAAGTTTCTATTAGTAAATTCGCATTTTTCTTGTAATTAAACTACATATTTACGGTTTTCAGATTTTTCCCTTTACATGTGCTGTAAGACACCGCTTCTTGCCAAATTTCATGATTCTAGGTCAACGGGAAGTACCCTATAGGTTTTGATTACCTTGTGAAATCGCAAAATATGCGACATAAACGGTCATATCTTTTGATCGCGTTGACTTACAAGTTTGATTTTTTCACAGATGAAAGAGACCGCAGACCCGAGTATTTGATACAAATTTCAACTTGTTACCTCTACGCGTTCCTGAGAAAAATGGCCTTGACAGACAGACAGACGGACAACAAAGTGATCCTATAAGGTTTCCGTTTTCGGTACGGAACCCTAAAATTGGTGAAAATTTCGCAAAACTAAAGCATTTTTGGGTCGTCGTGAAGCAACTTTTAGGTCAGCAATTGTGAAACTGTATTCTCCTTTCAAAATAAGCGTTAGATTAGGTTATATTAGAGCAGATAAATTCAGACCAAATATCGCGCGGTAGCCCGACCTCTCGCTCCAAAATAAGAAAAAATATTACACTTTCTAGTTATATAACAGACCCTTTACAAAATATATTCAAATTATTTCTTACAAAGCCTATGTCTTTCCATTACAATGCGTATGCAACTTTTGCTGGGGTTGCGTTAATACGTAAGTACCCGGTTAAGATTCAAGCTAAAAATATTATTGAAAAGTAATACGTTACAATGCTAACTATTGAAAAGAACTCGCAAAAGGCATCTTTGTATCCCCTATTGTAGATTCTACTTGAGACAATAATACTCGTCAAGAAAGCAAAACAAGAATTTACGTGAGAGTGCAGTAAATGTACAATTTGTGTATCATGCCGTTGAGCGATCTTTTACAAACCGAGCATAAAATGTAAGCACATGCTTTAGTGTTTGACCAGGTTAAGCACTCTCAGTCTCAGACATGCAGTTTGCAAAACAAGTTCATCAGGGTTCAAGTAGGTGGCCGTATCAATGTTTATGCTCGCGGGAAATTGGGATTCTAATACTTCTCAAAATGTATTAAGTTACGCAAAGAGTTAGTTTTTTCATCTTCTTATTTAATGATAAATAAAGGGCAGATGGACTTTGTGGTCGATAGCCCTTTGTATAATAAGTATACAATAAATATATTATCTCTCTAAATAAAAATTAGCAGCAATATTATTCCAATATGAGAATAATAATATTATTCTAATAAGAGTAGGTCCTGTACCGACCAGATAAACACCCTCAGAATCATCGTTGAACAGTCGGTCGAGTGGCAATCACCACTCTATCTACTGTTCATCGACTTCAAGCAAGCGTTCGATAGTGTGGACAGGGAATTTATGTGGATAATACTAGCCAGCTACGGGGTGCCTACAAAGTACATAAACATAATCAAATTACTATACAAAGAAGCAAGCTGCATGGTAATCCACCAAGGACAACGCGGCACACCTTTCACAGTGCATTCGGGAGTAAAACAAGGATGCACGCTCTCCCCACTTCTGTTTACCATAGTCTTAGACTGGGTCATGAAGAAAGTAAATAAAAAAAACAAGGGGAATTCGATGGACGCTCGTGAGGCATTTAGAAGACCTAGATTTTGCCGATGATATCTGTCTCCTGTCCCACACGAAAGTAGATATGGAAAAAAAGTTGGAGGCTCTCAAAAAGTACGCAATGCAGGTGGGAATGAAAATCAATGTCGATAAAACCAAGCTGATAAAGATCAATGCGACAGCCCCCTGCAACCTGGAGATAGATGGCAGGCAAGTACAGGTAGTAGATAGTTTTTGCTACCTTGGAAGCCTTATTTCACAGGATGGTGGTGCTGATAAAGACGTAAAACAACGGATACAGAAGGCGCGACAGGCATTCGGAATGCTTAAGAATCTGTGGAACTCAACAAAAACTTCCCGTAACTTAAAGCTCCAAATTTTCAAATCTAATGTAGTATCAGTTCTTCTTTACGGTAGCGAAACGTGGAAAGTGACTACCACCATAGTATCACAACTTCAGGTATTCACGAACAAGTGTCTGAGAAGAATACTTTGGCCCAATACCATAGCAAATATTGAACTTTGGAAAAAAGCAAATATGGAGCGTCTTGAAACCCAAATAAGAAGAAGGAAGTGGAAATGGATCGGACACACACTTAGAAGGCCGGAAGGGGATATTGCAAAAGAAGCTCTTGACTGGAACCCCCAAGGTTCAAGAAAGCTCAAAAATCACGTGGCGGAGGACAGTCGTACAGGAAGCCATTGCAAGCGGAAAGGAGTGGCGCGAGGTAAAGGCCCTGGCTCAGAATAGAATCAGATGGAGAGCGTTTGTTGATGCCCTATGCTCCCACGAGGAGTAAAGGAAATGATGATGATGAATAAGAGTAGAGGAACAACTAGAACACAAAATAGTGAAATACCAGGCAGGCTTCAGATCAGATTCAGAACAGATCTTAACAGTACTCAAGCACAAAGCCATCAGAAACTCGCCAGTTATATGCACCTTTGTGGACTTCAAAAAGGCATATGACTCCATAGACAGGCAATCTCTGCCTGAAGACCAAGGACTGAACTCGAAAACACTAGGACTCTATCAAACACAACATCAAAAGTGAAGTTCATGAGAGAAATTTCCAAACCATTTCTGATAAAAACAGGTGTCAGGCAAGGAGATGGCCTGTCCCCGCTACTCTTCAATGTGGCTCTAGACAAAGTGATGAAAGAATGGGAGAAAGAGATAAAAGCTCCAAAGCACTGGATACCCACAAAATTTGGAAGGACCAAAGACAAAGTAGAAATCTCATGTCTAGCTTTTGCAGACGATATAGCAATACTATACGAAGATATAGATCTATACGGAGAATGAAGCGATAGCAATCAAAAGGAAGTCCTCAAAGAATGCGCAGGAAAAGTTGGACTACAAATCTTCTTCACAAAAACAGAATTCATTTGCACAAAAATCAATCACTGCTAAGCATCATAATAGACCTTTTCACGGCTAGTTAAGCGCATGCGCGTCGGCCTTGTTTAAAAGGCGGGAAAATGAAAGTTTCGGGCAAATTTTAGGTTATTTTCACTGGTTATACGTCAAAAAAGTGCCCGAAAATATGGCGAAAAAAAAAGTGCAACTATGAGGTCAATTCTAAATGTGTTTTATCAAGTTACTGGACAGACAAGACTAGAGAGACACGAGAAAATAATGTACATTGTAAAAGAAAAATTTGAAACATCGTTTAGCTATTATCTAAGTTTCTTAAAGATTAGTTTACCGACCGCAAAACTTTAGACAATGAGATATATAGAAAGTTATATACCGTGCAAGCGTCCTTGCAAACATAATGCACAATGCAGCAGCATGCAATATCGCAATTTGAGAATAAGACTGAAAAACACTTACATTTCCCTGCTATTATTAATGCAGTTTTAATTGCGCGATATAATGAGATGTAGCCGGCAAGATCTGCAGGAGTCTAAAAATACGGCGAGAATTCTTTGGGTTTTATTTTCGGGTAGAGCGGTGAAAAACCCATTGTGTGCCGTAGACAGCGCACTCCAGGAGCGCACTATAATTAGAGTTTACGGAAAAAAGGAAACGTGTAAATGATCAGATTTAAAGTGGATGTTTATTAATAAACCGGTGCGTTTTCTTATAACCGAACGGCAATGCGTTTATTATACATTAAAAATAGGAGTTTTTATTTAATAAACACGAAACATCTTGCGTGAAAGACGGTTATCGATTCTCAACTGTGAAACTCTTGTGCAGATAAACCAACTGTCGTAACACATAGGATGTATAAAGTGTGTAAAATCTTGCGCTTCCCAATTTCTACAAGTGTTGAAACTCTTAGGAAACATGTTTTATTTTAATTGCTCACGAATTGCTGAGTAATTTCATTATTATTATATAAAGCAATTTATGCGCTGTTTTAGATACCGAAATAGACAATTTTCCTCGAAATTTAATTTAATTATTTTTTTTATTTCGAGGTCGTTTTTAAACTGTCTACCTAGCCTTATTGCTTCAAACAATATTAATAAATTATGCTTTTTTAAACTTTCAGAAAATCTAAAACTAATTCCGCTACTTTTATTCCTTATACTTATATTAAGATCTAACTATTTCTAGATCTAATATAAACTAATATATTAACTATTTCTAGATCTATTTCGATACTTTTAACATTCAGTTGTTCAATTGACTGCTTTTGGGCAATTGACTACCAAAAAATATAGGGCGTACGTGATTTAAGTATATGTAGATTATAAACAAAAATTAGACGAAATATAATATATACAGGATGTTACGGGACTTGAGTATGTCACATGTCGGTTATAAACAAGCAAAATTTAGACATAATATATACCCTGTATATATTATGTATATAGAGCGTACGTGATGAAATGCATAACGAATATAAACAAAGAAAATTCAGAATAAACAGCTTGGTGCCAACACATACTTTTTAACCTTCGGACCTAACCGAGGAGGACCTAACTGTATGCAACCCATATGCTTCTGCTACCCGACAATACCACGCAACACATTAGTGTATTTTCATAAGTTTCTAATAGTAAAGTCGCATTTTTCTTGTAATTAAACTACATATTTACGGTTTTCCCTTTACATGTGCTGTAAGACACCGCTTCTTGCCAAATTTCATGATTCTAGGTTAACGGGAAGTACCCTATAGGCTTTGATTCCCTTGTGAAATCGCAAAATATGCGACATAAACGGTCCTATCTTTTGATCGCGTTGACTTACAAGTTTGATTTGTTCACAGCTGAAAGAGACCGCAGACCCGAGTATTTGATACAAATTTCAACTTGTTGCCTCTACGCGTTCCTGAAAAAAATGGTCTTGACAGACAGACAGACAGACAGACGGACAACAAAGTGATCCTATAAGGGTTCCGTTTTCGGTACGGAACGCTAGAAAATGACCCAACACTATGTTTTCTAACAGATAAGTTGATTACTAGATGAGGGACGGTCAGGAAATTAAGCAAGAGTTTGAAGGCTTTCAAAGCTTGCTAGTTTTATAAAGCTTAATATGGTTTATCGCCCTCACAGTTTTAACTAGTTTATATGGGTATTTCTCCCATAATTTTACCTTTTCAATTTACATATATACAAAAATATAAAATAACTAAAATCAAGGTTTCGTAGTTTACTTTTTGTTTAAGGATATATAAACTAGTTAAAACTGTAAAGGCGATAAAACATACTAAGCCTTATACAATTTACAAGCTTTCAAATCCATCAAACTCTTGCTTAATTTCCTGACCGTCCCTTATCTAAGAATCAATTTATCTGTTATAAAACATGGTGTTTGGTCAAATTCCTTTGTTTTGAGTAGATGTAACCGCGCCCCCCAAAAATAAATTACCTAGCCTCGTAAAAGAAAATATTCAATGATAAACGGAAAACACATAGTAAATTGTTCGCATAGTAATGATTCATATAACTTGTAAATGTTCATGAGACTTTGTTGCTTTTTTTTGAGTAAGAATTCGTGAGAGAAGAAAAAAGTTTTTTTTGTTTCTATACTGTGTTACGGGACCATCAGAGCGAATCTATTTCAGGGTTAATATTTTCAATCACGTCCAAAATAAGCTGTAAATGTCCCAAATTGAATTTGGTGAGTGTTCATTAAAATCGGAGACCGTGCAGAATGTTCGTATGTTTTAAATTTATGAAATTATCTAAATAGTATAAGGCATGCATACTGGTGATGCAAAGTAATTTGCGGGCGTGATGCTCCAAAATGTATATTTTGAATTTCACTGTTGCATTCATTTTTTCACTGTTCAGTTCATTTTGTGAAAAATCTATAACTCCATTTGATTTTAAATTTAATTTTAGGTTTTTGCGTGTTATTTGCTGATTAAAGATGTAGTAACAATGCTGAGAGTAGAATAATTTAATAGCTTCTTTTACCAATTCCTCTGTATTACAATATATCTTTTGCTTCTATGTTATCTTAACTTGAAATTGTTTGTCTCCTTTTCCTGTACGAGTTTCTTTCCGATTAATCCACTGCCAATAAAATGTGTTATTTATGTCTGTATTTGTATTTTGAAACATTTTGGGCAGATATTATAGTCACACTTTATTATTTCATATTTTTTCAGAAAATCGCTAGTGAAGGAAAAACTATTCCACACCGCCCGTGCCTTTTCCCAACCGTCCCTGTTTTAGCATTTTTGAAAGGGACGGTCGGGAAAACACGAATGTTTTTTTTGCAAATTTAATGGGTAAAATTCATCATTCATAAGTTGGGTTATATATTTCGTAAATGGACAATATGGGATAGAAATTACCGTAATTAATCTTAAATACACAATATTAGAACGTCTAATAAAGCCAAGGAAGGTCTTGAAGACAATTAAAATACGCATATAAATTATTACCTGTATTTTCACTAGATTTCGCCACTATACAAGCACACATTCGTTGCTCATGTTTTTTTTAGATTAATTGACAAATGAGCACGTCACAAAACCAAATTTTACTGCCTGGTTCATTACAGTGGTCTTCGAACTACGTTAATTGTGTCGGTAGACGGTCTGCAACAAGAATTTGTCGACATACTACTAGAGAAAAAACAATACATTGATCGCTTGCAAAGTGTCAAATGACCCAAAATATAAGCTATTACAAAAATACGATACCAAATGAATATCATACAAAAATCTATTTCATAAATTTTTAGACATAAGCATAAGTTATATTGTAAGTGTTTATTTCAGTTAACTTTTGAGCCTTAATGAAAAGTCTAAAAACATGTTTGCGATCTAGGGACGGTCAGGAATTTCAGCATATTTAAGTTGTGATTATTTGGGAACGAGGTCTAAAATCTTTACTTTAAATCAGTGGTTCTCAAAGTTTTTTTGCTGCGGCACCCTTATCGAGCTAAAAAACTCTCGCGGCACCCTTGTCGGGCTACAAAAATTTCGCGGCACAGATTTCTTTTTTGACAAATTTTTACTTTTTGGACAAATTTTCTTTGAAGATTTCTTAACGTTCATGTACTAAATTGCACTGATTGCATTCCAGATGTGATTTTAATTCGTTTGGAACCAAGCCGCTGTTAGCAACAATTTTTTGACAGATAACGCATTGCCCTTCCGGTGCTTGTTCGTTCCCAAGAGAAACAAAGCCAAACGATATGAGGTAGCTAGGTTCATATTTCCTTATTTTTTTCTCGGATTATCTTTTGGTCGTGAGTTGCGCTTTCGCGAACTGACGCAGACGAACTTGAATGATTTAGACCAATCGAGATTTTATCCAATTGTCCATAATTTTGCAATAAAAGTAGGAACTCAAATTCGTTTACCTCCTCATGTAGTTTTCTTTTTACATTTATTGATTTTTGCTGCGGCACCCCAGGCATATTCTCGACGTACCCGCACGTTACGTACGAAAATTTGAAATTTCCAAAATTGCCATTTATTTGTCAAAATTATTGAAACTTTGCGAAAATGTTAGCAATAATACAACTAAGAAATGTTGCAAGTTTCATAAAATTCTGTGAATAAATAAAGAAATCCGCGACTTCATCAGATTTAAACGAAAATTTGAAATTTCCAAAATTGCCATTTATTTGTCAAAAATATTGAAACTTTGCGAAAATGTTAGCAATAATACAATTAAGAAATGTTGCAAGTTTCATAAAATTCTGTAAGTAAATAAAGAAATGAGCGAGTCCATGAGATTTAAAAGCAAATTTGATATTTGCAAAATTGCCATTTATTTGTCAAAAATTTTGAAACTTTGCAAAAATCTTAGTAATAATACAACTAAGAAATGTTGCAAGTTTCATAAAATTCTTTAAGTAAATAAAGAATTGAGCGAGTTCATGAAATTTAAACGAAAATTTAAGATTTTCAAAATTGCCATTTATTTGTCAAAAAAATTGATACTTTGCAAAAATGTTAGTAATAATACAGCTAAGAAATTTTGCAAGTTTCATAAAATTCTGTAAGTAAATAAAGAAATGAGTGACTCCATGAGATTTAAACGCAAATTTGAAATTTGCAAAATTGCCATTTATTTGTCAAAAATATTGAAACTTTGCAAAAATGTTAGCAATATTACAGCTAAGAAATGTTGCAAGTTTTATAATATTCTGTGAATAAATAAAGAAATCCGCGCCTCTATCAGATTTAAACGAAAATTTGAAATTTCCAAAATTGCCATTTATTTGTCAAAAATATTGAAGCTTTGCAAAAATGTTAGTAATAATACAACTAAGAAATGTTGCAAGTTTCATAAAATTCTGTAAGTAAATAAAGAAATGAGCAAGTCCATGAGATTTAAACGAAAATTTGAGATTTTCAAAATTGCCATTTATTTGTCAAAAATTTTGAAACTTTGCAAAAATGTTAGTAATAATACAGCTAAGAAATGTTGCAAGTTTCATAAAATTCTGTAAGTAAATAAAGAAATGAACGAGTCCATGAAAGTTAAACGAAAATTAGAGATTTTCAAAATTGCCATTTATTTGTCAAAAATATTGAAACTTTGCGTAAATGTTAGCAATAATACAACTAAGAAATGTTGCAAGTTTCATAAAATTCTGTTAGTAAATAAAGAATTGAGCGAGTCCATGAGATTTAAACGAAAATTTGAGATTTTCAAAATTGCCATTTATTTGTCAAAAATTTTGAAACTTTGCAAAAATCTTAGTCATAATACAACTAACAAATGGTGCAAGTTTCATAAAATTCTATGAATAAATAAAGATTTCCGCGACTCCATCAGTTTTAAACGAAAATTTGAAATTTCCAAAATTGCCATTTATTTGTCAAGAATACTGAAACTTTGCAAAAATGTTAGCAATAGTACAACTAAGAAATGTTGCAAGTGTTATAAAATTCTATGAATAAATAAAGAAATCCGCGACTATATCAGATTTAAACGAAAATTTGAAATTTCCAAAATTGCCATTTATTTGTCCAAAATTTTGAAACTTTGCAAAAATGTTAGTAATAATACAACTAAGAAATGTTGCAAGTTTCATAAAATTCTGTGAATAAATAAAGAAATCCGCGACTCCATCAGATTTAAACGAAAATTTGAGATTTCAAAAATTGCCATTTATTTGTCAAAATATTGAAACTTTGCAAAAATGTTAGTAATAATACAACTAAGAAATGTTGCAAGTTTCATAAAATTCTGTGAATAAATAAAGAAATCCGCGACTCCATCAGATTTAAACGAAACTTTTAAATTTTCAAAATTGCCATTTATTTTTCAAAAATATTGAAGCTTTGCGAAAATGTTAGCAATAATACAACTAAGAAATGTTGCAAGTTTCATAAAATTCTATAAGTAAATAAAGAAATGAGCGAGTCCATACCAGGGCACAGATTTTTCTGTTTCTACGTGTGCCAGCCCAAGCTTCCTCTGCAGTTCCAATGACCTTCTTAATGGCGCCGGTAGTGGATTTTCCTTCTCTGAATCCATATTGCTTTTCAGAGAGATCACTCCCAGTTTTAAGCGCTCTTTTGATCCGGTCTACTAGCAGTTGCTCAAGCAGTTTACCTGCGACGTCTAGTAGACATAGTGGCCTGTATGAAAAAGTTTCATTAGGTGGCTTATCTCCTTTTCTCAGGAGGACTAGTTTAGCCTTTTTACATTGTGCTGGAAAGTTGCCTTCTTTTAGTAGGTTGTTCATTACTGCAAGAACATACTTGGGAGCATTTCTGACAACAATTTTTAGTACCTCTGGTGGAATTCCGTCTGGTCCTGGAGCTCTGCCGCTATTGAGGCGCTCACAAGCCATTTTATGTTCGTCTCGTATGAATGGTAGGTACTATCTCCGCTACTAGAGGCTGGTTCCATGCAAAGTTGGTATTGTTTGATGTCATATGTCCTAAATTTGTTCCCACCGGGGTTTTTTAACCCCCGGCACAAAAAGAGGGATTTTGTTATAAGTTTGACGTGTCTGTCTGTAAGTCTGTCCAGATTTAAACGCAAATTTGATATTTACAAAATTGCCACTTATTTGTCAAAAATTATGAAACTTTGCAAAAATCTAAGTAATAATACAACTAAGAAATGTTGCAAGTTTCATAAAATTCTGTGAATAAAGAAAGAAATCAGCGATTCTATCAAATTTAAACGAAAATTTGAGATTTCCAAAATTAACATTTATTTCTCCAAAATTTTTAAACTCTGCTAAAATGTTAGTAATAATACAACTAAGAAATGTTGCAAGTTTCATAAAATTCTGTGAATAAATAAAGAAATCCGCGACTCCATCAGATTTAAACAAAAATTTAAAATTTCCAAAATTGCCATTTATTTGTCAAAAATATTGAAACTTTGCAAAAATGTTAGCAATATTACAGCTAAGAAATGTTGCAAGTTTCATAAAATTCTGTGAATAAATAAAGAAATCAGCGATTTCATCAGATTTACACGAAAATTTGAAATTTCCAAAATTGCCATTTATTTCTCAAAAATTTTGAAACTTTGCTAAAATGTTAGTAATAATACAACTAAGAAATGTTGCAAGTTTCATAAAATTCTGTGTATAATTAAGGAAATCCAGCGATTCTATCAGATTTAAACGAAAATTTGAGATTTTCAAAATTGCCATTTATTTCTCAAAAATTTTGAAACTTTGCAAAAATGTTAGTAATAATACAACTAAGAAATGTTGCAAGTTTCATAAAATTCTGTGAATAATTAAGGAAATCCAGCGATTCCATCAGATTTAAACGAAAATTTGAGATTTTCAAAATTGCCATTTATTTCTCAAAAATATTGAATCTTTGCAAAACTGTTAGTAATAGTACAAATAAGAAATGTTGCAAGTTTCATAAAATTCTGTGAATAAATAAAGAAATCCGCGACTCCATCAGATTTAAACAAAAATTTGAAATTTCCAAAATTGCCATTTATTTGTCAAAAATATTGAAACTTTGCAAAAATGTTAGTAATAATACAACTAAGAAATGTTGCATGTTTCACAAAATCCTGTTAATAAATAAAGAAATCAGCATCCGTTCCTGAGATATGTTGATCTACAGAATCCGCCTGAATGAGAGTAAACGTCAATGATACTAACATAGAATATGCATACAAATTACTAATATCTGTTGACTAGCAAATATATTTATTTTCTTTAATTCAATTTACGCGAAATGTAATTAACGTAATTGCTGTACCTCACATATCGTGCTGTAGAATTGTTGCTCCAACGTTTGTGGATATTAAAATTGTGTGTAAACATCACGTGCGCTATTTGGCGCAATCCATATATTCAAGCCGACCGGTCTTAAAGCAAAACGGATATATCTCGCTTTAACGCCGACACGCCCCTGCGAACGGATCAATTATGACCGATTTCATGCTAATTGCATAACAGATCAATCATATCACTCGCATATATTATGCATAGATTTAAGTTTGAGGCGTAATATGTTAATGGAGATTTCATCATTCCGTACATATTTTTTCCAACGAGATGAAATTGAGTTATTGTGAAATTATTCCGTAGGCGAGGTCGCCCATTTGTAGTCGTCTTCTGTGCGGAGCCCTACCCAGTTTACATCGCTTTCTATGAATTCGGAACGTTCCTCTTT
This sequence comes from Phosphuga atrata, assembly GCA_944588485.1. NCBI lineage: Eukaryota > Metazoa > Arthropoda > Insecta > Coleoptera > Silphidae > Phosphuga > Phosphuga atrata. Next base: position 72,803,743 of record OX155898.1, on the reverse strand, counting down.
AAAGCTGGAATTGATACGAGCGCACAGGGAAAGTTCCAATTAGGAGCGTAAAATATTCACGATGCGTATCTTTGTATCGCCTGCACGTTCGGTTTTCTGTTTTGTCTGGTCGCGGATCGGGGGTGGATCATAATTTTTGCTCGATTCAATTTATCTTGCGAGTAGATCCGTCCGCGCTGATGTAACCGGGGCAATATCTCCGCTCCATAAAATCCGATCTGATCGCTGGCTCCTCGCTCTTTTATAGCCTTTGTTGAAAAACTACTGCCTTTTTTTACATTATAATGCCGCCCGATTTCACTCAACTCCCTAGCTAAGAAATTTCGAAGCGAACAATTCTCTGTTAAGAATGCAAGATTTAAACGTATTTTTGGAAAACGTATTCAAATAACTAATAACAGTTTTTTTGTTGCAGGTAATTCCCTTTTCTATTACTTCGATTCGTTATAATTAGTCCCCGGATTAATATGTAAATACATATTTTTAATTCAAATTATTTGGTTTTTATTTTGTTTTTGTCACACAAATTATGATATTTGGAAATAAAGATTACATTTTCTCGTTCATATCATAATTTGTGTGGAAAACATAACAGAAGACCGAAAATAATTTAAATTAAAAGTATTTACATATTAATCCGGGCCCTATTAATAATATAATAAAGCGTGTCAAGGAGGTGGTAAGTTCTTTATATGCAATAACTTCAATTACTATCAATAATGTCCTTTAATGTCGAACACAATACTTATTATGCATCGCAAATAATTTTAAACATCGCAAAGAATGATTTTTTTTTTGTTCCAAAACTGCAAATTGTATTTTATTTTTGATCATCGGATTAAAAATTATTCCACAATTTATATTTGTAAATGCCACTTAGAATTATTCTTTAGATCCTTAAATATATTTAAGCTCGTTTTTTGGTGTAAATAGATGGTTTCCCAAAAGAAATGTTTGTTCGTGTTTGCGAAACAATTTTTATAACAGTCTTGTCTGTCTAGTTTCGTCTGTCTATCTCCGAGGTAGTGTAATGTAGAAGGAGCCTTTTTATAACAATGATAAATTTTGGATGGGAAGTATGTAGTCTAAATTGTTTCTTGTGGTATGCATGAGTATTAGGGTTCTCGAAATCTCTAAAAAAGTTCGTTTTAACGTTTAACAATGAATACGAGTGCTTCATTTTTTCTGTCGGTTTTCACATTTATATTACGTCATTGTGATTTTTTTTTATCGGTTTTAACATTTATTTTACGTCATTGTCAATTTTTTTTTCTGTCGGTTTTGACATTTAAATTTCGTCGTGAATTTTTTTCTGTCGGTTTTGACATTTATATTACGTCATTGTAAATTTTTTTCTGTCGGTTTTGACATTTATATTAGGTCATTGTGAATTTTTTTTCTGTCGGTTTTGACATTTATATTACGTAATTGTATTTTTCTGTCGGTTTTGACATTTATATTTCGTCGTGAATTTTATTCTGTCGGTTTTGACATTTATATTACGTCATTGTGAATTTTTTTTGTCTCTTTTGACATTTATTTTACGTCATTGTGAATTTTTTTTTCTGTCGATTTTGACATTTATATTACGTCATAGTATTATATTTGTTGTTTTTAACATTTATATTTCGTCGTGAATTTTTTCTATCGGTTTTGACATTTATATTACGTCATTGTATTGTATTTGTTGGTTTTAACATTTATATTTCGTCGTGAATTTTTTCTGTCGGTTTTGACATTTATATTACGTCATTGTGATTTTTTTTGTCGGTTTTAACATTTATATTACGTCATGTTTTTTTTTTTGTCGGTTTTCACATTTATATTTCGTCGTGATTTTTTTTTAACGATTTTGACATTTATATTACGTCATTGTGAATTTTTTTTAACGATTTTGTCATTTATATTACGTCACTGTGATTTTTTTTTAACGCTTTTGACATTTATATTACGTCATTGTGAATTTTTTTTAAAGCTTTTAACATTTATATTACGTCATTGTGATTTTTTTTGTCGGTTTGACATTTATATTACATCATTGTGATTTTTTTTTATCGGTTTTGACATTTACATTAGGCCATTGTAATTTTTTTGTCAATTTTGATATTTATATTTCGTCGTGAATTTTTTGACGTTTCGATAGTAGAACGATTTTGACATTTATATTACGTCATTGTGAATTTTTTTTCTGTCGGTTTTGACATTTATATTACGTCATTGTGATTTTTTTTCTGTCGGTTTTGACATTTATATTACGTCATTGTGATTTTTTTTCTGTCGGTTTTGACATTTATATTACGTCATTGTGATTTTTTTTCTGTCGGTTTTGACATTTATATTACGTCATTGTGATTTTTTTTCTGTCGGTTTTGACATTTATATTACGTCTTTGTATTTTTTTTTGTGGGTTTTGACATTTATATTCCGTCGTGAATTTTTTTCTGTCGGTTTCGACGGTCAAGGTATGTCGTTACTACTGTCAAGGTATTAGGTTCTTTAAAAGACCCTATACATGTTTCCTGGCAGTTGAGTTTAAAAATAACCCGTATTGCCTACTTTTGCAAATCTTAAAATTTTGGAGGTATTTTTCCCACATCCCCATAAAATAATTCCAAACCGCAGATGCGAGTAAAAGTTGGAATATTATACCACTTTTAGTACTTTTGTTCGGACATGTTTTTGCAAGACACGTAGACGTAATTACACAAAATTAATTTGCTAATTTAAAAGCTGTATTTGCATTGTTAATGCCATCTTTAATCGTTTTACCAACTACCAACAATGTTGTATCATCTGAAAAATTTATTAAATCCGTAGAATAATTTTAATGTAAAATAAATTGTAAATAGAAGCGGTCCTAATACGCTACCTTGTGGTATACCCACTTTTATAATTAATGCTGCAGATTTGGCAGAATCGTGTGTACTGCTATTCATTTGAGTCTGAGTCAGCATATGTAGTTTTATTTAGCTTCGTCGACAGATTTTGTACATGCGTGTCCCAATATAAGTACATATCTAACCTCTACTCCTAGGAGTGTTACACTTCTACTAACATTTAAGCTGTCACTACATATGGTGACTTGGTTCTGGTAATTTTTAGTTGGTCTTTTAGTTCTGTATACCAGTGCGTCGTTCCCATCGCGCCATATAGACCCTTTTATTCTCTATTTAGAAATCGCCACCGTGACGCCCCCAGCTCTTTAACCCGGCGAGCAGTAGGTTATAATATGTAACACGGAGAGCAAGTTGGGTGTAAAAAACTCTGAATTTATTATTGAACTAAAATTAAAGTTACATTTTTTTTATTACTCATAATAGGGATAAGTGCTATCTTGGCGCCCTTTTTACTGTGGCAAGACCACTTTGTCCCATTCTTCCCCAACAAATGTCTTGTTATCCTCGCTCTCATCTTCCTCCGACTCTTCTCCTTCGACGTCCATCTCCTGCCATGTAACACTTTCACAGCTTCTTTGACTAACATTATCGATTTCAATATCAGAATCGCCAGAAGAAACCTCGTCTTCGTCTAAAAGACTCAATTTTGATTTTTTTTGTACGACATATTACCATGACTGTCTTACCCTGACTAGTTTGTTTTTCGGGGGTGATCGTATTTTTATCCTCTTTCAGGTATGAGGAATCGTTTATGGGGTATTGTTTCTATAATCTGATTCCATCGTAAATCCGAATTCTTAGTGGGATTTTTCTTAATGCTTAATCCATCATGCAAGGATTTATTATCAGCGGCCCGTGGTCGCTTCAAATGCTAGTTCAAAATTTGTGACACGGAGCTTAAGGTGGGTATAACTCACCCGCTGACACCTTTGACCTCGTCTAAATAATTCGCGGGGTGGCGGTCGACTGTGCCCTGAAAATCGGCATTTCCTTACCACTCTCCCCGCAGCTACTGAGATTCACAGCCTGTTATAACGATTACTCTTTAAAATATCGACCAATTTATCCTGGTCTGGGTATACTACACCCAACCTACCACACGAAGAGTTAATTTAGCGAATCCCGGAAGATTCTCGTGGACGTCTGCAAAACATGATTTTTCTGGCGCCCCAGCGCCATCCGGCACGCAATCACATTTAAACTCGAAAACAAACTAAAAGGCACTATGCCGAATCGATTGGTGTCGGTCCGATCGCGATCCGACTGTTGGTTATCCCAGGAGAGGGATCCCCGCAAATTTGGTGAAAGAAAAACCGCGTTTTTTTCCGATTTTTGTGTTAAAATTGACCCAGAGCGGGAATACAGGGTTCTTCCACGGGTAAACATCTCGCATCGAACGAACCGGTTTGGAGACGCGGCGCTCTTCAATCAAGAGAACAGCGTCCACATATGTGATCGAAAAAACGGATTTTTTTTCGTTGTATTTGCATTGCTAATTCCATTGTTTTACCAACTACCAACAATCTTGTATCATCAGCAAAATTTATTCAATCCGTATAATAATTTAATGCCACCGGGAGATCATTTAAATAAATTGTAAATAGTAGCGGTCCTAATATGCTACCTTGTGGTATACCCACTTTTATAATAAATGATGCAGATTTGGCAGAGTCTTGTGAACTGCTATACATTTTAATCTGAGATCTGTGCGTTAGGTAATTCCTAAATAATTCGAGAGCAATTCCTCTTACACCATATTTCTCGAGTTTGTTGAATAGTATATCATGATCCACGGTGTCATATGCCTTATAGAGATCAATAAAAATTCCACAGTGAGTCCAAGCTTTTAACAACATTTTTTAAGAAACAGAATCACGCTGTTTCTTATGCTTCTTCCTATTCTGAATCCATGCCGCGGATTTATAAAAAATATTCAGATTCAGAGGATTCAGAGGATCAAGGTATTAAATTTAAAGAATGACAGTTCTAGATTTTCTCAAAAATTTTAGCGCCTGAGGAAATGAAGAGATGAGGAGTAAATATACCTATAATATACTTATAGGCCGATAATTTTCTATTAATTTTGCTTGCTATTAATGCACTTGCTTCAACTGAGCAGATTTTCATCCACGATTCTAACTTCAATACCTATTTAAATTTTGATTTAGATTAAGAAGCTGGCATATAACGTACAGTTACAACCTTGTGTAAACGCTAGTAAATCCGCTAGGAACGGAATGAATAGTATAGGTCAAAGAACACTTCCTTGGGGCACCGCTAACTATGTGACTATTACCGTGTCTCTTATGCGACTGCATTCTTACGAATTGGAATCGATTATTCGAAAATGATGTCAGCCAGTTTCCCGTTTTCCCTCTCAAGCCGCACCTATATAACTTGTCGAGCAGTAGTATTTAACCTCATCATCTTCATTCAGCTCTCAGTGTCCACTGCTGGACATAAGCCTCCCCCATTTCAGCGCATTCCCTCCTGTCTTGAGCTCTCTGTATCCAGTTGCCTGCACATCTTTTTAGATCGTCCGTCCAACGTGTAGGGGGTCTTCCTTTACTTCTTTTCTAGAACTGTCATTCTTTAATAAATACGCGCCATGGATTCAGAATAGGAAGAAGCATATAAGCAGCCTGTTTCTGTTTCTTAAAAAACGTTGTTAAGTGTTTGGACACATATGAAATATCGTGTGGAATTTTTATTGATCTCTCCAAGGCATATAACACCGTGGATTATGATATTCTGCTCAACAAACTCAAGAAATATGGTGTAAGAGGAATTGCTTTTGAATTATTTAGGAATTACTTTTGGCCGGTCTTTTTAGATATTCGATGGGACGTTCGTGGTTGATGCTATCGAACGCCTTTTCATAGTCGATGAAGCACAGGAAGATGTCTTTTATTTGGTCTTTGATTGTCCTTAACCGTTGTCTAGTCCCATATGTGTCGAATCATCAAGATTATTATTAAATATAAATCAGTGATAATAATTTATGTTCTTTATGTTTGCATTAATTTATGTTTGCATTAGTGAATGCATTAAAACTCAATTTGATTAGTTTGCAACTATTTCGGAAAGAATTGAAACATATAAACAATTTTCTTACATAGTCACAATTCAGTATTTCATCTGTAACTGAAATTTGAACGGACCAGTAATATTTTCAAACTGCTGTGTGCATTTACCCGCGCCTTCGTCGTTTCCTGCCGACGCTGCAGGATTTACAATTTCCCGGTGCGGTGGCTGCGACATAAATCCACCTGATGGACCGACCGGCACGCCCGAACCCACGTCTGTATGCGGACCTCGAATTTTCCGTCCGGAAGAATGTAAACAGTTCGGCTCACCCACTTCGACGAAATCGCAAACCTTCGCAGCCCTGCGAAACAGCAGGCTCTTTGATGTGACTCGAGTAAATAAAGTTTCTGATCAAACGGAGAAGATTCGTGTGTGTGTGTGTGTGTTTTGGATCTTTGTGTACCGTCTATTCGGTGATGGAAGTTGCCGATGGGAAATAAAATCGGGAAACCGAAAATTGAATTAAGAAACGCATTTAATTCAAAAAAAAAAAAAATAGTTGCAAACTAATTGAATTAAGGAAGTTGTAATCTTTTCTCTGTACTACAAACTTTCAAGACACAATAAAGTGCTGTTGCCAGAGATTTATTGCGCCTTAATTGAATTTTTGACTTATACGGTGCAATAAAAACACCGTCAAGTCAAAAATAACGAAGTCATTTAGGAAAAATCAAACACTATTTTGACTAATTAGTTACACTCGACTAATTAGTCAAAATAGTGTTTGATTTTTTCTAAATGACTTTTTAAAATGACGATATTTTTGACTTATACGGTGTTTTTATTACACCGTATAATTCAAAAATTCAATAAAGGCACAATAAATCTCTGGCAACAGCGCTTTATTGTGTCTTGAAAGTTTATACTACAGAGAGAGAAAAGAATAGCAATTGAAAGGAGTCGAGTGTATTTTCTCTCTCTATATAACTATGTTTGCCTCTTTTTCTTTTCTCCCAGCTGTTCTAGCGACGTTGCCAAACCATCCGTCATATGAATTATTGTCGATAAACAAAATTCAAAATAAAAAACTTTAATTATTTAAATAATTACATCGTTAACGTCACATTGCTTTAATGTTATCGTGTTTTACAATTGTCTAAGTTTATTGTGTATAGTTTTTTATTCCTTAAAGTTTCGAAATTAATATCGAAAAAAATAAAGACGTCCTCAGGGGTCAGTCCTTGGGCCTCTGCTGTGGAATATCCTATACGATGGCAAAATGCTGTACAAACTTGTAAGTAAGGTATCTTTAGCAGGACCTAACTGTATGCAACTCATATGCTTCTGGTGCCTGGCAATACCACGCGACACATTAGTGTATTTTCATAAGTTTCTAATAGTAAATTCGCATTTTTCTTGTAATTAAACTACATATTTACGGTTTTCAGATGTTTCCCTTTACATGTGCTGTAAGACACCGCTCCTTGCCAAATTTCATGATTCTAGGTCAACGGGAAGTACACTATAGGTTTTGATTCCCTTGTGAAATCGCAAAATATGCGACATAAACGGTCATATCTTTTGATCGCGTTGACTTACAAGTTTGATTTTTTCACAGCTGAAAGAGACCGCAGACCCCCCGAGTATTTGATACACATTTCAACTTGTTACCTCTACGCGTTCCTGAGAAAAATGGTCTTGACAGACAGACAGACGGACGGACAGACAGACAGACGGATAACAAAGTGATCCTATAAGGGTTCCGTTTTCGGTACGGAACCCTAAAAACGAACAAGTTGCCTTTCGTTTCTACTCCGCTATTTCTTATTGTGTATTCCAGGACCAGCTTGAAAAGGATTGGTGATAGTCTGCTGGCCTGTCGAAGTCCTGTTGTTTTGTTGACTCGTTGTGAGAGCGCCCCTTCAATTCTTACCTAACTCTTTGCATTTTGGGTGGTGACTTCAATCATTCTTCGGAGTTTTGGTGGTATACCAAGGTGTTGTAGTGCATACCAAAAGGTGTTTTTTACACCGGCGCATCATACTCCTAGCAGTTTTCAAGTATTTGTCTGATTCCGAACATATGGATCTCTTGGGTCTGAATCCGCACTGGATCTTCATCATATGCGATAAGACAGTTCAGATAGGCCTGATCTTAGACAGAATCTTGTATTTGGAAGTGATATTCCCCTGTAGTTTTCGCATTTTCTCCTATCTCCCTTTTTGAGGATAGGTATTATGATCGCTATATCCCATTCCTCCCTCCGGAATTCTTTCATTTCTCCAAATTGTTCACTTCACCAAAATTACAATTAATAGAACATTGGTTACAAGTTGATAAGCGAGATATCTGTATCGGTGTTCCACAGGGTTTGGTAATTTACCCTACACCATAAATTAAGAATTACCATTTGTGTCTCTAAATGAAGGGCAATTGAAGAATGGCGACAAGCAAATTAGCGGCGAGGTTCCACAAGGTTCGGCAATTGAGCCACACTGCAAATTTAGATTTAACGCTTATTTCACTAGATAGAGAACAAGCATTTTCTTAACACACCATAAAGTCATTTTTCTTTGTACCGTGGCAAGTTTCTGCCTTTTGCTTGCCTTCTGCATAGCCTTCTCCCACACTTCTTCTACTTTAATTGTCCTGTCCGCTTCGAATCATTAGCGCTATCTGTGCTTTGTCGATCGCTTTTCTAAAGAGACTTGTCGTAGTCTCACCATACCATTGTCGCAAAATCTTTAGCCACGATATTCTTCGGCGCCCGGGTCCTATTTTGCCTTCGATCCTTCCTTCTATTATTAATTTGAGAAGTCAGAGCTTTGTATATGCAGAGCTACAAATTTTCGAATTTCCTCTACATATGTGTTTTTAAATATTTTTCCGCTTTTGTGAATTGAAATCATCTTTGTCTTATCTGCCAGATCAGCAAATATTTCATTTGGAAAATATTTCGCAAAATGCATCCTCATACTCAGGATTTTCCTCATTATTCTCAGATGGAGTAAAAACAAATGTTTGGCGGTAAAAACTCATTTTGCTTCCAAATGTATTTTTTATCTTTTTTGACACTGGAGCCCCATATAGCTTTGCTGAATGTGCAACCGAGCAGATAAGTCTCCTCTTACTACTACTTCGCATTTGGCCAGCGATTTCGCATTCGCATTTGGCTTTCCCAGCATTTGGAATTATTTTTTCCAGTGCTGCTACCGTTTTTAGTACCTTAGCCGCGGCTAATGTAACATGCCTGCGAAAATAGTTTTTTGTCGATGGTAACTCCCAGGTTCTTTTGGTATATCATACATCATACACCTTCTTCCGGTAAGCAACACCGCCTCAGTCTCTTCACGCGCCAGTTGTTTTTCTTGCAACCACGAGTACACCAGTTCTACGGCTTTGTTGGCTCTTAACAGGACTCCACATTCGTTTCTGCCTATTACAACGAGGGCTAATTCATGAGCAAAGCCGAACTTCTCCACTTCCTCCGGCAATTCCAGTCTGATGACCCCATAATATGGGATATTCCACATGGTAGGTCCTAGAATAGAAGCCTGTGGAATCCCACTAGTCACTTCTCGTTCCGTGACTTTTCCTACTTCCAGCTTCGATTATTATTATGCTTTCGCATCCATAGCAGCAGTCTCGATAGATATGGAGGAAAGCTCCATACCTATCGGCTATCTCCTTCAGAAAATTTTGCCAGACAGCAAAGTTTACGGCATTTTTCACGTCCAGCCTGATCAAAGCGCCCATCTTGTCTGTCCAGTTGTGTAAGTCAAGTCTTATCTGTCTAGTCTTGTCTGTCTAGTCTTGTCTGTCTAGTCTTGTCTGTCTAGTCTTGTCTGTCTAGTCTTGTCTGTCTAGTCTTGTCTGTCTAGTCTTGTCTGTCTAGTCTTGTCTGTCTAGTCTTGTCTGTCTAGTCTTGTCTGTCTAGTCTTGTCTGTCTAGTCTTGTCTGTCTAGTCTTGTCTGTCTAGTCTTGTCTGTCTAGTCTTGTCTGTCTAGTCTTGTCTGTCTAGTCTTGTCTGTCTAGTCTTGTCTGTCTAGTCTTGTCTGTCTAGTCTTGTCTGTCTAGTCTTGTCTGTCTAGTCTTGTCTGTCTAGTCTTGTCTGTCTAGTCTTGTCTGTCTAGTCTTGTCTGTCTAGTCTTGTCTGTCTAGTCTTGTCTGTCTAGTCTTGTCTGTCTAGTCTTGTCTGTCTAGTCTTGTCTGTCTAGTCTTGTCTGTCTAGTCTTGTCTGTCTAGTCTTGTCTGTCTAGTCTTGTCTGTCTAGTCTTGTCTGTCTAGTCTTGTCTGTCTAGTCTTGTCTGTCTAGTCTTGTCTGTCTAGTCTTGTCTGTCTAGTCTTGTCTGTCTAGTCTTGTCTGTCTAGTCTTGTCTGTCTAGTCTTGTCTGTCTAGTCTTGTCTGTCTAGTCTTGTCTGTCTAGTCTTTCTAGTCTTGTCTGTCTAGTTTTGTCTGTTTAGTTTTGTCTGTCTAGTCTTGTGGTACGATTGTATGGTACGATTTCGAACGCTGCACCTTCCAATACCTGAAGAAGCTTCACGATCCGAAGTATCAGAGATTGAAGCATTGGCTCGATTTCGACGAGAACGGGATCATTTATTTCATTGGAACCAACTGAAAAATTAGCTCGGAATGGGTGAATCCTGCCCAATACTGGTTAGTTGTATTTACTAGTTCTGATGGTAAGGACTTGCCTGATGGCAGAGTTGAAGATATTCTATCTAGAGAGACTTCGGCTTAGAACTGCCACACCAACGATGATAAACGTTCTTGGTTCAGCATCGCCAGGTCTTTACGTAATCCCAACTTTGAGACACGCCAGAGCAGTGGTCCGCAACCCTATGCCCGCCGACCGCTTATTGGCGCCCGCCGACCGTTTTACGTGTGCGCGCCGAAAGTAAACGCAACGAAAATATTCAAGAAGGACAGAAATAAATTTTTGACTTTCAAAACGACATTTTTATGAAATTCAATGTATCAGATGAGGACTTATTGAATAGAAAAAGATTCCCGTCGCCCAACCGACGTTATAGAATGTGCACTTGAGTGCAAAAAGGTTGGGGTTCCGTGCGTCAGATCAACTTTGAGGAACTAGTTGTTCCAAATGTCCAAGGGCGGTTTCAACTGGACCACGTTTTCCATCCACACCGACGATTTCATGTTGCACGAGCCCGGATCGACTTGCACCTGCAAGATTTTAGTACATACCGACGAATACCGACGCTGGTGGCACTGTTGGGTCCTCACGTGCCGGAGAAAGCGCTTCCAATCAAACCCACTACCTGAGCCTGAGCGGATTCGAGATCTACGGCGAAGTCGTTTCAGTTTGTGAAGATACAGGTAAAGCTGCGAAGGAAGCCGACGTCCATTTGAAGAAACGGCGGAAGCTGCTTAAATGTTGAAGCATTTTACGAGGGGCGCAAGAGTTCTAAGAGGGATGGATTGGAAGTGGCGGGCTCAAGATGGGAATCCAGCTGGGGAAGGAACCGTCACTGGGGAGTTGCATAACGGATGGATCGATGCCGCTCGGGATCAGGGCGGATCAAACTCTTACTGGATGGGACCTGGCTCCAGGTATCGATGCGGAATTTTTCTGCCTTGTCTTGCCTGTATAGTATTGTTTGTCTAGGCTTGTCTGTCTAGTCTTGTCTGCCTAGTCTTGTCTGTCTAGTCTTGTCTGTCTAGTCTTGTCTGTCTAGTCTTGTCCGTCTAGTCTTTTCTGTCTAATCTTGTCTCTCTAGCCTTGTCTGTCCACATACCAGCTTTTCAATGCGGGAGACCCACGTTCGAATCCTGATCGGGGAGACAACAACTAGGGCGGTTTTCACTAACCGTCCAGCCCGGACGGTTATTCCGTCCAGCCTGGACGGCATTCAGGGTGGGCGGGCTGCCCACCCTGAATGAATGGAAAATATGCGATACCGGGGTGGCGCATACTAAAAGCCTAGGTGGAATATGGGGATTCATGAGAGTTTTGTCTGTCCAATCTTGTCTGTCCACTCTTGTCTGTCCAATAAAGACGAAGCTTGTCAGCCATAAGAGCCTGTGTATAATAATAATAATAGCCCTTTTCCTCCTAGCATTTACATACCTTAAGGGGGATAGCTAAGCAAGGGTAGCTATTTTTTAGTCTCGGCTCATGTTAGATATAAGAGCCATAATACCTCAGCCATAAGAGCCTGTGTATAAGAATTGAAAAAACATTTATTTTTTTCGAATAATCTAAATGGTGGATCACTTTCAAATTTTGAGAGGACATATATAAAGTATTGATCTGCATGTATAAAAAGTTTCAAAGCTTAAACTTATTACTAAAAAATATTTAACATGGGATTCGCTCCAACCTCCTTAATTGACTATTTATGCGTTCATTAAATTCGATTATTGCTGCATCACCTAGGTTTTCTTTGTGTCAGTCTTGAAGGAAACACACACTTATTGTTAGTTACGGTGTAACTAAATTATTTTTTTTATTAATCATAGAGTTATTTATCACTAGTAGAAAGCTTCGGTTATTATATCCTAGCTGCTTTTCTTTTGGGTGATTAATGGCAGTATTTGATAAGTTGGAGAGCTTTTTTTTAGTTTTAACGTTCTAATATTTCAGTTAGAAAAATATGAATGTCATTTGATTAATGACCGGGTTTAATTACCACTTTCGGGATTGGAATACAATATTGTATTTTAGTGTATAACGTCGAATATAACCACGTTTATAATTTTAATTTAAAATTTAAAAAACTTGGGGTTCCTTAAAGGTCGATTCCCATATACGCGACACTTAGCTACACGACGTCATTCGACATCGTCTAGCAAATAATGATTACATTGTTTTAAATGGACACGTCGCGTAGATGTCGCGTAGCCATAGTGAGAACGTGCCCATTTGAAACAATGTAATCATTATTTGACAGGTGATGTCGCGTAGCTGAGTGTCGCGTATATGAAATAAGATATAATCCCGGAAGGTCTAAAAGATGGAAGAAACATCAAACTTCCCAAAACTCGTGGTGGTTTGCCATTGCTTTCCACGAGGTGGCCATAGCATAGTTCCGTGAAAAATTTTACCGTTTGTCCGGGGATTGCATCCGGGATCTCAGGTATAGCGAGCGGATAAAAATGATTACATTGAATAAATAATGATTACATTGTTTTAAATGGACACGTCGCGTAGCCATAGTGAGAACGTGTCCATTTAAAACAATGTAATCATTATTTGACATGCGATGTCGCGTGACGTCGCGTAGCTGAGTGTCGCTATATGAGAATCGGCCTTTATATTAAACTTTTAAAACGAAAAACGAAGCTGGGGGCTATAACTAGTAGATAGTTAGTGTATTTTATAATACAAGTGTGCACAGTAGACTTTCATACACGTGTATCATATTTTATCGTGAATTCATTATTTTATCTACGAAGCATGTTTTTAAAATGCTGTTTGAATCAACAAACAAATAATAGTTTCTTTCCGATAATATTGAAAAATTGTAATTTTGACAGACAAAATACGTCAAATCACTGACACAATAAGGTTAGAACGGTGAGCGCCTCCGTGGTAAAAATTGTTAACTACTAAAAACGCACAGTGACGGGAACACAATTTGGTCGTTGTCGATGTAACCTAGGGTAACCTACATTTAATCTGGATTAGGTTATGGTTAGATTAAGTTATATTAGAGCTAGTCTGAGACGCTGAGACTTCTTGATTCAAAATAAGAAAAATGAATTCAATTTTAATAAACGTCAGAAAATTTATTTGCACTTCGTCTATGTTTTTTGACTAGTGACGCGAGTTGTTGCTATAACAACACTATAACAACAAACAAAAATCTTTTAATAATGAGACACCATTTGATTTACATTGGACTTTTATGCACGATTTGGTTACTTTTTCAAACGATTGTAAAATGGCATCCTCCACATGCAATAATGTATTTATTAATGTGTGCGAGTAGATAATAGATATGAAAAAGAAGATTGCAGATCTTATTCGCAACTTTTAATTATTCAATTACAATATTTGTACAGATGTAAAACTTAAAATAATAGATTTTAATTACATTTAATAAGTCATTTAGGCAGTATAAATTTAAAATAGGCATAATTGTTTTTTTAAAACTAGCGTAAAACGATAGAGAATCATGTAAAACGGATTTATTTGCTCTTTTATCTTTTTCATCTGCCTATAAAGAAAACAATAGGCAATTATCTAAAGTTCCGACCTCTAGTAATAAGTCATGATTCTTCTCCTTTAATAAAATAAAGGCAGTGTGTAACCTTGAAGTCAGGCATCTGATAACATCCGGAATATTAATCAACAGCATTAATTATTACTTGTAATAATTATGCATAACGTTAAATAATATGCATGGAAGTAATAATGTATACAATAATATAATCTGGAATTTTGTTTAGTAATTGCCGGCTAATTATAGTGAGTTATTACCGGAAAGCAAAATCTTTTGTGCACGAGCATTTGAATTAATAAATAGATAAATATTTGTTGATTGTATTATGCTTATGAGATTATAATTTATGCTATATGAATGTTTTCTACATATTTGTACTTGCATTGAATTGACCAATTCAATGTAAGTATGAATAGTATGAACGTATGAAACGTATAAATAGTATGAAAGTATGAACCACGTAGTGACAGTCGCAACCATCCTATTCAATTGTACTTGCACTCAATTTTAACATGCACCCAAAGATAGTGAGACTTAACTTAAAGTGTAAAAAGCACAATGCAAGACACCAAATGGCGGGGGAGAGCATAAGGCGAATTGCAACTTCGTCGTTTTTCTCCTGGTTATCCCAAGAAGTGGACCCAACTTTATTTAATGTATACACCAATGACCAGCCTATAACAGTAAACGCCAAAAACTACGTGTACGCTGGCGACCGAGTTGTCACAGTTCAAGGTAAAACATTCAGGGAGATAGAGGTAAGGCTGGAAGACGCAATGGGAACTATGTCGAAATACTATCGAAAAAACTCGCTAAAACCGAACCCATCAAAAACCCAAGTACGTGCTTTCCATTTAAATACCCACAAGGCTCACAACAAACTAAGAACTAAAATTCGCCGAAATACCAAAGTATCTGGGTGTAATCTTGGATAGAACGCTAACTTACAAACAGCACTGTCACAAAACCAGACAAAACGTAATTGCTAAAAATAGCCTTGTACAAAAACTAGCCGGAAGCAAATTGTGTGCAAAACCTCAAGTCTTGAGTACATCTGCGCAAGCCATCTGTTTTTCAACTGCAGAATATGCCTGCCCAGTCTGGTACAGATCAAGCCATGCAAAACAGGTCGACATCGTCTTAAATCTAACTTGTAAGATTATTACTGGCTGCATGAAACCAACACTTGTTGGTGGGTTTCGCAGAACCAAGTGAAAGAAGAAAGTTGAAGAGAGGGACACGTTTTATAAAGAAAGGAGCAACGAAAACAAAAAGGAACTGAGGAAAACGGCAAGGACCCAGATGCTCGGAAGTTAGCAAGAGTGCTGGGAAGTGTCAGAGAGGGGTGAGTGAACGAGACTCCTGATTCCAAAATTTGATCCATGGGTCACGAGAAGACACGGAAAAGTTACCTACTACCTGATGCAAGCACTGAGCGGCCACGGGTGCTTCAAAGACTACCTGCACAGTATTGAGCGCGAAGCAGACAACCAGTGCGTTTATTGTGATAAGACAGATAGTGTGTATCACACAATCTTTAAATGCGCCAGGTGGTCTTTAGAGAGGGATATATACACTTCAAAAGCAAAAAGAATTTTATAAAGTAGCACACTCACGCAGACAATTCTTCTCGGTCATTAGCTCTCCTTCTCCACCTTCTTGTTTTTTGAAATTCCAGGATATCTTTACCTACGTTATCGATCAGTTCGATGTAGTGAAGAAGGGAGTGAAGAAGACTGGTCTGCAACTTAAATGATGATAAGGGACATACTAAGTATGAAAGAACAGGATGAACGCACAATACAACATAGACAACGAAAACTGAAAATAACCTAAACCCCTAATCACCTTCCGTGAATGGGGGACGCAAGGACATCAAGTAAGGTCAAAGTCAACGGCATCTTGAAGATATGCGAAAAGCGGTTCCAAGATGCCCGTGAGTTGCCAGGGGGGGACTTGTCAAGTTAACTGAATATGCTTGCTACGCCCCCCATTAAAAAAGTGAAAGAAGAATGGGTATAATAGAGCACGATCACCATGTTCTTTTTGGCCAAGAAAAAGCTCAAATCAAAGAAAAATTTTCTTCAATGTGCCCACGTGGAACTGCCCGACAACTTACCGATCAACGAAAGCCCTTGTGCAGGGCCAAAGGAAGACATGGCGAACGCTAAATAGAATACTAACCGGCGTGGGACAAACTAAAATGGAATATTGAGGAAGGCCAACAATGCCTTTGTGAATGTGGGAGACACAACAGGGGCTACCTGCTGGGATGCACATTATGCCCTGCAACGTGCTCCATCGATAAGGTGTGGATTGCAAATGAAAATGCCATAGACGTAGCTCGGTATTGGGTCATAAAAACTTTGAATGGAATGATTTCGGAATCGAAAATGTAAGTAAGGAAGTTGTTAATACACGTGGATGCACGGAGATAAAAGCAAGAAACTATGCGACTGCTTCGGAGAAAGCACAGCCATGGGAAGTTACAACTTCGAAAGGACCAAGAACTTCACCGATATTGGCAGCAATGTAAACACCCAGAACGATGAGAATCTGGAAATCAAAAAAACGAAAAGCGAGTGGGAACCGCGCACTCTTCTGCTTACTACCAGTTGTAAAGTCCAGGAATGGAAATAGAGCCATCAAGCTTCGTATGTTTAAAACTCTCATCCGCGGAATTACTAGGCCGTTTCGAGCGGAAGATCCTCAAAAGAATATATGGCGCTACGCATGACAAAGGGAAGTGGAGGATTAGGTACAATCATGAATTGCACCAACTATATAGAGATCCCCACATTACGACGCACGACTAACACGACTCCGTTGGGCTAGACATGTCCAACGTATGTCAGATACACAGCTCGCAAAGACTGGTGTTCTTGGGACAACCAGGAGGAAAACGACGAACTGACCGATAACGTAGCTAAAGATGTCCTGGAACTCCTAAAAACAAGAAGCTGGAGAAGGACAGCTAATGACCGAGAACCTTGGAGGCAAAGCCTTCGGGAGGCCAAGGCTCGATTTGGGCCGATGCATAAAAATGGGCAGTGGAGGATTAGGTATAATCATGAATTGTACCAATTATATAGAGATTCCCCCATTGCTACGTACATCAAACTAATACGACTCCGTTGGGCTGGACATGTCCGACGCATGTTAGATACACAGCTCTCAAAGAAAGTATTCTTAGGACAACCAGGAGGAAAACTACGAACTGGCCGATAACGTAGCTAAAGATGTCGTGGAACTCCTAAAAACAAGAAGCTGGAGAAGGGCAGCTAATGACCGAGGACGTTGGAGGCAAAGCATCCGGGAGAACAAGGCTCGATTTGGGCCGATGCATAAAAATGTGGAGTGGAGGATTAGGTACAATCATAAATTGTACCAACTATATAGAGATCTCCCCATTGCTACGTACAACCAACTAATACGACTCCGTTGGGCTGGACATGTCCGACGCATGTTAGATACACAGGTCGCAAAGAAAGACAATCAGGAGGAAAACGACGAATTGGCAAGGTTGACCGATAATAAATGTCCTGGAACTCCTAAAAATAAGAAGCTGAAGAAGGACAGCTAATGCCCGAGAACGTTGGAGGCAAAGCATCCGGGAGGCCAAGGCTCGATTCGGGCATTCGCGCCGTTTAAGGTGAAGATATAAATGTTTATTGTTTGTGTATGCATCATCCTTTAAGTGCATTTCAATGTTAAAGGTCGCTCAGTCCGGTTAAGCGGATGTTATAACAAAGACTATCAAAATGTTATTTATTCTTTTATGTTAATACGATGACACAACAAGAATAACAACCGAGATAGAATATAACATGTTAGGAATATAACATATTTGGGCTTCACACGATAAATATTCACACTTGCTAGCTCACAGAACTAACGGGTCTATTAATAAAGAAATAATTCTTTATTAATAGACACGTTAGTTCTGTGAGCTGTCCATGGGGCACATAGTATTCGTCTCCAGCAGCACGTATATATGTTACGGTAAAAGTACAAAATCGATAAATGTAAACATTTACCGGCATATGTGTACATCTACCAATTTGATAGGTAAATGTGAGTTTAAATCTAAGATCTCGTTTCTGATCTCGTCGTTGCTCGGGTTCAAATTTATGGAAAAAATGTTACGGCTGTCCGGAACGAGACTCTCGTGTAAAGCCAAAAACATACATCGAATATAACGTATATTCTTCTTCTTAGTTTTCTCTCTTTTCAGAGAGGTCGAGATTATGGTTTACTCTTTTGCTGTCGCTCTTCGTTGTCGCTGTTCCCGGATTCCCTTGTTGCTTGTGTTATCTTGCTGTTGGGATAGTGTCGGTCCACCTCATCGACGATCTTCCTCTTGGTCTTTTTCCTTTCATTTTCCGCTGTATCACCAGTTTCACCAGGTTGTTATTATCTCTTCTATTGATGTGGCCGAAAATTTTTAGGATTCTAGTAAAGACAATCTGTGACAGTCGCTGGGGTTCATCAGAGCTCGCTAGCTCACAGAATTAACGTGTCTATTAATAAAGAAATAATTCTTTATTAATAGACACGTTAGTTCTGTGAGCTGTCCATGGGGCACATAGTATTCGTCTCCAGCACGACGTATATATGTTACGGTAAAAGTACAAAATCGACAAATGTAAACATTTACAGGTATATGTGTACATCTCCCAATTTGATAGGTAAATGTGAGTTTAAATCTGAGATCCTCTTTATAGCTACTTTTGCAGGAAAAGGTATACTTTTTGTGTGTTATAATATCACGTGTGTTTTCTTGGACGGTACATGCGCTGTGTATGTTAATGTAAACCTCTAACAATTGCCAACAACATTATGTACACATTTGCCTAAAAAAAATGGATAAATGTAAGTTGAACTTATTATAGCTCACAGAACTAACGTGTCTATTAATAAAGAAATAATTCTTTATTAATAGACACGTTAGTTCTGTGAGCTGTCCATGGGGCACATATTATTCGTCTCCAGCACCACGTATATATGTTACGGTAAAAATACAAAATCTGCTAATGTAAACATTTACCGGCATATGTGTACATCTTCCAATTTGTTAGGTAAATGTGAGTTTAAATCTGAGATCAACTTTATATATCTACTTTTACAGGAAAATATGTACTTTTTGTGTGTTACAATAACACGTGTGCTTTGTTGGACCGCCAACATGTTAATGTAAACCTCTGACAATTGCTAACAACAGTATGTACACATTTGTCGGAAAAAAATGGATAAATGTAAGTTGAACTTATTATATAAGTTGGTATATAATTTACCAACCAAGAAGGTAAATGTGTATATATACCGATAAATGTGTACATATACCGGTAAATGTGTACATATACCGGTAAATGTGTACATATACCGATAAATGTGTACATATACCGGTAAATGTGTACATATACCGATAAATGTGTGCATTTACCAAACTACGTACTTTTACCGTAACATATACAATATAACAAAGATAAATTAGAGCAACAATAAAAAAGATGCTTAAAAATAATTTGACCTTGTTCTGTGTAAACGGTTGTGTCGTGTTAAATTTATTTTTTGTATCTAAATGTCGATATCCTTTTAACGGTTAGATGATCCGCTGGAATCGAGTTATTCGACGTATCGTATTCTTGCCCAATTTATAACAAAACCCGTTCTGCATGCAACACCTTCACACTAAATGATGGGCTCCAACAGCATAACATTCCCGTTCCACTTTGCTTACGATTTACCTGTTCAGAGCGTCTAGACTTGTTTGGATGGACCGACAAATTCTATATATACACACACACACATATATATATACATATATATATATATATATATATATATATATATATATATATATATATATATATATATATATATATATATATATATATATATATATATATAGGTTTTAATAATATATAATCGTTTGTGCTCAGGAGGAAGATATAAGCATTGCTAAAATGATTGTGGTTGCACGTACATACGTACCGTCATGGTCATGATTCTTCGAAAGTCTCCGTTTTTGTGTTCGTGCCGCGTATGAGATAATAACATATTTATGTATGTTTATATAAGCAATTATCTGTTCATATCGAGATTGTTTTTTGATCGGTTCAAGTTGATTTCGAAATCATTAATGGTTCCGTTGACCATTTTCGGCGATCGTTAAAAATCGGATGAAAACGGGTCAAATATGCAACCGAGGCTCGACCTTGCGAGTCGCTTTCGTGTAAACGTGATAAATGATTTAATCGGAGTTGTTTTTGAGCAAATCTGCAACATTTTTTTCCGACCTTGAATTTTTGTTTCTTACTCATTTTGCATCCTGCAAATAATAATTAGTGTTGAGTTTGAACCTACAAGGAAAAAAAAACCGGGCAAGTGCGAGTTGTGACTCGCGCACCGAGGGTTCCGTACAAACTTGTAAGTAAGGTATCTTTAGGAGGACCTAACTGTATGCAACCCATATGCTTCTGAAGCCTGACAATACCACTACGACAACATTAGTGCATTTTCATAAGTTTCTAATAGTAAATTCGCATTTTTTTTGTAATTAAACTATATATTTACGGTTTTCAGATTTTTCCCTTTACAATTGCTGTAAGACACCGCTTCTTGCCAAATTTCATGATTCTAGGTCAACGGGAAGTACCCTATAGGTTTTGATTCCCTTGTGAAATCGCAAAATATGCGACATAAACGGTCATATCTTTTGATCGCGTTGACTTACAAGTTTGATTTTTTCACAGCTGAAAGAGACCGCAGACCCGAGTATTTGATACAAATTTCAACTTGTTACCTCTACGTGTTCCTGAGAAAAATGGTCTTGACAGACAGACAGACGGATGGACAGACAGACAGACGGACGGACAGACAGACAGACGGACAACAAAGTGATTCTATAAGGGTTCCGTTTTCGGTACGGAACCCTAACAATATTTTCAAACTTGAATACAAACCCACAAAGTTAATAATGCGCAGAATCCTGGACTCAGTGTATGAAAACAATGTATTTAGAATTCGGTATAAGGCCGAGGCCGCACTACGGTTTTTACCCGCGAGCGGTAACAACCGCTATAACTGCGAAAAGGCTGAAGAAACACACAGTACGCTATGGGAAAAATCAGTCCCACAAGTGAGGCTGCTTGTATTAGCTTACTTGAGTCACAAAATCACGCGATTAAAAACCGCTGCAGTTTAGCCGTAGTGTGGCCTAGGTCTAACAAAGAAATTTACCGGGCACTCGAAGAACCCAGGGCAGGGCACGTCATACGAATAACCGAAAACAGAATACCAAAAAGGGCCCTCAATGGAAAAATGCTACGGTGAAGACCAGTAGGTCGACCACGAAAACGCTGGGAAGATGTTAGGGTGCTAAGAAGTTAAAGAGGATGCCGGAAATGTGCTAATCACTAAAGAGTGGAGAAGAGGAGCGATGAATAAGAAAGAGTGGTGGAAGAAGCTGAGGGAGACCAGGGCCCTACTCGGTCCGACTTGTCTTGGCTAACTTCGCTTCATGAAGCGATTTTTCGTACCCGAGTCAAAGGGACACGAGGCGCGAGTACGAGGAAGGGAGAGTATCACGTCTACACTCTCCTCCAGGGCTTTAGCACCAGTGAAGAGAGAGTTAAAACTCGTAAGCTCTAAAATATTGAAAGATTCCCAAGGACGATATAATCTTATGCCCGCTCCACACTCTCGCGGAGTAACTTCGGCGAGGATCCTCGCCGAAGTTGTTCGAGGCGAGGAACTAGACGGAGGAGGCATCTACACTCTCGCCTTACTTCGCGAGGACCTCAGTGCCATGACTGACACCGAACAGGTGGTAGCTGCTGCTGCAACTATTTGTGTGTATAATATATAGGAAAGGACGAGTAAAAACGAGAGTGTAGACGTGATACTTCTCCCTTCCTCGTACTCGCGCCTCGTGTCCCTTTGACTCGGGTACGATAAACCGCTTCATGAAGTGAAGTTAGCCAAAGCGAGGCTAGGAAGCACAAGGCGGACTGAGTAACCTGACCACACTCTCGTTCCTCGCTTAACTCCGTGCTACTTCGCGAAAGTGTGGAGCGGGCATTAGAACCCTGTCACCAGTTCTCAATTTGTTTCTTTTGAGGGCCATTACTTCATAAAACCAGTCTACTATTGCTTCATAAAACCATTAAGCTTTGTGTCCCATTCGAACAAACAAATCGATTTTATTTATCCTCTGCTCCACATTCCGAAGAATCCCTATAACGTTCGCCTGCATAAAACTAACAATCTATTAACATCTGACCTTGAAAAGTTTTACGTTATCAAACCTCGAGGATGCAGCTGTTTGCAAAACTTTGTTGAACTGAGGAACGAAAGTTTTTGTTAGTATTTTCTGTTTATGCAATGTTTGTTTGTTTGTAAACTTGCGAAGCTTTAATTATCCGCGTTGAGATCTTGCAAATTAGTCAAATTATTGAATTATTTCAGAATGATTCAAGCTGTTTTATTATTAAAGCGAAATTGGTTCTGGCGAAACTAATTAATTCTAATTATTCGCACAATCGATTGCACAGAGCGATGTTATAATTGTAGATTTATAATGTCGTACAGTGTTATTCTGTGTTATGTTCACAGTGTGAATCATATCTTCCATAATTTACTTCACGAAAAATATTCCTCGTCTATAGATTGGAATTAAATTCACATTAGACCACACGCATGTCAAACATACATGAAAATATTATAAAATCATTAGCATTTCAGTACACGTCGAGTGGGAAAGTAGATATATAAATCTTTGCGCTAACATTAAAATGCAATTACGCGTGTTAACGTAGGTGTTGAATGCGTGATTACACAATCGAGATTAGTAAAATACTGTGATCATATATTAATTTAATATTACTGAATGCGTATAAAGGTGTTGTCTACACATTTATTAGGAAGAAATAATTGTTGCAAATGCTCAAGATGCCGCAGATATAACCATTTACTCCTTTGGAAGACAAATACAATATAATCTTGATAATCCGGTTGTTTTTGTTTTTGTGGCTCGGAAATATTCTTTTAAAAATAGTAAACTCAATAAATCATCCTCAAATCGCTATCAGAATCAGAAAACATGACATAGACTAGTGCACCTTCTGAGAAATTAAAATAGCGTCTGAAGCAAAATTTAAGTTGCATACGCGGGATGAGTGTTTTCTCCCACGTTGCATCGCATACGTGGGACCACAGTGTGTTTCTACCTTTAATGTATGCTTTTACCAGTAACTGTATACACCGACTGAGTATATAATTGTAGATTTTGTGAAATAAATAAATGAATCTTAATATATGAGTATGAATGAGAAAAAAAAACAATTTTATTTATGTCAATACAAGAATTTAGTTTTTGTCGCGTTCAAGAGAAAAAAAGCGGAATTACACCAAGTTCAATGTTTTCTAAATTACAGGCTAAATATAGGTTATAAATATTTTACGGCCATAATAAATCTAAGCGTCCGTGACGTATATTATTAAAACGGCATTTCGCAAATACGTGTATATATATACAGCCAGCGCGATATTATTTGTGCGCATTTCTCCCTCTGCCTTGTGTCTGTTCACCGCGTGTGAACGACTGTGTCGCCCGAGCGCTTTCATCCAGCGATTAATGACTATTTGCACGTGGTCATGGAATGTAAACAAATAGTATAGTACCACCACTCATTATTTACTATGTAGTACGACCTTGTCTATTTAATACACTTCGACTGTGCCATTTTCTCAATGACGCATCTTATTTAGATCACATTTCTTTAAAGATATTTTATTTTCAAAATAGTTTTTTATGCAAATAGATATTAATGCAAATATATTAAATGTTAATATATTGCTTTATAGGCAAAGGCAAATATATACACAGGCAAAATAAATAAATCAATTAAAAACTAAAACACAACATATCAAAAAGAAGTACCGTAGGGCCTGGTTAATCCGAACGCCCAAAATTTATACCCTGTTCGGATTAATGAGGCGTTCAGTTTATAGTATGTAGATATTTTGAAACATGTTCAATGTGGAATCCTTTCAATTGCTTCCGATTCCTCTAATACTTCTTCGTTTTCGCTATCAGTCTCATTTAGTATTTGTCTTACTATGTCTTCACCAGTTAATGGCTCCTGACAATCAATGTTGTCATTACTTGATAAGAAATTGTTAATCTCCTCTTCTGAAAAGCCGCTGTTACGGAAAATGTTTATTGGAAGATCATCTTCAGAGTCAAAGTCATCCAGATCTTGGCCAGAAGTTTCCTCTGGTTTGAATAACGAGGGCCACAGAGACTTCCAAGATTTTTTCATGAGATTTGAGGACACTTGCTGCCAACATTGAGCCAGAGAAAATACAGCATCTTTCATGGTGTTTTTTTTAAGGATTTCAGATAATGTGCATTCTGAAACTTCTTGCTGACCAAAAACTTGTAATATGAGTGTTTCTTTGTATGTTGCTTTAATGTTCTGGATTACGCTTTGATCCATGGGTTGAATTAAGGCTGTACAGTTAGGGTGCATGTATAGAACAGCGAAATTTTCGTCAATCGACTTAAGATCTTCTTCTTGTGGATGCGCTGGTGCATTATCAAGAAGCAGAAGTGCCTTTAGCGGTAGGTTCTTTTTCGATAAATATTTCTTTACTTCAGGAATAAAATGCACCTTCAGCCAGTCTAAAAATATTGCTTTTGTAACCCAAGCACTTCTTTGACATGAGTAATGAACTGGCATTTTTTTTAATGACGCAAATGTACGTGTCTTTGTGCTTTACCAACAACCAGCAAGGGCAGCTTGTGTGTTCCGGTTGAGTTCGCACATGGCATAAATGTGATCCTCTCTTTCGACATCTTTGAACCTGATGCACTACTCTCTGACCCAGAAACCAGAAAGTTTTATCTGGAAACAATTTCCAATACAAGCCCGATTCATCCGCGTTATAGATTTGATCGGCAGTTAAGTCTTTCTTCCTAATTATGTCCTGGAATGAATTTTTCCTGGAATGGTTTCACACCTTCTTTATTATTCGACAGTTTTTCACCACTAAGTTTGAGTTGGCGTATTCCATGTCTTTTCTTGAATTTGTCTAACCATCCTCTACTCGTAACAAATTCTCCTATTCCAAGTCTTTCATGGAAAAATTTAGCTTTTTCCATCACTATGTCACCTGACAAGGGGACAGCTTTTCTTCGCTGCTCTAAAAACCACATAAATAAGGCATCTTCAAGCTGGGGGTTTTCAGGCAACTATAAAGTTTTTCTAGCGCCTTCCTTAAAAACTAGCGATCACCGAAGATTTCTGCAATACTGTGGTATGGTCGTTCTAGGAAATATGACTTGGCGGAACGAAATTTGGAGCTATTGGTGATAGATTTTAGGTGGATAGGTAAATGATTCAACATTTTTTTTGCGTTGTAGAATATAGATTTTTTTTATCAGTTCTGATGGTAAGGGTAGATAAATATCCTGATCCAAGTTCCTTGTACTGTATTTGTGTTGTGGTCTCTCCGGTAAAGCACGAATGTGTTTATGCATTAAGCTAACAGATTCTCTCGAATAGCTCTCTTTTGTAGCTTGAATAAAGATTGAAGTTGGAGAAGGTTGGAGTGAGCCCAGAACGGAGGTGAGATTTGAAAAGAGCGAAATAAGAAGATCAGGATGTATGGAGATTTAGCTCCCTGGAAATAGACCTAATTGCGAAGCAAGCAGAAGACAGCTTCTTGGTTAAGAGCTCCACATGCGAGGTCCATTTGAGTGATTTGTCAATATTGAGGCCCAGAAATCTAACATCTAGCAGAGTCAACAGAGTTAATGACGTTGTTGTCTAGTGTAAGAGGCGGAAGTGTACCTTTATAAGATAGAACTACAGTTTTCTTAATTCTAGACAGTTAGAATCGTACCATGACTTAATACATGCAAGGTCATTAGATATAGTAGAGTGGAGAAGCGGCAGGTTAGGTTTGGACCATGTGATACTAGCATCATCGGCAAAGAGACACATTTTTCCGCTGATTATTAGTTAAATCGTTGATGAATACTAGGAAGAGAATACTAGAACGTTGATGAATACTAGAACGGAACCTTCACCATTTACACTGACAAACTGCCTTCTATTGCCAAGATAGGATTTGAACCATTCCTGTGGAGTACCCCGAATTCCATAAAATGAAGATGCCCCGCGAAGAATTTTTGAGATCTGATGAAAAATGAACCTCGAAGGTCATAGATTTGTGATTTCAGATTTTGCTCTGTTGCGTCCGAACCTGAGGGAATTGGCTGGCGAAAATGGCACAGCTTGACGGATCTCTCAGTTCTACATCGAAAATATGTACAATCCCGTTTTGCGCCGCTTCCATTGGGCCGATTCCGAAAAAACCTCTAGTTTCGGGGATTTTTTGACCTTGAGGGGCGCTGCAGGATGGAGGACGAAACTTGAGGATGTGAAACGTACGGACGGACATTCGCAGTTAAAGCATCGAAGACGCGCGGTTAAAACACCGAAGATCTGCCGCCCCCGACAGTATGAAAAAAGCCAAATTTGCCCTTTTCAAAAACCCAGGTGGTGCGAGCCCCCAGGTGAACAAATTTGGGAAACGCCATACGTCAGTCGTCTCAGAATTGAACGAAATTTCCGATTCCGTCGTGACCTGGCGATTTCCACCACGCGCTTCCCAACACGGACCCCAAAAGTTTGCAACAAAAAATTGACGACTTTTTCGGAGTCCACGGCGAAGATGCACAGGGAAAGTAAAATTTTCCTAACGATTTCTGTAGCAAATTTCTAGACGAGTCCACGCTTTGAGACTTTTGTCGGCAACGTTATTCACACTTTACGGGGAATCCGGGTGCCCTAACCACAACGCCGCCTCTGGCGGCGGTCTCTGTCTGAGAAGATCCGCGAAATTTAAGGATGCGTAACAGTTCTACATCGAAAAAATGTACAATCCCGTTTTGCAACGTCGCCGCCGCTTCCATTGGGCCGATTCCGAAAAAACCTTTAGTTTCGGAGACTTTTTGACCTTCTGGAGGGGCGTTGCAGGATGGAGGACAAAACTTGAGGATGTGAAACGTGCGGACGGACATTCGCAGTTAAAGCATCGAAGACGCGCGGTTAAAACTTGCCGAAGAATTGCCGCCCCCGGTGGTGTAAAAAAGCCAAATTTACCCTTATCAAAAACCCTCGTGGTGCAGGTGAAATTTGGGTCAGATTCCGTCGTTACCTGGTGCTTTCAGCCACACGCTTCCCTACACGGACCCCAAAAGTTTGCAACAAAAAATTGACGACTTTTTCGGAGGCCACGGCGAAGATGCCCAGGGAATGTAAAATTTTCCTAACGATTTCTGTAGAAAATTTCGAGACGACTCCACGCTTTGAGACTTTTGTCGGCAACGTTATTCACACTTTACGGGGAATCCGGGTGGCCTAACCACAACGCCGCCTCCGGCGGCGGTCTCTGTCTGAGAAAATCCGCGAAATTTGAGGATGCGTTACGGACATTCGCAGTTAAAGCATCGGAGACGCGCGATTAAAACACCGAAGAATTGCCGCCCCCGGTGGTGTAAAAAAGCCAAATTTACCCTTACGGACATTCTAGACGGACATTCGCAGTTAAAGCACCGAAGACGCGCAGTTAAAAAACCGATGAATTGCCGCCCCCGGGAGTGTAAAGAATCCAAATTTACCCTTATCAAAAACCCACGTGGTGCGGGCCCCAGGTGAAATTTGGGTCCGATTTCGTCGTTACCTGGTGATTTCAGCCACACGCTTCCCTACACGGAGCCCAAAAGTTGAAACAACAAAATTGACCACTTTTTCGGAGGCCACGGCGAAAATGCCCAGGGAAAGTTAAATTTTGCTAACGATTTCTGTAGAAAATTTCGGGACGCGTCTTCCGACAGCACTCTCGTCGCTCTGCGACTTTTGTCGGCAACGTTATTCACACTTTACGGCGAATCCGGATCGCCGAACTAAAACGCCGCCGCTGGTGGCGGTCTCCGTCTTAATATATCCGCGCATATTTTTTCCCAAACGAACTAATAGATTGAATGCCGGAAGTTCTAAGACCGCCGCGAGACGTCTTTGGTTTTTCACACTCTTTGCGAAAAGAGAAAAAAATTTAAACTGCCGCAGATTCGCAAAAAGCCGTCACTGGTGAAGAAATCTTGATTGGAAATTTGCGGACAAGTGTTCTGATGAGAACGAACCTAACCGGCGACCTGTAGCCCTTTAAATAAGTGTAGGGCGTCCGCGGAAGTGATTGCAAAATTGGTAAAAAAAAAAGTTGCATTTTCTCTTGTACCAGGTGAACGCGACGTCGCATGACAGTCGCATGACAGAGAGCGAGGACTTTAAAAAAGCAGCTAAATGAGCCGCGAAGAATTTCTGACATCCGATGAAAAATGCGCCTGGAAGATCATAGATTTGTGATTTCAGATTTTGATCTGTTGCGTGTAAACCTGGGGGAGTTGACTCGCGAAAATGGCACCAATCGCCGGGGCTCTCGGTTCTACTACAGAAAAATAGACAATCGCGTATTGTGTTGTCGCCGCCGCTTCCGTCGGGCCGTTTCCGAAAAAAAAACTAGTTTCGGGAGGGTTTTGACCCTCTGGAGGCAAGACGGAGGACGAAACTCGAGGATTCGTGACGTGTGGATGGACAGTGGCAATGAAAGCGTCGAAGACGCGAGGTTAAAACACCGAAGAACTGTCGCCCCCGGCAGTATAAAACAAGCCAAATTTACCCTTTTCAAAAACCCACGTGGTGCGGGCCCCCAGGTGAAATTTTGGAAACGCCACACGTGAGTCGTCTCAAAATTGACCGAAATTTCCGATTCCCTCGTGATCTGGTGATTTCGGCCACACGCCTCCCCACACGGACCCCAAAAGTTTGCAACAAAAAATTGACGACTTTTTCGGGGGCCACGGCGAAGTTGCTCAGGGAAAGTAAAATTTTACTAAAGATTCCTGTAACAAATTTCAAGACGAGTACTCCGACACCACGCTTTGCGACTTTTGTCGGCATCGTTCTTCACACTCTACGGGGAATCCGGGTCGCCTAACCACAACGCCGCCTCTGTCTGAGAAGATCCGCGAAACTTGAGGATGCGTAACGTCTGGACGGATATTCGCAGTTAAAGCATCGAAGACGCGCGATTAAAACACCGAAGAACTGCCGCCCCCAGCAGTATAAAAAAAAGCCAAATTTACCCTTATCAAAAACCCACGTAGTGCGGGCCCCCAGGTGAAATTGGTCCGATTCCGTCCTTACCTGGTGATTTCAGCCACACGCTTCCCTACACGGAGCCCAAAAGTTGCAACAAAAAAATTGACCACTTTTTCGGAGGCCACGGCGAAAATGCCCAGGGAAAGTTAAATTTTGCTAACGATTTCTGTAGAAAATTTCGGGACGCGTCTTCCGACAGCACTCTCGTCGCTCTGCGACTTTTGTCGGCAACGTTATTCACACTTTACGGCGAATCCGGATCGCCGAACTAAAACGCCGCCGCTGGTGGCGGTCACCGTCTTAAAATATCCGCGTATCTTTTTTCTCAAACGAACTAATAGATTGAATGCCGGATTCGGAAGTTCTAAGATCGCCGCGAGACGTCTTTGGTTTTTCACACTCTTTCCGCAAAGAGAAAACTCTTTAATCCGCCGCAGATTCGCAAAAAGCCGTTACTGGTGAAGAAATCTTGATGGAAAATTTGCGGACAAGTTTTCTGAAGAGAACGAACCTAACCGGCGACCTGGAGCCCTTTAAATAAGTGTAGGGCGTCCGCGGAAGTGATTGCAAAAAGTTGCATTTTCTCTTGTACCAGGTGAACGCGACGTCGCATGACAGCGAGCGAGAACTTTAAAAACGTGGCGCTGACGGCAGCTAAATGTCCCGGAAAGAATTTCTGAGATCCGATGAAAAATGCGCCTGGAAGATCATAGATTTGTGATTTCAGGTTTTGATCTGTTGCGTGTGCACCTGGGGGAGTTGATTCGCGAAAATGGCACCAATCGCCGGGGCTTTCGGTTCTACAACAGAAAAATGTACAATCCCGTATTGCGCCGTCGCCGCCGTTTCCGAAATAAAAACGAGTTTCGGGAGGGTTTTGACCCTCTGGAGGCAGGACGGAGGACGAAACTTGAGGATTCGTGACGTGTGGACCGACAGTGGCAATGAAAGCGTCGAAGACGCGAGGTTAAAACACCGAAGAACTGCCGCCCCCGGCAGTATAAAAAAAGCCAAATTTACCCTTTTCAAAAACCCACGTGGTGCGGGCCCCCAGGTGACATTTTGGAAACGCCACCCGTGAGTCGTCTCAGAATTGACCGAAATTTCAGATTCCGTCGTGACCTGGTGATTTCGGCCAAACGACGCGTGACGCTTCCCCACACGGACCGCGAAAGTTTGCAACAAAAAATTGACGACTTTTTCGGGGACCACGGCGAAGATGCTCAGGGAAAGTAAAATTTTACTAAAGATCCCTGTAACAAATTTCGAGACAAATTTTTTGCGACTTTTGTCGGCATCGTTATTCACACTCTATGGGGAATCCGGGTCGCCTAACCATAACGCCTCTGTCTCCTCTGTCTGAGAAGATCCGCGAAACTTGAGGATGCGTAACGTCTGGACGGATATCGTTATTCACACTCTACGGGGAATCCGGGTCGCCTAACCACAACGGCTCTGTCTCCTCTGTCTGAGAAGATCCGCGAAACTTGGGGATGCGTAACGTCTGGACGGATATTCGCAGTTAAAGCATCGAAGATGCGCGATTAAAACACCGAAGAATTGTCGCACCCGGTGGTATAAAAACGCCAAATTTAACCTTTTCAAAAACTCACATCGTGCGGTCCCCCAGGTGAAATTTTGGAAACGCAGTCTTCTCAGAATTGCCCGACATTTCGGATTCCGTCGTGACCTGCCAATTTCGACCACACGCTTCTCTACACGGACCCCAAAAGTTTGCAACACAAAATTGACTACTTTTTCGGAAGCCACGGCGAAGATGGCCCCGAATGCAATTTTTTTAGTAAAATCTCATGGTTCACGCAATCGAAAGCTTTGGCAATGTCACAAAAAACTGTTGCTGTGAAAAGCTTGTTGTTAAGATTGTGGTAGGCATCACTAAGAACAGAGAATATGGCATCACTCGAACTTTTAATGGATAAGAATCCGAACTGATTCGAAGTTAAGATGCTATATTTGGTCAGGAAAGCCATCAAGCGTAGTTTGACGAGCCTCTCTATGATCTTTGATAGAGCAGGTAGTAAGGCGATTGGTTTGTAGTTGCAGCAGCTGTCCTTATCACTACTTTTATGTAGAGGGATAATGATTGCTGCCTTGAGGCACTGGGGAAAAACACCCTTCTCGAAAGATTGTTTGATTAGATGGGACAGGGCGTTCATTGCTTCAAGAGGAAGGTATAGAAATACTTTAACTGGTAGACCATGAGTGGTGCATGTAGACTTGCTTTTTATAGCTGTGGCTTGTGATAGTTCTGGGTTGTCAACAGGACTTAAAAAGAAACTGCTGGAAATCAAATTTGAAGCAGAGAGGAAGGAAAGAGGGTCGCAATTTGGAGATAAACTAGTTGTTATATTTTTGGCTACATTTACGAAATAATTGTTCAAATCATTTGGATCAGGATAGATTTGGTTAGGTGAACGAGATTTATTTCTCAGATCATTAACTGTTGCTCAGGCTTATATAGTATTTTGAATGCAAAATAAAGAATCAACTTGCTATTCGTGGTCTTGCTATTTCGTTTTTAGTTCGTTTTATCAAGTTATGTCATATTCTTGTGACCTCGTGGTCTTTCTTAGACCACTTAAAACCACACCGTACTAATAATTATATTTGATTTATGCTATTAGTCAATTTGCGAATTAAGGAACATAGTTTCCTTAATTCTTCTCTTATAATATGAAAATTCACATTTTTTTCCTATTTTTTATATTCAGAATCAACGAAAATATAAACTTAAAAATATATCGTTCAAAAATCAGACGTAAAAACTAAATTACAGCTTTCCGTGTTTCGCAATAATTCTGTATGCAAATAATTGAATATCAATTTGTTTCTTGCCAAGCAAAGTATAAAACATCTGTTGCCTGTCATTATCAATCATACGTACATTATATTTTCTGCTCGGACTTTCGCTTTCGTGAGTTTTTTTTTTCGCAGATAATTATTTCGTTTCGAAATTCTTCGGTTTTCACGTTAATAACATCTTACATATATTTTTTCTTTTTCGTCAGTAATTTACTTCGCACACCAAAATGAACACATTAATAAACAAATTATTGGATGTGAAGGATGCCATTATTATAATCGTGTGCATAATTATCCAAATCGTGTGTAAAAGTCCAATTTAAATCAAATGGAGTTTCATTATTTAACGATTTCTGTTTGTTGTTACTATGGTAACAACTCGCGTCACAAAAAAACATAGACGTAGTGAAAATAAAATTTCTGACGTATATTAAAATTGAATTAATTTTGAATCAAGAAGTCTCGGCTTCTTAGTCTGGATTTATCTGGCTCTAATATAATTGAACTTAACCATAACCTAATCTAGATTAAATGTAGGTTAACCTAGATTACATCTACTACGACCAAATAGTATTCCTGTCACTGTGCGTTTTTACTAGTTAGCACGGAGGCGCTGAACGTTCAAACCTTATTGTGTCAGTGATTTGAGGTATTTTGTCTGTTAAAATTACAATTTTCCAATAGACCTTTTTACGGTTAGTTAAGGGCATGCGCATATTTAAAAGTCGGGAATATGACAGTTTCGGTTACATTTTGTTATCTTTATTGGTTATACGTCAAAAAGTGCCCGAAAAAAATGGCGGAAATTCACTCATGCGCACAAAAAATCCGCCTGACTGTCGGTTACTTGACTGTCTTGTTTGTTCGGGGGTCCAGGTATTTATATTATGTCCAGGTATACAAGTCCCTCATCTGGGGCTGATTATTTTTCTATTTTCGGCTATTTGTCGCTTTGGTGATTACCGATTCTCGGGAAAAACATCTTTGTCGTAATTTCCCCGGGAATTACACCATTGACCCTAATAAAATGTTTTCGGAAATTCGTCTGAAAATATTTAGGTAATCACCGTAATGCCCTCGTAAAACTAAAAGTATAAATATGATCTGCATTATTGATCTGCTCAAGGATTACATTACCGACCCTAATCAAATATTTTCGGAAATTGTCCGAAAATATTTGGGTAATTATTGTAATGCCCTCGAAAACTAAGAAATATAAATGGAACGGCTCGTTGTCGCTACAGATTTAACGATTATCAGTTTTCTTTGTATTTAATATAAACGATGGTTGAGAGCTTTACTATGTGGTAATCCTTTAATAATAAAAAGACGAAATTACTATGTTTTTTACCACAAAAACTTTATTTGATTACACAAACAGTTCACGACTTAAGTTTCGACTTATTAGGGTCATTGTCAAGTGAGTACAAACTAAAGGAAAAAAGGACCCTAATAAGTCGAAACTTAAGTCGTGAACTGTTTGTGTAATCAAATAAAGTTTTTGTGGTAAAAAACATAGTAATTTCGTCTTTTTATTATCTTTGTATTTAAATTAAATACACAATTTGCATATTTCATTTCATCTTGTTGTTATTAATTACATTTGCTAAATATAATTACGGATACAAAAATAATAAGGGAAATTGAAATTCTAACTAGAATGACTAAGTGATGTAGGTAGTTGTAATGAATGCAGAGGAAAGGCGAGACACGAATAAACAGCTGATAATATTATTTATGTAGTCAGATGCGTTCGTGTAATCGTCGAAGTAAATAAACTCAAGGTCCGCTTTATTAAATTATCATAATTTATTACGAAAAATAGATGAGAGTAACAAAGTGTTTACCATGTCGTGACGTGTGTAATTTAACTGCGGTTGCAAAAAGAACATTTGCAGATGTTTCGAATTGAACCCGTTTAACTTGAACGTCTCCGGTCAACAGCCTACATCATAAATATTTATTGAAATATTCCGTTTTTTTTTTGCGTTACAACTCGACTAGACTACAAATAATTATCATCAATTTTATGTTGAATTTGTTTAAACAATAATTATATTATCGTCTGTAAAATTTTGCTAAAAAATAAAAAGGCAGTCATATTATTATTTATTACATTACATTACATTACATTACATTACATTACATTACATTACATTACATTACATTACATTACATTACATTACATTACATTACATTTCATTACATTACATTACATTACATTACATTACATTACATTACATTACATTACATTAAATTACATTACATTACATTACATTACATTACTTTACATTACATTACATTACATTACATTACATTACATTACATTACATTACTTGACTTTACTTTACTTTACATTACATTACGTTATTATTTTTTTGCAAAATTTTAAAAAAACAACTCAATTTTCTCAAATTTGAAGCGAGTAGCACAAAAGTTCACAGAAACATTTAGCAATATATGAATAAATAAACGGTAATAAAAATTCCTAAACGGACAATACTGGACAAGACTAGAAATGACTAAACAAGAAATAACAAATAAGATAAGACCTGAGAAGGCTATATAAGACCCGATAAGACTAGGCAGAAGTTGCTCGAGTCACTCGGATCTTTTTCTGAAGGAACTAACGTTGAGTAAAGTCTATAGTCTGTGTTTACTCATTTTTTAAATTTTAATTAATTGTTTGAAATCGAATATACACATTGATCCAGTAAAACATCTAGAGATCTAAAGGCCTAATAAGCATTAATCTAATAAAGTCTATATTCTGCTTACTGATTTTTTTAATTTTAATTAATTGTTTGAAATCGGATATACACATTGATCCAGTAAAACATCTAGAGATCTAAAGGCCTAATAAGCATTAATCTAATAAAGTCTATATTCTGCTTACTGATTTTTTTAATTTTAATTAATTGTTTGAAATCGAATATACACATTTATCCAGTAAAACATCTAGAGATCTAAAGGCCTAATAAGCATTAATCTAATAAAGTCTATATTCTGCTTACTGATTTTTTTAATTTTAATTAATTGTTTGAAATCGAATATACACATTGATCCAGTAAAACATCTAGAGATCTAAAGGCCTAATAAGCATTAATCTAATAAAGTCTATATTCTGCTTACTGATTTTTTTAATTTTAATTAATTGTTTGAAATCGAATATACACATTGATCCAGTAAAACATCTAGAGATCTAAAGGCCTAATAAGCATTAATCTAATAAAGTCTATATTCTGCTTACTGATTTTTTTAATTTTAATTAATTGTTTGAAATCGAATATACACATTGATCCAGTAAAACATCTAGAGATCTAAAGGCCTAATAAGCATTAATCTAATAAAGTCTATATTCTGCTTACTGATTTTTTTAATTTTAATTAATTGTTTGAAATCGAATATACACATTGATCCAGTAAAACATCTAGAGATCTAAAGGCCTAATAAGCATTAATCTAATAAAGTCTATATTCTGCTTACTGATTTTTTTAATTTTAATTAATTGTTTGAAATCGAATATACACATTGATCCAGTAAAACATCTAGAGATCTAAAGGCCTAATAAGCATTAATCTAATAAAGTCTATATTCTGCTTACTGATTTTTTTAATTTTAATTAATTGTTTGAAATCGGATATACACATTGATCCAGTAAAACATCTAGAGATCTAAAGGCCTAATAAGCATTAATCTAATAAAGTCTATATTCTGCTTACTGATTTTTTTAATTTTAATTAATTGTTTGAAATCGAATATACACATTGATCCAGTAAAACATCTAGAGATCTAAAGGCCTAATAAGCATTAATCTAATAAAGTCTATATTCTGCTTACTGATTTTTTTAATTTTAATTAATTGTTTGAAATCGAATATACACATTGATCCAGTAAAACATCTAGAGATCTAAAGGCCTAATAAGCATTAATCTAATAAAGTCTATATTCTGCTTACTGATTTTTTTAATTTTAATTAATTGTTTGAAATCGGATATACACATTGATCCAGTAAAACATCTAGAGATCTAAAGGCCTAATAAGCATTAATCTAATAAAGTCTATATTCTGCTTACTGATTTTTTTAATTTTAATTAATTGTTTGAAATCGAATATACACATTGATCCAGTAAAACATCTAGAGATCTAAAGTATCTAAAGACCTAATAAGCATTAATCTAATAAAGTCTATATTCTGCTTACTGATTTTAAAAATCTTAATTAATTGTTTGAAATCGGATTTACACATTGATCTAGTAAAACATCTAAAGATCTAAAGTATCTAAAGACCTAATAAGCATTAATCTAATAAAGTCTATATTCTGCTTACTGATTTTAAAAATCTTAATTAATTGTTTGAAATCGGATTTACACATTGATCTAGTAAAACATCTAAAGATCTAAAATGTCTAAAGACCTAATAAGCATTATTCTAATAAAGTCTATATTCTGCTTACTTATTTTAAAAATCTTAATTAATTGTTTGAAATCGGATTTACACATTGATCTAGTAAAACATCTAAAGATCTAAAGTATCTAAAGACCTAATAAGCATTAATCTAATAAAGTCTATATTCTGCTTACTGATTTTAAAAATCTTAATTTATTGTTTGAAATCGGATTTATACATTGATCTAGTAAAACATCTAAAAGGTTGGTAGAAGTCGAATTTTCTGTCCAGGCCATTTGTTAGTATCTTCGTCAGCAGTTTGTACAATGTAGTTAGAAGCTGAGGTTAGTTCACCTTTCTTAAATAGAAGTATTACCTCGGCATTTTGTCACATTTTGGGGATGTTGCCCTCATCGAGACATTTGTTCAGTAATATAAGCATTAATTTTTCCAGTGTTTCCGATGCGGCTTTTAGCATTTCGCTCGTTACGCGGTGTCCTCTCCAGGTGTTTTATGGTTTTTCATCGAGTTTATCGCTGCTCTGAGCTCAGAGATTACAATCTACGACGACTAAACTCATTACATTTCATTCCCATCACTCTATTGCTGTCTATACATGTTCTGTTAGAAAAGTATCCGACCTTTAGCCGATAAAAAACTGGCATACCTGGAGCATTGGAAACCTAATCACCTTGAAAGTAGTCTCCTTGGATCTCCACACACTTCTCCCAGCGGTGCCGCCATTGTTGAAAGCATTCCGAAAAAGACTCTTTCGGAATCGACTTTAGCTCGGCTGTTGTTGCAGCCATAATGTCCTCTCTTGTCTGAAATCGCGTTCCTTTCAATGGCCTCTTGACTTTGGGGAATAGCCAGAAGTCGCAGGGGGGCATATCAGGAGAGTAAGGAGCCTGTCGAACAAATTTTTTTGCCAAAAAATTGTGAACCAAGTGCGAAGCATGTGCTGGAGCATTGTCGTGCCAATTTCCTGATGAGCACAACTCCAGTCGCTTGCGCCGCACAGTATCACGTAGGTGACGTAGGACATCTCTATAGTGCTTTTTGGTGATTTTTACTTGCATTGGAAAAGCGAGACACTCGTCACTCGAACACTGCTCGACAGCAACTGATGCTATCTACAGGCGGGAAAAAATGCACGCATGCGCATGAAGGTTCAAGGTCGGCCCATGCAAGCGCGCTTGATTCAAATCCATCAGGTTTTCAAATTAAAAAATAAGGTCGGATACTTTTCTAACAGACCACGTATATTAATATATACATTTTTCCCCTTTTAAATCAAATTGTATTTTCTGGCAGAAGAACCTCGTGCTTTGTGTAAAATATTCAATAAATATATTCTCTCTCTTTGAAATCGCTGATTCTAAAACGATCATTATACAGTATAATCTCGATAATCCGACACATATGGGACCAGAAAACCGTTGGATTATAAGAAAGAGCACGAGCGTTCTCCAGACAGCCGGATTACTCGAGGTGTCGTCCGAATTACCGTGATTATACTGTACTTTCTGTGGCCAGTCAAGCAGTTATAAATTGAGCTGTATAGCTTATTAAAATGAAATATAATCCCAAACGAAGGTATGCATTTTTGTTTTATCGATCGCTTTAAGACTGTAAATTGCATTTTTAATGGCGCTTGCAACAGCTTAAGGATCTCTCCAACGCGTCGCAGCGCTTCAATTACGGGACGTAATGGGATAGGAAATTGGATTAGTATTAGTATCGGCTGCGCAACTTGGCTCTGTAATGAATTTATTGCTTTGTTAAAATCAAACTAGAAATCTGAATAAGCATATTGTTTAAATAACAACATTAGTTTTATTTTTACTTCAAGCAATAATTAATTCATTCTTATCTTAATTTATTAGCTTAATTCTTAATTAATCCATTTCTTATTTATTCAAACTTATGTAATATTTATACTTAATAATAATACCAATAATGCATAACTTATGTAATATTTATATTTAATAATTCCATTTATATATTGTAATAATAATATTAAATGTCTGTGGAATTTCTTTCCGTTTTGAAAGAAACAGTAATTTATGACTCACAATTAGTGAATTATTGATACGAGTTGTCGTGCTCTACATTTCAGTCGTGATATTCTTATCTGCATAATCTACATATTGTCTAGACAACCTCAATCAATTCTCTGTCAATTTAATGTTAAATAATGCACTAATGCAACTCGATCGATTCATAGAAACGGAAATGTAACTTTTAACTTTTAACTCCTAGAATTCGTGTACAATATTATATAATAATTATGAGCTTTTTTTAATATCTTATCAATCGTATCGCTCGTGTCTCCGAGCATCGTGGCTATGGTATGACCTTGGGATCATATTTGTTGTACTTGTTGTCTCCCTGTTTTCAGCAGCGTTTGTGCAATCGTGTACAGTTGCGCTTTGGATATTGGATCCACATAGCGCGATGGTGATCTTCCTCGTGGTCTCTTACCCTGTATCTTTCCTTGGACTATCAATTTCTCAAGTGAGTCGTCCTTTCTTCGCATTATGTGACTGAAATATCTTAAGATGGACTTTTGGGCAGTTTTGCTCAGTTGATCGACGATGTTAAGTTCTCGTAGAATGGATTCATTAGCACGTTTTTCCGTCCATGATATCCTGAGCGGGCGTCTCCAGGTGTACATTTCAAACGCATCAATTCGTCTTCTGTCAGCCTATTTTAGTGTCCAGGATTCCGCAGCGTATGTGACTATAGGAAATATAAGTGTGTTTATGACTGCCATCCTGGTTCCTTTAGAAATGCTGTGATCCTTCCAAATATGTGAAAGTTTGACACTGGCGGTTTAATTCTTCTCCTTATTTCTTTTTCACAGCTGAAATTTGTGAGCCCAAATACACGAACTCCTTTACTACCTCGATTCCATCAATATACGTTGGGCTCTGCAGTCTTTATTGGGACCGGTCTATTATCATTATTTTGGTTTTTGTTTTATTCATTTCATGGTCCACCTCTCCGCTGATTTCTTTCACCTTCTGGAGCAGGTTCTTGATCTCTTCTTCCGTACTTCCCAGCAATGTTGTATCATCTGCGTACCGTAAATTTGATATTTTGCTGCCTCCTATAGATATTCTTCCATCTCAGTTGTGAGTTGCTTTGCGGACTATCCATTCTCCGTAGAGATTGAATAAAATAGGTGAAAGGATGCACCCCTGACGAACTCCTTTGTATATTCTGAAGGAGTCACTGAGGCAATCTTCTATTCTGACCTGTGCTTCTGCAGATTCATATAGGTTGGCGGTGAGGCTAATAAGATGTCTAGGTACTCCCATTTCCGACATAACGGTCCATAATTTGCTACTTGATCCTTAATTGCCTGTCTGTAGTCGACAAAACAGAGGTATCCAGGTTTGTTGAACTCCCTTAGTTTTTCAATTATCTGTCCGATGTTCAAGATGTGCCCCTCGCGTGCCCCTTCCCAGGCATGAAACCTGCTTGTTCTTGTAGGATTTGGGGGTGTATGTATGCTTTCAACCTGACGTGAAGTATATGTAAGAATGTTTTGCTGACGTGTGGTATTAAGGATATCGTTCTGTAGTTTGAACATTGGGTCTTTGCTCCTTTTTATAGATTGGCACGAATTCTGAGGTTGCCCAATCAGTCGGCCAAACTCCTGATATCCAGATCTTGTTGCACAGTATATGCAGGTGACTTATCATATTTTCATCAGACATGTCAATTATTTCTGCCACTATCCCGTCAGGTCCTACAGATT
Source organism: Phosphuga atrata (assembly GCA_944588485.1). Lineage (NCBI taxonomy): Eukaryota > Metazoa > Arthropoda > Insecta > Coleoptera > Silphidae > Phosphuga > Phosphuga atrata. Next base: position 72,763,414 of record OX155898.1, on the reverse strand, counting down.
TTCTAGGTTTTAGCTTTTTGAGAGCCGACTCCACCTCGGATTTAAGGATTTCTGGTTCTTGATCTTCTGAGTTTGGAATTTCAGGTGGGTTGTCTCCTGGTTGATCTTTGAACAAGTTTTGACTGTATTCTCTCCATCTCTTTTGCGATTTGAAGTTCTGGTTATCTCTCTGATTTTGGCAAAAGGTCATTTTTTAGATGATGTTCTTCGATTTCTCTGCATATTGTCGATATATAGCCGTTTTTTGTCTGCTTTACACATTTTCCCTATATCATTGGATAGTTTACTGTAGTGTTCACGTCGTTCTTCGTTGTTCAAGCCTTTTTGTATTAGTTCTTTTCTTTCCGTATAGCCATGTTCTGTCTGTTATCCACGTTTTTCTTCTTTCGGGTTTGTTGTTGAATTCATTGGCCATTTTTAACATTTACGATTTCATCCTCTTCCAAAGTCGGTTCTCGTCCATTTGGTTGGTGTTTCCGCTGTTTAGTGTTTGGAGTTTTTCGGAGAGTCTGGCTCTATATTCGCTGTTATTGTGTAAGTCCCACTTATTTTTAGACATAGATGGGCGTTTTCGAGTTTTCAGTTATAATTTTATTTCTGCTATAAGTAGCTGATGATCGGACCCGCAGTCGGCGCCTGGATAGGTTTTGGTATCTCCTGTACTTCTTCGCCATCTTTGTTCATCTATTAGATTTCTATACCTATCACCGGGTGACCTCCACGTATATAGTCGCTATGTGTAAACATTGTGTTCATGATGGTCATATTCTTGTCAGCGCAGAATGGCAATAGGCGCTCCCCTCTCTCATTTCTGTCTTCAAGGCCCTATTTTCCTAGTACGTTTTCAAAGTGGTCTTCCGTTGTTTGAATTGGACCAACTTTCGCGTTGAAGTCACCAATTATTATTGTGATCTCTCTTTCTGATATTCTAGCAGTTTCCTTTAGGATGCCCGAATAGAGTTTCTCAATTATGCGTCTGAAGTAGGGGCATATATTTGGAGAATGTTGAGCTTTGTAGGTGTTAAGTTTTATAGACATTATTCTGCTGCTTACGCAGTTATACCCGTTCGATTTCATCGGGCTCAGTTAAGGGCGCAAAACGATTCGACCCCCGACAGTTCAGTTTTCTAACCACAGACGCCTTCGAGTAGTGATCAACTGCACCACAATTACAACGCAGGATTTAGTCCTAAAGCAATGCAGATAAATATTTTAGAAAATAGATGTTTGAAAAATCAAAGTTACAACAGTGATGTTGGAACATACACACCTACGTACTACACAGGCCAGACACAAATTCTATGGGTTACGACATAATCTCCGCAGATTACGTAAATAGCACGACGGCTTATGACCCTCGACCAGGACTCGACGCCATCAGCGATACCGGAACTCTAATGGCAAACGCCGTATCGACAGGGAATACTAACAATGGTGTCGGTTTTGGAGGAAAACAAACGGTATCGATATCAGACACACGCAAGTTGAAACGAGCCAATCAAACTACGACTAATAGTAATAATATGTCAGGTGCTGGCCGCGGCGGTGGCGGCGTTGTGTCCATCAAACAGGAAAGCCTCAGTGCCTAGCTATGTTGACAGCACCACATTTGTTAACTCACCCAATGTGCAATCTAACAATGCCATACAGCAATGCTATACAGCAAAGAAGCAATGATGACTGTGAACCAGTTTGTTTGCCTAATCCAAGTCAAATATCAGAACTATTATCGAAGACAATATCAGACGCACACGGCCGTACTTATCTGTACCAATTGGAACACGTTCAGGAGATGTTCCGCAAGCCGCACGATATCACAAGATTACTCTTCTACAAAAACATGGCCCAAAAACTCACCACGATCATCCAACAGATCATCGAGTTCGCTAAACTGGTACCTGGTTTCCTGAAATTATCACAGGACGATCAAATTGTCTTATTAAAAGCAGGAAGTTTTGAGTTGGCAATAATCCGAATGTCTCGTTATTTGGATTTATCACAGAATTGATATCACTTGAGAATGTGAATAGAGAATTTATATCAGAATTGTGTTTTGTACAGAGACACAATGCTCCCGTCCTGTGGGAGCGTTCTTCACGTCGGAGACGGCGGAAATGAAATTGGTCACGTGCGTGTACGGAGCGGCTAAAAGCTTCGCCGAGTTGAAACTGACCGAAACCGAATTAGCTTTATACTCTGCATGCGTTCTCCTTTCACCAGACCGACCTGGTTTGAAAAGGCTTGGGCGAAATTAGTAGACTAACTCAAGCGGTTGTGCGAGCTTTACGACTTGGAAAGGAACCATATTCTCCCGATCAAAGGAGATGTTACAGTTTGTGATGCTCACAATGCTCCCGTCCTGTGGGAGCGTTCTTCACGTCGGAGACGGCGGAAATGAAATTGGTCACGTGCGTGTACGGAGTGGCTAAAAGCTTCGCCGAGTTGAAACTGACCGAAACCGAATTAGCTTTATACTCTGCATGCGTTCTCCTTTCACCAGACCGACCTGGTTTGAAAAGGCTTGGGCGAAATTAGTAGACTAAGTCAAGCGGTTGTGCGAGCTTTACGACTTGGAAAGGAACCATATTCTCCCGATCAAAGGAGATGTTACGGTTTGTGATTGCTTACAAAGACTTCTTGCTTACAAAGATACCTACATTACGTGAATTAAGTATGCTACATATGGATGCTACATGTGGAACGAGGTGAAACGCCTCTTTCAGAATAGAATCAGATGGAAGGTCTTTGTAGAGGCCCTATGCTCCGCATAGGAGTTAGAGGATAACAAGGACATATGGATGTACTAGGGAAGCTGAAAAGATCTGCTCCTCATCTAGCCTTACACAAGAAGTTGTTCAGCGTGGATAGTTGAGAAAATTGTTCAGCCGCTTCTGATCTGTAGTCTGCAGCCTTGTGTAGCCATGATTCCTTCATACTGAATGTATCGGCCTTAAAATACACTAATACTGATATGTATTTCAGGCTGACCAGAAATGATGCACCGTGTTTGTTCTCTGTTTCATTTCCTGAGTAGTACATCATATTGCCAATTTCTGTTCTGAAGTGGCCATGTCATTTATAGTGAGTTTCAGATATTCCCTATTTCGTAAGGTATTATTTCTCTTTCTACTATCTGTAGTTTTCCAGCTTTTAGGAGTCCTAGGACATTCCATGTTACAATCCTCATAAGTCTAAGATTGTGGGGACCAGTAGCATACTTTCCATGCGTTGTTTGGCTGGGAACAGTCGCATGGCTGATAGTCCATTTCTGACCAGCGGACCCGGGCACCCACTGGCGCCTTTTTGGCGATTTCTCGTCCTTAATTATCATATCTCATTGTGCTCGTGGGACTATGTAATCACAGTGGGGTCCCTCTTCCTACTGTGATGGTTTGGGATGGGGTAGAGGGTAGTTTGGTTCATTGGTGCGATCTAAGGAGTAGGATCAGATTTCCTCCCGAGACAGGGGTGGGGGGAGAATCGAAGCTCACGTGGGCAGGGACGCATCCCTGAAGTAGACCTATCCCTGCTGGGGTCGCATGGAGTGTCTACCCACTAACCTTTTTTAATATAAAATAAGTTATATATATTTTGTTATTAATTATTAGTAATTATTATTGTTAGTAATTATTTATGATTATGATTATTTCATGTAGAGAAAACAAGTTTTAGTCAAAACAAGAGGTGTCCCCCCCTCCCAAACGAAGTCGTGTCCGAGCGTTTTTTGAGAATCCATCTTTAACTGCCCGAAAATCCCTCTGTTTCGTTTTCAATGGCCCACCTGGTATACATGCTATAGGATTCGAACCTTGAATGCAGAATTTCTGATACATAGCGATATTGTCTTTCGGTCACATTTATTTGTTCGTTTTGTAACATCGGAAAGTTCAAAGTGTACGTGTAAACCCACGGCCGTCGAATATTTAAATATTAAAGTTATGCTGCACCTGCACATAATGTTCATGCAGTAACTTTTTCTCAAACTGCCTTCTTCGGTCAACAACCTCGACAATCACATATCAGAATTCAAACCGAAATCTTGTTTGAATTATAATTACATGGATCTTGAAGCAATATATCATTTCAAACTAGGAATATATAGAGCTATCTATATATTCCTTCAAATGATAAGCTATATATCCTTATATTTCCTTCAAATGATAAGCTATATATCCTTCAAATTATAAGCTATTATTTAGCTATTAACCCCTTAACATACAATAACGTCTCTAAGACGTCATGTATATGTGATAAGATCACATGTAGATGGACACGTCAACGCGAATTTTGGTTAATACCAGGAATATAATAAGCCATTGTAATATCTGTAAATTGGTAAAATCTTTAAGTTTGCACCAATCGATTTAGCGTCCGAAAATTAGTAGTTAGCAAGCTTCCAATTAAAAAAAATCCCATCGCATCAGCCATCGAAAAACCGGCCAAGTGCGAGTTGTGACTCGCGCATCGAGGGTTCCGTACAAACTTGTAAGTAAGGTATCTTTAGGAGGATCTAACTGTATGCAACCCATATGCTTCTGGTGCCTGACAACACCACGCAACACATTAGTGTATTTTCATAAGTTTCTAATAGTAAATTCGCATTTTTCTTGTAATTAAACTACATATTTACGGTTTTCAGATTTTTCCCTTTACATGTGCTGTAAGACACCGCTTCTTGCCAAATTTCATGATTCTGGGTCAACGGGAAGTACCCTATAGGTTTTGATTCCCTTGTGAAATCGCAAAATATACGACATAAACGGTCATATCTTTTGATCGCGTTGACTTACCAATTTGATTTTTGCACAGCTGAAAGAGACCGCAGTCCCGAGTATTTGATACAAATTTCAACTTGTTACCTCTACGCGTTCATGAGAAAAATGGTCTTGACAGACAGACAGACGGACAGCAAAGTGATCCTATAAGGGTTCCATTTTCGATACGGAACCCTAAAAATCCCACCGAACCAGCCATCGATCTGTAGAAACGAAAGTGAGGCATGTTTTCGTACTTTAAGAGATTTGTTTGCCACGCAGCTTGCATTAAAAAAACTGCTGACCATTGGTTATAATAAATACTGACGTAAATGAATATATTGTAGAACATTGCAACAAGGTTCGATTTGTAAAAAAAATGTGTGTATAACATTTGGTCGATTCAGATAAACTTACAAATTGCACTTAAGAGCAGGATGTGCTTCTTGTGTTTTACCTTTTAAGCACAGCGTTTTTATATAATTCCCTCGACCCAGAATGGAATTGGATGAAATGAGTCATGCAGACAGACTTTATAATCTTTGATGTTTTTGTAATTACGTTTTTTTTAAACGCAACTAAAAATACTCGCCATTTAATTAAGTGCATCTGTTTAGTTTATTACCACATATTCGTTTCGGAATATTAATATTATTTCGCCGAGCGAATAGCTACCGAAGGAAGTTATAAACAGAGATTATAAATGGGGTGCGTTTCCTTGTAAATTACTCAACAAAATATGCATATATCTATAAAGGTTTCTTATAGGAAAATCACAAGGTTTCTTATAGGAAATTTAATTCTCTACAAATTTTATTTGGAACATTTCCCGAAATTTTGCTTAGTTTTCACGTTATCTGCGAATTTTTGAGACATTTTATTTTATTCAAGAATTAATCCTCTGTAATCTAAAATCTAGTCTTATCTGTCTAGTCTTGTCTATCTACTCTTACTGGATGGTAACCAATGAGAATGTTTTGTTTTTGCTGTGTACATGTGATAAAGTCAATTATCATATGCACGACACTCAGCTACGCGACGTCGTGCGACATCGCCTGTCAAATAATGATTACATTGTTTTAAATGGGCACGTCGCATAGTTGGCAAGTAGCCTTATGTTAAAACAATGTAATCATTATTTGACAGGCGATGTCGCGTGACATCGCGTAGCTGAGTGTCGCGCATATGAGAATCGGGCTTTATTGTGCCATACGATAAATAATATCTACTCTTGTCTGTCCCCTATATTACTAGGATTCAGTCGAAATTGTTTTGCAAAATATTTTACCAAAATATCATTTTTATGGTAATTGATGTAATTATGGTAAAAGTGTAATTTTACCATAATTACATCAATTACCGAAATCTCTCGTTACTGTCGCCGGGACATAATTGTTAAAGTTTTCTTTTTAATGAACGTCCGTTCATTAGCTGTTCTTGCTGAGGTGCGTTTTGCGTGTGAACTTACCTGCTCTGGGTAGCCACAAAAATGTTGCTTTTATCAGTAAATATTGCGAAACTGTGAATAGAATTGTGCGTATCGCTATCGCAATGTTTATCTGAATCGGTGGAGCGTTTATCAAGTTATGCAACCGCGCTGTGTCCAAGGTCGCGCCGAGCACGTGCTATCCAGTTTTAAAGGGAAAGGGACCGAATGTCGAGTGTGTTCGCTTTTGCACAATAAATATTCTCCTTTCACGCACGACACTCGTCCACGGTCACACAAGGTGAACGTTTCGCCGGAGATTAGGAAAATTTATTTTTCTCCACGTGGGCGATAAAACCGCTCAACTGGATTAGAGGCGTGGAATTAAATCTCATACACAAAGGAAATTGAGATTAGGTCTGCAATTTAAATATTCTACAAAAACACAAAAAAGGATCAAAATGTTCTATAAATCCTCAATTCTGTGACCTCAAATGGAAACAAATTTTTCTTCTTACAACGGGACCCCCCGGACGCGTCATCACCGATTTGGTCCAAATTTACAGTATATGTAGGGCTTGACTATAAATGAAAGTGACGCAAGCGGGAGGGCCAGATGGCCAAGCGTTAAAAAAATAACTCACTTTTTACGTGGACCGGTAAGTTACCGATAACCCCGCTATGTTAGCATAAATTTAAATGGCCGATTAGCGCATCGGTAAGATGCGGTATTGTAATTATTAATTTGTCAACTTAATTATTTTATTAGTATTAAATTTATTAATTGTTTCTTTATAACTTCAACGGTTAATTCATAAAATTGCGTTCTTTTATTATTACTATTATTGTATTTATTATTTTACAAATTGATAATTACAATTAAAAAGTTAAACAATAATAATAATTAAAAAAGTCATTTTGAAAATTGTAAGAAAAAAAAACGTCCCCACGGGGAATCGAACCAGCGATCCTCGTGCTATAAAGCCGAGCTCTTACCGATGCGGTAACCGGCCATTGAAATTTACGCTAACATAGCGGGCTTATGAGTTGTCGGTAACTTACCGGTCCGCGTAAAAAGTGAGTTATTTTTTTTAACGCTTGGCCATCTAGCCCTCCCGCTTGCGTCACTTTCATTTATAGTAAAGCCCTACATATATTGTAAATTTGGGCCAAATCGGTGATGACGCGTCTGGGGGGTTCCCTTGTTAGTAATTTCTTTTGAAATTTCGTAAAGCACGTAATTATTACTCTCATTTACTTTTTTATGTACTTTGGCTATCTATTGATTTTTTGTCCTAAATTTAAAGGTCACATAATTGTCCGCAGTTAACTCCATGCTCATTGTAAATCGGCACGAATCAGCTGAAATGCAACTGACATATGTTCCAATTACTCCTGCCAATCTCACATGCAACCAAACTAAAAATTATCGATGCATTTCTATAGCCTTTTACTTCTGTTTTACCTGCTGCTATAAATTCCAGTTCAATCTAGAAGTTGTCCGACAACAAACTGGACTAACTTGATCAGAGCATACAAGCTGAAAAATGTAGTCTGGTTTATAAGGAAACTTGACATGTCGTTTTTTAGAAAGCAAACTTTAAGATTAGTGCAATAATTGTACAAATGTGCAATTATTGTATGTGAAGGATGCCATTATTTTAATCGTGTGTAAAAGTTTCCAAATCGTGCGTAAAAGTCCTATGTAAATCAAATGGAGTTTCATTATTAAACGATTTTTGTTTGTTACTATGGCAACAACATTGACGTGTTGAAAATAAATTTTCTGACTATATATGATACACGTGTGTGAACGACTTTTGCCAGTTCACCACTTGAAGGAATATGAGCAGAGAAATATATATTTCGTGTAATATTAATTTATTAGTGAAAACTGTTTTACAAACACAAGTGCAGTTTACAAACGTCAAAAGGAATTAATTGTAGCGCCTCTAGCGACAAAACTTCAAACTATATTAGATTGCGTTCTATTCCAACACCACGTCTATGTTTTTTGTTTAGTGACGCGAGTTGTTGCCATAGTAACAACAAACAGAAATCGTTTAATAATGAAACTCCATTTGATTTACATTGGACTTTTACGCACGATTGGGATACTTTTAAACACGATTGTAATAATGGCATCCTTGACATACAACAATTTATTTATTAACGCGTTTTCGTGTGCGAGTAGATAAAAATATTGTCACAATAATAGGCATTTTATACTTTGCATAAAACATCAATTATTAAATAAAGTTAAATTCCTAGAGGCTTCTTGTCCTTTTCGTTCTAAAAAACATCAATTATTAAATGATTTTACATCAACGCATTTACATCAACCTTAACAGCTGCAATTAAAACATTTTTGTTAGTTTTATGACGCTTCTTCTTTTTCTTCTTCTTCGTTTTAGGCAATTTTTGCTTGTTCTAGTTCGATAACATTCATGCTGTCTTTCCATCTCTTGCTGGGGCGTCCAATACTTCTCCTCCCTTGGGGTTGGCTGTCTCGTGCTATCCTTACTAATCTTTCATTAAATGCTTGTTTTGATTAATACAATTTTCGTAATTATCCACAATTACTGGTTAAAATAAAGTGGACTTGTGAAATATGCATACCTGCATTATTGAAGTTAATTGTCGTTGCAAAGTTTGTTCGTGAATCTAAGTTTGCGCCAAAGTTTAGTTTCATCAAAGGAGAGTATGTACCTACTACATAATTTGCGCAAATCCCTTTTACACCGTCTTCGAGTTTACTCATCCGACCGCACTAAACTTTTCCATAAAAACTTTGACCCTTGTAATTAAATTTATTATCGGTAGCACTGTTCGCCGGTCTGCTAGTTTTACTATCGCCGGATAAATTCTTTAATTTCGGAGCAATAAAAATTTAAAGCCAACCTCTCCTCGATGTTTTATAGCAAGTTTTTTTTCGTAGAATTTATGGCGACTCCAAACCAGGTTTAGAGATCCTTTAGCTTCTATTAAAATACTAGCGCAGACCAGTGCCTAGATGGCGGCACTGGTCTGCGCTAGTATTTTAATTTTTTTTTCACATTGTTCTTGAATGGCGAACCCTTGATAAAGCTGTTATTAAACTTGTTATTGGCCGTTCAATATTTTCGAAACGAACTTGTCTGTCTAGTCCTTCTTGGTAGTGTAGTACACAACATACCTGCCTAACAAGCGTGAGACCAGGGTTCGATTCCCCGCCGAGACAGAGGTATTTTCAACCAGGGCGGTACTAAACGGGGGTTTAGTGAGAGGTTCCTCCTTTATAGTCTTGTCTGTGTATAATAAGTAATTTTTGAAACACTCCTTAAAAGACAGTAGTTGTCCTGACGTTGTGGGGTCTTTTCTGTCTAGTCTTGTCTGTCTAGTCTCGTCTGTCAAGTCTTGTCTGTCTAGTGTTGTCTGTCTAGTCTTGTCTGTCTAATCTTGTCTGTCTAGTCTTGTCTGTCTAGTCTTGTCTGTCTAGTGTTGTCTGTCTAGTGTTGTCTGTCTAGTCTTGTCTGTCTAGTCTTGTCTGTCTAGTCTTGTCTGTCTAGTCTTGTCTGTCTAGTCTTGTCTGTCTAGTCTTGTCTGTCTAGTCTTGTCTGTCTAGTCTTGTCTGTCTAGTCTTGTCTGTCTAGTCTTGTCTGTCTAGTCTTGTCTGTCTAGTCTTGTCTGTCTAGTCTTGTCTGTCTAGTCTCGTCTGTCAAGTCTTGTCTGTCTAGTGTTGTCTGTCTAGTCTTGTCTGTCTAATCTTGTCTGTCTAGTCTTGTCTGTCTAGTCTTGTCTGTCTAGTGTTGTCTGTCTAGTGTTGTCTGTCTAGTCTTGTCTGTCTAGTCTTGTCTGTCTAGTCTTGTCTGTCTAGTCTTGTCTGTCTAGTCTTGTCTGTCTAGTCTTGTCTGTCTAGTCTTGTCTGTCTAGTCTTGTCTGTCTAGTCTTGTCTGTCTAGTCTTGTCTGTCTAGTCTTGTCTGTCTAGTCTTGTCTGTCTAGTCTTGTCTGTCTAGTCTTGTCTGTCTAGTCTTGTCTGTCTAGTCTTGTCTGTCTAGTCTTGTCTGTCTAGTCTTGTCTGTCTAGTCTTGTCTGTCTAGTCTTGTCTGTCTAGTCTTGTCTGTCTAGTCTTGTCTGTCTAGTCTTGTCTGTCTAGTCTTGTCTGTCTAGTCTTGTCTGTCTAGTCTTGTCTGTCTAGTCTTGTCTGTCTAGTCTTGTCTGTCTAGTCTTGTCTGTCTAGTCTTGTCTGTCTAGTCTTGTCTGTCTAGTCTTGTCTGTCTAGTCTTGTCTGTCTAGTCTTGTCTGTCTAGTCTTGTCTGTCTAGTCTTGTCTGTCTAGTCTTGTCTGTCTAGTCTTGTCTGTCTAGTCTTGTCTGTCTAGTCTTGTCTGTCTAGTCTTGTCTGTCTAGTCTTGTCTGTCTAGTCTTGTCTGTCTAGTCTTGTCTGTCTAGTCTTGTCTGTCTAGTCTTGTCTGTCTAGTCTTGTCTGTCTAGTCTTGTCTGTCTAGTCTTGTCTGTCTAGTCTTGTCTGTCTAGTCTTGTCTGTCTAGTCTTGTCTGTCTAGTCTTGTCTGTCTAGTCTTGTCTGTCTAGTCTTGTCTGTCTAGTCTTGTCTGTCTAGTCTTGTCTGTCTAGTCTTGTCTGTCTAGTCTTGTCTGTCTAGTCTTGTCTGTCTAGTCTTGTCTGTCTAGTCTTGTCTGTCTAGTCTTGTCTGTCTAGTCTTGTCTGTCTAGTCTTGTCTGTCTAGTCTTGTCTGTCTAGTCTTGTCTGTCTAGTCTTGTCTGTCTAGTCTTGTCTGTCTAGTCTTGTTGTTGCTCTCGATGTCGCCGTAGTGGTACTCGATCCGGAACTTACGGAGAACCTTAATAATAAGCTGATTTGCATTTTGACGAGACTCTTGGCAAGGCAGAACTTTGGCCCGAGGCCGAACGGGATGGTGGCAAGGCTTCCATGTCCCTGTTGGCATCCTGGCGGGATCACCGTTCAGGCTTGAACTTCAACGCGTCCTCGTAGTACTCCTCGCGATAAACACGAAAGTGCCTTTGGGTATCTTGTAATGGTGAATGGTGATGTCCCTAGTCAAGATGCGACTTAGTACTTAACATAATTGGGTATTCCGCCCGCAGGCTCGACAAATTCGTCGCGATAAACACGAACGTAGCTTTAGTTACTTTGTAGTGGTGAATGCTGATGTCCCTAGTAAAGATGCGATTTAGTACCCGACCACCCATTCGTTTAGTCTGAGACTTCCGTTCAGGCAAGAATTAAGATAAGTCATTTGGGACAAGCTCTCCTTAGTCATCTTTTCCAGGAACCTGATAATCTCCTTTTAGAGCTTCCCCCGAGCGCGGGGGGTTCATGGACAGAGGATACATCAAAAAGCCGGCGCTGTGGCTACACATATTCACCCCTAGTTAGATCATATCCAAGAGAACAGTCAATATATCATCGGTATTAAAATGAAACGGCCTAAGCTAGTCTGTGCTCATCTAGGGCCTTCTCTATGGCTTCTAGGCTTCTCTATGTGAGCGGATCTATGAAAGCATCTATGAAAGGATGTGTCTAAAACTCTGTCGAACTGGTCATCAACATGAAGATGGCCTTTCTGCTGCCCCATGGATTGCACCCAGCCGCTTAGACGGAGTCTAAAGTTCTGACCTGGCCGAAGCCGTCAAGGGCGAAAAAGAATCCATCAGGAAGTGCGAATGTTGTCCTTGATGAGGAAGTTGTTGATGGGGGAGGACTTCTTGGGTACGTTCTTGGGGTTGGCCTTGGCTTCCTTGGGGTTGGCCTTGGCTTCCTTGGGGTTGGCCTTGCGCTCGTCTCTGTTCGTTTAGGCTTTTCTATGTGGGAGTATCTATGAAAGAATCCATGAAAGAATCTGTCTAAAACTATGTTGAACTGATCTTCAACAAGAAGATGGCCTTCCTGCTGCCACAGGGATTGCACCCAAGCGTTTAGACGGCGGTCCTGGCCAAAGCCGTCAAGGGCGCCACATAATCCATCAGGAAGTGCGAATGCTGTCCTTGATGAGGAAGTTGTCGATGGGGTAGGACTCCTTGGGTACGTTATTGGGGTTGGCCGTGGCTTCCTTCAGCGCGTTCTCCGCCTTCTTCAGGTGGTTGACTAGCACGTGGTCGATTCGTATCGCAATGCTCCACCAGCCCCTTTCATGCTGGCGTCTCACAAACCTTCCACAAATGAAATTCCTGATGGATTATGTGGCGCCCTAGACGGCTTCGGCCATTACCGCCGTCTAAACGGGCTACGTTAAATTCCTGGGAGAGCAGGAAGGACATCTTTTGTTGAAGATCAGACACTCCAGACACTCATAGACACTCCAAACCCGACTTGTCCAGTTCGTCCTTGAAGTTCTTGGGCACCTTCTGCTAGCGGTTCTTTATCGCCTGAATCCTCCTCACCAGGCTATCGTACGTGTCTAAAACTCGAACTGCTTCTCCACGCGCTCGGCCAGTGCAAACTCAATTTGGTTACGCAACGTCTCCCATGCCGGCTCATGCATGACGAATGGGCCGGAGTTCTTGTACATCATGTACTGCAGCCGGTACTTCACGATACAGTCCAGGTTGGACCGGATCGGGCGGAAGCCCTCGTTCTCGAACACCGCGCCGGCGTGTTCGGTTTTGCTAGCGATCACCACGACCCCATCGAAGGGCCCGTGCAGCCGCACCACCGGGCCGTACTCATCGAGAAGGTAGCGGAATATGCCTAGTCTTGTCTGTCTAGTCTTGTCTGTCTAGTCTTGTCTGTCTAGTCTTGTCTGTCTAGTCTTGTCTGTCTAGTCTTGTCTGTCTAGTCTTGTCTGTCTAGTCTTGTCTGTCTAGTCTTGTCTGTCTAGTCTTGTCTGTCTAGTCTTGTCTGTCTAGTCTTGTCTGTCTAGTCTTGTCTGTCTAGTCTTGTCTGTCTAGTCTTGTCTGTCTAGTCTTGTCTGTCTAGTCTTGTCTGTCTAGTCTTGTCTGTCTAGTCTTGTCTGTCTAGTCTTGTCTGTCTAGTCTTGTCTGTCTAGTCTTGTCTGTCTAGTCTTGTCTGTCTAGTCTTGTCTGTCTAGTCTTGTCTGTCTAGTCTTGTCTGTCTAGTCTTGTCTGTCTAGTCTTGTCTGTCTAGTCTTGTCTGTCTAGTCTTGTCTGTCTAGTCTTGTCTGTCTAGTCTTGTCTGTCTAGTCTTGTCTGTCTAGTCTTGTCTGTCTAGTCTTGTCTGCCTAGTCTTGTCTGTCTAGTCTTGTCTGTCTAGTCTTGTCTGTCTAGTCTTGTCTGTCTAGTCTTGTCTGTCTAGTCTTGTCTGTCTAGTCTTGTCTGTCTAGTCTTGTCTGTTTAGTCTTGTCTGTCTGTCCTCCTCGGTGGTGTAGTTGACAACATACCCGCCTTTCAATGCGGGAGACCCGGGTTCGAATCCTGGACGGGGAGACAACAACTAGGGCGGTTTTCATTAACCGTCCGGGCTGCCCACCCTGAATGAATGCAGAATATGCGATACCGGGGTGGCGCATACTAAAAGCCAAGGTGGAATAGGGGGTTTAGTGAGAGCTTCCCCCGAACCACTTTTTAAAAAAAGTCTTGTCTGTCTAGTCTTGTCTGTCTAGTCTTGTCTGTCTAGTCTTGTCTGTCTAGTCTTGTCTGTCTAGTCTTGTCTGTCTAGTCTTGTCTGTCTAGTCTTGTCTGTCTAGTCTTGTCTGTCTAGTCTTGTCTGTCTAGTCTTGTCTGTCTAGTCTTGTCTGTCTAGTCTTGTCTGTCTAGTCTTGTCTGTCTAGTCTTGTCTGTCTAGTCTTGTCTGTCTAGTCTTGTCTGTCTAGTCTTGTCTGTCTAGTCTTGTCTGTCTAGTCTTGTCTGTCTAGTCTTGTCTGTCTAGTCTTGTCTGTCTAGTCTTGTCTGTCTAGTCTTGTCTGTCTAGTCTTGTCTGTCTAGTCTTGTCTGTCTAGTCTTGTCTGTGTAGTCTTGTCTGTCTAGTCTTGTCTGTCTAGTCTTGTCTGTCTAGTCTTGTCTGTCTAGTCTTGTCTGTCTAGTCTTGTCTGTCTAGTCTTGTCTGTCTAGTCTTGTCTGTCTAGTCTTGTCTGTCTAGTCTTGTCTGTCTAGTCTTGTCTGTCTAGTCTTGTCTGTCTAGTCTTGTCTGTCTAGTCTTGTCTGTCTAGTCTTGTCTGTCTAGTCTTGTCTGTCTAGTCTTGTCTGTCTAGTCTTGTCTGTCTAGTCTTGTCTGTCTAGTCTTGTCTGTCTAGTCTTGTCTGTCTAGTCTTGTCTGTCTAGTCTTGTCTGTCTAGTCTTGTCTGTCTAGTCTCGTCTGTCAAGTCTTGTCTGTCTAGTGTTGTCTGTCTAGTCTTGTCTGTCTAATCTTGTCTGTCTAGTCTTGTCTGTCTAGTCTTGTCTGTCTAGTGTTGTCTGTCTAGTGTTGTCTGTCTAGTCTTGTCTGTCTAGTCTTGTCTGTCTAGTCTTGTCTGTCTAGTCTTGTCTGTCTAGTCTTGTCTGTCTAGTCTTGTCTGTCTAGTCTTGTCTGTCTAGTCTTGTCTGTCTAGTCTTGTCTGTCTAGTCTTGTCTGTCTAGTCTTGTCTGTCTAGTCTTGTCTGTCTAGTCTTGTCTGTCTAGTCTTGTCTGTCTAGTCTTGTCTGTCTAGTCTTGTCTGTCTAGTCTTGTCTGTCTAGTCTTGTCTGTCTAGTCTTGTCTGTCTAGTCTTGTCTGTCTAGTCTTGTCTGTCTAGTCTTGTCTGTCTAGTCTTGTCTGTCTAGTCTTGTCTGTCTAGTCTTGTCTGTCTAGTCTTGTCTGTCTAGTCTTGTCTGTCTAGTCTTGTCTGTCTAGTCTTGTCTGTCTAGTCTTGTCTGTCTAGTCTTGTCTGTCTAGTCTTGTCTGTCTAGTCTTGTCTGTCTAGTCTTGTCTGTCTAGTCTTGTCTGTCTAGTCTTGTCTGTCTAGTCTTGTCTGTCTAGTCTTGTCTGTCTAGTCTTGTCTGTCTAGTCTTGTCTGTCTAGTCTTGTCTGTCTAGTCTTGTCTGTCTAGTCTTGTCTGTCTAGTCTTGTCTGTCTAGTCTTGTCTGTCTAGTCTTGTCTGTCTAGTCTTGTCTGTCTAGTCTTGTCTGTCTAGTCTTGTCTGTCTAGTCTTGTCTGTCTAGTCTTGTCTGTCTAGTCTTGTCTGTCTAGTCTTGTCTGTCTAGTCTTGTCTGTCTAGTCTTGTCTGTCTAGTCTTGTCTGTCTAGTCTTGTCTGTCTAGTCTTGTCTGTCTAGTCTTGTCTGTCTAGTCTTGTCTGTCTAGTCTTGTCTGTCTAGTCTTGTCTGTCTAGTCTTGTCTGTCTAGTCTTGTCTGTCTAGTCTTGTCTGTCTAGTCTTGTCTGTCTAGTCTTGTCTGTCTAGTCTTGTTGTTGCTCTCGATGTCGCCGTAGTGGTACTCGATCCGGAACTTACGGAGAACCTTAATAATAAGCTGATTTGCATTTTGACGAGACTCTTGGCAAGGCAGAACTTTGGCCCGAGGCCGAACGGGATGGTGGCAAGGCTTCCATGTCCCTGTTGGCATCCTGGCGGGATCACCGTTCAGGCTTGAACTTCAACGCGTCCTCGTAGTACTCCTCGCGATAAACACGAAAGTGCCTTTGGGTATCTTGTAATGGTGAATGGTGATGTCCCTAGTCAAGATGCGACTTAGTACTTAACATAATTGGGTATTCCGCCCGCAGGCTCGACAAATTCGTCGCGATAAACACGAACGTAGCTTTAGTTACTTTGTAGTGGTGAATGCTGATGTCCCTAGTAAAGATGCGATTTAGTACCCGACCACCCATTCGTTTAGTCTGAGACTTCCGTTCAGGCAAGAATTAAGATAAGTCATTTGGGACAAGCTCTCCTTAGTCATCTTTTCCAGGAACCTGATAATCTCCTTTTAGAGCTTCCCCCGAGCGCGGGGGGTTCATGGACAGAGGATACATCAAAAAGCCGGCGCTGTGGCTACACATATTCACCCCTAGTTAGATCATATCCAAGAGAACAGTCAATATATCATCGGTATTAAAATGAAACGGCCTAAGCTAGTCTGTGCTCATCTAGGGCCTTCTCTATGGCTTCTAGGCTTCTCTATGTGAGCGGATCTATGAAAGCATCTATGAAAGGATGTGTCTAAAACTCTGTCGAACTGGTCATCAACATGAAGATGGCCTTTCTGCTGCCCCATGGATTGCACCCAGCCGCTTAGACGGAGTCTAAAGTTCTGACCTGGCCGAAGCCGTCAAGGGCGAAAAAGAATCCATCAGGAAGTGCGAATGTTGTCCTTGATGAGGAAGTTGTTGATGGGGGAGGACTTCTTGGGTACGTTCTTGGGGTTGGCCTTGGCTTCCTTGGGGTTGGCCTTGGCTTCCTTGGGGTTGGCCTTGCGCTCGTCTCTGTTCGTTTAGGCTTTTCTATGTGGGAGTATCTATGAAAGAATCCATGAAAGAATCTGTCTAAAACTATGTTGAACTGATCTTCAACAAGAAGATGGCCTTCCTGCTGCCACAGGGATTGCACCCAAGCGTTTAGACGGCGGTCCTGGCCAAAGCCGTCAAGGGCGCCACATAATCCATCAGGAAGTGCGAATGCTGTCCTTGATGAGGAAGTTGTCGATGGGGTAGGACTCCTTGGGTACGTTATTGGGGTTGGCCGTGGCTTCCTTCAGCGCGTTCTCCGCCTTCTTCAGGTGGTTGACTAGCACGTGGTCGATTCGTATCGCAATGCTCCACCAGCCCCTTTCATGCTGGCGTCTCACAAACCTTCCACAAATGAAATTCCTGATGGATTATGTGGCGCCCTAGACGGCTTCGGCCATTACCGCCGTCTAAACGGGCTACGTTAAATTCCTGGGAGAGCAGGAAGGACATCTTTTGTTGAAGATCAGACACTCCAGACACTCATAGACACTCCAAACCCGACTTGTCCAGTTCGTCCTTGAAGTTCTTGGGCACCTTCTGCTAGCGGTTCTTTATCGCCTGAATCCTCCTCACCAGGCTATCGTACGTGTCTAGTCTTGTCTGTCTAGTCTTGTCTGTCTAGTCTTGTCTGTCTAGTCTTGTCTGTCTAGTCTTGTCTGTCTAGTCTTGTCTGTCTAGTCTTGTCTGTCTAGTCTTGTCTGTCTAGTCTTGTCTGTCTAGTCTTGTCTGTCTAGTCTTGTCTGTCTAGTCTTGTCTGTCTAGTCTTGTCTGTCTAGTCTTGTCTGTCTAGTCTTGTCTGTCTAGTCTTGTCTGTCTAGTCTTGTCTGTCTAGTCTTGTCTGTCTAGTCTTGTCTGTCTAGTCTTGTCTGTCTAGTCTTGTCTGTCTAGTCTTGTCTGTCTAGTCTTGTCTGTCTAGTCTTGTCTGTCTAGTCTTGTCTGTCTAGTCTTGTCTGTCTAGTCTTGTCTGTCTAGTCTTGTCTGTCTAGTCTTGTCTGTCTAGTCTTGTCTGCCTAGTCTTGTCTGTCTAGTCTTGTCTGTCTAGTCTTGTCTGTCTAGTCTTGTCTGTCTAGTCTTGTCTGTCTAGTCTTGTCTGTCTAGTCTTGTCTGTCTAGTCTTGTCTGTTTAGTAGTTGACAACATACCCGCCTTTCAATGCGGGAGACCCGGGTTCGAATCCTGGACGGGGAGACAACAACTAGGGCGGTTTTCATTAACCGTCCGGGCTGCCCACCCTGAATGAATGCAGAATATGCGATACCGGGGTGGCGCATACTAAAAGCCAAGGTGGAATAGGGGGTTTAGTGAGAGCTTCCCCCGAACCACTTTTTAAAAAAAGTCTTGTCTGTCTAGTCTTGTCTGTCTAGTCTTGTCTGTCTAGTCTTGTCTGTCTAGTCTTGTCTGTCTAGTCTTGTCTGTCTAGTCTTGTCTGTCTAGTCTTGTCTGTCTAGTCTTGTCTGTCTAGTCTTGTCTGTCTAGTCTTGTCTGTCTAGTCTTGTCTGTCTAGTCTTGTCTGTCTAGTCTTGTCTGTCTAGTCTTGTCTGTCTAGTCTTGTCTGTCTAGTCTTGTCTGTCTAGTCTTGTCTGTCTAGTCTTGTCTGTCTAGTCTTGTCTGTCTAGTCTTGTCTGTCTAGTCTTGTCTGTCTAGTCTTGTCTGTCTAGTCTTGTCTGTCTAGTCTTGTCTGTCTAGTCTTGTCTGTCTAGTCTTGTCTGTCTAGTCTTGTCTGTCTAGTCTTGTCTGTCTAGTCTTGTCTGTGTAGTCTTGTCTGTCTAGTCTTGTCTGTCTAGTCTTGTCTGTCTAGTCTTGTCTGTCTAGTCTTGTCTGTCTAGTCTTGTCTGTCTAGTCTTGTCTGTCTAGTCTTGTCTGTCTAGTCTTGTCTGTCTAGTCTTGTCTGTCTAGTCTTGTCTGTCTAGTCTTGTCTGTCTAGTCTTGTCTGTCTAGTCTTGTCTGTCTAGTCTTGTCTGTCTAGTCTTGTCTGTCTAGTCTTGTCTGTCTAGTCTTGTCTGTCTAGTCTTGTCTGTCTAGTCTTGTCTGTCTAGTCTTGTCTGTCTAGTCTTGTCTGTCTAGTCTTGTCTGTCTAGTCTTGTCTGTCTAGTCTTGTCTGTCTAGTCTTGTCTGTCTAGTCTTGTCTGTCTAGTCTTGTCTGTCTAGTCTTGTCTGTCTAGTCTTGTCTGTCTAGTCTTGTCTGTCTAGTCTAGTCTGTCTAGTCTTGTCTGTCTAGTCTTGTCTGTCTAGTCTTGTCTGTCTAGTCTTGTCTGTCTAGTCTTGTCTGTCTAGTCTTGTCTGTCTAGTCTTGTCTGTCTAGTCTTGTCTGTCTAGTCTTGTCTGTCTAGTCTTGTCTGTCTAGTATTGTCTGTCTAGTCGTGTCTGTCTAGTCTGTCTAGTCTTGTCTGTCTAGTCTTGTATGTCTAGTCTTGAGCACGTAATAGCAGCTCTCAACCAATCAACGAATCGTAAACCAAACGCAGGTGTGTGTGTTATCAATCATAACTTATATAACAATATCATAACAATAATGAGCATTTACAATAGTGGTCGTAGATAAAAGTAAACACTCATTGAAAGTCAATACTTATATTGTGTTTGACACATCATTTTATGTTACGGGCCCCTAACCTCCTCTAGCTTGGGGGCCAGTATTGCACGAAATACATGGAACAGCGATACTTACCCTACTGGACACCTAGGCGTTAAACCTTAAAACTGTAATTACATCTTCTAAATTGCATCTTTGCGAGTTATCGTGATGGTTTACAATTTCACATTATAAAATGCAAATTGTATAAACTCGACCGGGTCATGCTAGGGTTAAATAAAAACAAAACTGTCTCTAATCTAATTCACGCTAAACACGTAACATAGTATTTGCATAAGAATAGCGATTACATAAATCACAATTCTGCGGCGAGATATTTCCACATACAAACAATCCGGGCGATGATTTCATGGATATCCCACGTGTGTTTTTTTTTCTAGCTCGTATTCCCCCAGCATGCGTCGTTCATTTATTATGTTTTCGTGTGTGTGTAGTGTGCTGTGTCAAGTACAAGAGAATGTGCGTAAAAGCAAGTGATGGCCTCGAAGGTAATTGCTATAGCAACAAAACATACAGTGGGGGGAATACTTTTCTAGTTGGGGGGAAATACTTTCACGTGCTTGAAGGCGGAGTCGAGGCGGACCTTACACCGCCGCCATCATTGTTCGTGACGTCGTAGCGGCTGCACGGTGGCGCCATCACTGTTTATTATTGATTCGGTTCACACTTGCAGCGGAGCTCTGCAATCCGGTTCGTGGTCCGGATTTGACCTTATTTCACCTTCAACGAAACTCCATAGGAATATTTCACTTGTTTTCCTTCGTTAAAAAAGAAATGCATGTTATTGATAAAACTATCTAAAGCGTTTTATTTGTTGAATGTGGGTAGTAGCATTAACCTTATTACTCATTGCGGCCACACAAATAGATTATTCACTAGAAAATAATTACTTTAGAGAATTACATTTTTGCAAAAGGCTTTGTGTGATGTAAACATCCCAAGCGGGTACCGTAATTTGTGAATGTAATTGACTTTCATTCGTCCTTCACGCACAAAAAACTTGTGTTCAAAGGGAGATAAAAAAAGTGTCATCATTCAAGCAATGAAAACAAATAATTCTCTCGGGATAATAGCTTTCTCCCGGAATATCGAGTGTTTTTCTCCGGCTCCATTCAACCGTTAACGGAATCACCCATAAAAAGGATCCGACGTGTCGCTTTTATTATTAAATCAAATGGAGCTAATATCGTCCGCTGCATTATTTCAAAACGTTCGTTTCAAATCAAGAAAATGACTTGTAAATGGGAACGTCGATGTGTTTCTGCGTAAAATACAAAGCGCCGTCACACACCTGCTGGTTATGTTTCATGCAAGACGCCTAGACGTTAGATTCGTGGAATGCAGGATATGCATGCATATGAATAAGCCTCGTCGAATATCTTAATATGTAAACAGTATCTTAATTATATAAGCTTTGAATAACAAGTTTTTATTTAACAATAAACCAAAATCAATATATAAAAATATCAAATTTCAATTTAAAATATCAAAAGGTCAAATAACTTTCTATCTGCACGCTAGAATCCGTTGGAAACTAATTAGAATTGAATTGACTAATTTGAATAAACATTTTTGCAACATCAGGCCGTTAATTAATTGTACGAATGTCGGAAGTAATTTAATTGAAAATAGGTTTGTAAATCTGGTGCAGTTAATTTGCGCATAAATTTCGACCGTAAGTGCTTTTTAATTATGGGAACTAATCCGCTGTGAGTCAGCGATTTTCAATTCCGAGGTATTTACGGCGATAAGAGACAGCGGATCTTGATTTGTCATTGGCGATAAAAATGGCATTTCTCTCGCCCATTAAAACTGTGCATCGCGTTATCTGATGACAAGTGAATGGGGTCATAAATTTAGGCGAGTTTTTTTTTTTTGTTACACGCCGAGAATCGTAAAAAGGCTAAATGCCGTTCACCCAAGAGGGATTTAAAAATACATTTGTTTAAGGTTTTTTATAGTCTAGTCTGGCTGCATTTTTCCAGGAAAAAAAACTTGTTTTGACATCATAATTCTAATCCACAATTTATATGGATTTTAACGAGTTTCTTTTTCATAGAAAGTTTTGATATTTAGACTGGCTCTTCAAAGTTTTTGTAATAAAAAATTTGTAACAAAAACCAGCAATCTCACTTGTTTACTATCGTAGTATAATAAAAACATTATTGTTCTGCTTTTTTCTCCTTCGAATAGAATTGAGCAAACAAAAGCTATTTTTAAGTGGAACAGCATGAAACAAAAACAAATCATTATAAAATTATATTTTATTTAACATTTCCTTGCCATAAAAAAAACCTCAGTATTTTAAAACCTAAACTACTTTTTTAATTTAAGATTATAAACTACGTATTTCACGTGTATTTAAGTGATAGGTATAGGTATAGGATATTTATGCTAAATGTAGATTGTAGATTTCGATAGTGACTTGTACTGCGACAATTACAGATTCTATTGTACCCCACCGTCTTCCACTAAACGTTGTTATACTTACCCCTTTAGAGCGCCTCCTCTACTCTTGATTCCTTTAATCAGTCATCAATTGCAGTGTTTTGACACGTCCAGCCAAAGGATCTTGGCAGTGAGGCTCTTCCGGGCTCTGCTCCCGATTATTTATCATCAAATCCCTATCAATTATTGTCAATTACAATCAGATTTTGTTAATTTGTCAATTCTCGCCAAGTCTTCTCAATTCCTGTCAATTCTTGTCTTCTCAATTCCTGTCAATTCTTGTCTTCTCAATTCCTGTCAATTCTTCTCAATTCCTGTCAGTTTTTGTCAATTCATGTCAATTCTTATCAATTCCAGCCAGTTTTTGTCAATTCCTGTCAATTCTTGGCAATTCCTGTCAATTTTTATCAATTCCTGTCAGTTTTGTCAATTCATGTCAATTGCAGTCAGTTTTTGTCAATTTGTATCAATTCTCGTCAAGTCTTCTCAATTCCTGTCAATTCTTGTCTTCTCAATTCCTCTCAATTCCTGTCAATTCTTATCAATTCCTGTCAGTTTTTGTCAATTCTTGTCAATTCTTATCAATTCCAGCCAGTTTTTGTCAATTCCTGTCAATTCTCGGCAATTTCTGTCAATTCTTATCAATTCCTGTCAGTTTTTGCCAATTCCTGTCAATTCTTGCCAATTCCAGTCAGTTTTTGTCAATTCCTGTTAATACTTGTCAGAATTGACAGGAATTGAATAAGAATTGACAGGAATTACCAAGAATTGACAGGAATTGACAAAAACTGACTGAAATTGACAAGAATTTACAGCTATTGACATAAACTGACAGGAATTGATAAGAATTGACAGAAATTGAGAAGGCCAGAATTGACAGGAATTGAGAAGACTTAACGAGAATTGATACAAATTGACAAAAACTGACTGGAATTGAAAAGTGTTGACAGAAATTGACAAAAACTGACAAGAATCGACAGGAATCTAGAAGAATTGACGGGAATAGACAGGAATTGACCGGAAAGTTTTTTTTTTTAATTTTTTTGAAATTCCAGTCTGTTTTTTCAATTTGTATCAATTCTCGTCAAGTCTTCTCAATTCATGTCAATTCTTGTCTTCTCATTTCCTGTCAATTCTTGTCAATTCCTGTCAATTCCCGTCAATTCACGTCAATTCTTCTCGATTCCTGTCGATTCTTGTCAGTTTTTTTCAATTCCTGTCAACTCTTTTCAATTCCAGTCAGTTTTTGTCAATTCCTGTCAATTCTTGGTAATTCCTGTCAATTCTTATCAATTCCTGTCAATTCTTACCAATTCCTGTCAGTTTTTGTCAATTCATGTCAATTCTTGTCAATTCCAGTCAGTTTTTGTCAATTTGTATCAATTCTCGTCAAGTCTTCTCAATTCCTGTCAATTCTTGTCTTCTCAATTCCTGTCAATTCTTGTCAATTCCTGTCAATTCTTCGCAATTCCTGTCGATTCTTGTCAGTTTTTGTCAATTCCTGTCAATTCTTATCAATTCCAGTCAGTTTTTGTCAATTTGTATCAATTCTCGTCAAGTCTTCTCAATTCCTGTCAATTCTTGTCTTCTCAATTCCTGTCAATTATTATCAATTCTTGTCAGTTTTTGTCAATTCCTGTCAATTCTTGTCTTCTCAATTCCTCTCAATTCCTGTCAATTCTTATCAATTCCTGTCAGTTTTTGTCAATTCTTGTCAATTCTTATCAATTCCAGCCAGTTTTTGTCAATTCCTGTCAATTCTCGGCAATTTATGTCAATTCTTATCAATTCCTGTCAGTTTTGTCAATTCATGTCAATTCTTGTCAATTGCAGTCAGTTTTTGTCAATTCCTGTCAATTCTTGTCTTCTCAATTCCTCTCAATTCCTGTCAATTCTTATCAATTCCTGTCAGTTTTTGTCAATTCTTGTCAATTCTTATCAATTCCAGCCAGTTTTTGTCAATTCCTGTCAATTCTCGGCAATTTCTGTCAATTCTTATCAATTCCTGTCAGTTTTTGCCAATTCCTGTCAATTCTTGCCAATTCCAGTTAGTTTTTGTCAATTCCTGTTAATACTTGTCAGAATTGACAGGAATTGAATAAGAATTGACAGGAATTACCAAGAATTGACAGGAATTGACAAAAACTGACTGGAATTGACAAGAATTTACAGGTATTGACATAAACTGACAGGAATTGATAAGAATTGACAGGAATTGAGAAGGCAAGATTTGACAGGAATTGAGAAGACTTAACGAGAATTGATACAAATTGACAAAAACTGACTGGAATTGAAAAGTGTTGACAGAAATTGACAAAAACTGACAAGAATCGACAGGAATCTAGAAGAATTGACGGGAATTGACAGGAATTGACCGGAAAGTTTTTTTTTTAATTTTTTTGAAATTCCAGTCTGTCTTTTCAATTTGTATCAATTCTCGTCAAGTCTTCTCAATTCATGTCAATTCTTGTCTTCTCATTTCCTGTCAATTCTTGTCAATTCCTGTCAATTCCCGTCAATTCACGTCAATTCTTCTCGATTCCTGTCGATTCTTGTCGGTTTTTTTCAATTCCTGTCAACTCTTTTCAATTCCAGTCAGTTTTTGTCAATTCCTGTCAATTCTTGGTAATTCCTGTCAATTCTTATCAATTCCTGTCAATTCTTACCAATTCCTGTCAGTTTTTGTCAATTCATGTCAATTCTTGTCAATTCCAGTCAGTTTTTGTCAATTTGTATCAATTCTCGTCAAGTCTTCTCAATTCCTGTCAATTCTTGTCTTCTCAATTACTGTCAATTCTTGTCAATTCCTGTCAATTCTTCGCAATTCCTGTCGATTCTTGTCAGTTTTTGTCAATTCCTGTCAATTCTTATCAATTCCAGTCAGTTTTTGTCAATTTGTATCAATTCTCGTCAAGTCTTCTCAATTCCTGTCAATTCTTGTCTTCTCAATTCCTGTCAATTCTTGTCAATTCTTGTCAATTCCTGTCAATTCTTCGCAATTCCTGTCGATTCTTGTGTTTTTGTCAATTCCTGTCAATTCTTATCAATTCCAGTCAGTTTTTGTCAATTTGTATCAATTCTCGTCAAGTCTTCTCAATTCCTGTCAATTCTTGTCTTCTCAATTCCTGTCAATTATTATCAATTCTTGTCAGTTTTTGTCAATTCCTGTCAATTCTTGTCTTCTCAATTCCTCTCAATTCCTGTCAATTCTTATCAATTCCTGTCAGTTTTTGTCAATTCTTGTCAATTCTTATCAATTCCAGCCAGTTTTTGTCAATTCCTGTAAATTCTCTGCAATTTATGTCAATTCTTATCAATTCCTGTCAGTTTTGTCAATTCATGTCAATTCTTGTCAATTGCAGTCAGTTTTTGTCAATTCCTGTCAATTCTTGTCTTCTCAATTCCTCTCAATTCCTGTCAATTCTTATCAATTCCTGTCAGTTTTTGTCAATTCTTGTCAATTCTTATCAATTCCAGCCAGTTTTTGTCAATTCCTGTCAATTCTCGGCAATTTATGTCAATTCTTATCAATTCCTGTCAGTTTTTGTCAATTCTTGTCAATTCTTATCAATTCCAGCCAGTTTTTGTCTATTCCTGTCAATTCTCGGCAATTTATGTCAATTCTTATCAATTCCTGTCAGTTTTGTCAATTCATGTCAATTCTTGTCAATTGCAGTCAGTTTTTGTCAATTCCTGTCAATTCTTGTCTTCTCAATTCCTCTCAATTCCTGTCAATTCTTATCAATTCCTGTCAGTTTTTGTCAATTCTTGTCAATTCTTATCAATTCCAGCCAGTTTTTGTCAATTCCTGTCAATTCTCGGCAATTTCTGTCAATTCTTATCAATTCCTCTCAGTTTTTGCCAATTCCTGTCATTTCTTGCCAATTCCAGTTAGTTTTTGTCAATTCCTGTTAATACTTGTCAGAATTGACAGGAATTGAATAAGAATTGACAGGAATTACCAAGAATTGACAGGAATTGACAAAAACTGACTGGAATTGACAAGAATTTACAGGTATTGACATAAACTGACAGGAATTGATAAGAATTGACAGGAATTGAGAAGGCAAGAATTGACAGGAATTGAGAAGACTTAACGAGAATTGATACAAATTGACAAAAACTGACTGGAATTGAAAAGTGTTGACAGGAATTGACAAAAACTGACAAGAATCGACAGGAATCGACAGGAATCGAGAAGAATTGACGGGAATTGACAGGAATTGACAAGAATTGACAGGAATTGACAAAAATTGACAGGAAAGTTTTTTTTTTAATTTTTTTGAAATTCCAGTCAGTTTTTTCAATTTGTATCAATCCTCGTCAAGTCTTCTCAATTCCTGTCAATTCTTGTCTTCTCAATTCCTGTCAATTCTT
The DNA here is from genome assembly GCA_944588485.1 of Phosphuga atrata. Lineage (NCBI taxonomy): Eukaryota > Metazoa > Arthropoda > Insecta > Coleoptera > Silphidae > Phosphuga > Phosphuga atrata. Next base: position 72,737,444 of record OX155898.1, on the reverse strand, counting down.
ATCAATTCCTGTAAATTCTTATAAACTCTTGTCAATTTCTGTCAATTCTTATCAACTCTTGTCAATTCTTATCAACTCTTGTCAATTCTTATCAATTCCTGTCAACTCTTTTCAATTCCAGTCAGTTTTTGTCAATTTGTATCAATTCTTGTTAAGTTTTCTCAATTCCTGTCAATTCTTATCAATTTATGTCAGTTATTGTCAATACCTGTAAATTCTTGTCAATTCCAGTCATTTTTTGTCAATTCCTGTCAATTCTTGGTAATTCCTGTCAATTCTTATCAATTCCTGTCAATTCTTATCAATTCCTGTCAGTTTTTGTCAATTCATGTCAATTCTTGTCAATTACAGTCAGTTTTTGTCAATTTGTATCAATTCTCGTCAAGTCTTCTCAATTCCTGTCAATTCTTGTCTTCTCAATTCCTGTCATTTCTTGTCAATTCCTGTCAATTCTTCGCAATTCCTGTCGATTCTTGTCAGTTTTTGTCAATTCCTGTCAATTCTTATCAATTCCAGTCAGTGTTTGTCAATTTGTATCAATTCTCGTCAAGTCTTCTCAATTCCTGTCAATTCTTGTCTTCTCAATTCCTGTCAATTCTTGTCAATTCCTGTCAATTCTTCGCAATTCCTGTCGATTCTTGTGTTTTTGTCAATTCCTGTCAATTCTTATCAATTCCAGTCAGTTTTTGTCAATTTGTATCAATTCTCGTCAAGTCTTCTCAATTCCTGTCAATTCTTGTCTTCTCAATTCCTGTCAATTATTATCAATTCTTGTCAGTTTTTGTCAATTCCTGTCAATTCTTGTCTTCTCAATTCCTCTCAATTCCTGTCAATTCTTATCAATTCCTGTCAGTTTTTGTCAATTCTTGTCAATTCTTATCAATTCCAGCCAGTTTTTGTCAATTCCTGTCAATTCTCGGCAATTTCTGTAAATTCTTATCAATTCCTGTCAGTTTTTGCCAATTCCTGTCAATTCTTGCCAATTCCAGTCAGCTTTCGTCAATTCCTGTTAATACTTGTCACAATTGACAGGAATTGAATAAGAATTGACAGGAATTACCAAGAATTGACAGGAATTGACAAAAACTGACTGGAATTGACAAGAATTTACAAGTATTGACATAAACTGACAGGAATTGATAAGAATTGACAGGAATTGAGAAGGCAAGAATTGACAGGAATTGAGAAGACTTAACGAGAATTGATACAAATTGACAAAAACTGACTGGAATTGAAAAGTGTTGACAGGAATGGACAAAAACTGACAAGAATCGACAGGAATCGAGAAGAATTGACGGGAATTGACAAGAATTGACAGGAATTGACAAGAATTGACAGGAAAGTTTTTTTTTTAATTTTTTTGAAATTCCAGTCAGTTTTTTCAATTTGTATCAATTCTCGTCACATCTTCTCAATTCATGTCAATTCTTGTCTTCTCATTTCCTGTCAATTCTTGTCAATTCCTGTCAATTCCCGTCAATTCTTCTCGATTCCTGTCGATTCTTGTCAGTTTTTTTCAATTCCTGTCAACTCTTTTCAATTCCAGTCAGTTTTTGTCAATTTGTATCAATTCTCGTTAAGTCTTCTCAATTCCTGTCAATTCTTGCCTTCTCAATTCCTGTCAATTCTTATCAATTCCTGTCAGTTATTGTCAATACCTGTAAATTCTTGTCAATTCCAGTCAGTTTTTGTCAATTCCTGTCAATTCTTGGTAATTCCTGTCAATTCTTTTCTATTCCTGTCAATTCTTATCAATTCCTGTCAGTTTTTGCCAATTCCTGTCAATTCTTGCCTTCTCAATTCCTGTCAATTCTTATCAATTCCTGTCAGTTATTGTCAATACCTGTAAATTCTTGTCAATTCCAGTCAGTTTTTGTCAATTCCTGTCAATTCTTGGTAATTCCTGTCAATTCTTTTCTATTCCTGTCAATTCTTATCAATTCCTGTCAGTTTTTGTTAATTCATGTCAATTCTTGTCAATTCCAATCAGTTTTTGTCAATTTGTATCAATTCTCGTCAAGTCTTCTCAATTCCTGTCAATTCTTGTCTTCTCAATTCCTGTCAATTCTTGTCTTCTCAATTCCTGTCAATTATTATCAATTCTTGTCAGTTTTTGTCAATTCCTGTCAATTCTCGTCAATTTCTGTCAATTCTTATCAATTCCTGTCAGTTTTTGCCAATTCCTGTCAATTCTTGCCAATTCCAGTCAGTTTTTGTCAATTCCTGTTAATACTTGTCAGAATTGACAGGAATTGAATAAGAATTGACAGGAATTACCAAGAATTGACAGGAATTGACAAAAACTGACTGGAATTGACAAGAATTTACAGGTATTGACATAAACTGACAGGAATTGATAAGAATTGACAGGAATTGAGAAGGCAAGAATTGACAGGAATTGAGAAGACTTAACGAGAATTGATACAAATTGACAAAAACTGACTGGAATTGAAAAGAGTTGACGGGAATTGAAAAAAACTGACAAGAATCGACAGGAATCGAGAAGAATTGACGGGAATTGACAGGAATTGACAAGAATACAGATTTTCATAAATTATAGCTTAGAACCTCCTCGCTCACGTCAGCTTTCAAATAAAAAAAACCGCATCAAAATCGGACCATTTGTTTAGGAGTTACGATTCCACAAATAGGGACAGACGGACAGACTGACTCACAATAAAGTAAAGAATTTAGAGAAACGTTTTAGACAAAACTTGTTGCAAATTTAATGTTGTCTAAGAATCTTTTTTAAAAAAAAAATTGGCATTGCGTTATAAGAAATTGATATTTACTTCACAGGTTTAATAGCAGGTTGTTTTGAAAACAAAAACTGAATGTTTGACGTTATTACTCAGAACCTAGATGAAATAGTCAAAACTGTTTTAAATGAGAGTTATAGAGAATTTAATTCTCAATAAAAGTTGTTTTAACCAATTTTCTGCAATTTCGTTTTTTTTGTGCAAAAAATTGTAAAAAACCGAGTGAAGGTTCAATTTGGGCCAAGTCAACTTTAAGGGATGATATCAGGAGAACTAAACAAGTTAGGCAAAAACTCTTTGGACAAAACTCTAATGCTTTATAAGAATTTACCTCCTTTGGTGTTGTATTAATGAATAACTCCATAAAAATTCCTGATGTATTATACCCTATTATGTATCCTGATGTATTATTATAAAGGATGTGGAATATTCAGCTTAATATATTGAATAGAACTAATGTTTCTTAGAACGTTCAGCGCCCCCGTGGCAAAAGCTGCTAACTAGTAAAAACGCACAGTGACGGGAACACTATTTGGTCGTTGTCGATGAAATGTAAGTAAACGTAGATTTAATCTGGATTAGATTAAGTTACGTTAAAGCCAGACAAATCCAGACTGAGAGGCTGAGACTTAAAATTAAGTCAATTTTAAAAGAGGTCAGAAAATTTTCACTACGTCTATGTGTTTTGTTTAAGTGACGCGAGTTGTTGCCATAGTAACAACAAACAGAAATCATTTAATAATGAAACTCCATTTGATTTACATTCGACTTTTACGCACGATTTTTATACTTTTATACGCGATTGTAATAATGGTCTTATAAGACTCCATTTGATTTTTTACGCACGATTTTTATACTTTTATACACGATTGTAATAATGGTCTTATAAGACTCCATTTGATTTTTTACGCATGATTTTTATACTTTTATACACGATTGTAATAATGGTCTTATAAGACTCCATTTGATTTTTTACGCATGATTTTTATACTTTTATACACGATTGTAATAATGGTCTTATAAGACTCCATTTGATTTTTTACGCACGATTTTTATACTTTTATACACGATTGTAATAATGGTCTTATAAGACTCCATTTGATTTTTTACGCACGATTTTTATACTTTTATACACGATTGTAATAATGGTCTTATAAGACTCCATTTGATTTTTTACGCATGATTTTTATACTTTTATACACGATTGTAATAATGGTCTTATAAGACTCCATTTGATTTTTTACGCACGATTTTTATACTTTTATACACGATTGTAATAATGGTCTTATAAGACTCCATTTGATTTTTTACGCACGATTTTTATACTTTTATACACGATTGTAATAATGGTCTTATAAGACTCCATTTGATTTACATTGGACTTTTATGCACGGGGCCAGATACATGAGACTAAATAGACGGGGCTAGATATATGAGACTAGATAGACGGGGATAGATACATGAGACTAGATATACAGGGTTAGATACATGAGACTAGACAGACGAAGCTAAATACACGAGACTATACTAAAATATATAAGGAATTGTTTTGTGTTTTAATTGAATAAACATATTAAGATTTTGATATATCAGTAGTCTGGCAAGGGTGGCCGGATGTTTGGCAGTCATAACAACTCCCTGTTATCTTATCAGCTTTATACTTTTATACACGATTGTAATAATGGTCTTATAAGACTCCATTTGATTTTTTACGCACGATTTTTATACTTTTATACACGATTTTAATAATGGTCTTATGAGACTCCATTTGATTTACATTGGACTTTTACGCATCGGGCTAGATACATGAGACTAGATAGACGGGGCTAGATACATGAGACTAAATAGACGGGGATAGATACATGAGACTAGATAGACAGGGTTAGATACATGAGACTAGACAGACGAAGCTAAATACACTAGACTATACTAAAATATATAAGGAATTGTTTTGTGTTTTAATTGAATAAACATATTAAGATTTTGATATATCAGTAGTCGGGCAAGCGTGGCCGGATGTTTGGCAGTCATAACAACTCCCTGTTATCTTATCAGCTGCACGTGAGTGGAGAAATAATAAATTATGAAGCGCGATCTAATTAATTTCTTAGGATTGTTTATCATTTTATTTAATAAAGATATTAATATTTTGATTTATCGGTAGTCGATTAGGTTTTTAATAGTTACAAATTTTTTTTTTTATAATTTTTAACATTTTGATGCGTTTTAATATTTGTACCAAAAATTAATTGAATAAAATGTAGATAATAAAAAAGGTTTGCGTAATATTGTGTGAAAAACAATGCGAAAACTTGGCATTACAATCGTAAGAAATGACGACCGTGAATTCCGATTTGCAGAGAAAAAAAAAACGTATTGTGTACGAAACGCGTTTTGTCAACAGAACGATTATTTTCGTTTCGCAATAAAAGTATTAATAGTTTCGCGAACAATACGCTTTAACGGTTTTATTTAATACGCGATCCAGGAAGCGATTTCGCATTAGAGGAGAGTTGGCAAGCGAAACGCGACCGGTGATTTATTTAGAAAACAATTTCAAAACAAAAACCGAGCGCCGTAAATCAAGCTGATATAATTTCCGAAAATACACCAGAAACGTTTATAAATAAATTATTTGAAAAGATTACTATTTTTATTCCACCTACTTAGTGCGTATCGTCTCGTTACGTTTATTTAGAATAACGAAAATCCAATCTGATTAACATTTATATTTAGAAATTCTAAAAAAAATCCACGTTTTACAAAAACATTTACTTCATACATCATCTCTTGCTTGAATGGGTTGGCATTTTCCGGGTTTTCTACCGTTTCTGGTGCATGGAAACGCCTCCTAATTTATAATCTAATTTGTTATCATCAGATAAAACGTTGTTACACGATGAGATGCGTCAAAATAGATTATAGACATATAATTGGATTCAATTTACTATGACCAGAATCTGTGTTATCTACCATAGACACATACTCATCATAGCCAGAGGGAAGTTTGAGGGAACGCCCGGCGAAATCGTTCAGAGAAAGTGGATTTAAAACTCAACCCGAACAAAACCACGATGATACCCTTTTAATAGTGTAGCGACATCCCAGTTGCATGGTTGTGATCATAAAAAAACAAGAGTCCTCTAGGACAGCTATTCTCAACGGCTGGTCCGGCGGACCACCAGTGGTCCGCGGAGAAATTTTACTGGTCCGCAGACAATTTTTTCTATCCGCGACAAAAATTTACTTATAAAAACTGAATTTTAATTTATAAAATTACGAAATACAAATATCTTAAACTAATTTTAATTCTATGTAATTTATGATTAGTACGGCACTGAAGAAAAAAAAAGAAAAATAATTACATATCTTTACATTTAAATATTATTGTAAGTAAATGATAATAAAAATGTTACAATTAACTTGTAGTAGTTCTACCAACAGGTAGATTTTTGGTGATGGATATATATTTTTTCTTATTTTGGGGGATGATATCAATTTTTTCCTCGTCAGATCCAAATTATTTAAAATAAATAAATGAACATCATAATTCGACATGTTATGGAAAAATACCGGGATCATTTTAGGTATTTTATAATTCAAATTACAATTTGAGTGGGCGGCTCCCCGAAATTTACCCGTTAAATGATTGTGATCGACGACTTTGTCTGTTACTTGTAATAATTAATTACATATGTGACAAGAAGTGGCCGTATCGTAGGAATTTTGCTCATCTGCAGTTAATTTAATCATCGGAAGTATAACGCTTAAATGTTCCCTGTATAATTCCTTAACATATGCATAGAGGTTCTGACAAAACAATTTCGGGCAATCTTCCCCGGAATAAGTGAAAAATTTACTCAATGAGTCATCGAATGAACATTTTATATTATAGGCGAAACTGTATGGTACATGGATATGTGTCTGATTAGTATAGCTATTGTCAGGGTTCGGTGAGCATGTATCAACAGGTTTTAAAATTGATTCAAAATATGCGTATACAACGCATTTTTCTATCGAAATTTTGAAATTTTAATATATTCCCCGGCATCATATCACCTCTCTTATGTTTTACAAGGTCTTCCGTCGGCATAATAGTGTAAATTTTGCTGCAGTCATTCAATTTATGTTGATTAAACGCGAATGCATTTGAAAAAAAGGTTAAACAGCCGTCACATAAATATTTTTTTCTACAATCTTCCGAGATTTGACTTCTTACAAGCCGTGAAATATTTTTAATATAAACATAATGACCTTTAACCCCTTCTTCCAAATATAATAAATTTACATGTCTTTCCCTAGTCGCATTAGTATGGTAAATTGGTCCTACTACGTCATGTTGTTTAGATTTAAAATTAAACTCCAAGCTATAAACGTTAATACTAATATTATTCATCTGTTCAAATTTAGGAATGTCTTTGATTCTAAGCGGAAACTCTAATCTGTCATATTTTAAAATTGAAGAAAAGTAGGGATATGATGCCGGGCGATCAGAACTCACATTCGTGGGGTGTAATGCGGATACAATGCTCTATAAAAAACAAAATTCGTCTACATTCTGAACATTGATACAAGCTTTCCGATCCCTAATCTCTTTTGGCAGTTCAATAAATGACGACCCACGTATTGGTTTATATTTATTGATATTAATTTCTAAATGGGAAATCTCCCTTAGTGACCAACCCGAATCTTTCTCGTAAGTATCGTTAGAAAAACCGAAAAGAAAGTCTGCTGTATGGGAAAATTTTTCTAGTCCTGAACCTCTCGGTATTGTTCCTTGTAACAGCTGTCCAAAAACTTACATTCAAAAACGAAAGTCGAAAGTAATTTGTTCAACGGGATACCAGTATGAATAAACGTAATTACCTCATTACACCTCTTTGTTTATTGCCTTTTTGTAGGATTTCTCTAAAAAAAAAGCAGAAACAGTTACGAAATCAACGAAGATGCAACTAAAAGATGCTTGTGTATACTTTGTTGCTAAAGATATGCGTGGATTTTTGACCATTTTATGAAATGGATTCATACATTTTGCACAGATACTCGTCGATATGGCTGCTAAATTAGGTCGCAGTTTTAATATTACTGAGGCTTTGCCTCATCGTACTACTTTCTCCAGGCGTTGATGAAAAGGTCTCAGAAAGATTTCTTCTCAGTTTGTAAAAATTCTTACAAATGTAGGCTTAGAGGTTATTCTATCACAGAAAATTTTCCGTTAAATTAGTATTAAGTTTATCCGCGTATTGGAAACATAAGAATTTTATGAAAAAAAAAGTGCGAGTTGTTACTCGTGCACCGAAGGTTCCGTACAAACTTGTAAGTAAGGTATCTTTTTTTTGTGGAGGACGTAGCAAGCACAGTTTCAGTTAACTTGACAAGTGGCCCTCCTGAAATCACGACCATCTTAGTACCGCTGCAAGCATAACCTCAAGATGTCGCTGTCGTACGATGAAATTCTACCCTATATTTTATTACCATACATCCCCCATTCACTATGAGTGTTTAGGGGTTCTGGAACTTCACTATTTGTTTTTACCGCTCAATTTTGCCTGCATACCTATATACCCTGTATAAAGGTATACAGGGTATTTTTTTTACATAACGCGAATATTTTTAAACTTATAAAAAGAAAACTTTATTTTAGTATTACACTTATTCACTAACTTATATTAAGATCTAACTATTTCTAGATCTAATATAAACTAATATATTAACTATTTCTAGATCTATTTCGATACTCTTAACATTCAGTTGTTCAATTGACTGCTTTTGGGCAATTGACTACCAAAAAATATAGGGCGTACTTGATTTAAGTATATGTAGATTATTAGCAAAAATTAGACGAAATATAAAATATACAGGATGTTACGGGAGTATGTCGCATGTCAGTTATGTCGCATGTCAGTTATAAACAAGCAACATTTAGAAATAATATATACCCTGTATATATTATGTATATAGAGCGTACGTGATGAAATGCATAACGAATATAAACAAAGAAAATTCAGTATAAACAGCTTGGTGCCAACACATACTTTTTAACCTTCGGACCTAACCGAGGAGGAACTAACTGTATGCAACCCATATGCTTCTCGAGCCTGACAATACCACTACGACAACATTAGTGTATTTTTATAAGTTTCTAATAGTAAATTCGCATTTTTCTTGTAATTAAACTACATATTTACGGTTTTCAGATTTTTCCCCTTACATGTGCTGTAAGACACCGCTTCTTGCCAAATTTAATGATTCTAGGTCAATGGAAAGTACCCTATAGGTTTTGATTCCCTTATGAAATCGCAAAATATGCGACATAAACGGTCATATCTTTTGATCGCGTTGACTTACAAGTTTGAGTTTTTCACAGCTGAAAGAGACCGCAGACCCGAGTATTTTATACAAATTTCAACTTGTTACCTCTACGCGTTCCTGAGTAAAATTGTCTTGACAGACGGACAACAAAGTGATCCTATAAGGGTTCTGTTTTCGGTACGGAATCCTAAAAAGATCGGCGATAACAAAAAATATATCATAAGATGGACAAGATGTTGAATTCCTATAACATTTCATCTACAGTTTTGGAAAATTGTGTTTTAGCTACAGATAGGGGTACAAATGTTATTAAAGCTTCACGAGGCGACCGTAATATATATTGCGCCTGCCATATTTCAAACACAGTTCTAAAGCATACTTTTGATAACACCCAAACCATGCCTAACGTTTCTAACGTTACAGATTCTTTAGAATTACTTAAGAGCTGCAAATAAATTGTTACTTATTTCGAGCATTGAAGGGCTAATTATGAAGGGGCGCGCAACCGGGATGGGATAGGAGGAAAATTTAAGGTTTGTGGGATGGGACAGTGGGACGAAAATGTGATGGGATGGGCCAGTGACAGGGATGGAATCTGGAACGAGAACCTCGTCCCATGCTCCTCTCTACAAAAAAGTATCACCATTTAACATCCCTAAAGGTAGAAAAGACAAGATTGAACGCGTTTCAGGAATGTATGTCCTTGAAAGTGAAAAGGCCTGGTGCACCCAAGCAGTTATAAGAAAGTAGGTCGATTTTATGTTGCCACACTGTTGAGGGGTCGAAATAGAGGTTTACTAGTTTGGGATTCAACCAGTACTCACCGCGCTAAAGACATCAAAAACTTTCTTGCTGCGAGGAAGATTGATCAAATAATGATAAGAATGGCAGGAATTCCCTGTATAATTCCCTGTATATTTATTGAATTAATAAATATATATAATAAATAATAAATAAATTGAATCCAAAATTTACATCTATACTAAAACTAACATCGAACATAATATAAATAAGAATAATAATAAAAAGGAAAATAAAGCAGGAATGACTGGTTAACTCCAAACACTTGACATTGCAATAAACATTCAAGGATCATTTGACAGAATGGTGAGAAAACAACGAGGTAATTTTGTAAAGCTAGGCTTACAAGAAGTGGTGAGTTGGTTAAAAAAATCGTGGGAACGAATAGGCTTATTCACTAACTTATATTAAGATCTAACTATTTCTAGATCTAATATAAACTAATATATTAACTATTTCTAGATCTATTTCGATACTCTTAACATTCAGTTGTTCAATTGACTGCTTTTGGGCAATTGACTACAGGCTACTTAGACAAGAAGTATTAACGAAGGCTATATTGCAAGACGTGAAAGATTCGAACCAATAAGTTTACAGGAAATGGATTTGGAGGAAAATCAGAACGCAATTCAAAATTTGATAATTTATGATGATGTCCCAGAAGAAGCTGATATGACTGTAATTGAATAAACTGTCTGTCTGTCTGTCTGTCAAGACCAATTTTCTCAGGAACGCGTAGAGGTAACAAGTTGAAATTTGTATCAAATACTCGGGTCTGCGGTCTCTTTCAGCTGTGAAAAAATCAAACTTGTAAGTCAACGCGATCAAAAGATATGACCGTTTATGTTGCATATTTTGCGATTTCACAAAGGAATCAAAACCTATAGGGTACTCCCCGTTGAAGTAGAATCATGAAATTTGGCAAGAAGCGGTGTCTTACAGCACATGTAAAGGGAAAAATCTGAAAACCGTAAATCTTCTTCTTAATGGCACGACAACCGATTGCCGGTCTGGGCCTCCTTCAGCATGTTTCTCCAAGCGGATCTATCACTCGCCAACGTTCTCCAGTCCCGTACTTGAAGTTTTTGTAGGTCAGTTGTTACCGCATCCTTCCATCTCCCTCTTGGCCTTCCGGCCCTTCTCCTTCCCTCTGGTTGGCCATTGAACAACTTTTTCGGAACCCTATGATCACCCATTCTCTGCATGTGTCCGAGCCATCTCAATCTTGCCACCTTGATGAAACTCACAATATCTGGTTGATTGTAGAGCTGATATAGTTCGTGATTATATCTTCGGCGCCAGATTCCTCGTTCTTGGGTCGCTCCAAATATTGCACGTAGCATTCTTCTCTCAAATACACTTAAAGCCTGTTCTTCGCTCTGTGTTAAGCTCCATGCTTCTGCACCATAGGTTACCACCGGTCTTATCAGTGACCTGTACAGTGTGCACTTATGCTTGGGGTGGATTGTTTTGGACCTAAAAAGTTTAAGTAGCCCATAATAGCACCTGTTACCAAGAGTTATCCGCCTTCTAATCTCCTCGCCCATCCGGTTTACGCTGTTCAGTTGCGAGCCCAAGTACACAAATGTATTTACTGTGTCAAAGTGCTTTCCGTCTAGTTCTAGCGTTGGTCCTACCTTCCGATGAGTTTCGTTAGCCACCATGTATTTCGTTTTGTTTACGTTGACAGTGAGTCCTAGGTTATTTGCTTCCTTCTCCAGCAGCGAGTAAGTAGTTTTGGTCGCCTGTTCGCTTCTGCAAATTATATCAATGTCGTCTGCGTAAGCCAATAGTTGTGTTGACTTAAAGTACACAGTGCCGTTAGTATCCACTCCACTACTCCTAACGGCCTTTTCTAGTACGATGTTAAACAGTAAAGTTGCCAGTGGGTCTCCCTGTCGTAGTCCTTCCTCTGTTATAAAAGTCTCAGACAACTTGTTTCGTATTCTTACTACAGACGATACTTCAGACAGTGTTACTCTGGTTAGGGCTGTCAGTTTTTCAAGGAATCCGAAACTTGTCATTATCCCCCACAGTTTGTGTCTTATAACGCTGTCGTATGCTGCTCTGAAGTCCACGAATAGATGGTGTGTCGTGATATTGAACTCATTACATTTCTCCAAGATCTGCCTAATGCCAAACAGTTGGTCTGTGGTTGACCTGTTTGTGCGGAAACCGCACTGGTATTTACCGATATTCTCTTCTGCGTATGGTACAACACATTAGCGAAGACCTTGTATGCAATGTTTAGCAGCGTTATGCCCCTGTAGTTAGAACAATCTAACTTATCACCTTTCTTGTACAATGGGCATATTATCCCTAGCTTCCATTCATCCGGTAGCTTTTCCGTTCTCCATATGTTTAATATGAGATCATGCATGCACGATATTAGGGCTCAACCTCCATAATTCAACAATTCTCCTGGAATGCCATCTGCACCTGGCGCCTTATTGTTCTTGATCCTGCGCACTGCAGTCTCTACTTCTTCTAAGGTGGGTTCCTCCACTTGCTCAGTCCCTAATATTGATGTTGATGTTGACGTTATACTTTACTCTTGAACTACGCGAGTGTTCTGGTTCTGGTCAAAACCGTAAACCGAAAACCGTAAATATTTAGTTTAATTACAAGAAAAATTGGAGGAAAATCAGAACACGATTCAAAATTTGATAATTTATGATGATGTTCCAGAAGAAGATGACGTGACTGTAAATGAATAAATTACTGTATATAAATAAATATTAAACAAAAATAAATAAATCTACTTTTTGTAATATAAGCCCTCCTCCGAAAATAAACCCTAGCACGTATTTTGGATCTAAAGAGATAATAAAACAGTATCTTATTTTCGGAAAAAGACGGTAGTAGTGAGTTTTCATTGAAATTGATTTTTGACCTTATTTTAAATCTTCACGAACTTAAACTCATCATCATCATCATCATCATCATCATCAAACAGCCCTTTGCGTCCACTGCTGGACATAGGCCTCCCCAATTTCCGCCCATTTCCTCCTATCCTGAGCCTCTCGCATCCAGGCTCCTCTTGTTCTTTTTATATCGTCTGTCCATTTTGTGGGGGGCCTCCCCCTGCTTCGTATATCTGCTCTTGGCCTCCACTCCAGTAGTCTCTTCGTCCATCTTCCATCTGACATTCGGGCCACGTGTCCAGCCCCGTTCAACTTTAGCCTCGCCATACGCACAACCACATCTGTGACACCTGTTGTTCGGCGTAGGTCTTCGTTTGTGATATGGTCTCGTAGCGACACGCCGAGCATCGATCTTTCCATCTTTCGTTGTGCAATTTGGAGCTTTTTTGCAGTGGCGACGGTGAGTGTTGCGGTTTCAGTGCCGTAGGTCATAACTGGCAATACACATTGATCAAACACTTTCCTTTTCAAGCAGACTGGCAGATCGCTTTTGAATACGTCCCGAAGTTTTCCATATGCGGCCCAAGAGAGGATTATTCTTCTTTTAAATTCGCATATTTGGTTGTCTCTAGTTATGCGTATTTCGTGACCTAAATAGGTGTATTTGTCTACGAAATCAATATCTCTATCGCCTACATCTATCTGTCTGCTCGGGACCAAGTTTGTCATACATTTTGTTTTGGAATAGTTTATTCTTAGGCCTACGGTATTACATGCTTCCTGGAGTTCTAATAGCATTGTTTTTATATCGTTAAGATCGTCAGCAAGCAGCACTATGTCATCTGCAAATCGCAGATTTGATAGATTTTTGACATCTATGGTTAAGCCTTTTCTTTCCCAGTTGAGCTTTTTGAAAGCGAGTTCCAAAACCGCGGTGAACAATTTAGGCGATATCGTATCCCCCTGTCTCACGCCTCTACCAATTGGAATGGGTTTGGTGTTTTCATGGAGTTGAACCGTCATACTGGCGTTTTTGTAGATGTTGTAAATGGTTCTCGTGTAGCGATGGTCGACACGGCATTCCTGTAGTGCTTCCATAACTACATCTAACTCGACGGTGTCAAATGCTTTATGGAAATCTATGAAGGCCAGTACGTGTGGTCTTATGTATTCAATACTTTTCTCGACTATTGTTTTAACACTTTGTAGAAGGTCATTGGTTCCGTATCCTGTGCGAAATCCTGCCTGTTCCACTGGTTGGTAGAAGTCCAGTTTATTTTCAAGTCTATTTCTTATTATTCTTGTAAATAGTTTGTAGAGATGACTTAGAAACTCATCGGTCGCTTTTAAAACAATAAACAATAATGATACCATACTGGTATTCATTCAAACATGCTATATGAGATACCTCACATTATAATTTAAATAAACAAAATGTGTTTTAAACTTTTTTCATGTTCGTGTACAACAACAAAAAAAAAACGACTTTTCGTGCATAATATAACAGGTCACGTAATATTTTAAGTACTCGCTTGGTTAGACTAGTTATATTAGTATTGAATACAAAGTAGTTTGGAGGGCAACTGTGCCAAATAAATGTACCGGATGAGACTGCTTTCAGTCGCTTCTAATTAAAATAAATAAAATCTGTCAAGCCGTATAAAACTGTTCCGAATTATAAAAGAAAGAACATGTTACACTTCATGTGAAAAATATGTTTTATTTTTAGTATGAGAATATTTGTGAATTAAAAACTGATTTAATTTGAAATGAATTTATTTCACGCAATTTTTAGAATATTTGGCACAAATTGCATTGTCTGCATGTAAGAAAATAAAACGCTCTAAACAGCCCACAATATAATTTAAATGCATGCAAAGCGAGTTGTTTGAGCATGACTGTGTCTACAATGTAAATATACATACAACGTTTGTTTGCGAAAAAGTGTCGGAGCTGCGTTTTAATGCAATAAACACAAGTATAAATTAAGCGTTGTATTAAATGAAATCTGTTTTCGCGTTTAAGCGCCACGCCTTGTTATATTTATAGATATTATATTTCTCTTCTTCTTCTTCCTTTTTGTAAGGCCTTGTTCTATAATTTCTTAGAGTTGTAGCTGGGATGATGGATTCCAGCTTTCATACCAACGTATGGGTGGACGTCCTGGTGGTCTCCTGGAAACCACCAGGAAACCACCAGGAAACCACACTCTTCAAACTTCACACCGGCCAGACGACCAAGTTTCAGTTTACTCGATCCGTTACTCCACTTCAACTTTACTTCATAAAATAACCACCAACGGTTATACAACTCCAACAAGAAATCGACCACATAGATAGAAGCTAAGACTCCTTTCTCTCCAATGGCGCTACAGCCCGAAGCGAGCCCTGGCCTCCACCAAACGTTGTCTCCAGCGTTCCCTTTCCTCTGCCGCCGCCCGCCAGTTCCGCACCCCCAGCATCTCTCTCGCATCCCCTTTCACACTTTCCTCCCATCTCGCCCTTGGCCAGCCCGCTTTTCTTCTACCTTCCGGCACTCTGAGTATTTGTCTCGGCACTGCTGTTGGAGCCATCCGGCACACATGTCCCGCCCATCTTAGCCTGCTTAGTTTTATGTGGGATACCACATCTGGGCTTTTGTATAACTGATATAGTTCGAAGTTCATCCTAATTCTCCAGCCCTCTTCGCTGTTAATTGCCCCATAAATTTTCCTCAGGATCTATCGCTCAAAAATCTCCAGCATCTTTTCCGATTTCTGGGTCAGCGTCCATGCTTCGCTTCCATATGTGAGGATGGGTCGTATGATTGCTTTATATATATTACACTTCGTTTGTCTGCTAGCTAGCTTCGAGTTAAGGATGAATTTAAGAGTGAAGTATGCCCTGTTGGCTTGCATGATTCTATGTTGTACTTCCACCCCTTCGTCGTTCTAATCCGTGACGGTTGATCCCAGATATTTAAAGTTGTTGACGACTTCTACAGTGTACTCTCCCATATCCAGATTATTTACTGCGTGTACTGGCGCTCCCGGTCTTACCATCATTACTTTTGTTTTATCCTTGTTTATTGACAGACCTATCTCCTTGGCTCTCTTCTCCATTTTACCGTAAGCATCTTTCATTGCCGTTAGCGATCTACCGATGATGTTTAGGTCGTCAGCATAGCCCAAAAGTTGCGTGGATTTATTGTAGATGGTACCGTTGCATTCTATCTGAGCTTTCCTTATATCTTTTTCGAGCGCGATGTTAAATAATATGGGTGATAGACTGTCTACTTGTCTCAGACCTGTAATGGTTTCAAACTTGTGCGATGTCGTTTTTTGGATACCGACTTGGTTCCAAGTCTTTTTTAACGTACAATTTACCAATTTAATGATCTTTTGTGGTATCTCGAATTCTTCCATTGTCTTCATGAGAGTTCTTCTATCGATAGTATCATACGCTTGTTTAAAGTCTACGAAGGCCTGGTATGTGCTGATGTTCATTTCCCATGTCTTTTCTAGTATTTGTCTGAGTGTAAACATTTGGTCAGTCGTCGACTTTCCTTTCCGGAAACCTGTCTGATACTGTCCTATAATGCTCTCTGCGTACGGTTGGAGTCTTCGTCCGATTATCCATGACAGCACCTTGTAGGCCGTGTTAAGAAGAGTTATACCACGATAGTTCTTGCACTCCAGTTTGTTTCCTTTCTTATAGATAGGGCATATCTTCCCCTCCCGCCATTCCTCGGGTATCTCTTCTGTCCTCCAGATTCTTCCTATCAGCTGGTGTAAAGCACAGTTCAGAGCGTCTCCTCCCATTTTGATCATTTCAGATGGTATCATGTCCGGTCCCGGTGCTTTGTGGTTCTTTAGTGCCTTTATCGCCTCGCTTATTTCTCTTTGTGATGGTTCGTTATCTTCTCTCAGATCTCTTACTTCTGGTGTGTGAATTAGATCGTCTTCAGCTGTTTGTCCGGTTAATTCCACTCGTAGTGAGGTATTCAGGAGTTCGTTAAAATATTCCGCCCATCTACCTACCACTTTACTTTCTTCAGCCAGTAAGGTGCCCTCTTTACTGTTGATTATTGTTGCTCTGGGCTGAAATCCATTTCGCAGGTTGTTCACTATCTTGTAGCATTCTCAAATTTCGTGTTTCTCTTGGTGGTGTCCTATCTGTGCCACCTGGTCGTTAAAATGGGCCCGTTTCTTCTTCCGAAATAATTTGGATGCTTCCTTTCTTTGCTTGTTGTATTCAGCTTGTTTGGCTCTCGTGGGTCTCTGCAAATTCTCTGCCCTAGCTTTCTGTTGTTTCTCGCGTGCTTCTTCACACTCTGCATCGTACCATTGTTTTCGTTTTTTCCTATGGACTTTCCCGAGCGCCTCCTCTGCCGATTCCTTAATCCCCTTTGCAATTTCCGTCCATTGTTCTTCAATACTATGATTTTCCGTCAACACTCCTAGTTTTTCGGCGATCTTTTCTTCGTACCGTTGCCTTACCCTGGTTAAGTTCAGTTTTTCCACATCCCATTTTTCTATTCCGCTGTTTGCTGGCTTTTTCGAGTTGGCTAGCCTTTGTTTTAATTTAATCCTCACCAGGTAATGGTCCGAGTTGCAGTCTGCCCCTTTGCAGCTTCTGACGTCCTGTATGCTGGACACAAATCTGGAAGCTAAGACTCACTTAGACTAAATCCGCTGACGCCACATTTGCGTCAAATCCAAAATAAAGACTAATTGTATAACAAATTAGTTCTGGAATATTTCAAGCGATAATTTATTCAGAGTATTCGCAAACTGATTTGTCATCCAATGTATCTATATTAACGTATAGTAGAATTAGTTCACGAATAATGTGAATAGCTTGAAATAATCGATTAAATATTTCAATTTATTCACAATATAGGCGACCCGATTTTTCATCCAATTAATCTACATGTTTCATTTAGATTTGACGCAATTGTGGCGTCAACGGGTTCTATTACTAGATTTGGCATCGTCTAAGCTAATCTTGGCGATGAAGACTCTTCAATGTAATCGATTTCTTGTTGAGGTTGCACAAACTTTTAGCAATGTTCATACTAGTAGAACCGTTGACGCCACATTTGCGTCAAATCCAAAATAAAGATTAATTGTATGACAAATTAGTTCTGGAATATTTCTAGCGATATTCACAAACTGATTTGTAATCCAATTAATCTCTATTCACGTATAGTACAATTAGTTAACGAATAATGTGAATAGCTTGAAATAATCGATTGAATATTTCAAGTTATTCACAATTTGTCTTACAACCCGATTTGTCTTACAATTAATCTTTGGCCGTGGAATATTGACAGTGCATCCTATTAATCTTTATTCGTCATTTAGATTTGACGCAAATTTGGCGTCAACGGTTCTACTACTAGTTTTATTATTGTCTAAGCTTGACGTTAACCACATTGAAGAGTCTTCATCACCAAGCTTAGCTTAGACAATACCTAACCTAGTAATAGAACCCGTTGACGCCACATTTGCGTCAAATCTAAGTGAAGAATAAAGATTAATTGTATGCCAAACCAGTTCACGAATATTGTAAATAGCTTGAAATAATCAATCGATTATTCCAAACTGTTTACAATATCCGTGAAGGAATTCTACTATTCGTGAATAAAGATCATTTGGTTGACATATCAATTCACAAATATTATGAACAGCTTGAAATAATCGATTGAATATTTCAAGCTATTTACAATATTCGTGAACTGATTTGGCATCCAATTAATCTTTATTCTTCATTTAGATTTGACGCAAATGTGGCGTCAACGGGTTCTATTACTAGGTTTGGTATTGTCTAAACTAATCTTGGCGATGAAGTCTCTTCTATGTGGTTAACGTCAAGCTTAGACAATAATAAAACTAGTAGTAAAAACGTTGACGCCACGTTTGCGTCAAATCTAAGTGAAGAATAAAGATTAATTGGATGCCCAATCAGTTCACGAATATTGTTAATAGCTTGAAATAATCAATTGATTATTCCAAACTGTTTACAATATTCGTGAAGGAATTCTACTATTCGTGAATAAAGATTATTTGGTTGACATATCAATTCACAAATATTATGAATAGCTTGAAATAATCGATTGAATTTTTCAAGTTATTTACAATATTTCTGAACGGGTTTGTCATCCAATTAATTTTCATGTTTCATTTAGACTTGACGCAACTGTGGCGTCAACGGATTCTATTACTAGATTTGGTATTGTCTAAGCTAATATTGGCGATGAAGTAAGAAAATTTATTTTTACTACGTCCATGTTTTTTCTTTAGTGACGCGAGTTGTTGCCATAGTAACAACAAACAGAAATCGTTTAATAACGAAACTCCGTTTGATTTACATTGGAATTTTACGCACGATTTGGATTCTTTTACACACGATTACAATAATAGCATCCTTCACATACAATAATTTACTTACTAATGTGTTCGTTTTGGTTTCGCGAGTAGATAAAGATTATATTTTTGTATTGTAACTATAACGTTTGTTACCATTTTCTTTGTTGGTAATGGGGTATTTGGAAAAAATATCCACAACTATTTATCAGTAATATTCCGACATTTCGGTCCTTTTTCATGCCTAAGAATCTTCCTCACAGCTAAATATTTGTATGTGATATTGTTACACATGCGATATTATTACAATAGACCTTTTTACGGTTAGTTAAGCGCATGCGCATCCGCCAAGTTTGAAAGGCGGGAATATGAAAGTTTCGGACACATATTTAGATATACGTCAAAAAGTTCAGGCACTTTTTGACGTATAACATGGCAGAAATCGACAAAAGCGCACAAAAAAATTTCAACTAAGTTCTATTAGACATACCTATACTAAAGTTAAAAAAAACGAAAGTTTAAACATTGCGTTAAAACACCGTGCAATTAAATTCGAGATGGTGGCGAGATTGAAATAAATTTCGAGAGCGAAACGCGAATTTGCGCATCCAGGCCCGTAAATTATCAGCCAAACGAAATTTCAATACTTTTGGGAGATCCACACACATTCCGCTTTTACCCTCAGCGTGTATACTCTTCAACACTACTCGATTGGCCTTGGCCACGCTCATTTACATTTTTATCGGCTCCTCACGTAACCGTATTTCATGCAAACTTTTATACACCGGAATGCGGAGTGAATATTACGCGACTTTTAATTGCCTCCTATATATGGCACAACAGTTCAAACTGATTTATAGCCGCATCATTATTATTATTAATTGGGGAAAAATGGAAAGCGGTTTCCTTACTGCTTGCCTTACTTTTATTTTTCTTCAAACGAAAAACGAAAATTAGTTCACATGGATAAAACTCATAGACAAGACTAAATAGACAAGACTAGGCAGGCAAGACTAGACAGACAAGACTAGACAGACAAGACTAGACAGACAAGACTAGACAGACAATACTAGACAGACAAGACTAGACAGATAAGACTAGACAGTCAAGACTAGACAGACAAGACTAGACAGACAAGACTAGACAGACAAGACTAGACAGACAAGACTAGACAGACAAGACTAGACAGACAAGACTAGACAGACAAGACTAGACAGACAAGACTAGACAGACAAGACTAGACAGACAAGACTAGACAGACAAGACTAGACAGACAAGACTAGACAGACAAGACTAGACAGACAAGACTAGACAGACAAGACTAGACAGACAAGACTAGACAGACAAGACTAGACAGACAAGACTAGACAGACAAGACTAGACAGACAAGACTAGACAGACTAGACTAGACAGACAAGACTAGACAGACAAGACTAGACAGACAAAACTAGACAGACAAGACTAGACAGACAAGACTAGACAGACAAGACTAGACAGACAAGACTAGACAGACAAGACTAGACAGACAAGACTAGACAGACAAGACTAGACAGACAAGACTAGACAGACAAGACTAGACAGACAAGACTAGACAGACAAGACTAGACAGACAAGACTAGACAGACAAGACTAGACAGACAAGACTAGACAGACAAGACTTGACAGACAAGACTAGACAGACAAGACTAGATAGACAAGACTAGACAGACAAGACTAGACAGACAAGACTAGACAGACAAGACTAGACAGACAAGACTAGACAGATAAGACTAGACAGACAAGACTAGACAGACAAGACTAGACAGACAAGACTAGACAGACAAGACTAGACAGACAAGACTAGACAGACAAGACTAGACAGACAAGACTAGACAGACAAGACTAGACAGACAAGACTAGACAGACAAGACTAGACAGACAAGACTAGACAGACAAGACTAGACAGACAAGACTAGACAGACAAGACTAGACAGACAAGACTAGACAGACAAGACTAGACAGACAAGACTAGACAGACAAGACTAGACAGACAAGACTAGACAGACAAGACTAGACAGACAAGACTAGACAGACAAGACTAGACAGACAAGACTAGACAGACAAGACTAGACAGACAAGACTAGACAGACAAGACTAGACAGACAAGACTAGACAGACAAGACTAGACAGACAAGACTAGACAGACAAGACTAGACAGACAAGACTAGACAGACAAGACTAGACAGACAAGACTAGACAGACAAGACTAGACAGACAAGACTAGACAGACAAGACTAGACAGACAAGACTAGACAGACAAGACTAGACAGACAAGACTAGACAGACAAGACTAGACAGACAAGACTAGACAGACAAGACTAGACAGACAAGACTAGACAGACAAGACTAGACAGACAAGACTAGACAGACAAGACTAGACAGACAAGACTAGACAGACAAGACTAGACAGACAAGACTAGACAGACAAGACTAGACAGACAAGACTAGACAGACAAGACTAGACAGATAAGACTAGACAGACAAGACTAGACAGACAAGACTAGACAGACAAGACTAGACAGACAAGACTAGACAGACAAGACTAGACAGACAAGACTAGACAGACAACACTAGACAGACAAGACTAGACAGACAAGACTAGACAGACAAGACTAGACAGACAAAACTAGACAAACAAAACTAGACAGACAAGACTAGACAAACAATGTATGCTCCAGCAAGGAAAAACCCAAACAGGCGAATTCGAATAAATCAATGAATGGAAATATAAAAGAACAAAAATAAATGACAATAAGCAAAGTTGTTTTTGTAATTATTATCTCACTGATCGAATAGAAAC
Organism: Phosphuga atrata; assembly: GCA_944588485.1. NCBI lineage: Eukaryota > Metazoa > Arthropoda > Insecta > Coleoptera > Silphidae > Phosphuga > Phosphuga atrata. The sequence goes on along the minus strand of OX155898.1, from coordinate 72,715,523 downwards.
GAATCCATAAATATACCACGTACTAATAAATATTAATAAACCAGTAATTTATTAATAATTACGATATTATTGCATTATTCTTGGTATATGTGCGTTGCGTATTCATAGTTAAAGCAGAAATGGGAATGGTAAACGTCGGAAAGCCCATTTACGTGAGAACATGCGATTATTTATGGGGGATAGTCCGAAGGCGGCGGAGAATGCAAATTCAGCACCGAATACGCGGATGGAATCATTAAATCTGTAGTTTTAAGATTAAGGATAAATGAGAATCGTGTTCGATAATACAAATTTAAGTTTATCTTACAAAAAATAGGATCAGTGCAAAAATTGCTAAAACAATAAAATTATTTTATGTAGTATATCTCGCACGGTTTAAAATAATAGTATATTACGTAACGAGAGTTGTAAGAAGCATATTACGTAACAGTTACTTCAGCGAGTACGTAATTGCCTTACAACTCGAGTTATGTACTATACTTTATCTACGACCACACTAATTTGTTTCTGTTTAATAAGAAACATATGTTTGATGTAACAAATTTATTGGTACATTAATTGACGTTATAATAAACAACCAGTTGTATTTTCATATATAACTGTTACTTGACATTATTTAACTTGATCGAAATGAAAACAAATACATTCGTAATGGTTACATACATTTAGTACTTATTTGGGTTAAACTGGAATAAGATTGCTCATAGATATAGGCAACCCAATGTACGCAATGTCAATTTTCGTTAGTTTGAATTGAGGCATGGGGGCGCTGGACGTATGAGCACGCTGCACCAGCTCTCAACCAATCAACGAATCGTAAAGCAAACGCGCATGTGTGTTATCAATCATAACTTATCATTAATCGCGGACTGTTATATACGTGAGTGTTATGATTACATAGTCCACGAACTGTATAAGAATGGGCATTTACAATAGTGGTCGTAGATAAATATGTTTATGCGAGCCTGGAGTGTTCTACCTTATGGAAGTTTTAAAAATAAGGTCACATCGGTTGCTTTACGCAGGTTTTAAAATAACTTCACACCGTTGTTGTTGCGGCCGCCGCCGTTGCAATGTTTATTGTAATGCATAGTAATTTTATACAGCGAGGCGATGCAGCAATAAAAAATACAAACGGTGCACGATTTATTAAAGCCAAGGCCGCGACAATAAATTAAAATGCGGCTGGGTTTTTCGGAAACATTATTGGCGTTCTTCCCTCTACTCTCTCCGCGCGCTCGATTTAAGCAAGAATGTCTTGGACAAGAGCCAAATATTATTTAGATGTATTATTAGAAAATTAAAGTGAATGAGCTCTTGGGGAATATTGCCGCCGCAAACTTAAAATTAGAAAACCTAATTGGCCGGCTGCAACGTTTATTAAAATCATTTGAATTATTTATATAAAGAGATATACGCGAAATGCTCGATTTAATTGATATATTTAATAGAACAGAAAGACGGAAATGATAAAATTACAATTTAGAATTGCTAAAACTATACTACATTATAGATAATCATATAAACTAAATCATATAAAACTCTGGACACAGCCTGAATATATAAATATATTCAACCTTTCCGGAGCTCTATAATACTAATGAGTCTTTTTAGGACTGCGAAAAACAAATCTCATGTGAAATTTGTCAGTTATTTTATAGCTTTCAGTCCACCTTCATGGCACTCAACAAAAACATTGCTTTTTAAAACCATGTCTTTCCGATACCTTAAGTGGATAGCCATCTGTGGACGCGTTTCGAGAATTATCTCTCATCAGTACAGCTTTACTTTTATGAACGATTTGTAAACCACTTACTTAAAACCCATGTGAGCCCCAGTTAAAACCCTAATCATGCATATGGGTTTTAATTAAGTCGTTTACAAATTGTTGTTCGTAAAAGCAAAGCTGTACTGATGAGAGATAAATCTCGAAACGCGTCTACAGATGGCTATCCACTTAAGATATCTTAAGGTAGACGCTATCCACTTAAGGTAGAAGCGTTTCGAGATTTATCTCTTATCAGTACAGCTTTGCTTTTATGAACAACAATTTGTAAAACAATTACTTAGAACCCATATGGAGTCCACTTCAATCCCTAATCATGCACATGGGTTTTAAGTAAGTGGTTTACAAATTGTTGTTCATATAAGCAAAGCTGTACTGATGAGAAATAAATCTCGAAACGCGTCTACAGATGGCTATCCAATTAAGCTATCTTAAGGTAGACGCTATCCACTTAACCCTTTCGTCGCTGAATGTAAATTATATTGCAGAATTAGAATAAACCCTCCTAGTTTTCTTAATTTGTTTACCAACATAAAAACGTGGCCAATATTGCCTAGTCATATGTGATTCACTCTTAATCAATTTTTGGTATTTGGTATTTCTGGAAGTCCAAAATTTGGTCAAATTTTGAACAGTTTTGTTAAAAATTTACTAGTCTTGTTCAGACTTGTCTAGTCTTGTCCAAACCTGTCTTCTCTTGTCCAGACTTGTCTAGTCTTGTTCAGTGTATTATCGGTTTGTACAATATTGTCAATCATATATATTGGGCCTTGTCTGTTCTTACCTTGCCTAGTCTTAACTGTTTGTCTGTTCTGATCTATTCTGGTCCAGTTTTGTCTTGTCTTGTTCTGTATTGTCTGTTATCGAAATATACTAATCGAGTAAGGTACCGTCACTGAACTCGAAAGGGGTCAAAAGTCAAGATTTCTTGAAAATTAAGAAAAATTGTCAAAAAATGCGGTTTACGTCTTGAATATTTTCCATTGAATTGAACAAAAAATTAGGTTTTTTTTGACGAGCCTTACCAAGTTCCGCCCCCGCAGGGGGCGGCTGTAGGTGCGTTTTAAATTTTTCACTTTTTCCGTAAAAACTCCTTTCCTCTTGGGCGTCGAAACGGGAAATGGTCATTTTCTGTTGTAAAACTGAACAGGCTTTCGACCCGTGTCCGTCTGCCGCTCGCAAGTCCCACACGGCGTACTCCAGGTGCCAAAAACAGGAGATCGTTTCTAGCACCTTTGAGGAGCAATTTTGGTCCGCGGCTCGATTTTTTTACTGTGTTCTCTTGCCGCGTCGATTTCACGTTTTTTGACGTAATGCGGAAAAGTACGCGACCGTCGGTTCACCCGGTGCGGCGGAAAATGTAAGCGAAAAAAAACCCCTTTTTTTCATCACATCTGTGGACGCCGTTCTCTTGATTGAAGAGCGCCGTGTCTCCAAACCGGTTCGTTCGATGCGAGATATTTACCCGCAACCGGCGGTGGAAGAATCTGGTACCTTCGGCAACCTGTTCCCACTCTGGGTCAATTTTAACACAAAAATCGTAAAAACGCTATGTTTTTTTCACCTAATTTGCGGGGATTCCTCTCCCGGGATACCCAACAGTCGGATCGGGACCGGACCGGCACCAATCGATTCGGCATAGTGTCTTTAAGTTTGTTTTGGAGTTTAATTGCGATTGCGTGCCGGATGGCGCCGGGAGGCCCGAAAAACCATGTTTTGCAGAAGTACGCGAAAATCCTCTGGGATTCGCTAAATTAAATAGCAGGGCCTCGCGGTGGTGGTTTCTGAATATAGAACGAAAGGGTCTATAAGGCGATAGGAACGATGCATCGCTCGATCGCATTTGGGGGTCTCGACGCCCGTCCAAACTAGAAACGAATTTTTCAAAATTGAGCAAATTGAAACCTTCAATATTCGGTGAAATGTTTTAGAATTGTATTGCTCTTTACAGGAATTATAGCCCCACGTGTCTACTTTCGAACGACACCAGTCTCGGCACATTACACCTCCGGGGACGTTCCGCAGGCCCCAATTCGCGAAGTCACTTTTTTTTCACCTCTTCAAACGGAAACGCTTAAAAGAAAATTTACATTTCCAGTGCAACAAGTGCATGCCCGGTGAAAAGGCCAACAGTATGGCGTTTGAATTTCTCAAATCCATCAACGGCTTCGCACTCAAGGTCAAAAATACTACGACCATTGCTTGCCGCTGAATCGCCAATTTACACTTACAGCTGATCATTCTGACACTATTTTCGCTCAGGTTATGTGGAAATGTCATTGTTGAAGTTTATCAGTTTATGATTATTCGTGTGCTTGTTATTTACTAAATGAACTCTTGGTTCTTTTTGTCTATCTGGTCGCGCCAATATCTTCTGCTTTCACTCCCCCATCTCCCTATGTCCTCCACCCCGCATGCCGCTCTAATATCGTTGTTTCTCACCCTATCTCTAAGTGTCTTCCCTGCGATGGTTCTTAATGTTTTCATCTCCGCTGTTCTGAGGATGCCTTTTGTCTTATTCGTGTCAGCTCTCGTTTCAATACCATAGGTTAGCACCGGTCTAACACAGGATTTATATATCCGCACTTTACTATCAATGTTATTACAACTTGTTGTTCATGAAAGCAAAGCTGTAATGATGAGAGATAAATCTCGTAACGCGTCTACAGATGGCTATCCACTTAAGGTATCTTAAGGTAGACGCTATCCACTTAAGGTAGACGCGTTTCGAGATTTATCTCTCATCAGTACAGCTTTGCTTTTATGAACGACAATTTGTAAACCACTTACTTATAACCCATGTGGGGCCCACTTAAAACTTTAATCATCCACATGGGTTTTAAGTAAGTATTTTACAAATTGTTGTTCATATAAGCAAAGCTGTACTGATGAGAGATAAATCTCGTAACGCGTCTACAGATGGCTATCCACTTAAGGTATCTTAAGGTAGACGCTATCCACTTAAGGTAGACGCGTTTCGAGATTTATCTCTCATCAGTACAGCTTTGCTTTTATGAACGACAATTTGTAAACCACTTACTTATAACCCATGTGGGGTCCACTTAAAACTTTAATCATCCACATCGGTTTTAAATAAGTGGTTTACAAATTGTTGTTCATATAAGCAAACCTGTACTGATGAGAGATAAATCTCGAAACGCGTCTACAGATGGCTATCCACTTAAGGTATCTTAAGGTAGATGCTATCCACTTAAGGTAAACGCGTTTCGAGATTTATCTCTCATCAGTACAGCTTTGCTTTTATGAACGACAGTTTGTAAATCACTTACTTAAAACCCATGTGGGGTCCATTTAAAACCCTAATCATGCACATGGGGTTTAAGTAAGTGGTTTACAAATTGTTGTTCATTAAAGCAAAACTATACTGATGAGAGATATATCTCGAAACGCGGTCGCAAAAAATGTTTGCGAAAACAATCTAGTCTGTCATAAATGACAGATAACATGTATAGTTGAGTATTTGATTCAGATCAGGAGTGTTCAACTTGCGGTCCAAGACCATGCTATGCTATGAAAAATGTGCTATGCTATGCTAACCATGCTATGAAAAACAAAACATCAAAATAGACATAGAAAATAGATTAATTTCATTTAACCTAACCTTATGACAGACATACTTATGACAGTTAGGTTAAAACCTAACCTAACCTAACCTAAAATTTCATAGTATAATTTTTTTGTCAATTGTGAAAATAACACAATGTGCCCGAAACTTTTATATTCGCGTCTTTTAAACAAGGTGTACGCGCAAGCGCCTCACTAACTGTAAACAGGTCTATTATCTAGTCTGTCATAAATGACAGATGATATATGAAGTTGAGTTACTAAGTTACTAAGATAGAGCTTGGAAACCATCTGCAGACGCGTTTCGAGATTGATCTCTCATCAGTGCAGCTTTGCTTTTATTTAATTAGAGATTAACGAACAGGTTGAATATAAATTATATTCAATCTGTTTGTCGTATTATTAACAAATTTTGGAAAAACTGGAGACTTTTACAAAAGCTTCTGGAAATCTCATTTAAGTTTGAAGACTTAAAAGCCTTTAACAATATCTATAAACTAGATAGTTTTAGCTAAAACTTGCAGTTAGTTTCCAAGCTGTAACTATCTTAGTAACTCAACTTCATATGTCATCTGTCATTTATGACAGACTATATAACCCTGTTTACGGTTAATTAAGCGCATGCGCGTCCGCTATGTTTAAAAGGCGGGAATATGAAAGTTTCGGGCACATTTTGTTATTTTCACTGGTTATGCGTCAAAAAGTGTCCTCGAAAAACATGGCGGATATTGACTCATGTACACAAAAAAAATTAAAGTTTGAAATTTTAGGTAACTTAACTTCATATTTCAACTGTCATTTATGACAGTCTAGATAATAAACTTGTTTACGTTTAGTTAGACGGCTAAAGATCGTTTATTTCTACTTAAATTAAGTGACTAGCCATCTGCAGGCGCGTTTCGAGATTGATCTCTCATTAGTGCAGCTTTGCTTTTATTTAATTAGAGATTAACGAACAAGTTGAATATTAATTATATTTAAGCTATTTTTCGTATTAGTAACAAACTTTGGAAAAATTGAAGACTTTTACAAAAGCTTGTGGAAATGTCATTTCAGTTTGAAGACTTAAAAGTCTTTAAAAATATCTATAAACTAGATAGTTTTAGCTAAAACTTGCAGTTCGTTTCCAAGCTGTAACTATCTTAGTTAGTAAGTAACTCAACATCATATGTCATTTATGACAGACATAATAGACCTGTTTACGGTTAGTTAGGCGCATGCGCGTCCGCCATGTTTAAAAGGCGGGAATATGAAAGTTTCGGGCACATTTTGTTATATATATTCACTGATTATACGTCAAAAAGTGCCCCCGAAAAACATGGCGGAAATTGACTCATGCACACAAAAAAAAATTAAACTATGAAATTTTAGGTAACTTAACTGCATATGTCAACTGTCATTTATGACAGACTAGATAATAGACTAGTTAGGCGGATAAAGATCATTTATTTCTACTTAAATTAAGTGACTGGCTATCTGCAGGCGCGTTTCGAGATTGATCTCTCATCAGTGCAGCTTTGCTTTTATTTAATTAGAGATTAACAAACAGGTTGAATATAAATTATATTCAATCTATTTGTCGTATTATTAACAAATTTTGGAAAAATTGGAGACTTTTACAAAAGCTTCTGGAAATCTCATTTAAGGTTGAAGACTTAAAAGCCTTTAACAATATCTATAAACTAGATAGTTTTAGCTAAAACTTGCAGTAAGTTTCCAAGCTGTAACTATCTTAGTAACTTAACTTCATATGTCAAATGTGATTTATGACTGACTATATAATAGACCTGTTTACGGTTAGTTAGGCGCATGCGCGTCCGCCATGTTTAAAAGGCGGGAATATGAAAGTTTCGGGCACATTTAGTTATATTCACTGGTTATACGTCAAAAAGTGGCCCCGAAAAACATCGCGGAAATTGACTCAGCACACAAAAAAAATTAAATTTTGAAATTTTAGGTAACTTAGCTTCATATCTCAACTGTCATTTATGACAGACTAGATAATAGACCTGTTTGCGGTTAGTTAAGCGGCTAAAGATCATTTATTTCTACTTAAATTAAGTGACTAGCCATCTGCAGGCACGTTTGGAGATTGATCTCTCATCAGTGCAGCTTTGCTTTTATTTAATTAGAGATTAACGAGCAGGTTGAATATAAATTATATTCAATCTATTTGTAGTATTATTAACAAATTTTGGAAAAATTGGAGACCTTTACAAAAGCTTCTGGAAATCTCAAGTTTGAAGACTTAAGAGCCTTTAACAATATCTATAAACTTAATAGTTTTAGCTAAAACTTGCAGTTAGTTTCCAAGCTGTAACTATCTTAGTAATTCAACTTCATATGTCATCTGTCATTTATGACAGACTATATAATAGACCTGTTTACGGTTAGTTAGGCGCATGCGCGTCCGCCATGTTTAAAAGGCGGGAATATGAAAGTTTCGGGCACATTTTGTTATATTCACTGGTTATACGTCAAAAAGTGTCCTCGAAAAACATGGCGAAAATTGACTCATGCACACAAAAAAAATTAAACTAAAACATTTTAGGTAACTTAACTTCATATGTCAACTGTCATTTATGACAGACTAGATAATAGACTGGTTTACGGTTAGTCAAGCGGCTAAAGATCATTTATTTCTACTTAAATTAAGTGACTAACTATCTGCAGGCGCGTTTCGAGATTGATCTCTCATCAGTGCAGCTTTGCTTTTATTTAATTAGAGATTAACGAACAAGTTGAATATTAATTATATTCAATCTATTTGTCGTATTATTAACAAATTTTGGAAAAAATGAAGCCTTTTACAAAAGCTTGTAGAAATGTCTTTCAGTTTGAAGTCTTAAAAGTCTTAAAAGTCCGCTATGTTTAAAAGGCGGGAATATGAAAGTTTCGGGCACATTTTGTTATATATATATTCACTGGTTATACGTCAAAAAGTGTCCCCGAAAAACATGGCGGAAATTGACTCATGCACACAAAAAAAAAATTAAACTTTGAAATTTTAGGTAACTTAACTGCATATGTCAACTGTCATTTATGACAGACTAGATAATAGACTAGTTAGACGGCTAAAGCTCACTTATTTCTACTTAAATTAAGTGACTAGCCATCTGCAGGCGCGTTTGGAGATTGATCTCTCATCAGTGCAGCTTTGCTTTTATTTAATTAGAGATTAACGAACAGGTTGAATATAAATTATATTCAATCTATTTGTCGTATTATTAACAAATTTTGGAAAAATTGGAGACTTTTACAAAAGCTTCTGGAAGTCTCATTTAAGTTTGAAGACTTAAAAGACTTTAACAATATCTATAAACTAGATAGTTTTAGCTAAAACTTGCAGTTAGTTTCCAAGTTGTAACTATCTTAGTTACTAAGTAACTCAACATCATATGTCATTTATGACAGACATAATAGACCAGTTTACGGTTAGTTAGGCTTATGCGCGTCCGCTAAGTTTAAAAGGCGGGAATATGAAAGTTTCGGGCACATTTTGTTATATTCACTGGTTATACGTCAAAACGTGTCCTCGAAAAACATGGCGGAAATTGACTCATGCACACAAAAAAAAATTAAACTTTTAAGAAATTTGAAATTTTAAGTAATTTAACTGCATATGTCAACTGTCATTTATGATAGACGTCTAAAGATCATTTATTTCTACTTAAATTAAGTGACAAGCCATCTGCAGGCGCGTTTCGAGATTGATCTCTCATTAGTGCAGCTTTGCTTTTATTTAATTAGAGATTAACGAACAGGTTGAATATTAATTATATTCAATCTATCTGTCGTATTATTAACAAATTTTGGAAAAAATGAAGACTTTTTCAAAAGCTTCTTAAAATGTCATTTAAGTTTGAAGACTTAAAAGTCTTTAACAATATCTATAAACTAGATAGTTTTAGCTAAAACTTGCAGTTAGTTTCCAAGCTGTAACTATTTTAGTTACTAAGTAACTCAACATCATATGTCATTTATAACAGACATAATAGACCTGTTTACGGTTAGGCGCATGCGCGTCCGCCATGTTTAAAAGGCGGGAATATGAAAGTTTCGGGCACATTTTGTTATATGTATTCACTGGTTATACGACAAAAAGTGCCCCCGAAAAACATGGCGGAAATTGACTCATACACACAAAAAAAATTTAACTATGAAATTTTAGGTAACTTAACTTCATATGTCAACTGTCATTTATGACAGACTAGATAATAGACTTGTTTACGTTTAGTTAGACGGCTAAACATAATTTATTTTTACTTAAATTAAGCGACTAGACATCTGCAGGCGAGTTTGGAGATTGATCTCTCATCAGTGCAGCTTTGCTTTTATTTAATTAGAGATTAACGAACAGGTTGAATATAAATTATATTCAATCTATTTGTCGTATTATTAACAAATTTTGGAAAAAATGAAGACTTTTACAAAAGCTTCTTAAAATGTCATTTAAGTTTGAAGACTTAAAAGTCTTTAACAAAATCTATAAACTAGATAGTTTTAGCTAAAACTTGCAGTGATTTTCCCAGCTGTAACTATCTTAGTAACTCAACTTCATATGTCATCTGACTTTTATGACTAGATAATAGACCTGTTTACGGTTAGTTAGGCGCGCATGCGCGTCCGCCATGTTTAAAAGGCGGGAATATGAAAATTTCGGGTACATTTTGTTATTTTCACTGGTTATGCGTCAAAAAGTGTCCTCGAAAAACATGGCGGATATTGACTCATGCACACAAAAAAAATAAAAGTTTGAAATTTTAGGTAACTTAACTTCATATGTCAACTGTCATTTATGACAGACTAGATAATAGACTAGTTAGACGGCTAAAGATCATTTATTTCTACTTAAATTAAGTGACTAGCCATCTCCAGACGCGTTTCGAGATGTATCTCTTATCAGTGCAGCTTTGCTTTCATTTAATTAAAGATTAACGAACAGGTTTAATATTAATTATATTCAAGCTATTTTTCGTATTATTGTGTTCATTTAAATTAAACTATAAATAGTGAGCTCCCCTCAATTTTTAATTAACCCCTTGACATACAATGACGTCTTTAACACGTCATGTATATCTGATAAGATCACATGTATATGGACACGTCAACGTCATTTTATTCGTATGTCAAGGGGTTAACTATTATTATTGTTAAATGAATAGTTTTTCGAACTATAATTGAACATATTTTCATTCAATAATTCAGTGAACTCAAACGTTTATACTGAAAATACGATTTGAAAACACATCGATCATCCGAACGTTCGAAACTTTTAAAACGGAGCATAATTCAAATATAAGCGACAAACTTTTTAAGCAAAATTTATCCGTTCGAACAGCAATTAAAAAATGCATTTATCGCGCTATTATTACATAAATATAAATTGCGTTTGTGCAATAAATTAATGATTATTTATCATTGTGTTATTGTCGTGTGGTGATAATCAAGTTGATTGTATGGAAACAATCTAGACGTGTTAAATTATGGGTATTTTTATCTGTCGAGCTGACGGTGCAATTTTATTGCATGATTAAAGTTTCTGGGTATTCATTACGTCGTCGTCGTCTGTGTTGACATTTAAAATTAGTTTTGATCCTCGTAAAATGGAACCAAGGCCGAATTAATCGCCGTAAACTAAATAACAATGTGGAATAGTTTTTCAACCTAAAATCCCAGTTTAAAGACCTTTTTAGAAAAAAAAAAAAAAATGTGTTGTCGAAGGAACAATGTAACCGCTCACGGCGCACACCAATACGGGTTGTGTTGTGTAGAGGTCATTTGAATGTCAGCGCGGTTTGTTGCACTTGGAGAGTTTTCACATGCGGCTTTTTTTTACAGGTGCTGGTGGAATATGACGATGTCGAGTGGCACAGAAGGGAGTGGATCAGCATTTACAAGGACAGCTTGTTCCATTTGTTCATGGTGGAGCAGGCCCTCTGTTGGGCCGAGAGAACCGACCCTTTTACCCATTCGAAAAGCACCGTTTTATGGCCGGCTCTTGTAAGTATATTTATTAGCAAACTCCGGTGAAATGCAATAATTATTCTCTGCGAGGAAATTTATAATTCCCGTTAATTAAATTAATAATTGGGTCAAGATTTTTATTTAGAGAAAGCACGTTCAACTCGAAAATTTATAGTTTCCAGAATGCACCGTGTATAGCGTGTTAACTGATTTTTCGTTTCTTATGCTAAAAAACTTTTTTTTTTTGTTTAAGAGGGCGTGCGGTTTAAAATAATGTCGGCATCGCGTGTTTCAGATATTAAACACTTTGAGGTAAATCGCTCGGGTAAAAAGACACGTAAATATTTCCTTTACACTCGAACGTTGTTACGTTAATCTCGAGCGATAACGCGGCCCAAATATGTAACAATAGAATGTGTAATTTTATCTATTGATAAAAACATATCTTTGTTTATACTGAAATTAATTGTCTTCACTTCCTGATATCCAACGCTGTCTAAATAATAAATATTCCTCTGTTTAGTTTTTAAAAGTCCATTTCACACAAACATTACTAACGTTTATTAATATTTATATTACTCATATAATATATAGCCTACCTTCTTAAAATACAGTGCTTCTCAAACTTTTTTTGCCGCGGCACCCTTATCGAGCTAAAAAATTTTGCGGCACCCTTACAGAAATTTCGGCTTTTTCTTCATTTCAAATCATTTTTCTGTATATATTTGTCGATAGCTTTGAAAATTTCCTCACCAGTGGTGTAAGTTTCAAGCAATTCACTCAGAAAAAGTTCTTCTTCTATTTGTATTTCCAATGGATACCTTACAAACACAAGAACAGCAGTAAGTCCCGCAACGTCGGTACTTTCATCAAGCTGTGAACTAAACAAATACAAATTATGGTTAATTGGTAGAAATCAAATATACATATTCTTTCCATTCGAACATCTTAATTGTTTCCAATTTAATTTGCATTCCATCTTATTTGCATTCCATTTACATTCCATCTTAACGATTAAATTCCAAAAAAATAAAAATTTTCATTTTTTTAAAATTCAAATAACAAATATATTCTACAATTTGTCTAAAGCAACGTATACACGGCATAGAAAACCAGCGTATAATCCCGCTATAGCTCGACTATAGCTGTATGATCGCTTCGTATAGTTGAACTATACCGATAGTTTCGGAGCGGCCACACAGCTCTAGTCAAACTATAGCCGCACCATACGCCAGTTTTCATACCGTGTGTACGTAGCTTTATAAATGATTTATGTCAAAGTCTATAGCATAGACTTGATTTACTCTATGTTATAGATTGACTGGTGAAAACTAAATTCTTTTTACTATTATGTATATATGGAATCTCTCCAATGGCACTACAGCCCGAAGCGAGCCCTGGCCTCCACCAAACGTTGTCTCCAGCGTTCCCTTTCCTCTGCCGCCGCCCGCCAGTTCCGCACCCCCAGCATCTCTCTCGCATCCCTTTTCACACTTTCCTCCCATCTCGCCCTTGGCCTGCCCGCTTTCCTTCTACCTTCCGGCACTCTGAGTATTTGTCTCGGCACTGCTGTTGGAGCCATCCGGCACACATGTCCCGCCCATCTTAGCTTGCTTAGTTTTATGTGGGATACCACATCTGGGCTTTTGTATAACTGATATAGCTCGAAGTTCATCCTAATTCTCCAGCCCTCTTCGCTGTTAATTGCCCCATAAATTTTCCTCAGGATCTTTCGCTCAAAAATCTCCAGCATCTTTTCCGATTTCTGGGTCAGCGTCCATGCTTCGCTTCCATATGTGAGGATGGGTCGTATGATTGCTTTATATATATTACACTTCCTTTGTACTTCCTAGCTAGCTTCGAGTTAAGTATGGATTTAAGAGTGAAGTATGCCCTGTTGGCTTGCATGATTCTATGTTGTACTTCCACCCCTTCGTCGTTCTGATCCGTGACGGTTGATCCCAGATATTTAAAGCTGTTGACGACTTCTACAGTATACTCTCCCATATCCAGAGTATTTACTGCGTGTGCTGGCGCTCCCGGTCTTACCATCATTACTTTTGTTTTATCCTTGTTTATTGACAGACCTATCTCCTTGGCTCTCTTCTCCATTTTACCGTAAGCATCTTTCATTGCCGTTAGCGATCTACCGATGATGTTTAGGTCGTCAGCATAGCCCAAAAGTTGCGTGGATTTATTGTAGATGGTACCGTTGCATTCTATCTGAGCTTTCCTTATATCTTTTTCGAGCGCGATGTTAAATAATATGGGTGATAGACTGTCACCTTGTCTCAGACCTGTAATGGTTTCAAACTTGTGCGATGTCGTTTTTTGGATACCGACTTGGTTCCAAGTCTTTTTTAACGTACAATTTACCAATTTAATGATCTTTTGTGGTATCTCGAATTCTTCCATTGTCTTCATGAGAGTTCTTCTATCGATAGTATCATACGCTTGTTTAAAGTCTACGAAGACCTGGTATGTGCTGATGTTCATTTCCCATGTCTTTTCTAGTATTTGTCTGAGGGTAAACATTTGATCAGTCGTCGACTTTCCTTTCCGGAAACCTGTCTGATACTGTCCTATAATGCTCTCTGCGTACGGTTGGAGTCTTCGTCCGATTATCCATGACAGCACCTTGTAGGCCGTGTTAAGAAGAGTTATACCACGATAGTTCTTGCACTCCAGTTTGTTTCCTTTCTTGTAGATAGGGCATATCTTCCCCTCCCGCCATTCCTCGGGTATCTCTTCTGTCCTCCAGATTCTTCCTATCAGCTGGTGTAAAGCACAGTTCAGAGCGTCTCCTCCCATTTTGATCATTTCAGATGTTATCATGTCCGGTCCCGGTGCTTTGTGGTTCTTTAGTGCCTTTATCGCCTCGCTTATTTCTCTTTGTGGTGGTTCGTTATCTTCTCTCAGATGTCTTACTTCTGGTGTGTGAATTGGGTCGTCTTCAGCTGCTTGTCCGGTTAATTCCACTCGTAGTGAGGTATTCAGGAGTTCGTTAAAATATTCCGCCCATCTACCTACCACTTTACTTTCTTCAGCCAGTAAGGTGCCCTCTTTACTGTTGATTATTGTTGCTCTGGGCTGAAATCCATTTCGCAGGTTGTTCACTATCTTGTAGCATTCTCTAATTTCGTGTTTCTCTTGGTGGTGCCCTATCTGTGCCACCTGGTCGTAAAAATGGGCCCGTTTCTTCTTCCGAAATAATTTGGATGCTTTCTTTCTTTGCTTGTTGTATTCAGCTTGTTTGGCTCTCGTGGGTCTCTGTAAATTCTCTGCCCTAGCTTTCTGTTGTTTCTCGCGTGCTTCTTCACACTCTGCATCGTACCATTGTTTTCGTTTTTTCCTATGGACTTTCCCGAGCGCCTCCTCTGCCGATTTCTTAATCCCCTTTGCAATTTCCGTTCATTGTTCTTCAATACTATGATTTTCCGTCAACACTCCTAGTTTTTCGGCGATCTTTTCTTCGTATCGTTGCCTTACCCTGGTTAAGTTCAGTTTTTCCACATCCCATTTTTCTATTCCGCTGTTTGCTGGCTTTCGAGTTGGCTAGCCTTTGTTTTAATTTAATCCTTACCAGGTAATGGTCCGAGTTGCAATCTGCCCCTTTGCAGCTTCTAACGTCCTGTATGCTGGACATAAATCTTGTGTTTATTAAGACATGGTCTATTGGATTGAGTGTCCTTCCGTCTGGTGATCTCCATGTCATCTTGTGGATGTCTTTATGTGGGAATAGCGTACTGCTGACTACAAGGTTTCTAGATGCTGCTAGGTCCACTAGTCTCTGTCCATTGTCGTTAGTATTTTCGTGTAGGCTGTGTTTTCCAATCGTGGGTCTGTATACGTCTTCTTTCCCTATCTTAGCATTGAAATCCCCCAAGATCATCTTTACGTCGTTGTTGTGTGTCGAATCGAATAGCCTTTCTAGTTTTGCGTAGAAGATCTCTTTTTCGTCGTCTGTTTTCTCTTCGCTCGGTGCATGTACGATAATTATTGTCAGATTGAAGAGCTTCATTCTTATTCGGATCATGCAAAGTCTGTCATCTACTGCTTGGAAGTCCATAATATCCTTCCCTACACTTTTCTTGAGTATGAAGCCTGTTCCTAACTTGTGCGCCTTCCCATTATTACTACTTTTACATATCCTATATTTTCCTACATCCATGATGCCGCTATCGCTTCAGTTGGTCTCCTGTAGTGCCACTATGTCGAGTTTGTATCTCTCCATTTCGTTTGTTAAGGCTTTTAGTGCACCTATCTGGTAGAGGCTTCTTACATTCCATGTTCCCATCGTAATTTCTTTCGCTTTCCTTGTGCATTGCTGTGGTCGTTGCCGAGTAGTCAGTCCAGTCCGAGGCACGTTTGGTGGTTTCGTAACGGTTTCTTTTTTTCTATGGATGAGTTGTTGGCCCATCGCAAAACCCCCTTTTCGGAGGACCATTTCACCCGCTCTCGTTGGCCCTGACCGCGCTTTCCATACGGATTGGTTACCGCATCTCCAGCTTTGTTGCTCAGGTTACCAGGGTTCACCACGTGGAGGTGAGAGTCGGACTTGGGTAGGAGAGGCTATGCTCCAATCTCTTCCTGTGCGATTGTCGTGCGGTTGCGCATGCACTACCCTTTGAACCCCAAATATGTATATATATATATATGTATGTATGGAATACCAGATTTAAATTTATGTTAACACCTAACCACCTGTCATACCTCTCTCAGACCCAAAGTAGCAGTAATTTTCTCACCTGAGACGTATGGCAGGTGGTTAAGGGTTAAGCTGCGTACACACGGTATAGAAAACTAGTGTATAGTCCTGCTATAGTTTTATATACCGTGTGTACTCCAAAACTATTCGTAAAGTTGAACTATACGAAGCGGTCATACACCTATAGTCTAAAGTTACGTACACACGGTATAGGAAACCAGCGTATAGTCCTGCTATAGCTTGACTATAGTTGTGTGATCGCCTCGTATAGTCTAAAACTATTCGTATAGTTGAACTATACGAAGCGGTCATACACCTATAGTCTAAAGCTACGTACACACAGTATAGGAAACCAGCGTATAGTCCTGCTATAGCTTGACTATAGTTGTGTGACCGCCTCGTATAGTCTAAAACTATTCGTATAGTTGAACTATACGAAGCGGTCATACACCTATAGTCTAAAGCTACGTACACACGGTATAGGAAACAAGCGTATAGTCCTGCTATAGCTAGACTATAGTTGTGCGATCGCCACAACTATAGTCTAGCTATAGCAGGACTATACGCTTGTTTCCTATATCGTGTTTACGTAGCTTTAGACTATAGGTGTATGACCGTTTCGTATAGTTCAAATATACGAATAGTTTTAGACTATTCGTATATTTGAACTATACGAAACGGTCATTCACCTATAGTCTAAAGCTACGTAAACACAATATAGGAAACAAGCGTATAGTCCTGCTATAGCTAGACTATAGTTGTGTGATCGCCTTGTATAGTCTAAAATTATTCGTATAGTTGAGCTATACGAAGCGGCTACATTGCTATAGTCAAACTATAGCAGAACCATACGCTAGTTTTCTATGCCGTAGTTCGTTTGTCTGTTAAAAAAGTTTCAATTTTTATTTGCCAAATTCGCAATTTTAAATTTTGAGTTTAAAAAATTTGCACATATATTACTCAAGGTTTAAACTTGAAATGTGCAAAGTTTCGACACAATCAGCACGTAGGTCTCTCCTTTACAAATTTTTGAATTTACAGTCAAATTTTCCCAAAATGTTTTTTGTTCAAAACGCGATAACCAAAATTTTGAAAATTTGTACGGTCAATTCCAACAGTCGATACTTGTTTTTAGCAAGTTTTGGCGAAAATCCGTTAGTTCGTTTGTTAGTTACAAAAGCTTCAATTTTTATTTTCCAAATCTTACAAAATTTGCAATGTTAAATTTTGAGTTTCAAACATTTGCACATATATTCCTCAAGGTTCAAACTTAAAATCTGCAAAGTTTCGACAAAATCCGCACGTCGGTCTCTCCGCGACAAATTTTTTAAATTACAGACGAATTTTCCAAAAATGTTTTTTTGCAACATTTTCGAAGCGCGATTGCAGATGAACCAAAATCTTTAAAATTTTGAAAATTTACACGATCAATCCCAACAGTCCAAAGTTGTTTTTGCCAGGTTTTGGCGAAAATCCGTTCGTTCGTTTTTCATTTATAAAAGTTTCAATTTTTTATTTGCCAAATCTTTCCAAATTTGCAATTTTTAATTTTGAGTATCAAAAATTCGCACATATATTCCTCAAGGTTCAAACTTAAAATCTGCAAAGTTTCGACAAAATCCGCACGTCGGTCTCTCCGCGACAAATTTTTTAAATTACAGACCAATTTTCCAAAAATGTTTTTTTGCAACATTTTCGAAGCGCGATTGCAGATGAACCAATATCTTTAAAATTTTGAAAATTTACGCGATCAATCCCAACAGTTCAAAGTTGTGTTTGCCAGCTTTTGGCGAAAATCCGTTCGTTCGTTTTTCAGTTATAAAAGTTTCAATTTTTTATTTGCCAAATCTTTCAAAATTTGCAATTTTTAATTTTGAGTTTCAAAAATTCGCACATATATTCCTCAAGGTTCAAACTTAAAATCTGCAAAGTTTCGACAAAATCCGCACGTCGGTCTCTCCGCGACAAATTTTTTAAATTACAGACGAATTTTCCAAAAATGTTTTTTTGCAACATTTTCGAAGCGCGATTGCAGATGAACCAATATCTTTAAAATTTTGAAAATTTACGCGATCAATCCCAACAGTTCAAAGTTGTGTTTGCCAGCTTTTGGCGAAAATCCGTTCGTTCGTTTTTCAGTTATAAAAGTTTCAATTTTTTATTTGCCAAATCTTTCAAAATTTGCAATTTTTAATTTTGAGTTTCAAAAATTCGCACATATATTCCTCAAGGTTCAAACTTAAAATTTT
Organism: Phosphuga atrata; assembly: GCA_944588485.1. Lineage (NCBI taxonomy): Eukaryota > Metazoa > Arthropoda > Insecta > Coleoptera > Silphidae > Phosphuga > Phosphuga atrata. The sequence continues at coordinate 72,697,228 of OX155898.1, read as the reverse complement.
CAAAGTTTCGACAAAATCCGCACGTCGGTCTCTCCGCGACAAATTTTTTAAATTACAGACGAATTTTCCAAAAATGTTTTTTTGCAACATTTTCGAAGCGCGATTGCAGATGAACCAAAATCTTTAAAATTTTGAAAATTTACACGATCAATCCCAACAGTCCAAAGTTGTTTTTGCCAGGTTTTGGCGAAAATCCGTTCGTTCGTTTTTCATTTATAAAAGTTTCAATTTTTTATTTGCCAAATCTTTCCAAATTTGCAATTTTTAATTTTGAGTTTCAAAAATTCGCACATATATTCCTCAAGGTTGAAACTTAAAATGTGCAAAGTTTCGACATAATCCTCACGTCGGTCTCTCCTTGACAAATTTTTGAATTTACAGTCAAATTTTCCAAAAATGTTTTTTTTTGCTAACTTTTCAATACGCGATAAACCAAAATTTCGAAAATTTGTACGGTCAATTCCAACAGCCCAAAGTTGCTTTTAGCAAGTTTTGGCGAAAATCCATTGGTTCGTTTGTCTGTTACAAAAGTATCAATTTTTACTTGACATATTTTACCAAATTTGCAATTTTCAAAAGTTCGCACATAAATTCCTCAAGGTTTAAACTTAAAATCTGCAAAGTTTCGACAAAATCCGCAAGTCGATCTCTCCGTGAATTTTTTTTAAATTACAAACGAATTTCCCAAAAATGTTTTTTTGCAACATTTTTAAAGCGCGATTGCAGATGAACCAAAATCTTTAAAATTTTGAGAATTTATACGAATAATCCCAATAGTCCAAAGTTGTTTTTGGAAAGGTTTGGCAAAAATCCGTTCGTTCGTTTTTCAGTTATAAAAATTTAAATTTTTATTTGCCAAATCTTGCCAAATTTGCAATTTAAAATTTTGAGTTTCAAAAATTTGCACATATATTCCTCAAGGCTTAAACTTAAAATTTTTTAAGTTTCGACAAAATCCACACGTCGGTCCTCTCCGCGAAATTTTTTTTAAATTACAAACGAATTTTCCATAAATGTTTTTTTGCAACATTTTCAAAGCGCGATTGCAGATGAACCAAAATCTTTAGATTTTGAAAATTTGTACGATCAATCCCAACAGTCCATAGTTGTTTTTGGAAAGGTTTGTCAAAAATCCGTTCGTTCGTTTTTCAGTTATAAAAGTTTCAATTTTTATTTGCCAAATCTTGCGAAGTTTGCAATGTCAAATTTTGAGCTTCAAAAATTTGCACATATATTCCTCTAGGTTTGAGCTTAAAGTTTCCAAAGTTTCGACAATATCCGCACGTCGGGCTCTCTGTGATAAATTTTTGAATTTACAGACGAATTAAATTTTTTTTTTGCAAACTATTGAAAACGCGTTTGTAGAAAAACAAAAATTTTTAAAATTTGTACAATCAATCCCAACAGTCCAAAGTTCTTTTTAGCAAGGTTTGGTGAATATCCGTCTGTCCGTTTTCCTGTCACAAAAGTTTCAATTTTTGTTTGCCAAATCTTTCCAAATTTTTCAATTTTAAATTTTGAGTTTCAAAAATTCGCACATATATTCCTCAAGGTTTAAACTTGAAATTTGCAAAGTTTCGACAAAATCCACACGTCGGTCTCTTCGTGGCAAATTTTTGAATTTCCTGACGAATTTTTCAAAAATGTTTTATGCAACATTTTCAAAACGCGATTGCAGTGAAACCAAAATTTAAATTTTTTTTTAAATTCGTACGATCACTCCCAACAGCCCAAAGTTGTTTTTAACAAGTTTTGGCGAGAATCCGTTGGTTCGTTTGTCTGTTACAAAAGTTTCAATTTTTATTTGACAAATCTTACCAAATTTGCAATTTTAAATTTTAAGTTTCAAAAATTTGCACATATTTTCCTCAAGGTTTCAACTTAAAATCTTCAAAGTTTTGACAAAATCCGCATGTCGGTCTCTCCGCGACAAATTTTTTTAAATTACATACGAATTTTCCAAAAATGTTTTTTTGCAACATTTTCAAAACGCGATTGCATGAACCAAAATCTTTAAAATTTTGAAAATTTATACGATCAATCCCAACACTCCAAAGTTGTTTTTGCCAAGTTTTGGCGAGAATCCGTTCTTTCGTTTTTCAGTTATAAAAGTTTTAATTTTTATTTGCCAAATCTTTCAAAATTTGCAATATTAAATTTTGAGTTTCAAAAATTTGCACATATATTCCTCAAGGTTTGAAGTTAAAATCTTCAAAGTTTCGACAAAATACGCACGTCGGTCTCTCCGCGACAAATTTTTTTAAATTACATACGAATTTTCCAAAAATGTTTTTTTGCAACATTTTCAAAACGCAATTGCAGATGAACCAAAATCTTTAAAATTTTGAAAATTTATACGATCAATCCCAACAGTCCGAAGTTGTTTTTGGAAAGGTTTGGCGAAAATCCGTTCGTTCGTTTTTCAGTTATAAAAGTTTCAATTTTTATTTGCCAAATCTTGCCAAATTTGCAATTTTAAATTTTGTGTTTAAAAAATTTGCACATATATTTCTCAAGGTTTAAAGTTAATAACTTCAAAGTTTTGACAAAATCCACACGTCAGGCTCTCTGTGATAAATTTTTGAATTTAAAAATTTGCACATATATTCCTCAAATTTTGCACATATATTCCTCAAGGTTTAAACTTGAAATGTGCAAAGTTTCGACACAATTCGCACGTAGGTCTCTCGTTGTCAAATTTTTGAATTTACAGTCAAATTTTCCAAAAATGTTTTTATTTTGCTAACTTTTCAAAACGCGATTGTCGAAAAAGCAAAATCTTAAAAAATTTTGAAAATTTGTACGGTCAATTCTAACAGCCCAAAGTTGTTTTTAGCAAGTTTTGGCGAAAATCCGTTGGTTCGTTTGTCTGTTACAAAAGTATCAATTATTTGACAAATCTTACCAAATTTGCAATTTTAAATTTTGAGTTTCAAAAATCTGCACATATATTCCTCAAGGTTTAAGCTTAAAATCTGCAAAGTTTCGATAAAATCCACACGTCGGTCTTTCCGCGAAAATTTTTTTAAATTACAAACGAATTTTCCAAAAATGTTTTTTTGCAACATTTCCAAGGCGCGATTGCAGTTGAACCGAAATCTTTACAATTTTGAAACTTCATACGATCAATCCCAACACTCCAAAGTTGTTTTTGCCAAGTTTTGGCGAAAATCCGTTCTTTCGTTTTTCAATTATAAAAGTTTCAATTTTTATTTGCCAAATCTTGCCAAATTTGCAATTTTAAATTTTGAGTTTAAAAAATTTGCACATATATTCCTCAAGGTTTAAAGTTAAAAACTTCAAAGTTTTGACAAAATCCACACGTCGGGCTCTCTGTGATAAATTTTTGAATTTAAAAATTTGCACACATATTCCTCAAATTTTGCACATATATTCCTCAAGGTTTAAACTTGAAATGTGTTCGACACAATTCGCACGTAGGTCTCTCCTTGTCAAATTTTTGAATTTACAGTCAAATTTTCCAAAAATGTTTTTATTTTGCTAACTTTTCAAAACGCGATTGTAGAAAAACCAAAATCTTAAAACTTTTGAAAATTTGTACGGTCAATTCCATCAGCCCAAAGTTGTTTTTAGCAAGTTTTGGCGAAGATCCGTTGGTTCGTTTGTCTGTTACAAAAGTATCAATTATTTGACAAATCTTACCAAATTTGCAATTTTAAATTTTGAGTTTCAAAAATCTGCACATATATTCCTCAAGGTGTAAGCTTAAAATCTGCAAAGTTTCGACAAAATCCGCAAGTCGATCTCTCCGTGAAATTTTTTTTAAATTACAAACGAATTTTCCAAAAATGTTTTTTTGCAACATTTTCAAGGCGCGATTGCAGTTGAACCGAAATCTTTACAATTTTGAAACTTTATACGATCAATCCTAACACTCCAAAGTTGTTTTTGCCAAATTCTGGCGAAAATCCGTTCGTTCGTTTTTTAGTTATAAAAGTTTCAATTTTTATTTGCCAAATCCTGCCAAATTTGCAATTTTAAATTTTGAGTTTCAAAAATTTGCACATATATTCCTCAGGGTTTAAACTTAAAATCTTCAAAGTTTCGACAAAATCCGCAAGTCGGGTTCTCTATGATAAATTTTAGAATTTACAGACGAATTAAAAAAAAAAAATTTTTTGCAAACTATTGAAAACGCGTTTGTAGAAAAACCAAAATCTTTAAAATTTGTACAATCAATCCCAACAGTTCAAAGTTGTTTTTAGCAAGTTTTGGCGAAAATCTTTAGTACGTTTGTTAGTTACAAAAGCTTCATTTTTTATTTTCGAAAACTTTCAAAATTTGCAATATTAAATTTTGAGTTTCAAAAATTTGCACATATATTACTCAAGGTTTAAACTTAAAATTTGCAAAGTTTCAACAAAAACCACACGTCGGTCTCTCCGTGAAAAAGTTTAGAATTTACTGACGAATTTTCCAAAAATGTTTTTTGCAACATTTTCAAAACGCGATTGCAGAGAAACCAAAATCTTAATAATTTTTAAATTTCGTACGATCACTCCCAACAGTCCAAAGTTGTTTTTAGCAAGTTTTGGCGAAAATCCGTCCTTCCGTTTGTTTGTCACAAAAGTTTCAATTTTTGTTTGCCAAATCTTTGCAAATTTGCAATCTTAAATTTTGAGTTTCAAAAATTCGCAAATATATTCCTCAAGGTTTAAACTTGAAATTTGCAAAGTTTCGACAAAATCCACACGTCGGTCTCTTGGTGGCAAATTTTTGAATTTACAGACGAATTTTCAAAAAATGTTTTTTTGCAACATTTCCGAAACGCGATTGCAAAGCAACTGAAATCTTTAAATATTTGTGCTATTAATTCCAACAGCCCAAAGTTGTTTTTAGCAAGTTTTGGCGAAAATCCGTTGGTTCGTTTGTCTGTTACAAAAGTTTAAATTTTTATTTCACAAATCTTACCAAATTTGCAATTTTAAATTTTGAGTTTTAAAAATTTGCACATATATTCCTCAAGGTTTAAACTTAAAATCTGCAAAGTTTCGACAAAATCCGCACGTCGGTCTCTCCGCGACAAATTTTTTTAAATTACAGAGGAATTTTCCAAAAATGTTTTTTTACATCATTTTCAAAGCGCGATTGCAGATGAACCAAAATCCTTAAAATTTTGAAAATTTATACGATCAATCCCAATAGTCCAAAGTTGTTTTTGGAAAGGTTTGGCAAAAATCCGTTCGTTCATTTTACAGTTATAAAAGTTTCAATTTTTATTTGCCAAATCTTGCCAAATTTGCAATTTTGAATTTTGAGTTTAAAAAATTTGCACATATATTCCTCAAGGTTTAAAGTTAAAAACTTCAAAGTTTTGACAAAATCCACACGTCGGGCTCTCTGTGATAAATTTTTGAATTTAAAAATTTGCACATATATTCCTCAAATTTTGCACATATATTCCTCAAGATTTAAACTTGAAATGTGCAAAGTTTCGACACAATTCGCACGTAGGTCTCTCCTTGTCAAATTTTTGAATTTACAGTCAAATTTTCCAAAAATGTTTTTATTTTGCTAACTTTTCAAAACGCGATTGTAGAAAAACCAAAATCTTAAAAAATTTGAAAATTTGTACGGTCAATTCCAACAGCCCAAAGTTGTTTTTAGCAAGTTTTGGCGAAAATCCGTTGGTTCGTTTGTCTGTTACAAAAGTATCAATTTTTATTTGACATATTTTACCAAATTTGCAATTTTAAATTTTGAGTTTCAAAAGTTCGCACATATATTCCTCAAGGTTTAAACTTAAAATCTGCAAAGTTTCGACAAAATCCGCAAGTCGATCTCTCCGTGAATTTTTTTTTAAATTACAAACGAATTTTCCAAAAATGTTTTTTTGCAACATTTTCAAAGCGCGATTGCAGATGAACCAAAATCTTTAAAATTTTGAGAATTTATACGAACAATCCCAATAGTCCAAAGTTTATTTGGAAAGGTTTGTCAAAAACCCGTTCGTTCGTTTTTCAGTTATAAAAGTTTCAATTTTTATTTGCCAAATCTTGCGAAATTTGCAATGTAAAATTTTGAGCTTCAAAAATTTGCACATATATTCCTCTAGGTTTGAGCTTAAAGTTTCCAAAGTTTCGACAATATCCGCACGTCGGGCTCTCTGTGATAAATTTTTGAATTTACAGACGAATTAAATTTTTTTTTGCAAACTATTGAAAACGCGTTTGTAGAAAAACAAAAATTTTTAAAATTTGTACAATCAATCCCAACAGTCCAAAGTTCTTTTTAGCAAGTTTTGGTGAAAATCCGTCTGTCCGTTTTCCTGTCAAAAAGTTTCAATTTTTGTTTGCCAAATCTTTCCAAATTTTTCAATTTTAAATTTTGAGTTTCAAAAATTTGCACATATATTACTCAAGGTTTAAACTTGAAATTTGCAAGTTTCGACAAAATCTACACGTCGATCTCTTCGTGGCAAATTTTTGAATTTCCTGACGAATTTTTCAAAAATGTTTTATGCAACATTTTCAAAACGCGATTGCAGTGAAACCAAAATTTTAAATTTTTTTTAAATTCGTACGATCACTCCCAACAGCCCAAAGTTGTTTTTAACAAGTTTTAGCGAGAATCCGTTGGTTCGTTTGTCTGTTACAAAAGTTTCAATTTTTATTTGATAAATCTTACCAAATTTGCAATTTTAAATTTTAAGTTTCAAAAATTTGCATATATTTTCCTCAAGGTTTCAACTTAAAATCTTCAAAGTTTCGACAAAATCCGCACGTCGGGCTCTCCTCGACAATTTTTTTAAATTACAGACGAATTTTCCAAAAATGTTTTTTTGCAACATTTTCAAAACGCGATTGCAGATGAACCAAAATCTTTAAAATTTTGAAAATTTATACGATCAATCCCAACAGTCCGAAGTTGTTTTTGGAAAGATTTGGCGAAAATCCGTTCGTTCGTTTTTCAGTTATAAAAGTTTCAATTTTTATTTGCCAAATCTTGCCAAATTTGCAATTTTAAATTTTGAGTTTCAAAAATTTGCACATATATTCCTCAAATTTTGCACATATGTTCCTCAAGGTTTCAACTTTAAATGTGCAAAGTTTCCACACAATTCGCACGTAGGTCTCTCCTTGTCAAATTTTTGAATTTACAGTCAAATTTTCCAAAAATGTTTTTATTTTGCTAACTTTTCAAAACGCGATTGTAGAAAAACCAAAATCTTAAAACTTTTGAAAATTTGTACGGTCAATTCCATCAGCCCAAAGTTGTTTTTAGCAAGTTTTGGCGAAGATCCGTTGGTTCGTTTGTCTGTTACAAAAGTATCAATTATTTGACAAATCTTACCAAATTTGCAATTTTAAATTTTGAGTTTCAAAAATCTGCACATATATTCCTCAAGGTTTAAGCTTAAAATCTGCAAAGTTTCGACAAAATCCACACGTCGGTCTTTCCGCGAAAAAAATTTTAAATTACAAACGAATTTTCCAAAAATATTTTTTTGCAACATTTTCAAGGCGCGATTGCAGTTGAACCGAAATCTTTACAATTTTGAAACTTTATACGATCAATCAAACACTCCAAAGTTGTTTTTGCCAAGTTTTGGCGAAAATCCGTTCTTTCGTTTTTCAATTATAAAAGTTTCAATTTTTATTTGCCAAATCTTGCCAAATTTGCAATTTTAAATTTTGTGTTTAAAAAATTCGCACATATATTCTTCAAGGTTTAAATTTAAAAACTTCAAAGTTTCGACAAAATGCGCACGTCGGTCTCTCCGCGACAATTTTTTTAAATTACAGACCAATTTTCCAAAAATATTTTTTTGCAACATTTTAAATGCGCTATTGCAAATGAACCAAAATCTTTAAAATTTTGAAAATTTATACAATCAATCCCAACACTCCAAAGTTGTTTTTGCCAGGTTTTGGCGAAAATCTGTTCTTTCGTTTTTCAGTTATAATAGTTTAAATTTTTATTTGCCAAATCTTGCCAAATTTGCATTTTTAAATTTTGAGTTTCAAAAATTTGCATATATATTCCTCAGGGTTTAAATTTAAAATCTTCAAAGTTTCGACAAAATCCGCAAGTCGGGTTCTCTATGATAAATTTTAGAATTTACAGACGAATTAAAAAAATAAATTTTTTTGCAACCTATTGAAAACGCGTTTGTAGAAAAACCAAAATCTTTAAAATTTGTGCAATCAATCCCAACAGTTCAAAGTTGTTTTTAGCAAGTTTTGGCGAAAATCCATTAGTTCGTTTGTTAGTTACAAAAGCTTCAATTTTTATTTTCCAAATCTTTCAAAATTTGCAATATTAAATTTTGAGTTTCAAAAATTTGCACATATTTGCTCAAGGTTTAAACTTAAAATTTGCAAAGTTTCAACAAAAACCACACGTCGGTCTCTCCGTGACAAATTTTTGAATTTACTGACGAATTTTCCAAAAATGTTTTTTGCAACATTTTCAAAACGCGATTGCAGAGAAACCAAAATCTTAATAATTTTTAAATTTCGTACGATCACTCCCAACAGTCCAAAGTTGTTTTTAGCAAGTTTTGGCGAAAATCCGTCCTTCCGTTTGTCTGTCACAAAAGTTTCAATTTTTGTTTGCCAAATCTTTCCAAATTTGCAATTTTAAATTTTGAGTTAAAAAAATTCGCACATATATTCCTCAAGGTTTAAAGTTAAAATCTGCAAAGTTTCGACAAAATCCGCACGTCGGTCTCTCCGGGACAAATTTTTTAAATTACAGACGAATTTTCCAAAAATGTTTTTTTGCAACATTTTCAAAGTGCGTTTGCAGATGAACCAAAATCTTTAAAATTTTGAAAATTTATATGATCAATGCCAACAGTCCAAAAGTTGTTTTTGGAAAGGTTTAGCAAAAATCCGTTCGTTCGTTTTTCAGTTATAAAAGTTTCAATATTTTTTTGCCAAATCTTTCAAATTTGCATTTTTTAATTTTGAGTTTCAAAAATTTTGCACATATGTTCGTCAAGATTTAAACTTAAAATCTTTAAAGTGTCGAAAAAATCCGCAGGTTGGGCTCTCTGTGATAAATTTTTGAATTTACAGACGAATTTAAAAAAAAATTAAAACTATTGAAAACGCGTTTGTAGAAAAAATAAAATCTTTAAAATTTGCACAATCAATCCCAACAGTGCAAAGTTGTTTTTAGCAAGTTTTGGCGAAAATCCGTTAGTTCGTTTGTTAGTTGTAATAGCTTCAATTTTTATTTTCCAAATCTTTCAAAATTTGCAATATTAAATTTTGAGTTTCAAAAATTTGCACATATATTACTCAAGGTTTAAACTTAAAATTTGCAAGGTTTCAACAAAAACCACACTTCGGTCTATCCGTGACAATTTTTGAATTTACTGACGAATTTTCCAAAAATGTTTTTTGCAACATTTTCAAAACGCGATTGCATTTAAATTTTTTTTTGATTAAGAGGGTTCATTGCAAAATATAAACAAAATTATAAAATATAAACATTTCAAAATATATACGTGGTCTGTTAGAAAAGTATCCGACCTTATTTTTTCTTTTGAAAACCTGATGGATTTGAATCAAGCGCGCTTGCATTAGCCGACCTTGAACCTTCGTGCACATGCGTGAATTTTTTCTAGCCTGTAGATAGTTGCTGTCGAGCAATGTTCGAGTGACGTAGTGTGTAGTGCTCTCGTCGGTTTTTCAATGCATGTAAAATGACGGAACCTGTCGGAATGTCGCGTACGTGATGCTGTGCGGCATAAGCGATTGGAGTAGTTTTTGGCGACTCCATCACGACAATGCTCCAGCACATTCTTCGCATTTGGTTCACATTTTTTTGGCGAAAAACCAGACTACTCTGGTTCGACACACTCCTTACTCTCCTGATATGACCCCCTGCGACTTCTGGCTGTTCCCCTAAGTCAAGAGGACATTGGAAGTAACGCGATTTCAGGCAAGAGAGGACATTATGGTTGCAACGACAGCCGAGCTAAAGTCGATTCCGAAAGAGGCTTTTTCGGAATGCTTCCAACAATGGCGGCACCGCTGGTCGAAGTGTGTGGAGTCGCAAGGAGACTACTTTGAGGGTGATTAGGTTTCCAACGCTTTTACCGGCTAAAGGTCGGATACTTTTCTAACAGACCACGTACATTTCAAAATATAAACGAATTGACTATCCTAAATAGTTGCGGATTTCTGCCACGGCATGCGCTGTCATCGCTTTACTATACTCCACGCACTTCGCACATAGCGACTTCGCACGAGCACTTCGCACATATGCGAATATATAGACATAAACATTTATTGAACATAACTAATTCAATTTAGATCATGTTTCTAATTAAATTAATCAAAACTATTTATTTAATTTGCGAATTTCATATTCGCAATAAAATTAGTTTAAATTAAATTACAAATATTAATTAATTTGATTGCAAGAAATACGAAGAGATTGTGTGGAATATAGGTAAATAGCTTTATTACAACTGGAACGTAATCAAATGTAAATTATTTAAGACCTCGAGGTCGATAGCCCTTTATTTCATTATTATGTTACAATAAATGTTATTATTATAAATTATACGATGTATCTCAACGCTTCAAAATTTCCAGTAAGCAATCAAATTTATGGAATAAAATAACAGTTTTGATAAATCAATCATTGATTCTATTATTCCAAATTATATGGGGAATGTGTATACAATATAAGTAGGGCAGCACAAGCTTCGATTTATATGTTTAATTTATGGTGTAAAATCGCAATAAATAATTTATTACAACACAAACATGTTGAGCTTCAAAGGGCAAGTTCGTCTTGCTTATATTGTTGCAAAGTCGTTAACAGCATATTAAACGAAAACAAGTTTGCCATTTATTACTTTCACTGCGAATAAAAGAAAGTACATAATTTTCTGTTGCCTTTTATTCGTGGGCGTCAAAACATTACGCAACTCTGCAAACAATGGAATAAAAATAATGCGCTAAAAAATTCACGGAATATTTTACGGATGCAAAACATCGTTTCCCCGAATTAAAACGAAAAAAAATAAATTAAGTAAATTTATGCGGGGAATAATTATGTCGTGAGTACACGCAAGTCGTTAACAAGTATAATTATTTTTTTATTTAAGAATCGTTCGCAGGCCGTACACACACGATTTCATATGCATACGGCGTGAAAGTGCGTTCGGAATACTGATACGTAAACAACTGGATGTGAATTATTTAAGCGAGCGTTGCTAAATGAGTTTGAAAGTTTGACCTTCAAACGCTCTTGCCCACACACACAACACACACAATATTAGAAACGCACAAATTTCTGCAAAAATAAACTAAAACCCTCGGCATACAGGGGTTAATAATAAATAACAAATTTTAAAATAAACACGTCGCAAATATAAATTTATTGATTTTACAAGCTGTTTATTTGAGACATTGTTAAAATTAAATTTTAATTAAAACCAGAATTAAACTACAATTAATACTAATTACATTAGTGCAAGAATAGACTATTTCACTCCTGGGAAAAGCACTGGCTCGTCATGAAACGTTGTTGTTGTAATAAAATTGTCAGGCAGACATGAGATATAGTTTGGAAGAATTTCTAGGTCTACTTTGTTATGGTTCCAGCGACCCTTGTCACATGTTTCGGACAGATTTCACAATTCGATAACCATTCACCATTCGTGCCAGCCGCACAATATAATGTGTAACTTTTCGTCGCAGCGCCATAAAAGCTTGAGGTAGATTAAATTACTTCACAAAACAATTTCCAGCCTCGAATCTCCAAAGGCAACATTTTAACGTTCTTATTATACTTAACTCACTTAACAATTTCAATTTAAACAAACTTATAATTAAGAAAAGTGATTTTCTTATTATAACAATTGTTAATAATTACCAGCCTATATCAAAAAACCAACAGATTCATTCGAGATAGTTAGTAACTTATAAAACATAATAAAACAAGCATTAGCACACGGATTTGCAATGTTTTTTAAAAATATTTATTATCTATTAGTTATAACCCTCGGCTTCGCTCACATGGATTTTGATAACAGTCACATTCATTCAGATCAGCTATACGTGGTCTGTTAGAAAAGTATCCGACCTTCTGCCGGTAAAAAAACTGGCATACCTGAAGCGTTGGAAACCTAATCACCCTCAAAGTAGTCTCCTTGGGACTTCTCACACTTCTCCCAGCGGTGCCGCCATTTTTGAAAGCATTCAACAATGAGAACACTGCTCGACAGCAATTAACGCTACAGGCGGGAAAAATTCACGCATGCGCACGAAGGTTCAAGGTCGGCTCATGCAAGTGCGCTTGATTCAAATCCATCAAGTTTTCAAAATAAAAAATAAGATCGGATACTTTTCTAACAGGCCACGTATTTACCAAGTGAGTAATATAAAGACTAATATTAAAGTAGGCCGCAAGTAAAATTTGAAAATTGTTACGAGGACCGGATAAAATCAAGTTGAAATAAATTAAACACGACTTATTTTCTGCAATATTTTACGCAGGGATTTTATTCAAACTTTGCACACTTATAATCTTACATCTGTCATCAGCAGATCTCGGAATGTGTCCCGTGTACTTAGAGTACCATGGAAAGATAAAATTACAAACAATAACATTCTCCATGAAACGAAGAAAGGAAAAGAAGTCCGGAAAACAGTAAAATGCCGGAAACTACAATATTTGGCTCAGGTAATGAGGAATGGATACGTGTATTAACTGCTGCAGAACATACTTCAAAGAAAGATTCCTGGTAAAAGAGGACGAGGAAGAAGAAAACATCTTGGCTTGGAGACTTAAGAACATGGACTTCATACACGAGTGAAGAACTACTCAGAAAATCCAAAACTGACATATCTATGATGGTCACCAACATCTGGAACGGATAGGCACAAGACGAAGAAGATTTGTGGGTTTCCAAGTCTCCATTCTTTGTTTGCGACTAGCCCCAATCTTGAATTATACTGTTTTGCCTTACCACAAGCAAGTTCAATGAGCAGTTTAAAGTTGAGACATCTGTCAATTCATCATCATCAATGGCCATGCAAATCTATAGTAGGGTCTCGACATTCTCCAGCTTCTTCCGCGATTCATTCCTGTCTCTGGTTTGCATCGTCCAGCTCGGTGCACACGGAAGCGGAAGCGGAGGCGGAGGTACAATTTCCTACGGAAGTTCCGCACTTGTGGAGGCGGAGTCTGAGTTCCGTTACAACACTAACCCAAAGTGAATAGCCACCTATCTCTATCTATCTTTCGTGCATCTTCACGTACACCATCCTTCCAGCGCAGCTTTGCCCTTCCTCGCCCTCTTGTGTCTATGGGTTCTGCTTTAAGGATCTTTTTTGCAGGATTATTGTCATCATATCTGTTCACAAGGCCTGCACATCCGCATCTGCGGATTTTGATTGTAGTTACTATGTCCTTGTTACCGGATTGTCTATAGATGTTATAAATATAAGTTATACCTGCGCCTCCACATACCGTCTTCTTGGATTGCCCCGTATATTTTTCGCAAAATCTTTCTTTCAAAGATCTCTCCATTGTAACACCTAAATACGAAAATGCAGACTCGGCGGTTCCTATCAACTATTTCACAATTCGTACATTCCATTCTCGCGCGCGTATAAAAGTTTAAGTTCAAACGCAAAATTAGTTTGAAGCTTGAAGGTCCTCAAAATCATTACGTTTTTGCGTGTTTTACATAAGAAGTCATGTTAATTTTCATTAACTGTGACGACTCGCGATTAGTTTACCACGAGTTAAGATGTTACGTGCAAATTAATGTTATATTTGCACCAAAAAAGTCTTTATAATGTAGGAGAAAGAATTAAGTGATTGGGTGAATTGAATTAAGAATATAAGTAATTCTTATATTAAAAGAGACACGATTGTAAATTTTACTCGATTTTATTCTTAAACTTAACTTAAACTTAACTTAAAACAAAATGCGGCTGTGCGCTACAAAGTATGAAACTTGAATAACTCGAATAACTGCCTTAAAAGAGATAACACAATCAATTTTATGCTAAAATAAATCTAGGAGTTGCACCTACAAGGTAGGAAAATCAGGGGTAGGAAAATTCGGCAACGAATAGTGAAACAGGAAAGTGATTAGAAGGCGGGATAATTAGCAAGTCCTGCACTTCGGAGACTATGCAGGGAAGGAGAGAAAGGTGCAAGACTTTCTACCTGGATAAGCAATTTGCAAATGGGATTTACAAATATTTCCACAAATTATTTTGTAATTATAGGATTAAAATTCGGGCAAAAAACTTATGAAATATTTTGCCTGAATTTTAATCCTATAATTACAAAATAATTTGTGGAAATATTTGTAAATCCCATTTGCAAATTGCTTATCCAGGTAGAAAGTCTTGCACCTTTCTCTCCTTCCCTGCATAGTCTCCGAAGTGCAGGACTTGCTAATTATCCCGCCTTCTAATCACTTTCCTGTTTCACTATTCGTTGCCGAATTTTCCTACCCCTGATTTTCCTACCTTGTAGGTGCAACTCCTAGATTTATTTTAGCATAAAATTGATTTGCTGATCAGCAAAAAGACCCAAAAACATTATTATCTACACAATACATTTACAATTATAAATAGATTAACAACTAGCAAATAACTTAAGTATCCAGCAATGTGGCCTAGGCATGAGGATAAGCTACATAAGGCTTGGAAATTTCCAGCCATAAATAAATCGAAAAACAACTAAATGTATTTAAAATTTAAATAAAATAAAAGGACTTAAATCCATAAAAATAGATTGTTTATGGCTGTATAAAAGACGTAGGTTTTAAAAATAATTAAGAATAATTCTATTATTAGCTACACGACGGAACATCACTGTTAAAATCACATTTTTCCATAAGATTACATATAAATTGAGACAATTTTAATTTTCATAAAGCACTGTTAAAGTCACACTTTTCCATACAATTACATAATGACACATTAACGCCGGCGTGTACCACCAGTGGTACACGCTAGACTAAAACACAAAACCGAGGGCCGGCGTCAACGTGTTAATGACGTCCTGACATTTAATCTTTTAGCCTGATAACGTGAAGACTGGACTACGCTGTCTAATTTTTGAGCGTCTTATAAGACTAGACGCACAGGACTAGACAGAGAAGACTAGACTGGTGGTTGTCCTCATTTGTTTTGAAAGGATTTAGACATCTGTCAATTGTAACACTTAAACATTTAAGGCCGGTGTGTACCACCGGTGGTACACACCACCAGCACATAGAATATGAGCTTTCTTGTGCTTCGAACGCGTTATATGAAATCAGCATTAAACGAGGAGTTACAGTATTTTAATAGATACAAACAAATTAGATAATTAATTTTCTCTACAGTTTTTATAAGAAATGAATAATTGATTGCTTTTTAATTATCAATTTTTTGCTTATAAGTTTGAAATTGTAATGTAATTATAAATAATGTACACAGACCGCCGCGTATAAATAAATTATAATTGGAAAGCAATTTTTATTGGAACAAGAAACAACACGTAATTAGTGTTTATTATTATTTTTCGTTGATTAACTATATTCAAGTAATTACGGTAACAATGTGCGTGTAATATTTGTTTTTCTTTTGAATTTGAACTCGTTGATTGTGTGTGTGTGTAGTGAAATGGCAAATGATGGTTATAAAATTTAAATAACACAATGCCGTAACGTTACGAATAAGTTTCTATTCCATTGTTCGATTCAAATGTTAAAGTTGGTGTGAAATATTTACATAAAATTGCTATTTATAATTCATGAGGTTGCTTTGAATTATAGCGAACTAGTTCGCTGCGCAGACAATAAATTATGCAGGAAAATAGTGTAATCCACTTTTAGTTTAAATCCGGAATTATTTTCGTGTTTAAGCGGATTTCGCTTATTATTGCAAGTTTGAATTCTTGTTTTTTTACATTTCCCGCAGTTTATTCATTTATATATTCAGTTGTTGTTGGCTGCAGAGTGTAATTTATTTAAATGGAAAATGGGTTTTGATATTTCGTAGGAGTATGACTAAGCCGCTATAAGTGTTGATTGTTTCCGGCTATTAAAAAAAAGAGTCAAATTGCTTCTTAGATAATAGACGTTAAATATTAATAAAATATATTATCATACTTTCAACGTTCAACTTATTGTTTGAAGAATTAGCATAACATTTTCATAAAGCATACATGTTATACACTTTGTGTTTAACGCTGTAAAAAACGTCTGGCTTATATTAAGGCCGGCAAGGTCACACAAGGTTAAATAAATAACTTAAAATTATTCAGAAGTTTTTAGTTCTCAAGTGTAAGGTAACAAACATTAAAGTTTCGATTATACGAACAATAAGTTTATAACGTGATCTGTTACTCGATAACTAATTATCTCAAGTTTTTTGAGAACAAAGAGTTTATTATTTCGTTTCAATAATAATATTATTAAGTAAATAAATAATTCGTTTATTTAAAAAAAGAGTTTGTATTTGAACTTTTAAATCTATAGTACAATCTATAGTACATCTATAGTATAGTATCTATAGTACAAGTTGTAAATCTATTTAAGTGCATTCAATGAATGATTTGTAGAGGTCATTCAAGGTTAATGGTCAAAACTAGTTTTATTTTAAAACGAATACTTACTTACTTTACGTGTCCGGCTCATACGACATCTTACCAAAAAATAACGGCTGCAATAGCCTTGTCGTTACATAAAATTAAGTCTTCGTGCGTTCATCCTTCTTCCAGTTGTGGGCAGACCAGTATGTGGCTCATATCCTGGGGCTGACCACACGCACACAACACATCGTCGTTCTCAGACATTCCCCACCACAACAGATTTGTCTTGCACCTTGCCACTCCTAGGGATTTCCAAAACGCGAAAGGGAGGTCATTTCTTCTCTTGTGGGTTCCCGATTAGTTTGCTGTTGGGTCCACCTAGTGATACGGTTATTTTCTATGAACCCCTCGAGTGTGTCCGATCTTGCCATGAAGCTCTTCCTTGAACTTAGGCATCGACCGGCTGGCTCGTGTTGGTGCAGAGGATGTCAAGCATCGGTTTCCTATTCGGTGTGCCACGCCAATAAGTGGGTACAAACTATTAACTGCAGTTGGCTTTAGGCAGCCTGTCTCGTTGATAGCGACGTCCACATGTTTCGCGTGAGCTGAAGCTTCCCAAACCGGTGCGACGTATTCCGCAGTGGACACACAGAGCGCCAAAGCCAAGTTTCTGGTTGAGCTCCCCATGCTGTGCCTGTGAGTTTTCGCAATATGTTATTACGCGCACTAATTTTGAATGTAGTATTGAAAGTGTTGTCTGAAGGACAGAGTACGATCCAGGGTCGCGCCCAGGTATCTCGGCTTCGGGCAGTGCTCCAGTCGTTCGCCTCGCCAATGTATCTCGAACTCCCGTCGTGCTTCTTTATTTTTCAGATGGAAGGCGCAGACCCGAGTCTAGCTGGGATTCGGCTTTAGGTGGTTTTTCTAGTAATAGATTGCCAGTTCCTCAAGGGCGATCTCCAACTTTTCCTCCACATCGGTAAACTCGGTGCCCTGGGCTGCCACAGCTGTATCATCGGCATAGATGAATTGCCATATAGTGTCAGGAACCGGCTGGTCGTTCGTGTGCACGGTGTACAAGAGTGGGGACAGAACACTGCCTTGCGGCAGTACATTCTTCTGGACCTTCCATCTGCTATTCTTGTTTTGGAGTGAAACATAAAATCTCCTGTTCTGGAGGAATAGAAAAATGACCATAGTGAGCCTATAGTCTTTTGTTGTCCCATAAAGCTTTCTTAACAGCCTCCTGTGGTTGACAGTGTCATAAGCGGCTATAAAATCGATGAACGTCACTCCAGTAATCTTTCTTCTCTCAAAACCATCCTCTATGTGCTGGGTTAGGTTGAGGATTTGACCACAGCATGATTTCCCTGGACGAAAGCCGGCCTGCTGTTCGATAACCTTGGCATCCAAAATCTCCTCTGTTCGGTTTAGGATCAGTCGTTCCAGCAGTTTGAAGAGTTGGCACAGAAGTTCTAAAGTTCTGGCGGTTCCTTGCCAGGTTTCAGCAACGCGACCACACGAGCCTTCCTCCATTCTTTGGGGATCTTCAGTTGCGTGCCATTAATATTAAGGAGCCATTGCAGGGTCTGTCGTCCAAAGTTCTTGATCTGTTCTGCCCTCAGATCGTCCACGCCCGCCGCTAGGTTGAGGCGATCCAAATGGCAATTTTAGCTCTGGAAGCTGCGGCACGAAAGTTTTCTGCAGAAATTTGGATCGCCCCCGAGGTCTTCCTCACCAGCTACAGCTACGATTACATTACCAAGGAAAAACCCGCCAAGATTTTCATCCTGGTGTCCTTCTTCGCTGCGTGGACCGTCCCGTTCCTGCTGATAACTTTCTCGTACGCGAATATTTTGCAAGTGGTGCTACAATCGAGGAATATTTCCAAGGAGAGTTCAGAGAATCGGAAATCCACCAGACACATGAAAGCGGAAGAGAAGAAATGGCAAGAATTGCGCTTAACCCTGCTTGTATTTATGGTGATAATGATGTGGTTTGTGGCGTGGACGCCTTACGCATCGGCGATTGCAGGACAGGAAGATTTGATCTCTTCCTTAACCTCGACGATTCCCGCTTTATTTGCTAAGATGGCGAGTGGTTTCGATCCTTACGTTTACGCTCCGACACATCCTAGGTTCAAGGCGGAGCTGTTGGTGCGAAGAAGAAGCGGGATACGATGAAGATGTGGACGATACAGAACCACAAATAGGTGCGGGAGCAAAGTGACGGATAACGAGGTGACGGAAAACGAGGAGATCTGCAGTGGGGTCAAGGTTCCTAATAAAAGCGGGTGTGTGGAAGTGCTGGAAGAGGATTTTGGGAGGAAGAGCGGCAGGTGCTCTTGCACGATTGCTAAAACAGGGCATAAACCACCACGACTTCTTAGTCGTGGTTCTTGTTTCGATCCTTACCTTTACGCTCTGACACATCCTAGGTTCAAGGCGGAGCTGTTGGTGCGAAGAAGAAGCGGGATACGATGAGGATGTGGACGATACAGAACCACAAATAGGTGCGGGAGCAAAGTGACGGATAACGAGATGACGGATAACGAGGTGACGGATAACGAGGTGACGGAAAACGAGGAGATCTGCAGTGGGGTCAAGGTTCCTAACAAGAGCGGGTGTGTGGAAGTGCTGCAAGAGGATTTTGAGAGGAAGAGCGGCAGGTGCACGATTGCTAAAACGGGGCATACACCACCACAACTTCTTAGTCGTGGTGGTTTATGCCCTGTTTTAGCAATCGCTCTTCTAGTATGAGGCGGCTGGCGAGGACCTGGACGGCCGGGAAGAGAAGCACCGAGGAAACAATCGAAAACGAATTTAATTGATGCAAGAACTCTCGAAGAGAATTATATTTATGTTTGATAATCTTCCATTATCGATAAACAATCTTGAGATGGTGATCTTGTGCCTCTTGAGATGAGATTGATATTGAGATCTTGTGCCTCTTGAGATGGTCTTTAAGGATCAAAATTTCTCCACCTAGGAGGATATATTTTAATCAATAAATCTTGATTTTCCGATTGTTTTTGGAAGCTTTTTCTGGTCAGCAGAACTAGCTAGTCGAAGCCCGTGCGCTAATATCTGGAGTTGGACTATTCCACAGCATCACGCAACGATTAGGTAGAGACTAGATGAGAAAATACTATATAGAAAGTAGATTAGATTAGACAAGTCAAGATTTGATGAGATGATGAATTCTGCAGATTGTCTAAATCTTGCTGAAGATTTAGACAATCTGCAGAATTCATCATCTCCTCAAATCTTTCACCCACGAGTTCTGGCGTCTGTTAGTAAATAGCTATCTATTAACTGGAGTTGGCTTTAGGCAGCCTGTCTCGTTGATAGCAACGTCCACATGTTTCGCGTGAGCTGAAGCTGCCCAAACCGGTGCGGCGTATTCCGCAGTGGACACACAGAGCGCCAAAGCTGAGCTTCTGGGCGTTTCTGGTTGAGCTCCCCATGCTGTGCCTGTGAGTTTTCGCAATATGTTATTACGCGCACTAACTTTGCCTTTAGTATTGAAAGTGTTGTCTGAAGGACAGAGTACGATCCATACGATCCTTCTCTAAATGTGACCTACACACTTTACACGACTCAAGTTTCGACTGTTGAAGGTCATTTTGAAGTGGATTACTTTCTTAACAATGGTTATAAAACACAAGACTAGTTAGACAAGACGAGACAGACAAAGACTACCTTCTCCAAATGTGATGTAGACACTTTACACGACTCGAGTTTCGACTGTTGAAAGTCGTTTTCAAAAGGATTACATTCTTGACTATGGTTAGAAAAAAACAAGATTAGTGAGACAAGACATGACAGACAAGACTGCCTTCTTTCTCTAAAGGCTATCTATACACTTTACGCGACTCGAGTTTCGACTAGTAAAGGTTATTTTCAAGTGGATTATATTCTTGACAATGTTTAGCAGAAACAAGACTAATGAGTCAAGACGTGACAGACAAGACTGCCTTCCCTAAATGTGATCTACACACTTTACACGACTCAAGTTTCGACTGTTGAAGGTCGTTTTCAAGTGGATTACATTCTTGACAATGGTTAGAAAAAAGCAAGAGTAGTTAGACAAGACGAGACAGACAAGACTGCTTTCTCTAAATGTGATGTAGACACTTTACACGACTCGAGTTTCGACAGTTAAAGGTCGTTTTGTTGAAGCTAGTGAGATAGTACTGGCTTCTCTAAATGTGATCTACACACTTTACACGACTCAAGTTTCGACTGTTGAAGGTCATTTTGAAGTGGATTACATTCTTGACAATGGTTATAAAAAACAAGACTAGTTAGACAAGACGAGACAGACAAAAACTACCTTCTCCAAATGTGATGTAGACACTTTACACGACTCGAGTTTCGACTGTTGAAAGTCGTTTTCAAAAGGATTACATTCTTGACTATGACTAGAAAAAAAACAAGACCAGTGAGACAAGACATGACAGGCAAGACTGCCTTCTCTAAATGCTATCTATACACTTTACGCGACTCGAGTTTCGACTATTAAAGGTCATTTTCAAGTGGATTATATTCTTGTCAATGTTTAGCAGAATCAAGACTAATGAGTCAAGACGTGACAGACAAGACTGCCTTGCCTAAATGTGATCTACAAACTTTACACGACTCGAGTTTCGACTGTTCAAGGTTATTTTCAAGTGGATTACATTATTGATAATGGTTAGAAAGAAACAAGAGTAGTTAGACAAGACAAGACGGACAAAACTGCCTTCTCTAAATGTGATCTATACACTTTACACGACTCGAGTTTCGACTGTTGAAGGTCATTTTCAAGTGAATTACATTCTTAACAATGGTTAGAAAAAAGCAAGACTAGTGAGACAGATCCTGGCTTCTCTAAATGTTATCTACACTTTTTACACGACTAAAGTTTCGACTGTTGAAGATCATTTTGAAGTGGATTACATTCTTGACAATGGTTATAAAGAACAAGACTAGTTAGACAAGACGAGACATACAAAGACTACCTTCTCTAAATGTGATCTATACACTTTACACGACTCGAGTTTCGACTGTTGAAGGTCATTTTCAAGTGAATTAAATTCTTAACAATGGTTAGAAAAAAACAAGACTAGTGAGACAATATGAGATTACATTCTTGACAATGGTTATAAAGAACAAGACTAGTTAGACAAGACGAGACATACAAAGACTGCCTTCTCTAAATGTGATCTATACACTTTACACGACTCGAGTTTCGACTGTTCAAGGTCATTTTCAAGTGGATTACATTATTGATAATGGTTAGAAAGAAACAAGAGTAGTTAGACAAGGCGAGACAGACAAGACTGCCTTCTCTAAATGTGATCTATACACTTTACACGACTCGAGTTTCGACTGTTGAAGGTCGTTTTCAAGTGAATTACATTCTTAACAATGGTTAGAAAAAAACAAAACTAGTGAGACAGATCTGGCTTCTCTAAATGTGATCTACACACTTTACACGACTAAAGTTTCGACTGTTGAAGATCATTTTCAAGTGGATTACATTCTTGACAATGGTTAGAAAAAAAGAAGTCTAGTTAGACAAGACGAGACACCGACTACGTTCTCTAAATGTGATGTAAGACACTTTACACGACTCGAGTTTCGACTGTTGAAGGTCGTTTTCAAGTGAATTACATTCTTCACAATGGCTAGAAAAGACAAGACGTGACAGACAAGACTGCCTTCTGATGCGCACGATGGTTCAAGGTCGGCTCATGCAAGCGCGCTTGATTCAAATCCGTCAGGTTTTCGAAATAAAAAATAAGGTCGGATACTTTTCTAACAGACCACGTAGGTTTAAAAAGTGTTCAATTTGAAAACTTTGGCTGGGAAAAAGCTGTGTAAAAAATGTCTCCGGGTTTTTATGGCATCATCAAAGCGGTCGTCGCGATAAAAAGTTTGGCGAACCCTGTTTGCAAGTGAACGTATTATCAGTCGTGAAATGTTCTTAAATACATTTTTAATAATATTATTTCAGTGTAATTACCTAGATCTGCGGAAAGGCTAATTTAAAATTATATGGATCTTTGTTGAAGGCAAAGTCGGGTCTAAATCGTGCCCTCGAGGATTTTTTACCTACCGCCTAGTAATAATAAAGTTAATAATTTCGAGAAATCTGCAGTTCTCAATCTCGTTTTAATAAAATTATATTTTGCTGTAGTTAATTAATTAATGACCAATTATAAACTAATTTTATTTTGATCCTGCGCTATGCCGTAATTGTTTTATATAATTAGATACACTTGCAATTAAAAATAATACGTAATATTTTAATTAGAACGACAAGGAAAAAATGTAAATATGTTTACAGATTGATATATATATATTTTGGGCATTTAAACTTTGGGAGGTCTACACTCTAAACACAGTTTTTATGAGCTAATATTTGTTATCGAGATAAATATTTAAAAAAGTCAGTTTCTAGTGCGATGAGATAAAAGCTAACATATAAATAAAACCAATTGAACTTTGTTAAAATATCTGTAAACGATCGGAATTTTGTTACTATAAACATATGATAGCGCCTCATAATCGTTATTTATTTACAAAACTTTGATCTTTTCTGGTACGATTCCAAACAGTGAATCAATTAGATTCAAATAAAATATCTCTCGCAGAGCGTCACGTATTTGCTCCGCACGTTAACAACTTCTGATAAGTTGATTATATAGAGACGAGCACGTGATAAAAAATATCAACTTTATTTACGTTTATTAAGTGTATTAACATTTAAAATATTTATCTAGAGATTATATAAGGTTCAGCCGTGGACTGGTTGCGTAATGGAACGGATTTCAATTGAAATATACAGGCGGTGAACAAGTGGGTCACAGTCACGTTACCGCTTCAGCCGGCAGCTAGAATAATCGAAGAAATCGAAAATTATGAATTATTTAACGATAAACAGACCGAGCGCGCGGACAGGAGTTGTTCTAATAAGATAATTGTTTGAATTACTTACAATTTACGCAAATATATTCCATGAATAATTAAGTTATTTTTGTGGACGTGAATAATTTATGAACTAGATATCAGAACGTTTTTTAACACTGTGTTTTCGTAATGGTTTTGATAACCCAAGTTCAGTTCATTAATGTTGGATTTTTCTTCCCCTCTTTCAATAAAAAAGAACATCCAAGCGATCGATTTCTCAAAAATAAATGTTTTCATGGAATAAATATAATAATAAAATCCTATTTATACGCCAAACATGCCGTTTCGAATATAATAAAGCGATACGTAGTCGGTGTATTTGCCAAACAGTGACCTACATTACGACCGTTAGATAACCGTCGCGATATCTTGACCTTTTATTGCACAACTCGCTAACTCGAAATGAATAGCTTGTTAAACTGCAACAATTTTAATTTGTTTTCCGCTCTCGTAGAAAATTGCCGAGCAATAAAACTCGCATGAGAAACGCGCTGGGTTTTCCCTATTTATACAATGTTTCCAATGTTATCGTTCTTTTATCCAATTACTCAATATTTTGCTAATTAAATCGGGTACTTACGTATTAACGCCACCGCAGCAAGAAGTCGTGCTACTGCACGATATATGGACTGGATTTATCTGCTCCGTTATAACATAATCTAACCATCCATTTTATCCAAAATGTTAAACAATGTATTGTCTCTATATCCAGACTTTATGGACTATACTTTATACTATATAGACCAGGGGTGTAAAAGTTTTTATAACTACTTGCGACCGAAAATATGTTTAAATTTGGAGTAAACATAGATAGTAGTATTGGTGGACGACTTGTACTGACGACTTATATAAATCATGATTCTGTTGTCGCCGCAGCGGCGACATAAGATAAGTCGTACTGCGACTTGTACTGCGACCTTCGTAGATCTATTATACCCAACCCTCTTCCTCTAAACGTTGGTATACTTACCGATAGATAATACCCATAGATAATAAACATAGGTAATACTAGCGCTATAAAATCTGTCGCAGGGTTTATATCGCACGGTTTGTGGGACGTTCAAAAGAGATGTGTACATATTAGACAGGTAAGCAAGCGACTAGGGAACGTTACGCGGTCGAACAGTTTGCCTACGCTTTGGCCACTCCAACAAATCCGTGTTTCGGGCGTGCGAGAGCCACTTCATGACGGATCTCTGTCGAATTTGATTTTTGAGCTCAGATCAGGAGCGACTACCCGCCTAATTTAAACATTAATAAGCGGATGAAAAGAAACTAACTAGGATGTCCTTAGTAGCTGCGAGCGAACAGGACCCGTAACCCAGCACTGAGTGCCGCGATCAACTTTGGGACGTTGGGAGATGCGGTGTTTGGAAGAGCGGACAAGCCCAAGTCCTTCTTGAACGGGTCCCACTTGAACGGGTCCTTCTTGAATGGGCCCAAGGTCGTCGGCAAGCTTTTCATTAGAGTCGGGTTGCTTTAACGTAGACTTCCGAGCAAAGCGGCTCTTGCGTCACTAACGCAGCGTCAAAGCCGCCGCGACACAGCGATAGTATTATACACTATGGAAACGTATGAGGCGTCATTCGAGCGCAGCGACAGTGCCGCTGCGCTCAAATGGCGCCTCATACATTTTCATAGTGCATAATACTATCGCTATGTCGCCGCGTCAGTATCACTGTGTTAGTAACGCCAGACCCGCTTTGTTCGGAAGTCTACCTTCAGAGTGCAGCCCTAAGTAGGTTTGGTAAACTCAAACTAAAAAGTTTACCAAACGTACTTAGGGCTGCACTCTAAAGGTAGACTTCCGAACAAAGCGGGTCTGGCGTTACTAACACAGTGATACTGACGCGGCGACATAGCCATAGTATTATACACTATGGAAATGTATGAGGCGCCATTATGAGTGCAGCCCTAAGTAGGTTTGGTAAACTCCATCTAAGGCTAAATATGACCACAAGACTGATAGCGAACAAGTACCGCTAAGGAAAGTTGAAAAGTATTTTGAAAATAGAGTAAGTGCCACTCCAACTAACCTAACAAACTTTTTATAACCGCGTGCCGATTTTTTTAATTTTCCCATTTTGAAATGCTGACGGGGCAGATAACATTTTAGTTCGGTTTTTTTATTAGGATCAGATTAGGCCTTTTTCCTTGTTTGGTCCAAATGAGGAAACCACAGGAGGGCGGCATCACATTTGTAACTCACATCCCTCTCTTAGCCTCATTAGGAAAGTCTGATGAGATACACATGTATGTTATCACCCTAACCGAGTCTAGTCCGAGTTGTTCGGTTTCCTCTTTACGCAGCAGTTTGCAAACCCAACTGGGATGTAACGACCCCAACCTAATCGGGCCCAAATTTGTACATCCCTCTCTTAGCCTCATTAATAAAGTCTGATGAGATACACATGCTTGTTATCACCCTTACCTAGTCTAGTCCGAGTTCGGCTTCCTCTTAAAGCAGCAGTTTGCAAACCAAACTGGTATGTAACGACCCCAACCTAATCTGGTCCAAATTCACACATCCCTCTCTTAGCCTCATTAGGAAAGCCTGATGAGATACACATGCTTGTTATCACCCTTACCTAGTCTAGTCCGAGTTCGGCTTCCTCTTAAAGCAGCAGTTTGCAAACCAAACTGGTATGTAACGACCCCAACCTAATCTGGTCCAAATTCACACATCCCTCTCTTAGCCTCATTAGGAAAGCCTGATGTGATACACATGCTTGTTATCACCCTTACCTAGTCTAGTCCGAGTTCGGCTTCCTCTTTAAGCAGCAGTGTGTAAACCAAACGGGAATGTAACGACCCCTACCTAATCCGGCCCAAATTCGCACATCCCTCTCTTAGCCTCATTAGGAAAGTCTGATGAGATACACATGTTTCTTATCACCCTAACCTAGTCTAGTCCTAGCTGTTCGGCTTCCTCTTTATGCAGCGTTTGCAAACCCAACTGGGATGTAACGACCCCAACCTAATCTAGCCCAAATTCGGCTTCCTCTTTAGCTTTCCTCTTTCGGAAACCACACTCGTATATGACAATCTCGAGCCACTTTGTCCAGATTTAACTTGCTTTTGAGACAGCAGATCGGAAACTACACTTGCATGCGTCTACTGTAACTTGATGTGGTCCAAATTTGGCTTTTATCTTAATTAAAACTGAACAAGGTTATAATTAGACTTGCCACGATTCGGAAGGCATACTATAACGGTGTAATGACTTATCTTATTATGTCGCCACTGCGGCGACAGCGGAATAATGATTTATATTATTTTGTCACCGCTGAAATGACCTCGAAACTACTAGCTTATCTTATGTTACCAATTCAGCGACAACGAAATAACTACTTATCTTATGTCGCCGCTGCGGCGACAACGGCGTCATGATTTATATAATTATGTCGCCACTGCAGCGATGAAGTTGTAATGACTTACCTTATTATCTCGCAACTGCAGCGAAAGTGAAGTTATGACTTATTATGTTATGTCGCCACTGCGGCGACAACGGAGTAATGACTTATCTTATTATGTCGCGACTGCGGCGACAGCGGAGTAATGATTTATATTATTTTGTCGCCGCTGAAATAACCTCGGAACTATTAGCTTATCTTATGTTACCAATGCAGCGACAACGAAGTAACGACTTATCTTATGTCGCTGCTGCGGCGACAACGGCGTCATGGTTTATATAATTATGTCGCCGCTCTAGCGATAAAGAAGTAATGATTTACCTTATTATCTCGAAACTGCAGCGACAGTGGAGTTATTACTTATTTTATTATGAGGCAACTGCGGCGACAACGGAGTAATGATTTATATTATTATGTCGCCACTGCGGCGACAACGGAGTAATGATTTATATTATTTTGTCACCGCTGAAATGACCTCGGAACCATTAGCTTATCTTATGTTACCAATGCAGCGACAACGAAGTAACGACTTATCTTATGTCGCCGCTGCGGCGACAACGGAATCATGATTTATATAATTATGTCGCCACTGGAACGATAAAGTAGTAATGACTTATCGTATTATCACGAAACTGCAGCGACAGTGAAGTTATTACTTATTTTATTATGTCGCCGCTGCGGCGACAACGGTGTAATGATTTATAATATTTTGTTGCCGCTGAAATGACCTCGGAACTATTAGCTTACCTTATGTTACCAATGCAGCGACAACGAAGTAACGACTTATCTTATGTCGCCGCTGCGGCGACAACGGCGTCATGATTTATATAGTTATGTCGCTTCTGCAGCCAAAAAGTAGTAATGACTTACCTTATTAACTCGCAACTGCAGCGACAGTGAAGTTATGACTTATTTTATTATGACGCCAGTGTGGCGACAACAGAATAATGACTTATCTTATTATGTCGCCACTACGGCGACAGCGGAGTAATGATTTATATTATTTTGTCGCTGCAGAAATGACCTCGGACCTTTTAGCTTATCTTATGTTACCAATGCAGCGACAACGAAGTAACGACTTATCTTATGTCGCCGCTGCGGCGACAACGGCGTCATGATTTATATAATTATGTCGCCACTGCAGCGATGAAGTAGTAATGACTTACCTTATTATCTCGCAACTGACCGAAAGTGAAGTTATGACTTATTATGTTATGTCGCCACTGCGGCGACAACGGAGTAATGACTTATCTTATTATTTCGCCACTGCGGCGACAGCGGAGTGTTGATTTATATTATTTTGTCGCCGCTGAAATGATCTCAGACTATTAGCTTATCTTATATTGCCAAGGCAGCGACAACGAAGTAATAACTTATCTGTGTGTTGATTTATATTATTTTGTCGCCGCTGAAATGACCTCAGACTATTAGCTTATCTTATATTGCCAATGCAGCGACAACGAAGTAATGACTTATCTTATGTCGCCGCTGCGGCGACAACGGCGTTATGAATTATATAATTATGCCGCCACTGCAGCGATAAACTAGTAATGACTTACTTTATTATCTTGCAACTGCAGCGACAATTATAACTTATTTTATTATGTCGCCACTGCGGCGACAGCGGTTTAATGATTTATATTATTTTGTCGCTGCTGTAATGACCTCGGAATTATTAGCTTACCTTATGTTGCCAATGCAGCAACAACAAAGCTATAACTTATCTTATGTCGCCGCTGCGGCGACAATGGCTTCATGATTTATATAATTATATCGCCGCTGCAGCGATAAAGTAGTAATGACTTACCTTATTATCTCGCATCTGCAGCGACAATGAAGTTATGACTTATTTTATTATGTCGCCACTGCGGCGACAACGGAGTAATGACTTATCTTATTATTTCGCCACTGCGGCGACAGCGGAGTAATGATTTATATTATTTTGTCGCCGCTGAAATGACCTCGGAACTATTAGCTTATCTTATATTGCCAATGCAGCGACAACGAAGTAATGACTTATCTTATGTCGCCGCTACGGCGACAACGGCGTTATGAATTATATAATTATGCCGCCACTGCAGCGATAAAGTAGTAATGACTAGATTATCTCGCAACTGCAGCGACAATTATGACTTATTTTACTATGTCGCCACTGCGGCGATAACGGAGTAATGACTTATTTTATTATGTCGCCACTGCGGCGATAGCGGTTTAATGATTTATATTATTTTGTCGCTGCTGAAATGACCTCGGAATTATTAGCTTACCTTATGTTGCCAATGCAGCAACAACAAAGCTATAACTTATCTTATGTCGCCGCTGCGGCGACAATGGCTTCATGATTTATATAATTATATCGCCGCTGCAGCGATAAAGTAGTAATGACTTGCCTTATTATCTCGCATCTGCAGCGACAATGAAGTTATGACTTATTTTATTATGACGCCACTGCGGCGACAACGGAGTAATGACTGATTCCATTATGTCGCCACTGCGGCGACAGCGGAGTAATGATTTATATTATTTTGTCGCTGCTGAAAGAACCTCGGAACTATTAGCTTACTATATATTGTCGCCATTGCGGCGACAACAGTGTGCAAAGGGTTAATAATTGTGCAGTGTGTGATATAAGTGCATGAATCCTGGCATTAGCAGAATAACCAACGAATTTAGATAGTGGTAATGATTATAAAAAGTGAAGTTATGACTTATTTTATTATGACGCCACTGTGGCGACAACGAAGTAATGACATCATATTATGTCGCCACTGCGGCGACAACGGAGTAATGATTTATATTATTTTGTCACCGCTGAAATGACGTCGGAGCTATTAGGTTAAGTTATGTTGCCAATGCAGCGACAACGAAGTAATGACTTATCTTAAGTCGCCGCTGCGGCGACAACGGCGTCATGATTTATATAATTATGTCGCCGCTGCAGCGATAAAATAGTAATGACTTACCTTATTATCTCTAAACTGCAGCGACAGTGAAGTTATGACCCTTTTTTTATTAAGGCGCCACTGCGGCGACAACGGAGTAATGACTTATCTTATTATGTCGCGACTGCGGCGACAGCGGAGTAATGATTTATATTATTTTGTCGCCGCTGAAATGACCTCGGAACTATTAGCTTATCTTATGTTACCAATGCAGCGACAAGGAAGTAACGAATTATCTTATGTCACCGCTGCGGTGACAAAGGCGTCATGATTTATATAATTATGTCGGCGCTGCAGCGATAGAGTAGTAATGACTTATTGTCTGCAGCGACAGTTAAGTAATGACTTATATTATTATGTCGCCACTGAGGCGACAACGGAGTAATGACTTATCTTAAGTCGCCGCTGCGGCGACAACGACGTCATGATTTTTATAATTATGTCGCCACTGCAGCAATAAAGTAGTAATGTCTTACCTCATTATCTCGCAACTGCAGCGACAGTGACGTTATGACTTATTTTATTATAACGTCACTGCGGCGACAACGGAGTAATGACTAATATTATTACGTCGCCACTGCCGCAACAGCGAAGTAATGAATTATATTATTTTGTCGCCGCTAAAATGACCTCGGAACTATTAGCTTATCTTATGTTACCAATGCAGCGACAACGAAGTAACGACTTATCTTATGTCGCCGCTGCGGCGACAACGGAGTAATGACTTATCTTGTTATGTTACCACTGCGGCGACAACGGAGTAATGATTTATATTATTTTGTCGCCGCTGAAATGACCTCGGAACTATTAGCTTATCTTATGTTACCAATGCAGCGTCAACGAAGTAACGACTTATCTTATGTCACCGCTGCGGTGACAACGGCGTCATGATTTATATAATTATGTCGCCGCTGCAGCGATAAAGTAGTAAAGACTTATTGTCTGCAGCGACAGTTGAGTAATGACTTATATTATTATGTCGCCACTGTGGCGACAACGGAGTGATGATTTATATTATTTTGTCGCCGCTGAAATGACCTCGGAACTATTAGCTTATGTTATGTTGCCAATGCAGCGACAACGAAGTAATGACTTATCTTAAGCGACAACAGAGTCATGATTTATATAATTATGTCGCCGCTGCGGCGACAACGGAGTCATGATTTATATAATTATGTCGCCGCTGCAGCGATAAAGTAGTAATGACTTACCTTATTATCTCGCAACTGCAGCGACAATGAATTTATGACTACTTTTAATATGTCGCCGCTGCGGCGACAACGGGGTAATGACTTATCTTATTATGTCGCCACTGCGGTGACAGCGGAGTAATGATTTATATTATTTTGTTGCCGTTGAAATAATTTATGTTGTCGCCATTTCGGCGACAACAGAGTGCAAAGGCTTAATAATTATGCAGTGGCAATCCTGGCATTATCAGAATAATCGACGTATTTAGATCATGGTAGTGATTATAAAAAGTGAATTGTGATGTGGACTTTTTGAAAAACCGACGAGAGCACTACACACTTCGTTACTCAAACACTGCTCTACAGCAACTGACGCTATCTACAGGCGGGAAAAAATTCACGCATGCGCACGAAGGTTCAAGGTCGGCCCATGCAAACGCGCTTGATTCAAATCCATCAGGTTTTCAAGATAAAAAATAAGGTCGGATACTTTTCTAACAGACCACGTATAATAATAAACCACTATTTATTCGTACAAATATAATTTGATATTAATAATAGAAATAATAATTTACAAATCTTTAAATAAAATAAAATAAAAAATAAGGTCGGATACTTTTCTAACAGACCACGTATAATAATAAACTACTATTTATTCGAATAAATATAATTTGATATTAATAATAGAAATAATAATTTACAAATCTTTAAATCAAATAAAATAAAAAATAAGGTCGGATACTTTTCTAACAGACCACGTATAATAATAAACCAGTATTTATTCGTATAACTATAATTTGATATTAATAATAGAAATAATAATTTACAAATCTTAAAATAAAATAAAATATAAGGTCGGATACTTTTCTAACAGACTACGTATAATAATAAACCACTATTTATTCGCATAAATATAATTTGATATTAATAATAGAAATAATAATTTGCAAATTTTTAAAAAAAAGCAAAGCAATTTTTACACGTGTCAGTAGTGACACGCGTGCCACAAGTTCGGCAACACTGTACTATACGATAAATGTGGAGAAGCGCAAAAGCAATAATTTAAAAAACCTTTATCTATTTGGCGTCTATAATGAAGTCATTAAAGGACTATTATTGGTTCGTTTATGGATCGAGGAATGCGATACAATTGTCGCAATATGTATCGGCGATTTTTTTATTTAGAAACGGCATAAAATGGCGCAAAATAGATAAACTAACTAACTAACTATTAACTAAAACTTGTCCATTAGAAAACATCTAAACATGGAGAACATGGAAAACATCTTTCTAAACATGGACTCGCTACGCTCGTCGTTTTCTAAACATGGACGCGTGCTTAAAAACGCGCTTAATGAACTCGTTCTATAATATAGGTACTATTAATATTATATAAATTAACGATTTCCTGTTTTGAATATAGCACAGGTTATAATACAATCATTTCATCATTCAAACGTAATATTTGAGTTATTAATTGATTTTTCCTTTGTCCGTTAAACGCAATTTCAGTTAAAATTCCCGTTGGAAATTAATTAATAAAATGTAACGTTTTCCAAAGCGGAATTTTCCATCAAGCTGGAAAATAAAATAAAAAACTTTTCCCCCGACTCGCAGATGTTTTAATGAATGGGAAAAAGTTTAAAACAACTTTTGCCAAACTTCCTCAAAGCGCCGAACAAATTGCAACAACTTTTGCCCGTCTATTTTTATTCCCCGCCGGTTATTATTACCTGCAATAAACTGATTGTTCCACGCCGCACCCGCAGCAATCACATTTTTAACAATTTATTCAGAGAGAAAAAAGTGCATGGTAATAGAAGTATTTGTATAGATTAGTATTCTACGTTGTGTATAGACATGACTCACAGCAATAGACAATTAGGTTTCTACGGGTCGTTCATATTTGCGGCAGCGAAAAAGGAAAAGCTGTTTACAGTTAGTTTTATCAAGTCGTATCAATTTTATTAAGTCGGATCTCGCAACTAGCAAATTGTATATTTATCTACTCACACGGCAAAATGAATACATCAAAACAACAAAACCCCTTGATATACAATGACGTCTCTTAAGACGTCATGTATATGTGATAAGATCACATGTATAATAAACACGTCAACGTCATTTTATTCGTATGTCAAGGGGTTAATAATTAAATATGTGTAGGATGCCATTATTAGAATCGTGTGTAAAAGTATCCAAATCGTGCGTAAAAGTCAAACTAAATGGAGTTTCATTATTAAACGGTTTCTGTTTGTTGTTACTACGGCAACAACTTGAGTCACTCAACAAAAAACATAGGCGTAGTGAAAATAATTTTTTTGACGTATATTAAAATTGAATTAATTTTGAATCAAGAAGTCTCAGTCTGGATTTATCTGGATCTAATGTAACTTAACCTAACCATAACCTGATCCAGATTAAACGGGTTCACTTAAATTACATCGATACCGACTAAATAGTGTTCCCGTCACTGTGCGTTTTTACTAGTTAGCAATTTTTTTCTAGAAGGCGCTGGACGTTCTAACCTTATTGTGACAGTGATTTTGTAGTTTTGAAGTATTTTGTCTGTCAAAATTACAACTTTTCAATATTATCCATGCACAAAAGCCCCTCTTCACACACTTGTTTCATAAACTACTATTGTCCTTCAGAAACACTTTAAATTTTTTCAATAAATTATACACACATAAAATACACACTCATTTTGTTTTTTTCATTTTTGTTTATTTATATTTTATATTATTAATAAACGAATAACGAGCCGTCACTGTACTAAAAAGGGGTCGAAAAATGATGATTTTTTTGAATTTTTTTTTTAAAATATTTGCCAAGTGTTAAATCTTACGAAATTACTCTCAATCGATTTAGAAAAGATTAAATTACATTCTAAAAATAATTTCAACAATCTACCACCTCCGGGGGGCGGTTGGGTCGAGTTTTTAAATTTTTCTTACAAATTCACCCACAACTCGGACAATTTTCATCGCACGGACCTGCCACCGGCACCGGCGTGTCCGGGACGTCGCCACACGTCCGACGATCCCCTCACTTTTCGCGATTTTTACTTAATTTTTGTGCAGCAAGTGCCAAAAACCTGACATTTTCTTGCAAAAATTTCGTCATTTTTGGACGCCCAAATGTCGCGAGTAGGGAAAGATTGTTCTGGCGCCTCCTCCTCCTCCAACCTCCTCTGACCTTGACCTTGGCACTTCCGCTTTCGACTTCCGGTTTCGACTTCTGGTTTCGACTTCTGGTTTCGACTTCTGGTTTCGACTTCCGGTTTTGACTTCCTGTCTCCATTTCCGGAACTTGCAGATACGCGGGAAAATTCAAAAATAGAGGCGAGGCGGGAAAATTCAAAATTAGGTGCCGGCGGGGCAAATGAGATGTGTAGTTGGTTCCATATATCATCACGTCTAATTACATGAGACTAGATAGACGAGGCTTCAATGCGGGAGACCCGGGTTCGAATCCTGGTCGGGGAGACAACAACTAGGGTGGTTTTTCAGTAAACCGTCCGGGCTGCCCACCCTGAATGAATGCAGAATATGCGATACCAGGGTGGCGCATACTAAAAGCCAAGGTGGAATAGGAGGTTTAGTGAGATAGACGAGGCTAGATACATGAGACTAGATAGTCGGGGCTAGATACATGAGACTAGATAGACGAGGCTAGATACATGAGACTAGATAGTCGGGGCTAGATACATGAGACTAGATAGACGAGGCTAGATACATGAGACTAGATAGTCGGGGCTAGATACATGAGACTAGATAGACGAGGCTAGATACATGAGACTAGATAGACGGGGCTAGATACATGGAACTAGATAGACGGGGCTAGATACATGAGGCTAGATAGACGAGGCAAGATACATGAGACTAGATAGACGGGGCTAGATATATGAGACTAGACAGACGAAGCTAAATACACGAGACTAGATAAGACTAAAATATATAAGGAATTGTTTTGTGTTTTAATTTAATTAACATAATATTAAGATTTTGATTTATCAGTAATCGGTTAAGCGTTGCCGGATGTTTGGCAATCATAACAACTTCCTACTATCATATCAGATTGAAAGCTGTTTAAAACTGATTGAAAGCTGTTTAAAGCTGATTGAGGTTACATAGACCTCACACCCTGTTTAGCATGGAGTCACATAGACCTCACACCTTGTTTAGCGTGGGGTCACATAGACCTCACACCCTGTTTAGCGTGGGGCCACATAGACCTCACACTCTGTTTAGCGTGGAGTCACATATACCTCACACTCTGTTTAGCGTGGGGTCACATAGACCTCACACCATGTTGAGCGTGGGGTTACATAGACCCCACACCTCTGTTTAGCAATATGAAAAGTGGATGTAAGTAGATGAAAAGTGTATGCAAGTAGATGAAAAGTGGATACAAGTAGAGGAAAAGTGGATGCAAGTAGATGAAAAGTGGATGCCCGAAAATTGTACTCTTTGGTATTTATATAAATAAAAAAAATTATTACTATCTGGGTCACAGACAAGTTTAAGAAATTTCGCTATAACTCGGCTTTATTTAATTTTACCTGTAACCCTGAAACTGAATCTCGCGTGCCGCTGATAAGATAACAGGAAGTTGTTATGATTGACAAACATCCAGCAACGCTTAACCGATTACTGTTAAAACAAAATCTTAATATTATGTTTATTAAATTAAAACACAAAACAGTTCCTTATATATTTTAGTTCAGTTTTATCTAGTCTCGTGTATTTAGCTTCGTCTGTCTAGTCTCATATATCTAGCCCCGTCTATCTAGTCTCATGTATGCCTCGTCTATCTAGCCTCATGTATCTAGCCCCGTCTATCTAGTTCCATGTATCTAGCCCCGTTTATCTAGTCTCATGTATCTAGCCTCGTCTATCTAGTCTCATTTATTTAGACGTGTTGATATATGCAACCAACTACACATCTCATTTGCCTCGCCGGCACCTAATTTTGAATTTTCCCGCCTCGCGTCTGTTTTTGAATTTTCCCGCGCATCTGCAATTTCCGGAAATGGAAACAGGAAGTCGAAACCGGAAGTCGAAACCGGAAGTGCCAAGGTCTAGGTCAAGGTCAGAGGAGGTTGGAGGAGGAGGAGAACATATCATCTTTCCCTACTGACGCGATCCGCAAGTCTCATCGAAAATCGCCGTACGTGGGGTCGTTCGTCTGTTCTTTGGCTACAAGAATCTCTTGCACCTTCTCTCTCGGACCGAGGGGACCGCCGGAGGCGGCCTTTTAGTCGGGGGACCCAGATTCGCCAAAAAATGGGTACAATGTCGCCGATAAAAGTCGACGAGAGTGATGTCGGAGGACGCGTGTCCAAGTTTTCTACCTAAATCCTTACGTGAATTTAATTTTCCCCGGTCATCTTCGCCGTGAACTCCATAAAAGTGGTAATTTTTTTAATGCAAAATTTTGGGGTCCGTGTGGGGAAGCGTTCACCCTGAAGCGGGTGGTCAAGACGGAATCGTAAATTTCGATCAATTCTGAGGCGACTGACGTGTGGCGTTTCCCGAATTTCACCCGGGGGACCGCACCATGTGGGTTTTTGAAAAGGTCAAATTTGACTTCTTTGTGCCGGCAGATTTAACCGGGCGTCTTCGACAGTTTAACTGAAAACGTCCGTCCGTACGTTGCGCATCTCCGAGTTTCATCCTCCGTCTTGCTGCGTCTCTCCAAGGGTCCAAAACCCATCCGTAAATCGTTTTTTGCGGAAACGGCCCAACGGAAGTGGCGGCGGCGGCGCAAAACGGGATTGTACATTTTTCGGGTGTAGAATCGAGAGCCCCGTCGAGCGGTGCCGTTTTCCCGATTCAATTCCCCTAGGTTCCAGCGCACCAGACCGAAAACTAAAAGCACGATTTTTTTAGCTTTGAGGCGCATTTTTCGTCAAATCTCGAAAATTCTTCCCGGATGCTTTAGCCGCCGCCACGCCACATTTTCAGAGCCCTCAGTCGCGGTCCTGCGACGTCCCGTTCACCTGGTGCAAGTGAAAATGAAACTTTTTTTTTAAATTTTGCAATCACTTCCAAGGACGCCCCGCACTTATTTGAAGGGTTCTAGGTGGCTGGCCGGGTTCAATCTCTTCAGAACACTTGGCCGCAGCCATTCCGGCAAGAATTTTTAAACTGCGACGACTTTTCGAGAATCTGCGGCAGTTGAAAATTCTCAAAAAAATGAAAAAAACCGGAGGCGTTTCGCGGCGGTATATAGAACGTCCGAACCGATTGACGGATCAGAACGGGACTGGTGCCGTTCGATCGGCCATAGAACCTTTTAGTTTGTTTGGGAGTTTAATCCCGATCGCGCCGAAGATGGCGTCGTGACGCCATAAAAGCGACGTTTTTTGGACGTCCACGAAAACTTCCAAAGAACTGCCAACTTGAGATCTTCGGGAACGGTTTCGCACGATTCCCGCACGGAATTGAACGTTTCATATTTTACTGCAAGCGGCATCGCGCTGCGTCGTCTGCAACCGTCGCGACGGCCGACCAAACTCGCCGTATTGCAGAAAACAAGTGACGAGAGTAAAACGGCTATATTTTTGCAGCGCCCCGGTGAAACTTTTTGATTTTTCCGTGGATTGTAGAACGGTATTTTGGTTTTCGGCGCACATAATCGTACAAAACAACGTAAAAACTAAAAACAATAAAACGTAATAACGTAACGTAAATAAACGTAATCTTTGATTGACCGGAAATTAGCGCAACAAACTAACAGGTAAAATTATAAAAAACTAATTATGGTTCAAAATTTTTCACAAAATAAGTAAATATCTAATTAGCGAATTAACATAACGGTATTGAGTTTAGAAACCTGACCTGTCCCAACACCACACAGCAAATTAAATCCTTAATTGAAATTATAACTTTTTATTTTTGCTTCGTTTTAATTCCGCTTATTTTAAAATTCGCAATTTTTGATATTACGCAGCGAGCAAATTGTAATTATTCAACAAACACATTTAATGAAATTTTCATACGAACGTGAATTATTCATCGAAAATAAATAATTTAGTTGTGAAATATAATTTTTCAATTTCAATTAATTATTGATGTTCGCGCAAAATCATTCCGAACAACGGTTTTATGGCAATTGCAAAGTATTATGAATAATTCCAGCAATTGCAACAGCTGCAAAACAAAGGATCCATTAAACATAAAATAATAACGGAGGATTCCTGTAATAAATAAAACTCTTTTTGCAAAATTAAATTACATTGTAAAAGTTCGATTTTTTTCATAAACCGTTTTATTGTTTGCTTTAACTAGTTTTAGTTTATCATCAAATTGTTTTATATTTATTTTGATGAGTCCGGCTTAAGTTTTATAACTCATTTTGTTATATTAAAAAGCTTTGTTTAATTCGTTTTACGGCACAATGCCTAACAGTAAAATTATTATTAATTTTCACAAATATATTGCTTTATTAGGGTTCCGTAGGGTTCCTTATAGGATCACTTTGTTGTCCGTCTGTCTGTCTGTCAAGGCTATTTTTCTCAGGAACGCGTAGAGGTAACAAGTTGAAATTTGTATCAAATACTCGGGTCTGCGGTCTCTTTCAGCTGTGAAAAAATCAAACGTGTAAGTCAAGGCCATCAAAAGATATGACCGTTTATGTCGCATATTTTGCGATTTCACAAGGGAATCAAAACCTATAGGGTACTTTCCGTTGACCTAGAATCATGAAATTTGGCAAGAAGCGGTGTCTTACAGCACATGTAAAGGGAAAAATCTGAAAACCGTAAAGTAGTATGTGTAGTTTAATTACAAGAAAAATGCGAATTTACTATTAGAAACTTATGAAAATACACTAATGTGTTGCGCGGTATTGTCAGGCACCAGAAGCATATGGGTTGCATACAGTTAGGTCCTCCTAAAGATACCTTACTTACAAGTTTGTACGGAACCCTCGGTGCGCGAGTCACAACTCGCACTTGGCCGGTTTTTTTTTACCTCCCAACTTTCTAATTTTAACATAATCGGGCCTTTACTTTCTCTATTTTCCCTATTCGCGCCAAGCCTGTACGCATTCCCGAAACCTTCGTTTAAACCTAGCTTTTCCCGGAAAATGTTCTTTGCCTTTTCCCACCAATCTTTTCCTTCGATTCCTTCGATCGAATCCTTCGATTCCATAAATTACAATGTTATTTCTTAATTCCCTCCTTAATCTCCTCTCTTCCATATCTTTTAGTTTATCCAGCTCCTCTCTCATTGTCTGACGTTCCTCCTCCCACTTGAGTAAGTGGGAGGAGGAACGTCAGACAATGAGACGGTTCTTCTCTTGACTGCCTCCGCCAATCTTCTCCTTCAATTCCATAAATTAAAATGTTATTTCTTAATTCGCTCCTTAATCTCCTCTCTTCCGTGTCTTTTAGTTTATCCAGCTCCTCTCTCATTGTCTGACGTTCTTCCTCCCACTTACTCTCGGTGCTTCTCTTCTCCTCCTTGACTGCCTCCGCTTCCTCCTCCAGTTTCGATAACTTATTCTTTATTTCCATATTCTCATCCCTTATTGACCTCAACTCTGCTAAAAATTCCGTTCTCCAGTCCTTTTCTACTTCTGCCTCCTCCTTTTGTCTCTTCACCACCCTTTCCAATCTTTCCTCCAATCTTCTGTTTTCCCGTCTCCAACTTCCTGTCTACCGTCGTGAACTCCTTTTTAATTTCTATTAATTCATGCAATATTCTCTCTAAATGATCACTCTGGCCTGAACTGCACTCCCCTTTTCCTTTATCTGACACTTATAATACAAGTGTGTGAAGAAGGGCATTTGTGCATGAGTTGCGAAGTTTAAATCTTTAATCGTAATGAGTGCACAAAAGCCCGTCTTCACACACGTGTATCATAACATACATTATTTTATCTACGAATTTTGAATTATTCATTTAATTATCGATAATATATATATATATATATATATATATATATATATATATATATATATATATATATATATATATACCATAATAATTATGAATAATCCATTATAAATTTTTCAATAATTGTAGTTTATGATACACGTGTGTGAAGAAGGGCATTTGTGCATGAGTTGCGAAGTTTAAATCTTTAATCGCAATGAGTGCACAAAATCCCTTCTTCACACAATTGTATCATAGAGTATTTTATCGCCTTCGCCTTCCTATTTTTTTATATTCGGCTCGTGCTTTAAACTTCGCAACTCATGCACAAAAGCCCTTCTTCACACACTTGTATTCATACAGTATTTTGTCGTCTTCGGCTAGTGCTTTCATCGCAATGAGTGTGTGAAGAAGGGGTTTTGTACATGAATTACAAAGTTTAAAGCACGAGCCGAAGGTTCGTGCTTTAATCGCAATGAGTGAGTGAAGAAGGGCTTTGTGCATGAGTTGCGAAGTTTAAAGTACGAGCCGAATGCGAGTGCTTTCACACAAAATCCCTTCTTCACGCACATGTATCATACACTATTTTATCGCCTTCGGCTCGTGCTTTAAACTTCGCAAGTCATGCACAAAAGCCCTTCTTCACGCACGAGTATCATACAGTATTTTATCGAATTCGGCTCGTGCTTTAAACTTCGCAACTCGTGCAGGAAACCCCTTCTTCACACACTCATTGCGATTAAAGCACGAGCCGAAGGCGACTAAATACTGTATGATTACACGTGTGTGAGGCAGGACTTTTGTGCATGAGTTCCGAAGTTTAAAGCACGAGCCGAAGGCGATAAAATAGTGTATGATACATGTGTGTGAAGAAGGGATTTTGTGCACTCATTGCGATTAAAGCACGCCTTCGGCTCGTACTTTAAACTTCGCAACTCATGCACAAACGCCCTTCTTCACTCACTCATTGCGATTAAAGTACACGCCTTCGGCTCGTGCTTTAAACTTTGTAACTCATGTACAAAACCTCTTCTTCACACACTCATTGCGATGAAAGCACGAGCCGAAGGCGACAAAATACTGTATGAATACAAGTGTGTGAAGAAGGGCTTTTGTGCATGAGTTGCGAAGTTTAAAGCACGAGCCGAATATTGAATTATTCATTTAATTAACGATATTAATATATATATATATATATATATATATATATATATATATATATATATATATATATATATATACCATAATAATAATAAATAATCCATTATTAATTTATTATTATTTATTATTATGATTTATTATTTCAATAATTGTAGTTTATGATACAAGTGTGTGAAGAAGGACTTTTGTGCATGAGTTGCAAAGGTTAAATCTTTGATTTTAATTTCTAATCGCAATGAGTGCATAAAAGCCCTTCTTCACACACGCGTACCATACATAATTTTATAGAATCTACAAAAAAGTAATTGTTTCTTACCGATAATACTGAAAAATTGTAATTTTGACACTTCAAATCACTGACACAAGCAGGTTAGAACCTTCAGCGCCTCCGTCGCAAAATTGTTAATTAGTAAATCTACGTTTATGTTTTTTGTTTAGTGACGCGAGTCATAGTAACAACAAACAAAAATCGTTTAATAATTAAATTCTATTTGATTTACATTGGACGTTTACGCACGATATGGATACTTTTACACACGAGAGACTGAGGCCGAGACTTCTCGCTTCAAAATAAGAAAATTCAATTCAAAAAAATCGTTTAATAATGAAACTCCATTTGATTTACATTGGTGGTTTACGCACGATTTGGATACTTTTACACACGATTATAATAATGGCATCTTTCACATACAATTATCAATGTGTTCATTTTACCTAACCTAACCTAACCTAGTTTTAATCATTTAAATTGATTAGATTAAGTTATATTAGAGCCAGATAGTTCCAGATTGAGAGGCCAAGGCTTTTTGATTCAAAATAAGAAAAATCAATTCAATTTTAATATACGTCAGAAAATGTATTTTCGCTACGTCTATGTTTTTTGTTTAGTGGCGCGAGTTGTTATTGCCCTAGTAACAACAAACAAAAATCGTTTAATAATGAAACTCCATTTGATTTACCTTGGACGTTTACGCACGATATGGATACTTTTACACACGAGAGACTGAGGCCGAGACTTCTCGCTTCAAAATAAGAAAAATCAATTCAAAAAAATCGTTTAATAATGAAACTCCATTTGATTTACATTGGTCGTTTACGCACGATTTGGATACTTTTACACACGATTATAATAATGGCATCTTTCACATACAATTATCAATGATTTCATTTTACCTAACCTAGTTTTAATCATTTAAATTGATTAGATTAAGTTATATAAGAGCCAGATAGTTCCAGATTGAGAGGCCAAGGCTTTTTGATTCAAAATAAGAAAAATCAATTCAATTTTAATATACGCCGGAAAATGTATTTTCGCTACGTCTATGTTTTTTGTTTAGTGGCGCGAGTTGTTATTGCCATAGTAACAACAAACAAAAATCGTTTAATAATGAAACTCCATTTGATTTACCTTGGACGTTTACGCACGATATGGATACTTTTACACACGAGAGACTGAGGCCGAGACTTCTCGCTTCAAAATAAGAAAAATCGATTAAAAAAAATCGTTTAATAATGAAACTTCATTTGATTTACATTGGTCGTTTACGCACGATTTGGATACTTTTACACACGAGAGACTAAGAGGCTGAGACTTCTCGATTCAAAATAAGAAAAGTCAATTCGATTTTAATATACGTCAGAAAATGTATTTTCGCTACGTCTATGTTTTTTGTTTAGTGACGCGAGTTGTTGTTGTCTTAGTAACAACAAACATAAATCGTTTAATAATGAAATTCCATTTGATTTACCTTGAACGCTTAACACGATTTGAATACTTTAACACACGAGAGACTGAGGCCGAGACTTCTCGCTTCAAAATAAGAAAATTCAATTCAAAAAAATCGTTTAATAATGAAACTCCATTTGATTTACATTGGTCGTTAACGCACGATTTGGATACTTTTACACACGAGAGACTAAGAGGCTGAGACTTCTCGATTCAAAATAAGAAAAGTCAATTAAATTATAATATACGTCAGAAAATGTATTTTCGCTACGTCTATGTTTTTTGTTTAGTGACGCGAGTTGTTGTTGTCTTAGTAACAACAAACAAAAATCGTTTAATAATGAAACTCCATTTGTTTTACCTTGGATGTTTACGCACGATTTGGATACTTTTACACACGATTATAATAATGGCATCCTTCACATACAATAATCAATGTGTTCATTTTACCTAACCTAATCTAACCTAGTTTTAATCTAGATTAGGTTAAGTTATATTAGAGCCAGCTAGATGCAGATTGAGAGGTCAAGGCTTTTTGATTCAAAATAAGAAAAATCAATTGAATTTTAATATACGTCAGAAATGTTATTTTCGCTACGTCTATGTTTTTTGTTTAGTGGCGCGAGTTGTTATTGCCAGAGCAACAACAAACAAAAATCGTTTGATAATGAAACTCCATTTGATTTACTTTGGACATTTACGCACGATATGGATACTTTTACGCACGAGAGACTGAGACTTCTCGATTCAAAATAAGAAAAGTCAATTCAATTTTAACATACGTCAGAAAATGTATTTTCGCTACGTCTATGTTTTTTGTTTAGCGACGCGAGTTGTTGTTGCCATAGTAACAACAAACAAAAAATCGTATAATAATGAAACTCCATTTCATTTACCTTGTATGTTTACGCACGATTTAGATACTTTTACACACGATTATAATAATAGCATCCTTCACATACAATAATTTACTTTACTCGGTTATTAGACAAATTAATGGTATTATGAAGTAAATTTCTCATGACATAATGATTATTTTCTTAAACAAATATAATAAATCTTATATTGTTGAGTTATATAATATTTGTCGTTTCCTATATTAACTTGGCCGTTAGGATAGGTAATATTCGAAACACACCTTAAAATCCAGAATTTATTGCTTCATTGTTAATTCTAATAAAATGTTTTGAAATGCAAAAAGTTATTCGCTCATTTAACTGTTACTTGATGAAAGGTAATATTTCATCTCTTATTTATTGATTCATACATTACGAATGTTTTATTTAAAGGCTAATAGCGGGGTCCTTTCCGTTTTATTTCAGATGCAATTACATTTGGGCTAATTCCTATTGCTAGGTCTAGAATATTGGAAGGAAAGGTCTAGGCTTATCCCTGGAGGTTATAATCGTTTGGCGCCGAAAATAAAGTAGATTTACAAGGTATTACCGACCGCGTAGCTCCTAATAGTTTAAATGCTTTGTTTGGAATAAAAATCAGTTTTTATTACTTTTTGATATTCCCATTAAATATTGAGATTGAAGATGAAATTCAAAATTATTTTTCAATTAATTTTCGCGATCGAGTTCGCACAAAGTTTTAAAAGAAAATCAGGAGTTTATGATTCGATTACGACTTCCAAATACTTCAAATCAATCAAATTTAATGGAACTCTCAGCGATATTATCGTGATTTAGAGATTTTGGATTATTTTTAGAGAAATGTTTCATTGTATATTTTCCTTTGATATAAAATTCGTATATATGTCAAACTGATGTATATGTGTATTTATATAAATGGGGTGAAATAAAATAACCCCCGCGAACCAAAATAAGGGTTGAGCGTAAGGTTAACTGCCCTGCCTCGGAAAACCAAAAACAGTTATGGAAACTACGAATGCGCCTCGGGACCGGACGGATCACACAGGAAAACGACATACGTGGAATATTCTTAGCTGGTACCGAACAGGAGTTGCCGTAAGACAACTGGAAAAATTAGGAATGGACGTAACAGCAGTCCAAGAAATCAGATGACTCGACAGTGGGGAGTTTAGAATTAGCAAGTTTCTACAGCGGAAGCCAAAATTGAAAACATGAATTTGGAACAGGGTTTGTAGTTTCAGCGAAGATATCTAACCACCTAACCACCTGATATACGTCTCTTAGACCAAAAGTAGCA
Organism: Phosphuga atrata; assembly: GCA_944588485.1. Classification (NCBI taxonomy): domain Eukaryota; kingdom Metazoa; phylum Arthropoda; class Insecta; order Coleoptera; family Silphidae; genus Phosphuga; species Phosphuga atrata. The sequence continues at coordinate 72,652,250 of OX155898.1, read as the reverse complement.
GTAATTTTCTCACCTGAGACGTATGGCAGGTGGTTAAGGGTTAAACTTACCCAAATGTGTGTAAATGGATCCAAAAGCAGAGTTAGAATTGGAAGCACTGTATCAAGCGCATTTGACATAAACAACGGGTTGAAACAAGAAGACGCATTATCTCCACTGCTCTTCAATATAGCGCCGGAGGAAGCCATAAGAGCAATATAATTAGAACCAAAAGTTGCATTTGCCTTTGCGGATGACATCGATGTGATGGCCAAGTCAGTTCTTAAAGTCAAAGAACAGTTCTTCAAGATAGAAGAGCAAACATTTAAAATGGGATTAGCCATAAACGAAACTAAGACCAAAATACATGTACGTATCAAGGCAGGCTCAAAGCGATCGTGACGATTGGAGATTTTAATTTCGAGAGGGTGAATAGCTTCAAACATCTAGGAGCGGTAATAACGGCCGATAATGACATAACACAAGAGCTCAAAGCCAGAATTCAGAGTGGCAACAGATGTATGTATGCTTTGGACAAAACACTGAGATCTAAACGTATTAATAGAAGAGCCTAAATACCAATCTACAAATCGATAATACGACCGGTGGTTATGTATGGCTGTGAAACGTGGACACTCACAAAAGACAGCGAACGAAAATTGAGAGTTTTCGTGCGGAAGGTACTGTTTGGGCCGATACTGGATCCAGTCCATCTTGTCCACAGAACTAGAAAAAATAGGGAACTCACTTAGTTGTAGGAACCCGATATTATAAATGTGATTAAAGGGATGAGATTGAGATGGACGGGACATATCCAAAAATTGCCAAACGAACGAACGGCAAAATTGGCATCGGAGAACTACCCCGCTGGTAAACGAACGCTGTGATGGCCACGCATGAGATGGCGAGCTAACATAATCAGAGACCTACGTACCATGGGATTGGACTACGACCTTCAGGTGATGATGGACCGACAGGAGTGGAGACGCATTGTGCAGTCAGCCAGAACCCACATAGGGCTATAGAGCTACAGATAAATAAATAAAAAATAATAAAATTAGTACTAACTTTATTCGTAGAACGAATAAGGTTTAGTTAATAGAAACAAAATATACATAGGGGTATATGATCTCGTTCCGGGCAGCCGTAACATTTTCTTCATAAATTTGAACCCGAGCAACGACGACATCAGAAACGAGACTCTCGTGCGAAGCCCTAATTAAATACGCAACGCAAACAAAGTATGACTCCATCAAAAGTGGAGGGCAATCTTGGAGCCAAGTATGAAGCATTCAATATGCACAAGAAAATAAAGGAAACTCAGCGACTGAAGTGGAAAAAAACCAACTTGAATCCAACTTTATCGGCGATATAAAGCACAAACTAAAAACGTGGAAGCCAAATTGAATGACTAAGTGAAAGAATCTTTCAGTGGTTTCAGCAGATTCTGTCGGCCAATATGTTAAGAAAACATTTCACAAATCATAAGATTCAAACAAGGATCAGACAAGATTGAGATTAAACCAGACTGATAGATTAGACTATATTAAGACAAGGATGGATTGTAGCTACTGGCAAGATTGAGATGGCTCGGACACATGCAGAGAATGGGTGATCATAGGGTTCCGAAAAAGTTGTTCAATGGCCAACCAGAGGGAAGGAGAAGGGCCGGAAGGCCAAGAGGGAGATGGAAGGATGCGGTAACAACTGACCTACAAAAACTTCAAGTACGGGACTGGAGAACGTTGGCGAGTGATAGGTCCGCTTGGAGAAACATGCTGAAGGAGGCCCAAACCGGCAATCGGTTGTAGTGCCATTAAGAAGAAGAAGGATTGTAGCTACGTTAGATTGACACAAGACTTGGTTGGGACAAAACATGATCGAAACTTGTATGAAAAAGTATTCACTTAATAAATTCAGAACACAGCCTGAATATATAAACCTAAATATATAAACCTATTCAACCTTTCCGGAGCTCTATAACATTATTGAGTCTTTTTTAGGACTAAACCAAAACAAATATTATGTGAAATTTAGTAGCTAGATTTTGATAATATTAAATAGTAACATTTGTATCTTTTCTTTAAAGATTATAATTTCTAGGAAATCATTGTATACATATCGTCAACAAAGTTGACATCATCATAACTAATCTTTTTATAAAAAAATTTCTTAAAAACAAATATTTCACTGGCAAACACCACGACTGACATTGAATTACATTAAGAATGTTGAAAAAACGGGATTTTGCTTCGTGGCACTCAACGAAAACCAGAAAGATAACGAAATCATGTCTCTCATATTAACTCATGTGAATAGCCATCTGCAGACGTGTTTATTATCACAATTAATTAATTTTCACTTATATAATGAACTTACAAACCTGACTTTCAAACTTTTGCCACAGACAGACGAACGGATTTGTGAACGCGAATCTATTTGCAATACAAAATCTGGACCTTCTACTATAATCAGACAAGTTTTTATAAGGCTATCGTTCTTGGTTAAGACTGGAATTTACGTTTTAAAGAAGTCTCAAATTTTTCATTTAATTTTCACTTATAAAATGAACTTACAAACTTGACTTTCAAACTTTTGCCACAGAGAGATGAACAGGATTATCAACGCGAATCTTTTTGCAATACAAAATCTGGACCTTCTACTATAATCAGACAAGTTTTTATAAGGCTATCGTTCTTGGTTAAGACTGTAATTTACGTTTTAAAGAAGTCTCAAATTTTTCATTTAATTTTCACTTATAAAATGAACTTACAAACTTGACTTTCAAACTTTTGCCACAGAGAGATGAACAGATATATCAGCGCGAATCTTTTTGCAATACAAAATCTGGACCTTCTACTATAGTCAGACGAGTTTTTATAAGGCTGTCGTTCTTGGTTAAGACTGTAATTTACGTTTTAAAGAAGTCCCATTTTTTTCATTTAATTTTCACTTATAAAATGAACTTACCAATTTAACTTTCAAACTTTTGCCACAGACAGACGAACGGATTTGTGAAAGCGAATCTTTTTGCAATGTAACTTTATTGTAACTTTGTAAAAAAATTAACTTCTACTATAATCAGACAAGTTTTTATAAGGCTATCGTTCTTGGTTAAGACTGTAATTTAGGTTTTAAAGAAATCACAAATTTTTCATTTAATTTTCACTTATAAAATGAACATACAAACTTGACTTTCAAACTTTTGCCACAGAGAGATGAACAGGATTATCAACGCGAATCTTTTTGCAATACAAAATCTGGACCTTCTACTATAATCAGACAAGTTTTTATAAGGCTATCGTTCTTGGTTAAGACTGTAATTTGCGTTTTAAAGAAGTCCCAATTTTTTCATGTAATTTTCACTTATAAAATGAACTTACAAACTTGACTTTCAAACTTTTTCCACAGACAGACGAACGGATTTATGAACGCGAATCTTTTTGCAATACAAAATCTGGACCTTCTACTATAATCAGACAAGTTTTTATAAGGCTATCTTTCTTGGTTAAGACTGGAATTTACGTTTTAAAGAAGTCCCAATTTTTTCATTTAATTTTCACTTATAAAATGAACTTACAAACTTGACTTTCAAACTTCTGTCACAAAAAAATGAACAGATTTATCAACGCGAATCTTTTTGCACTACAAAATCTGGACCTTCTACTATAATCAGACAAGTTTTTATAAGGCTATCGTTCTTGTTTAAGACTGTAATTTACGTTTTAAAGAAGTCTCAAATTTTTCATTTAATTTTCACTTATAAAATGAACTTACAAACTTGACTTTCAAACTTTTGCCACAGAGAGATGAACTGATTTATCAACGCGAAACTTTTTGCAATACAAAATGTGGACCTTCTACTATAAACAGACAAGTTTCTATAAGGCTATCGTTCTTGGTTAAGACTGTAATTTACGTTTTAAAGAAGTCCCAAATTTTTCATATAATTTTCACTTACAAAATGAACTTACAAACTTGACTTTCAAACTTTTGCCACAGAGAGATGAACAGATTTATCAACGCGAATCTTTTTGCACTACAAAATCTGGACCTTCTACTATAATCAGACAAGTTTTTAAAAGGCTATCGTTCTTGGTTAAGACTGTAATTTACGTTTTAAAAATGTCCCAAATTTTTCATTTAATTTTCACTTATAAAATGAACTTACAAACTTGACTTTCAAACTTTTGCCACAGAGAGATGAACAGGTTTATCAACGCGAATCCTTTTGCAATACAAAATCAGGACCTTCTACTATAATCAGACAAGTTTTTATAAGGCTATCGTTCTTGATTAGGACTGTAATTTAGGTTTTAAAGAAGTCCCAAATTTTTCATATAATTTTCACTTATAAAATGAGCTTACAAACTTGACTTTCAAACTTTTGCCACAGAGAAATGAACTGATTTATCAAAGCGAAACTTTTTGCAATACAAAATCTGGACCTTCTACTATAATCAGACAAGTTTTTATAAGGCTATCGTTCTTGGTTAAGACTGTAATTTACGTTTTAAAAAAGTCCAAATTTTTTCATATAATTTTCACTTATAAAATGAACTTACAAACTTGACATTCAAACTTCTGTCACAGAAAGATGAACAGATTTATCAACGCGAATCTTTTTGCACTACAAAATCTGGACCTTCTACTATAATCAGACAAGTTTTTATAAGGCTATCGTTCTTGGTTAAGACTGTAATTTACGTTTTAAAGAAGTCTCAAATTTTTCATTTAATTTTCACTTATAAAATGAACTTACAAACTTGACTTTCAAACTTTTGCCACAGAGAGATGAACTAATTTATCAACGCGAATCTTTTTGCAATACAAAATCTGGACCTTCTACTATAATCAGACAAGTTTTTATAAGGCTATCGTTCTTGGTTAAGACTGTAATTTACGTTTTAAAAAAGTCCAAATTTTTTCATATAATTTTCACTTATAAAATGAACTTACAAACTTGACATTCAAACTTCTGTCACAGAAAGATGAACAGATTTATCAACGCGAATCTTTTTGCACTACAAAATCTGGACCTTCTACTATAATCAGACAAGTTTTTATAAGGCTATCGTTCTTGGTTAAGACTGTAATTTACGTTTTAAAGAAGTCTCAAATTTTTCATTTAATTTTCACTTATAAAATGAACTTACAAACTTGATTTTCAAACTTTTTCCACAGACAGACGAACGGATTTATGAACGCGAATCTTTTTGCAATACAAAATCTGGACCTTCTACTATAATCAGACAAGTTTTTATAAGGCTATCGTTCTTGGTTAAGACTGTAATTTGCGTTTTAAAGAAGTCCCAATTTTTTCATGTAATTTTCACTTATAAAATGAACTTACAAACTTGACTTTCAAACTTTTTCCACAGACAGACGAACGGATTTATGAACGCGAATCTTTTTGCAATACAAAATCTGGACCTTCTACTATAATCAGACAAGTTTTTATAAGGCTATCTTTCTTGGTTAAGACTGGAATTTACGTTTTAAAGAAGTCCCAATTTTTTCATGTAATTTTCACTTATAAAATGAACTTACAAACTTGACTTTCAAACTTCTGTCACAAAAAAATGAACAGATTTATCAACGCGAATCTTTTTGCACTACAAAATCTGGACCTTCTACTATAATCAGACAAGTTTTTATAAGGCTATCGTTCTTGGTTAAGACTGTAATTTACGTTTTAAAGAAGTCTCAAATTTTTCATTTAATTTTCACTTATAAAATGAACTTACAAACTTGACTTTCAAACTTTTGCCACAGAGAGATGAACTGATTTATCAACGCGAAACTTTTTGCAATACAAAATGTGGACCTTCTACTATAAACAGACAAGTTTCTATAAGGCTATCGTTCTTGGTTAAGACTGTAATTTACGTTTTAAAGAAGTCCCAAATTTTTCATATAATTTTCACTTATAAAATGAACTTACAAACTTGACTTTCAAACTTTTGCCACAGAGAAATGAACTGATTTATCAACGCGAAACTTTTTGCAATACAAAATCTGGACCTTCTACTATAATCAGACAAGTTTTTATAAGGCTATCGTTCTTGGTTAAGACTGTAATTTACGTTTTAAAAAAGTCCAAATTTTTTCATATAATTTTCACTTATAAAATGAACTTACAAACTTGACATTCAAACTTCTGTCACAGAAAGATGAACAGATTTATCAACGCGAATCTTTTTGCACTACAAAATCTGGACCTTCTACTATAATCAGACAAGTTTTTATAAGGCTATCGTTCTTGGTTAAGACTGTAATTTACGTTTTAAAGAAGTCTCAAATTTTTCATTTAATTTTCACTTATAAAATGAACTTACAAACTTGATTTTCAAACTTTTTCCACAGACAGACGAACGGATTTATGAACGCGAATCTTTTTGCAATACAAAATCTGGACCTTCTACTATAATCAGACAAGTTTTTATAAGGCTATCGTTCTTGGTTAAGACTGTAATTTGCGTTTTAAAGAAGTCCCAATTTTTTCATGTAATTTTCACTTATAAAATGAACTTACAAACTTGACTTTCAAACTTTTTCCACAGACAGACGAACGGATTTATGAACGCGAATCTTTTTGCAATACAAAATCTGGACCTTCTACTATAATCAGACAAGTTTTTATAAGGCTATCTTTCTTGGTTAAGACTGGAATTTACGTTTTAAAGAAGTCCCAATTTTTTCATGTAATTTTCACTTATAAAATGAACTTACAAACTTGACTTTCAAACTTCTGTCACAAAAAAATGAACAGATTTATCAACGCGAATCTTTTTGCACTACAAAATCTGGACCTTCTACTATAATCAGACAAGTTTTTATAAGGCTATCGTTCTTGGTTAAGACTGTAATTTACGTTTTAAAGAAGTCTCAAATTTTTCATTTAATTTTCACTTATAAAATGAACTTACAAACTTGACTTTCAAACTTTTGCCACAGAGAGATGAACTGATTTATCAACGCGAAACTTTTTGCAATACAAAATGTGGACCTTCTACTATAAACAGACAAGTTTCTATAAGGCTATCGTTCTTGGTTAAGACTGTAATTTACGTTTTAAAGAAGTCCCAAATTTTTCATATAATTTTCACTTATAAAATGAACTTACAAACTTGACTTTCAAACTTTTGCCACAGAGAAATGAACTGATTTATCAACGCGAAACTTTTTGCAATACAAAATCTGGACCTTCTACTATAATCAGACAAGTTTTTATAAGGCTATCGTTCTTGGTTAAGACTGTAATTTACGTTTTAAAGAAGTCTCAAATTTTTCATTTAATTTTCACTTATAAAATGAACTTACAAACTTGACTTTCAAACTTCTGTCACAAAAAAATGAACAGATTTATCAACGCGAATCTTTTTGCACTACAAAATCTGGACCTTCTACTATAATCAGACAAGTTTTTATAAGGCTATCGTTCTTGGTTAAGACTGTAATTTACGTTTTAAAGAAGTCCCAATTTTTTCATGCAATTTCCACTTTACAAACTTGATTTTGTGAGATTTATCTCAGCTTTTACTCAATTTGTAAAACACTTACTTGAAACCCACTGGATGACTAGGGGTTAGATATATTTAATGTTACATTTCGTGACAGAGACATGAACTTAGCAGGTTCATGTCTCAAGGAATAGATAAGCCGTTATTCACATTTTCAATAATCAATTAGTAAATCCAATTTTAATAAAAATTTAATAAACCGACAGAAAATTGGGGTTACGTTAATTCGTTGCTCTATGCCAATAAATCAAGAAATCTTGCCCAACTGGAGGACAACATTAATTGCGGAACCATTGCGGAAAACTTGTCTAATTTTAATAAAATGAAAATATACGTAGATTTATGTGTCGAATGAATTTAAATAAAAAATTTCATTAAGACTACAGTATGAGGGCAAGTAGTTTATTTTTTCCATAATTAGTTTCTAATTTGTGTTTTGCTTTCTATATGATGTTTTTTTTTCTTAAATATTCAATTCATAATTAAATTTCCTACGTTTTTAATAAAACGAGATTTTGCTCGAAAGGAGGCATTGAAACTTCTCAAACAGTATAAAACGTTATACAATTTCTAAGAAATATATAACTCGGAGCGAACAGATTTTCCAAAGAGATTTCCTCCAGCTATTTTTATTCATTTTATTTCTCCAATACGAGCTCATTCAATTACGGCACTCTAAACATTACTAAATAATCCGCTGCGAAGAATTTTCAGCATTAATACAGTTTACTAAAGTAGATTATCTAAGATTTCTGATGTTGCGGCGAAACAGTTTTGCAACTACACTAATTTCATTCACTTCCACCCTTTCTTTTCAAGCGGACTTTCATCCAATCTGCTTTACTTTCCACGTTCTCTCTTCCTTTGCACATATACTAAACTAATTAATAATCTTGTTGCTAACATTACATCATCGTGTTTCCGTTGAAACAGCTCATAAAAACATGTGTTAAGTCTCAATCTGACAGAGAAATCGTTACAATTTCTAGAAAGTTATTGCGAAACATTACTCTCGTTCCAAAGAAAACAAAAGACACGACATTGCAACGTTCAATGATAATAAGTCCAAGAAACTTATTGATTATTGTCTTTATTTTGATGACAGGGTACATCAAAATAAAGGCAATTCTTGGGCAAAATATTAATTTGTGTTTGTAGAAAAGGTATTTACGTATTAACGCCACCACCGCTAGATTTTTAAATGCCATTTAATTAAATAAATATATTATAAATATATGATTGGTATTTTGACTGGTTAATAGAAAATATAGTCACACAAACAAAACAAATATTAACGTTGTAAATTGAACCGTTTTTCAAAATAAAGCCTGAGAATAAACACGTCTTGGATTACTTGGTAACACGATACTTTCAAGACAGTTTGTGTCTTAATAGTATTAACGTAAGAAATTGCTACTTTTAGATGAGTTATTAGATTGTGGCAAGTTGTGCTTCCGGTTAAAAAAATGAGCGTGTAACCTTTCCGCGCGGGTGAACAAAAAGAAACGTAAGCAGAATATAGACTTTACTTAACGTCATTTCCGATTGAAAAAAGATCTCAAGTCGCGTCTAAAGAATTTTTTAAATTTCCACCAGGACCGGTGGACGACTGGCGAGTCGTCCTGGTGGCGGTGGTGGTTTTCTTCATTTTGGGCCTTCCCGGCTTTGGGAATCCCGTGGATGTTTTTTAATCCGGGTTTTTACCGGGTTTAACTGGCTGGGCTGTACACTAGTCCGTGACACAGGTAGTTGTAGCTCGATCGGGTCTCACCGATCGAATGTGGTTGATATACTGTAGGTTTATGTACTGTAGGGTTGTTTACACAACGGCCGATTACAGCCAGGGTGGTGGAACTCGAGAGGGGGTGGGCCATTAGGGTGCGACCCAGGACGGGGTTGATGCGCGACGGGCAGCCCTCCGAGAGGGTACTCTCTGGGGCGCTCTGGTACTATTTCCACTACAACCAACATTTAATAAATAAATCGTTTTTTTGCGTTTTCTAAAGTAAAATAGGTATTAAACATAAAAGAATATAAAAAGGTTGTTAATAAAGATGTGACGAAGACCTTGCACAATATTGCTTGAGAGTTGAGGCCACAGCTGTTTAAATCCATTCTCTATTGTAATTAGTTTGGAAAGTGTTTCCATCCGATAAATAATGGCTGACGCCAATTAAAAAATAATTAAACGCCGCGGCTAAAAAAACAGCGATTTATAAATAATTGCGGAGTGACGCACGTTCTGTTATTGTTAAATTGCTGATGCATTGCGCTGAAATACAACAATTTTCAAATAAATGCGTGTTTTCGAAACGAACGTGGAATGTATTGATCTATAAAAAAATTCATGTGTGTGTGTTGTACAAACAAGCTTTATAGTTTATTTATAAAATGTATTTATAGCACTTTATTTCCGAAATGTAAACTGGAAAACTCTCGCGTTTTTATCATTTCAATGAAACACCATCGCGTTTATATTCATGACTTGCTTTTATTGTTTATAACTTAAATTTTATCATTTTAAAAAATAACATCAACCGACGTATCTTTGAGATAATCATGAATTCCGTTTTGTTTTCATTCAATGACGGACCTTCCTGTTCAGTGACTGTTATTACTTTGTTCAGAAGGTGTTGCAGGTCTTTTAACATTTCAGCTAATATCGTCGCCATGCTAGTGTCATGGCCAATGTCGTCGCCATAATATTGTTCATATGCTTTCCATTGATCCTTATCTCTATCACTTCTTCTAGCGCTTATTGGCGTCTCACATTATAGTGTTTGCGTAAATATATTGCCTTCCACACAGGGTGATTAGGGGTTCAAGAGTTTCTCTTTGTATGTCTGTCTCATCCGTTCGTCTTCTTCCTATGTTAGGGTTCCGTACCAAAAACGAACGACAGACAGTCTTGTCTGTCTAGTCTTGTCTGTCTAGTCTTGTCTGTCTAGTCTTGTCTGTCTAGTCTTGTCTGTCTAGTCTTGTCTGTCTAGTCTTGTCTGTCTAGTCTTGTCTGTCTAGTCTTGTCTGTCTAGTCTTGTCTGTCTAGTCTTGTCTGTCTAGTCTTGTCTGTCTAGTCTTGTCTGTCTAGTCTTGTCTGTCTAGTCTTGTCTGTCTAGTCTTGTCTGTCTAGTCTTGTCTGTCTAGTCTTGTCTGTCTAGTCTTGTCTGTCTAGTCTTGTCTGTCTAGTCTTGTCTGTCTAGTCTTGTCTGTCTAGTCTTGTCTGTCTAGTCTTGTCTGTCTAGTCTTGTCTGTCTAGTCTTGTCTGTCTAGTCTTGTCTGTCTAGTCTTGTCTGTCTAGTCTTGTCTGTCTAGGTCTTGTCTGTCTAGTCTTGTCTGTCTAGTCTTGTCTGTCTAGTCTTGTCTGTCTAGTCTTGTCTGTCTAGTCTTGTCTGTCTAGTCTTGTCTGTCTAGTCTTGTCTGTCTAGTCTTGTCTGTCTAGTCTTGTCTGTCTAGTCTTGTCTGTCTAGTCTTGTCTGTCTAGTCTTGTCTGTCTAGTCTTGTCTGTCTAGTCTTGTCTGTCTAGTCTTGTCTGTCTAGTCTTGTCTGTCTAGTCTTGTCTGTCTAGTCTTGTCTGTCTAGTCCTTGTCTGTCTAGTCTTGTCTGTCTAGTCTTGTCTGTCTAGTCTTGTCTGTCTAGTCTTGTCTGTCTAGTCTTGTCTGTCTAGTCTTGTCTGTCTAGTCTTGTCTGTCTAGTCTTGTCTGTCTAGTCTTGTCTGTCTAGTCTTGTCTGTCTAGTCTTGTCTGTCTAGTCTTGTCTGTCTAGTCTTGTCTGTCTAGTCTTGTCTGTCTAGTCTTGTCTGTCTAGTCTTGTCTGTCTAGTCTTGTCTGTCTAGTCTTGTCTGTCTAGTCTTGTCTGTCTAGTCTTGTCTGTCTAGTCTTGTCTGTCTAGTCTTGTCTGTCTAGTCTTGTCTGTCTAGTCTTGTCTGTCTAGTCTTGTCTGTCTAGTCTTGTCTGTCTAGTCTTGTCTGTCTAGTCTTGTCTGTCTAGTCTTGTCTGTCTAGTCTTGTCTGTCTAGTCTTGTCTGTCTAGTCTTGTCTGTCTAGTCTTGTCTGTCTAGTCTTGTCTGTCTAGTCTTGTCTGTCTAGTCTTGTCTGTCTAGTCTTGTCTGTCTAGTCTTGTCTGTCTAGTCTTGTCTGTCTAGTCTTGTCTGTCTAGTCTTGTCTGTCTAGTCTTGTCTGTCTAGTCTTGTCTGTCTAGTCTTGTCTGTCTAGTCTTGTCTGTCTAGTCTTGTCTGTCTAGTCTTGTCTGTCTAGTCTTGTCTGTCTAGTCTTGTCTGTCTAGTCTTGTCTGTCTAGTCTTGTCTGTCTAGTCTTGTCTGTCTAGTCTTGTCTGTCTAGTCTTGTCTGTCTAGTCTTGTCTGTCTAGTCTTGTCTGTCTAGTCTTGTCTGTCTAGTCTTGTCTGTCTAGTCTTGTCTGTCTAGTCTTGTCTGTCTAGTCTTGTCTGTCTAGTCTTGTCTGTCTAGTCTTGTCTGTCTAGTCTTGTCTGTCTAGTCTTGTCTGTTCTAGTCTTGTCTGTCTAGTCTTGTCTGTCTAGTCTTGTCTGTCTAGTCTTGTCTGTCTAGTCTTGTCTGTCTAGTCTTGTCTGTCTAGTCTTGTCTGTCTAGTCTTGTCTGTCTAGTCTTGTCTGTCTAGTCTTGTTGTCTAGTCTTGTCTGTCTAGTCTTGTCTGTCTAGTCTTGTCTGTCTAGTCTTGTCTGTCTAGTCTTGTCTGTCTAGTCTTGTCTGTCTAGTCTTGTCCTGTCTAGTCTTGTCTGTCTAGTCTTGTCTGTCTAGTCTTGTCTGTCTAGTCTTGTCTGTCTAGTCTTGCCTGTCTAGTCTTGTCTGTCTAGTCTTGTCTGTCTAGTCTTGTCTGTCTAGTCTTGTCTGTCTAGTCTTGTCTGTCTAGTCTTGTCTGTCTAGTCTTGTCTGTCTAGTCTTGTCTGTCTAGTCTTGTCTGTCTAGTCTTGTCGTCTAGTCTTGTCTGTCTAGTCTTGTCTGTCTAGTCTTGTCTGTCTAGTCTTGTCTGTCTAGTCTAGTCTTGTCTGTCTAGTCTTGTCTGTCTAGTCTTTCTGTCTAGTCTTGTTCTAGTCTTGTCTGTCTAGTCTTGTCTGTCTAGTCTTGTCTGTCTAGTCTTGTCTGTCTAGTCTTGTCTGTCTAGTCTTGTCTGTCTAGTCTTGTCTGTCTAGTCTTGTCTGTCTAGTCTTGTCTGTCTAGTCTTGTCTGTCTAGTCTTGTCTGTCTAGTCTTGTCTGTCTAGTCTTGTCTGTCTAGTCTTTGTCTGTCTAGTCTTGTCTGTCTAGTCTTGTCTGTCTAGTCTTGTCTGTCTAGTCTTGTCTGTCTAGTCTTGTCTGTCTAGTCTTGTCTGTCTAGTCTTGTCTGTCTAGTCTTGTCTGTCTAGTCTTGTCTGTCTAGTCTGTCTGTCTGTCTGTCTAGTCTTGTCTGTCTAGTCTTGTCTGTCTAGTCTTGTCTGTCTAGTCTTGTCTGTCTAGTCTTGTCTGTCTAGTCTTGTCTGTCTAGTCTTGTCTGTCTAGTCTTGTCTGTCTAGTCTTGTCTGTCTAGTCTTGTCTGTCTGTCTTGTCTGTCTAGTCTTGTCTGTCTAGTCTTGTCTGTCTAGTCTTGTCTGTCTAGTCTTGTCTGTCTAGTCTTGTCTGTCTAGTCTTGTCTGTCTAGTCTTGTCTGTCTAGTCTTGTCTGTCTAGTCTTGTCTGTCTAGTCTTGTCTGTCTAGTCTTGTCTGTCTAGTCTTGTCTGTCTAGTCTTGTCTGTCTAGTCTTGTCTGTCTAGTCTTGTCTGTCTAGTCTTGTCTGTCTAGTCTTGTCTGTCTAGTCTTAGGATGACCCTTGTAGGATCACTTTGTTGTCTGTCTGTATGTCTGTCTGTCCGTCCGTCTGTCAGTCTGTCAAGACAATTTTTCTCAGGAACGTGTAGAGGTAACAAGTTGAAATTTGTATCAAATACTCGGGTCTGCGGTCTCTTTCAGCTGTGAAAAAATCAAACGTGTAAGTCAAGGCCATCAAAAGATATGACCGTTTATGTCGCATATTTTGCGATTTCACTAGGGAATCAAAACCTATAGGGTACTTGCCGTTGACCTAGAATCATGAAATTTGGCAAGAAGTAGTGTCTTACAGCACATGTAAAGGGAAAAATCTGAAAACCGTAAATATGTAGTTTAATTACAAGAAAAATGCGAATTTACTATTAGAAACTTATGAAAATACACTAATGTGTTGCGTGGTATTGTCAGGCACCAGGGGTTGCATACAGTTAGGTCCTCTTAAAGATACCTTACTTACAAGTTTGTACGGAACCCTCGGTGCGCGAGTCACAACTCGCACTTGGCCGTTTTTTTTTCTCATCCACTTATTTACTTGAGCTCTATTCGTGTTCGCTCGCCTCATTACCTCTTTTTCGGTTGTTCCCGCCACCACCAGAGCAAGATCATCAGCGAATCCAATGATTTCCGCACCGTCCGGCAGTTTCAATCTCAGGACTCCATCGTACAGGATGTTCCACAGGGTGGGTCCCATTTTTGACTAAGCGTTCCGCAGTCTGTCCATCCGCTTCTGTACACATTCTTCGACATTGCACATAACTGTGCACAAGCCTCAGTAGATATGGGGGGAAGCCTCTCATTGTTACTTCTTGCATGATATCCTCCCATGCCGCCGAGTTGAACGCATATTTCACATCTAATGTGATCAACATTTCTTGTCCTACGTGTCCCTTCTGTAGCTTCCTTTGCCAGTTCCAACGATTTCATAATGGCATCAACTGTCGACCTACCTTCCCTGAACCCAAACTGCTTTTCTGACAGATTAAAGCCTTTTTTGAGTTCCGCCTTTATCCTCGCTAACAGGAGGCTTGCCAGCGGTATCGAGGAGGCATAGGGACCTGTAGGATGAGGGATCTTTCATTGACTTGTCCCCCTTCTTCAATAGTACTAGTTTTGCCCTCTTCCACACGTTTGCAAAGTTTCCGTCGATCATTATGTTGTTCATTACTTTTAGTATATGCTGTGGGCATCTGGATACTGCTATTTTTATGTCCTCAGGTGGTAGTCCATCAGGTCCAGGGGATCTGTCATTACGCAGTCGGTTACCGGCTCTGGTGAGTTCTTCTGCCACGAATTCTTCAAACTCAGTTACTGGTGGTTGTTGCCATTTCATTTTCTCATGCTTGGGGAATAGTACGTTCGCCACCTCCAGTGCCTAGTCTTGTCTGTCTAGTCTTGTCTATATAGTCTTATCTGTCTAGTCTAGTCAGTCCAGTCTTGTCTGTCCAGTATTCTCTATACAGTATTATCTGTCCAATCTTATCTGTCTGACCTTGTCCGCGATGAACAATTAATCCAATAAAAACCTATATTTAAACGTTTGCGTAATAATCAGGAAATTAATAAACAAATGTTGTTGTTAAACTTGTTTACAGGCATAAATAGCGAATCGTGTTTTAGTCGGAGAATTGCAAAACATCAGTGTGTTTACGCTTCGAACTGTTTGTTTAAGGAATTTTATTTTGAAAACGTTGTTGTTTATTTATTAACACTTTTAATATGTTTTTCTCGGTAAAATGTGGCTTCAATGTGCGAAAGAATTGAGAAAATATTCAACGGAAGTACGTGGCATAACCAGCAATTACGTTATCGACAATCATCGCTATTCACATAAAAAATATAATTATTTTCGTTGTTGTTGAAATGTGGTAGCAGCGCTTGTGCCGGCAACGAGGTCGTGACTTCGAATCTCAATCGGTGCGGAAATTTTCCACAATTAGTTTCTCCTCGCGGCCATTGATGTTGTTGCCTTTCATCGCAACATTATCATTAAACATTCACTGCCATTACTCAATGCAGGTTTTAATTTTTTGCATTCGCATACCAATTTATTGCCAACCACAACAACATACATTTTAAAATGATGGTCTCTTTGTTGTTCCACACAAATATTCTCTATTGACATGTACGAATCGACAGCTGGTTTTTTTTTCGCCTGAAGGTTAACACTAAGAGCTGAAATAACTTTGTGAAATATGTTCAACACATGCCGCATACAATCTGGTTTCAGCATGTTTTTGTTCTCAAACGTGAATAAACGAGATTAATGAATTAATTTTACCAACAGAATAGATATCTTGAATACTAAACCTCGTTTATAAATCATCTATTTACTAATTGCTTGAACATCGTTAGGAATATCAAAGGCGCACAGATTTAATCGGGATTAATTCGGGCCGATTCTCATATACGCGACACTTAGCTACGCGACGTCACGCGACATCGCCTGTCAAATAATGATTACATTGTTTTAAATAGGCACGTTGTCACTATGACTACGCGACGTGCCCATTTAAAGGCCCATTCTCATTTACGCAACACTCAGCTACGCGACGTCACGCGACATCGCCTGTCAAATAATGATTACATTGTTTTAAATAGGCACGTTGTCACTATGACTACGCGACGTGCCCATTTCATTTACGCAACACTCAGCTACGCGACGTCACGCGACATCGCCAGTCAAATAATGATTACATTGTTTTAAATGGGCACGTTCTCACTATGGCTACGCGACGTGCCCATTTAAAACAATGTAATCATTATATGACAGGCGATGTCGCACGACGGCGCGTAGCTGAATGTCGCGCATATAGGAATCGACCTAAATACAGATCAAATCAAACGAACTTCCAGCTTGATTAGAAGATAACATAAGATAGAATTGGCAAAACCATCTCACGTTATAGATAATCATACAAACTGAAAACAAACGGAACACAGCCCTATTATATAAATACATTCAGCCTTTTCGGAGCTCTATAACAATTACTGAGTCTTTTTAGGACTGCCAAAAAGCCTCAGTAATTGTTATAGGGCTCCGGAAAGGTTGAATATATTCAGGGCTGTGTTCCGGTATAAATCACGTGCAAACGGTATAAATCACGTGCAAACTAAATATTTTTGTATAAACTTAATCATAGATTTATGTATTATGCAAAATGCTATCTATTATTTGTTATTACGTAATTCCTTTGTAATTCGATTAACAAGGAATAAATCAATATTTATTGGCTTCAAATTACGAGTTCGAAATTTTAATGAGTTTGCATGACTGTGCATAATAATTATTTAGGTCAATTTTAGCTGGTGATGTCTCTCTTACAGATTATGAAAACCAATTGGATCCACAATCATAATCAAATATCAAATCATAAATCATAATCAATACAATCATACTAACTTATTAAAGCGGAACATAACTTGAACATATAAATATATTCAAGCTTTCCGTAGCTCTATAATATTATTAAGTTTTTTAAAGACTACAAAACAAATTTCTAGTTTGTAACGCAACAGATATTATTATTACAAATATATTCAACCTTTTCGTAGCTCTATAATATTATTAAGTCTTTTAAAGACTACACAACAAATTTCTAGTTTGAAAGGCAACAGATATTATTATTACAAATATATTCAACCTTTCCGTAGCTCTATAATATTATTAAGGCTTTTTAAGACTACACAACAAATTTCTAGTTTGAAACGCAACAGATACTATTATTACAAATATATTCAACCTTTCCGTAGCTGTATAATATTATTAAGTCTTTTAAAGACTACACAACAAATTTCTAGTTTGAAACGCAACAGCTATTATTATTACAAATATATTCAACCTTTCCGTAGCTCTATAATATTATTGTCTTTTAAAGACTACACAACAAATTTCTAGTTTGAAACGCAACAGATACTATTATTACAAATATATTCAACCTTTCCGTAGCTGTATAATATTATTGAGTCTTTTAAAGACTACACAACAAATTTCTAGTTTGAAACGCAACAGATACTATTATTACAAATATATTCAACCTTTCCGTAGCTCTATAATATTATTAAGTCTTTTTAAGACTACACAACAAATTTCTAGTTTGAAACGCAACAGTTATTATTATTACAAATATATTCAACCTTTCCGTAGCTCTATAATATTATTAAGTCTTTTAAAGACTACACAACAAATTTCTAGTTTGAAACGCAACAGATACTATTATTACAAATATATTCAACCTTTCCGTAGCTCTATAATATTATTAAGTTTTTTAAGACTACACAACAAATTTCTAGTTTGAAACGCAACAGATACTATTATTACAAATATATTCAACCTTTCCGTAGCTGTATAATATTATTTTGTCTTTTAAGGACTGCACAACAAATTTCTAGTTTGAAACGCAACAGATACTATTATTACAAATATATTCAACCTTTCCGTAGCTCTATAATATTATTAGGTCTTTAAAAGACTACACAACAAATTTCTAGTTTGAAACGCAACATATATTATTATTACAAATATATTCAACCTTTCCGTAGCTCTATAATATTATTAAATCTTTTTAAGACTACACAACAAATTTCTAGTTTGAAACGCAACAGTTATTATTATTACAAATATATTCAACCTTTCCGTAGCTCTATAATATTATTAAGTCTTTTAAAGACTACACAACAAATTTCTAGTTTGAAACGCAACAGATACTATTATTACAAATATATTCAACCTTTCCGTAGCTCTATAATATTATTAAGTTTTTTAAAGACTACAAAACAAATTTCTAGTTTGTAACGCAACAGATATTATTATTACAAATCTATTCAACCTTTCCGTAGCTCTATAATATTATTAAATCTTATAATTTCTTATTAAATCTTTTAAAGACTACACAACAAATTTCTATTTTGAAACGCAACAGATACTATTTTTACAAATATATTCAACCTTTCCGTAGCTCTATAATATTATTAAATCTTTTTAAGACTACAAAACAAATTTCTAGGTTGAAACGCAAGAGATATTTGTTTGTTATTTGCTACCACTCAGTCCACTTTCATGGCACTAAAATATAAATAACATTGTTTTTAAGATCCATCGTTGTTTTTTAAGTGTATTCTACTCTATGATTCAAGAGAGCAAAGCTGCACTGATGAGAAATAAATCTGGAAACGCGTCTGCACGTCATTCACTTAAGTTAATAGAAAGATGTGATCTTAAAAATAATGTTATTTATCTAGTGCTTGCCATATTTATCTAGTTCTTGCTTTAGTGCCATGAAAGTGGACCGAGTGCTAGTAAATAACAGACAAATATCTGTTGTGTTTCAACATGAGATTTGTTTTGTAGTTTTGAACAGACTTAATAATATTATAGAGCTACGGAACGGTTGAATATCTATTCAAGCTTTAATAAGTTGGAATAAATAACAAGTTTACTGGAGGCAGGGGCGAATCTATATAGGGGTTGCAGCCTTGGGCTGGATATAAAGGCCCCCCAGTCTCCAATGAACATAATTTACAATATATTGTGACTTACACTTACAATATATTGTGATTAAAAAAATATTTAAATTTAAAAAATGTCTTTCATAAGGTTGGCGCCAATGCTCAGGGCTTTTTCTCTACGATGCCGTATATAGAAAACAAATATAGGATTACAATGTCAAACGATCGACTAAATAATTTATCAGTTAAAAATAAATTTTAGTATGACACTAATAAAGGGTTTTTCAACAGGGACATAACAATTTTGTTTTATAATACGGAACATAACATACAAACTTTTTTGATCTGTCGAAGTCAAAACATCAGTCAAGGCTTTCATTTTTATCGTGGTGAAGTTCACGAACGAGCAACGTTTGGAAGTCGTTAAAACTCAATACCGAAATCGTAACTTTAATCCGCATTTTTTTAGTCGCAATAATCGTTTACTAGAAAGATAAGGTTTTCAAGAAACCTTTTCATAATTGAAATTTTTTTGAACGCTTGCATCAATTTCGGCTATGTTTTTCGGGCACTTTTTGACGCATAACCGGTGAAAATAACAAAATGTGCCCGAAATTTCATTTCAAACATCCAGAAAAGCACTGATGAGAGATAAATCTCGAATTTGAATTTTAAATTAGAATAGGTACAGTATAATCTTGACAATCCGTCATATGGGACCAGTAAAGCGCCGGATTATCAAAAAATTCCGGATGAAACAAAACAATAAAAATTTTGGGCTGAGTTTAAGGCTGTCTCTTTTGACATTATTTCAGCTATGCGCGAGGTTTATATCTATAGACACGTCTTTCCACACAGCGCCAGATTACCGAACCTGCCGAATTAACCGGATATATAAAACCGGATTAACCGGATAGTATGCCGGATTATCAAGATTATACTGTACTTGAAACACCTAATCTTGTAACCCACGAGGCATTCAAGTAAGTGTATACCAAGTTATAATTCAAAACAGCAAAGCTGCACTGAAGAGAGATAAATCTTGAAACGCGTCTGCAGATGGCGATTCACTTAATTTAAATAGAAAGATATGATATCAAAAACAATGTTATTTATCTAGTTATTGTTTAGTGCCGCGAAAGTAGACTGGGGGCTAGTAAATAACATAGAAAATATCTGTTGTATAATCAACTTGTTATATCAATATCGAGTTATATCAATATTCAGCGTGGTATTAGCAAAGGAAATAGTTCAATACTTTTCAACATGAGATTTGTTTTGGAGTCTTAAAAAGACTTAATAATATTATAGAGCTACGGAAAGCTTGAATATATTTATATATTGATACTGTTTCGCTTTAAAAAGTTGGATAATTAAATCATTGAAATCTTATTTTCTTATGACACGATAAAAAATGGCACTTGTTAGACTCGCATGATAAACGTTTATATTATATATTAATAGAAACCGTTTTTTACAAGTGTTATTGGAAGTGTTCCAAACTGCGAGAATTTAGAGTTTATTAGTTACAATGCCCTGGATAATCTAAATGATCATTCGAGTTAGCAACAAGTGCATTTAATGTGCTTGAGTGTATTAATATTCATAGTCTACAGCAGTGGTCTCAAACCTCTAAAACGTCTGTCTAGTCTTGTCTCTCTAGTTCTGTCTGTCCAATTTTGCCTGTCAAATCTTTTCTGTCCAATCTTCTCTGTCCAGTCTTGTCGGTCTAGTTTTGTATGTTGAGTCGTGTCTGTCCAATTAAGTAAATATAATGTAACTGTAGTCCATTTTTTTAAGAATGCAGTACCGGGAAGATAGGGTTTATTTGACCTTGTGCTCTGATTGGCTTAAATCGAAGAGAAGTTCACACTGACGATATTTACTTCTCCATCTCAACCTCTTTTCTCTCTTTCTTTTCACATACATTTGCAGCTGTTAGTTGTCAATGGCTGCCGTGTCAAGTCACAATTATCATCTGATCTGTTTGTATCATTTAGATTTTTTGCGTTTTTCTCCATTTATTTGTTTGTATTTTATTACTATTGTTGCCATTTGGAGTATTTCTTCAATAATAATAAGATATTCAATGAAACCATTTATAAATTACCAATTTTATATTCAAGTAACTATATTTGAATTTAGCGCCAAATTTTGTAACTAGATTGAACATTTGTCATAGTGTAAATCAGGTTTCTAGTTACTGAATTCTTAAAAAAAATGGAGTATAGTCTGTCTTGCTTTCTTTATCTGGTTAGTCCTATCAATATAGGTGAGGCAAGATTAGATTGACATAATTTTAGATTAAGACAAAACTAGATTCAGATAAAACTTAAAAGAAACAGAAGTAGATTGAGAAAACGTAGATTCAACTATCTGTCTTGTAGTTTTAGACAAGACCGGATTGAGAAAACACCGGTTTTACACAAGATAAGATTGAGATCACCGTAGATTGAAACAGCTATAGTTTGAAACATTAAGACAAGATTAAATACAAGTTAAAATATTAGGGCTAGATTAAGACAACACTAGACTGGAATAAGATTCAATTGAGACAAGACTAGATTGCGATAAGAATAGATTCAGACAAGGTTAGTCTGAAACAAGACTAAATTTAGGTTTTTTACTAAAGACTAAATTTAGTCGACTCCCTAGTATCAAAACGAGACTAGGACTAGGTTTAGAATTGGTAAAACCATACTACATTATAGACAATCATATAAACTTCGGAACACAGCCTGAATATTTAAATATATTCAAGCTTTCCGGAGCTCTATAATACTAATGACTCTTTTTAGGACTATCGAAAACAAATCTCATGTGAAATGTGTCAGTTATTTTATAGCTCTCAGTCCACCTTCGTGGCATTCAACAATTCTAAATTTATCATTCAAATCAATAACCTGCTAAGTTCATGTCGCTCTCATGAAACGCCAAATTAAAAATATCTAACCCTAATCATCCACGTGGGTTTCAAGTAAGTGTTGAGTAGTAAGTGTAAGTAGTAAGTAGTAAGTAGTAAGTAGTAAGTAGTAAGTAGTAAGTAGTAAGTAGTAAGTAGTAAGTAGTAAGTAGTAAGTAGTAAGTAGTAAGTAGTAAGTAGTAAGTAGTAAGTAGTAAGTAGTAAGTAGTAAGTAGTAAGTAGTAAGTAGTAAGTAGTAAGTAGTAAGTAGTAAGTAGTAAGTAGTAAGTAGTAAGTAGTAAGTAGTAAGTAGTAAGTAGTAAGTAGTAAGTAGTAAGTAGTAAGTAGTAAGTAGTAAGTAGTAAGTAGTAAGTAGTAAGTAGTAAGTAGTAAGTAGTAAATAGTAAGTAGTAAGTAGTAAGTAGTAAGTAGTAAGTAGTAAGTAGTAAGTAGTAAGTAGTAAGTAGTAAGTAGTAAGTAGTAAGTAGTAAGTAGTAAGTAGTAAGTAGTAAGTAGTAAGTAGTAAGTAGTAAGTAGTAAGTAGTAAGTAGTAAGTAGTAAGTAGTAAGTAGTAAGTAGTAAGTAGTAAGTAGTAAGTAGTAAGTAGTAAGTAGTAAGTAGTAAGTAGTAAGTAGTAAGTAGTAAGTAGTAAGTAAGTGTAAGTAGTAAGTGTAAGTGTAAGTATTTTCATATTGTTGTTCATAAAGCAAAGCTGCGCTGATGAGAGATAAATCCCGAAACGCGTCTACAGATGGCTATCCACTTAGGGTATCGAAAAGACATGATCTTAAAATGTTTTTGTTGAGTGCCACGAAGATGGATTGAAAGCTTTAAAATAACAACACATAACATGTGTTGTTGTTTCATTATGTGTATAACAACACATAAATAAATTTTACATAAGATTTGTTTTTGGTAGTCTTAAAAAGACACACTAGTATTATAGAGCTGCGGAAAGGTTGAATATATTTATATATTTAGGTTGTGTTCCGACTTTATTAAGTTTACACGACTAGGTTTATACATGACTAGATTGAGAGAAGACTAGATTGAGACAAGACTCGATTTAGAAAAAGAGTCGTTTGAGATAAAAACTAAAAGATCGAACAGGAAGAGCCTACAAGATGTGTTCAATGGCAAAACTTTTTGAAGACGACAGAAATCAAACCCTCTGAACCCCTCTTCTTTTTTTCAAGAAAAAAACCCTCCAGGTTCAAGAAACAGGTCCAGAGATAATAGAAGAAGATACTTCTTCTTCTATTATCCCTGGACCTGTCTCTTCCTGCACTTCTTCGACAGAGGGTTAACTTCTGTCGTCTTCAAAAAGTTAGGTTTTGTTAGCATGTATTACTATAGCTATACAATCATCAAAGAACAAAAAGACGCCAAGACCAGACGAGGTATCAGGAGAACTATTCATCCTGATACAAAGAGACCAGGTATTTGTACTTGGTGAATTCTCCGTGAATTTGTTCAAGGAGATCTACATGACTGGCAGAATACCGCAAGAATATTTAATGTAAACATTTGTCACTATCCCAAAAACAAACTCACACCAAACATCCACCTAAAGATCCTCCATCAGAAATAGAATTTACAGAAAAATAGAAAAGCATTTAGAATTTGTGAAACCATATTACATTATAGATTATCATATAGACTTAATAAAGTCGGAACATAGCCTGAATATAAAAATATATTCAACCTTTCCGGAGCTCTATATCATTAATTAGTCTTTTTGGGTTTTAGGCAAATTGTTGTTCATAAAAGCAAATCTGTACTGATGAGAGATAAATCTCGCGTCTACAGATTGCTATCCACTTATGGTATTGGAAAGACATGATCTTAAAAACAAAGTTATTTTTGTTAAGTGCCACTCAACACAACCACAATGCCACTTTTGTTGAGTTTTTTCGTAGTACTAAAAAGTCTCATTAGTGTTATAGAGCTCCGGAAAGGTTGAATATATTTATATATTCGGGCTGTGTTCCGACTTTATTAAGTTTATAGAGAAGCATTTTCAAGTTTTCTTTTAATATACTAACACAAAGATGTAAATCAGGAAGCTATTGCCTGTTTTATCGACTACAGCAGTGTTTCTCAAAGTGTGGAAATGGTTTGAAAGGGGTACGAAAGGGACACTAAAGGCGCGTTATATGGTTTGAAGGGGGTACGAAAGGGGTACTAAAGACGCGTCATATGGTTTGAAAGGGGCACGAAAGGGGTACTTAAGGCGCGTCCCCACTAACTAAGCCGTGGTCAAACAAACTGACAAAAACCAGTGACTGTAAAAATGTTATAATTGTGTTCAATTGCAGCTTGAAACCGCGTGATGCCAGTGGTTAGTATTCTCCGTTCTTATTGGTTTTCTTTGAAGGAGATCGACTTTCGAGCGATTCTTGTTGGCTCGCTATTGGCACTATACATATCTTCTGGCATTGCCAACTGTCAATCAGCGGCATAGTAGCGACGAGCCTTTATAAAGTAAACTGTACGTCTGTGCTTGGCATAGGATAGTGTTCTGAAGGCGGGTCCCCACTAAGCCGCTATTTGAACGTTTACAAATCAAATTGGTTAAGCCAGGAACTCTAAAAATGACCATGTCTGCGTTCACAATTGAAGCCCGAAGCCGCGTGAGGCCAGTAATTGAGTTCTCCGTTGTTATTAGCTTTCTTTGAAACAGACCGACACTAGAGCTATTCTTGTTTGCTCGCCGTTAGCACGATACATTACTTCTGATTGTGCAAACTGGTAAACAGTGGAATGGTGCGGATGCGGCTTTATGGCATACACTGTACGGCTGTACGTGGCATAAGAAAGTGTAACTAAAGACGCATCCCCAGTAAAGTGCTGTTTGAACGTCAAAGCCATTGACTGTAACAATATCCATGTCTGCGTTCACAACCTGAAACCGCGTGTGCCAGTGCTTGGGCTCTCCCTTCTTATTGGCTTTCTTTGAAGGAAACCGACACTCGAGCGATTCTTTTTGGATCGCCATTAGCACGATACATTACTTCTATCATTGCCAACTGGAAAAGAGCGCCATATTGGCACCTTTATAGAATAAATTGTACGTTTCTGCGTCGCATAGATTAGTGTTACTTAAGGCGCGTCCCCACTAATCCGCTGTTTTCAACGTTATCAAATCAAATTTGCAAAGCCAGTGACTGTAAAAATGTGTAAAAATGTTCACAACTGAAGCTTGAAGCCGCGTGATGCCAGTGGATGGGCTCTCCGTTTTATTGGCTTTCTTTGAAGGAAACCGACACTTGACCGATTCTTGTTGGCGATACATGGACATTGCAAACTGGCAAACAGTGGCATGGTGGGGACGCGCCTTTATGGAATTAACTGTACGTCTTTGTGTCGCATAAAATAGTGTTAACGTGTTTGTATAAGTCCCGAACCGAAACAAACCGATATGCGTGTTCTGTTAGAAAAGTACCCGACCTTATTTTTTATTTTGGAAACCTGATGGATTTGAATGAAGCGCGCTTGCATGAGCGGACCTTGAACCTTCGTGCGCATGCGTGAATTTTTCCCCGCCTGTAGATAGCGTCAGTTGCTGTCGAGTGAGAGCAACTCAGTAACTCTGCCGAGTAACTGAGCAGTAACTCTGTCGAGTGACAGAAACGCAGTGTTCGAGTGACGTAGTGTGTAGTGCTCTCGTCGGTTTTTCAATGCAAGTAAAATGACGGAACGACTGGAGCAGCGCTACTGCATCAAATTTTGCCAGAAACTGGGCGACAACCAGGTGGAAACCATTCGGAAGATTCAGACGGCTTTCGGTGACATGCTATGGGCATCAGCATTAAGGAGTGGGACAACCGGTTTAAAGACGGTGGCACATCGGTGGAAAGCGAGCCACGCTCTGGTCGGCCATCAACATGCCGAAATGACCATGTCATTGCCAAATTGAACGCTGTGGTGATGAGGGACCGTCGTGTGACTATCGGAGAAATTGCGACTGGAGTTGTGGTCATCAGGAAATTGGCGACTCTATCACGACAATGCTCCAGCACATTCTTTGCACTTGGTTCATAATTTTTTGGCGAAAAACAATTTTTTCTTACTCTCCTGATATGCCCCCCTGCGACTTCTGGCTATTCCCCAAAGTCAAGAGGCCATTGAAAGGAACGCCATTTCAGACAAGAGAGGATATTATGGCTGCAACGACAGCCGAGCTAAAGTTGATTCCGAAAGAGGCTTTTTCGGAATGCTTCCAACAAGGGCGGCACCGCTGGGAGAAGTGTGTGGAGTCCCAAGGAGACTACTTTGAGGATGATTAGGTTTCCAACGCTCCATATATACCAGTTTTTTTTTACCGGCTAAAGGTCGGATACTTTTCTAACAAACCACTTATCCTCGAAACAAAGGGTTTTTCAGAAATCATCACTTGACAAAATATTCTTAAACCGAAATCTACATCTAGTAAAATAATACAAACAATTGTTATTGTTTGTATACTATTATTTATTATATTATGAATTATTTTTATTAAATTGCGAAGTAAAATATCATCATAGTATTTTACATTTGCAATAAATAGGAAGAATGAGGAAGCAACGACAATTATTTAAAATAACTCGAAAACACTAAAAATAACGCCAACAATAAAAAGCAAATAAAAAAGCTAATTAGCTATATAACGAAAATGTGTTTTCCGCAATTACTTCTATAATTGGTGTTATTATTCTCCACGTTCCTTGTACGCGTCGGCGACATACTTACGATAAAAAAAAAAACTAGAGGATTTCCCTTATAGATATTAGAATTCCTTGTACGTGTTCCTATCGAGAATTTCCCGAAGCGATGGTAATCAGGATACATGCAAATGTTTAATTCAAATATTTTAATCATCCCAATAATCTATGTTTAGAATACAAAATGCAGTTAGTTATAATCACATAATTGTATAACAAAAACAAGTCATAAGGCGTAGTTTAAATTATAATTGCAATTTAAATACAACATTTATTTGTGTCAATTATAAACAAGAAAGATATAACAAAAACTAATGTAATCAAGGATAATTCCGACGACAGTTACAAAATAAACATGACTCACTCATTCCGCAGGACGCATTCGTTCGTATCGCCGGCGCGTCGATAAATTTTATTTTTAGAACATCCTATTCACGATTTCGTATTTATGGATTAAGTTTTGCTGCGGCCTTCGTCTGAATCTACGACACGTACGGTCAATTCGAACGATGTCTGCGGGGCATTAGATCGAAATTCCGGATTGATGCCGCGCGCGTAGGAACCCAGAGGTCACGGCAAGGTCAAACAGTTTCTCAACGAATACACACATAAAAAAAAGTTATTACATCCTGTGCTTTAGCCTAATTATTGCCGTGCTCACGAAGGCGTAAATCTCAAAAAATCTCGCATAAATGTTTACTGATCTAAATGATACAAGGACACAACAAAACTGTAATCTCATTATAAATTTCATTTAAAAAAAAAATTATTGTTCAATAAATCATTGATTGAGAGACTAGCATTGCACCTGTTTACCGAGTAAATTGTGGCTTTTTAATTGAAGCCCAGATGTTGCTCGTGAACGATATTACTGGTGCAAAAGAACCGATGTTTCAATACACACAGAAGGTGTCTTTGTGTGTTCTCAGTTTCGTAAACAATTCCCATTGTGCATGGGAAAGTTTATTTTTTCCGAATCCGCCATTTGAATTACGATTTTAATTACTACTCGTACACAAAGGAGACGTCTTACGTAAGCGAAAGTATGTCGCAGAACTGTAAAACTGTTTTAACTTGCTGTTAGCGACTCCGCTCGTATTGAAAGAACATATTAGATTAGCATTTGCTCGCAGCAACGCGCGGCTTCACTAACTAATAAGCGTCACGTATTTCGGATAATGAGACCGCGTCATCCTATCCCTGCGGCGTTCAGTTTACAATTCCCCGAGTTAAAAATAACACGATGTATTCGCATTTTTACATTTGCCACTTGAATGTAAGCAATGACTCATTTAATTCACTTGCTTTGCTCTTAACTAGAAAACATTATTTGTGGAGTCTTATCTGTTTAGTCTTTTCTGTCTAGTCTTGTCTGTCTAGTCTTGTCTGTCTAGTCTGGTCTGTCTAGTCCTGTCTAGTCTTGTCTGTCTAGTCTTGTCTGTCTATTCTTGTCTGTCTAGTCTTGTCTATCTAGTCTTGTCTGTCTAGTCTTGTCTGTCTAGTCTTGTCTGTCTAGTCTTGTCTGTCTATACCACTCTGTATATTCTATAATTTCATATTAATGAACTATTTTCACTCTATTTTTGCGCTGTTTCAACATAAAAAAGCTTGAAATTACTAATTGGTATTAATTATTAGCATGCATATTAATAGATCGGTTTTCGAAATGTAATGAAGCGCCACACGATACCTCCACCATCACGATAAACATTGTAATTCACCCGATTGTGTAATTCCAACGCGAACGACTAATTCGATCCAATTCCGTGCGTATTAAATTTCCGCCCACTGGAAGAGATTCCACTCATTTTTTTTTTGCATCCTTATTATTATTTTATTTAGAGTGTGCACGTAAGAGTTGGCAAAGCGCTGAGAGGCCATTTTACGCGCGAAATAAAACACGAGACGATTATTCTCGCATGAAGTGCAGAATTTATTGTTCTCCGTAAGAGACTAAATGTTTATGACCTCGACATTGAAAGTTTATTTTTATTGCACGTCCTGTTAAATTCGAACAATATAATGCGAGTTACATGTTTATTTTCGCTCGGGCCATTCATTGCAAACAATGGAATTAGATAACGCATTGTTCTCTCCTTTATGACTAACACAATAATACACTTCAATTAATCTCTTCTTATATATGTGGATAATTATGATATGTTTTTCCAGACTTTTGTTCCACTGGTATCCACCGTAGATTTATCCGAGCAGAAACAGCCGCTGGAATTTCTATTGGACAGGGAACTCTCTTTTGCGGATTGTAAACTACTGAAACCTTTCCAAGTAAGTGAAATTAATTAAAACTAATTGAATATATGTGACTGGGCAGCAAGTTCTTACGCAAATTCCGCTTTTATTGTGTAGCCTTGATTGTGTATGGTTTATGCATTCCCACATTTTTGCAGGTTGCGTAATAATCGCATTACAGTCGGCTTTTTATTAATAGCAAACTGATCATAATTATGGATAAATTAAATGAATGTGCATAATTATACCACCTGCTTGTGCAGTTTTCAAACTGGGAATTGTTTGAATATTCATTTTACGCAATTTCTCATTATATCAACGTTTTTTTTTCTTTCTAATTCAATTATCTGAGTCACGTTTCATGTTCGTGGAACGTTTCAATTTTACATTACGTGTTTAACAAAATATTAATTTCTAATGTTTCTAAATTTATATTAATTAATCTTAAAACATAATTAACGTGATTAAAATGTGGTTTAATCCACGACGCTTAAAGTACGCCTTGGTTAGCGGGTAGTTTCTGTGAACATTCTGAAACTTGATGAACTATACTATAGAGACTAGAAAACAGATAGTAGATCTGTCCTCACTGGGAGTGAGAGGAGTTCACTCCCAGTGAGGACAGATCTACTTCAGGGCACGGCAACCCTGCCCACGCGAAGCACTTGAAGTTCCTCACCTCCCTACTTGGGGACATTAAGTCCTAACCCCATTCCTAACCCATTCTAACATCCCTACCCATCCTCACCAATGAACGAAGGCAACGGGAAACCACCTTCATTAACTTTCCCAAGAGAACACCATGGTTCCATGTGTTCCCATTTTCCCATTTGTTTCCAACAAATTCCCATTTGTTCAATATGAAATACTCCGGAGGACTAAACAGCTCCACAATCCGATCTCCGTGGGGAGCAATTTTGAGCAACGCCAACCAAAACTCGATAAATATGAAAAAGATGAAGAAATCCCGATGACGGCGACATCATTGTGATTCTTGATTTTCATTGTGGTTCTGGCACCACAATTACTTCCGAGATCTTCCACGCGGTTGGTCTATGCTTTAGACGAATTGGTGCATAACAAGTTCAGAGTATATATAATATATATAGTATAGTATATATAGTATATATATATATATATATAGTATAGTATATATATATATATATATATATATATATATATATATATATATATATAAGTCAAAGTATAAAACATTCAGTGTATATTAGGTAGGTCCCCGCCGAGTTGGTTGGATCAAATCAAGAACATAACGCGACAACCCCTGCAAAACAACTTAAGAGCTGCAGAAGGTCGTAAGCATTGGAAACCACTAAGCAATAGGTTTACGCAATCCTATCATACCGCCTTGCAAATTTAAATTCTAGTTTATTAAAAACTAGACCAGGTATCATTATACTGCCTTGGGAAACCCCTAACGCTTAAGTAATTTTACTCATACTGAACTTGGTCTACAGTCTAATTACATTGCCGTATACCAAATAGTTTCACAACTATTCAGACATGAAGACAAGACTAAGAAGAAAAGTACGCCTACACCATAAATCGAAAACTCAAGGGTCTCAACTTCCTTAAAGCAATAAAAGATCTGATCACCTTAAAACGCAGACTTGGAAGACGCTGGCATCAAACACGAGACAAAACCAACCGAAATAGAATAACGCAACAATTGACAAGAGAGATTAAAATACAAACAAAGCAATCTTCAGGGATGAGGAACGACGCCGTACTTACTAACCTTTCTTATTCCGCCGCCGTCCATCTCAACAATGATGTGAAGTCGATGCCGATCATGTCCAAACCTTATGTGAAGCTAATCATGATAAGTCTCAAGACATTTATTACTGCCGATCATGTCCAAACCTTTTGGGAAGCTGATCATGATAAGTCTCAAGACATTTATTACTGCCGATCATGTCCAAACCTTTTGGGAAGCTGATCATGATAAGTCTCAAGACATTTATTACTGCCGATCATGTCCAAACCTTTTGGGAAGCTGATCATGATAAGTCTCAAGACATTTATTACTGCCGATCATGTCCAAACCTTTTGGGAAGCTGATCATGATAAGTCTCAAGACATTTATTACTGCCGATCATGTCCAAAACTTTTGGTAAGCTGATCATGATAAGTCTCAAGACATTTATTACTGCCGATCATGTCCAAACCTTTTGGGAAGCTGATCATGATAAGTCTCAAGACATTTATTACTGCCGATCATGTCCAAACCTTTTGGGAAGCTGATCATGATAAGTCTCAAGACATTTATTACTGCCGATCATGTCCAAACCTTTTGGGAAGCTGATCATGATAAGTCTCAAGACATTTATTACTGCCGATCATGTCCAAACCTTTTGTGAAGCTGATCATGATAAGTCTCAAGGCATTTATTACTGCCGATCATGTCCAAACCTTTTGGGAAGCTGATCATGATAAGTCTCAAGACATTTATTACTGCCGATCATGTCCAAACCTTTTGTGAAGCTGATCATGATAAGTCTCAAGACATTTATTACTGCCGATCATGTCCAAACCTTTTGGGAAGCTGATCATGATAAGTCTCAAGACATTTATTTCTGCCGATCATGTCCAAACCTTTTGGGAAGCTGATCATGATAAGTCTCAAGACATTTATTACTGCCGATCATGTCCAAACCTTTTGGGAAGCTGATCATGATAAGTCTCAAGACATTTATTACTGCCGATCATGTCCATACCTTCTGGGAAGCTGATCATGATAAGTCTCAAGACATTTATTACTGCCGATCATGTCCAAACCTTTTGGGAAGCTGGTCATGATAAGTCTCAAGACAGTTATAGACAAATATGAGCTGGTACCTGCCCATCAGTTTCGATTTCTAAACAACCACTCGACAGTTGACCAAGTTCACAGAATTACTGTAATCATCGAAACATCGCTAGAACATAAAAACGCGCAACCTAAACATCAAGTAATAGCCGGACGGCAGCAATAAGTTGCGACAACCTACCGCCGTCTTCTGAAATTAAGGGAAGGAGACGTAACTTAGGCGCAGGATGAGGAAAGACCCACTTGAAGCATGTGTTCAACGATACCGAGTGGAGCCAGGGTTTTATCGGGTATGCTGGCCACTAAGAACTTGGACAGAGAACCCCACACAACGCAGAGATGCACGTGCAATAATGCATTTCTCTTCCCCTTCTGAAAAAAGAAGGTATAACACCGGGCGGCCCAGTACGCTTCCTTGAGGGACACCAGTCCTGATCACACACAACACAGAGATCTGCGTGCAATAATGCATTTCTCTTCCCCGTTTGAAAAAAGAAGGTTTAACACCGGGCGGCTCAGTACGCTTCCTTGCGGGACACCAGCCCTGATCACACACAACACAGATATTTGCGTGCAATAATGCATTTCTCTTTCCCTTCTGAAAAAAAGGTATAACACCGGGCGGCCCAGTACGCTTCCTTGAGGGACACCAGTCCTGTTCACACACAACACAAAGATATGCGTGCAATAATGCATTTCTCTTCCCCCTCTGAAAAAAAGAAGGTATAACACCGGGCGGCCCAGTACGCTTCCTTGAGGGACACCAATCCTGTTCACACACAACACAGAGATGTGCGTGCAAAAATGCATTTCTCTTCCCCCTCTGGAAAAAGAAGGTTTAATACCGGGCGACCGAGTACGCTTCCTTGAGGG
Organism: Phosphuga atrata; assembly: GCA_944588485.1. Classification (NCBI taxonomy): domain Eukaryota; kingdom Metazoa; phylum Arthropoda; class Insecta; order Coleoptera; family Silphidae; genus Phosphuga; species Phosphuga atrata. The sequence goes on along the minus strand of OX155898.1, from coordinate 72,619,935 downwards.
ACACCAGTCCTGATCACACACAACAGAGAGATGTGCGTGCAATAATGCATTTCGCTTCCCCCCTCTGAAAAAAGAAGGTACAACACCGGGCGGCCCAGTACGCTTCTTTGAGGGACACTAGTCCTGATCACACACAACAGAGATGTGCGAGCAATAATGCATTTCTCTTGCCCCTCTGGAAAAAGGAGGTATAACACCGGACGGCCCAGTACGCTTCCTTGAGGGACACCAGTCCTGTTCACACACAACACAAAGATGCGTGCAATAATGCATTTCTCTTCCCCCTCTGGAAAAAGAAGGTATAACACCGGACGGCCCAGTACGCTTCCTTGAGGGACACCAGTCCTGATCACACACAACACAAAGATGCGTGCAATAATGCATTTCTCTTCCCCCTCTGGAAAAAGAAGGTATAACACCGGACGGCCCAGTACGCTTCCTTGAGGGACACCAGTCCTGATCACACACAACACAAAGATGCGTGCAACACAAAGATGCGTGCAATAATGCATTTCTCTTCCCCCTCTGGAAAAAGAAGGTATAACACCGGACGGCCCAGTACGCTTCCTTGAGGGACACCAGTCCTGATCACACACAACACAAAGATGCGTGCAATAATGCATTTCTCTTCCCCTTCTGAAAAAAAGAAGGTATAACACCGGGCGGCCCAGTACGCTTCCTTGAGGGACACCAGTCCTGATCACACACAACACAGAGATGTGCGTGCAGTAATGCATTTCTCTTCCCCCTCTGAAAAAAAGAAGGTATAACACCGGGCGGCCCAGTACACTTCCTTGAGGGACACCAGTGCTGATCTTGCCAACTTCCGCAAAACTATTGAAAACGGAACTAACCGCTCACAATACCATAGAATAATCTTCGTGGAAGGTAATAAAATCCGATCACTCAAATACCTTCAATGCGCAAAAATATCACAGAATATTCTCTGTGGAAGGCAACAAAGTACCTGAGACGACTCATCCTTCAATACGCAAACCAAACGGAAATTGGGCTCGTAACAGAAATGATAAAGCAGACATTTTTGCAGAGCATTTGGAAAGCAGATTTCTCCCTCCGATGCGCAAAAATACCATAGAATAGTCTCTGTGAAAGGCAACAAAGCACCTGAAACGACCAATCACTCAAATACCTCCGATACGCAAACCAAACGGCAATTGGGCTCGTAACAGCAGTGATAAAGCAGACACTTTTGGAGAGCATTGACCTACAAAAACTTCAAGTACGGGACTGGAGAACGTTGGCGAGTGATAGGTCCGCTTGGAGAAACATGCTGAAGGAGGCCCAGACCGGCAATCGGTTGTAGTGCCATTAAGAAGAAGAAGAAGAGAAGATACCTTACTTACAAGTTTGTACGGAACCCTCGGTGCGCGAGTCACAACTCGCACTTGGCCGGTTTTTTATTTATTTATGTTCTTAGTCAATTTGTGAATTGGAGGACATATTATATTTTCCTTAATTCTTTTCTTATTACAAGAAATGTAATTATTGGGAACACAACAAATGGGAATTATTATGTGAATTTTTTCCCATTTTTTTAATTTTTCTTCAGTTTTTTTAAATGTTATGTTGTAAATATAAGCAATCTTCTATCCTCATTTACTAACAAATTTAAAAGGTCAAAACCAATAAAAGTGCATTTGCCTTTAACTGCGAATCTTCTGCGGTGCTTTGAGGTATTAGGACTAACTGACATTATCAGCATATAAAGTGCAGTAGGTTTTATTTGCGTAGAGGACTAAATCAGGCAAATTTAGAATAAATAGAATCGGTCCTAGAACGCTTCCTTGAGGGACACCCGTATGCCATGCGGTTTTTGAGGATTCCATATTAGCAGAATTTAAACGTATTTGCACGTATTGTGCTCGACGTTTTAAGTAGGATTGTAGCCACACACCCGCTTTTCCTCTTATTCCAAATCTATCTCGTTTATCGACAAGGCGGATATGATCAACACAGTCGAAAGCTTTGCTTAGATCGCAGAATATGCCAATTTGTGATTTTTTTTCTTGTAACTACTTTTCTTGTATTATGGGAATTTCTATGTGAATTTTTTCCTATTTTTTAAATTTTTCTTCAGTTTATTAAAATGTTATGTTGTGAATATAAGCAATCTATCATCATTTACTAACAAATTTAAAAGGTCAAACCCAATGTTATTCGAATATATCAGTTAATTATCATATATTTATCCTGCTCTGAATAAACAAACGGTTTTAAGTAATGCCTTCAATGCTGTATAAACTTTGTAGATTAGAAATATTAACGTAAACATTTAACGTAATCATTGTTTGCGATAATAATAAAAAATCTATATTATTATGATCTTTGTCGCCAAGGCCGTGAATATTACTTATTCAATTTCAGCTTGGTATTTGTCTGCCTTTTTCCCTATTAATTACTTAATAATGACAAAATAGATTTGGAATGAGTTAGTGATTTTCCTTTGTTGCCGAGTTTTCCGAACACGCCATAAACGCGGTGTGACATTAAAGCTCTGCAAATTTAAGGCGTTATATTAATCATTCCCCAAATTATTTTCGTCTTTTAACTCAAATTATTTTAACTTTCTCGGAATGTTTTGCAAACATGTTCTGAATTATAACTTTCTATGAAATCAATTTGTGTACACATTCAATTTATTTTTTCGTGTTATTAATTAATTACTTAAACTGTTTGCAAACAGTCCTTGCATGTTAATTACGTTCTTTTTTGCGGGAATCCGAACCAAAACAATCTCTCGGAGTGTTTTCAAAGGGCCTTTGTGTGCTTGGGCAGACCCTCCAGTAAATGGTTTCCTTCGAAAACGTACACAAAAAGTGCAGGGAACAATTAAATGGAGCCGAGCCCTTCACATTCCTTGTACAAAATCTTTAAAAGGAACGACACAAATAGTCCCTAAACGACCTCCTTTGTGTCCGTGTATCTATCTCCGAGAATAAAAATCGATTCCGTTTCGATACAATAATTTCAAACCATTGCCGAAAAATATGTTAATTTATTTCTCATAAACTATCGCATAAATTATCGTATTATAACGATAATTTAAGTAATTATCGCATAAATATATAGTTTTTTTGTTTAGATTTCCAGAAGCTTTTATACAATAATATTTTGTTATAAATTCACTTTAATAATCGTGTAACCTTTATTGTCGACACATTTGTGAGTTTATCCTGTTTCTCGGAGCGATAAATAAATTAACGTTCGTTTCGAGTAAACAAACTCGGAATAACACATTCATTAAAATATTTTAATTTTATTTATGCATCGGCTTATTTATCAGTCAATTTACAAATATAATTTCATTCTACTTTTTAATATACGGCTGCTCGTTCATATTTGCAACCGATTATTACCGTTTCTGGCCTTCAATCTTCACCGTAGATTCAACTCAAAGTTAAAACTTACATAACAAAAATAATATTAACAATAACAATAATAGGTACTTACGTATTAACGTCACCACCGCTATATATTATATTATACCGCGCGTATGTTGTTTTGATTTATCTGTCTTAATCTAACCGTGGTTAAAAAACTAAAGTATTTTGAGTTGTAAAACGGTTTTAATTTTAAATTAAATGTTTTATTTTATGATTTATCATAAAAATTTTAGGTGTAGATTGGCGGTATTTAAAAATGTGCCGGTGGTGGCGTTAATGCGTAAGTACCCAATAATAAAACAGGGTTTTTCAATAAGGACATAACAATTTTGTATTTAAATAAAACACAGAATAAGTGAGATATCGGGCTGAAATTGGTGCCAGGTGTAGTATACGTGTTACAATTATGTATGGAATTCGATGCCGTTCACATGACCACCACGAGGACGTCGCACAGTGGTCGGAGATCCCAAAAACCCGGGCAAAATATGAAGGAATCGTTCAAACATTGTAATTGTTGTTCTCCTCGCGTTTTTGAGGTCGCTGATCACGAAACCGAATTCAAAATTCAAAATGGCGGATACAATATGGCGGATAAATTTTTGTTAAAAAGCATTGAATTTTGTTGATACTCGGAGCTTAGGTGTTTAAAAAGTCGCCAATCACGAAAATGAATTCGAAATTAAAAAAATTCAAAATGGCGGATACAATATGGCGGATATTTTTTTTGTAAAAAGCATTGAATTTTGTTGATACTCGGAACTTAGGTGATTAAAAAGTCGCCAATCACGAAAATGAATTCGAAATTTAAAAAATTCAAAATGGCGGATACAATATGGCGGATAAATTTTTGTTAAAAAGCATTGAATTTTGTTGATACTCGGAGCTTAGGTGATTAAAAAGTCGCCAATCACGAAAATGAATTCGAAATTTAAAAAATTCAAAATGGCGGATACAATATGGCGGATATTTTTTTTGTAAAAAGCATTGGATTTTGTTGATACTCGGAGCTTAGGTGTTTAAAAAGTCACCAATCACGAAAATGAATTCGAAATTTAAAAAAATTCAAAATGGCGGATACAATATGGCGGATTTTTTTTTGTAAAAAGCATTGAATTTTGTTGATACTCGGAGCTTAGGTGTTTAAAAAGTCGCCAATCACGAAAATGAATTCGAAATTTAAAAAATTCAAAATGGCGGATACAATATGGCGAATATTTTTTTTGTAAAAAGCATTGAATTTTGTTGATACTCGGAGCTTAGGTGTTTAAAAAGTCACCAATCACGAAAATGAATTCGAAATTAAAAAAATTCAAAATGGCGGATACAATATGGCGGATATTTTTGCTGTAAAAAGCATTGAATTTTGTTGATACTCGGAGCTTAGGTGATTAAAAAGTCGCCAATCACGAAAATGAATTCGAAATTTAAAAAATTCAAAATGGCGGATACAATATGGCGAATATTTTTTTTGTAAAAAGCATTGAATTTTGTTGATACTCGGAGCTTAGGTGATTAAAAAGTCACCAATCACGAAAATGAATTCGAAATTTAAAAAATTCAAAATGGCGGATACAATATGGCGGATATTTTTTCTGTAAAAAGCATTGAATTTTGTTGATACTCGGAGCTTAGGTGATTAAAAAGTCGCCAATCACGAAAATGAATTCGAAATTTAAAAAATTCAAAATGGCGGATACAATATGGCGGATATTTTTTTTGTTAAAAAGCATTGAATTTTGTTGATACTCGGAGCTTAGGTGATTAAAAAGTCGCCAATCACGAAAATGAATTCGAAATTTAAAAAATTCAAAATGGCGGATAAACTTTTGTAGAAAATTATTGAATTTTGTTGATACTTGGAACTTAAGTGTTCTAAAAGTCGCTAATCACAAAAATGAATTCGAAATTTCAAAATTCAAAATGGCGGATACAAAATGGCAGACAATTTCTTGTAAAAAACATTGAATTTTGTTGATACTCGGAATTTAGGTGTTTTAAAAGTCGCCAATCACGAAAATGAATTCAAAATGGCAGATAATTTTTTGTAAAAAAGCATTGAATGTAGAATGTGGAAATTGTAGAAGGATTCCACCTTCAGCGTGTTTCTTTTGTCATCCAAATCCGATCATCAACAGTTCCCAAACACAAATTTCCTTACTAGTTCGCAGTACTTGTCACCATCAAATCTACATTCTACTACTACTAGTAGGATTTTCAAATTGCACCTTCTACTTTTAGTTTCGCGATTTGCCTTCCAAAACGCTTGAGAAAAAGCGTAATTTTTCGGTAAATTCTTCAGTTCCGCAAGGCTCGTTCTAATATCCTAGGTAGTTTTATAAAACGCGAATTAAGAATTTTCCGACAATTTTTGCAATTTCCCATTGTTTAAAATCTATGCAACAATTTGCGCCCCGTCAAAATTTGACACATGGCAGCCGAAAGGGCACGGCGTACAAAACTTTTCCCAAAATTTAGATGGAATGTCAAAATTTGACACATGACAGCCGAATGGACACGACATACATAACTTTTCCCTGTTATAATTTTGATGAAATTTCTACAAAGAAATGTCAATCTGACGTGACACCTCTGACCAGAAGAACAAAAACTTCCTCGTAAAGACCCTCGAAAAATATGTTCTTTGCCTTCGACTAAAGAATTTTGTAAAAACAGTATTTTGTACCGGAAAATTTACAACGTTCCAATTTTCCTGTCAAATAAATTACAAGATCCTCATATTCAATTTGATTGAAATCTTTGATTAGATAACATAAATATGAAAAATGAATTTTATCACTCGATATATAACAGATAACGCTTTACTGAGAATGACATGCCTTTCAATTACACGAATTGATTTAAAAATAAATAGTTTGTATTTTCAAGTGGTGGCATTGTCCTCATTTTATACCTTGAAAAAACTAATTTATGAAGTATTAGAAATGAAATTGATATTTTCTACGAAGAGCAAATTACGAAAAACAGTTCATTAATATTACCATCAACACTTGAAAACGAGCTAAAATTTTGACGAAGAAGTTGATGACCTAGCAAAAAGATGAAGATAAAATAGTTCATCACCATCAACACTTAAAAACTATTGAAGAAAGCTAAAACATTGAGGAAGAAGTTGATGACCTAGCAAATAGATGAACATAAAATAGCTCATCAAAATCACCATCACCTCTTGAAACCTAATGAAGGAAGCTAAAACATTGAGGAAAAGTGACGACACCTAGCAAATAGATGAACATAAAATAGTTCATCAATATCACCATCAACTCTTGAAACCTAGTGAAAGCACCTAAAACATCGAGGAAGAAGTTGATGACCTAGCAAATAGATGAACATAAAATAGCTCATCAAAATCACCATCAACTCTTGAAACCCAATGAAGGAAGCTAAAACATTGAGGAAAAGTGACGACACCTAGCAAATAGATGAACATAAAATAGTTCATCAATATCACCATCAACTCTTGAAACCTAGTGAAAGCACCTAAAACATTGAGGAAGAAGTTGATGACCTAGCAAATAGATGAACATAAAATAGCTCATCAAAATCACCATCAACTCTTGAAACCTAATGAAGGAAGCTAAAACATTGAGGAAAAGTGACGACACCTAGCAAATAGATGAACATAAAATAGTTCATCAATATCACCATCAACTCTTGAAACCTAATGAAAGCACCTAAAACATTGAGGAAGAAGTTGATGACCTAGCAAATAGATGAACATAAAATAGCTCATCAAAATCACCATCAACTCTTGAAACCCAATGAAGGAAGCTAAAACATTGAGGAAAAGTGACGACACCTAGCAAATAGATGAACATAAAATAGTTCATCAATATCACCATCAACTCTTGAAACCTAATGAAAGCACCTAAAACATTGAGGAAGAAGTTGATGACCTAGCAAATAGATGAACTTAAAATAGCTCATCAAAATCACCATCAACTCTTGAAACCTAATGAAAGCACCTAAAACATTGAGGAAGAAGTTGATGACCTAGCAAATAGATGAACATAAAATAGTTCATCTATATCACCATCAACTCTTGAAACCTAATGAAAGCACCTAAAACATTAAGGAAGAAGTTGATGACCTAGCAAATAGATGAACATAAAATAGCTCATCAAAATCACCATCAACTCTTGAAACCTAATGAAGGAAGCTAAAACATTGAGGAAAAGTGACGACATCTAGCAAATAGATGAACATAAAATAGTTCATCAATATCACCATCAACTCTTGAAACCTAATGAAAGCACCTAAAACATTGAGGAAGAAGTTGATGACCTAGTAAATAGATGAACATAAAATAGCTCATCAAAATCACCATCAACTCTTGAAACCTAATGAACACGTCACATGAAAGCACCTAAAACATTGAGGAAGAAGTTGATGACCTAGCAAATAGATGAACATAAAATAGCTCATCAAAATCACCATCAACTCTTGAAACCTAATGAAAGCACCTAGAACATTGAGGAAGAAGTTGATGACCTAGTAAATAGATGAACATAAAATAGCTCATCAAAATCACCATCAACTCTTGAAACCTAATGAACACGTCACATGAAAGCACCTAAAACATTGAGGAAGAAGTTGATGACCTAGCAAATAGATGAACATAAAATAGCTCATCAAAATCACCATCAACTCTTGAAACCCAATGAAGGAAGCTAAAACATTGAGGAAAAGTGACGACACCTAGCAAATAGATGAACATAAAATAGTTCATCAATATCACCATCAACTCTTGAAACCTAGTGAAAGCACCTAAAACATTGAGGAAGAAGTTGATGACCTAGCAAATAGATGAACATAAAATTGCTCATCAAAATCACCATCAACTCTTGAAACCTAATGAAGGAAGCTAAAACATTGAGGAAAAGTGACGACACCTAGCAAATAGATGAACATAAAATAGTTCATCAATATCACCATCAACTCTTGAAACCTAATGAAAGCACCTAAAACATTGAGGAAGAAGTTGATGACCTAGCAAATAGATGAACATAAAATAGCTTATCAAAATCACCATCAACTCTTGAAACATAGTGAAAGCACCTAAAATATTGAGGAAGAAGTTGATGACCTAGCAAATAGATGAACTTAAAATAGCTCATCAAAATCACCATCAATTCTTGAAACCTAATAAAAACACCTAAAACATTGAGGAAGAAGTTGATGACCTAGCAAATAGATGAACATAAAATAGCTCATCAAAATCACCATCAACTCTTGAAACCTAATGAAGGAAGCTAAAACATTGAGGAAGAAGTTGATGACCTAGCAAATAGATAAACTTAAATTAGCTCATCAAAATCACCATCAACTCTTGAAACCTAGTGAAAGCACCTAAAACATTGAGGAAGAAGTTGATGACCTAGCAAATAGATGAACATAAAATAGTTCATCAATATCACCATCAACTCTTGAAACCTAATGAAAGCACCTAAAACATTGAGGAAGAAGTTGATGACCTAGCAAATAGATGAACTTAAAATAGCTCATCAAAATCACCATCAACTCTTGAAACCTAATGAAAGCACCTAAAACATTGAGGAAGAAGTTGATGACCTAGCAAATAGATGAACATAAAATAGTTCATCAATATCACCATCAACTCTTGAAACCTAATGAAAGCACCTAAATCATTGAGGAAGAAGTTGATGACCTAGTAAATAGATGAACATAAAATGGCTCATCAAAATCACCATCAACTCTTGAAACCTAATGAAGGAAGCTAAAACATTGAGGAAAAGTGACGACACCTAGCAAATAGATGAACATAAAATAGTTCATCAATATCACCATCAACTCTTGAAACCTAATGAAAGCACCTAAAACATTGAGGAAGAAGTTGATGACCTAGCAAATAGATGAACATAAAATAGCTCATCAAAATCACCATCAACTCTTGAAACCTAATGAAGGAAGCTAAAACATTGAGGAAAAGTGACGACACCTAGCAAATAAATGAACATAAAATAGTTCATCAATATCACCATCAACTCTTGAAACCTAATGAAAGCACCTAAAACATTGAGGAAGAAGTTGATGACCTAGCAAATAGATGAACATAAAATTGCTCATCAAAATCACCATCAACTCTTGAAACCTAATGAAGGAAGCTAAAACATTGAGGAAAAGTGACGACACCTAGCAAATAGATGAACATAAAATAGTTCATCAATATCACCATCAACTCTTGAAACCTAGTGAAAGCACCTAAAACATTGAGGAAGAAGTTGATGACCTAGCAAATAGATGAACATAAAATAGCTCATCAAAATCACCATCAACTCTTGAAACCTAATGAAAGCACCTAAAACATTGTGGAAGAAGTTGATGACCTAGTAAATAGATGAACATGAAATAGTTCATCAATATCACCATCAACTCTTGAAACCTAGTGAAAGCACCTAAAACATTGAGGAAGAAGTTCATGACCTAGCAAATAGATGAACATAAAATAGCTCATCAAAATCACCATCAACTCTTGAAACCTAATAAAGGAAGCTAAAACATTGAGGAAAAGTGACGACACCTAGCAAATAGATGAACATAAAATAGTTCATCAATATCACCATCAACTCTTGAAACCTAGTGAAAGCACCTAAAACATTGAGGAAGAAGTTGATGAAATAGCAAATAGATGAACATAAAATAGCTCATCAAAATCACCATCAACTCTTGAAACCAAATGAAAGCACCTAAAACATTGAGGAAGAAGTTGATGACCTAGCAAATAAATGAACATAAAATAGCTCATCAAAATCACCATCAACTCTTGAAACCCAATGAAGGAAGCTAAAACATTGAGGAAAAGTGACGACACCTAGCAAATAGATGAACATAAAATAGTTCATCAATATCACCATCAACTCTTGAAACCTAATGAAAGCACCTAAAACATTGAGGAAGAAGTTGATGACCTAGCAAATAGATGAACATAAAATAGTTTATCAATATCACCATCAACTCTTGAAACCTAATGAAAGCACCTAAAACATTGAGGAAGAAGTTGATGACCTACCAAATAGATGAACATAAAATTGCTCATCAAAATCACCATCAACTCTTGAAACCTAATGAAGGAAGCTAATACATTGAGGAAAAGTGACGACACCTAGCAAATAGATGAACATAAAATAGTTCATCAATATCACCATCAACTCTTGAAACCTAATGAAAGCACCTAAAACATTGAGGAAGAAGTTGATGACCTAGCAAATAGATGAACATAAAATAGCTCATCAAAATCACCATCAACTCTTGAAACCTAGTGAAGGAAGCTAAAACATTGAGGAAAAGTGACGACACCTAGCAAATAGATGAACATAAAATAGTTCATCAATATCACCATCAACTCTTGAAACCTAGTGAAAGCACCTAAAACATTGAGGAAGAGGAAGACCTAGCAAATAGATGAACATAAAATAATTCATCAATATCACCATCAACTCTTGAAACCTAATGAAAGCACCTAAAACAATGAGGAAGAAGTTGATGACCTAGCAAATAAATGAACATAAAATAGCTCATCAAAATCACCATCAACTCTTGAAACCTAATGAAGGAAGCTAAAACATTGAGGAAAAGTGACGACACCTAGCAAATAGATGAACATAAAATAGTTCATCAATATCACCATCAACTCTTGAAACCTAGTGAAAGCACCTAAAACATTGAGGAAGAAGTTGATGCCCTAGCAAATAGATGAACATAACACAGTTTATCAATATTACCACCAACGCTTAAAAACTAATGAAACAAGCTACAATTTTGTCGAAGAAGTTGATGACCTAGCAAATAGATACAGATAAAAATCAATATCACTATCAACGCTTGAAAACCAGTTTTCAATGTTCATCTATTTGTTAGGTCATCAACTACTGCCTCAATTATTTAGCCTACTTCATAAGCTAAATAATTGAGGCAGTAGTTGATGACCTAACAAATAGATGAACATTGAAACCTAGACTAGTTGATGACCTAGGTCACACAAGGTTCGGAAAAAGGTCTTATTAATTGAAGTAGAATAATCCATACAGGCATTCAACAAACTACATCCCTTGCTATGCGATAAAAACCTAAATTTAGAAATTCAATGATCAAATGCTACGTTTGGCCAGTCGTACTGTATGGAACAGAAAGCTAAACGAGGTAGAATCCATTAACAAGATCGAGGCGTTCGAGATGTGGACACTCAGAAGAATGCTCCGTATCCCATGGGCAGACCACATTACCAACGAGGAGGTGCTGAGAAGGGCAGGAGTTGACATTCAATACCACAAAGCAGCGCAAGATCGGGTATCTGGGTCACATACTAATGGGGCCAAAATATCGAATTCTCGAAGGCAGAAGTAGCATCGGGCGTAAACAGCTATCAGGAACTGGACCGGAATCAAAAAGTTTGGTGCCATCTGCCAAACAGCACTAAACAAAACATTAGCAATTATTGATTAAATCATAATTCGCCAACGCACATAGGTGTAAGGCAACAGAAGAAGAAGATTATTTGAATATCAGAATGTTCATCCGTTTGCTAGGTCATCTTTTAAGATTTTAGATCAAATTGGAGTACGTTTATTGATAATCAAATGTGTTGTACTTTTGTTTGTGTGTTGAACTTTTAAGTTTGTTGCAATGTGGATACCGGGTTATAACCCTTCAAACACTGCGGACAAGTGGCCTCTTGCATTTTGCCCATAGATTTCTCTTTACAGGCCCAGAAACCTAGGTGTTATTTAAATTGGCATTAATTAATTATACATTTGTCTTGTGCTATAATTGCACCCGACTCCCGGGATCGAAGCCGGGACTTCCAGATTTCTTAGCACTCTGTAGACTACGAGACCGACTATGCGTTGTACTACTCCAAAATATAAAATAATAAATAAATAAACAGCAAAACAACAACAGCAAAAATTATCAGAGGAACCAAGAGGAAATATCTGAAGGAACGGCTGGACTCTATAGAGGGAACTACAACGTAAGAGACTTCTACAGGACGTTTGCAAGGCACATCCGAGGATACACACCACCAAACCTCTGCTTCAGAAAACGTGATGTAAAATTAGCACTGATAAAAAAGGAGAAGTGCAAGGTGCTGGAACAATACTTCTCAACTGCCCAGAACCCACAGTAAGATTCCCAGACGAAGAACATATAGACTCATCACCTCCGATTCAAGAAGAAGTTCTCAGACTCAAAAATAACAGACATTTGGCGAAGACGGCATAGTGGCCGAACTATTGAAAAAACTCGCACTAAACTTACTAGGAGAACTCACAAAGAGATCATCACAGACATCAGAAAAGTTACCATGTGCACTGATCCACCCTCTGCACAAAAAGGGCGATCCCACAGATGTAAACAGTTACAGGGACATCTTAGTAATACAAGTCACAAACAAGATATTCTTAGCGTGCATACTCCAAAGGACGCGGGATCAGTTGTAGCACCAGATCGGCGAATACCAGGCAGGCTTCCGACATTATTGCTCATGTGCAGAACAAATCTTCAGTCTGAAAATCAAATCCTTTAGGAACACACACGGTCATATGCACCTTCGTTCATTTCAAGAACGCATATGACTGCATCGAGCGCCAGTCATTGTTCAACATCCTACTTGAAGAAGGATTGGACGACAAGACATTGCGACTGATCAAACAAACTGGAGACAGACACAACATCTAAGGTGAAATTCAGGGGAAATCCCCGAACCTTTTGAAATCAAGGTTCAACCTAGAGCTGGATAAGGTCATCAAGGAATAGGAGAAGGAGAGACTAGACTGTGTTATACGTGGTCTGTTAGAAAAGTATCCGACCTTTAGCCGGTAAATAAAAACTGGCATACCTGGAGCGTTGGAAACCCAATCACCCTCAAAGTAGTCTTCTTGGGATTCCGCACACTTCTCCCAGCGGTGCCGCCATTCTTGGAAGCATTCCGAAAAAGCCTCTTTCGGAATCGACTTTAGCTCGGCTGTCGTTGCCCCCATAATGTCCTCTCTTGTCTGAAATCGCGTTCCTTTCAATGGCTTCTTGATTTTGGGGAATAGCCAGAAGTCGCAGCCTGTCGAACCTGTCGAACCAGAGGAGTCAGGTTTTTCGTCAAAAAATTGTGAACCAAGTGCGAAAAATGTGCTGGAGCATTGTCGTGATGGAGTCGCCAATTTCCTGATGACTACAACTCCAGTCGCTTGCGCCGCACAGCATCACGTAGGACATCCCTATAGTACTTTGGTGATTTTTACTTACACACTACGTCACTCGAACACTGCTCGACAGCAACTGACGCTATCTACAGGCGAAAAAAAAATCACGCATGCGCACGAAGGTTCAAAGTCGGCTCATGCAAGCGCGCTTGATTAAAATCCATCAGGTTTTCAAAATAAAAAAAAAGGTCGGATACTTTTCTAACAGACCACGTATGTTATATTCTACAAAATAAAGTGATACAATTCTGAATTAAAAGTAATAGGAAGAAGAGTAAAGTTTTATATGGCAATACTGCAGTTAGATTGTGCTATATTCTACAAAGGAAAGTGTTATAATTACAAATCTGAATTAAAAGTAATAGGAAGAAGAGTAAAGCTTTATATGGTAATTCTGCAGCTAAATGCGATGTATGAAATGCAAAGGATTGCAAGATTCAATTCAAATTACATTCGAATTTATTCCCATTAGCTGCAAGATTAAAAAGCCGAATTCCATCCAAATGAAAGTGTTATAATTACATATCTAAATTGAAAGTAATAGGAAGAAGAGTAAAGTTTTATATGGTAATACTGCAGCTAAATGCGATGTATGAAATGCAAAGGATTGCAAGATTCAATTCAAATTACATTCGAATTTATTCCCATTAGCTGCAAGATTAAAAAGCCGAATTCCATCCAAATGAAAGTGTTATAATTACATATCTAAATTGAAAGTAATAGGAAGAAGAGTAAAGTTTTATATGGTAATACTGCAGCTAAATGCGATGTATGAAATGCAAAGGATTGCAAGATTCAATTCAAATTACATTCGAATTTATTCCCATTAGCTGCAAGATTAAAAAGCCGAATTCCATCCAAATGAAAGTGTTATAATTACATATCTAAATTGAAAGTAATAGGAAGAAGAGTAAAGTTTTATATGGTAATACTGCAGCTAAATGCGATGTATGAAATGCAAAGGATTGCAAGATTCAATTCAAATTACATTCGAATTTATTCCCATTAGCTGCAAGATTAAAAAGCCGAATTCCATCCAAATGAAAGTGTTATAATTACATATCTAAATTGAAAGTAATAGGAAGAAGAGTAAAGTTTTATATGGTAATACTGCAGCTAAATGCGATGTATGAAATGCAAAGGATTGCAAGATTCAAATTACATTCCGATTTATTCCCATTTCCATTAGCTGCAAGATTAAAAAGCCGAATTCCATCTTCATAAATCTTCCGAGTCAATTTAAGTCTTGCGGCGGTTCAAGTGAAATTTATCAGTCAACAACCCACTTTTGTAATTGAAAGTCGATTTGGCTTTTTTGCTCGCAAAAAAATAAATTCCCGTGCATTTAACTCCGAGCCGGCTAATTATATTCATTTTTGTTTCGAGTATATTTATGTGTGGCGATGTAGAAATTGGAACAGTATAATTAATATTAATTATGCTACCATTTCTATGCCGTTTGGAGCGTTCAAAAGGTTAAAGAACTTTGGCCGGGGGGCAAGTTTTCAGACGTTGCGTGCGTAGTAATTCGAGAAGAGACCAATTTTCGTTTTAAAAAAGGTATTAGATTAGAGTTGAATAAACGGGCAACGGGCAACGGGCAGGATTTGTCTGCGGGATATTTATTGCAAAATGCAATAACAGCGTTGGGTGAAAAGAGTGAAGAGCGTGACACGTGTGAGTGTGCATAAACGGTGAAGAGATGCCGTTATCTTCGGAATATCAGTAATTCATACATTCACCCCATAGTAGGAAGCCAGTACAACGTTCATTGCGGCACTTAGCGATCGGCTTAGATTAAGTGAAAGGTCAACCACATTGGCGCGTCGAGACTGCTGTTGATTATTAACGAGTTCCAAGTACATTCCGGAAGTGGTCCAGAAACGATTATATAAATGCTAACGTAATGCTACAGCCGGTGACGGTCACGGAAATCATATCCAATTAGATGCCCCTTCAAACATAAATTACCCGATCAAATCGCGCGAGATAATCAACCCGGCGAAATGTTTCAATATATAATTTCTTAACGGGATCCTGCAGACTTTAGGCGCCTAAGACTTCTATGCGAATTTCCGAACGTTTAATTGCATTTCACCGACAGCCCCGGATTACATAAGCAAAACCAATCATAACATTTCAATACGATGAATAAGCAAATAACAGAAACCGTGGATTCATTAGACACGCTTCAATAATATATCTGAGAACGGAAATGTACTCATTTTTTGTGTGTGTTTATATTAATTAAAGCTAATTATTTAAAAATACTGGTAATCAATTTATTAAGTTAAGTGTCCGGATTCAGAAAATCAAGATCAAAGTTTGGAGACTCTCAAAAATTGTTCGAATCGCTTTATAGAAAATTTAACTGCAAGTACTATATAGGGTCTTTCATTAAGCGCTTTCTATCTTCAAATTTAAATAACACAAAGCGTGTGTGGGATATAATCGAATTTTTTTGTTTGTTTGAAAGGCCTTTTTTTTTTTTTTTTTTTTTTTTTTTTTTTTTAATTTGACGTCATCCAAGCACACCGGAACGAAACAGCGTATGACATCGGCGTGCTGGTTATAATAAAATATTATTTAATATACACTATATTACTAACTATATAACTAACTATATATATATATATATATATATATATATATATATATATATATAACTAACTAGAGTTCATTTCTTGTGCCATTTTTTCTCGTCTTCTTCTTTTGTGCTGATAATGAATTTGACAAGTTTGTGTATCTTGTCCCAGTTTTCCTTGCTCTCTAACATGTAGTCTATAACACTTCTGGGTTCGAAGCTTTTGTCCATATTTGATTTTTGAAGTTCCCTTTCTGTGGTCCATCTACAGCATTCAAATATTGTGTGGGTAACTGAGTCTTCTTCACCGCAATAGTCACACAGATTATCAGGTGATCTTCGTATTTGCTGTAAATAGTCTTTATAGCAGCCATGCCCAGTAAGAAATTGGGTTAGATGGTAATCAATTTCTGCGTGTTTTCTGCTTATCCACGGAACTATTTTGGGTATTAGCAGCCTCGTCCATTGCCCCTTATCTGACGCCCACCAGTTTCTCTGCCATTCATCGTGCAGATTATCTCTAGCAGTTTTCCTGGCATTTTTGCTAGAGCCAGCCTCATATAGGTCCTTTCTCTCTTTGGCCAGTAACTCAAGAGGTGGTATACCAGCAATTACTAGGGCAGCGTCGCCAGACACTGTTTTATATGCGCAGCAAATCCTTAGTGCTAGTTTTCTCTGAAATATCGAGAGTTTATCGATAGATAGCTTAGATGTAAGATGATGTGCCCATATTGGGGCCCCATATAGCATCACTGACTGGACCACACAACTGAGTGCTCTTTGTTTACAGCTCATCGCCCCCCCTACGTTAGGCATGAGTTTTTCCATTGCTGCCATTGCTCTCATACCTTTTGCTGCGGCTTCTTTAAGATGGGGAATGAAGGAGAGCCTCTTGTCTATGATAACACCTAGGTATTTTAACGACTCTTTTGGGGCGATGCTAACGTTGTTTATTTGGAACGTTATGGGCTTAAGCTTCCTCAGTCCCGTTAGTAGGACCGCTTCTGTTTTCTCTGGTGCCAGATTTAATTTTCTTGATTGCATCCAACAGTTAATTTGGGATATTGCTTGGTTTGCAGTTAGCATCACCGTCTGTTCCGACTTTGCTATTATTACAACAGCTAAATCGTCCGCAAAACCTATTAGCCTAGCTCCCTCCGGAAGTTTTAACCTGAGGACTTCATCATAAAGTATGTTCCACAGAGTGGGGCCCATAACCGATCCCTGTGGTACACCTTTACTAACTATTATTTCCTCGGTTTCGTCATTTGTTTGCAAAATGATCGTTCTGCTGGTGAAATAGCTTTGAATAATTCTTAGCAGATAGGGAGCTATATTTCTTGCTATTAGATCATCGATAATGAGTCTCCAATCGGCTGTGTTAAAAGCGTTTCGTACGTCCAGTGTTATTAATGCACATATCCTTCGGGATCTTTGGGTGCCTGATTTAGCATTTTCTGCGATCTTCATGACGGCTTCTATAGCATGGCTGGTCGATCTACCTTCTCTGAAGCCGTATTGGTTACTCGACAATCCAGCTCCCGACTCTATATCTGTTTTCAGCCTATACAATATTAGGTGTTCTAAGAGTTTCCCCAAAGTATCTAACAGGCATAATGGCCTGTATGATGTAGGCTCCCCTAATGGTTTATCGTTTTTTAGAAGTAGCACCAGTTTCGCCCGTTTCCATCTATTCGGGAAGTTTCCGGCAGCTAGGTGCTCATTCATTACGTCTAGCAAGAACTGCGGTTCTTGCTCAGCGGAGAGTTTTATTATTTCTGTAGGTATTCCGTCCGGACCTGGGGCTTTTCCTTTGCGCATGCGCTTTATTGCGTTTATTAGTTCTTCTTCCGTGAACAGCGGTACCTCTTCTACTCTTGGTTGCTGCCATCTCACTGGCTCCTGACGTGGAAAGAGTACTTCGACTATGCGTTTGATTTCCTTCATAGGCATGTTGACATTTGGTTGTTGGGCCTTCAGCCTTTTCCTGCAGATTTGGAAGGCATCTCCCCATGTGTCGTAGTCCAGTTCTTCGCACAGTTTCTTCCAATGTTTTTGCTTGGCCGTATTTATTTCATACCTCAGTTGTTTTTTGAGACATAGGTATTTGTCTAACAGTGTATTGGTCTTCTCTTCTTCTCCCTTTCTTGTTTTTTGTCGCTGGCACTTTCTTCTCGCTGCGATACATGAAGTTCTTAAGCTTGCAATTTCTTCACTCCACCAGTATACCATTTTCTCCTTGTGGGTTTCCCTCTTTTCTTGAGCGTTGCGTCACATACTTTAATCAGAACATTTACAAGTTCGTCTGCGCTTTTGGTATTTGAACGTGCTATTTCCTCTGACAGTACGCGTTTAATTTTTACTTCCTCTATGTGTTTAATATTCCAACCTGTGTTCCTGTACGGGGTTATTTGTTTGTACTCCCTCATTTTTCCTATTTTGTACGATATGTATCGGTGATCGCTCATTGTTTCCTTATCCAATACTCTCCAGTCTAGTATCTTGCTAGAAATACCACTAGTAGCGAAGGTGAGGTCTATTATGGAACTTGAGTTCCCCCTTATGAATGTAGGTTGCACTCCTTGGTTTATTAGGACGACATCCATTTCTGCTGCCCAGTTCATTAGCATGTCTCCTCTCTTATCGATATGTGGGCATCCCCAGTAAGGGTTGTAAGGGTGTTTGAAAGGCCTATCGGTGCCATTATGTATGGGATATAACATCCTGCAAATGTCCGCCGCGGCTCCGCTGGCTGGCGCGTTTTTGAAATGTCCTTGTCTGGTGCATAAATCAGGTTGAATTTGATCGATGGCATGAATTATGTTGGCTTTGATGGCCGCTGTGAATGAATATGACTTGAGGAAACCCCACAAGAAAAAATCTAACGATCTCGGTGGATATTTCACATAACCTCCATGTGAGATGAACATGCGCTCAAATCGTTCGTGCAGAATGTCTAATGTAGCAAGAGCTGTGTTAGGGCCGTCATGTTGAAACCACATATCGTTGGTGTACATATTATCCAATTCAGGCCAAAATTAGTTGGTAATCCTCGATCTATAGCGCTAGCTGTTGACGGTGATTCGGTGTTCTCAAAGAAATTTGGATTGATAACACCGCCAGCCGACAATCCACACCAAACAGTGACTTTTTCGGAGTCCTGTGAAGTTAGCAACCGAATTTGCAAAAATATAATATTACATCAGAGTACCCGGCAGATATGAAATAGTTCTAGAGTACTTTGTGCAAAATTTCAATAGTTCTGCAGAATTTCGCGAAAAAAATGGAAAATACCAAAATTGAGCTAGCAACCACTTTTGAGAAAAACTGTGCGTTTTTTACATATTCCTGTACCTCGATCATAGTTCTTGAGTACTTGATCAATTTTACAAAAAGTTCTGCAAAAATTGACATTTGGCAAAAAAAATGAATTTTGAAACTTGCATAAACAGTTTTATTCGCGGATCTGAAGAGCACCATAAGACGTTCTACCAAAGATCCCTTTGTCATTTTTTGATAAAAACCTTTGGATTTTTTGATAAAAACTTTTGGACTTTACCGACGCGACGAAGTGAAGATAAATAATTCGCGCAATAGTTCTGTTTGCAGTTCCTGGTAGAACTCACCTTCATGCAGGAATCATTTGATGAAGAACAAGACAACAATAGATAAGGCTTGGGACGTTTTTGATTCATCACCTGACAAGAATGTGACAAAAAAATTCATCCTTCTACTGTCATCATAAAACCATAAAAAAAAACCTGGAAAGCCGTCAAAACTGAAAAAAGGGAAATGGGCAAAAGTATTAGCTCATAAATTCTATTCTTCTATTTCTCCAGGTTTTTTATGAGGTTCCACAAATTTTTCCTTTTGTATGAAGTTCCAGAAAGTTCTACGAAACTTCCTCATGAGATTGCCAAATATGTTCCACCAACGTTTTCCTAAAACTTTTGAATTTGTTGCCCTTATTTCCTCCGATGTCTCAAAAACTTGTCTTCCAATTCTTCTTCCTTCAACTTCCTTAAAAATCCCAAGGTTGTTATACCACTTTTCCACAAGGCCGCTGCACCTGAATGCTCTGCTTTGATTTCACAAGGTTGCAATTATGTTCCTCAAGGTTTCAATTATGTACCTTAAGGATTTATTCCTTTTCCGCAAGGTTTTATTAACGTTCCTCAAAGATTTGAACGTGTTCCTCAAAGCTTGCGATTCTTCTTCCTCCAACTTCCTACTTCAAGCTTCCTACAACTCTTAAGCTTACAACTATTTCTCCAGGTTTTTTGATGAGGTTCCAGAAATTTTTCTTCTTGCATGAGGTTCCAGAAGCTTTCATGAAACTTCCTCATGAGATTGTCAAATATGTTCCACCAACATATTCCTGAAACTTTTGAAAATATTCCACAAAAGCTTTTCCTACAGCAGATCTAAGATTTGTTGCTCTTATTTCCTCCGATGTTTCAAAAACCTGTCTTCCAATTCTTCTTCCTCCAACTTCCTTAAAAATCCCACTGTTCTTGTTGTTGTTATACCACTGTTCTACAAGGCCGTTGCATCTGAATGCGCTGCTTTGATTTCACAAGGTTGTAATTATGTTCCTCAAGGTTTCAATTATTTTCCTTAAGGATTTATTCCTTTTCCGCAAAGTTTTATTAACGTTCCTCAAAGTTGTGAATGTGTTCCTCAAAGCTTGCGATTCTTCTTCCTCCAACTTCCTACTTCAAGTTTCCTACAACTCTTGAGCTTACAACTATTTCTCCAGGTTTTTTGATAAGGTTCCAGAAATTTTTCCACCAACATATTCCTGAAACTTTTGAAAATATTCCACAAAAGCTTTTCCTACAGAAGTTCTAGAATTTGTTGCCCTTATTTCCTCCGATGTCTCAAAAACTTGTCTTCCAATTCTTCTTCCTTCAACTTCCTTAAAAATCCCAAGGTTGTTATACCACTTTTCCACAAGGCCGCTGCACCTGAATGCTCTGCTTTGATTTCACAAGGTTGCAATTATGTTCCTCAAGGTTTCAATTATGTACCTTAAGGATTTATTCCTTTTCCGCAAGGTTTTATTAACGTTCCTCAAAGATTTGAACGTGTTCCTCAAAGCTTACGATTCTTCTTCCTCCAACTTCCTACTTCAAGCTTCCTACAACTCTTGAGCTTACAACTATTTCTCCAGGTTTTTTGATGAGGTTCCAGAAATTTTTCCTCTTGCATGAGGTTCCAGAAACTTTCACGAAACTTCCTCATGAGGTTGCCAAATATGTTCCACCAACATATTCCTGAAACTTTTGAAAATATTCCACAAAAGCTTTTCCTACAGCAGATCTAGGATTTGTTGCTCTTATTTGCTCCGATGTTTCAAAAACCTGTCTTCCAATTCTTCTTCTTCCAACTTCCTTAAAAATCCCGAGGTTGTTATACCACTGTTCCACAAGGCCGCTGCATCTGAATGCTCTGCTTTGATTTCACAAGGTTGTAATTATGTTCCTCAAGGTTTCAATTATGTTCCTTAAGGATTTATTCCTTTTCCGCAAAGTTTTATTAACGTTCCTCAAAGTTGTGAATGTTTTCCTCAAAGCTTGCGATTCTTCTTCTTCCAACTTCCTACTTCAAGCTTCCTACAACTCTTGAGCTTACAACTATTTCTCCAGGTTTTTTGATGAGGTTCCAGAAATTTTTCCTTTTACATGAGGTTCCAGAAACTTTCCTGAAACTTCATCATGAGGTTGCCACATATGTTCCACCAACATTTTCCTGAAACTTTTGAAAATATTCCACAAAAGCTTTTCCTCCAGAAGTTCTCGAATTTGTTGCTCTTATTTCCTCCGATGTTTTTCAAAAATTTGACTTCGAATTCTTTTTCTTCCAACTTCATTAAAAATCCCGAGGTTGTTATACCACTGTTCCACAAGGCCGCTGCACCTGAATGCTCTGCTTTGGTTTCACATGGTTGTAATTATGTTCCTCAAGGTTTCAATTATGTTCCTTAAGGATTTATTCATTTTCCGCTAAGTTTTATTAACGTTCCTCAAAGTTGTGAATGTGTTCCTCAAAGCTTGCAATTCTTCTTCCTCCAACTTCCTACTTCAAGCTTCCTACAACTCTTGAGCTTACAACTATTTCTCCAGGTTTTTTGATGAGGTTCCAGAAATTTTTCCTCTTGCATGAGGTTCCAGAAACTTTCATGAAACTTCATCGTGAGGTTGCCAAATATGTTCCACTAACATATTTCTGAAACTTTTGAAAATATTCCACAGAAGCTTTTCCTACAGAAGTTCTAGAATTTGTTGCCCTTATTTCCTCCGATGTCTCAAAAACTTGTCTTCCAATTCTTCTTCCTCGAACTTTCTTAAAAATCTCGAGGTTGTTATACCACTGTTCCACAAGGTCGTTGCACCTGAATGCTCTGCTTTGGTGGTTTCACAAGGTTGTAATTATCTTCCTCAAGGTTTCAATTATGTTACAACTCTTGAGCTTACAACTATTTCTCCGGATTTTTGATGAGGTTCCAGAAATTTTTCCTCTGGCAAGAGGTTCCAGAAACTTCCATGAAACTTCCTTATGTTATATCATTATTATTATTTTTTAAATAAAATTCTGGTCGGGATTGCTGCGAGCTCCGACACTTGCGCCAGTGTCCAAAAATTGTCGGTGAACAGCTGTAGCTTCAAGAATCGTGTGCCCTCGGCAGACGAAGGGACCCCAGAACGACAGCTTTCTGCATTCGACCTACCAAAACTCCAGCGGAGTTTCTGCATGCCGGAATGATCTTCAACTCCGAAAGCAGCGAAGAACGGATTCCCACCAGAACACCGATGATTAGGACAACCAGCATGGCATAATGGGGGGTTCAAGGATAGTGCATGCGCGCCGCACGACAACCGCACAGGAAGAGATTGTCGCATAGCCGCTCCTACCCAATTCCGACTCTCACCTCCACGTGGTGAACCCTCGTAACCTGAGACCTATAGCGCTAGCCGTTGACGGTGATTCGGTGTTCTCAAAGAAATATGGATCGATAAAGCCGCCTGCCCAAAATCCACCACAAGAGTGACTTTTTCGGGATGCATTGGACGCTATTGGATCTCATGTGGATTGGTATCGTCCCAAATTGGACAATTTTGTTTATTGACATACCCATTCATCCCGAAATGGGCTTCATCCCTGAAGAATTTTTTTTTTTGTATTTTTTAAGGGTGCAGGCCCAAGTTACGACGCAAATTTCGCGTTGTTGTGGTCTGCGAAAAATCGAGTTCTTAATCGACCGCCTGGGATTCTCCTGCACAGTCTCACGGACGGTGTGGTGTGGTGGTGGCTCAGATAGCTAAGCACTTGGCCTTTGAGTCAGACAGCTGGAGTTCAAATCCCCACAGAACCAAAGCAGCAAAAATTCAAAACTAATGGCTGCAACTTATCAGACTCAATTCCCCAATTCCCTAACACCGCTCAATTCCCTAATAACGCTCTGTAAATTTGTCGTTCGGATTCGACGTTAAACTGTAGGTTCTTCATATTCAAATCTTAGTGCTGTGGTTGGATATGTGGCAGAGAAGTCTGATGATGACTCTCACGGACAGCGGCGATGTTTTCGGAAGATCTTGCGTTTCGTCGTCGTGCTGGTGTTTATTTTTTACTGAAGTAGCGGACTCAAGTTTATCCACCACACTGCGAATAGTCCTCTCGGTGGTACGATTATGGCGACCGTAAAATGAGCGCAGCGCCTGTGGAACGTTGCCCAAACAGAATGTAATACAGAATGCAATAATACACAATGCATATTTTGATGAGAATGCAATTTTGATAAAACAATTTTATCATTTGCACGTGTTGTTGAACGCTATATCCGTCCATGATGATTGGGCAAAACAGACTGAATAAATGACAACCAATTTGACCGGTGTAGCTTCAACATTATAGCCGCTACCAACTGTCAAAGTTGGAAAGTCCCTATTGGAAAACCCTTTACATAGTTTTAATCTGCATTTAGAATTTTATTTAGAAGTCAAAAATTCAGTCAATTTAGATTATTATTATTAATTTTATTTCAATAAAAGATCTTGCCAAATATATTGCCTGTTCTGAAAATGTATTCTGATGATGACAATGCATGTTACATCAATAAGTTGTTTCCTTTTAATTCGATAATACGAAACATTTAATGATAACCGAAAGGCAGCGATAAATCTAATCGCAACGTAAATAAACACATTCGATAAACAACACTCAGGCTTGTTAAAATATAAATACTTTAATTGCAGAACTAATGCCCGCTCCACACGCTCGCGAAGTAACACGGAGTTGAGCGAGGAACGAGAGTGTGGTCAGGTTACTCGCCTCGCCTTGGCTAACTTCGCTTCATGAAGCGGTTTTTCCTACCCGAGTCAAAAGGACACGGGGCGCGAGTACCAGGAAGGGAGAGTATTACGTCTACACTCTCGTGTTTACTCGTCCTTTCCTATATATTATACACACAAATAATAGCAGCTACCACCTGTTCGGTGTCAGTCATGGCACTGAGGTCCTCGCGAAGTAAGGCGAGAGTGTAGATGCCTCCTCCGTCTAGTTCCTCGCCTCGAACAACTTCGGCGAGGATCCTCGCCGAAGTTACTCCGCGAGAGTGTGGAGCGGGCATAATATCATTATAGCCCGTTTTAAAGAGGAAGCATCGAGCGTAAATCATAACATTATCATTCACAACTTCGTTTCATATTTATAACCGACTTATTAAATGACACATGGCTAGACACATAAAAATACATATATGATAATATTTATTTAAAAAAACATATGCATATATCTATGAATTTATTTAAATAGCTATCTATTAATAAACCAAATAATTATTAACAAAAAAGTCAATAATTGTTAATATCATGTTGCACTTTCACAGCATTGCTGCTGGTCTTTCACCTATCCTTTGGAAGGATTGGGATTAGGCTCCCAAAGGAATTCATCCTGGCCCGCATGACTGCAATATCATTGTTATATTATTATTATACTTATGGGCTTTAATTGCAATTCTTCCGCAAGGTACGGTAATTGCTCCTCAATGCTCCAAATGTGGTTATCTAAATATTTGCTCTAAATATGTTCCTTTTACTACTACAATTGTTTCTGAAGATTCGGTTCTTGCAACAGAATGTTGGACTGAAGAGAGAGAGAAACCAAAGCACAGCATTCAGGGACATTGGCTTTGTGGAACAGTGGTATCACAACCTTAAAAAATCAAAGCATTGAAGAACAATTGCAGAACCTTGAGGAACAATTGTGTTGAACTTTGTATCAGAAACATCCTTGTATCAGATACCTTGTATCAAGAACAATTGTGTTGAACAATTGTGAACCTCAAGGTTCCGCAATTGTTCTTCAATGCTTTGATTTTTTAAGGTTGTGATACCACTGTTCCACAAAGCCGTTGCACCTGAATGCTCTGCTTTGGTTTCTCTCTCTCTCTCTTCAGTCCATAACTCTTCTGCAGGGTGTGGTGACATCAATTTGCTACGCTCGCAATGACTCCTCGCCAGCGTTCTCTATCTTGGGCAGATCTCATTACTTCCTGCATCCCTTGTCCAGTCAGATTTTTTATCCGGTCTATCCATCGTGTCGGCGATCTTCCTCTTGGACGGCGGCCTTGAAATTTGCCTTCTACCATCAGTCGTTCAATATTGTCGAGCCTCCTTGCCACATGACCCAGGTATCCCAAACACCGTTGGTTTATTGTTTGGTATAGTCTGGTCTTTATACCATAATCAATATAGTGGAGAGTTGCCAAATTTGGACCGTTTCCTAAATTGGACCATCATTGTAACTTGACCGGTATTAGACATTTTTTTTGTAAGATTGGTAAACGTTGCTTGAAAGTATCCTTGCCTGTTGTAAGAATACTTTCAAGCAACGTATATTTCCACTTTTACAAAGAAAAATGTCTCCAACCGATAAAGTAACAATGGTAGGTGTAAGATTGGTAAACGTTGCTTGAAGGTATTCTTGCCTGTTGTAAGAATACTTTCAAGCAACGTATATCTCCAATTTTACAAAGAAAAATGTCTCCAACCGATAAAGTAACAATGGTAGGTGTAAGATTGGTAAACGTTGCTTGAAGGTATTCTTGCCTGTTGTAAGAATACTTTCAAGCAACGTATATCTCCAATTTTACAAAGAAAAATGTCTCCAACCGATAAAGTAACAATGGTAGGTGTAAGATTGGTAAACGTTGCTTGAAGGTATTCTTGCCTGTTGTAAGAATACTTTCAAGCAACGTACATCTCCAATTTTACAAAGCAAAATGTCTCCAACCGATAAAGTAACAATGGTAGGTGTAAGATTGGTAAACGTTGCTTGAAGGTATTCTTGCCTGTTGTAAGAATACTTTCAAGCAACGTATATCTCCAATTTTATAAAGAAAAATGTCTCCAACCGATAAAGTAACAATGGTAGGTGTAAGATTGGTAAACGTTGCTTGAAGGTATTCTTGCCTGTTGTAAGAATACTTTCAAGCAACGTATATCTCCAATTTTACAAAGACAAATGTCTACAACCGATATAGTAACAAGGTAGTCCAATTTAGGCAACGGTCGAAATTCGGCAAGTTTCCCCTACATATCA
Organism: Phosphuga atrata; assembly: GCA_944588485.1. NCBI lineage: Eukaryota > Metazoa > Arthropoda > Insecta > Coleoptera > Silphidae > Phosphuga > Phosphuga atrata. The sequence goes on along the minus strand of OX155898.1, from coordinate 72,593,110 downwards.
ATAAACGTACTTGAACTTAATCTGGAATCTAAAAAACTGACCTACGAAACAGATGAACATTCTGATCCTCAATTAATGGGACCATTAATGAAGCTTATGTGACCTAGGTCATCAATTTCTTCGTTCAAATTTTAGCTTGCTTCATTAGTTTTCAAATGTCGATGGTATTATTGCTGAACGGTTTTATCTTCTACTATTTGCCAAGTCACCTACTTCTTCGTCAAAATTCCATCGACAAGGAGTCTCACTGATTAGTCTATATTTTGTCTTGGTCTTCATTCGGATTTCTTGGTGGTAACTCGAGGTGTTTCTATTAGTTTGGAAGATAATGGGCTTTGTTTTATTCTTGTTTAATAATAATTTATTATTAGTAAACCATGCGGTCATCAATGACATTGCTAGACCAGCGTTCTCTCTAGTTAATTAATAGCACAGTCGTATCGTCGGCAAAATTTACCATTGTATGCTGCGGGATGATGGATATTCGAGGCATGTCATTAATAAATAATGTGAGCAGTGGTCCTATAATACTACCTTGTGGTATCCCCATGTTGATTGTTCTTGCGTAATACTTTTAAATCGTTTTTTTTTATAATATCATCTACAAGTTATAAAATGAGGACAATGCCACCACTTGAAAATACCGAATATTTATTTTTAAATCAATTCGTGTAATTGAAGGCATGTCGTTCTCAGTAAAGTGTAATCTGTTATATATCGAGTGATAAAATTCATTTTTCATATTTATGTTATCTAATCAAAGATTTCAATCAAATTAAATATGAGGATCTTATAACTTATTTGATATTTATTCGTATATTGATGAAGGTTTCCGTTAAATTTCGTGCTAATCGTATATTTGAAAAAATTAATTATTCTTTTATATTTTGGCGTAGTACAACACATTTGTTTATTAACACTACAGTACAGACGGCAGATTACGAAGATGAACATCGCCGGCCTCTTTTTTAAGTATTAATAAAAGTTTGTTTTTAATAATTATTATAGTGAAAAATATAAAGGAATTTAAGAAAGGAAAATCTGAACGTTGCAAATTTTCCGGTTTAAAATATTGTTTGGAGCTACATTTTCGAAGGCGAAGAACATATTTTTCGTGGGTCTTTACGAGGATTTTTTTGTTCCTCTGGTTTGGATCTAAATCCGACCATCAACAGTTCCCAAACACTAATTTCCTTACTAGTTTCGCGATGAAGGTCGCAGTACTTGTGACCATCAAATCTACATTCTACTACTACTAGTCTTCTTCTTCAAGTGCCATCTCCTCTTAGAGGCTTGGCTATCATCATAGCTATTTTCATTTTTGAAGTTGTAACTCTAAACAACTCAACGGAACTACAGTTGTACCATTTTCTTAGGTTATTTAACCAGGAAGTGCGTCTTCTACCTCTGCTTCTTTTTCCCTGTATCTTTCCTTGCAAAATATTCTGCAACAATACATATTTCTCTCCCCTACTACTACTAGTAGGATTTTCAAATTGCATCTTCTTCTTCATCTTTCGCAATTTCATTTTCAGTTTCGCGATTTGCCTTCCAAAACGCCTGGGAAAAAGCGAGAAAATTCTTCAGTTCCGCAAGGCTCGTTCCAAGATTCTAGCCGTAGTTTTAGCTAAAAAGCGAATTAAGAATTTTCCAACAATTTCTGCAACTTCCCATCATCCAAAATCTATGCAGCAGTTTTTCAGAAAATCGAGGGAGACTATTCAAACGGCTTTTTCAGTTTCCCTAGGTGTGGTCCATAATTCATATAACGATATTTCTGAAAATCTAGTAAAAACTTCGCTTTCCTTTTGATCCAAAACCAAGGAAAAACTTCAAATTTTCCTATAATCCGTTCCAATGTTCCTCATGGTCTGCAATCCAAACAATAACAATTCAAACAATCTAAACTAAAGATTTTTCCGAAAATCTGCAAACGTCTTCAGTACCTCAAAGTCTGGAACAAAACCCTAATACACTTCTTCTTAGTCTTTCTACCCACTGGAGGTTGTAGTGATACTATTTTTGGTATGTGTTTGAATTTTTTGTTTCCATGCGTTTTTATCTTGTGCTAGATGTATTGAGTGTCCCGCCATTTCTTTTAATCTGTCGGTTCATCTCATTGTAGACCATCCTCTAGCTCTTTTTCCCTCAACATTTCTCCCCACCACGAGGTTTTACATCTCACCTGTTCTTCTAGCTAGGTGGCCAAAGTAACTGAGATATGCTCTGTTGGTTTAGTAGACGCTTTTTGATTTTTAGTTCTTGTAGAACAGAGGCGTTTGTTACAAATCGAGGTAAAGCTGGTTTTGGCCCAAAGATGTTTTTTCCTGAGAAAAATCAAAAACTTTTCTCTACGAAAATTTCTCAAAATTCCGGGTACCGACACCAATTTTCCATTTCCTTTTTTTCTAACGATTCGAGGAGGAAACTGAAAACTAGCGAAAGTCCTTCAGGCAGCTTTCTTCCGGGAAAGCTTATGAATTAAAAAAAAACGTACTCGTACTTCAACGTATCACTACGTCGTCGGTTTCAAAATTTGAAATAAAAAAACGTATGGATAAGGAAAATGTTGGTGGAACGTATTTGGCAACCTCATGAGGAAGTTTCGTAGAAGTTTCTGGAACCTCATGCAAGAGCAAAAATTTCTAGAACCTGGAGAAATTGTAGGAAGCTTGATTCGAGATTTTTTAAGGAAGTTGGAGGAAGAAGAATTGGAAGACAGGTTTTTGAAACATCGGAGGGAAGAAGAGCAACAAATTCTAGAACTTCTGGACGAAAAGTTTTTGTGGAATATTTTCAAAGATTTCAGGAAAATGTTGGTGGAACATATTTGGCAACCTTTATAAGGAAGTTTCGTAAAAGTTTCTGGAACCTCATGCAAGAGGAAAAAATTCTGGAACCTCATCAAAAGCCTGGATAAATTGTAAGAAGCTTGATTCAAGATTTGTTAAGGAAGTTGGTTAAGGAAGAATTGGAAGACAGGTTTTTGAAACATCGGAGGGAAGAAGAACAACAAATTCTAGAACTTTTGGAGGAAAAGTTTTTGTGGAATATTTTCAAAAATTGCAGGAAAATGTTGGTGGAACATATTTGGCAACCTCATGAGGAAGTTTCGTAAAAGTTTCTGGAACTTTGAGCAAGAGGAAACATTTCTGGAACCTCATCAAAAACCTGGAGAAATTGTAAGAAGCTTTATTGGGGATTTTTGAAGGAAGTTGGAGGAAGAAGAATTGGAAGACAGGTTTTTGAAACATCGGAGGGAGAAGAGCAACAAATTCTAGAACTTCTGGAGGAAAAGTTTTTGTGGAATATTTTCAATAATTGCAGGAAAATGTTGGTGGAACATATTTGGCAACCTCATGAGGAAGTTTCGTAAAAGTTTCTGGAACTTTGTGCAAGAGGAAACATTTCTGGAACCTTATCAAAAACCTGGAGAAATTGTAAGAAGCTTGATTGGGGATTTTTTAAGGAAGTTGTAGGAGGAAGAATTGGAAGACAGGTTTTTGAAACATCGGAGGGAAGAAGAGCAACAAATTCTAGAACTTTTGGAGGAAAAGTTTTTGTGGAATATTTTCAAAAATTGCAGGAAAATGTGGGTGCACATGTTTGGCAACCTCATGAGGAAGTTTCGTAAAAGTTTCTGAAACTTTGTGCAAGAGCAAAAATTTCTGAAACATCATCAAAAACCTGGAGAAATTGTAGGAAGCTTGATTCGGGATTTTCTAAGGAAGTTGGAGGAAGAAGAATTGGAAGACAAGCTTTTGAAACATCGGAGGAAATAAGAGCAACAAATTCTAGAACTTTTGGAGGAAAAGTTTTTGTGGAATATTTTCAGAAGTTTCAGGAAAATGTTGGTTGAACATATTTGGCAACCTCATGAGGAAGTTTCGTACAAGTTTCTGGAACCTCGTGCAAGAGCAAAAATTTCTGGAATCTCATCAAAAACCTGGAAAAATTGTAGGAAGCTTGATTGGGGATTTTTTAAAGAAGTCGGAGAAAGAAGAATTGGAAGACAGGTTTTTGAAACATCGGAGGGAAGAAGAGCAACAAATTCTAGAACTTCTGGAGGAAAAGTTTTTGTGGAATATTTTCAATAATTGCAGGAAAATGTTGGTGGAACATATTTGGCAACCTCATGAGGAAGTTTCGTAAAAGTTTCTGGAACTTTGTGCAAGAGGAAACATTTCTGGAACCTCATCAAAAACCTGGAGAAATTGTAGGAAGCTTGATTCGAGATTTTTAAGGAAGTTGGAGGAAGAAGAATTGGAAGACAGGTTTTTGAAACATCGGAGGGAAGAAGAACAACAAATTCTAGAACTTTTGGAGGAAAAGTTTTTGTGGAATATTTTCAAAAATTGCAGGAAAATGTTGGTGCACATATTTGGCAACCTCATGAGGAAGTTTCGTAAAAGTTTCTGGAACTTTGTGCAAGAGGAAAAATTTCTGGAACCTTATCAAAAACCGGGAAAAATTGTAGGAAGCTTGATTGGGGATTTTTTAAGGAAGTTGAAGGAAGAAGAATTGGAAGACAGCTTTTTGAAACATCGGAGGGAAGAAGAGCAACAAATTTTAGAACTTCTGGAGGAAAAGTTTTTGTGGAATATTTTCAAAAATTGCAGGAAAATGTGGGTGCACATGTTTGGCAACCTCATGAGGAAGTTTCGTGAAAGTTTCTGGAACTTTGTGCAAGAGGAAACATTTCTGGAACCTCATCAAAAACCGGGAGAAATTGTAAGAAGCTTGATTGGGGATTTTTTAAGGGAGTCGGAGGAAGAAGAATTGGAAGACAGGTTTTTGAAACATCGGAGGGAAGAAGAGCAACAAATTTTAGAAATTTTGAAGGAAAAGTTTTTGTGGAATATTTTCAAAAATTGCAGGAAAATGTTGGTGGAACATATTAAGCAACCTCATGAGGAAGTTTCGTAAAAGTTTCTGGAACTTTGTGCAAGAGGAAACATTTCTGGAACCTCATCAAAAACCTGGAGAAATTGTAAGAAGCTTGATTGGGGATTTTTGAAGGAAGTTGGAGGAAGAAGAATTGGAAGACAGGTTTTTGAAACATCGGAGGGAAGAAGAGCAACAAATTCTAGAACTTTTGGAGGAAAAGTTTTTGTGGAATATTTTCAAAAATTGCAGGAAAATGTTGGTGCATACATTTGGCAACCTCATGAGGAAGTTTCGTAAAAGTTTCTGGAACTTTGTGCACAAGGAAACATTTCTGGAACCTCATCAAAAACGTGGAGAAATTGTAGGAAGCTTGATTCGAGATTTTTTTAGGAAGTTGGAAGAAGAAGAATTGGAAGACAAGTTTTTGAAACATCGGAGGAAATAAGAGCAACAAATTCTAGAACTATTGGAGGAAAAGTTTTTGTGGAATATTTTTAAAAATTGCAGGAAAATGTTGTTGGAACAAATTTTGGCAACCTCATGAGGAAGTGTCGTGAAAGTTTCTGGAACTTTGTGCAAGAGGAAACATTTCTGGAACCTCATCAAAAACCTGGAGAAATTGTAAGAAGCTTGATTGGGGATTTTTTAAGGAAGTTGGAGGAAGAAGAATTGGAAGACAGGTTTTTGAAACATCGGAGGGAAGAAGAGCAACAAATTCTAGAACTTTTGGATGAAAAGTTTTTGTGAAATATTTTCAAAGATTTCAGAAAAATGTTGGTGGAACATATTTGGCAACCTTATAAGGAAGTTTCGTAAAAGTTTCTGGAACCTCATGCAAGAGGAAAAAAATCTGGAACCTCATCAAAAGCCTGGATAAATTGTAGGAAGCTTGATTCGAGATTTGTTAAGGAAGTTGGTTAAGGAAGAATTGGAACACAGGTTTTTGAAACATCGGAGGGAAGAAGAACAACAAATTCTAGAACTGCTGGAGGAAAAGTTTTTGTGGAATATTTTCAAAAATTGCAGGAAAATGTTGGTGCACATATTTGGCAACCTCATGAGGAAGTTTCGTAAAAGTTTCTGGAACCTCGTTCAAGAGGAAAAATTTCTGTAACCTCATCAAAAACCTGGAGAAATTGTAGGAAGCTTGATTCGAGATTTTTTAAGGAAGTCGGAGGAAGAAGAATTGGAAGACAGGTTTTTGAAACATCGGAGGGAACAAGCGCAACAAATTCTAGAACTTCTGGAGAAAAAGTTTTTTTTTGTAGAATGTTTTCAAAAATTGCAGGAAAATGTTGTTGGAACATATTTGGCAACCTCATAAGGAAGTTTCGTAGAAGTTTCTGGGTCCTCATGCAAGAGGAAAAATTTCTGGAACCTCATCAAAAACCTGAAGAAATAGTTGTAAGCTCAAGAATTGTAGGAAGCTTGAAGTAGGAAGTTGAAGGAAGTAGAATCCCAAGCTTTGAGTAACACATTCACAAATTTGAGGAACGTTAATAAAACCTTGCGGAAAAGGAATATAAAGGGACATAACTGAAACCTTGAGGAACATTATTACAACCTTGTGAAGCCAAAGCAGAGCATTCAGGTGCAACGGCCTTGTGGAGCAGTGGTATAACAATTTGCCTTCTACGACGCGTGCGAAATTTTTCGGAAAATTTTTTACTTCCGCAAGGCTCGTTCCAAGATCCTAGCCGTAGTTTTACAAAAAGTGTATTACGAATTTTCCGACAATTTCTGCAATTTCGCATGGTCCAAAATCTATGCAGCAATTTTTCCAAAAATCGAGAGGAGACTGTTCCAACGGCTTTTTCAGTTTCCCTAGGTGTGGTCCATAATCCATATAACAATATTTCTGAAAATCTAGAAAAAACTTAGTTTGGTTTCCTTAGTTTGGTCCAAAATCAAGGCAAAACTGTTCCTCATGGTCTGATCCAAACTGTAAGTATAGATTTTTCCGAAAATCTGCAAACGTCTTCAATTCCATATGGTCTGGTTCCATATGGTCTGCGCCCTTTTTTTTGGTTTGAGTCCAATGTCGATCCAAATTTGGTCCAATGTGGATATCGGGGTAATTAACTCTTCAAACACTGCGCCCCAGTGGTCTATTGTATTTTGCCCACATTTTTCTCTTATAGGCCAAAAACCTAGATGTTTTTATAAATTTGCTCTAATTAATTACACATTTGTCTTCTGGTACAAATGCGGTCGACACTCGGGATAGAACGCGGCACCTCCAGATTTGTTAATTAGCGCTCTAACACTAGACCGCGAGAGCCGACGATCAAATCCCTAATACCAGTTTTCTCGAAAATCCGAGGAAACCAAACCGATTTTCCATTTTCTTTTCTTCTAACGATTCGAGGAGGAACTAAAAACTGGCGAAAGTCCTTCAGTCAGATTTTTTCCGTGAAAGCGTCATCCGTCAACGTATCACTACGTCGCCGGTTTCAAAATTTTAAATTAAGAAACGACTCCAGCCGGCTGTTAAAATTTTGAAATCATGAATTTGTCGCGATCGTAAGATTTCGCATTATCGTCTGTGACGTTTTGCGAAAATTGTAAACTAAAAATGCAGATATTGTAATATTGTATTCCAAATTGTCTACTTAAAACTCTTCTTTCAATCCTGTCCGCCTTCACAGATTGTATTTCTTTCTGGCTCAAGTAGTAAGCCCTGAGGTACCACCTGCTAGGATCAATCTTTTACATGAGATGTTTGTGTCTGCTGATACTGGGACTGCATCGATAATAAACGGGACAGCTAATGAAAACCCAGACAGCCGTTGAAATGAAAAATTGCAACAAAACTTGCAGATGTTGTTGTTTAGTTACTTTATTATGTTTGAACCGTGTCTCACGAAAATCAAATTTTCCAGTTTTAAAACAGCGCTGGTCTAATCACTTGTAGATGTAGATTGTAGATATGGTGGTGACGACTTGTACTGCGACTAAATCTACTGTACCCCACCCTCCTCCTCCAAGTGTTGGTGTACTTACCCATTTAGAGCGCCTCCTCTAATCCTGATTCCTTTAGGAATCCCAGGATCTGGGTGGGATTCAAGGCCTGCAGCTCCTCTGTGTTCAAGCAGTGAGCCCCAAGGTACATCTGTCTCTTGCGGAGTAAGTCTTTGAACAGATGTATCTAATCACTTACCTGTTAGGGTTGCTCGCATCTCCGCCACGTGTGATCGTCCTTCCGGCGCCTTTTTTAAGCGAGGAAATGGGAATAATAAACCCTTAAAATTGTTGTCTTCCAGACGTTGGATGCCGCTTCAGACTTTTGGGCTCGTGATTACACACAAAAATTAATTTGACTTAAAACGATAAACGTAAAGATGCGTGCACGTGTCGGTCGAGCTTCGTTCGCGCTTCGATTCTTGTCTTTTCGTTTCTCGCACTCGAAGCATACTCGCAAGTAGTTACTTTGAAATCCATTGCAATTGTTGGTAAATCGGGAAGGAAAGCTTTAAACACAATAAATACGTTTCCAATTTATTGTTTAACGAAATAAATATTTTGTGGAGAACAATAGCAAATCAATCCTCGTTTATATCAATATATTGTAAGGAAATATCGTGCCGACGGAAATGTATAACCGAGCTATTAATCTTAAGCTTCAATTAATTTTGTTTTCAACATAGGAAGTGCAGTAAAACGGGAATTGACGTTAATTCATTAAAACTTAAGAGGATTAAAGTCCAACAGCGGACGAGCAATTATAGTAGATTTCATCATTAGCTCAGGACGACTATAAGGAGAAAAAAAGTTGTTATCTCGGGGACAAATTGTGTTTTTCAATCATCGAGTTTAAATCGTGTTGCCATAATAAAGGTCACGGTTGAAATACCCGTTTTAATGGAAACGAAAACTGTATAGGAACCTTGCCAAAATAAAAACAATGTAGTATCAAGTGCAAGAATTTACTTCAATGACGCGCTGTGTATATTGCATACAAAGCATTTTATTGCAACTCATAAAATGCTGCAGCCTTCGTATTTCAACCATTGTTAAAAAACGACATGGAATATTTAAGATCGAAATCGCATTTTTATCTGTGCGTACATTGCATGCAGATTTTCTAATCTGCAAGTTTGCCAATAATTTAGAGTCAAACAGGAAACGTTAGACGATTACAAGTTAATAATGAACGTTGAGGTGGCGATTATGAAAATTTTTGAGTTCGCAGAATGAAGCAATCCATTCTAGCGGCGAATCGGCGGCTGTTATAAATCAGCCGGGAGCCATTGTGCTAACGAGGTTATTGCCTACTCCGGAGGCTGCCTGCACACAACTCCGTCAGAACGAGGTCAGGTCTGCGCCTTATCGAGCGGCGACCGTTCCCACGGAAAGTACCGCCAACAGAAGCAGCAACCACCACAGGCGCCGCCGCCGCCGCCGATGCATCACTATCACCCTTCAGATTTAATTATACAGAGACACACACCGCATTCCGGTTTTCTTTTAAAACAGTTATTTACCTTCTGAATCAAATTGCACAATAAGAAGAATTACAAACGACACATTTGATATACGTTGCTTGCTCTCCAAGGGAAAAAATGTTAGTGCTTCTGCCGCGCCAGCAGAAGCATTAACTGATTGCGCCAATCAGTGTGTTATTAAAAAAATTAATTGGAGGTAAAATTTTCGGGATTCACAAAAAATATTGCAAATCTAAAAGCTTTTAACTTTGATTGAATTTTTGAAATGATGAATTTTCATTTAAAAATGTATTAACACCTAACCACCAGTCATACGTCTCTCAGACCCAAAGTAGCAGTAATTTTCTCACCTGGGACGTATGGCAGGTGGTTAAGGGTTAAGTCAAATTAAGTGCTAAATTTCTGCATTTATTATAAAATCCAGATTTAACATCTTTTTGTGCTTAAAAATAACGAGTTGTACTTGAAACGCGTTGCAGTTTTAACAATGCGAATACATTGTTGCAACAGACTAAATCATACCGAACATATCTACTTTAATTTATCAAACATGTACAATTAGATTACTGATAAAATCCATATATTAACGCAAATATTATGATAATCATAAAACTTTTTATCGATTCATTGTGCCGATATAAATCCAGGAATGCAAATCGTCTAAATAGCTTGCAATAAGTTTCTTGAACCTGCGAATGCTAAGCTTTGCGCAGGCAATTTTAAAATTGAAATTGCAGTGATATATGATAATGGCACGTTCATTTAAATGATTGCATGCCCGGATGAAAGGAGCACTTGTTGAAGCGGGAGACGGTCGTTAAAATTAGTTTCGTTTAGATTTTCATGAATGTTTGAATCACCGTTATCATTAATGGATTAGCAGGTATGTGCTAGGATAAGATTTTATCAAGATTTAATTTCCTGCCAAATTCATTTTTATAGCATTTTAAATGTAGATATGTACAATTAGTTTACAAAACTATTATTTGTATATTCCATGTTTTTTGACATTTAATACGTGGTCTGTTGAAGTCTTGGAAGCTGCAGTACTTGGGTCACGTAATGCGGGGGGAAAGATATAGGTTCCTGCAAGAGATTATACAAGGCAAAATACAAGGACGGAGAAGCATAGGAAGAAGACGCATTTCCTGGTTGGATAACCTAAAAAAATGGTCCAACTGTAGTTCCATCGATCTATTTAGAGCTGCGATGTTGAAAGTGCACATCGCCATGATGATTGCCAACATTCTAAGAGGAGACGGCACTAAAGAAGAAGACGTGGTCTGTTAGAAAAGTATCCGACCTTTAATCGCAAAAAAAACTGGCATATCTGGAGGGTTGGAAACCTAATCACCCTCAAAGAAGTGACTCCACACACTTCTACCAGCGGTGCCGCCATTGTTGGAAGCATTCCGAAAAAGCCTCTTTTGGAATCGACTTTAACTCGGCTGTCGTTGCAGCCATAATGCCCTCTCTTGTCGGAAATCGCGTTACTTTCACGAAGATTCAAGCTCGGCTCATGCAAGCGCGCTTGATTCAAATCCATCAGGTTTTCAAAATAAAAAATAAGGTCGGATACTTTTCTAACAGACCACGTATGTTGATATGCACGACATTAGCGTTGATATCACGTCAAAATTCGGGATTCAAGGCTCGACAAGACTGGATTAGACTGGACAAGACTGGACAAGACACGATAAGGCTGGACAAGCCTAGCCAGAGAAGTGTAAACGTGCACATACGAGCACAAGACAAGCGTAGACGAGCACAGACGAGCCTAGACGCGCCCAGAAAAATCCAGACAAACTAGGACGAGTCAAGATTAGTTAGACAAGTAGAGTCTAGACAAGTAGAGAAGCCTAGACGTACACAGACAAGCCTAGATGAGCATATACGAGCCTAGGCGCGCCGAGACAAAAAACATACAAACCAAGACGAGCCAAGAGTAGTCGAGATTAAACAAAATTAAACAAGACAACACAAGTCTAGATGAGTAGAGAAAAGCCTGGACGAATACAGACTTCGCGACAAGACTAGACTAGACTAAACGGACAAGACTAGACAGACAAGACTAGACAGACAACAGTAGACAGACAAGACTAGACAGACAAGACTAGACAGACAAGACTAGACAGACAAGACTAGACAGACAAGACTAGACAGACAAGACTAGACAGACAAGACTAGACAGACAAGACTAGACAGACAAGACTAGACAGACAAGACTAGACAGACAAGACTAGACAGACAAGACTAGACAGACAAGACTAGACAGACAAGACTAGACAGACAAGACTAGACAGACAAGACTAGACAGACAAGTCTAGACAGACAAGACTAGACAGACAAGACTAGACAGACAAGACTAGACAGACAAGACTAGACAGACAAGACTAGACAGACAAGACTAGACAGACAAGACTAGACAGACAAGACTAGACAGACAAGACTAGACAGACAAGACTAGACAGACAAGACTAGACAGACAAGACTAGACAGACAAGACTAGACAGACAAGACTAGACAGACAAGACTAGACAGACAAGACTAGACAGACAAGACTAGACAGACAAGACTAGACAGACAAGACTAGACAGACAAGACTAGACAGACAAGACTAGACAGACAAGACTAGACAGACAAGACTAGACAGACAAGACTAGACAGACAAGACTAGACAGACAAGACTAGACAGACAAGACTAGACAGACAAGACTAGACAGACAAGACTAGACAGACAAGACTAGACAGACAAGACTAGACAGACAAGACTAGACAGACAAGACTAGACAGACAAGACTAGACAGACAAGACTAGACAGACAAGACTAGACAGACAAGACTAGACAGACAAGACTAGACAGACAAGACTAGACAGACAAGACTAGACAGACAAGACTAGACAGACAAGACTAGACAGACAAGACTAGACAGACAAGACTAGACAGACAAGACTAGACAGACAAGACTAGACAGACAAGACTAGACAGACAAGACTAGACAGACAAGACTAGACAGACAAGACTAGACAGACAAGACTAGACAGACAAGACTAGACAGACAAGACTAGACAGACAAGACTAGACAGACAAGACTAGACAGACAAGACTAGACAGACAAGACTAGACAGACAAGACTAGACAGACAAGACTAGACAGACAAGACTAGACAGACAAGACTAGACAGACAAGACTAGACAGACAAGACTAGACAGACAAGACTAGACAGACAAGACTAGACAGACAAGACTAGACAGACAAGACTAGACAGACAAGACTAGACAGACAAGACTAGACAGACAAGACTAGACAGACAAGACTAGACAGACAAGACTAGACAGACAAGACTAGACAGACAAGACTAGACAGACAAGACTAGACAGACAAGACTAGACAGACAAGACTAGACAGACAAGACTAGACAGACAAGACTAGACAGACAAGACTAGACAGACAAGACTAGACAGACAAGACTAGACAGACAAGACTAGACAGACAAGACTAGACAGACAAGACTAGACAGACAAGACTAGACAGACAAGACTAGACAGACAAGACTAGACAGACAAGACTAGACAGACAAGACTAGACAGACAAGACTAGACAGACAAGACTAGACAGACAAGACTAGACAGACAAGACTAGACAGACAAGACTAGACAGACAAGACTAAACAGACAAGACTAGACAGACAAGACTAGACAGACAAGACTAGACAGGCAAGACTAGACCGACAAGACTAGACAGGCAAGACTAGACAGACAAGACTAGACAGACAAGACTAGACAGACAAGACTAGACAGACAAGACTAGACAGACAAGACTAGACAGACAAGACTAGACAGACAAGACTAGACAGACAAGACTAGACAGACAAGACTAGACAGACAAGACTAGACAGACAAGACTAGACAGACAAGACTAGACAGACAAGACTAGACAGACAAGACTAGACAGACAAGACTAGACAGACAAGACTAGACAGACAAGACTAGACAGACAAGACTAGACAGACAAGACTAGACAGACAAGACTAGACAGACAAGACTAGACAGACAAGACTAGACAGACAAGACTAGACAGACAAGACTAGACAGACAAGACTAGACAGACAAGACTAGACAGACAAGACTAGACAGACAAGACTAGACAGACAAGACTAGACAGACAAGACTAGACAGACAAGACTAGACAGACAAGACTAGACAGACAAGACTAGACAGACAAGACTAGACAGACAAGACTAGACAGACAAGACTAGACAGACAAGACTAGACAGACAAGACTAGACAGACAAGACTAGACAGACAAGACTAGACAGACAAGACCTAGACAGACAAGACTAGACAGACAAGACTAGACAGACTAGACAGACAAGACTAGACAGACAAGACTAGACAGACAAGACTAGACAGACAAGACTAGACAGACAAGACTAGACAGACAAGACTAGACAGACAAGACTAGACAGACAAGACTAGACAGACAAGACTAGACAGACAAGACTAGACAGACAGCACTAGACAGACAAGACTAGACAGACAAGACTAGACAGACAAGACTAGACAGACAAGACTAGACAGACAAGACTAGACAGACAAGACTAGACAGACAAGACTAGACAGACAAGACTAGACAGACAAGACTAGACAGACAAGACTAGACAGACAAGACTAGACAGACAAGACTAGACAGACAAGACTAGACAGACAAGACTAGACAGACAAGACTAGACAGACAAGACTAGACGGACAAGACTAGACAGACAAGACTAGACAGACAAGACTAGACAGACAAGACTAGACAGACAAGACTAGACAGACAAGACTAGACAGACAAGACTAGACAGACAAGACTAGACAGACAAGACTAGACAGACAAGACTAGACAGACAAGACTAGACAGACAAGACTAGACAGACAAGACTAGACAGACAAGACTAGACAGACAAGACTAGACAGACAAGACTAGACAGACAAGACTAGACAGACAAGACTAGACAGACAAGACTAGACAGACAAGACTAGACAGACAAGACTAGACAGACAAGACTAGACAGACAAGACTAGACAGACAAGACTAGACAGACAAGACTAGACAGACAAGACTAGACAGACAAGACTAGACAGACAAGACTAGACAGACAAGACTAGACAGACAAGACTAGACAGACAAGACTAGACAGACAAGACTAGACAGACAAGATTAGACAGACAAGACTAGACAGACAAGACTAGACAGACAAGACTAGACAGACAAGACTAGACAGACAAGACTAGACAGACAAGACTAGACATACAAGACTAGACAGACAAGACTAGACAGACAAGACTAGGCAGACAAGACTAGACAGACAAGACTAGACAGACAAGACTAGACAGACTAGAGAGTATGTGTCAGATTTATTTTGAGTTAATTTGATATAATGGTTTCTGCATAGATGAATTTGAGAGATTAGAAGTTGTTTTGTCGGCCTTAATCTGGCAAGTTTGTGTGTAGAGCTGCAAGAGCGTAATGAATGACTTTCAAAGTTCTCCTTTGAATTGATGGTAGATGAGTTTACGCCGTTAAATAGAGTGAACAGGATATTGGACTAAGAAGATTAATTAATGAGAAAGAAAAGCTTCAATATTCTATAACAAGAGATTTTCTTTAAATATTTCTTTTGAATTTTATTTTCTCCAATAATTTCGTATGGATTTTATTCAAACTTTGCACATTTATCATTTATGCATAAGATAAAAACAGTAATAAGTTTGAATGCAATCGAGTCATTGCTTCCAAAGTTATTGCTTGTTGCAGAAAATAATTCGTCGTTTTTAAACAGACTACCTAGTCTTACCTAGACTTAATTACCTATGAAGTCTTATTGTTTTAAACAGTATTAATAAATTTTAAGCTTTTTCAAGGTTTCAGTAATTTTAAAATCAATTTCGCCACTTATATTCCTTTTTAAGATATCGCTGTAAATATAACAAGGTGATTTTAGTTGATTGAAATTTGTTGGGGTTTTTAAGATTAACTGACTTATTGTAAACGAAATCGCATAATGATTTATATTAGCGTAATCTGTGTAAAAATCTGCGTGTTTTGATATACAATATGCAAAAATCGGAGAGGTGTCGAAAATCGCGATATTCGCGAATTTTTAGATATCATGGATATTACCATGATATACATATGATACATATGATATATCAAAAGACGCGAAATTTTGTATAGAACAAACAACTAAGAATCTTTTTCTGTTTTTGCGAAACGCAGGCCTGAAATTACGATTACAAAAACGCGCAAAATAAGGTAATTTCGGATTTTTGCGAAACTTTGCCCAAAATACCCCAAATTGACTGAATCTTCAAAATTCTTCAAAATTACATGCAGATTGAAACTATGTATGAAACTTGCAATTGCAATGAGAACAAACCTCTCAAATTTTCTATTAAACGATTCGATCAATTTTCGAGAGACTCGAAACTTTGATCCCGATTTTCTCGAGCCCGCGGCCCTTCAACTTGATTTCATCCGGCCCTTGTAACAATTTCCCAATCTTATTAAACCTGGACGAGTGTGTAGACCTCGTCTTCAAGGTTTTATAGGTTAACCTGTTTCTCTAATATATTTATTACTTCAAATAACATTTATTAATAGAGAATAGATATTTACAATGAGATAGACGCAATGTATATGATATATATTTTTCTATATATGATATATATTTTTCATATAACTGTGACTGCCGGTCTGTAAAAATCAATGTATATGATATATATTTATTATTATTTCATTTTTTAAATTAGAAAAGTGATTCAGAGAAAAAAGTAATTTAAATCTAAACGCGGGCGTGTAAGCTCCATAATTAATATTGCGAGAATGCCGCGGCGCTGAATGTAAATAATAACCAGCCATCGATCAATCACCCTCGGCTCTTTATTACCGGGGCCGGCCTCCGTTCGAATTTCCACGAACGCGTGAATAACTGGCGAAACTTTCTACCGAATCGATAACGGACTATTTTCGTCTTATCTGTCTAGCCCCGACTACAAAACATGTTTTTCCCTTTCACACAACACTCAACAAACAAAATAAATCGAAACTTTAATTCCTTTGCGCAATTATAATTCCCATACATTTAACTAAAAAGGTGTTTAAATACCTCGCGAAGAAGAAGAAGAGACAGTACAGTTAACTCTCAAGTTTGCTGTTTAAGGTTAACGTAAAGGTTATTAGTGATCGTATCACAACGGCAGGAATTAAAACAGTCTTTTATGGCTTTTTAAAGAATTTCTCCAAGGACTGTAAAACTCGATGCAACTATAAATCGATAATTACGTGGCCTTTGTATAATTTCTCGCGCATTAAAACCGAATAAAAATAACTCACATTGTTTATTAACCAATTCGTTAATAAATAAAATAATTCTATGTTTAGAGTTGTTAAGAACTAAAGTTAAGTTAGAACTTAAGATGCACAAGAAAAATCCTTGAACTTAATAATGCGCTTATTAATACTTTAAAAATATATTTATATAATGTAGTTTTATTAAGGTCGTACATATTTTAGTCACGTCGGTACACCAGTCCCATTTGTGTACACTTTGTAACTCACTATTTCTCCTTTCTAAGCGTTTTAACCGTTTGTTTTCTTTCGTCTTATCTACGCTCTTCGTATATATTGTATCTACGTTCAGGTTGCACCTGTTTAGTGTATTCAATAGTCTCAAATTTCGTTTAAAAAAAGTTTCTCGGTCCGTAGCCCTAGGGCCACATGCTACCGTTAGGGAATGGGTGTTGCACTTGAAATTTGAGATTATAATATCCAAGATTTAGAATAGATTTCTTTTTCTTACTCATCTTTTCTTCTTACTCATCTGTTTCTAAAAAAAAATAGGGCAAGGTTGTTTGAAATTGAGACATAATATAGATTTGAGTCTAAATTCGTTAAAATTTCCGATAAAAACAAATTGGAATTGGTTTTCGGATAAGGTTTAAGATCACAAACTTCAAACAAACTGAACACAGCCTGAATATATAAATATATTCAACCTTTCCGGAGCTCTATAACAATTTTTATAAAGCTCCGGAAAGGTTGAATATATTTATATATTCAGGCTGTGTTATGATTGTTTTAAGTTTGTAAATATATTCAACCTTTCCAGAGATCTATAACATTTTTTATAGAGCTCCGGAAAGGTTGAATATATTTATATATTCAGGCTGTGTTATGATTGTTTTAAGTTTCTAAATATATTCAACCTTTCCGGAGCTCTATAACAATTTGTATAGAGCTCCGGAAAGGTTGAATATATTTATATATTCAGGCTGTGTTATGATTGTTTTAAGTTTCTAAATATATTCAACCTTTCCGGAGCTCTATAACAATTTGTATAGAGCTCCGGAAAGGTTGAATATATTTATATATTCAGGCTGTGTTATGATTGTTTTAAGTTTCTAAATATATTCAACCTTTCCGGAGCTCTATAACAATTTTTATAGAGCTCCGGAAAGGTTGAATATATTTATATATTCAGGCTGTGTTATGATTGTTTTAAGTTTGTAAATGTATTCAACCTTTCCGGAGCTCTATAACAATTTGTATAGAGCTCCGGAAAGGTTGAATATATTTATATATTCAGGCTGTGTTATGATTGTTTTAAGTTTGTAAATATATTCAACCTTTCCGGAGCTCTATAACAATTTGTATAGAGCTCCGGAAAGGTTGAATATATTTATATATTCAGGCTGTGTTATGATTGTTTTAAGTTTGTAAATATATTCAACCTTTCCGGAGCTCTATAACAATTTTTATAGAGCTCCGGAAAGGTTGAATATATTTATATATTCAGGCTGTGTTATGATTGTTTTAAGTTTGTAAATATATTCAGGCTGTGTTTCGATTGTTTTATGTTTGTATGGTTATCTATAACGTAGGATGATTTTACCAATTCTATCTTAGGTTTAAGATTTTTCAAAATTTAATTTGAATGTTGTTATAATTAAAATTAGGTAATTTAAATCAGGTGTTTGGACAAATTCTTTGAAGTATTTTTATGTAAATTAAGCCTACAGTTTCGACCTACATTAAGTCTTTCTCATGGCTAATTTTTTAAAAATTATTTGATTTTGACATTTTTTTTTTAATTTGAAAATTATATTAATTTTTTTCTGAAAAAAAAAAAATTGGAAATTGTATTATTTTTTTCTCAAAAAAAAAATTTTAAATTATTTTTTTTCTCAAAAAAAAAAAAAAAAACTGAAAAGTATATTAATTTTTTTCTCAAAAAAAAAAAAATTTGAAAATTATATTAATTTTTTTCTAAAAAAAATAAATTTGAAAATTATATTAATTTTTTTCTAAAAAAAAAAAAAAAAATTAAAATTGTATTAATTTTTTTCTCAAAAAAAATATTTAATAATATATTATTTTTTTTCTAAAAAAAAAAAAAAAAAAAAAAAAAATTAAATTATTTTAATTTTTTTCTCAAAAAGAATAAATTTTTGAAAATTATATTAATTTTTTTCTAAAAAAAATAAATTTTTGAAAATTATATTAATTTTTTTCTCTAAACATAAAAAAAAATTTGTATTAATTTTTTTCTCAAAAAAAAAAAATTGCAAATTAAATTATTTTTTTCTCAAAAAAAAAAAAATTGAAAATTGTATTAATTTTTTTCTCAACAAAAAAAAAATTGAAAATTATATTTTTTTCTCAAAAAAAAAAAAAAAAAAATTTTAAATTATATTAATTTTTTTCTCAAAAAAAAATAAATAAATTTGAAAATTACATTAATTTTTTTTCTAAAAAAATAATAAATTTGAAAATTTTCTAAAAAAAAAAAAAAAAATTAATATAATTTTCAAATTAAAAAAAAAATAATTTAAAAAAAATTAGCCTTGAGAAAGACATAATGTAGCTCGAATCGATGGCTTAATATAATTAAAAATTCTTCAAAGAATTTGTCCAAACACCTGATTTAAATTACCCTAATCATTAAAACAAGAAGGACGTTATATCAAAAAGGAGTTATTGCAAAATTTGTAATGCATTCCCTATTACACACAAATTCCCTATTACTACAAAATTACTACATACATTCCCTACAATTACATTCCCTATTACTACAAAATCTTGTAGACTGACATATCTTCAATAATCAGGCAACTATTATGTTGGCAACTAAGTGATTGCGGATTTTGTCGATAGATAGCTTTTGCACTCGTTAACGTGTTCAAAACGCCTAACTTAAATATTTTACTTGTTGTATGGACTTCCATTATATACAAATGTTTCTTATTACTCCTTGGAGGAGCGTAGAACCTCGACAAACATCCGCCTTAGAGTCCGGTTCTTTACCTCAAACCAGGTTTTCTTCTGAGTCGCAATCTCAGCCAGAACTGTTTTTCCCATCCTTGCACCACCGGTCTCCCCCTATTCCTCTTCCTTTGGGAGTTCCAGTCTTGAGCGATTTTGGCTATGTTGTGGTGGTCTTGGCGTATTGTATGCCCGATTGTATTTATATACGACTATATTGTAGGACGTGGTCTAGAGCTATGTTGAAAAGCAGGATCTATAGTACGCATCGTCTTACTCCAGTTTTTATGAGGAAATTTCCACTGTCTCTTCCTTTATGAGATCGACACAACAGTTTGCCTTCTTGTACAGCACCTTTGTCATTGCTTTCTAGGACCTATGATTTCTAGGACCTATCATAACGCAGATAAGTACGTGGTCTGTTAGAAAAGTATCCGACCTTTAGCCCGTAAAAAAAAAACTGGTATACCTGGAGCGTTGGAAACCTAATCACCCTCAAAGTAGTGTCCTTGGGACTCCACACACTTCTCCTAGTGGTGCCGCCATTGTTGGAAGCATTTCGAAAAAGCCTCTTTCGGAATCGACTTTAGCTCGGCTGCAGACCCTTCGCGTTCCTTTCAATAGCCTCTTGACTCTGGGGAATAGCCAGAAGTCGCAGGAGGGCCATATCAGGAGAGTAAGGAACCTTTCGAACTAGAGGAGTCTGGTTTTTCGACATAAAATTGTGAACCAAGTGCGAAGAATGTCGCCTATTTCCTAATGACCACAACTAGAGTCGCTTGCGCCGCACAGCATCACGTGTGCGACGTTGGACATCCCTCATTTCACTTGCATTGAAAAACCGACGAGAGCACTACACACTACGTCACACGAACACTGCTAGACAGCAACTGACGCTATCTGCAGGCGGGAAAAAAATTCACGCATGCGCACGAAGGTTCAAGGTCGGCTCATGCAAGCGCGCTTGATTCAAATCCATCAGGTTTTCAATATAAAAAATAAGGTCGGATACTTTTCTAACAGACCACGTAGATCTGGCGAATTATTCTGGGAGCATCCATTCTGATCACATGTCCTGCCCATTGCAGCCGTCTCACTTTCATTATGTTCGCTACCCTGGGTTGATTGGCTAACTTGTTCAGCTCTTCTCCATACACATTTT
Source organism: Phosphuga atrata (assembly GCA_944588485.1). Lineage (NCBI taxonomy): Eukaryota > Metazoa > Arthropoda > Insecta > Coleoptera > Silphidae > Phosphuga > Phosphuga atrata. Next base: position 72,572,310 of record OX155898.1, on the reverse strand, counting down.
GACCAAGCTGATTAGTTTCTGTGGGATTCCGAATTCTTCCATGATTTCCCACGCTGTTTCTCTGTGGATTGAGTCTAGGCCTTTTGGAAATCAATGAATAGGTAATGGACTTTTTTGTCGTATTCCCAAACTTTTTCATTGATTGTCTTGATACAAAATATGTTGTCTGTTGAAGATCTGTTTGTACGGAAACCACTCTGATAGTCTGATGTCTTCGCCGTATGGAATTAGTCGTCGTAAGATAATGTGCGACAGTAATTTGTAAGCTGTGACAAGTACGCATATTCCTCTGTAATTTCTGATGACAACTTACCCGCCTTTCAATGCGAGAGACCCGGGTTCGAATACTGGAGGATGACAACTAGGGTGGTTTTCAGTAACCGTCCGGGCCGGCCACCCTGAATGAATGCAAAATATGCGATACCGGTAGCGATACGATACCGGCGGGTTTAGTCAGAGCTTTCCCCGAACCACAAAAAAAAAAAAAAAAAAAAAAAAAAAAAAAAAAAAAAAACGGTGTCCGTTTACCAATGAAGTTATCTAGTGGCTAATAATCTAATTTTGTTCTTCGATAATGTTAGCATAAGATAATTGAGATTACTTCTTTTATTTACTCGTTTTCAGCTTTTACTTCAATTCTAGTAATAAAGTGAAAGGACCGCAATTTATCTAATGTTTCCATGTCATCATTTTCACTGTTTATTTTATTATTCATTTTATTTATCGCATTAAACTTGTTAATATTTTTATCTCAGATAAACGTTAAAGTGATAAATTGGCAATTTGTGTTTTTAATTAATCCAACTTATATAAATTACGACTGGATATTTAGTCATAAATTAATCTCTAAAAAATGAACGTTGATAAATCATTTTACTATTTCCTGCATAGCGCAAACGGAAGCCTGGGCGCATTTTGTAGTTTCTTTGAGTAAAAACCTCGCCCTTTTCAGTTGCAAAATGCGGTTATCAAAACCCGTTCCACATAAATAAACTTAATTAAAGAAGAAAGTGTTTTTTAAATTCCTGTAGTTGTTATATAAAACTTGTTTTTGTTTGTAAAAAAAAGTAATGGCGAAACTCTGAAGGTTGCGTAAAGGTCAAAACCGAATACGTTTAAAACGGAATGTTTAAAACATTAAATTGAACGCATTTTTTCGATTTAAAATTACATTTTAAGTTTGATTCCGTTGGAACGAGGTCAGCGTTTAATTGCTTCTGCTAGGCAAGTTTAATTTAATTGTAAATTGATCACTCGTTACTCCAGTTAACTGTAATACAATCACTTTACAATTTGTATTTCTATCAAAGTTTCTCCATTTCAACTACTCCCTTAAGGTCACATTAAGGTCACACGAACATTTATCGTGTTAACAGCTTTTACAAACATTATAAAATATGATAAAAACATATTTCACTGGTTTTATAAATAATAAAGATGTTTCCTATAGCTCCAGCTCTATTGTAAAATATGACACAAAAGTTTTTTTTTTAAACAGATTTACATTATGCTTTAATATGTTGTAGTTGTAAAGGCTTAATGCCTATGCTGGAAGGTTTATGATTTATTTCTAAAGAAACCGTGTTCCATAAAATAATATTTTGTTGAAAACGCTGCAACATACAAGCAAAACATAAATCAATTATTTTCATAGGCTTTGCCCCGTGGTTGTTGTTCCACTTAACCCACAACCACACTCGATGGATTATTATTTTAACCTGAAGGTACTTAAAATCTAAAAACGCAATTTTAAGGGATTTGCAAAAAAAAACCGTAGATTCAATAAATTATGATTAAAGCCGTTAAACCGACAACGCCTATTAATCACAAAAAATATAAACCGTTAATGCGATAGATACTCTGCTTTGAATTAGTAAAGCGGAAACCTATTAAAATAAAAACCATTTGAGTGTTTCTAAATTAAATGCCGCCGTCGAAACTTCGCCGATCGATACTTTCTAATGCACCGCAATTTGTAACTGTGCCGTTTGTAAAACGATTCTTGTTCGTAACGCTTTGGCTGCAGAGAGATATAAGCAGGTATAAAATCTATTTTCGAGCGAACGGCGAGCGCCAACGAAAACAACGATTCCGCAGCGAAATGCAATTATTAAAATCGTATTTACTCATGTCGCAAGCGAATAAATATAAGAGTGGCGAACTGCGCGCAGCGTAGCGTAAACGAAACCATTAAGGAACAAATAAAACCTTAAGATGTGTCTATATATATAAATATTAAATTTCAATGGGAAATTAAATATTTGCGTTGAAACAATGCGCATCAAGTCATTGCTTGTATGATATCTATCTAGGTTTATAAACGTTGCGTAATAATAATAACTTTTTACAAGGCAATTAAATATAAAATAGGTTTATAAATTAACAAAGCTATATTATATTTAACTGCGTTTGTAAAAATAATATTATTGTTTGAAGGTTATTGATCTTTTCGTGCTAAGGAATTAAGTAATTGAATATTAACGGTTTCTACGAAATTTGTTGCAATTAATAGCCGCATGATAATGAAACTGTTCAGAAATTTATACAATAAATTACATCAAATAGATCAACATGTTTTTAAAATACAATTAATCGCATCCATAAATGAGGCAATATTATTGTTGTGACGCACTGAAGCTAAATAAACACATTTCGTTGCTCAATCTATTTAATCACAGTTAATCCCTCTGTTGATTTCTATATACAGTATAATCTCGATAATCCGACAACCGCCGGATTATAACAAAGAGTTGTGGGAGAGTAGAGCGCGAGCTGTCTCCAGACCTCCGGATTATTGAAAGTGACGTCCGATTAACCAACGGCCGAATAATCGAGATTATACTGTAATTGTTATTGCACATATAGGACCAGACAACCGCGGGATTATAAGAAAAAGTTGTGGTAGGTAAGAGCACGAGCGGTCTACAGACCGCCGGATTACTGGACATGTTGCCCGATTAACCAACGGCCGAACTATCGAGATTATACTGTAATTGTTGTTGCTTGCTAAAACGTCAAGTAACGGAAAGCTCTTCCCATCTCGAACTTCTTCCAAGATTTGTTTCAGTTTGGTAATTAATCTTAATGTTTTTAAGCATTTAGAATGACCAGAAAGAGAACGACATCCGCAAAGTATACGGGACAGTAAATAACATTAGGAAAGGATATTAACCGCGATCATCAGTTCTTCTGATGGTAACATGGTAACATCATCGCAGAAACAACACACATTTTACAGGCATGGGAAGAGTACTTTGACTGCACTACCCTGAATTAGAGAACAAGCTGTAGAAAAACTCCCATTCAACGGTAGAACCCTCATATGAAGAGGAGGAACCTTTCATCAATGATCCCACAAATATGGTAAACCAGTTGAATTACTGAAATATGGGGTGAGGGACTCCATAAGAAACCGCATCAGCTTATACCGAAAATATGGTGAGAGGAACAAATACCGGATGAATAGAAGGAAGCAATTATTGTCCAAATACTTACGAAGGACATCAAAGAAAATACTTCCAAGATCGCATCGGTATCGCATGTTTTGCATTCATTCAGGTTGGGCAGCCCGGACAGTTACTGAAAACCACCCTAGTTGTCATCCTCCCCGACCAGTATTTGAACCCGGGTCTTCCGCATTGAAAGGCGGGTAAGCTGTCATCTACACTACCGAGGAGGACAGGCAGCCAAGTCTAGACAGAGAAGACTTTGTTTTGCACGTGCTGGTAGATGAAAATCTGCAAACAGACACCACCCGACCTGTGCCGAGTGGTAATGTGGGGTTGCCCAGAAGGGGCGACCCACTAAAAAACCAGCCCCCCAGCCAGAAACCAGAGGAAACGTGATGGAATCCAAAGTTGGCATAACTTCATCACGTACCTCCCCCTTCCATTTCTAAAAAAAGAACCATTTTCCCCATTAACTCGTTGTACCGGGCGCGCTGTTTGTACACCGTGCCCCCCCCCCTACATCAAGGTTTATAATAAATTTGTGCGCCCCCTTCGCACTCAGGGGGATCCGGCGTTGGCACGTACCGCTCGCGCGTAGCAACCTTTCGTTTCGCCTCACGCTCATCCCTTTCATCTTTCTCCTCATTATAGATCCTATCATCCCATTCAGCACGCCCCATTCATACTCACTTTGGAGCATAATCCTAACCAAGCTCACCTTTTTTTCCCTCTAACCAATGTGGGTCCAGGGGGGTTAGCCCTAAAAACACTGCGGCCTATTGTATTTCCCCACATTATTTCGTTCATGCAAATAGATCCAGTCGCTCTATCAGGTCCAGGATTCTATGTGCCATGTTTTTGTGCCACGGGGACTCTCTCAGCTGTAATATCAAGCTTGTGTCTCCTACGTGCAATTGCTTCACAGTGGAAGATTATATGGGCGGCGGTCGCATAACCTGCATAAAGGTGCATCCTTCCAGATACCGATTTTATGCAGGTGTTCTCGTAGAGGGCAGTGTCCTGTAAGTAGGCCTACCACAATTGCGATCTGCTTCCTTGGCAGTTGTAGGATTTCAGCAGTTAGAGTTTCCGATAGGTTTACTAACATTCGTTTGCTGTGTGTCAGACCATTCAAATTTACCTCACCTTACTTACTGAAGCTCACCTTACTTACCTCCTCACCCACCTTGCATTCTTCCGCGCTCCTCGTTTGCACGCATGTCACACACTCAAAGATCGTGTCCGCATTTGCACCGCAGTACTTACAGTGCGCATCGTCTAGTTTTCCAAACCGCTCTAAGTAAGACCCAAAGGATCCATGCCCCGTAAGCGCCTGGGTTCGGTAATAGTTTACCTCCCCGTGCCCACGATTGACCCATTCCTCGATGTTCGGAATCAGTTGCCTGGTCCAGGCTCTCTTTTCTGACTCCATCCCCGGGAAGCTCTACCTGAATGCGGTGCTATCATCCGCTAAACCCCCAGTCCACTTGGCGATGTTTTTTTGTTTTTCCACCCCGGAATCATTATTATCTTCAGGTTGGATCGCCCGGAGGAACTGTTCTCTCTCCCCTAGCTGTTAAGCCTTGGGATCTTCCCGGCAGTTCTTTCTTCCGCTTCTATTATTGTTAGGATGTTCTTTATATAGGTATATATGTTCCTCTCCAATATTTAGCATCTTCTCGATATTGTTCTCTAAAGTCTACTCTCCCACCTCGTTATAAAGCCGACTTCTTTCTGTGCTCCATCTTGAGCACCTGTAAAAGATGTGCTCTACTGACTCCACGTTACAGAGGGGGCAAAGATCATCGTTGTTAATCTTAAAACGTTTTTGTCATTTTCCCCGCAGTATTCACAGTAGCTGTCGGGAGCTCTCCCGATCTTGTGGAGATAATCCCAAAAACAGCCATGTTCGCTGAGGACTTGGGTTAGATGGTAATTCAGCTCTCCATGCTTTCTCTCTACCCATTTTGCCACATCCCTTATCAGCAACCTTGTTTATTGAGCCTTTTCGCTGGCTTCCCTTACGCTAATTCTGCCCTTCTTATTTTCTTTATTTCTTTCTTGCTGATCGTAGTAGTTCCGTATCTGGCTGCGTAGATCTTAGATCTCTCCTGAACGAATAGTTCTATTGGCGCTATCCTTGCTATCACTAGGACCGCTTCTCTGGAGACAGTTCTGTAGGCACTACTGGTTCTGATCGCGAGCATTCTTTGGATCGCTCCAAGCTTGCGTTTGTTGCCATCTGCGTCCATAACTCTCGCCCAGACAGTTTTCTCTTGCTGCTTCGCGGTCCTGCCACGTTGGCTATAAGCCTTTCCAACGCCGATAAGGATTTATGGGCTTTGTCCGCGGCTTTGTTGACTTGCACTCTAAATGCCAAGTTCTTGTCAATCATGACGGCAGATAGTTTATAGCACTCTTTGGCTTTATGACAGCGTCTCTAAGTTTGAATGCTACATCCCCCATTTTTCTCTTACCTGTTAAGAGTACTGCCTCGGTCTTTTCGGGTGCTAGTTTGAGCTGCTTGTCCCCCATCCTTTTGTCTATTAGTTGCATGGCTTTGTTGGCCCTTCGCTTCAACCCCAACTCAGTTTTGTCACATAGCACCAGGGCGGTCTCCACTCCTTCCGGCATCTTGAGTTTAAGAACCCCATCGTACACTATGTTCCAAAGCGTTGGGCCCATGACTGAGCCCTGAGGTGCACCACTGTGGACTTGTTTGGTAGTGCAGTGGCCATCTGAGACAAAGACGATTTCCCGCTGGGATAGGTAACTATCAATCATCGCTAGCAGATACGGTGGGAAGCTGCGTCGCGTGACTTCGTCCATAATGTCCTGCCAGCAGGCCGAATTAAACGCATTTCGCACATCAGGGGTAATTAGTGCACATAGCCTTCTGGTTTTTTAAGTACCCTTCCTGGCGGCATCTGCTATGGCCACAACTTTATTAAGAGCTTCGATTGTAAATCGCCCTTCCCTAAAACCATACTGATTGTATGAGAGAGATTTTCACCGGCTTTAAGTTCCTTCTTTATACTTAGTAGCAGCAGCTGCTCCAATAGTTTGCCTGCAATGTCCAGGAGACAGAGAGGCCTATAGGACGTTGTTTTTCGGAGCAGAACAAGTTTTGTCATTTTCCAGTTCATCTCTTAGTGTTCTGTTCATAGTATTTAGAACGTACTGGGGTATAGCGCTGCATGCAGTTTTGACAATTTCCGCTGGGATCATGTCCGGAACTGGTGCTCTTTCTTTTTTAAGGCGATTGCTGGCCACTACTAGTCCTTCGGTGGTAAATTCTTCCCTGCAAGTCGGTTTATCCCAGGACTGTGCTGGGTGAATTGTAAATAGGTCGTTGTAAATTTTTTCCATCATGTCCGGGTTGGGGTACAGGCTGGGCTTTCGGATTTTTAGCTCTCTAGTCGCTATTTGGTGGGCGTCTCCTCAGGGGTTTTGGTGAATCATCGCGCAGAGGTTTAGCCAACATTTCCTTTTTTCCAAATTTATGGTTTTCCGTAGCATTTTCTTAGAGTCGAGATAGTTTTTTCGTAGAGCTTCTTTCCTTGCCGCCAGCTCTGCAGTTTTTTTTACACCTTTGGGTCTTTTTACTCCAGATCTTTCTCAACTTACTGATCTCCTCAGTTCACCAGTACACTTTCTTCTCCTAAGATGTGGTTCAATTTGTTCCCCACTGATTTGTCTATTTTGTGCTTTTTTGTCCATTTTTCAATTATTTTTCCCTCACTGATTCCCTCACAAATTTTGCTCACATTTTACCCACTATTCGCAATTTTTTTTTCGCTTAATTTTTAGACAATCAGTGCGAGAATGAGGTAATTTTCTCACTGTTTCTTTAAATTTAAAAAATCTACGAATATTTGCTGTGCATTTTCTGCACTTTTTACTCAATTTTTATTTCCTCATTCTCCACTGATATTTGTTTTAAATTTTGCCTAAAAGTAGCTAAAAATCGAGTAACATTTGCACAAAATGGACAACAAAAATTGCACAAAAATTCTCAAAAAAAAAGTGAAGGGAAAAATAACTACAAATTTTTGCAAAATGGTCCAAATAATTAGCAAAATTTGCTGAAAATTTTTTAAATCCAAAATTACAGTAAATAATTATCAAAAATTTTCATAAAAATTAATTGATGAGGCAAGAAATACACAATAAAAAATGGCTAAAACTTAAGCAAATTTATAAAAAGAAAACAGAGAAAGGTGGAAAAATAGCAAAATTTGCAGGAAATAGACAGCAAAAATTGCAGGATTTTTCTAAAAATTGGTGAGTGAAAAAATAACTCAAGATTTGCAAGAAATGGACAAAAGTTGCACAAAATTGTCAAAATCTAAAAGAAAAGTCAGTAGAAGACGAAGGAAAAAAATTGAGCCAAAGTTGCAGAGAATTTTTAAAAAAAATCGGCGAGGGAAAAAATAACTAAAAATTTGTACAATATGGGCAAAAATTGCACAAAATTGTCAAAATTTAAAAGAAAAATCAGTAGAGTATGAAGGAATAACATTGGGCAAAAGTTGCCCAAAAGTTGTAAAAATTGTAGAAAAAAATTCAATGGGAAAAAAACTTATACCTAGTGGTTGCTAGTCGTAAGACATTCCTTACAGACGTTGGTAAGGGTAGCGATCATCCCATCCGGCGTATCGGCTTCCCAGTTTTTTGTCTAACGCTCCAGAGCTTCTGACACATTTGAACTGTTGGCACTCCTGATGGACCATCCAGCCTGCATCGTAGTGGCGGGAGATCCTGTGTTGGTGCCGCAGATCATGTGAAGACAGACAAGACTAGACAGACAAAACTAGACAGACAAGACTAGACAGACAAGACTAGACAGACAAGACTAGACAGACAAGACTAGACAGACAAGACTAGACAGACAAGACTAGACAGACAAGACTAGACAGACAAGACTAGACAGACAAGACTAGACAGACAAGACTAGACAGACAAGACTAGACAGACAAGACTAGACAGACAAGACTAGACAGACAAGACTAGACAGACAAGACTAGACAGACAAGACTAGACAGACAAGACTAGACAGACAAGACTAGACAGACAAGACTAGACAGACAAGACTAGACAGACAAGACTAGACAGACAAGACTAGACAGACAAGACTAGACAGACAAGACTAGACAGACAAGACTAGACACACAAGACTAGACAGACAAGGCTAGACAGACAAGACTAGACAGACAAGACTAGACAGACAAGACTAGACAGACAAGACTAGACAGACAAGACTAGACAGACAAGACTAGACAGACAAGACTAGACAGACAAGACTAGACAGACAAGACTAGACAGACAAGACTAGACAGACAAGACTAGACACACAAGACTAGACAGACAAGGCTAGACAGACTAGACAGACAAGACTAGACAGACAAGACTAGACAGACAAGACTAGACAGACAAGACTAGACAGACAAGACTAGACAGACAAGACTAGACAGACAAGACTAGACAGACAAGACTAGACAGACAAGACTAGACAGACAAGACTAGACAGACAAGACTAGACAGACAAGACTAGACAGACAAGACTAGACAGACAAGACTAGACAGACAAGACTAGACAGACAAGACTAGACAGACAAGACTAGACAGACAAGACTAGACAGACAAGACTAGACAGACAAGACTAGACAGACAAGACTAGACAGACAAGACTAGACAGACAAGACTAGACAGACAAGACTAGACAGACAAGACTAGACAGACAAGACTAGACAGACAAGACTAGACAGACAAGACTAGACAGACAAGACTAGACAGACAAGACTAGACAGACAAGACTAGACAGACATGAGTATAGAGACAAGACCAGACAGAGAAGACTAGACAGACAAAACTAGACAGACATGACTAAACAAACAAGACTAGATAGACTGGAAAGACAAGACTGGACATACAAGACTGGACCTACTAGACTAGACAGAAAAAATTAGACAACAGCGACAGACATTCCTTACCTACATACATAAAATGAAATATGAAATAATTTAGAATGTTTAAATTCTAAAAATTAGCAAAGTTTTAATTATTACTTTCCACAGTGATTTATCCCTGGGAGTTTATGTTTTAAAATTTAAAATATGAATTAGTTTTATATTGAATTATTCTCGGAAATATTTCACACCGGGACAAACCGATCTAATAGTAAAGAATAAACTATTCATGTAAATTACAAATAATATCAAGGTTTCAATCAGTTTGCATATTAATTGAATTAAATATAGTTTCTTGTTGTACGACGTAATAAAGTTCCATCCTTAATGACGAAACATAAAATAAAGTTATGTATTTTTCCGCAAGAATAATAATGTCCTAATACAACACGTTTTCTATTAAAATTTCTTAAAAAATTATTTTAATTAATAAACGCATTCCTTTGAGGTTTTTTTTTCGTACGCGTGTAGAAACCGGACACATTATTAAACTAAAATCATACAAAAACTAAAATTATACAAAATACAAATTGCACAATGTTTATTCGCTTAGGAACTAGAACCGATTTCGTACATTTCCATGCAAATTATTATTAAATATAAAGAAAAAAATCATGATTAATTAAATGATTTTAAGGAACTAGAACCGATTTCGTAAATATCCATGCAAATTATAATTAAATATAAAGAAAAAATTCATCATTAATTAAATGATTTTAATGACTTTCCAAGAGAAATTTCAACAACAAATAAACCCACTGCAGATTAACATACAATGAAATCTTTTTCAATGCAATCATTATTATTTTGTTACAGTAATGAGTTTATTTTCCAATCAAAGATAGTATTGAAGTTTACAAACAACGCGATAACACGCCATCATGCGACTCTTATATTATATACATATACGTCATTAAATGGAATATTTCATCTTTCACTCATTTTTTTCGTAGGTTTTTGCAATTAGCCGCGCGTAGAGTTCCTATTAATTATTATATTCCGATCAATTATTGTCTCACAAGCTACATATGGAAATAATATAGACCTTCCAATATATGTAAATATGCAACGGTTGTGGGAGTCGTGGGTGGTATACAAATAACTTTTAAAATAGAAAAATGTTTAATGCGGGTCAAATTTTCATACGTAATGTTGCCTAGACTAGACAGACAAGAGTAGACAGATAAGACTAGTTCTACTGTTGTAGTGTTGCCCTACAGCCAAAAGATTTGTCCACCCTTGGTCTATCCTAATATTAGTCTTCATATTATTTACATAAGCTTATTTGTTAATCATAAGGTATGTTCCAGCAACAGTCAAAACGGTCAACAAACTATCAGGCGCGTAATATTGCAACTGGTGATACGAATAAAATGTGATCATACATGAAATACATGTGATCTTATGATATATACATGACGTCTTAGAGACGTGTCAAGGGTTTAAATCTTACGCATGCGTCGAACAGTTTTTGACTGTTGTTGGAACAGCCTGAATCAATTTGCCTGAAGCCGCGGGCTATAGCTGGTATTATATAAAGCAATTTAATGTTAATGGTCATTTCCCTTATAAATCAGAGCGAGTTCAAAAGCAAATAAACAACATCATTAAGAATTGCGTGTACGTTGAAAAAATAACGAGTATAGCAGGTTTCTAAGAAACTGTAGCCTGCAACCATGCCACGGCCATATCAGGATTTAAAACACCATTATTGGCAAGAACTGGTTTCAAGTTCTTGCTTACTTGATGGGATATATGAGGGGGGTCTGACTGCTACCATGCAACGTCTGAGTGGATCGTCTTACAAAGATAGATGGAAACTGAGTCATCGTTACACACACACATAAAAAAAAAACAGATTTCGAAATCAGAATTTAATTTATATTCGTGAGTTGAGTTGTAATGTTTTTTTTTGCAATTTGAACTTTCAACGAGCATACACAAAGTTTTAATCGTGCGATTTCCTGCTTTTAAAACGCGATTTTTCGAAATAATGATCGCCTGTAAATTTAAAAAATGTGATATTTGTCGCTTATTTTCTAATTAATTGCGTGTTATAAAAGACAAGTTTTTAGAATGCCGCAGGCGTTTTTAAGTTAATAAGGTGGGCGAGACGCGTAGATTAATAAAAAAAAGGATGTGATTCAGAGCCCAAGGGTTAGTGTTATGCAAAAAAAAACTGTTGGTGGGCGAAATGCAATCTGTATTCTTTTCACTTGTAGGAGATATATCATTATTCATAATGGGTCGTGAGCCTGGGGCGACAGCGCAGTTGCTTTATTCTTGTCGCACTCGTAATACTTTTACAGTGTGTTTACTATTTAGCCATGTATGCCAAGGAATGTTAATCGTTTTATATTTTATACGAGGTCGACGTGTTCTTAACACAGTCACAAAAATCATTAATTTTACACATTTCTAATCCTTTTCGGTTTGTGTATTTCAAATTATAACACTCGCGTGTCTAGACCGATTTCCATACAAAGTATAATTATTATTTTGTTTAGCAAAGTGACCTTTTAATGCGACGGGCGCCTCTGCGCGAGTTCAACAAACAAATTTATGAGAAACTCTCGGTAAACAAGTTCAGCAACTTGTAACGAGAAAACTTCATCTCGCCATTTAAAACTTTTCCGAATTGCATTAGCATTCCACCGATAGAACCAAAGATGGAATAAATTTATCCGTTTAGAAACGAAATGCAGGCGTCTCTCTCGCGCGCCGCCATTATGTGAAAGATACCGTTTTCAAGTGAAAGTTTCAAGTGAGCGAGACGGCAACAACCTAGCGAGATAAACATGTAAACTCTGCATTATTCATGGCCCGATACATAAAAATGTCATTCAGATGAAGTTCTTAATAGATCGAAACCAGTTTATGGGATTGTAAAAATTAATAGCGAAACTAATTTATCTAGCTACTTCAATAAAATTATAAAGGAGTAATGACCGGGTGTTGTTACATCTCCCAGCCGCTTCAATTCAGCGGTAATAAATACACGCCGGATTTCATTTATTGATGAAAGCTGAACGTATATAAAGACAATAATAACGTACATTTATCGCTCGATTCTAGTCTCAAAGGCTTCAATTTAAAACGCAATATTCCACGATAAAATATTCTCCCATCCATAATAACATTTTTACACAAATCTACTTTGTGACCTATTACTAACTAAAATTGGTTTTGAAACGAAGGTCATATCAAGGTTACACAAATTTTAATTAAATTCGATTAAAATGTTTATCCTGTTTGAATATTTAGAAATCGTTAAAACATCTGTATTAAAAAAAAAAATGTAAAGAACGGATACATGCAAGGGGATGTCTAAAAAGAAACTTCAAGTTTGCATGAATACAGCTTATTGTAAGGGAAACTCTAACAAATCAATAGTACCGGAGGGGCTTTAGGTAACGACTTGCGAAATTCATTCAGTCTGCACATCTTTTATATATTCGTGTGTGTCGCCTTTCCAATTTTTTTTTTCACACAAAACGTAGCCCTAACATAAAATTGCAAACACACCCCAAATTTCCGTTTAAATTTACTAGCCATTTCCACATTTAATTTATTCCTGTATCTATAAACAACACCGTTTAAAGGAATATTATTATCTTGCCGACGTAGCTGCACATCCGTTCAGTTTATCGAAAACGTTTCCCGTTCGTTTCGCAATCTCGACGTAATAATCGTTGAAAAAGAATGACGAAAATAAAGCTTTAGATAATGGCACAATCAAAGGTGGATTTATAAAATATTGTAAATGGTGATAAAAATATTAAAACAATCCGTAATCTTATCTTAAGTAATATTTGTTGATTCATTTTTATACAATGTCATTGAAAAAAAATTCAAATAAGTAGTACGCTTAAAACAAGGATTACTTTATATTATTAATGTTTATAAGTTTAAAATGAGATGTCATGGTTTGAACCAAATTAATAATTGAATTGAAAGTAGGAGATTACCACTACGATATCTTCAAATCTGTCAGTAGCTACAATTACACGGAAATCTTGTTACTCTTTGGCACACCCCGCTCAAGATGCGTGGTGTGAGCCGTTCGCTGCGTCAAAGCAAGTAACGGGAACGGTCAAGACCGATTTGTGTCAGGGGCTGAAGGCCAACAGATGTTATGAAAGAGTAAAGAAAATAAAGTTAGAATTTGTGTAATTACTACCTTATAGTCCAAGATAAGAAGATCTCGTCGGCTCCCCATCCAACGGGAACTCTTATCTAATGGCAAACTGACAGATAACGTAAATCAATAAACAAACAATAGATTCCGGTTTGGAATTCGTATCGCAAGGCCACCATGGATTGTGGTTAGCAAATTAATTTACAGAAGAAATAACAAAGTTATTACAGCGGCGTGTGCCAAAGAGTAACAGAAGATTTCCGTGTAATTGTAGCTACTGACAGATTTGAAGATATCGTAGTTGTAGTCTCCTACTTTCAATTCTATTAATGTTTATTTTGATTTTTCTATTTTGCGTCTGTAATGGACCTATAACAGAACTCTTATATTATTATACAGTATTCTGCCTAGTGGCAGGTCCTTGTCTTTGTATGGAGAATTTCTGCCTCCAATATTCCCTGTCCTCAGCTTCTTCCTTTAGACTGCTGTATCTCCTCCTTTCTTCCATGTCATCCAGATGTTGTATTCTTCTTCTTCCTCGACCTGCAGTTCCTTTAATCTTCCCTTCAATGACGTCATGTATGAGCCCCTCATGTCTAATTATCCTTCCTCTGGAGAATTGTATTTAGAATAATTCTCTTTTCTCCTACCCTTCTTAGTACCTCCTCCTTTGTCACCCTATCTGTCCACTTGATCTTTTCTATTCTCCTCCAACACCACATTTCAAAACTTGCGAGGTATTCTGAGGTATTTATACTTTCGATTGTAGATTGTAGATATGGTGGTGACGACTTGTACTGCGACCTTTATAGATCTATTGTACCCCACCCTCCTCCTCCAAGTGTTGGTGTACTTACCCATTTAGAGCGCCCCCTCTAATCCTGATTCCTTTAGGAATCTCAGGATCTGGGTGGGATTCAAGGCCTGCAGCTCCTCTGTGTTTAAGCAGTGAGCCCCAAGGTACATCTGCCTCTTGCGGAGTAATGCTCCGCAGTCTTTGAACAGATGTATGGGGTTTCCTCTGCTGAGCCACAGAATCTGCATCCATCATCCTCCTCTAGCCCTAGGGCCTTGAACATGTTTCCTAAGTCTGCAGTGTCCCGTCAGGGCTCCTGTCAGAATTCTGAGCTTGTTCCTGCTTAGTTTCAGGCAAGCTCCCGTTCTCTTCTGGTTAAAAGATCCCAGCTTCACTTTGGATTGCCTTAGCCCTGGAAGTTCTTTCCAGGTTTTCATCCATTTTCCTCTTATTTCTTCATCTAAACTTTTGCGGATGGTGTTCACGCTCAAACCGCAAAAGGGTTCCGGACCTATAAAGGGGCTACTGGATCCCTTGTTTGCTAGGTGATCGGCTTCTTCGTTTCCGTCTATACCAGTGTGTCCTGGTACCTTTATCTTCTTCATGTGTCATGCCCTCCAAGGGCGTTGACGACCAATTTCATTATTTGAATTTTATCTGCAGCTTTTCGAAATAGGGATCTTGTACTTTGTCCAAACCATTGGCGAAGGTTCTTGAGCCATGATGTTCTGCGGTGGCCTGGACTGCGCGTACCTTGTATTTTAGCCTGTATTATTGTCTGCTGTAACCTGTACTTATCATTTCGGATAACATGACCAAGGTATTCCAGTTTTCTTCTCTTTATTGTGTTGAGAACTTCTGTTTGCTTATTGACTCTTTGCAAGACCTCGACGTTAGTAATTCGATCCACCCAAGAAATTCTCAGCACTCTACGGTAAGTCCACATCTCAAAAGCCTCCACCTTCTTACACATCCTCCGTAAGTGTCCAAGCCTCGACACCGTAGTACAGGATACTAAAAAATTCGTTTCCGTCTATACCAGTGTGTCCTGGTACCCAGTATAGCGTTACTTTATTATCCCTGCCAAGCTTGTTCAGCTTCCCCACACAGTCCCATACCAGTTTGGATCTGATGGTGTATGAGCTAATGGCTTTGATGGCTGCTTGGCTATCTGACAGGATAGCAATTCGTTTTTTGCGGTAATTCCTGTCGGGGTTAAACTGTGCACATCTTTCGATTGCGTGTACCTCTGCTTGGAAGATACTTGGGGATGTTCCCATGGATTCGGAGTATCTGGTACGAGGTCCAAACATCTGTATACCACTTGATGGCATTTTGCTCTATGTGGTATGCTTAGGATTCGTCGCTCCAATCCGCTTTACTACTACACATTGCTGTGTAGTTTTTCTCGAAGTGGTATTTGCATACCATTTCGTCTTTTGGTACTTCCAGCCAGGGGATCTTGGCAGCGAGGCTGTTTCGGTCTCTGCTCCCGATTATTTTGCCTCTGCCCATTCCTTCCTTGCTGAACCTTACGATCGCCGATCTGGCGGCGCTCGCCACCACAAGGTGCAGCGGAGTCAGATCCAGCAGCAGCTCCAATGCTGCTGTCGGACACGACCCCATCGCCTCCGTGATGCAGACACACGCCAGTCTTTGAATCTTCTCAAGCTGTTTCCTCATAGAGGCCAGCTTGATTCTACTTCCCCACGCAACCGCCCTTGACAGACATTTATGGAAAAGAAGTTGTCGGTGGGGAGAACTCTTTGGGTACATTCTTGGGGTTGGCCTTGGCTTCCTTGGGGTTGGCCTTGCGCTCGTCTGAGTTCGTCTAGGCTTCTCTATGTGGGAGGTTCTATGAAAGGATGTGTCTAAAACTCTGTCGAACTGATCTTCAACAAGAAGATGGCCTTTCTGCTGCCCCAGGGATTGCACCCAGCCGTTTAGACGGCGGTCCTGGCCGAAGCCGTCAAGGGCGCCAAAGAATCCATCAGGAAGTGCGAATGTTGTCCTTGATAAGGAAGTTGTCGATGCGTAGAACTCCTCGGGTACGTTCTTGGGGTTGGCCTTGGCTTCCTTGGGGTTGGCCTTGCGCTCGTCTGTGTTCGTCTAGGCTTCTTTATGTGGGAAGATCTATGCAGGGATCTATGAAAGGATGTGTCTAAAACTCTGTCGAACTGATCTTCAACAAGAAGATGGCTTTTCTGCTGCCCCAGGGATTGCACCGCGGCTTAGACGGCGGTCCTGGCCGAAGCCGTCAAGCGCGCCAAAGAATCTATCAGGAAGTGCGAATGTTGTCCTTGATAAGGAAGTTGTCGATGCGTAGAACTCCTCGGGTACGTTCTTGGGGTTGGCCTTGGCTTCCTTGGGGTTGGCCTTGCGCTCGTCTGAGTTCGTCTAGGCTTCTCTATGTGGGAGGATCTATGAAGCGATCTATGAAAGGATGTATCTAAAACTCTATCGAACTGATCCTCAACAAGAAGATGGTCTTTCTGTTGCCCCAGGGATTGCACCGCGGCTTAGACGGCGGTCCTGGCCGAAGCCGTCAAGCGCGCCACAGAATCCATCAGGAAGTGCGAATGTTGTCCTTGATGAGGAAGTTGTCGATGGGGTAGACTCCTTGGGTACGTTCTTGGGGTTGGCCTTGACTTCCTTGGGGTTGGCCTTGACTTCTTAGAGGTTGGCCATGCGCTCGTCTGTGTTCGTCTAGGCTTCTCTATGTGGAAGGTTCTATGAAAGGATGTGTCTAAAACTCTGTCGAACTGATCTTCAACAAGAAGATGGCCTTACTGCTGCCCCAGGGATTGCACCCAGCCGTTTAGACGGCGGTCCTGGCCGAAGCCGTCAAGGGCGCCAAAGAATCCATCAGGAAGTGCGAATGTTGTGCTTGATAAGGAAGTTGTCGATGCGTAGAACTCCTCGGGTACGTTCTTGGGGTTGGCCTTGGCTTCCTTGGGGTTGGCCTTGCGCTCGTCTGTGTTCGTCTAGGCTTCTTTATGTGGGAAGATCTATGAAGGGATCTATGAAACGATGTGTCTAAAAGTCTGTCGAACTGATCTTCAACAAGAAGATGGCCTTTCTGCTGCCCCAGGGATTGCAGGGCGCCACAGAATCCATCAGGAAGTGCGAATGTTATCTTTGATAAGGAAGTTTGAGGAGTCGAACCCCTTGGGTACGTTCCATGGCACTAAAGGATGGGCACTATCTGCGTGCGATTAGGGGTTCGATATTTTGGGTTTTGCTTTTCTCTCGTCGCTTTCTTTTTCCGTAATTATTGTCTTGACCAATTTGCAGTGCAGTGCAATCTGTCTAGTTTATATGATAAAATGCTCTTAGGATCTCTTTGAGCTCTATTTAGCTCAAAAGTTTGAGCTAATTGTAACGACATTTTTCGTATTTTGAGATTCGTTGTAACAGAAACAAACAATTTGGCTAAAAATGGTACAATATGGGCTAAAAATTATAGAACATGGGCTAAAAAATGGGACAATATGGGCTAAAAATGGGACAATATGGACTAAAAATGGGATAATGTGGGCTAAAAATGGGACAATATGGACTAAAACCGGGATAATATGGCCTAAAAATGAGGCAATATGGGCTACAATTGCGACATTTATTAAAAATGGAACATTAAAAATGGGACAACATGGACTAAAAATGGGACAACATAGGTTATAAATTGGACATCAATTAAAAATAGAACATGGGATATATATGAGACCACATGGACTAAAAATAGGACAACATGGGCTAAAAATGGTACAATATGGCCTAAAAATGATACAACATGGGCTAAAAATGGGACAATATGGGCTAAAAATGGAACAATGTGGACTGAAAATGCGATAACATGGACTAAAAATGGGACAACATGGGCTAAAAATGGTAAAATATGGGCTAAAATGGGACAATATGAACTAAAAATGGGATAATATGGCCCAAAAATGGGACAATATGAGCTAAAATTGTGACTTTAATTAAAAATAGAGCATTCAAAATGGGACAACATGACTAAAAATGGGACAATATAGGCTAAAAATTGGACATACATTAAAAATAGAACATGGAATATAAAAGAGACCATATGGACTAAAAATGGGACAACATGGGCTAAAAATGGTACAATATGGGCTAAAAATGATACAACATGGGCTAAAAATGGGACAATATGGGCTAAAAATGGAACAATATGGACTGAAAATGCGATAACATGGACTAAAAATGGGACAACATGGGCTAAAAATGGTAAAATATGGGCTAAAATGGGACAATATGAACTAAAAATGGGATAATATGGCCCAAAAATGGGACAATATGAGCTAAAATTGCGACTTTAATTAAAAATGGAGCATTAAAAATGGGACAACATGACTAAAAATGGGACAACATAGGCTAAAAATTGGACATAAATTAAAAATGGAACATGGAATATAAATGAGACCACATGGACTAAAAATGCGACAACATGCGCTAAAAATGGTACAATATGGGCTAAAAATGATACAACATGGGCTAAAAAATGGGACAATATGGGCTAAAAATGGGACAATATGGACTAAAAATGGGATAATATGGCTTAAAAATGGGACAATATGGGCTAAAATTGCGACATTAATTAAAAGTGGAACATTAAAAATGGGACAACATGGACTAAAGATGGGACAACATAGGCTAAAGATGGGACAACATAGGCTAAAAATTGGACATAAATTAAAAATGGAATATGGAATATAAATGAGACCACATGGACTAAAAATGGGACAATATGGGCTAAAAATAGGACAATATGGACTAAAAATGGGACAACATGAGCTAAAAGTGGTACAATATGGGCTAAAAATGATACAACATGGGCTAAAAAATGGGAAAATATGGGCTAAAAATGGTACAACATGGGCTAAAAATGGTACAGCATGCGCTAAAAATGGACTATTCTGCATCTGCATTGGTGCACTATTCCGTGTGCTCATAGATAGAATTAGAGTGCTCATAGATATAGGCAACCTAATGTACGCAATGTCAATTTCCGTAAGTTTGAAATGTGGCGCGGGGGGCGCTGAACGTATGAGCACGTAATAGCAGCTTTCAACCAATCAACGATTCGTAAACCAAACACACGTGTGTCTTATCAATCATAACTTATCATTAATCGCGGACTAATTTATACACCATTTATGCAATGGGATACCATTTATACACCATTATATTCAACAAAACGATGAAATTCATTTCAGCTGGGAGGTGCGCAGGTTAAGTTAATAAGCTCGTTTACTTGTATGTGACGTCACGTGTAATGTGACCAGCGCTATTACAGAAACGGTGTTTTTGGTTTTCGGTGAAATTTAAACTTTAACATTGATTTATATTTATAACTTTAACATAATATTGTTAATACAGTAGATCTCCCGGAAATATCCATGTAGTTTGCTTATTATGTAGTAAAGAATACTTTAAAACGATTTTCCAAAATTAGACATATAGCCAATATTTTGGTATGGATTTCATTCGAACTTTGCACGCTTATTGCTTATGAATAAGTTAAAAATATTGATAAGTTTGAATGCAATCGAGTGGTTGGTTTCCAAGTTATTGCTTGTTGCAGACAAATTTTCTAAATTTCGACGTCGTTTTTAAACAATCTACCTAGTCTTATTGTTTGAAAGAGTATTAATTATTTAATTATTATTTAATTGTACTTCAAGATATTAAGGCTTTTTTTACAAGCATTCAAAAAATCTAAAACTAAATTCCCTTTTTAAAATATCGCTGTAATATCGCTAATGTAATATCGCTTATGTTATATCGCTAAAATATCTCTAATTTCATGCTTACGTTTTAACAAAATAGAAAAAGATTATTAGTTGCTTGTTCTATACGAAATTTCGCGTCTTTTGATGTATTATATGTCATTATCTGCGACATGTCAAAATTCGCGATTTCGAAGACGGGCGAAAAATCGCGATTTTCGACACCTCTCCGATTTTTGCATATTGTATATCAAAAGACGCAGAATTTTACACAGATTACGCCAATATAAATCATTATGCAATTAAGTTTGCAATAAATCAGGAAATCTTAAAAAATAGGTGGTTGAAAATGGTTTTTTAAGATTTCCTGATTTATTGCAAAGTCAATTGCATAATGATTTATATTGGCGTAATCTGTGTAAAATTCTGAGTCTTTTGATATACAACATGTAAAAATCGGTTATGTGTCGAAAATTGCGATTTTTATGATTTCTTCGAAATCGCGAATTTTGACATGTCTTAGATAATGACATATGATACATCAAAAGACGCGAAATTTTGTATAGAACAAGGAACTAAGAATGTTTTTCTGTTTTGGTGATACGTAAGCCTGAAATTAGCGATTATAAAACGCGCAAAATACCGCACATTCGGATTTTTGCCCGAAACTTTTTCCAAAATAATCTAAATTCACTGAAACTTTTACTAAATTACTCTAAATTAAATGCAGATTAAAACTATGTATGATACTTGCAGTTGTAAGGAGAATAAATCTCTCAAATTGTCTGTAAAACGATTCGATCAATGAATAGGATGGTTGAGACAGTTACTACATGGTAATTCATACTTACATTGAATTGAATCATTCAATGATTCAATGATTCGATCAATTCATCAATTCAATGATTCGATCAATTATTGAGAGACTCGAAACTTTGTTCTCGATTCTCGAAAACGCGCGGCCCGCATCTGCCCTTCAACCTGATTTTATCAGACCCTCGCAATGATTTTCAAATCTTATTAAACCTGACCTACTGTGTAAACCTGCACTGCAATCGAACCTGCACATAGCAGAACACAAATGATGAGTGTATAGACTTCGTCTTCAAGGTTTCGTAGCTTAAGCGCATTATTGTATACTTTATACAAAGGGCTATCGACCACAATAGAGAGAGAATATATTTATTGTATACTTTATACAAAGGGCTATCGACCACAATAGAGAGAGAATATATTTATTGTATACTTTATACAAAGGGCTATCGACCACAATAGAGAGAGAATATATTTATTGTATACTTTATACAAAGAGCTATCGACCACAATAGAGAGAGATTATATTTATTGTATACTTTATACAAAGGGCTATCGACCACAATAGAGAGGGAATATATTTATTGTATACTTTATACAAAGGGCTGTCGACCACAAGTTCCTTCTGCCGTTACATTTTTTACTATTGCTATTTATTGCTATTTATTTTTTTCAGGAATGGGATACAACAATACCGGGTGTAAGAGATTATCCGGAATTGAGGGCGTCGGTGCGGCGATGGGGCGAGCAACAGGATGGTCAAAGGATCCTGCTGGCGACGCCTAGCGTCCTGGTCGGTTACAGAGTGGAGGTTTACAGGGCGGAGGGTACTACGCAGTGGTACACGGCCGTGATTGTCGGCTACAACGAGGCTACAAAGGTAAGCGTCCTGAATTAAATTCGGCGCGTGACGTCCATAAATCGCACTTTAAAATCCTAATAAAAAGCGAACACTTGGATGGTGGATGCGAGCGAAAGTTTTTTTTTTGTTAAATTGCGATAAAAAGTTTGTCGGGTTTAAGCTTTTTATTTTCGCAAAGTTTCAGTTTTATTTTCCGCGGGTATGATAAACGTGCGTCTCGCCGTATTCCTATAAACTTTCCATATAATTTATAGAAACAGAAAGAAAGCCGTAAACGGATGGAATTCATCAACAATATAATACATCTTATGCTAATTACTTATTAATTTATATAAATTGCAAAAAGAATAATATTCATTAATAGAAATCACGTTTTATGACGATTCAGCGTTTTTACAAAACAAAATTGTAGAAATTTTTTATGTTGTCCCATTTTTAGTCCATGTTGTCCAACTTTTAGCCCATATTGTCCCATTTTTTAATGTTCCATTTTTAATTAATGTCGCAATTTTAGCCCTTATTCTGCCATTTTTAGGCCATATTATCCCATTTTTAGTCCATATTGTCCCATTTTTAGCCCATATTGTACTATCTTTAGTCCATGTTGTCCCATTTTTAGCCCATGTTGTCCCATTTTTATTGTTCCATTTTTAATTAATGTCGCAATTTTAGCCCTTATTCTCCCATTTTTAGGCCATATTATCCCATTTTTAGTCCATATTGTCCCATTTTTAGCCCATATTGTACCATTTTTAGTCCATGTTGTCCCATTTTTAGCCCATGTTGTCCCATTTTTATTGTTTCATTTTTAATTAATGTCGCAATTTTAGCCCTTATTGTCCCATTTTTTGGCCATATTATCCCATTTTTAGTCCATATTGTCCCATTTTTAGCCCATATTGTACCATTTTTTGACCATGTTGTCCCATTTTTAGCCCATGTTGTCCCATTTTTATTGTTACATTTTTAATTAATGTCGCAATTTTAGCCCTTATTCTCCCATTTTTAGGCCATATTATCCCATTTTTAGTCCATATTGTCCCATTTTTAGCCCATATTGTACCATTTTTAGTCCATGTTGTCCCATTTTTAGCCCATGTTGTCCCATTTTTATTGTTCCATTTTTAATTAATGTCGCAATTTTAGCCCTTATTCTCCTATTTTTAGGCCATATTATCCCATTTTTAGTCCATATTATGCCATTTTTAGCCCATATTGTACCATTTTTTTCCATGTTGTCCCATTTTTAGCCCATGTTGTCCCATTTTTATTGTTTCATTTTTAATTAATGTCGCAATTTTAGCCCTTATTCTCCCATTTTTAGGCCATATTATCCCATTTTTAGTCCATATTGTCCCATTTTTAGCCCATATTGTACCATTTTTAGTCCATGTTGTCCAATTTTTAGCCCATGTTGTCTCATTTTTTAATGTTCCATTTTTAATTAATGTCGCAATTTTAGCCCTTATTCTCCCATTTTTAGGTCATATTATCCCATTTTTAGTCCATATTATCCCATTTTTAGCCCATATTGTACCATTTTTAGTCCATGTGGTCCAATTTTTAGCCCATGTTGTCCCATTTTTATTGTTTCATTTTTAATTAATGTCGCAATTTTAGCCCTTATTGTCCCATTTTTAGGCCATATTATCCCATTTTTAGTCCATATTGTCCCATTTTTAGCCCATATTGTACCATTTTTTTGTCCATGTTGTCCCATTTTTAGCCCATGTTGTCCCATTTTTATTGTTACATTTTTAATTAATGTCGCAATTTTAGCCCTTATTCTCCCATTTTTAGGCCATATTATCCCATTTTTAGTCCATATTGTCCCATTTTTAGCCCATATTGTACCATTTTTAGTCCATGTTGTCCAATTTTTAGCCCATGTTGTCTCATTTTTTAATGTTCCATTTTTAATTAATGTCGCAATTTTAGCCCTTATTCTCCCATTTTTAGGCCATATTATCCCATTTTTAGCCCATATTGTACCATTTTTAGCCCATATTGTACCATTTTTTTCCATGTTGTCCCATTTTTAGCCCATGTTGTCCCATTTTTATTGTTACATTTTTAATTAATGTCGCAATTTTAGCCCTTATTCTCCCATTTTTAGGCCATATTATCCCATTTTTAGTCCATATTGTCCCATTTTTAGCCCATATTGTACCATTTTTTTCCATGTTGTCCCATTTTTAGCCCATGTTGTTCCATTTTTATTGTTACATTTTTAATTAATGTCGCAATTTTAGCCCTTATTCTCCCATTTTTAGGCCATATTATCCCATTTTTAGTCCATATTGTCCCATTTTTAGCCCATATTGTACCATTTTTTTTCCATGTTGTCCCATTTTTAGCCCATGTTGTCCCATTTTTATTATTACATTTTTAATTAATGTCGCAATTTTAGCCCTTATTCTCCCATTTTTAGGCCATATTATCCCATTTTTAGTCCATATTGTACCATTTTTAGTCCATGTTGTCCAATTTTTAGCCCATGTTGTCCCATTTTTATTGTTCCATTTTTAATTAATGTCGCAATTTTAGCCCTTTTTCTCCCATTTTTAGGCCATATTATCCCATTTTTACTCCATATTGTCCCATTTTTGTTATATTTTCATTTGAAGCGTTTTAGTTCAAAAATAAAAAGTTTCATAAATAAATTCTGTTGGAAAGAAATCGATTCTAGCTCGGAACGTGTTTGGCCGAGATCACACACACACACATTCGTTTCAATATACGTGAATGTATTGCAACGTTAACTACGTGCCGCCAATAGTAAATTTCGTTAAGTTGACAATCCTGAATCCGCAGTCGAAAGGTTGTCGACCGATCGCAACGCAAATCAACGTTTCGCAAAAACCTCAGCCACAACATCGTCTCAAAACGTGTTTTGTACTGCGGTCCTTGCAGCCCCACGGCATTCGTCATCGTCACCATCACTCAAAATCCCCTTTCGTTTTCCTAGTCGTTACAGCAAAACCCGATCGCTTGCAGAATCTCCCCCATATAAGGATGATACTTTCTAAATATTATAACGTCTATTTCGAGGGTTCCCAATATATTAACACACTTCAATGACGACTTAATAAAACTAAAAATTGTCAATAACGACAAAGACGAGTTAATCTTCGCCACCGGCCGGCAATATTTTTAAAGAATTAATTTCGAAGACGAATAAAATTTCATATAAAATCGCGAAATAATTCAAAATAATTCGATAACGATGACAAAGATGAAAATTAGGGCTTGACATGAGAGTCGTTTTTGATCTAGTCCAGTCATAAAAAGGGGTCAATCTCGGAATCTAACGGAATAAGCTGAATTTTTGTGTAGACCTTTATTTTAGGATGACAAATTTTGTCTCAAAAGTCACAAGTGTCAACATGTGAGCGTCCTTAGATATTCAAGGTCAAAGGTCGCAAGAATCAGATTTTTGAGAATATCTCGTTTTCTCTGCCTCCTATCGTATTTGCATTTAATATGAAAGTTGTAGAGAATAAAATTCTCTACAAATTTCATCTGAAACCTTTTTTTATACGTCGATCTGTTTTTGAGATAGAGGGAGCAGAGTGTGGAGAATCCCTTGGGATTCCGGATTTACCTTGCGCAATGGTCTGAGCGCTCCACTGCGTTATCTGTTACCCATGTTCCCAGCTACTTGTGGGAGGACACCCATTCTATAGTTTCGTTGATCAAGCTAGGAAGTGCAAATTCTTGGTTTCTTCGAAGAAACGTTAACCGACATATGAGTCTCTAGGAGTCACCACTGGCCATAAGTCTCCTCCTACCCTCCCCAGGCCCGGTGGCCCTCGGCATGAGACGCGCCACCTGTTGTGACGCGTTGCCGACGGCGTGGCAATCGTGTAATCCGCACTGACCCGCCTGGAGTATCACACCGAGGTACCGAATCGACCGTTCGACCGGTATCCTCTCTTCTAAGATTTCAATATCCAGAATGCCTCTACCTGCCCTTCTGGTGGTAGCAGGGTCGCCTGTTTTAGAGGGGACGAGCTGAAGGCCAGCCGTCTCCATCCATTCCCGAACGAGGTTCCCCGCGCGCGTGATCCTTAGACGCATCATATCCCAACACCGAACACGGTGCAGACAAGTGCCAGGTTGTCTGCTTACCCCACAATACTTACGCCTCAGCGTCCGCAGAAGGCCGTCATCCGTCATAGGTGACATTTCACAAGAATGGTCCTAAAGCCTATCCCTGCGGAACTACGGCAGACAAACCCCGCTCACGCAAGTCCTCCCCCTCGCTATACCTGATGGTTCTGTCGCCCAGGTAATCGACAGGACAAGTGCCAGGTCGTCTGCGTACGCCACAATACCCTGTGGGCAGAAGGCTGTCATAGGCGACATTCCACAAGAATGGTCCTAAAACCGATCCCTTCGGAACCCCGGAAGACAACCCCCGCTCACGTCAGTCTTCCCCCTCGCGGTACCTGCTGGTTCTGTCGCGCAGGTAATCGGCAGTGAGCCTCAGCAACGTCTCCGGTAGTTTCTACCCTGCCAGGGCCTCGAGAACGAACCACCATTGTACCGTGTTGAAGGCTTTGGCGACGTCAAAGCTGACGACCACACAATACCCCCTGGTACGGTACGGCGCGCTATTGCCCCCTTCCGCGAGACGATGGACAGCTTGAATGTCATCCTTCATCCCAACACTTATCCGCCTGCTGCCAGGCGGAAGAGCTCGTCTATGGAAAGAGTAACTAACAGGAGAAAAGCAACAGCCTTGGATTCCTGGTTGAAGAAATCGAAAAACTGAAAGATAAATTGCAAATTAAATTTATTTTTACACTTATACTTTCATTAAAATTTGCAATATATTTGTATGGTGTGAGAATAAAGAACTATCGCATTAATCTCCCATCCAAGCAAGGTCATGCCCAGAATTCTACTACAACGACTCTGAAGCTTCTTAGACCGACAAATTCGACAGGAACAAGTTGGATTCATGGCTGGTAAAGGCACTCGAGAGCAGATCATGAATGTTCGACAAATTATTGAAAAAGCCAGAGAATTTGCAAAGCCCAGACATCTATGCTTCCTCGACTTCAGCAAAGCGTTTTACTGTGTAAACTGGCACCAATTACGGAATGCCTTCTTAGACATGGGAACCCCTACCCACTTTGTCGTTCTGCTAAAAACTTTATATGGTAACAGCAAAGGAATCATCAAGATCGAAGGAAGACACTCAATACCTTTTAGGATAGGACGAAGAGTTCGGCAAGGATACGTCCTATCATGTTCTATACGGTGAGTTTATACTAAGAGGAGCTCCGGAGAATTGGGAATGCGGAATAGTCATTGGCGATAGGAAAATAAACATCTTACGGTTTGCCGACGATACCAATCCAAGAAGATACGATCGAACTTCTGGGAAGAGTCGATCAGGAAATAGACGCTTCGGTGAGTTTATACTAAGAGGAGCTCTGGAGAACTGGAAAGACGGAATAGTCATTGGTGGTAGGAAAATAAACAACTTACGGTTTGACGACGATACCAATCCAAGAAGATACGATCGAACTTCTGGGAAGAGTCGAGTGAGAAAGCTTAAAATTAGGAGTTAAGCTAAATGGCCAAAAAACAAAGCTGATGGTAGTAGATCGTGGCAACAGGAGAGAAAATCCATCCAATATAATGAACGTAGAAAACTTCGACAGCAAAATTTATGTAGGCTGCTGCATAAATAGTGTCAGCAATACGTGCACAGAATTTAGAAGACGCATAACTCTTGCGAAAACGGGCATGACGAAACTAACCAAAGCATGGAAAGATGACCACATCACGAAAGAAACAAAACGAAGGCTCGTCAATACACTGGTGTTTTCAATTGCACTATACGGAGCCGAGGCATGGACTCTGAAAGCAGTGGATCAGCAGAAAATAGACGTTTTCGAGATGTGGACTTTGTGAAGGCTACTAAGGATCGCGCTGTCCAAGGGATCCTTACTAGCCTTCACAACGTCCACATCTCGAAAGCGTCTATTTTCTGCCGATCTACTGCTTTCAGAGTCCATGCCGAACTAGAGTCCAGTAGAACTAATGTCTCTAAAAGAACTCGACATTGACATAAGACTATCAAATCGACGATCGATACTCGATATCGTTATCAATCTACGAATACTTTGGACACGTCGATCGTGGAACAGGTGACAATCTCGAAAAACTGGTCATCCTAGAAAACATTGAAGGTACGCGATCTCGTGGATGGTCTTCAAAATGCTGGATCAACCAGATGCAAGAGATAACCACTAGAAGAAAACATAAGAACGGCGGCAGACGGTGGTAAATGGAGGAAGATCGCTAACTGTGCTATGACATAATAAAACGCCAGCATGGGATCACGACACTTGCATGAGATGTATGAACGAATTCGTATGATCTGCAAAGTGATTTGTAATAGAATAGATGGGGAAATCGGAAAATTCAAAAGAACGATGTCTTTGTCCATTTTCTCGGGAGTGTCATCGTCTCTGGGTCCGTTACTCATCCGAGGCACTTTGAGCATTGTTTACTTTTTACTTGAGGCAACTCGTTGGCCTAAACTCAAAATCTCCGACCTGGAGGACCAGTCCAATTTTTGTTTCACGCTGGATATTCTATTTTTCCATTTGTAAT
Source organism: Phosphuga atrata (assembly GCA_944588485.1). Taxonomy (NCBI): domain Eukaryota; kingdom Metazoa; phylum Arthropoda; class Insecta; order Coleoptera; family Silphidae; genus Phosphuga; species Phosphuga atrata. The sequence goes on along the minus strand of OX155898.1, from coordinate 72,543,900 downwards.
AGAATAGATGGGGAAATGGGAAAATCGGGAAATTCAAAAGAACGAGGCCCCCCCTATTAAGGACCCGTTCTCAACCAAAAAACGAATTTGTCCACGAGTAGTAAATACAGTATAATCTCGATAATCCGACACATATGGGACCAGACAAATTTCGGATTAACCAAAAAAATTCCGGATTATCGTGTGTTGGCCACAGCTTTTTTCAAGAACACTGGATAGTGCTGTTTCTGACTTTATTTCTTCTATGCGCGAGGTTTATATAAGGTGCGGGGCAGTAAAAAAAGACACGTGATTCCCCAGAGCGCCGGATTACGGAACGTTTCCCATTAACCAACCGCCGGATTATCAAGATTATACCGTACAACAAATGTAACCGATTTACCAACCGCCGGATTATCAAGATTATACTGTACAACAAATGTAACCGATTTACCAACCGCCGGATTATCAAGATTATACTGTACAACAAATGTAACCGATTTACCAACCGCCGGATTATCAAGATTATACTGTACAACAAATGTAATTTATAATCTACATTTGGTAGAATGCACATCTTCTCTTGGGCAATTTAATTTCCGTTAAATTTTAATGTCACTTTACTTACTAAGCATGTTTTCTTGTCTTTTCATTTTATACGCAGCTGCTTCACATTTTAATAAAAGATCTGAGGGTAATCCTATTTATCTCAGTTTTATATATATATATATATATATATATATATATATATATATATATATATAAAGATATCTTAAATTTATTCCTTGGCATTTTATCGTGTTCCAACATCCCACACGATATTTACGTTTTGTATTCTTTGTATTTCCCTTCCTGTCTGTACGGCCACACTTCCGTTCCATGCAACTGGATACTTTTTGCCGGCGCTTCGGCGATGATTATCTGATCCCGCTTTTTGCAGCAACATTTTCCCGTTGAATATGTTCGCTCCAAACTGTAATTACAAACACTGTGGAATATTTGATTGTATTAAGAGGAATATAATTAAAACCAGGGCTACTACCCAGGTTAGGCCAAAGCCCATTTAGGGTGGTAGTACCAGAAGAAGAAAGTAATTAAAACCAACTGGAATTGTGGAATATAATTAAAACCAGGGCAGGTTAGGCCAAAGCCCATTTAGGGCCAAAAGAAGAAGAAGATAATTAAAACCAACTGGAATTGTGGAATATAATTAAAACCAGGGCAGGTTAGGCCAAAGCCCATTTAGGGCCAAAAGAAGAAGAATATAATTAAAACCAACTGGAATTTTTGCAAAGTTAACGAATTTGGATTATTGAAGCAAACGTTATAAAACGAAACGAAAAGTTGTGTTATTTGCTCGATTTCTTGTTGAATCGTAAAGTGGGTCAGTCAGTATCCGAGTAACTGCGCTTAGACTTTTTTTGTGCAAAAAGTGTGAGATTTATTATAATTACGCGTTGTATAATTACACGTAAAGATTTAATTATATTTATAATAAGTTTTACTTTAAGATCACGTTAAACGTTTGAAACGTAATAACCGCAACTCAATTTGTGAACAGTGCGCTTCGGCGTGTACGAAACCACGTATGCGGAATAAACCTATACACCATGGTTACCACGGCAAATATAAATTGCACGCGGGTCAAAGTTGCGCCATAGGTAATACTTGCCGTGCGGAATGCCCGCCTTGTGTACAGTTATTTGAGTTATTTCATCGCTGCATTACCGATTGCTCTCCAACTCGCCTCGTTTACATTCCCAACAAAAGATATATTTACAGAAATAAAGACATATTTACTTCCTGGTAATCTTTTGTTCCGCGTTAACAATACCCCGCCGATTGTTTATTTTATTTCGCGAAAAGCATTTGCCTTTTAAATGCGTATATAATTGTTACACAGATAACAGCCGGCTGAATATTGATCTGCTCCGTTATTCGCGGAGCGAACGCTTTCCGAAATAAAATACTTGTTTAAAATTCCTTCACGCTCCGTGTAAACGTTACCATTTATTTTAATTCAATTGGAAAAAGAAAATAGACTGTATTAAGTTATCTCTCCTACGTTATCTTCTCTCACAAGGAATAACTTATCGTAAATATTGTTTGGCGGATTCCGCTAGTTCTAGATAAACATTTGCACGTTACACAATTACATAAATTTGTAGCTATTAGATAACAGTTTTGTCGCCGGCGAGCTTACCAATTTGTTATCTTTAGTTTATTTTTAAGACAAAATTTCACAGATAAAACTAAATAGACAAGGCTAGACAGACAAGAATAGACAGACAAGACTAGACAGACAAGACTAGACAGACAAGACTAGACAGACAAGACTAGACAGACAAGACTAGACAGACAAGACTAGACAGACAAGACTAGACAGACAAGACTAGACAGACAAGACTAGACAGACAAGACTAGACAGACAAGACTAGACAGACAAGACTAGACAGACAAGACTAGACAGACAAGACTAGACAGACAAGACTAGACAGACAAGACTAGACAGACAAGACTAGACAGACAAGACTAGACAGACAAGACTAGACAGACAAGACTAGACAGACAAGACTAGACAGACAAGACTAGACAGACAAGACTAGACAGACAAGACTAGACAGACAAGACTAGACAGACAAGACTAGACAGACAAGACTAGACAGACAAGACTAGACAGACAAGACTAGACAGACAAGACTAGACAGACAAGACTAGACAGACAAGACTAGACAGACAAGACTAGACAGACAAGACTAGACAGACAAGACTAGACAGACAAGACTAGACAGACAAGACTAGACAGACAAGACTAGACAGACAAGACTAGACAGACAAGACTAGACAGACAAGACTAGACAGACAAGACTAGACAGACAAGACTAGACAGACAAGACTAGACAGACAAGACTAGACAGACAAGACTAGACAGACAAGACTAGACAGACAAGACTAGACAGACAAGACTAGACAGACAAGACTAGACAGACAAGACTAGACAGACAAGACTAGACAGACAAGACTAGACAGACAAGACTAGACAGACAAGACTAGACAGACAAGACTAGACAGACAAGACTAGACAGACAAGACTAGACAGACAAGACTAGACAGACAAGACTAGACAGACAAGACTAGACAGACAAGACTAGACAGACAAGACTAGACAGACAAGACTAGACAGACAAGACTAGACAGACAAGACTAGACAGACAAGACTAGACAGACAAGACTAGACAGACAAGACTAGACAGACAAGACTAGACAGACAAGACTAGACAGACAAGACTAGACAGACAAGACTAGACAGACAAGACTAGACAGACAAGACTAGACAGACAAGACTAGACAGACAAGACTAGACAGACAAGACTAGACAGACAAGACTAGACAGACAAGACTAGACAGACAAGACTAGACAGACAAGACTAGACAGACAAGACTAGACAGACAAGACTAGACAGACAAGACTAGACAGACAAGACTAGACAGACAAGACTAGACAGACAAGACTAGACAGACAAGACTAGACAGACAAGACTAGACAGACAAGACTAGACAGACAAGACTAGACAGACAAGACTAGACAGACAAGACTAGACAGACAAGACTAGACAGACAAGACTAGACAGACAAGACTAGACAGACAAGACTAGACAGACAAGACTAGACAGACAAGACTAGACAGACAAGACTAGACAGACAAGACTAGACAGACAAGACTAGACAGACAAGACTAGACAGACAAGACTAGACAGACAAGACTAGACAGACAAGACTAGACAGACAAGACTAGACAGACAAGACTAGACAGACAAGACTAGACAGACAAGACTAGACAGACAAGACTAGACAGACAAGACTAGACAGACAAGACTAGACAGACAAGACTAGACAGACAAGACTAGACAGACAAGACTAGACAGACAAGACTAGACAGACAAGACTAGACAGACAAGACTAGACAGACAAGACTAGACAGACAAGACTAGACAGACAAGACTAGACAGACAAGACTAGACAGACAAGACTAGACAGACAAGACTAGACAGACAAGACTAGACAGACAAGACTAGACAGACAAGACTAGACAGACAAGACTAGACAGACAAGACTAGACAGACAAGACTAGACAGACAAGACTAGACAGACAAGACTAGACAGACAAGACTAGACAGACAAGACTAGACAGACAAGACTAGACAGACAAGACTAGACAGACAAGACTAGACAGACAAGACTAGACAGACAAGACTAGACAGACAAGACTAGACAGACAAGACTAGACAGACAAGACTAGACAGACAAGACTAGACAGACAAGACTAGACAGACAAGACTAGACAGACAAGACTAGACAGACAAGACTAGACAGACAAGACTAGACAGACAAGACTAGACAGACAAGACTAGACAGACAAGACTAGACAGACAAGACTAGACAGACAAGACTAGACAGACAAGACTAGACAGACAAGACTAGACAGACAAGACTAGACAGACAAGACTAGACAGACAAGACTAGACAGACAAGACTAGACAGACAAGACTAGACAGACAAGACTAGACAGACAAGACTAGACAGACAAGACTAGACAGACAAGACTAGACAGACAAGACTAGACAGACAAGACTAGACAGACAAGACTAGACAGACAAGACTAGACAGACAAGACTAGACAGACAAGACTAGACAGACAAGACTAGACAGACAAGACTAGACAGACAAGACTAGACAGACAAGACTAGACAGACAAGACTAGACAGACAAGACTAGACAGACAAGACTAGACAGACAAGACTAGACAGACAAGACTAGACAGACAAGACTAGACAGACAAGACTAGACAGACAAGACTAGACAGACAAGACTAGACAGACAAGACTAGACAGACAAGACTAGACAGACAAGACTAGACAGATAATACTAGACAGCCAAGACTAAACAGACAAGACTAGACAAGCTAGACTAGGCAAACTAGACAAACAAGACTAAATATTTTTTCAAAACTGAGACTAAGTAATTGCTAACGGGTAGTTTATAAACGACGTGTAAATTACAGTCTCCAGGCTCGGCACAGCCCAGCTCGGCCGCGGCCGAGCCGGGCTGTGCCGAGCCGGGTTTGTTTGTCTAGTTTGCCTAGTCTAGCTTGTCTAGTCTTGTCTGTTTAGTCTTGGCTGTCTAGTATTATCTGTCTAGTCTTGTCTGTCTAGTCTTGTCTGTCTAGTCTTGTCTGTCTAGTCTTGTCTGTCTAGTCTTGTCTGTCTAGTCTTGTCTGTCTAGTCTTGTCTGTCTAGTCTTGTCTGTCTAGTCTTGTCTGTCTAGTCTTGTCTGTCTAGTCTTGTCTGTCTAGTCTTGTCTGTCTAGTCTTGTCTGTCTAGTCTTGTCTGTCTAGTCTTGTCTGTCTAGTCTTGTCTGTCTAGTCTTGTCTGTCTAGTCTTGTCTGTCTAGTCTTGTCTGTCTAGTCTTGTCTGTCTAGTCTTGTCTGTCTAGTCTTGTCTGTCTAGTCTTGTCTGTCTAGTCTTGTCTGTCTAGTCTTGTCTGTCTAGTCTTGTCTGTCTAGTCTTGTCTGTCTAGTCTTGTCTGTCTAGTCTTGTCTGTCTAGTCTTGTCTGTCTAGTCTTGTCTGTCTAGTCTTGTCTGTCTAGTCTTGTCTGTCTAGTCTTGTCTGTCTAGTCTTGTCTGTCTAGTCTTGTCTGTCTAGTCTTGTCTGTCTAGTCTTGTCTGTCTAGTCTTGTCTGTCTAGTCTTGTCTGTCTAGTCTTGTCTGTCTAGTCTTGTCTGTCTAGTCTTGTCTGTCTAGTCTTGTCTGTCTAGTCTTGTCTGTCTAGTCTTGTCTGTCTAGTCTTGTCTGTCTAGTCTTGTCTGTCTAGTCTTGTCTGTCTAGTCTTGTCTGTCTAGTCTTGTCTGTCTAGTCTTGTCTGTCTAGTCTTGTCTGTCTAGTCTTGTCTGTCTAGTCTTGTCTGTCTAGTCTTGTCTGTCTAGTCTTGTCTGTCTAGTCTTGTCTGTCTAGTCTTGTCTGTCTAGTCTTGTCTGTCTAGTCTTGTCTGTCTAGTCTTGTCTGTCTAGTCTTGTCTGTCTAGTCTTGTCTGTCTAGTCTTGTCTGTCTAGTCTTGTCTGTCTAGTCTTGTCTGTCTAGTCTTGTCTGTCTAGTCTTGTCTGTCTAGTCTTGTCTGTCTAGTCTTGTCTGTCTAGTCTTGTCTGTCTAGTCTTGTCTGTCTAGTCTTGTCTGTCTAGTCTTGTCTGTCTAGTCTTGTCTGTCTAGTCTTGTCTGTCTACTCTTGTCTGTCTAGTCTTGTCTGTCTACTCTTGTCTGTCTAGTCTTGTCTGTCTAGTCTTGTCTGTCTACTCTTGTCTGTCTAGTCTTGTCTGTCTAGTCTTGTCTGTCTAGTCTTGTCTGTCTAGTCTTGTCTGTCTACTCTTGTCTGTCTAGTCTTGTCTGTCTACTCTTGTCTGTCTAGTCTTGTCTGTCTAGTCTTGTCTGTCTACTCTTGTCTGTCTAGTCTTGTCTGTCTAGTCTTGTCTGTCTAGTCTTGTCTGTCTAGTCTTGTCTGTCTAGTCTTGTCTGTCTAGTCTTGTCTGTCTAGTCTTGTCTGTCTAGTCTTGTCTGTCTAGTCTTGTCTGTCTAGTCTTGTCTGTCTAGTCTTGTCTGTCTAGTCTTGTCTGTCTAGTCTTGTCTGTCTAGTCTTGTCTGTCTAGTCTTGTCTGTCTAGTCTTGTCTGTCTAGTCTTGTCTGTCTAGTCTTGTCTGTCTAGTCTTGTCTGTCTAGTCTTGTCTGTCTATTATTGTCTGTCTATTATTGTCTGTCTAGTCTTGTCTGTCTAGTCTTGTCTGTCTAGTCTTGTCTGCCTAGTCTTGTCTGTCTATTATTGTCTGTCTATTATTGTCTGTCTAATCTTGTCTAGTGTAGTGTGTCTAGTCATAATGTCTACACATAATATTTGTGTAGCGGATAGTTTATAAACGACGTGTAAATAACAATCTCCCGACTCGGCGCAGCCTGGCTCGACTCGGCCGAGCCGGGCTGTGCCGAGCCTGTAGGAGGATGCATTCTCTCGCCGGATAGAGTATAGTTTAAGTCTTTCATTCTTTTCATTTCATAGTTATCGTTGAAGTCTTTCATTCGTCTTGGTTGTAAACACTGGGTGTGTCTCTCTGTCGTCCATCTCTCGCATACGAACACTGTGCGTAGAGCACTATCCGTAAGGCCACAGTAATCACAGCGATTGTCTCTGGCCCTGCCGATATTATGCAAGTACTCTCTAAAGCACCCAAACCCAATTACCGCCCGAGTGAGATGATAACCAATTTCTCAATGCTTTCGTGTCACCCATGCTAACAGATCTGAGATTAGCTGATTAGCTTCCGGTTCACTGGCCTTTGTTAGAAGCAGTATCTTTGCCATTTCTTCAACATCTGGCGCTTGGCTTTTTTCTTCTGTTCCAACTTATTTCTCCAGTTGTCCACCGGCCTTTGTTATCAGCACTCCAGTATATTTTCCACTTCTCCAACATCTGGCACTTGGTTTTCTGTTTCTGTTCCAACTTATTTCTTCGGTTAAAAAAACTCCAGTATCTTTGCCACATCTCCAACATCTGACACTTGGCTTTCTTTTCCTGTTCCATCTTATTCCTCCATTTCCCGTGTTTTTCTGCGTTATACAAGTAGGTCCTTTCCCCGACCTTGAACTCGCTGGACAATATGCCCGCGATATCCACACCCGTAGAGCCATTTTTCTTTGTACCGTGGCAAGTTTTTGTCTTATGCTTGCCTTCTTCATCGCCTTCTCCCACACGAGAGCCCCATATAGCATTACTGAATGGGCAATCCTGGGCATCATTTGGAATGGGCATCATTTTGTAACGTCTGACTAGTTTTGCTTGTACTGGGCTATACCTGTGCTACACAAAATCGATTGTATTGTCTGTCTGGAGTACATCCACATTACCAAAACTCCAACATTACCAAAACCATAGCCCGTAATAAAATCTCTAATTGGGTAGCTACTAAGCCCCGGCTAAAGTGAAAGTGAACAAATGGACAGAAACATAGCAAACGAACGCTAAAGAATTCATCGGTCTCTTGAACTGCTGAACTCCGAGCAATTGTGGCCTGCCTACTGCCCTCTACATCTGCACAAAATGGGGATCTGCTGAGATGAACCACTGTGCAGACTATTCTATGAAGAGGATGAAAGAAGGACTATATGCCATGGAGTGTCTTTCCTTGAACCGAAGAGGTCTGGTAGAGAAATTGGAAATCAGAGAGAGGAGATAGATCCTCAGGAAGATCCTAGGCCCGGTAAAGGAAGATGGGGAATTCCGAAGGCGGCATATGCTCTGCGAACTCTACGAACATATTGAGATTCTCTCTGACTGTGCAAGGAAAAGAAGGGTAGCTTTCTATGGCCATGTTGCAAGATATTGAGATGCTCTCTGACTGTGCAAGGAAAAGAAGAATAGCTTTCTATGGCCACGTTGCATGACTGCCTCCAAACCGACTAACCAACCGTCTGTTCACCTTCTGGCAAAACAAGAAGGTTCGTATCACTTGGTTGACAGAGACCGAGATGGATACTAAAGAACTGGGAATAACAGATCTTCAAAACGGAAAGTCTGTGAGACGCTCCCTGAAGGTTCCGTGGATTTCAGGAAAAAACCCGAAGGAAAGGTACCCCCTGGGCAGAAGAGAGAAAGGAGTTACACCGGCAGAAGATGCAAAATACTGGGCAAAGATCAAAGCCCAACAGTTGAACAAGCGTGGTCCAAAGTAGGCCCATTAGAAACAAGAAGAAGAAGAAGAGGATGAAACTGCTTCTTATATAATCTTCCATTGTGAAGCAATTGCACTTAGGAGACACGAGCTTAGCATTACAGCAAATGAGATCTCCGTGAAGAACATGGCGCATAGACTCCTAGACCTAATACAGAGGCTGGATCTATTTGCACAAACAGAACATTGTGGGGAAATACAAAAGGCCACAAGGCGGTAGTGTTTTTAGGGCTTACAGCCCTTGGCCCAAATTGGTTGTAAAAAAAAGGATTTACAAGACAGGTGATAAGATATGTTAAACGGATTGCTTCTGGATTAACCATCAAATCATATCATCAATGAGTAAGCAACTCTAGATAGACAATTTTGTGTAGCACAGGTATAGTCCAGTACAAGCAAAACTAGTCAGACGTTACAAAATGATTCCACAAGGAGCTGTATTGGGTCCTTTTTGCTCATAGTTTTTTAGTTCCTATATAAAAACGTTTGGTATACCGCAATTTAATGTAGTATGACGAAAATGTATCGGAAAAATCCAGTCCAGTATGACGAAAGTTATTTAAGCGTTAGGTGTTTCCCGAGGTAGTATAATGAGACCTGGTTTTGTCTAGTTTTTCATAAACTTGGATTTAAATTTGCAAGACGGTATGATAAGTTTGCGTTGTTCCTCGAGGTAATGTAATGGCACCTTGCTCTATCTAGTTTCACACGAGTGAAAATAATTTACAAGGCATAATGACGAGATATGTTAGGTGGATTGTTTCTAAACAAGGGAACTTTATTTTTAAAAACGTTTCTGAGATATAGACATCCTAGTAGAAAACTATGGCGCTATTTCACCCCCTTAGAAACTAAATTTCCAAAAATCCTTCCTTAGGGACGTTTATGGCATAAAACCAGCAACAAAGTGTGTTTTTGATGCCGGCGAGCTATAAAGTGACACATTTTCACATTATTTGCAGACAAGACTAGTCAAACAAGACTAGACAGACAAGACTAGACAGACAAGACTAGACAGACAAGACTAGACAGACAAGACTAGACAGACAAAATTAGACAGACAAGACTAGACAGACAAGACTAGACAGACAAGACTAGACAGACAAGACTAGACAGACAAGACTAGACAGACAAGACTAGACAGACAAGACTAGACAGACAAGACTAGACAGACAAGACTAGACAGACAAGACTAGACAGACAAGACTAGACAGACAAGACTAGACAGACAAGACTAGACAGACAAGACTAGACAGACAAGACTAGACAGACAAGACTAGACAGACAAGACTAGACAGACAAGACTAGACAGACAAGACTAGACAGACAAGACTAGACAGACAAGACTAGACAGACAAGACTAGACAGACAAGACTAGACAGACAAGACTAGACAGACAAGACTAGACAGACAAGACTAGACAGACAAGACTAGACAGACAAGACTAGACAGACAAGACTAGACAGACAAGACTAGACAGACAAGACTAGACAGACAAGACTAGACAGACAAGACTAGACAGACAAGACTAGACAGACAAGACAGACAAGACTAGACAGACAAGACTAGACAGACAAGACTAGACAGACAAGACTAGACAGACATGACTAGACAGACAAGACTAGACAGACAAGACTAGACAGACAAGACTAGACAGACAAGACTAGACAGACAAGACTAGACAGACAAGACTAGACAGACAAGACTAGACAGACAAGACTAGACAGACAAGACTAGACAGACAAGACTAGACAGACAAGACTAGACAGACAAGACTAGACAGACAAGACTAGACAGACAAGACTAGGACAGACAAGACTAGACAGACAAGACTAGACAGACAAGACTAGACAGACAAGACTAGACAGACAAGACTAGACAGACAAGACTAGACAGACAAGACTAGACAGACAAGACTAGACAGACAAGACTAGACAGACAAGACTAGACAGACAAGACTAGACAGACAAGACTAGACAGACAAGACTAGACAGACAAGACTAGACAGACAAGACAGACAAGACTAGACAGACAAGACTAGACAGACAAGACTAGACAGACAAGACTAGACAGACAAGACTAGACAGACAAGACTAGACAGACAAGACTAGACAGACAAGACAGACAAGACTAGACAGACAAGACTAGACAGACAAGACTAGACAGACAAGACTAGACAGACAAGACTAGACAGACAAGACTAGACAGACAAGACTAGACAGACAAGACTAGGCAGACAAGACTAGACAGACAAGACTAGACAGACAAGACTAGACAGACAAGACTAGACAGACAAGACTAGACAGACAAGACTAGACAAGACTAGACAGACAAGACTAGACAGACAAGACTAGACAGACAAGACTAGACAGACAAGACTAGACAGACAAGACTAGACAGACAAGACTAGACAGACAAGACTAGACAGACAAGACTAGACAGACAAGACTAGACAGACAAGACTAGACAGACAAGACTAGGCAGACAAGACTAGACAGACAAGACTAGACAGACAAGACTAGACAGACAAGACTAGACAGACAAGACTAGACAGACAAGACTAGACAGACAAGACTAGACAGACAAGACTAGACAGACAAGACTAGACAGACAAGACTAGACAGACAAGACTAGACAGACAAGACTAGACAGACAAGACTAGGCAGACAAGACTAGACAGACAAGACTAGACAGACAAGACTAGACAGACAAGACTAGACAGACAAGACTAGACAGACAAGACTAGACAGACAAGACTAGACAGACAAGACTAGACAGACAAGACTAGTCAGACAAGACTAGGCAGACAAGACTAGACAGAGAAGGCAAAATAATTTTTATTGTATTGTGTATTATAGATTCATTACACAATTTTATTGTATTGTGTATTATAGATTCATTACACAAACAATGTTAATTGCTGTAATAATATTTATAACCATTATATTTAGCTGGTGAATGTTTGATATGATTATGAGTAATCTAAATATTCAATTATAGAAATCAGAGAAGCGTGTTGTATAGAATAACAGGGAATGTTCGCCGTGTAACTTTGTTTCTGTTTGATGTATACATTTCATTGTATAAATCTGGCAGACACGAAGCCGAGGCAAATAAATGATGGTGTCTCCGTTCGGCTGGAATTCATTAGGTGGGAAAAAGTTTTGGCGAACGAGAATCCAAGTTTAGGAAAGTTGGCTTAATGGAGATAGTTGAGGAAGGCACGTGCGTGCCAAGACGGTCAAATCTCGAGTTCGAGGCACTTGTAAAAATACGAAACTAATTCAATTAATTAAAAGAAGTTTAAACGAAAATGAATGACGGCAATGTTGTGCTTAATAAACAATTTCAGCAAATGTTTTCTATGCGCTATAGAACAGATAAGCCGCATGTATAAACAATAACTTGAAATATTTATTGCTTACACGATAGTTATCGTCGAGTCTAAAAATAGCTCGTTACTCGATAAACTTTCATTTATGGGTTACTTATTTTAAAAAACGATTTCCTTCAAATATTAAAGACTTTGCCTTGTTTAACACGCAATTTTTACTTTTTATGCAAATTTCAAATTATAGAAACCTGAAAATTATTTATTATACACTCATTGTATTTATATTTTCACTTTCGTTTCCCAACTTTTTATTTTTAATAAGCGAACAGAATACAACCGAATTCTATTCCGTGTCGGGCCAACAAAGCGAGGCTTCGGTTCGACGACAGCGGCTCTTTATGTCGTTTGCTCGCTATACTGAATTCCTAGAATTGATTAAATTTGAAGAAGGCTGCATTATGGAAGCGGAATAACCAAACAAAAATAAACTTTAATAACAGTGACTAACGTTACAATTTCAAACAAATGTTTTTTTAAAAATAAAATACTGCTTGAATGCCCCAGCATTATTTTCAATTTTGTTTCACAAATACTTCGCATTTTTAGCGTAGTATCATAATTTTATTTAAAAATTTCCTATCTACATTTGTATTATCTATAGCATTTGAAATAATACAGCATTATGTATTTAAATTATTACATTTATTCTAATTCGCATATTTGTAATTAATATTCTATTACGTTATTCGGAGTAAAAGTGACACTTTGTAATTAAACCTGACGTAATACAAACATTTTTTTTTTGGTACTTACGTATTAACGCCACCACCGCTACATTTTTAAATGCCGCCAATCTACACCTAAAATTTTTATGATAAATCATAAAATAAAACATTTTATTTAAAATTAAAACATTTTTTAAACTCAAAATACTTTATTTTTTAACCCCGGTTAGATTAACCCCGGACAGATAAATCAAGACAACATATGCGCGGAATCGCTTCTCGGCTTATGGCCATCTGGCCCTCCCGCTTGCGTCACTTTCATTTATAGTCAAGCCGTACATATACTGTAAATTTGGGCCAAATCGGTGATGATGCGTCCGGGGGGTCCCCTGTAAGATCAAAGTGTAACATATGCGCGGTAGCGCAAACTCTCGATCCAATATATAGCGGTGGTGGCGTTAATACGTAAGTACCCATTTTTTATGGAGAAGCCGAACTTGTTTCGCTATCAAATTAAGTTTGGTCGAGGCACATAAAGCACTTTTGTACTGTGTAGCTTTTGTATTATCAAGGAAAAAGCTGTACAAGTTAAGAAAAATAATAAAGTTTGACATGGGTATCTGGAAGGATGCACCTTTATGCAGGTTATGCGACCGCCGCCCATATAATCTACCACTGTGAAGCAATTGCACGTAGGAGACACAAGCTTGATATTTTGACAGCTTACAAACAGCAGGAATTATTTTATTCATCGCAGTAAGCTCTCCCAAAATCGAAATCATTCTTAGATCTAGGGACAACCCCATAAACATTAAAAGAAAAGTTTTCGAGTCGTGAGTTCTACCAGTCCTCACTTATCGAAACAATCCCGCTAACATACACAGCAATTAATAAACTTCAAGTCACACAACGAGCAATCGAGAGTGATATGCTGGGGATTAGTTTACGAAATAAAGTTCCAAATCAGGAAATCAGAAGAAGAACGCAATTAACAGACCCACAGTGGTCTGAATCTGAAAAAAGTTGGAGTTTGGCCAAAAAGTCACCGAATGAGCTTATTTCAAAAGCATCTTGTAGAGGATGGTTCAGTGTATGTTATTATAAAATAAATGTGGGATATCGTTTATGGTTGAGACGCTACGCCAGTTCAAAGTTACCCTTGTCGACTTAGCGCGAACACGTGTAACGACTCCGAAATATCTTTGTTTATTCAAGTGTGAGTAACTTTTTACTCGAGTGTCCTTTTTCGTTTTTGGTTGTTGGAGGGTGTTAAGGAAGGTAACTTATATAACGTTTTCATTAATTTATACTCGCGCGTGTCAGAAATCAGGTCAAACATGTGTCTACATAACGGCATTCCTTGAAAAAAAAATATCCGTAAATTATCAAAAAAGTTATCACCGCAGCGGGGCTCAAGAAGTTGAAATATAGAACATATAGATTACGATGTTTTGTAATATAATCTTGAAGAAAATCTTGCCCATGTCTGCTTCTGTACATGTGAGATTAAAAATACGATACGCCACGCCGCGCCGGGCAAATTGTTTGTTAGTTGGGATATACGCACACCTGCTAACAGTAACCTGGTAAACCGTCATATACCAATTTATATGAAATTTTTATCAAATTTTAATAAAGCGCTCGGCCATTTGGATCCGCCATTTTCAATTTATACGATGAAATTCATAATCAGTGACCTCGAAAACACTTAAATACCAATTTATATGAAATTTGGATCATTTTTTAATGAAATGGTCGGCCATATTAAATCCGCCATTTTGAATTTTAAAATTATACTATGAAATTCAAAATCAGTGACCTCGAAAGCCCCTATATACCAATTTATATGAAATTTAGATCAATTTTCAATTAAGTGGTCGGCCATATTGTATCCGCCATTTTGAATTTTGAAATTATATTATGAAATTCGTAATCTGCCACCTGGAAAACCCCTATATTCCAATTCACGTTTAAATCTGAAACTTTTTTCTATTTTTGGCTAACTTTTTTGGAATCCAGACCACTGTGAGACGTTGCGCAGCTAAAATATAGATGGGCTGGCCATATTGCAAGACAGAGAACAGAGAGATGCCACACAAATTAACAGCTTGGCGGCCAAGAGGGTGCAAAAGAAGTGCTGGAAGAACTAAAATAGGATTAAGCGAAGAAAAGAATTAAGAAGAAAAGGCGTGATGACATCCAAAAGATTGCTGGGAAAAACTGGATGAGGGCTACTATGAACAGCCAGGAATGTAAAATTATGGAAGAGGCCTACATTCTGGAGTGGATGAGGACACGCTGATAAGAAGAAGAATGCACCCGTACTATCTACACACTTCTGCCATTTAAGCGGCAGGTTATTTTATTAAGCGTTAGGGGTTTAATTATTTAAGCGTTAGGGGTTTCCCAAGGTAGTATAATGAGACCTGATTTTGTCTAGTTTTTCATAAACTAGGATTTAAATTTACAAGGCGGTATGATAAGATTGCGTTGTTCCTCGAGGTAATATAATGGCGGAAGAAGTGGGTCAGTGGAGGCTAGGCCTTAATTATATTTTGTGTAGTTAATAATCTATTTTGTATAGCACAGGTATAGTCCAGTACAAGCAAAACTAGTCAGGCGTTACAAAATGATTCCACAAGGTGCTGTAATAGGTCCTTGTTCCGCATAGTTTTTTCCCTTCTAGCACTGATGTTTGTTTTGTTAGCACCATCCTTTGCTAACTTGTCCGCCATTTTGTTTCCAGTCCCCCGTGGCTCAGTACCCAAACAAGTGTGACCTTGTTGTCTCTTGCCATAGCCTTGAGGTTCTGGAGACAGTTCCAAGTTGTTGATTTAATCTCATGGCACGTTATGGCAGTTATAGATGCCTGACTGTCCGTGAAAATGCCGATGTTTCTACTTTTGTAGTTCATCATTAGATTTTCGCGATGGCGTGTATTTCCACTTGGAATGCCGAGGTATGTGATCCCAGGTGCACAGATTATCTCTACCTCAGGGACGCTCTGTAGATTCCTGCGCCAGTTTCACTGTCATTTTTGGAGCCGTCTGTATACCAGTCCAACCCAACTTGACATGTGATTGTTGTCTTGCCTTCTGACCAACCTAGTTGTGTTTTGAAGGGTAGATCGAATAATAGCCTTTTCGGCATTGAGTCTGGCTTAATATTGCGTTATAGCTCTGCGATTACATTGAATGAAATTCATAAACAAGGATTTAAATTTACAAGGCGTTGGTTGTTTGGCAAGGTAGTGTAATGGCACCTTGTTGATAGCCTTTTCGGCATTGAGTCTCGTTTAATATTGAGTTATGGCTCTGCGATTACATTGAATGAAATTCATAAACAAGGATTTAAATTTACAAGGCGTTGGTTGTTCCGCAAGGTAGTGTAATGGCACCTTGGTCTGTCAAATTTATTCAGGCCAAATGAATTCAGGTCAACTATGTTTTCCAAATATTGATTATCTTGTGCGTTACATGACGACTAATATCATGATAAATCGTAAGTAATATTTGAAAATTGTTATGCGCACCAGGTTGAAATAAAATAAACATTTGTATAAATTATTTTCTATAAGATTTTCGAACTTTGCACACTTATACTTATTAATCAAGTTAATAAACTTGAATGAAACTCATAAACAAGGATTTAAATTTACAAGACGTTGGTTGTTCCGCAAGGTAGTGTAATGGCACCTTGCTCTGCCTAGTTTTACACGAGTAAGGATAATTTGGGCTCTGATATTATATCCGTTATTGTGGTGTGCCCTGACTTCGCCAGTGCCTCCCAAGAGCCAGAGCTACTCTCACCTTTCACCATTGGTGAGGCAAGAATGGGAGACTTCAGATGCAGGTGTAATCTAAAAAGAGAATTAAAAAATAATGCATGGCTCCCAGAAGACGAAAACTTCCTGGTAAATGCTGTAGAAAAAACCTGTAATGAAGTACTTACCAAGTATAAGGGAAAGACGGGCTGTTTGACAGCTATTTACTGGTGGCACGAGGGGATAGCAGAGAGCAGACGACAGTGTATACGGGCAAGGCACCTTACCACGAGAGGTAGAAGCACATATGGAGAGAATGCAGACAAGCAGCTATGGAAAAACTATAGAAAGTGTCGGGATTCCCCAATAAAAGAAGCCAAACAACGCAAGTGGAACGAGCAGATAGAGGAGCTGGAAGATGACGTCTGGGGACTAGTGTACCAGATCGTCATGAAGAAAACCAAAATGCTGAGAGGCAATAATACACTAGAGGAAGAAAAACAACTGAAATGGGCGGATAAACTCTTCCCAACCCAACGGCGGTTAAGCTGGACCCCACAAGAGAAGAAAGAAACCGACAAGATAGTACAGGAAATATCAGCAGAGGGATTAACTACTGCGACTACCCAAATGAAAAATGGAAAAGCACCTGGATAACTCCGGAAATATTTAGAATAGCGCTAGAAAATCACGAAGAGACCTGCAGAGCATGCCTGAATAGACTACTGAGAGATGAGAGATTCCCACAAATCTGGAAAACTGCTTATAGAAAGTGCTTATAGAAAAACCGAAAAAACACAAAGACTCGGAGGCCAGCTTCGACCTCTGTGCTTACTAAATGTACCAGGGAAATTATGGGAGAGCATCATAAGAAACAGACTGCAACAAGAGCTTGAAGAAAAATGCGCCTATTGGACACACTTTTGGTTATTAGTCCGTTTCATGTAGGAGATCTTGGAGGTAGTCATGGCGTAGGTAAGGTTTAGGCAAGGTTTGTTAGGTTTGTCGTAGCGAGTTCTGGTTTTCACCATTGGATTTAGCGCGCCAAAAGCAGTTGGAAATTATGTCAACTTTAAGTGAAATGCGTTAAATCTAGTTTGGAGCTAGTCATCAATACTCGTTGCTCTTATAGATTTTAATCGATAACTCGCTTAATTTCCATCGGAGTTTCGTAATTTTAGTATCAAACGATTAGTAAGGAATCCGGAATCCGAAAACTGTTCAACAATCTTTATTGAAACAGCAACTGCTTATTTTGTTGCAACAAGCCCCTGTCTCAGATACATTGAAATTCTGTGTGTATATCCTCCCTCTGCGTATTATTGTTTGTATTTCAAAGCTGTTATTGATCAATTATTTATTGATAGTACGCATTAGACATGCACAATAGGCGAATAAAACATTGCTGCCAATAACTCCTCCAAAATGATTTATGAAAGTGTTGGTTATTATTTCTATTTGTGAAATTATTGATTAATCCTTGTGCTAAGTTGGTGTGAAATTGCGTTAAAAACTTTTGATTGTTATCCCGTTTCATGTAGTTGATCTTGGAGGCATTCATGGGGTAGGTAAGGTTTAGGCAAGGTTTGTTAGGTTTGTCGTAGCGAGTTCTGGTTTTCACCATTGGATTCAGAAAGCTAAAAGCAGTTGGAAATTATGTTAAGTTTAAGTGAAATGCATTAAATCTAACTTGGAGCTAGTCATCAATAGTTGGAGGTCTTATCGATTTTGATTGATAACTCGCTTAATTTGCATCGGATTTTCGTAATTTTGGTATCAAACGATTGGCAAGGAGTCGTTCTAAACAATTCCCATTCATAAACTTTTAAAAAATCTTTATTGAAACAACAACTGCTAATATTGTTGCAACAAGCTTTTGTATCAGATACATCGAAATTCTGTGTGTATATTCTCCCCCTGTTTATTATTGTTTGTATTTCAAGGCTGTTATTGATCAATTATTTATTGATAGTGCGCATTAGACATGCACATGTACGTGAATAAAAACACCTTGTCCAATCACACCTTGAACCAATCAGAACAACAATATGACTTCCGCAAAGGCAGATCAACTGTCAATGCTGTCAGGAAAATACAAGAGCTAGCAAGGGTTGCCTCCGCCCCTTCCTACCGACATAAGAAATTAGCGATAATGGTGGCACTAGACATACGAAATGCTTTTAACAGTGCACCGTGGTCTGAGATTTTGAAAACGCTAGAAGAACAAAAGATATCGGCATACTTAGTACGTCTGATTGAAAACTATTCTAGGGACAGGAAAATAGAAATAGGGAAAAGCAAAAAAAAATCGACGTAAGCAGCGAGATGCCACAAGGCTCTGTCTTGGGTCCCACATTATGGATTGCATATTACGACAGGATACTCAGGCTGGTCGTCGCGGAGGGAACTCACCTCGTGGCATACGCGGACGATTTGGCAGATAGATGGCAACGCGGAATACCTGAAACGAAAAGTGGAATGGTCGCTTAATATCATAGACCAGGAGCTGGAAGAAATGGGTCTTGAAATTGCGCCAGAAAAATCCGAAGCGTTGGTACTGGTGGGGAGAAGGACCCTGTCTGAGATGAGCATAGGCATAAGTAGAAAATAGTTGGGCGTACGACTGGATAATGACCTAAAAATGTATACGCACGTAAAAAGCAAAAAACGTAAGCCAAACGGTATAACAGCTGAAAAGGCTAATAACAAACGTTAAGGGACCAAGGGCGAACCGCAGACGCACACTCTGCACAGCCGCACTGTCAAAAATGCTGTACGGTGCTCTTACGTGGTATGAATCGTCGATAAGAACAAAAAAATATAGAATAATGTATGAAAAAGTACAGAGACAGCTGGCAATACGGATATGTAGTTCCTACAGGACGGCCTTGGCGGAAGCGCTATCGGTAGTTGCCAATGGACCTCGTGTAAAACTAGATAGAATAAGGTGCCAATACACTAGCTTGCGGAACAACCAACGCCTTGTTTTAAATCCTTGTTTATGAATTTCATGTAATATGGCAAAAGAAAGACTAAGAAGGTACCTTGAAGGGGAGGAGAGCCAGATTAGAGAAGGCACTATACACGAATGGCAGACAAGATGGAACCAGGAAACCGGATTTGCGGGGTGGACAAAACGAATCATCCCACTCATAGAACCATGGGTGACTCGACGATACGGAGAAGTAAATTACTTTCTCTCGCAGCTGCTGCTCGTACATGGTAGCTTCATGGCATACCTCTATCGCAGACATCTGAGGGAGGCCGAAAATTGTGTGTACTGCCCGGACCTGGTGGATGATTGTCTCCATACATTTTTCAACTGCCCCAGATGGGCGAAACAACGACTGGAAATGGAAAAAAAGGTGGGAGGAAAGCTGACCCCAGAAAATGCTGTACAAAGCAGAGAATGCTGGGACGCAGTGGAGAAGTTATCGACGTCTGTCATAATAGCAAAAGAGAAGGACGAAACGGATCGCAACAAAAGAGGAATAAGATAAACAGAAGGCAAACCCCGAGCGAAGTAATGCTGAGAAGGCAGTTCCGCAAGGGGTCAGAATTGAGGAGTGGGTTTTTTAGTGGGTAGTCAAGCCACTATGGCGAGTAGTCCCACACTCTCCAGAGCAATTTAGAGCACGTATGTGCACGTATGTTTAGAGGACGTACTTAAATGTATTTGACCCCTCCTCCCAAAAAAAAAAAAAGATGCTGGTGTAATGGCACTTGAGAAGCTCAGGGCACAACTCGATAACGAATGTAATATCATACCTCAATATTAAGGGAAACTCAATGTCGAAAAGGCTATCGTTCGACACACAATTACGTTGGACTACGTAGCGATTTTCTCCTCCCGAAAAAAAAATGCAGGTGCAATGCCACTTGGGAGGCTCTGGTGAGGTCAGGTCACATCATGATAACGAATCTAATATCAGAGTCCAAATTATCCTTACTCGTGTAAAACAAGGATAAATAGAACAAGGTGCCATTACATTACCTTGTGGAACAACCAACGCCTTGTTTTAAATCCTTGTTAATGAATTTCATTCAATGTAATATCAAAGGCATACCTCAATATTAAGAGAGACTCAGTGACGAAAAGGCTATCATTCGATCTACCCTTCAAAACACAACTGACCTGAATTAATTTCACTGAAGTAAAAAAGCCGAGAAGGCTATCAACAAGGCGCCATTACACTACCTTGCGGAACAACCAACGCCTAGTAAATTGAAATCCTTGTTTATGAGTTTCATTCAAGTTTATTAATATTTTTAACTTGATTAATAAGTATAAGTGTGCAAAGTTCGAAAATATTATAGGAAATAATTTATGCTAATGTTTATTTGATTTCAACTTGGTGCTCGTAACAATTTACAAATCTTACTTACGATCTATCACGATATTAGTCTTCATATAACTCACAAGATAATCAATATTTGGTAAACATAGTTGATCTGAATTCATTTGGCCTGAATATATTTGACAGAACAAGGTGCCATTAGACTACCTTGCGGAACAACCAACGCCTTGTAAATTTAAATCCTGATTTATGAATTTCATTCAATGTAATATCAGAGCCATGCCTCAATATTAAGGGAGACTTAATGACGAGAAGGCTATCAACAAGGTGCCATTACACTACCTTGCGGAACAACCAACGCCTTGTAAATTTAAAGTCCTGATTTATGAATTTCATTCAATGTAATATCAGAGCCATGCCTCAATATTAAGGGAGACTTAATGACGAGAAGGCTATCAACAAGGTGCCATTACACTACCTTGCGGAACAACCAACGCCTAGTAAATTGAAATCCTTGTTTATGAGTTTCATTCAAGTTTATTCATATTTTTAACTTGATTAATAAGTGTGCAAAGTTCGAAAATATTATAGGAAATAATTTATGCAAATGTTTATTTTGTTTCAACTTGGTCCTCGTAACAATTTTCAAATCTTACTTACGATCTATCACGATGTTAGTCTATATATAACTCACAAGATAATCAATATTTGGTAAACATAGTTGATCTGAATTCATTTGGCCCGAATATGTTTGACAGAACAAGGTGCCATTAGACTACCTTGCGGAACAACCAACGCCTTGTAAATTTAAATCCTGATTTATGAATTTCATTCAATGTAATATCAGAGCCATGCCTCAATATTAAGGGAGACTTAATGACGAGAAGGCTATCAACAAGGTGCCATTACACTACCTTGCGGAACAACCAACGCCTTGTAAATTTAAATCCTGGTTTATGAATTTCATTCAATGTAATATCAGAGCCATGCCTCAATATTAAGGGAGACTTAATGACGAGAAGGCTATCAACAAGGTGCCATTACACTACCTTGCGGAACAACCAACGCCTTGTAAATTTAAACCCTGGTTTATGAATTTCATTCAATGTAATATCAGAGCCATGCCTCAATATTAAGGGAGACTTAATGGCGAGAAGGCTATGAACAAGGTGCCATTACTCTACCTTGCGGAACAACCAACGCCTTATAAATTTAAATCCTGGTTTATGAATTTCATTCAATGTAATATCAGAGCCATGCCTCAATATTAAGCGAGACTTAATGACGAGAAGGCTATCAACAAGGTGCCATTACACTACCTTGCGGAACAACCAACGCCTTGTAAATTTAAACCCTGGTTTATGAATTTCATTCAATGTAATATCAGAGCCATGCCTCAATATTAAGGGAGACTTAATGACGAGAAGGCTATCAACAAGGTGCCATTACACTACCTTGCGGAACAACCAACGCCTTGTAAATTTAAATTCTTCTTTATGAATTTCATTCAATGTAATATCAGAGCCATGCCTCAATATTAAGGGAGACTTAATGACGAGAAGGTTATCAACAAGGTGCCATTACACTACCTTGCGGAACAACCAACGCCTTGTAAATTTAAATCCTGGTTTATGAGTTTCATTCAATGTAATATCAGAGCCATGCCTCAATATTAAGGGAGACTTAATGACGAGAAGGCTATCAACAAGGTGCCATTACTCTACCTTGCGGAACAACCTACGCCTTGTAAATTTAAATCCTGGTTTATGAATTTCATTCAATGTAATATCAGAGCCATGCCTCAATATTAAGGGAGACTTAATGACGAGAAGGCTATCAACAAGGTGCCATTACACTACCTTGCGGAACAACCAACGCCTTGTAAATTTAAATCCTGGTTTATGAATTTCATTCAATGTAATATCAGAGCCATGCCTCAATATTAAGGACTCAATGACGAAAAGGCTATTATTCGATCTACCCTTCAAAACACAACTGACCTGAATTAATTTCACTGAAGTAAGCTAAGCTGGTTATATCTATTATATAATTTAATTTTAACCGCAGTATATAATTGTAATGCAGATTCTTAATTTGAACAAACAAAATATTCAGTTGCCTCTAGACAAACAACTTTCTCCTCAAGTATCCAGCATGTTATTTCGCTAAGTGCCTCAAAAACTTTCCGAAAACGCTCTTGAAACGCTGATTACGTTTTAAAAAAAAAACGTTTTTACGTTTTTACGTTTTTTTTTTTTTTTTTTTTTTTTTTTTTTTTTTTTTTTTAACGTTCTTACCCTTATATATTTCTAGTCTACATCCAAGTATTAAATTTATTATGTTTGCTGCCGCAGTCTGTTGTGATTACTGTAAACAAATTAAACATAATTTAGCCTTAGATGTTACGAGACTAAACTTCCTACTCTGTAAACCATCGGAAAATATAAACATTTTGAATGTAAACGTTTAACAGTTTCGTTTTACACAAACATTCTCGCTGTAAACATAAACACGTTTTATTTGTTTGTTGCAGGACTTGACAGTCACCGATGACACAGTTTTGGAAGAGCACAACGAAGATCCTGCGTTGGTGCAGATGAGACTTATCGGAGATGGAGGTAAATTTGTTTAAGAATATTTCGTTTAAAAAAAAAATTTATATAAATTCAAGCAATTTACATTTAAATTGAACCGTTTTATATATACGCGTGCGCACATTTTAAAAGGTTAATATTATCGTGTCGAACAGAAGCAGAAGTTAATTATTAAAGAATCTTTGTTAGTTGTTTTGAAACTATTTTGTTGTATCGGCTGCCCTTAGACATCCGGGTATTGTGCTTTGATTCTGTAAACTAGGTCAAAACACTCGCATAAATTTATGTGCGCCGTGGAAACTTCTCGTGTGTCTGTGCGAGTGTTTATAAACGACGACCTTGTTGTTCATAACATAAACGCCGTAAAATGCCATCAATATTATCGCGTTTTGTTTTGAACGATATTGGAGTTCATCGCAAGAGTCCACAGCAATAATGAGCGCGACGGTCGACCTTCGATAACCTTGCACGCATTTATTAAAGCAGGATGGACTATTTTGTATGTTATCGTCGCGTTTGTAATACATCAATCGAGCGATACGAGGCGAAATGTTTGCGTTGTGGGAGTCGGAACGGGTTCGCCGGCCCGTTTCGTTCAAAGTCATTGGACTGGTCTTACATTTGCCCTCGCCACAATTGATTCATAAAGCTTTTATAATATGCAAATTTTATATCAAATGCGGATTTTCTTTCAGCTCGCTTATCCTCAATAATATTTTTGTTTAAACATACAAAATATTAAAGTAAACATACAGTAATGTAGGTAAATTAATATTAATCGTCGTGTTGTTTCGTTTATTTCTCGAATTAATAAGATAAGATAGCACTATCAACGAATTATAATGTTTTGACAAAATTGATCGTATCTATGTTTTGTGCAGGAAGTTGGATCGTTACCCCTATATCAAGTTTCAAGCATAAACAAAGCTTTTGATTGTGCTCCTCCTCAACTCATCTGTGTTTATCTCCATTTAAAAGCACTTTGTGCGCCAATAAAATCGTTACAGAAAGAAACTTGAAAATACAAATAATAACAAATTTATATAAAAAACCCAACGTAGTTGTGTTTTGAAGGGTAGATCGAACGATAGCCTTTTCGGCATTGAGTCTCCCTTAATATTGAGGTATGGCTCTGATATTACAATTATTATCGAGTTGTGCCCTGAGCCTCCCAAGCTTTTTTTTTTTTTTTTTTTTTTTGGTGAGATTAAATACATTTACGTACGCCCCCCAGTGTTCCAAATTGCTCTGGGGAGTGTGGGACTACTCGCCTCAGTGGCTTGACAACCCACTAAAAAACCCACTCCTCAATTCTAACCCCTTGCGGGACTGCCTTCTCAGCATTACTTCGCTCGGGGTTTGCCTTCTGTTTATCTTATTCCTCTTTTTTGCGATCCGTTTCGTCCTTGTCTTTTGCTATTATGACAGATGTCGCTAGCTTCTCCACTGCGTTCCAGCATTCTCTGCTTTGTAGCATTTTCTGGGGTCCCACTTTTTTTTCCATTTCCATCCTTTGTTTCGCCCATCTGGGGCAGTTGAAAACTGTATGGAGGCCATCATCCACCAGGTCCGGGCAGTACACACAATTTTCGGTCTCCCTCAGATGTCTGCGATAGAGGTATGCCATGAAGCTACCATGTCCGAGCAGCAGCTGCGAGAGAAAGTAATTTACTTCTCCGTATCCTCGTGTCACCTATGGTTCTATGAGTGGGATGATTCGTTTTGTCCACACCGCAGATCCGGTTTCCTGGTTCCATCTTGTCTGCCATTCGTGCATAGTGTCTTCTCTAATCCGACTACTGCTCGGGGAGTACCTTCTTAGCCTTTCTTTTGCCATTAGGTCTATTGGCATCAGCCCGGCAACTACCGACAGCGCTTCCACCGAGGCCGTCTTGTAGGAACTACATATCCGTTTTGCCAGCTGTCTCTGTATTCTTATTTTACTAATTTTTAATGCTTCTGGAAATTGTTCTTTCGGCAATTAATTATAATTAAATTTTAAAATTTAAATTTAGTCTTGTCTGTAAACACCACATAGGCAAGGCAAGGTTTTTTGCAAGGCAAGCATCCCATGGCATATTCTGCGATCACCAAGGACTGTATCTCCAATAAATATTAATAATTAAACTACATAACTATGGAATCAGAGGGAAAGTTTGGCCATTCGGACATAATAACTACAAATATTGGGGTCCCCCAAGGAAGCATTCTGGCGCCAACGTTTACTAATTATGTGACAACATAATACACCGATGCCATAAGCTTCAAAAAACTTACGCAAAATCTTCAACAAACATGGCGACGTAGATACAATTTTGAACTGCAACGCTTACTAAAAAAGCACTAAGAACCCATTATCGTAATCATCTATATCCTACCTATCATCCTAACATCGTAACCAGAGTCAAAATAATGCGGTTACAATGGGCAGGACATGTAGCAAGAACCCCGGGAAACAGCGTACCCAAGAGGCTATTAGCCGCCCAACTACAGGGAGGACGAAAAAGAGGCTGGCCAAAACTCAGATGGGAAGACGGAGTGACAGAAGACGCATCAAAGTTAGAGCTTCGATGGTGGAGAGGACTAGCACAAAACAAGGACGAATAGAGGAAGTAACTTTGGGAGGTCAGGACCCGCACAGGGCTGTAGCGCAACAGATGATGATGACGACATAAGCTTAATCTTCCGATCCGACACATATGGGACCAAACAACCGCCGGATTATAAGAAAAAATGGTGGGAAGGAAGGGCTCGAGCGGTCTCTAGGCCGCCGGATTACTGGACGTGTCGTTCGATTAACCAACGGCCGAATTACCAAGATTATACTGTAATGGTAAAGCCCATACTGCCTTAAAAATAAACAGAACACCAAAGTAGGGAAAGATGATTCGTTCTGGCGCCTCCTCACTCCTCACTCCTCGCCACAGAGTGGTCAGCTATAAAATTGATACTTCAGGGATTGATGTAGATAGCTTTATTGGTAAATTGAACAGCCGTTGAATGAGATTCCGTCTTCTATCAATCCACATTCCTTCCACTTTCCATCCACTTTTCATACACTTTCCGTCCACTTTCCATCCACTCCGTCCACTTTCCGTCCACTTTCCGTCCGCTGCGTCCACTTTCCGTCCACGTTCCGTCCACCTTAATCAGCTTTTAAACAGCTTTTAATCAGCAATAAACAGCTTTAAACAGATTTCGATCAGCTTTAAACAGCTTTAGTCAGCTTTTAATCAGCAATAAACAGCTTTAAACAGCTTTCGATCAGCTTTAGTCAGCTTTTAATAAGCAATAAACAGCTTTATACATCTTTGAATCAGCTTTTAATCAGCTTGAAACAGCTTTTGGATGGAAAGTGGATGCAGTGGACGGAAAGTGGACGGAGTGGACGCAATGTGGATGGAAAGTGGAAGCAAAGTGGATGGATAGTATGAGCAATCTCGTACAACGGCTGTTCAATTTACCAATAAAGCTATCTACATCAGTCCCTGAACCATCCATTCTATAGCTGACCACTCTGTGGCGAGGAGTGAGGAGGCGCCAGAACGAATCATCTTTCCTTACTCACCAAGTATTTATTGGACGATTTTAATGAGATTTACACAATTTGATCATGTAAATGAACTGCATCTATGATAAAAAAATCAACTTAAAAACAAATGATTAAAAATTAATAATGTGTTGGGCCTCCACGATTTTCCAAGCACTCATTAACACGTCGGTGCATGCTAGAAATCAGACTACCAATATCGACATGGGGTATTTCATGACAAACTTCGTCAATTTGACCTCTAAGTTCCATTACAGTGTTAGCGGGCCGCTGTAACTTACTTATTCTAACGCCTTTCATATCCCAAACATTTTATATCGGCGATAGATGTGGAGAACGCGATGGCCAAGGTAACAAATTGATTTCTGCACACATCAAAAAACTGACTTGTAATGACCGCTGTCCGAGGCCGAGCATTATCTTGGGGTTCTGCAAGGCATTTACATAGGACACTAACACTGCCTGTAAAATGTTGTCAAAATACCGAATCGCGTTAAGACTTGCTACTAAAAAAACTAGAGGAGACCGACAAGACTACCATACGCTATCGTCCTACAAACCATAACTCCCTGTGTAAGGGCCGTATGTCTTTCAACAGCAAATTGTAAAATTCTGCGTTCACCGCGTCGACGTCTCACTATTCCGGGACCATTATGAGCCCATAAACAAAAACGAGACTCATCGGTGAAGATAATGTTAGTTCATGCATGGGTCCCATGTTGTCTTTCCCTGCAGCAATCAAGTCTTGCTCTGCGATGTTGCGGAGTAAGAGGTGATATGATTGTGGACGGTATCTAATACCAAAACTGCCGATTCTTCT
The DNA here is from genome assembly GCA_944588485.1 of Phosphuga atrata. Taxonomy (NCBI): domain Eukaryota; kingdom Metazoa; phylum Arthropoda; class Insecta; order Coleoptera; family Silphidae; genus Phosphuga; species Phosphuga atrata. The sequence goes on along the minus strand of OX155898.1, from coordinate 72,516,067 downwards.
GTAAACAGTAGAATACTCGTTGGCTATATAGAGCCAACGAGTCATTTCCCAATGCCCGCGACGTTGTAAATCTATCCCTTAAAGTTGTAAGACGAAGAGCTCGATCTTCACGTGGTGCTTCTTGGACGTCCTGATCCAAGTCTACCTCGATACTCCCTAGTATTCCTATACTCGGCCGCTGGACCGAGGCTAGAAGGCGAGAATGCTTCCTTGGGGGACCCAAGGAAGCTTTCTCGCCAAGGAAGACCCAAGTACGTTTTGGTGAGGAGTGGTAATGAAGTTGGCCAGTCGGAAATAATAATAACAAATTTTGGGGTCCCCCAAGGAAGTATTCTAGCGCCAACTTTTACTAATTATGTGAGAACATTATACGCCGACGATATAAACTTGATAGCCCATAATATAGTAGTAGTAAAGCCCATAATATAGTAATAAATAAACTACATAACTATGGAATCAGAGGGAAAGTTTCGAGATGGATTCAGTCTTATCACCTCTCAAACCAAAAACAGTTCGTTTCGTTGAGGAATGGTAATGAAATTGGCCAGTCGGACATAATAACTACAAGTGTTGGGGCCCCCCAAGGAAACGTTCTGCCGCCAACGTTGACTAATTATATGAGAACATTATACGCCGACAACTCAACCGCCGCGGTTTTTAATCGCGTGATTTTATGACTCAAGTAAGCTAATACAAGCGGCCTCACTTGCGGTTTTTTCTCGCGACTGATTTTTCCCATAGCGTACTGTATGTTTCTCGAAAATTTCGCGGTTATAGCGGTTACCGCTCGCGGGAAAAAAACCGTAGTGCGGCCTCGGCCTAAGTCTCATAGCACATAATATAGTAGTAGTAAAGCCCATAATATAGTAATAAATAAACTACGTAAACACGTAAACAGAGGGAACGTTTCGAGATGGATTCAATCCTATTACCTCTCAAACCGAAAACAGTACGTTTTGGTGAGTTGTTATGAAGTTGGCCAGTCTGACGTAATAACTACAAATGTTGGGTTCCCCCAAGGAAGCGTTATGGCTCCAACGTTGACTAATTAGGTGACAAGATTGAATTATGTGACAACAAGAACAGGTGACAACAAGATGTGACAACAATAACATTGTTTGACAAGCCTGCAATTTGCTGACGACCAAGTGATAATAGCAAGTGATGAAAGTGATATAGATTATATGTTAAAGAAATTGATAGAAGAGTATTCGGAATGGGGGTTAAACATGAATATGTCAAAAACAGAATATCTGCGTGTTGGTGAAGAAGGAGAAGACCAAGAACTGGAGTTGAGAAAGATTAAAAAATGTAGGGCATACTATCATCTCAGAAGAAGGAACAACAAAAAAGGCTATAGAAAATTGGCTTTGAAATTTGACTTGGGCAAGGGAAAAAGGCTATCTGCCTGTTAAATTCAATGTTGTGGTCAAATGAAATGAAACTAAAAACAAAAATGAGAATATATCACATCTATCGTAGAACCAATAACAACTTATGGTTCAGAATGTTGGCAAATTTCACAAGGGTGAAATTTGCCAACATATGCCAAAAAGTATAGAAGTAGTAGAAATGGACTTTCTACGAAGAGCATGTCCAACGTCCAAACTATATCGTGTAAAAAAAGAACATATAAGAAGACAGGCAAGGAGAGTCTACATACGGCATAGAAACACAGCAATTAAAGTGGTATGGACATATGTAAATGAGGACTGGAAGCAGATGGCCCAAGATAGCATTCCTATATGTAGCAAGAGCAAGGAGAAGAAGAGGCAGACCAGCAGTAAAATGGATAGATTGTATTGTGAAAATCATAAAAGATAGAGCCATAGAAGTAGGGGACTGGAGAGATAAGGAGAGATGGAAAAAAAAGTGCGGGATGCGGCAAAGGCTGTAGGAACCTCGCTCTAAAAAAAATGGAATCAGAGGGGAAGTTTCGAGATGGATTCACCTCTCAAACCGAATATAGTCCGTTTTGATATAGAGTGGTAATGAAGTTGGCCAGTCGGACATAATCACCACAAATCATGGGGTTCCCCGCAGAAGGTCGTCATAGGCGACATTCCAAAAGGATGGTCCTAAAAAAAACCTCGGCAGACAACCCACGCTCGCGTCAGTTCTCCCCCTCGCGGTACCTAATGGTTATGTCGCGCAGGTAGTCGGCAGTAAGCCTCAGCAATATCTCCGGTACTTCCCACCCTGCTAGGGCCTCGAGGACGAACCACCATTATACTGTGTTGAAGGCATTGGCGACGTCACACGAGCACACAATCCCTTCTGGTACGGTACGGTCCGCTGTTGCCCCCCTCCGCGACACAAAGGATAGCCCGGATGGCATCCTCCGTCCCAACCCCTTTCCGAAAGCGGAAGCTCCGGAGCAAGTCCGCCCCTTGCTCTATAACTGCTTGTAGGTGCCATAGGAGAACAGATCGGTCTGTACGCATTAAGCGTCGAGAGATCCTAACCCGACTTTGGAATAAGAGCCAAAATGGCCTTCTTCCAACATCTAGGAAACACTCCCTCTTCCAGACATCTGTTGCAGACGTCCCCAAGTCCTTCTATCCCCCCGCTGCTGCCAGGCGGAACAGCTCGTTAATCGAAAATAGTCCGTTTTGGTGAAGAGTGGTAATGAAGTTGGCCAATCGGACATAATAACTACAAATGTTGGGGTTCCTCAAGGAAGCATTCTGTCGACTAATTATGTGACAAAATGTGACGCCGACGACATAGGATCCATTGTGTTGAGGAACAAAATCGTCGAGAATATGCAACATGCGAAGATACTATTAGAATCGCTAAATGAATGATTCTCCACAAACTCCCTGCAGTTCATTAAAAACGAAACAGAGTACATGGTATTTAACCCCTAATCACCTGACATCTCAGACCCAAAGTAGCAGTAATTTTCTCACCTGAGACGTATTGCAGGTGGTTAAGGGTTAAAACAAGAAGTGGTATTTAGAACAAGAAGCAAGAAGTGCTTATATCGACGATCTTGGCCTAGAAATGCGAAACCACACACATGCGAAGATCAATAGAGGCAGGCGTGTCAAATTTCTGGAGATTTATTTAAAGGAACACCTTAAATGGGAAACTACGACAAAGAGTATCTGTTGGGCACAACATAAGAAGGTTTTCCGAACGAATATTCTGAAGAAAATGTTAACCCGAGACCGCACTACGGTTTTTTTTTCGCGAGTGGTAAACGCTATAACCGCGAAACCGCTCGAGAAACAACCAGTACGCTATGGGAAAAATCAGTCGCGGAAAAAAAACTGCAAGGGGCTGCAAGGCCCCTTGTAAAAGTCCGTGATTGGAAAACAACAGAAAACGGCAGAAAATACGGGAGGCCCAGGTTCATATGGGACTGTAGCGCCACAAAGAAGAAGAAGAGTCCCATTGTATTAGCTTACTTGAGTCACAAAATCACGCGATTAAAAACCGCGGCGCTTTAGCCGTAGTAACAGAGAAGATTAAAGTGGTATTATACAGAGGTGCTGTCTTACGGCATTATTCTATGGGAAGCTTAGTCACAAATGGAATGCATACAAATTGCACAAGTAAGAATTATTGGAAACAAGAGTACATAATCTTCTAAACCTCACTCTTCAACAAGATTAGAATTCAATTCTTAGTCCATATGGAAACTACGTAATGCACGTAAAAGGTTCCAGCAGCGAAATAGGTTTAAAAAAAAAAAAACAAGATAAAAATAATTACAATACAAGAAGAAGAAAGACTAGAAGAACCGAAAATAGAAACTTTGCCCTCTGTAGCCAAGATGTAGAAAATAAAGAGATCGATATCTATAATAATCCTTCAACAATTGTTGATTTGCTAGTATCAAATACAATTCAGTTGATGAATTTATTTGTTATAAAATTGTTAATTAATCTTACACTATTTTCGACGCATCCTGTAGATGCTTGTATCTCAATTGGGAAATAAAGATTTTGAATTTGACTAGACAGATAAGGCTAGACAGACAAGGCTAGAGAGACAAGACTAAACAGACAAGACTAGACAGACAGACGAGACTAGACAGACAAGACTAGACAGACAAGACTAGACAGACAAGACTAGACAGACAAGACTAGACAGACAAGACTAGACAGACAAGACTAGACAGACAAGACTAGACAGACAAGACTAGACAGACAAGACTAGACAGACAAGACTAGACAGACAAGACTAGACAGACAAGACTAGACAGACAAGACTAGACAGACAAGACTAGACAGACAAGACTAGACAGACAAGACTAGACAGACAAGACTAGACAGACAAGACTAGACAGACAAGACTAGACAGACAAGACTAGACAGACAAGACTAGAAACAGACAAGACTAGACAGACAAGACTAGACAGACAAGACTAGACAGACAAGACTAGACAGACAAGACTAGAAACAGACAAGACTAGACAGACAAGACTAGACAGACAAGACTAGACAGACAAGACTAGACAGACAAGACTAGACAGACAAGACTAGACAGACAAGACTAGACAGACAAGACTAGACAGACAAGACTAGACAGACAAGACTAGACAGACAAGACTAGACAGACAAGACTAGACAGACAAGACTAGACAGACAAGACTAGACAGACAAGACTAGACAGACAAGACTAGACAGACAAGACTAGACAGACAAGACTAGACAGACATGACTAGACAGACAAGACTAGACAGACAAGACTAGACAGACAAGACTAGACAGACAAGACTAGACAGACAAGACTAGACAGACAAGACTAGACAGACAAGACTAGACAGACAAGACTAGACAGACAAGACTAGACAGACAAGACTAGACAGACAATAAAAAATCTAATTAAAACAAATTTTTTAATATCAATAGCGAATTTTGTAATTATCCTGCTATTTTGCATGAATTTATTTGAAAGGTATTTAGGCTGAACATCCCCTAAAAAATGTCGAGGGGATTGCACGATGAGGGTGCTCTTCGCTCTATTGTGACTCATAAAAATTACCTTTTCATCAACAAACATTATTCATGCAACCCTCTATGAAATCATTTTGTTTTATTAAAAAAAAAATGTTTACTTTTAGAAAGAATCCATTGAAGCTTAACTGCAACAAATTGAAATTATTTGGAACAGACATTACGAGGAGAAAGTCCGAATTGATATTTCGACATATTTTACAAAATACAACGATCTTAAAACAAACGGAACATATAAATCGAACCTTAAGGAACCCGTACCAAATTTTGGAAATTTGCGATTCCAAACGTGTCCTGAATATGGAACCTTGAAGAGCAATCCAAGTTTTTTAAAAATCGCGACTCAAATACTCTCCTTGTTATAGAACCTTGAGGAAGCAATACCAAATTTTAGAAATTCGCGATGGCAAGTTTGTCCCGAATATGGAACCTTGAAGGACAATCCAAGTTTTTTATAAATCGCGACTCAAATATTGTCCTTGTTATAGAAGCTTGAGGAAGGAGTACCAAATTTTCAAAATTCGCGATGACGAATTTGTCCTGAATATGGAACCTTGAAGGACAATCCAAGTTTTTTAAAAATCGGCACTCAAATTTTGTCCGTATTATCGAGCCTTGAGGAAGCATTTCCAAATTTTGGAAATTTGCAATTCTAGGTGTGTCCTGATTATAGAACCTTGAGGAACAAATCCAAGTTGTTTTAAAAATAACGACTCATATTTTGTCCCTATTATAAAACCTTGAGGAACCAATTTTTGGTTTGTCTAAATTAACATGTTTGCGACAAGTTAGACTAATTTATGTAGACTAACTAAACTAGTTAAGGTAGATTTAGGAAAGTTTGTGGATTTATAGCTGAGGATTCAAGCTACAAATTCCTGAGGATTTCTTTAAATTGAGTCTGTTCATCTGTCTGTATCAGAGTTTCAAAATCTGTGATTTGTTTAAATTAACATGTTTGGGACAAGCTGGACTAATTTACGTAGACCAACTAAACTAGTTAAGTTAGATTTAGGAAAATTTGTTTGTTTATAGCTGAGGATTCAAGCTACAAATTCCTGAAAATTTCAATAAATTCCGTCTGTTCGTCTGTCTGTGACAGGGTTTCAAAATCTGTGATTTGTTTAAATTAACATGTTTGGGACAAGCTAGACTGATTTACGTAGACTAACTGAACTAGTTAAGCTAGATTTAGGACAATTTGTGGATTTATAGCTCAGGATTCAAGCTACAAATTTCTAAAAGTTTCGTCAAATTCGGTCTGTTCGTCGGTCTGTGGCAGAGTTTCAAAATTGGTGGTTTGTCTAAATTAACATGTTTGCGACAAGCTAGACTAATTTACGTAGACCAACTAAACTAGTTGAGGCAGATTTAGGAAAATTTGTGAGTTTATAGCTGAGGATTTAAGCTACAAACTACTGAAAGTTTCATTAAATTCGGTCTGTTCGTCTCTTTGTGGCAGAGTTTCAAAATCTGTGATTTGTGGCCAACGAATATGGAAGCTTGAAGGACAATCCAAGGTTTTTAATAATCACGACTCAAATTGTATCCTTATTATAAAACCTTCAGGAACCAATGACAAATTTTCGAAATTCGCGATTCTAACGTTGTCACGAATATGGAACCTTGAATTTTTTTTTAATCGGGACTCAACTTTTGTCCTTATCATCGAACCTTGAGGAACCTGTACCAAATTTTGGAAATTCGCGATTCTAAACGTGTCCTAAATATGTAACCTTGAAGGACAAACCAAGATTTTTAAAAATCGCAGCTCAAATTTTGTGCGTAGTATCGAAGCAATTCCAAATTTTGGAAATTCGCATTTCTAGATGTGTCCTGATCATAGAACCTTGAAGAACCAATCCAAGTTTTTTTCTAAAATCTCGACTCAAATTTTATCTTTATTATCGAACCTTGAGGAAGCCAATTCAAAATTTTGGAAACTTGCGGTTCTAAATGTGTTCCGATTATAGAACCTTGAAGACCCAATCCAAGTTTTTTTTTCAAATCACGACTCAAAATTTGTCCATATTATAGAACCTTGAGGAACCCATGGTAAACTTTTGAAATTCGCGATTCTAAACTTGTCCTGAATATGGAACCTTGAAGGACAATCCAAGATTTTTAAAAATCGCGGCTCAAATTTTGTTCGTAGTATCGAACCTTGGGGAAGCAATTAAAAATTTTGGAAATTCGCGATTCTAGATGTGTCCTGATTATAGAACCTTGAAGAACCAATCCAAGTTTTTTTCTAAAATCTCGACTTAAATTTTGTCTTTATTATCGAACCTTGAGGAAGCAATTCAAAATTTTGGAAACTCGCGGTTCTAGATGTGTTCCGATTATAGAACCTTGAAGACCCAATCCAAGTTTTTTTAAAATCACGACTCAAAGTTTGTCCTTATTATAGAACCTTGAGGAATCCATGATAAACTTTGGAAATTCGCGATTCTAAACTTGTCCTGAATATGGAACCTTGAAGAACTAATTCAAGTAGTTTTAAAAATCGCTATTTAAATTTAGTCCTTGTTATAGAACCTTGAGGAACCTGTACCAAATTTTGGAAATTCGCGATTCTAAACGTGTCCTAAATATGTAACCTTGAAGGACAATCCAAGATTTTTAAAAATCGCAGCTCAAATTTTGTGCGTAGTATCGAAGCAATTCCAAATTTTGGAATTTCGAATTTCTAGATGTGTCCTGATTATAGAACCTTGAAGAACCAATCCAAGTTTTTTTCTAAAATCTCGACTCAAATATTGTCTTTATTATCGAACCTTGGGGAAGCAATTCAAAATTTTGGAAACTCGCGGTTCCAGATGTGTTCCGATTATAGAACCTTGAAGACCCAATCCAAGTTTTTTTTAAAATCACGACTCAAAGTTTGTCCTTATTATAGAACCTTGAGGAACCCATGATAAACTTTGGAAATTCGAGATTCTAAACTTGTCCTGAATATGGAACCTTGAAGAACCAATTCAAGTAGTTTTAAAAATCGCTACTTAAATTTAGTCCTTATTATAGAACCTTGAGGAACCTGTACCAAATTTTGGAAATTCGCGTTTATAAACTTGTCCTGAATATGGAACCTTGAGGAACCAATCCAAGTTGTTTTAAAAATCGCTACTTAAATTTAGTCCTTATTATAGAACCTTGAGGAACCTGAACCAAATTTTGGAAATTCGCGATTCTAAACGTGTCCTAAATATGGAACCTTGAAGGACAATCCAAGATTTTAAAAAAATCGCGACCCAAAAATATTCAGCCTTTCCGGAGCTTTATAACAATTATTGAGTCTTTTCGGGACTACCACAATAATCCGTGATGGTTTTATAACGCAACACCTTGTAAATCTTAACTTTACATTTAATGAAATAATCTTTGTCGTGTTTGTAATTGAGCTGAAAATATGTTTTAGCTTAAAATGCACTGAAATTAAAAATAAGTCACATTCCTCGAATTCCGCGAACGTTAAAACATTTTCCGTTCTTGTACAAAAATAAATACCGGGCGTGTTTAAAGCATCTCCCGGGATTGTTTGCCTTTTGTTCGCTGCGAACGAAGAGCGAGAGAGCGCAAAATGTGCGGTTGTTGTGCACCTCGTCGCCATTCTTTGTGTGTAATGCGCTATTTTGTTTGCAGTTGTGGAATCGATCATGCGAGGCGAGAACGTGGGCATCACCCCCCGCAGGTCCAGATCAGCGGTACTGCAAGCCCAACATCTTCAACAGCCGGTATGTACAATACCCATTATGATAATTATTGCGAATTTTTTAAATGACTTTTTATAAAAACTTTATATAAAAAAACCTCTTTATATAGCTTATATGGCCGAAAGATCATCCCATTATGATAATTATTGCGTATTTGTAAGTTTTCCTTTATATGTCCGAAAGATCATTAAATAATTTTCAGATTTGCATTAACATAAAACCGCGAGAAAGTTGTTTAGAATATTGAACATGTGTCCGTGCAGTCGTTTTCTAGCACACACCTATAACAGTATTGCACCTATACAATTATACGATAATTTGGCGCCCGGTTGATGACCTTTCTTTGTCCTCCAAACGACGCACCGTTACACCTGTTAGATTACATTCGGGTTTATAGCAGCGACTTCTGCCGAGCGCGCGCAGGTTTATTAGATTGTTAGGGCCTTTCTTTATGTACCTGAATGCGGGGATGCCCTAACCCGAAGACCGCACGTCGTGCTTCAAAGATTTGTGGTTATTTCTTATCCCGACGTTCGGAGAAATGCTAATATTTTTTTCAGTGCGCGTAACATAAAACAAACTTACGCAAAAAACGAGGAGATTAGTGGGGATGTTAAATTATTGCTGGGCTCACCAGACAAATAACAGCCATGCCCCAAAGGTTTCAAGTTGAAAATCGATTATTCCGCAAAACAATTTGTTTTGATGCAATAACAGCGTTTTCATCCACAAATTTGCGTTTTATATACTTGACTAAAGAGAGAAGACTAGAAGACACACACGTGCGTTTAGTTTACGATTCGCTGATTGATTGAGAGCTGCAGCAGATATTAATTTCAACACCTACACCAAACCATTTAAACTCATGTAAATTGAGAAACGAAATGCAAAGAAGGGAAAAATTTTGCATTTCATATTTTGTACTTTTGTGCCTAAACCGAATGATTTAACTAAATTTGCAAAAAATACTTTTTTGTAGACATCGACGTCCTACATATGAAGATCTGAGTTACAATTTTCTATTTTGAAGCGTTTAGGAGATATTGGCAAAAAACCTTTGAAGCAAAAATAATTCTCTACGCCGCCCCCATTGGAGGCGGAGCGTTCAAATTTAGTCAAAGGGGGCTTCTTGTGGATATCCACATTCAATAAAAGTTTCATTGAAATCATTCTAGGATATACATTTTCTCGCAATTTAAAAAAAATTAAATTACTTGGATGGTGTTGAGATTCAGGTTGAATGTTTAGATTTTGATGCAGATTGTTATTCTGGAAATTTTGTGGAAATCCGTCCGTCCGTTCCAAAGTTACACCGGAAAAACTGTTAAACAATCGAGAACTAGGCAATAAAAGTGGCGATAACTCTGGTGTTTTTGGATCTTTTTTCATACGATTTTCATAGATCGGTTCAGACTTGAGTGGGAATTTGAAAAAAGGCTAAACATTGCGTTTTAACAAAAACATTAAAATTGGTTGGATGGTGTTAAGATTCGGGCAAAATGTTTAGATTTTGATGCAGATTGTTATATTGGAAATTTTGTTGATATCCGTCCCTCCGTTCCAAAGTTACACCGGAAAAACTGTTAAACAATCGACAACTAGGCAATAAAAGTGTCAATAACTCGGGTATTTTTGAATATTTTTTCATGCGATTTTCACAGTTAGGTTCAGAATTGAATGGGAATTTGTGAATAGGCAAAAAATTGCGTTTTAATAAAAAAAATTAAATTGCTTGGATTGTATTGAAATTCGGTCAAAATCTTTAGATTTTGATGCAGATTGTAATTCCGAAAATTTTGTTGAGATCCGTCCGTCCGTTCCAAAGTTATGCCCGAAAAACTGATAAACAATCGACAACTAGTCGAATTTTAGGCAATATTTCGGTTATTTTCGGGCGGATTTCGATTTTTTTACAGGTTCGTTCAGAAAACTCGGAAGCGGAACACACAAGCGAGTAGTTATTGTAAATCTATAACGTTTTTAGTTACGTATTAACAAAAAACTTTAAATTAGTTGGATGGTGTTGAGATTCAGGTTGAATGTTTAAATTTTGATGCAGATTGTTATTCTGAAAATTTTGTTGAAATCCGTCCGTCCGTTCCAAAGTTACACCGGAAAAACTGTTAAACAGTCGAGAACTAGGCAATAAAAGTCGCGATTACTCTGGTGTTTTTGGATCTTTTTTCATGCGATTTTCATAGATCGGTTCAGAATTGAGTGGGAATTTGAAAAAAGGCAAAACATTGCGTTTTAACAAAAACATTAAAATTGGTTGGATGGTGTTAAGATTCGGGCAAAATGTTTAGATTTTGATGCAGATTGTTATATTGGAAATTTTGTTGATATCCGTCCCTCCGTTCCAAAGTTACACCGGAAAAACTGATAAACAATCGACAACTAGGCAATAAAAGTGTCAATAACTCGGGTATTTTTGAATATTTTTTCATGCGATTTTCACAGTTAGGTTCAGAATTGAATGAGAATTTGTGAATAGGCAAAAAATTGCGTTTTAATAAAAAAATTTAAATTGCTTGGATTGTATTGAAATTCGGTCAAAATCTTTTGATTTTGATGCAGATTGTAATTCTGAAAATTTTGTTGAGATCCGTCCGTCCGTTCCAAAGTTCTGCCCGAAAAACTGATAAACAATCAACAACTAGTCGAGTTTTAGGCAATATTTCGGTTATTTTCGGGCGCATTTTGATTTTTTTACAGGTTCGTTCAGAAAAGTCGGAAGCGGAACACACAAGCGAGTAATTATTGTAAATCTATAACGTTTTTAGTTACGTATTAACAAAAAACTTTAAATTAGTTGGATGGTGTTGAGATTCAGGTTGAATGTTTAGATTTGATGCAGATTGTTATTCTGAAAATTTTGTTGAAATCCGTCCGTCCGTTCCAAAGTTACACCGGAAAAACTGTTAAACAAGCAAGAACTAGGCAATAAAAGTGGCGATAACTCTGGTGTTTTTGGATATTTTTTCATGCGATTTTCATAGATCGGTTCAGAATTGAGTGGGAATTTAAAAAAGGCTAAACATTGCGTTTTAACAAAAAAATTAAAATTGGTTGGATGGTGTTAAGACTCGGGCAAAATGTTTAGATTTTGATGCAGATTGTTATATTGGAAATTTTGTTGATATATGTCCCTCCGTTCCAAAGTTACACCGGAAAAACTGTTAAACAATCGACAACTAGGCAATAAAAGTGTCAATAACTCGGGTATTTTTGGATATTTTTTCATGCGATTTTCACAGTTAGGTTCAGAATTGAATGGGAATTTGTGAATAGGCAAAAAATTGCGTTTTAACAAAAAAAAAAAAAATTGGTTGGATGGTGTTAAGATTCGGGAAAAAAGTTTAGATTTTGATGGAGATTGTTATATTGGAAATTTTGTTGATATCCGTCCATCCGTTCCAAAGTTACACCGGAAAAACTGTTAAACAATCGAGAACTAGGCAATAAAAGTGGCGATAACTCTGGTGTTTTTGGATATCTTTTCATGCGATTTTCATAGATCGGTTCAGAATTGAGTGGGAATTTGAAAAAAGGCTAAACATTGCGTTTTAACAAAAAAAAAAAAAATTGGTTGGATGGTGTTAAGATTCGGGCAAAATGTTTAGATTGTGATGCAGATTGTTATTCTGGAAATTTTGTTGAAATCCGTACGTCCGTTCCAAAGTTACACCAGAAAAACTGTTTAACAATCGAGAACTAGGCAATAAAAGTGTCAATAACTCGGGTATTTTTGGATATTTTTTCATGCGATTTTCACAGTTAGGTTCAGAATTGAATGAGAATTTGTGAATAGGCAAAAAATTGCGTTTTAATAAAAAAAATTAAATTGCTTGGATTGTATTGAAATTCGGTCAATATCTTTAGATTTTGATGCAGATTGTAATTCTGAAAATTTTGTTGAGATCCGTCCGTCCGTTCCAAAGTTATGCCCGAAAAACTGATAAACAATCGACAACTAGTCGAGTTTTAGGCAATATTTCGGTTATTTTCGGGCGGATTTCGATTTTTTTTTACAGATTCGTTCAGAAAACTCTGCGGAACACACAAGCGAGTAGTTATTGTAAATCTATAACGTTTTTAGTTACGTATTAACAAAAATTTTTAAATTAGTTGGATGGTTTTGAGATTCAGGTTGAATGTTTAGATTTTAATGCAGATTGTTATTCTGAAAATTTTGTTGAAATCCGTCCGTCCGTTCCAAAGTTACACCGGAAAAACTGTTAAACAATCTAGAACTAGGCAATAAAAAGCGATAACTCTGGTGTTTTTGGATATTTTTTCATGCGATTTTCATAGATCGGTTCAGAATTGAGTGGGAATTTGAAAAAAGGCTAAACATTGCGTTTTAACAAAAAAATTAAAATTGGTTGGATGGTGTTAAGATTCGGACAAAATGTTTGGATTTTGATGCAGATTGTTATATTGAAAATTTTGCTGATATACGTCCCTCCGTTCCAAAGTTACATCGGAAAAACTGTTAAACAATCGACAACTAGGCAATAAAAGTGTCAATAACTCGGGTATTTTTGGATATTTTTTCATGCGATTTTCACAGTTAGGTTCAGAATTGAATGGAAATTTGTGAATAGGCAAAATATTGCGTTTTAACCAAAAAATTTAAATTGCTTGGATTGTATTGAAATTCGGTCAAAATCTTTAGATTTTGATGCAGATTGTAATTCTGAAAATTTTGTTGAGATCCGTCCGTCCGTTCCAAAGTTATGCCCGAAAAACTGATAAACAATCGACAACTAGTCGAGTTTTAGGCAATATTTCGGTTATTTTCGGGCGGATTTCGATTTTTTTTTACAGGTTCGTTCAGAAAATTCTGCGGAACAGACAAGCGAGTAGTTATTGTAAATCTATAACGTTTTTAGTTACGTATTAACAAAAAACTTTAAATTAGTTGGATGGTGTTGAGATTCAGGTTGAGTGTTTAGATTTTGATGCAGATTGTTATTCTGAAAATTTTGTTGAAATCCGTCCGTCCGTTCCAAAGTTACACCGGAAAAGCTGTTAAACAAACAAGAACTAGGCAATAAAAGTGGCGATAACTCGGGTGTTTTTGGATATTTTTTCATGCGATTTTCATAGATCGGTTCAGAATTGAGTGGGAATTTGTGAAAAGGCTAAAAATTGCGTTTTAACAAAAAAATTAGAATTGGTAGCATGGTGTTAAGATTCGGGCAAAATGTTTAGATTTTGATGCAGATTGTTATATTGGAAATTTTGTTGAAATCCGTCCCTCCGTTCCAAAGTTACACCGGAAAAACTGATAGACAATCGAGAACTAGGCAATAAAAGTGTCAATAACTCGGGTATTTTTGGATATTTTTTCATGCGATTTTTACAGTTAGGTTCAGAATTGAATGGGAATTTGTGAAAAGGCAAAAAGTTGCGTTTTAACAAAAAAAATTAAAATTGGTTGGATGGGGTTAAGATTCGGGAAAAAAGTTTAGATTTTGATGGAGATTGTTATATTGGAAATTTTGTTGATATCCGTCCATCCGTTCCAAAGTTACACCGGAAAAACTGTTAAACAATCGAGAACTAGGCAATAAAAGTGGCGATAACTCTGGTGTTTTTGGATATCTTTTCATGCGATTTTCATAGATCGGTTCAGAATTGAGTGGGAATTTGAAAAAATGCTAAACATTGCGTTTTAACAAAAAAAATAAAATTGGTTGGATGGTGTTAAGATTCGGGCAAAATGTTTAGATTGTGATGCAGATTGTTATTCTGAAAATTTTGTTGAAATCCGTTCGTCCGTTCCAAAGTTACACCAGAAAAACTGTTAAACAATCGAGAACTAGGCAATAAAAGTGTCAATATTATGATTTTCACAGTTAGGTTCAGAATTGAATGGGAATTTGTGAATAGGCAAAAAATTGCGTTTTAATAAAAAAAAAATTAATTGCTTGGACTGTATTGAAATTCGGTGAAAATGTTTAGATTTTGATGCAGATAAAAATTCTGAAAATTTTGTTGAGATCCGTCCTTCCGTTCCAAAGTTATGCCTGAAATACTGATAAACAATCGACAACTAGTCGAGTTTTAAGTAATATTTCGGTTATTTTCTGGCGGATTTCGAAATTTTTTTTACAGGTTCGTTCAGAAAACTCTGCGGAACACACAAACGAGTAGTTATTGTAAATCTATAAAGTTTTTAGTTACGTATTTGGGGCGTGTTTCCGTTTGTTGAGTGGTGAGCTTGACTTTTTTGGGTCGGGTGGGTTTGAGGATTCCTGTGACTTCGACGTCGACGGTGTACTGGATGCTCTTCGTCTCAGCGCGGTTGTTTAAGGCTTTAATGTCCTCGCCGCGGGTTAGAGTGGTCACTTTACGGACGATGCGGATGATGATGCGCTTGGTGCCGACTTCGCGAGGCCGACTCGTCTGCGTTGCTGCCCAAAACTTGGGTGGTCCATCTTGTACGCATGGATGAGGACGGAGCACTTAAAAGAATTAATAACTGGGTCCCAAAGGAAACAACAGCGAGATGAAGGCTAAGGAGAAGATGGAAAGCAAATATAGTTGGAAGAACTGAGAATAATGTGAGGTCGCAATTACGCTGCACTAGCCCAGCACCGGAAAAGATGGAAGGAAGTGGTAGCGCAAGAGTATGGAAGTGGTAGCAGAAGAGTATGGAAGAGGTAGCGCACTAGCTAGAGTAGCTATTAAACATAACTGAAATAGTTGTTTATGATACAAGTGTGTGAAGAAGGGCTTTTGTGCATGAGTTGCGAAGTTTAAATCTTCTCAGATATTTCCTTCTAGACCCTCCAACTCCACTAACCTTGACACTTCCGGTTTTGATTTTGAATTTTCCCGCGCACAGTGCAAGAACCGGAAATGGAGCGGCCGATTGTCAGAAACCCGGAAGTGGGAAACCCCTCATTCGGCGACCGGAAGTGGAAAATCGGAAACGGAAGACTTAGACTACATAGCGTGAAGTTACATAGACCTCGCACGTGGGGCTACATATACCTCACACTCTCATCTGTGAAAACAGAAAGTGGGAAACCGGAAACGGAAGTCGAAAGCAGACCTCACAGCGAGCGTGCGGTTACATAGACCTCACACGTGGGACTACATAAACCTCCCACCCAGCGTGGGGTTACATTGACCTCTCGTCAAAGGCCTAAATAGACCTCACACTCTCATGTGTGAAAACCGGAAGTGCGAAACCGGAAACGGAAGTCGAAAACGGAACGGGGCGCTGAACGTATGAGCACGTAGTAGCAGCTCTCAACATACATTAATATCAACACCTAGACCCGACAGAAAGTGGGAAACCGGAAACGGAAGTCGAAAGCAGACCTCTCAGCGAGCGTGGGGTTACATAGACCTCACACGTGGGACTACATAAACCTCCCACCCAGCGTGGGGTTACATTGACCTCTCGTGGGGCTAAATAGACCTCACACTCTCATGTGTGAAAACCGGAAGTGCGAAACCGGAAACGGAAGTCGAAAACGGAACGGGGCGCTGAACGTATGAGCACGTAGTAGCAGCTCTCAGCATACATTAATTTCAACACCTAGAACCGACCAGTTCAACATCATGAATTCCGACCAAAACCGAACGGAAAATTTCAAAATATTAAAAGATTGCGAGAAAATGTGGGATTTCAATTAAACTTTAACTGAATGTGGATATCAAAAAGCAGTACCCTTTGACTAAATTTGAACGCTCTGCCTCCAATGGGGGCGGCGTGGAGAATTATTTTAGCTTCAAAGGTTTTTTGCAAATACCGCCTAAACGCTTCAAAATAGAAAATTGTAACTCAGATCTTCATATGTAAAACGTCGGTGTCTACAAAAAAGTATTCTTTGCAAATTTAGTTAAATCATTCGGTTTAGTCACAAAAGTACAAAATATGAAATGCAAAAATTTTTCCCTTCTTGAAAAAAATAAATTTGTTACATCGAACATATTTTTCTTATTAAACAAAAACAAATTACTGTGGTAGTAGATAAAGTATAGTACATAACTCGAGTTGTAAGGCAATTACGTAATCACGGAATATAGTACATAACTCGAGTTGTAAGACAATTACGAACTCCCGGAATTATAAAGTCAAATAAAACTTAAATATATCTTTTCTGTCTATTTTGTCTTAACACACCCAATTTTTCGTTTTAATAGAAAACTATCAATTTTCATATTTCTAACATCGCCAGTATAGTACATAACTCGAGTTGTAAGACAATTACGTACTCGCGGAATTATAGTCAAATAAAACTTAAATATATCTTTTCAGTCTATTTTGCCTTAATACATCCAATTTTTCGTTTTAATAGAAAACTCAATTTTCACATCTCTAACATCTCCAGTATAGTAAATAACTCGAGTTGTAAGACAATTACGTACTCGCGGAATTATAAAGTCAAATAAAACTTAAATATATCTTTTCTGTATATTTTGTTTACAACACCCAATTTTTCGTTCTAATAGAAAACTACCAATTTTCGCATCTCCAACATCTCCAGTTTTTCATATTAAACATTTTCCAGTTTTTCAGTTTGAGTTGCACTAAGTTGTGTGGAATAGTTTAATCTAAAATTGCAAGTATTACACGCCTGTCCTATTTATGGTTCATCAGTCTAGTTCATAGTGCCGCAGTGCGCACAGCCGCGCTCAAAATAGATTACGTTGTATACACTTCTTGGATTTTGTTAAATTAAACAGACTCGGAGATTTGTAAACGAATATATGCCGGCTGCTCATTTTATTTAGAAAATCTGAAATCGTGAATATTAGTGAAACGGATACGTTCCTTGCGAGCTTTATAAAATGCAGTGATATCTTTTTCATATCTAGTAATAATTATTATCATTATTAATGCTCTAAAACAGAAAAGTTAAATTTAGATGTAAGTAACAATGTTTAAATATCCTACACTGACAATAGTATATTACGTCGTATTGATTGTCGTATATATACGTATGTATTCGTATATATATATACGTATGTTATATATTGTACGTCATATATATACGTGTAACGCATGTTGTATTGATTGTCGTATATATACGTATGTATTCGCATATATGTATATATATATATATATATACGTATGTTATATATTGTACGTCGTATATATACGTGCAACTCATGTTGTATTGATTGTCGTATATATACGTATGTATTCGTATATATATATACGTATGTTATATATTGTACGTCGTATATATACGTGTAACGCATGTTGTATTGATTGTCGTTTATATAAGTAAGTTGTATGTATTCGTATATATGCGTATGTTATATATTGTTTTGAATTGTCTGTTTAGGTTGGTCTAGTCTTGTCTAGTCTCGTCTGTTTAGTTTTATCTGCCAGGCATTATGAATGAATTGATTTTAAACTGGTACCACAATTCGCAATAAAAATCAAAGGATATTTTAGTGTTATAGTTGATTTTTTTATGCGCATGCGTCAATTTTTGGGGACTTCTTGACGTATAACCAGTGAAAATAACAAAATGTGCCCGAAACTTTCATATTCCCGCCTTTTAAAACTAGGTGGACGCGCATGCGCTTAACTAACCGCAAAAAGGTCTATTACAAACTTACTAAATTGTCTACGACAGGGTATGGAACGTACCAATGTGAATATTCCCGTGTAGAAAGCAGCCCGTTGGACGTCGAAGATGACCGCGTACTTGATCAAAGGCTTCTGGTACCAAGGAATCTTGAGTGATTTTACGCTGGTGCCACTTCGCAAATTCGCACTGCTCCTCGTCGTCACGTGCGAGTAAACCGACGCCGGTCTTGTTTTCGTAATTCATTTAACAATAAAAACCAAACTTAGGTTACCAAACTTAGAACAACCTAGAAAATGACATTTTGATTCCACGTAATATATTAGTACCATGCAAAGTTTAAGAAGAAAGTTATGGTGGTATCTAGTCTATATATTATCTATTTTTGGTACTAACCTGTGATAAAAACAGTGATAAAATTAAACCTTATTAATTATTTACAGGTACTAAATAGTACTACCATAACAAACTAGATCTTTTTAGAAGTACTAAGATTCTAGTAGAACCTTAGAACTTTATTAAATATCTAGTAGTAATATTTAAATTTATCAAAACTAGTCAGAAGTAATAAATAGTACTAGTCTAGTCTAAATAGTGCTAGCGTTGTATAAATAGTAACAGTATAGTCTAAATAGTACTACTGTAGTCTAAATAATACTATTCTAGTTTAAATAGTACTATATAGTTTGGTCTAAATAGTAGTAATCTAGTCTAAATAGTTCTAGTTTAGCTTAAATAGTGCTAGTCTAGTATAAATAGTACTAGTCTAGTCTAAATAGAACTAGCTTTGTCTTTATAGGAGCAGTCTAGTTTAAATAGTACAAGTCTAAATAGTACTGCTACAGTCTAAATATTTCTAGTCTAGTCAAATTAGTACTAGTCTAGTCTAAATAGTTCTAGTGTGGTCTAAATAGTTCTAGTCTAGTCTAAATAGTTTTAGTCTAGTCCACATAGTGGTAGTCTAGTCTAAATAGTAGTAGTCTAGTCTAAATAGTTCTAGTTTGGTCTAAATAGTAACAGTCTAGTTTAAATGGTACTAGTTTAGTCGTGTCTAAATAGTACTAGTTTAGTCTAAATGGTTCCAGTCTAGTCTAAATAGTTTTAGTCTAGTCTAAATAGTACTAGTCTAGTCAAAATAGTACTAGTCTGGTCTAAATAGTTTTAGTCTAGTCTAAATAGTAATAGTCTAGTCTAAATAGGAGAGGTCTAGTCTAAATAGTTCTAGTTTGTTCTAAATAGTAACAGTCTAGTTTAAATAGTACTAGTCTAGTCTAAATAGTACTAGGCTAGTCTAAATAGTTCTAGTTTAGCCTACACACTAGCCTATACTAGTCTAAATAGTACTAGTCTAGTCTAAATAGTTCTAGTCTAATCCAAATTTTACTAGTCTAGTCTAAATAGTTCTAATCTAAACTAAATATTGCTAGTCTAGTCTAAATAGTAGAAGTCTAGTTTAAATAGTTCTAGTTTAGCTTAAATAGAGCTAGTCTAGTATATACAGTACTAGTCTAGTCTAAATAGTACTAGCTTTGTCTTTATAGTAACAGTCTAGTTTAAATAGTACTAGTCTAGTGTAAATAGTACTGTTCCAGTCTAAATAGTTCTAGTGTGGTCTAAATAGTTCTAGTCTAGTCTAAATAGTTTTAGTCTAGTCCAAATAGTGGTAGCCGAGTCTAAATAGTAGTAGTCTAGTCTAAATAGTTCTAGTTTGGTCTAAATAGTAACAGTCTTATTTTAATTGGTACTTGTCTAGTCGTCTCTAGATAGTACTAGTTTAGTCTAAATGATTCCAGTCTAGTCTAAATAGTTTTAGTCTAGTCTAAATAGTACTAGTCTAGTCTAAATAGTACTAGTCTGGTCTAAATAGTTTTAGTCTAGTCTAAATAGTGCTAGTCTAGTCTAAATAGTTCTTGTTTGTTCTAAATAGTAACAGTCTAGTTTAAATAGTACTAGTCTAGTTTAAATAGTACTAGGCTAGTCTAAATAGTTCTAATTTAGCCTACACACTAGCCTATACTAGTCTAAATAGTACTAGTCTAGTCTAAATAGTTCTAATCTAATCCAAATTTTACTAGTCTAGTCTATATAGTTCTAATCTAAACTAAATATTGCTAGTCTAGTCTAAATAGTAGAAGTCTAGTTTATATAGTTCTAGTTTAGCTTAAATAGAGCTAGTCTAGTATATACAGTACTAGTCCAGACTAAATAGTACTAGCTTTGTCTTTATAGTAACAGTCTAGTTTAAATAGTACTAGTCTAGTGTAAATAGTACTGCTCCAGTCTAAATAGTTCTAGTGTGGTCTAAATAGTTCTAGTCTAGTCTAAATAGTTTTAGTCTAGTCCACATAGTGGTAGTCTAGTCTAAATAGTAGTAGTCTAGTCTAAATAGTTCTAGTTTGGTCTAAATAGTAACAGTCTAGTTTAAATGGTACTTGTCTAGTCGTCTCTAAATAGTACTAGTTTAGTCTAAATGGTTCCAGTCTAGTCTAAATAGTTTTAGTCTAGTCTAAATAGTACTAGTCTAGTCTAAATAGTACTAGTCTGGTCTAAATAGTTCTAGTCTAGTCTAAATAGTTTTAGTCTAGTCCAAATAGTGGTAGTCTAGTCTAAATAGTAGTAGTCTAGTCTAAATAGTACTAATCTGGTTTAAATAGTGCTAGTCTAGTCTAAATAGTGCTAGTCTAGTCTAAATAGGAGAGGTCTAGTCTAAATAGTTCTAGTGTGGTCTAAATAGTAGCAATCTAGTTTAAATAGTACTAGTCTTGTCTAAATAGTACTAGGCTAGTCTAAATAGTTCTAGTCTAGCCTATACACTAGCCTATACTTGTCTATTCTAGTCTAAATAGTACTAGTCTAGTGTAAATAGTTCTAGTCTAATCCAAATTTTACTAGTCTAGTCTAAATAGTTTGATTCTAAACTAAATATTGCTAGTCTAGTCTAAATAGTAGAAGTCTAGTCTAAATAGTTCTAGTTTGGTCTAAATAGTAACAGTGTAGTTTAATTAGTACTAGTCTAGTTTAAATAGTTCTAGTCTAGTCTAAAGAGTACTAGTCTAGTCTAAATAGTTCTAGTCTAGCCTAAATGGTTCTAGTTTAGTCTAAATAGTACTAGCCTTGTCTAAATAGTAACAGTGTAGTTTAAATTGTACTAGTCTATTCTAGTCTTAATAATACTAGGCCAGTCTAAATAGTTCTAATCTAAACTAAATATTGCTAGACTAGTCTAAATGGTAGAAGTCTAGTCTAAATAGTGCTAGTTTGGTCTAAATAGTAACAGTCTAGTTTAAATAGTACTAGCCTTGTATAAATAGTATTAGTCCAGTTTTAATAGTACTAGTCTAGTCTAAATAGATCTAGTCTAGTTTAAAAAGAATTATCTTTGTAGTATTAGCCTTGTCTAAATAGTAACAGTATAGTTTAAATGAGTACTAGTCTAGTTTAGTCTGAATAGGTCTTGTCTAGTCTAGAACTACTTTAAGAAGTACTACTCTAGAACTACTAGAACTACTCTAGAAGAAGACTAGAACTACTTGATGAGACTAGATCTAAGTAGTTCTAGTCTAGTCTAAATAGTACTAGCCTTGTATAAATAGTACAAGACTAGTACTATTTAGACTATACTAGAACTATTTAGACTACAGTAGTACTACTTAGGCTAGGCTCATTCTATTTAAACAAGGTTAGTACCATTAAGTCTAGACTAGTACTATGTAGACTAGACTAGAACTACATAGTACTCAGTAAGAACTCCAGTCTTAATAGTATTAGTCCAGTCTAAATAGAACTAGTCTAGACCAAATAGAATTATTTTTGTAGTACTAGTTTTGCTTAAATAGTAACAGTATAGTTTAAAATAGTACTAGTCTTGTTTAGTCTAAATACATCTTGTCCAGTCTAAATAGTACTACTCACGTCTAAATAGTTCTAGTCTAGTGTAAACGGTACTAGCCTTGTCTAAATAGTAAGAGTCTAGTCTAAGTAGTACAAGTCTAATATAAATATTTCTAGTCTAGTCTAAATAGTACAAGTCTAAATAGTACAAGTCTAATCTAAATATGTAGTTCTAGTCTAGTCTACATAATTCTAGTCTAGACTAAATGGTACTAACCTTGTTTAAATAGAAGGGGCCTAGTGTAACTAGTACTACTGTAGTCTAAATAGTACTAGTCTTGTATAAATAGTACTAGTCCAGTCTTAATAGTACTGGTCTAGTCTAAATAGAACTAGTCTAGTCTAAATAGAATTATCTTTGTAGTACTAGTGTTGCCTAAATAGTAACAGTATAGTTTAAAATAGTACTAGTCTAGTGTAGTCTAAATAGATCTTGTCTAGTCTAAATGGTACCAGTCTCGTCTAAATAGCGGAACAGTTACGCACGACCCGCGTAGCGGGTCGTGCGTAATTCCGCGAGTAATTCCAAATTACCTACGCGCAGAACAGTTACGCACTACCCACGTAGCGGGGAGTGTGTAATTCCGCGAGTAATTCCAAATTACGTACGGACAGAACAGTTAATTCCGCGAGTAATTTCAAATTACGTACGAGCAGAACAGTTACGCACGGTCCGCGTAGCAAGGAGTGCGTAATTCCGCGAATACTTCCAAATTACGTACCAGCAGAACAGTTACGCACTACCCGAGTAGCGGGGAGTGCGTAATTCCGCGAGTAATAACTACCCGCGCAGCGGGGACTCTGTAATTCCGCGAGTAATTCCAAATTACGTGAGAGCAGAACAGTTACGCACGACCCGCGTAGCGGGGAGTCCGTTATTCCGCGAGTAATAACTACCCGCGTAGCGGGGAGTGTGTAATTCCGCGAGTAATTCCACATTACGTTCCAGCAGAACAGTTACGCACTACCCGCGAAGCTTAATTCGGCGAGTAATTCCAAATTACGTACCAGCAGAATAGTTACGCACTACCCGCGTAGCGGGGAGTGTGTAATTCCGCTAGCAATTCCAAATTACGTACGAGGGAGTACGTAATTCCGCGAGCAATTCCAAATTATGTTCGAGCAGAACAGTTACGCACTACCCGCGTAGCGGGGAGTGTGTAATTCCGTGAGTAATTCCAAATTACGTACGAGCAGAACAGTTACGGTCGACCCGCGTAGCAGGTTGTTCGTAATTCCGCGAGTAATTCCAAATTACGTCCGAGGGAGTGCGTAATTACGCGATTAATTCCAAATTACGTGCGAGTAGAACAGTTACGCACGACCCGCGTAGCGGGGAGTCCGTTATTCCGCGAATAATTCAAAATTACGTTCCAGCAGAACAGTTACGCACTACCCGCGTAGCGTGGAGTGTGTAATTCCGCGAGTAATTCCAAATTACGTACGAGCAGAACAGTTACACACGACTGGCGTAGCAGGTAGTCCGTAATTCCGCGAGTAATTCCAAATTACGTACGAGGGAGTTCGCGAGTAATTCCGCGAGTAATTCCAAATTAGGTACGAGCAGAACAGTTACGCACGACCCGCGTGTATATGGTTAATAATGTATTATTAACCATTAATAATACATTATTAATGGTTACATCCCTTATTATTTAGAGCATACATTAATTTCAACACATACACCCGACAATTTAAACTCCTAAATTGAGAAACGAAATTCAAAGAAGGGAAAAAAAATTGCATTTGATATTTTGTACTTTTGTGACTAAACCGAATGATTTAACTAAATTTGCAAAGAATTCTTTTTTGTAGACACCGACGTCCTACATATGAGGATCTGAGTTACAATTTTCGATTTTGAAGCGTTTAGCAGATATTTGCAAAAAACCTTTGAAGCAAAAATAATTCTCCACGCCGCCCCCATTGCAGGCGGAGCGTTCGAATTCAGTCAAAGGGTACTTCTTGTGGATATCCACATTCAGTAAAAGTTTCATTGAAATCCTTCTAGGACAGCGGTGGCGAACCTATGGCACGCGTGCCTCACCTGACACGTGACAAAATTGTATTGGCACGCGGAATATTCCTCACGCGTGCCTTCTAAACTTATTAAACCTTCTACTTTTCTAAAACAAATTTTTAAGCTCAATCTATTTTTGTGCAACATCAAAGATGTAAAATACAAGACGTGTTATATTCAGGCTAATACGGTAAATGATTTTCACTATCAGAAATGTTAATTTACTGTGAAAGTTACCTCAGCATTTCAAAATTGGCACGTGGCCAAAAAAACGTGGCAAAAAAATGGCACGTGGCCGGAAAAAGGTTGGTTGGCCACCCCTGGTCTAGGTAATCTATTAAACTAGCTGCAGAGTCTCATATTTTGTACTTTTGTGACTAAACCGAATGATTTAAATAAATTTGCAAAGAATAATTTTTTGTAGACACCGACGTCCTACATATGAAGATCTGAGTTACAATTTTCTATTTTCAAGCGTTAAGCAGATATTTGCAAAAAAACATTGAAGCAAAAATAAGTCTCCACGCCGCCCCCATTGGAGGCAGAGCGTTCAAATTTAGTCAAAGGGTACTTCTTGTGGATATCCACATTCAGAAAAAGTTTCATTGAAATTCTTCTAGGACAGCGGTGGCGAACCTATGGCACGCGTGCCTCAGCTGACACGTGGGAAAATTGTATTGGCACGCGAAATATTTCTCACGCGTACCTTCTAAAGTAGAAGATTTAAGAAGTTTAAATCTTCTACTTATCTAAAACAAATTTTTAAGTTACACAATCTATTTTTGCGTAAAATATAAGACGTGTTATATTCAGGCTAATACGGTAAATGATTTTCACTATCAGAAATGTTCATTCATTGTGAAAGTTACCATGGCACGTCAGCATTTCAAAATCTGAAAATTTTAAAAAAATGGCACGGAGCCGGAAAAAGGTTGGTTGGCCACCCCTGGTCTAGGTAATCTATTAAACTAGCTGCAGAGCTTCAAACTTTACATATATTCTTTAGGAATTTGGAGTCCTTGATTTCTATTTGTGAACTGGATTGAGTAAATGGCTCAAATTTAGTGTAGGTATTAAGAATTAGTGAGTTTTGAAAACTAAAATGGGCTACTTTAAAGCTGGCGAATCTATGGCACGCGTGTCATAGCTGACACGTAGGAAAATTGTATTGGCACGCGAAATATCTCTCACGCGCGCCTTCTAAACTTCATAAACTTACACCTTCTACTTTTCTAAAACATTTTTTTGGCGAACCTTTGGCACGCGTGCCTCAGCTGACACGTGGGAAAATTGTATTGGCATGCGTAATATTTCTCACGCGTTCTTAAAACTTCTTAAACCTTCTAAACTTCTTAAACCTTCTAAAGCAACCTTCTAAAGCACTTTTCTAAAGCAAATTTTGTTGTTGAACGTATATCATACCCATCCTACCCTATCCTATCCTACCATTTCACCATTCCCCGTAGCATAGCTTGAGTTAGTTTAGGCTTTAAGTTCTAATTTTAGTTCCTTTAGGTTAGTACTAGCGAAACCCATATATAGTAATGTTAGCCAGTATTAGCTTAAGAAAACCGGCTCAGTGCGAGAGGGGCTCTCCGCTCTCGCACTGAGCCGGTTTTCTTAAGTTTAATTAAGCAAGGCAATGTATTCATACATATTAAATAAATAAGATGTTGAACGTATGAGCACGTAGTAACTGTCTCTCAACCAATTAACGAATCGTAAACCAAACGCACGTGTGTGTTATCTGTTATCAATCATAACTTACCATTTCGCGGACTGTTACATACGTGTGTGTTATGATGTATTCAGATAGTCCACGAATTGTACAATAACGGGCATTTGCAATAGTGTTCGTAGATGAAGTAATTTAGTTATTGCTATAATTATAATTTAGTGTTCAGCTAAGGTGACTAAATCGAATGCGCGCTGTGTAAACTTAGATTTATTATCTTTTAAGAGTTAATCATATTATTTGGACGTGAAGTTTGAAATTCAGCAAGTACTCGGGAACTCGAGTCAAGTCGGAAAGAAAGTTTTAGTAGTTACGGTGTGCTCCTTGATAAAAGTTCAGATATAAAGCAGACATCCGATAGGAACAAAGTAAAGTTCGCGATAAAGTCAACAGCGAACAATTTAGCGAGGTTTTGCCGAAACGGCGCTGTTTGTTTTCTTTTATTAATTTCCGCGAGCACGATGGAATTGATCGGGGGGTGGGAGAAAATCGCGTTGCACCCCAACCGTTGTGTGTCTCATTCATAGCTTCGCGGTGTGTACGCAATCAATATCTGGGGCGGAAGGTTTTAAGTGACAACATCGTGCAAGTTACATACATTTGGTCCAGTTCTTGGTAATAAGTGATGAAAGTATTCATCGTAATATAGAGAACTGGATGGTAAATAGAAGAGCTTAGCGGCTGCGCTTGCGACTGCCCTGCCCTGGCGTGCTGCACTCCGCCCAGACTTCACCGACCGCGCGCCGACTACTCGACTGCTCGGCCGAACCTGGATGTGCTCTTTGTTCCGCGTCGGATATTTCTACACAGTTTCTGTACTTTCCCCAGGATATTTTTGGATAAAGAACGGTTTGTTTTTATCAGTGCTAGTGCTAGTGATTGATGACCGGGAAAAGTTCGCAGAAGACTAAAACGTTAAGTGCTTAATAAGACGTAGGTGAGCAGTAATTCCGTAACCGTGTGATGTTGTAACGAGGAAAAAATGGCATCGATTGAAAGAGAGTTACTCGTTTCCATAAAATGGCTTCTAAATCAAAAAAAACGACAAGCTTAAACTCGTTTTCTTCGACATACATGTTGCGTATAAATGTTCCATTTCCTGTGCTTATTTATACGTTCGTCAAAATTCATGTGTACTGCGGTTTTCTAACCGGTTTGTGAATTTATTTGTCGGTTCGTTATTTCGCAAACGCTCTCCAATTCTCCCGAACAGGTTTTGGAACCGGACCTAACCTTGGCCAGACTGCGCGAGACGCGTTTTCAAACCTAACTGGGTGATTAAAATTGGAAGAGGCAAAGCTTCAATTAAAGTTATCGTGACGGCGATACAAAACAAACGGTATGCAGGGGAGTTTTGTGGGGTCCGCTTTGGTAATTACGTTCTGGCTTCGCTAGGGGCGCTGGCGAAAGTTGCCACAGACTGGGGATATAATTAATCAAGAGTTGAAACACGCAGCCGTATATTTCGCAAACTCCGCTTTGCCATCTGCATACGAAACTTTGTGATAAACGAATTCTTTGTTTTAAATTTCAATGTTGAGCTGGCATAATTCTACCTGTGTTTATCTTCGTCCTTCAGACTAAACGGACGTGCTTGGAAATGCAAGCGTCTCTTCTTCCCTTTATACACAACATACTTTAAATCAATGTGTGTGTCTATGACATTCTTTCTTCTAATAGTATATTTAAGCACGAGTTCAGTAAGCGCGATTTTACACACGAGGAGTTTTATAAACATGAACGCGTGCTGAAAAATCGCGATTATTGAACTCCTTCTATTTTGCGCCCTTTTATGCCATTTCTAAATTTTAAAAAAAATCGCCGATACATATTGAGTAAATTGTATCGCACTCGACGATTCATAACCGCACGCATATGGGTGCTGTTATGAGTTCATTACAGACGCAAAATGGAAAATTAGCAATTTAAAGAACGAGTTCAAAAAGCGCGATTTTTCAGCACGCCTCCTCGCTACGCTCGTCGTTTTCTAAACATGGACGCGTGCTGAAAAATCGCGCTTATTGAACTCGTTCTTTAATACTTTTTTTTCTATTTTGCGCCCTTTTATGCCATTTTTAAATAAAAAAAAAAACGACGATACCTATTGAGTAAATTGTATCGCACTCGGCGATTCTTAACCGCACGGTAATTGGTGCTGTTATGAGTCCATTACTGACGCAAAATTTGTATATTAAACAACGAGTTCAATAAGCGCGATTTTTCAGCACGCGTCCTAGTTTAGAAAACGACGAGCGTAGCGAGGAATAATGAAACCTCCTCCTCGCTACGCTCGTCGTTTTATAAACCTGGACGCGTGCTGAAAAATCGCGTTTATTGAACTCGAACTTATATACAAAAATACAATGGAAAATAAGTGATTTTCCTTTTTTTTTTTTTTTTTTTTTTTTTTGTTACTTTTTACTTATTTACTACTTTTCACTTATTTACCAGACTTTATATTGAGTAATTTGTATCACATTCGGCGATTCATAACCGCACGCATTTGGATGCATCTGGCTGTTATGAGTCCATTACAGACGCAAAACAGAAAAACCTATTTACCTAGAGCAAATCTTTTACATGGAATTGAAAAATTGTTTTTCACCACATTTACGTAAATTTTTCAATTCAATGCAAGTATGAATTAGTAACACTCGCAACCATCCAATTCAGCAAAATCTTTTAATTCTTATTAACTTAATTTCAACGTTGCAACTTAGTGGTATTTACAATGTCATAAATCTATAAGTTATTAAGAGTCTCAAGCGTACATATCTCAACCGGTTTGCCTACTAGTAAGATTAATGGAGCATGAGTCGCCACTTCTATAAATGAAAATAGAATAAATTAGATTCAAACACGTTTTTTTTTTCTTTATATACGCCATACTTTAAATGGAAATTAAACCTGCCCACGAACGTAAAACTAAACTTGAATACCATGAAAGAAATTAATTTTTAAATTCCATTTATTGTTTCTTTGAAACGTCTCGTTTTTACAGAGTCGGATCGTTCGAGGATTGTCTGGTGTGAACCAAAGCTCAAGCACTAGGAAGCCGCGGACGGGGAAACCGTCGGAATCGATTTTACAAACGGCTCCGGAACCTCCGGATAAAGGTGAGTCTTATTATATTAATTATTAAATCGAGAACTTGTGAATACTCTGTCTTTCAAGCGCATCTATGTTGAAATCAAAGTTCTAGATTGATCATTACAGCGAGAAATAAAAGGATGCGTATGAATCCTATACCTACGTTTGTAAATACTTTCAAGCGTATCTATATTGAACTCAAAGCTCAAGATTATGTTATCTGATCATTATTGATTGATCAATTATTGATTATTACAACGAGAAATAAAAGGATGCGTATGAATCCTTCTCGCGTTTGTGAATACTCTGCGTCCTTCAAGCGTATCTCTGTTCAAATCATAGCTCAAGATTGATCGTTTCCTGACCCGGACATTTATTGTCTTCATTCTTTTGACCGTTAATCTAACGACCTCATATGTACACGCAATGCTTTATGAATGTTTCATATATTCAATTGCTCAGTGCATTACAATATACGTTCAGTAAATACATCTGTGTTGTTTTGATTCGGTATGTTGAAACGCTACGTCTAAGCATGTCTTCCATATAAATGATTTATATTACTAAAACTCGATTTATATTAAAACTAAATATTGTAATTAGTGATTTTATTAAGTTTTAACTCCAGAACAGTTTTTGGAAGCTCGAGATGAGCAAATCTAATTTTGTTTTCTAAGAAACTTCATCATCGTCACTTACTTAATACAATAACTTAGACCAGTGATTTTTTTTTTTTTTTTTTTTTTTTTTTGTACGTGGTACAAATTTTGCAATTCAGGTAGACATAATCTCCAAAAAGTTTGATACGAAATCATGCGTTTGTCTCTTGCCAGAGCTCAAAATCGAAACATTTAGGAAGCTCGAGATGAGCAAATCTAATTTTGTTTTCTCAGAAACTTAGAAAAAAATAAATCTATGTTCCTGAAATTTGATCCACTTATTTACAAGACTTTGAAGTTTGTCTGTACCAAGTTTCAAATAAATCCATCTGTTTGTCTGTTTGTAGCCAAAGCTCAAAATCTAAACTTTTTGGAAGCTCGAATTGAGCAAATGTCATTTTGTTTTCTCAGAAACTTCATCATCGTCACTTACTTAATACGATAACTTAGACCAGTGTTTTTTTTTTTTTTTTTTTTTTTTTTTTTTTTTTTTTTTTTTGTACGTGGTACAAATTTTGCAATTCAGGTCATTTATTTACCAGACTTGGTAGACATAATCTCCAAAAAGTTGGATATGAAATGCGTTTGTCTCTTGCCAGAGCTCAAAATCGAAACATTTAGGAAGCTCGAGATGAGCAAATCTAATGTTGTTTTCTCAGAAACTTAGAAATAAATAAATCTATGTTTCTGAAATTTGGTCCACTTATTTACAAGACTTTGCAGTTTGTCTGTACCAAGTTTCAAATAAATCCATCTGTTTGCCTGTCTGTAGCCAAAGCTCAAAATCAAGACATTTACGATGCTCGAAATGGAAGTCTCTTCCACTTCTGGACATAAGCCTCTCTTAACTTAGACCATCTTGCTCGGTCTTGGGCATCCTGGACAAACTTCTAGCAAGCTCGAAATGAGCAAATCTCATTTTGTTTTCTCAGAAACTTCATCATCATCATGTAGCAGCTTGTCTCTTCCACTGCTGGATATAAGCCTCTCTTAACCTAGACCATCTTGCTCGGTCTTGGACACCTTGATCCAGTTCGGGGAAATATTTCTTAAATCGTCCGTCCATCGCGTCAGCGGTCCTCCTCTGTTTCTGTGCTTTGTTTCTGGGGCGCCATTCTAGTAGTCTCTTCGTCCATCTGTTGTCTGACATTCTTCCGACGTGAACAGCCCAGTTCAATTTTAAGGTATAGACTTAAGAAAGAGACCCTTGTAGACTCTTGAAAGAGTACCCTAGACTTGTAGGGTACTCTTTCAATTGAATCCGTAACTTTCGTTCTTTTGCGTAGTTCTTCATTTCTGATTTTGTCTTGCAATGTTACTCTAACATGGAGCACTCCATTGAGTTATTGCTGTTTTATTAATGAAGCTCCGTAAGCTACATTACAGGTTTTCGTGCTATATTGCTACGTTTTGTACGGTTTTGCACTAAGTTTGATGCGCTGAATCCAGTGGTGAAAACCGGAAGTTTATCGGAGATTCCGTTTGAAAGTTATTACTTGAAAACTGCGTTGTGACTCCTCTTCTAACGAGTCAAAATCACGCGAAATTTGCGATAATTTGCAGGTTTTGCACTAAGTTTGATGCGCTGAATCTAATGATGAAAACCGGAAGTTTATCGGAGTTTCCGTTTAAAAGTTATTACTTGAAAACTGCGTTGTGATTCCTCTTCCAACAAGTCAAAATCACGCGAATTTTGCGATCATTTGCAGGTTTTGCACTAAGTTTGATGCGCGGAGTCTAGTGGTGAAAACCGGAAGTTTATCGGAGTTTCCGTTATTACTTGAAACCTGCGTTGTGATTCCTCTTCCAACAAGTGAAAATCACGCGAATTTTGCGATAATTTGCAGGTTTTGCACTAAGTTTGATGCGCGGAGTCTAGTGGTGAAAACCGGAAGTTTATCGGAGTTTCCGTTATTACTTGAAACCTGCGTTGTGATTCCTCTTCCAACAAGTCAAAATCCCGCGAATTTTGCGATAATTTGCAGGTTTTGCACTAAGTTTGATGCGCTGAATGCAGTGGTGAAAACCGGAAGTCAATTGGCCTTTCCGGTAATGCACACGTGGGTAACTCCGTGAGCTGCATTACAGGTTTTTTAACGGTTTTGCATAGATTTGCACTAACTTTGATGCCTTGAATCCGGTAGCGAAAATTGGAAGTCGATCGGACCGTTAGCGCAGATTTGAGTAGCACCTCTCTGTGTTAATGTTAGTGTTTCCGAGTCATATATCAATACCGGGAGAACAACTTTCTTTTGAGACACATCGGTATATCTGTTTTTAATACGTGTCTCAGCTTGCCAAAGGCAGCCCAATTCAATCTTATCCTTCTCTTTAATTCGCAGCTCTGATTATCTCTTCCCATTCGGATCTCATGTCCCAGGTAATTGTAAGATGTTACGTATTGAATTTCCTTTCATTCTACCATTAGGTTGCAACGGGTAACTAAGTTTGTTATAATTTGGGCCGCGATGTTGATTTTCAATCCTACTTTTTGGGAGGCTGCGGATAGTCCATTTCATTCGCCTCGTCTAGTCGGTCTGAGATCATTACGATATCGTTAGCAAAGCGTTAGCCTTTTCTCCATTCACATTTATGCCTTTATTTGATCTTGATCTCGAAAACCTGCTTGCTCTCTTGGCTGATATAGGTCCAGTTTATTTGTAAGCCGTGCGGTAGTGATTTTGGTGAATAGTTTATACAGGTGTGTCAACAGACTTAGCAGTCTATAGGTCTGTGATACTGCCTTTCTTGTGCATTATCACTTGATCACGACGTTTCTGTCAAGAGGAAAGCGAAGAAGAAGAAGAGAAGGAACATTGCCATTCCTTGTTCCTTCTCTTCTTCTTCTTCGCTTTCCTCTTGACAGAACACGACTCTTCTGTCAAGGGGAAAGCGAAGAAGAAGAAGAGAAGGAACATTGCCATTCCTTGTTCCTTCTCTTCTTCTTCTTCGCTTTCCTCTTGACAGAACACGACTCTTCTGTCAAGGGGAAAGCGAAGAAGAAGAAGAGAAGGAACATTGCCATTCCTTGTTCCTTCTCTTCTTCTTCTTCGCTTTCCTCTAGACAGAAGCGTCGTGATCAAGTGATAATGCACAAAAAAGGGAGTATCACGCAGTATCAGTATCAAGCTTCGTATTACTTCGTTACTCGCTTTACAAAATCTCGTCATTTTCCACGGTTATAGGCGCTGAGTGTTGCTCGGTTGATTGTTAAGTCAGTGGATGCCCTTATTTGATCAGTCCAGCGTGTAGGAGACCTAGTACCTTCTACCCGACCCTGAACTATTAGTCGTTCCAAGTATCGTCGTGTCCTCGTCTCTTCTCTGAATGCGCCCGTAGTATCTAAGGATTCGAGCTTGCACTATTTTGTTTAACCTATGGGGTTCGTTTGCTTCTTTTAGTTTAGTTCTTCTTGCTGTCCAGGGAACTCGTATGATTCTTCTCCACCATCCAGTTCAAACGCGTCGATCTTCCTGCGATCGACAGCCTTCATCGACCATGTTTCTGCTCCGTATAGAAGTACCGGGAATATCAGTGTTTTAATGATGTGTTTAATGTGATAGCACTATCTTTCCATGTTTGTTGGAGGCTTTTCACTGTCCGTCTAGCGATTTCGCATCTATGAATGATTTCCTGAGAACAGCCACCCTCATTTGAAATCAGTGCTCCCAGATAGATATATTGGCTCATGACTTTGCATTGACCCAGTTGAAGGATGTCTGGCATATTATTCTGAACCTTGTTCCTTCATCTAGGCATTTATTGAAGAGTTTGGTTATTGCTTTGAGTAGCAATAACCTCTTCCTCCTAATTTGATGGTAATATTCTCTTCCTCCCAGTTTGATGGCTTCTACAACAACACCGTCTTCACGAGGTGCCCTATTGTTCTTCATTTCTGACAATGACTTAAGGACCTCTTCTTCAGTTATCTCTGGTATCTCTTCCGATCCTTGGTTCAGTATATGGGGTATATTTTCGGGTTGTTCTGCTTGAATCTGGTTTCTATATAGTTTGGAGTGAAAGTCCTTCTTCAATATTTACTTTATATTTTGGGCGGTGTTGATTGACTCTACTATGTTTATATTTACATCCTCGAGGTCACTTGTATTAGCGACTTTCGGATTTTCCTTTATCGTCCTTTGGTATTCCTCAGCATCGTTCGCCCTTGTCCACTTCTTACCGTTCACTTCCCATTCACAAGTTTTCTTCGTTCTGTCTTCAGGTTTAGTAGTATCTTCGCTCTCACCATTCTATGGTCACTCCCCACTGCTAGTTTGTTTAGCACGGTTACATCCGTGACCATTTGCTTTTTAACTGTGATGATAAAGTCGATTTCGTTCCGGACTGATCTATGTCCACTTTCGATGTTCTGCCTTTTTGAAGAACGTATTCATAGCCATTAGTTGGTGGTGGAGAAAAAATTGGAGCAGTAGGTTTTTTCAGCTCGTTCATTTCTTTCTCCTATGCCATGGCATGCCAGTGGTGTTTCTTCTTCATTTTGATTTTTGCCCAACTTGGGCCCAAATAGGTTTTCCCAACCTATTTGGGCCCAAGTTGGGTCCCAGGTTGGATGACATTACTTACTTACTTACTCCTCGGCGCTACGATCGTAGCCCCATCCTGGCGATCTTCAGCTCGTTTCCTCCATCTTCTGACTCCCATCTTTCGTAAGTCATCCTCTACATCATCCAGCCATCGTTTCCGTGGTCTCCCTTTGCACCTTCTGCCACCTGGGTTTCCTCTGTGTACCTTCTTGACAGACCTGTCATCTGGCATTCGCTCTACATGGCCCAACCATCTTAGTCTATTACTCTTTATTTCCAAAACTATGTCAGCATGACCGTATAGTTCCAATTCCCTATTTTTCCGTATTCTCCATTGCCCTGCGTCATTCACTGCCCCAAAAATCTTTCTTAATATTTTCCTTTCCCATCTTCTGAGACATTCCTCTTCTGCCACCCTCATTGTCCATGTTTCTGAGCCATACATTACCACCGGCCTTATAACCGTTCGATAGACTTCGATTTTCTGCTCAGGCTACGTGACTTGAGAAACTTAATCAGGGCCCAGTATGCTCTGTTTCCCGCTGCAATCCTTGCTTTTATTTCTTCACTTATGCGGTTATCATTAGTTACCAACACTCCCAAGTACTTAAACTTCTCACAACTCTCATAGTTGACTCCATTCAACTTTATGAGTTTGTCTTTCACCGCTGTGTTTCTCCTGGAAGAAATGATATACTATACTACTATACTATAGAAGATGACATTGCTTGAGCTATATCGTCATAAAAGTTTTCGATATCTTCGTCTAGTTGTTGGGATGTGGGTGCGTAGGCTTGGATAATTTTAATACTGTATCGTTGGTTTAATTTCAATTTCACGTAACACACTCTGGAGCTTATTCTGTTGATTTGTGTAATATTTTGCACATCTCGTTTATGAATTAGCAGTCCTACCGTTCCCACAGAACTATTTTCGTTACATCTGTGGTAGTACCTACATATTTCCTGATTTCAGTAGGAGTTCTCCTTTTTTGCGAATTACGCTTATTCCAAGTACATCTAAGTTTCAGTTCTTCCTCCAGTTCCAATAGTCTTTCGTCTGTTGAAAGGGTTCTTGTATTATATGTGGCAATATATAGTTTTCGTCTTCCTTGGCGGCCTGATGCAACCCGGTGATTCTTATGCCCGCCATACACACAACGGTCCACCGGAGAAGTCTACCTGTGCAGGTTTGCCTGCGCAGGTAGACCGGAGCATGTGTGGGAATAGACCTGTGCAGTTTCTTGCGTACGGTTGACCTTGGCACATGTAACCTCTCCGATAGAACGTATCGTGTATGGCCGGCATTAGACCCTCCAACTGTTGTCTTTTCCATCTCCAGCCTTGGCCAGGGACAAACGGTCCGCCAGGGTCTGAGGGTTATCTATGATTTTTGCTTTCCATCTTGGTTTGAGGTTTTTTAGCCTGCAGCTAACACGCTGGCCATTGGGGGTTGATATTTGATAGGTGAAATTAGAACGACATTTCCTTCAGTTCTATGTTGAACGGTTATTCCGCCGTGACTCGGTCATCAGAGCCTCTTTAGTTCTAGCAAGATGACATAGTTACACTCGGTCAGGCGAGGTTGACGTTTGGGTTGGCTATCTTGACCAAATCTATGCCATCACCCCTTACACCCTCTCAGAAACTTAGAAATAACTAAACCTATAATCCTCAAATTTAGTACACTTATTTACAAGACTTTGAAGATTGTCTGTACGAAGTTTCAAATAAATCCATCTGTTTGTCTGTCTGTAGCCAAAGCTCAAAATCGAAACTTTTAAGAAGTTCGAAATTTCATTTTGTTCTCTCAGAAAATTAGAAACAACTAAACCTATATTCCTCAAATTTAGTGCACTTATTTACAAGGCTTTGAAGATTGTCTCTGCCAAGTTTCAAATAAATCCATCTGTTTGTTTGTCTGCAGCCAAAGCTCAAAATCAAAACATTTAGGAAGCTCTAAATCAGTGTCTCTCAAACTTATTTATCTCATCGCCCACCTGTGAGATCCTTAAGTTAATAACGCCCCAAATCTATCGCATTAAGAGCGGGTAATAACAATCGTTATTAGAGTAAAAGATTTGTATTTTTTACTACAGAAACGATAAAATTCGGATAATACGATCAAAAGAAACATCAAAGAAAAGTCAAATTCTTCTCAAGTCGACGTTTCGATTTATAAATTAAATCTTTTTCAAGACCTACAAATTGGTCCAATAGTAAATGTAAAAGATTTTGTTATTACTGTCAAAGAAGATAACGAACAACTTATAAGAACGTAAACATATAACGTGCAATAAACGTTGCAGATTACACTACAACTTATGCTTATGTTCGCAAGTTGTAGTGTAATCTGTAACGTTTTTGTCACGTTATATGTAATGCGTTTTAAAAAAATAATAATTTTTCCTACCGCCCCCTATATCGTTACTTTTTTTTTTATGGTGGTTTGGGGGAAGCTCGGCAATCCTGTATGTGGGGCTCTCATCCACTAAACTTGCACTTGGCTTACTATGCTCCACCCCGGTATCGCTTACGCATTCCTTCAGGGTGGGCAGCCCGGACGACTAGTGTCGTCCCGTTTGTTAAGAGGAGAGTCTTTTGGCCTCTTATTCTTCTTTTTTTAATTTGTCTCTTGCTTGGTCTTTTTTCGTCATTATCTTCTCAAAGTGGTCTTTTATGTACTTCCAATTGTCTGCACTTTCTATCTTTATTTTAATTACGTTCTCTTTTGTCATTGCCTTCCCTACTTGCTCTTCTACGTGATTTCTTTCTTCCTTCCATTCTTCACAAAGGAAGATGCGTTCCGGATCATCTTTCTCTTTACAATATATGCATTCCACTTCCATCTGTAATTTGAATTTTTTAAAGTATGTGCCGAAGCATCCGTGTCATGTTAGAACTTGTGTTAGATGGTTGCTTGTATTTCCATCCTTTCGTTTGTACCACTTTTCTATGTCCGTGATAAGCGTTCTGGTCCTTTGTCCGTTTTGTTCCATTTGTCTTGCCATTTTTTAATAGTTCTTTTCCTTTCCAGCGATTTCTCCTCTTTACTTTTCCGGAACGTCATTTTAGTTCGATGGGAATTATTCTTGCTATTACCCTTGGGGCCTCCAGCGATGTTGTTCGGTACGCTCCGGTCACTCTAATTGCCAGTTGTCTCTCTAGGCTGTCTAATTTATTCTTATAAGTTTGTGTTTCCTGAGCTCCTCTCCAAATTTGCGCCTCATATAGGATTATTGATTCTACTACCGCAGCTAATATTCTCTTTTTGCTGGTTTCCACTTTCCCCTTTCTTGGCATCATTTTAATTAGTGCTTTGGTTGTTTTAGTGGCTTTTTTATAGATATAATTTATGTGAGGCCCAAAGCTTATTTTTTCATCGAGGATTATACCCAGGTATATAGTTTCTTTTTTGGGCCTTATTTTTTCGCCTTTCACTTCTATGGAAAACTAACCATGTTTCTTTTTTTTTCCAATGAGTAGCACTACTTCCGTTTTGTCTGTGCACAGCTTCAGGTCCACATTTCCATCCAGTTCAACATCCGTTCAATGGATTCTTCTATTTCTTCCTTTAGTTGTTTCTTGCTTCGGGCCGTTGCTACCACTGCAACGTCGAATCGTCTATGTCTTTACCTAGCGACCACCAAAACGACGTCATCGCCCACTGGGGCGCGATATTGCCCACTTTGAGAATCACTGCTCTAAATGACCAAATCTCATTTTGTTTTCTCAGAAACTCAACCTATATTTCTCAAAAGCAACAACTAAACCTATATTCCTCAAAAGCAACAACTAAACCTATATTCCTCAAATTTAGTACACTTATTTACAAGACTTTGAAGATTGTCTCCGATAAGTTTCAAACAAATCCATCTGTTTGTCTGACTGTAGCGAGAGCTCAAAAACATTTAAGAAGTTCGAAATAAACACATCCATCAAAAAATCACAGTGGTTGAGAATCACTGCCAATGAAATAAATAAACATGATTTAATTACTACAACTCTATAAAGTGGTGATTAGTATTATAGAGCTCCGGAAAGCTTGAGTATATTTATACATTCCAGCTATTAAGATTATCTATAAAGTAGTGTTTATGGCAGGTTTAATTGTCTCGAAAGTTTGTGTTTTTGCATTCTGGTCCAATAAAATTTGAGATAGACGCCAGATGTTACACAAGACAGGTTAGGCTCCGGCGAACGCAGCTCGAAAATATATGGGCTCTTTTATTACCGTTTAGTTGTATCGCTTCTAACCCAAGCTTCCTTTGTCTCGTTCGACCATATGCATCCCTCAATCGCCGGCGCCTTCACATATTATTCTTCCTATTATTATTATTCAACCTATTATTCTTCAATTAACATGTAATTATCTTTTGCTACTCGCTTTAAACACAAATAACGAACCAATGACAAGCAAGGTCAAATGCCAGTTTCTTATATTCAGCTACTATTCTTCCTTCCTATATTACTATTCTTCCTTAATAATAATAATAAAGGACTTTCTTCAATGACAAGCAAGGTCAAATGCCAGTTTTCATATATTCACCTATTATTCTTCCTATTATTACTATTCTTCCTTAATGATTATAATAATAAAAACGGACTGACTTTTTAGTGTTTAGTACCGAAAACTGAACCCTTATAGGATCACTTTGTTGTCCGTCAGTCTGTCTGTCAAGACCATTTTTCTCAGGAACGCGTAGAGGTAACAAATTGAAATTTGGACCAAATACTCGGGTCTGCGGTCTCTTTCAGTTGTGAAAAAATCAAACTTGTAAGTCAACGCGATCAAAAGATATGACCGTTTATTTCGCATATTTTGCGATTTCACAAGGGAATCAAAATCTCAAAATCACAAAGGGAATCAAAAGGGTACTTCCTATTGACCTAGAATCATGAAATTTGGCAAGAAGCGGTATCTTACAGCATATGTAAAGAGAAAAATCTGAAAACCGTAAATATGTAGTTTAATTACAAGAAAATGCGAATTTACTATTAGAAACTTATGAAAATACACTAATGTGTTGCGTGGTATTGTCAGGCACCAGAAGCATATGGGTTGCATACAGTTACGTCCTCCTAAAGATACCTTACTTACAAGTTTGTACGGAACCCTCGGTGCGCGAGTCACAACTCGCACTTGGGCGTTTTTTTTTTAATTTTTCAATTAAATTGGCGAAAATTAATTAAAAAAATTAACGGCGTCTTTTCAGTTAACTTTTAACGTTTATTTTTTCTTTTAGTGAATCGGCCAGAAGTTGATATGTTAATGAACATATTCCACAAAAAAAAACTAGTTATTGGAATTTCTAACAGCAAACCACTAATTTAGTAATTTATAATATTTCGTCGACAAGAATGCCTGGAATGTTAATATTTTAAAATGTTTATGCGAATAGTCAACATCAAGAGGTTATTTATTATTCGTTAAAAAAAATTGGAAAGTAAATGTATTTATTATTAATGGATGTATCAATACATTCTATTTTTGTAACGAGGTATAACAATGAATAAAATATATGATAGCAATCGAAAATAGCGTGCATTTAATAATAAAGCACGGCGGGCGTTATTCATTCGTCGTCGGATTGAATCTTTCATATCCGCTGACATTTCATATTTTCATTTCGAATTGTGAATATTTTCCGGGAAAAAAAAAACGTATTTATAATGCCACGAGTTAGGAAACAATCGCGGCGGCGGAGGCGGCGTGCTAAACCAGCCCTTTATAATGGCAACATTCCAGACGTATACACGCATACTTCCCCCATTTGCCCGGGGGCGGCCGACACGCATGCGATTGAAACTTCTGCATATAGATTAATGTTTGCTTCGCGGCTCGACCTTAACGGGTTTCTTTAACATCGACAAAAAGAACATCAAGAGCAGGTAGATGAAACTTTCAAGGTTAAATTTCGCGCAAACAAAGGAAACATTTTGGTTTGTTAATTTGATCTGCCAAAACTGCGAACGCATTCGGGTTTAATGGAAATGGAATGCAATGTGTACGCGAGGGGAGATAGAAAGAGAACGTCCGCACATTCCAAACGCGAGGGGCACTAAATCAATAGTGCAATCTCACAGTTGGGCGGGCGACTGTACATAATAGCTTAACGGTACTGCAAGGTTTATATAACTCGGAGACTTCCTCCTTTTACATCGTTTTATCTTGCAACGCTTTAATTAGCTTCGATTTATAAAAAAAAAATCCATTTAAATCGAAAATTTAATTCGTGACGCTTTTTCATCTCACTGCACAGACAAACAGTAATTGCGTTCGGCATCGCGGTCACGTTTACATCAAGTGAATGTCACAGAGTTCAAACAGCGATTACGTTTATTTATATAATTAGACCGAATCCCCGTCTCACGCTAAATTAACAGGAAATGGGCAAAAACGTGTTTTTACTTATAATAACCTTGAATTGGTGGATAACAGAAATAATGGATCAACCCATTTCTACAGCCCGCGGGCAAGTTAATCTATTTAGACCGGTTTTCTTTGTTCAGTTACGACATGCAGTGAACGTCGATTGTTATCCAATATTGATGCCTAATGGCTTAAGGTGACGCGGATTGTGTAACGAATAGTTTGGCAATATATAAAGTGTTTCAAAGGAAATTCCGGTAGTTAACGCGCCGAGTTCGACTGTATCTGCGAGTGGTTAATGTTTGGCCGGAAGCCAGCCTGGCGAGCTGTGTCGGAAAACAGACGAGTGTGTCACGCACGGGTTTAGAATGTCTTCTTTATGTTCGACGAAAAAACGACGTTACGTACACATCTCGCGTTTGACCTTCCTTGTCATTGGTTTCTTATTTTGGATTAAAACGAACACCAAAAGATAATTAGATCATAATTTAAGAATTATAGGAATAATAATAATAGCAACAATAATAATAATAGCAAGGAAAAATAATAATAATTGAGTCCTGTGAAGTTAGCAACCGAATTTGCAAAAATATAATATTTCATCGGAGTTCCCGGCAGATATGTAATAGTTCTAGAGTACTTTGTGCAAAATTTCAATAGTTCTGCAGAATTTCGCGAAAAAAATGGAAAATACCAAAATTGAGCTAGCAACCACTTTTGAGAAAAACTGTGCGTTTTTTACATATTCCTGTACCTCGACCATAGTTCTGGAGTACTTGATCAATTTTGAAAAAGTTCTGCAAAAATTGACATTTTGCAAAAAAAAATGAATTTTGAAACTTGAAAAAATAGTTCTATTCGCGGATCTGAATAGCACCCTAAGAGTTCTATCAAAGATCCCTTTTGATAAAAACCTTAGTTCAAAAGATATTTGCAATAATAAGGGACCCGTTATTTTGAATGAAAATTAAAAAAAATCGCGGAACAGTTCTGTTTGCAGTTCCCGATAGAACTCTTAGAGTTCTATGGAAAGTCCTTACAAGATTTTTCTGTAAAGTTAAAAATTAGAAAGATTTTCGAAAAATTAGACTTCACCAATGCGACGAGGTGAAGATGAAAAAAAAATCGCGCTACAGTTCTGTTTGTAGTTCCCAGTAGAACTCTTAGAGTTCTATCGAAAATCCTTATAACATTTTTCTCCAAAGTTAAAAATTCGAAAGATATGGGAGAATTAGACTTCACCGATGCGACGAAGCAAGGAGACAATATTCGCGCAATAGTTCTGTTTGCAGTTCCTGGTAGAACTCTTAGAGTTCTATCGAAAATCCTTATGACATTTTTCTCAACAAGGCTGAAAAAACTGTTTTACTAAATCCAACACATTAAGAAAAAGAGAAGTCTGATTATAGCAAGTCCGAGCAAAGCAGTGCTATTTCGGCTGGTGTTGCTTGTCGAGAAAGCAATAGCTATTTTTTCCAATAGGAGGCTACACCAGGACTCGAATATCTCACTAAACCCCCTATTCCACCTTGGCTTTTAGTATGCGCCACCCTGGTATCGCATATTCTGCATTCATTCAGGGTGGGCAACCCGGACAGTTTACTGAAAAACCACCCTAGTTGTTGTCTCCCCGACCAGGATTCGAACCCGGGTCTCCCGCATTGTGGACTCGAATATCTAAAACGAGAGTCCGACCACTGCGTCACTTCCGAAAGAGTCGATCTCAAAAGCGCCGACGACCAAGCGGCGTTTTGAATCTTTCTTGTTTGTTGTCGGAAGATAGTTTTCAATCATCAAACAAGACCAGAGAAAATGAAACAGCATCAAACAAGACCGGACACGGCCAAACAAGACGAAGACAGACTTAACTAGACCACCATGACAAGACCAGACAAAAATTTGAAGATTTAAAACGAAAAATATTTTTTTGCAATTTAGAGGAAATCTTGATTTATAGTTTCAGTTAGTAACTTTTTCTATATTTTCCGGAATTCATTTGACCATTAATTCTGTTCCATACTGACCATTAATGATCATTAATTCTGTTCATCAGGGTTAAATAATACTATTTTTTAATACTCATGCGCGCGAAGTACTTCCTGACGTACGTTTTTTAATACGGGAAACGCCACTTTGCATTGTCTTTCCATATAACCTGGGTAACGCGCTCAAATATTCAATATATACATAATTTTAATATTTCGTAACTTTTTTCCGCAATATTTTTATTGTAAATGAAGGAAATAATAATAATATTGATGAAGTGTTTCTTCCATATTGACCATTAATTACCATTAATTCTGTTCATCAGGGCTGAATAATAGTATTTTTTACTACTCATGCGTGCAAAGTACTTCCTGACGTACGTTTTTTAATACGGGAAACGCCACTTCGCATTGTCTTTCCATATAACCTGGGTAACGCACTCAAATATTCAATATATACATAATTTTGATATTTCGTAACTTTTTTCTGCAATTTTTTTTTGCAAATGAAGGAAATAATAATAATATTGATTGTAACATAAAAGTGTTTCTTCCATGTTGACCATTAATGAACATTAATTCTGTTAATCAGGACTGAATAATAGTATTTTTTATTACTCATGCGGACAAAGTACTTCCTGACGTACGTTTTTTAATACGGGAAACGCCACTTCGCATTGTCTTTCCATATTACCTGGCTAACGCACTCAAATATTCAACATATACATAATTTTGATATTTCGTAACTTTTTTCTGCATTTTTTTTTTGCAAATGAAGGAAATAATAATAATATTGATTGTAACATAAAAGTGGAACAAAGGGCGGGCTACCGACCTCACCGTCTAAATGCAAGAATACAATAAAATAAAGCATTTTTTTATATAAATCACCAACAATCTCCACGTAATTTCTAACTTTCTAAAACCATTTTATGTTCGTTCCAAAGGAACTGAGATCCACTTCATCTATTCGTATCAAGCTTTCATTTTATTATTCACAATATATTGATGTAAGTATTATACACAGCTGTGGTCATTTTAAAATATGTACAACAATTTTATTATAAAATCATACATATTATTATCATACATATTATTATTATCATACATGTAACTATTATTATCATACATATCAGTATTATTATCATACATATCATTATTATTATCATACATGTTATTATTATCATACATATCATTATTATTATCATACATATCATTATTATTATCATACATATCATTATTATTATCATACATATCATTATTATTATCATACATATCATTATTATAATCATACATATCATTATTATTATCATACATATCATTATTATTATCATACATGTTATTATTATTATCACACATATCATTATTATTATCATACATATCATTATTATTATCATACACATTCTGTATTAAAGTAGCCATAGCCCGCGGCTTCGCTTGCGTGAATTATTTATGTTGATAATCTTGTGAGTAATATAAGTAACACTTTTCATATTGCCAAACTATTTATTACATAATCTGTGTCACTTTTCTTACAAGCAAAAATTAGTATACGTGGT
This sequence comes from Phosphuga atrata, assembly GCA_944588485.1. NCBI lineage: Eukaryota > Metazoa > Arthropoda > Insecta > Coleoptera > Silphidae > Phosphuga > Phosphuga atrata. The sequence goes on along the minus strand of OX155898.1, from coordinate 72,471,969 downwards.
CTGTAATCTCCGCCTCCATGTTCTCGGGCCGGAGGTCCCCCTTGTCCCCTTGGAGGACACAAATGGCCAAATACTGGGTGAACGTGGTCTGTTAGAAAAGTATCCGACCTTTACCCGGTAAAAAAAACAGGCATACCTGGAGCGTTGGAAACCTAATCACCCTCAAATTAGTCTCTTTGGGACTCCACACACTTCTCATAGCGGTGCCGCCATTGTTGGAAGCATTCCGAACAAGCCTCTTTCGGAATCGTCTTTAGATAGGTGGTCTGTAATCTCCGCCTCCATGTTCTCTGGCCGGAGCTCTCCCTTGTCCCCTTGGAGGACACAAATGGCCAAATACTGGGTGAACGTGGTTTGTTAGAAAAGTATCCGACCTTTAGCCGGTAAAAAAAACAGGCATACCTGGAGCGTTGGAAACCTAATCACCCTCAAATTAGTCTCCTTGGGACTCCACACACTTCTCACAGCGGTGCCGCCATTGTTGGAAGCATTCCGAACAAGCCTCTTTCGGAATCGTCTTTAGATCGGCTGTCGTTGTTTTTCAAATCGCGTTCCTTTCAATGGACTCTTGACTTTAAGGAATAGCCAGAAGTCGCAGGGGAACCAGGGGAAGTCTGTCGAACCAGGGGAGTCTTTCGCCAAAAAATTGTGAACCAAGTGCGAAGAATGTGCTGGAACATTGTTGTGATGGAGTCGCCAATTTCCTGATGACCACAACTCCAGATGCTTTCGCCGTACAGCTTCACGTATGCGACGTAGGACATTTCACTTGTCGTCATTTTACTTGCATTGAAAAACCAACGAGAGCACTACGTTACTCGAACACTGCTCGACAGCAACTGACGCTATCTACAGGCGGGAAAAAATTCACGCATGCGCACGAAGGTTCAAGGTACGCTCATGCAAGCGCGCTTGATTCAAATCCATCAGGTTTTCAAAATAAAAAATAAGGTCGGATACTTTTCTAACAGACCAAAGGACGAGTTCAGTAAGCGCGATTTTACAGCACGTGTCTAAGTTTGGAAAACGATGAGCGTAGCGTAGAGTAAAGTGCTAAAAAACGCCTTACGCACGAGTTTTTTATAGTATTTTTTCTATTTTGCGCCCTTTTATGCCATTTATAAATTAAAAAATCGCCGATATGTATATATTAATATAATCCAAATAAATGCCATGCGAATCCCGGCTGCCCATGACCTATTAAGGGCTACCGTTCACGAACTAACAATAGACATTGTCATAGTCAGTGAACCAAACCAAAAAAACATGAAGAACGGCTGGATCACGGATGATAAAAATGATGCGGCAATCTTTATATGCAACAAGGAACTGGCGGTCTTAAGTGGACCCGGTTTCGCATGGGTCGAGCTAGAAGAACTTGTGAAATATAGCTGCTATCTATCACCAAACAGTAGCCCCCAGGAATTAGAGCTATCCCTATCCACCCTGGGCCAGGACATTCGGTGCCAAACCAAGCGCAAACTAGTCGGAGGAGACTTCAATGCAAAATCCCCCTATTGGGGCTGCTCAGGTACAGATAAACGCGGAGAAATTATCTTGGACTGGATCTCAGAACTCGATCCATATGTGAGTAACTTAGGAAACTCACCCACTTTTGAACGCAGGAGCAGCTCCTCCATAATAGACCTTACTCTTGGTACGGCCGACCTCGTGCATAAAATTCAAAACTGGCAGGTGCTAACGAGGGAGCCACTAAGTGACCACAGGTACTTGTCATACCGTATAGACGTAGGTACAATAAAGCCATCTGCAAAAAAATGCAGGAGGTGGCACGCAAAAAATATAAACGAGGACAAATTAGCAAATAAGCTGGACAAGGAAATTCACAACAGCTCACGTGATGCTCTATACTGTGTACTACAAAAAACTTGCAATGATATCCTTATGCCAAAAAAGCCTTCGAAAAGAATACAGGTTTACTGGTGGAGCGCGAATATTGCTGAGATGAGAAAGATCTGTTTTGCTAAAGACGTGCCTACCAATGGAAACGGAAGAGAAATCCAAACCCAGACATAGAAGCTACGTACAGAAATTCTTACGCCACAGCGAAAAAGTACTTAACCACAGAAATCAACAGATCTAAAAGGGACCACTGGCGTCAACTCTGCGATAAAATAGATGAAAATGTGTGGGGTGACGCATATTCCATTGCTACCCGAGAACTCAAAGTAAGATCTCCAAATCTGAAAATGACCATGGAAAAGGCGCAAGAAGTGGTGGAGGTTCTCTTTCCCAAGCACCAGAAGCTACAGTGGGTTTTACCGGAAGTAAAAGACACTCCTGAGTTTTCTATTGAGGAGCTGAACAGGGCCAGCCAACGTCTTCGAAATGGCAGAGCACCAGGACCCGACAATCTCCCACCAGAAGCTGTAAGGATTGCCGTAAACAGAAAACCAAATTCGTTCTAGAAGTCATGAACAATATAATAGCAGATGGCAGATTCCCGGATAGGTGGAAGATAGCAAGGTTGGTCCTCCTCCGGAAAGGTCAAAAGCCCATACACGAACCATCCTCTTACAGGCCAATATGCTTGCTGGCTGTCCTCGGGAAACTACTGGAACAACTGCTTCTAGCCCGAATTAAAGCGGAATTGGACAAGGGTGGAGGTCTTTCCGATAGACAATGTGGGTTCAGAGAGGGAAGGTCCACGGTCGATGCCGTTCTGAGGGTGATCGAAGTGGCGAAAGATGACGGCGCTGATAACCCTAGACATAAAAAATGCTTTTAACTCTGCAGCCTGGGAAATGATTATGGAAGAGCTTACTAACAGAAAGTTGAAAGTAGGAGAATACAGATGGAATCAGGCGATGAGGTCGTCGAATGCGAAGTAAATAGTGGTGTTCCTCAGGGGTCAGTGTTGGGCCCTACCCTATGGAACATTCTATACGATGGCGTGTAAAGGCTCGTTTTCCCCGCGGGGGTAGAAATAGTAGGATTTGCCGATGACCTAGCTTTAGTTGCAACAGGGAAAACTGAAGAACTGAAATGAGAAAGGCAAACATCGCCATAAAGCAGGTCGATGAATGGCTAGAGCGAAAAAACCTTAAGCTAGCTTCTCATACTACTTCTCACTGGCAATAGGAAAATAGGACCTATAAAATTCAAAATTAAAAAAGTGAAAGTCAAGTACCTAGGCATCACTATTGACCAGAAACTGTACACCTTAAGAGCAAACCTTAAAAGCACACCTTAAGAACTAACACCGGCGGTCCGAAAAGCAGTAAAAGAAGACTGCTGTGCTCTGTGGTTCACTCGACCATTCTCTATAGAGCCCCGGTATGGGCTAGAGCAATTGAAAAGGGGTACATGAAACAGATGCTCACCTCTGTACAGAGAAAAATGGCCATCAGAGTATGCAGTGCATACAAGACTATCTCCAGGGAAGCTGTGTTGGTGATTGCTGGCATCGTCCCGATAGAGTGAAAATCCACGAGATAGTCCAATTATATAAGACAAGGAACTGGGCAAATAGGACAGAAAGACAAAAAATTGCAAATAACCAAATACATGAAGACTGGCAAAAGTCATGGAGTGTGTCCAAAACAGGACATTGGACCAAACTATAGATCCCAAAACTTAAACCTTGGCTAACACGGAACCATGGTGAGATAACTTACCATCTAACGCATGCCCTCAGCGGCCACGGATGCTTCAGGGAGTATCTACATAGTTTTGGCAGGGCACGTGACGCAATGTGTGTATACTGCGGCGACGTGGACAGTGCACTTCATACTGTGTTTGAATGCAGTAGGTGGATATCCGAAAGGGACAGATGGAAGGAGCAGACAGGCCTCATCCTAGAGGTGCAAACACTGGTAGACGCGATGCTGAGATCACCAGAGGACTGGACATACACGGAGACAATGACATCCTGACACAAAAAGAATTAGACGAACGGACAAAAATTAACTACGAAAAGGAATACCAAAACTATAGAGCCAATACTATATAGCCAGATTCCCGAACAACTAGGGCGGCAAAAAACCGTCTGGGCTGCTCACCCTGAAGGAATGCGATACATATTGAGAAATTTGTTTCGCATTAGGCGAGCCAGCATATGAGTGCTGTTATGAGTCCATTACGGACGCAAAATTTGTTTACAGCATTAGAAATATTTAAAAATCTTGTGGTGTGTACACAATTAGATTAAAATGACATTTCAATGTAATTCAACGGTTGTGCGCTCATAGTTATTAATATTACAATATCAGTGCCTACATATTACAAGTAATAAGTTGTTATTGTTCTCGCGTTTTAAAAATGACTTTTAAAGGTCAATGTCCAACAGTGAATTACATTTATTAAACAATGACGGTAGTCCGAGCGAGCATCTGGCGCAAGAAAGTTAACTGCAACAATAACGACAGGTTCTGGTTATATTATACCCGGTCTGAACCACATTCCCCTGCTGCGCGTAAACACTCGACCCGAACACTATTCCGAGAAACAAGACCGCCGCTTCTTGGAACACGTCCAATCGCGGTAAATACCGATCGCAGATGTCATTCCCTCGTTTTGTGTCACTTTTTCGATTTAATTCAAACGCCGGCTAATTACCGCAATTGCAATTCGCGCATCAAAACCCGTCGCTATTCAGCCTTACATAAGTGGACAAACATCTGCGGGCAAAACGGCGAATGCAGCAACCGATCGCATCTGCAGCAATCAATATAATAGTTGTGACCTCGAGCCTTGCATGCGCAAAATGAACATACATCAACAACCATTAAAACAAAATCATTTATATATATATATATATATATATATATATATATATATATATATATATAATAAGTTTTTGCATGTTCATGTAGTGTATCACCTTCAATAGAGTCATAATTAAATAATAAACACGATTAATTATGTTAAAGCAATTCAAGCATCGAATGCTACATTATAATAATACAACAAAGCGTTGCAGTTTTTGTTGTTGTAATTCTTAGTGTACTGTATGATGAACGATGCGGTAGGTGGGTGGTACCAACCAGCAGCTGCTAGTTCATAAAATATCAAATGCTCGTTCGAGTAACGTACATATGTTATATCAAAGTGCGTTATCTCGCTCCCCGTTCTGTAATTCAAACAGATAACGGCGGAAGGGCGTTCGGCGCTGCGCTGATATTTCGTTACGGGTTGTTCGAATGGATTGGTTTGAAGGTGACCTTGGCTTCGGTGCGCGCCGTTCTATACAGCAAATTGATACCTACTTCGCCAAAGCGACAAGATAACCGATAGAATTCGAGCGGAGAAAGAGGTTGTTTGGAAATGTATTTCGGTTCGTTCGTTCGTTCTAATTTAATTGCCACGCAGACGAATCTTACTTTCTTATGGGTGGGATTATATATGCCACGGAGAACGCAGCCATTGTATTCAACGCTTCATCTGCCCGTTTCAATGTGCATTTATATAAGCGGAAGTCAGTCAAGACAATGAAAACACAACGTAATTGAATATAATTTTAATTTAAATACTTGTAATTTACGTTTATTGCTTTCGTGAATAACACAATTATATCTGCTTTCACACAAAAACACAGAGTTTTGAACTGTAATTAAATTTAACAAAAGTTTACCAATTGTACGAATTTTTATTATTGTCGACAAACGCTGACGCTGAAAAATGTTTGTTAAGAAGTAAAATAACATTGCGGTTTCACGAATAGTATGTTATTTTACTTCGGTTATTTTGTCGCTTTTATATTTTTATTGGCGAAGTAGGTAACAATTTGCTGTATAGAACAGCGCGCACCAAAGCCAAGGTCACCCTGAAACCAATCCATTCGAACAACCCTTAATGAAATATCAGCACAGCGCCGAACGCCCTTCCGCCGTTATCCGTTTATAGATAATCATATAAACTTATTAAAGGCGAAATATAGCCCAAATGTATAAATATATTCAACCTTTCCGTAGCTCTATAATATTATTAAGTCTTTTTACGACTACAAAGCAAATCTCATGTTGAAACAACTCATTCCTTTTCTAATACCACACAGGATATTTAATCATACAACAGATATTTGAATGTTATTTACTAGCCCCCAGTTCACTTTCGCGGCACTAAACAAGAGCTAGAAAAATAACATTGTTTTTAACATCATATCGTTCCATTTAACTTAAGTCAATAGCTACCTGCAGACGCGTTTTTTCTTTTAATAAGTTTATAAAATAACATAAATAACGATTAAATAGTAGATTTTGTAACTAGGGCGAAAGGTTGCAATATTACTTGAGAGCGAAAATGTGCTCACTTCGTTCGCGCAATCGCTCGAGACTGAATTGACAATTTCGCCCGTGTTACAAACAATATTTTTTATCACTCATGCGAGGGGAGGTATCTTACCAGTTTGGGATTCAGGTGCCATAAAAAAAAGCGAAATTTGCTTTTTCAATTGTCATAAGAGCTCTCCTCAATCTCCGATATCACCATAATTTACAATCACTTTAACCCCTTGACATACCAATAAAATGACGTTTGACGTGTCTATATACATGTGATCTTATCACATATACATGACGTTTTAGAGACGTAATTGTATGTCAAGGTTTTCTTTAATTTTTATTTTGTTATGAAAACAATTTTTTGACACTTCACGTCACTTTTGTGTTCATTTGATTTTTATTTATTTGTTTATTTTAGTGTAACCTAGCGATATTGATTATTTGCCTGCGTTATTCAAGTTATTTAAAAAACTAATATTGACAATTTATCGCAGTAAAAAACGTGCACCAAGATAGTGCTATTGTGCATGAGTGATAAAAAATATGTATAAGTACTGAAGGTTTTCCAGAAGAAATAATATGACCTTTTCCTTAGGATATTTTCATAGAAAACCCATTTTTCATCCTCAATTGTCATCTTGTCATCTGTATGTATGTTGTGTTCATTGATATTGTCTGATTGTGCATGAGTGATAAAAAATATGTCAAAGTACTGAAAAGTACTGAAGGTTTTCCAGAAGAAATAATATGACCTTTTCCTTACGATATTTTCATAGGAAACCCACTTTTCATCCTCAATTGTCATCTTGTCATCTGTCTGTATGTTGTGTTCATTGATATTGTCTGATTAACACCTTATCTAGTTTTGTTATCATATTAATCATGAAAATCATCACAAAGTCTAAAAAATAGAGATTTATAACATAAGTGTGTGAAGAAGGGCTTTTGTGTATGAGTTGCGAAATTTAACTAAATCTTACTTATCATATATCTAATTCAAGGTAATTTGATGACATTCTGATACATATTGTTAGAATTATTTGGATAAAACTAATTATGTGATTTGTTTCATGTGATCATTTATTTATAAATGTATTTGATGATGATAAATGTTGTTAATCTGAAGATGCCACTTTGTTGGTGAAACTGAATAATCTAAATAAATGATCACATGAAACAAAACACATAATTAGTTTTAATCAAATAATTTAAAATATGTATGTGGTATTATGTGGTCAATACGCGCCGCGCGTATGTCATCTTGATCAGACAAATCAAGACTACATACTACGCGCGGCAGCGCCGCGCGTATATGGTCTTTATCAAATAAATCAAGACTACATACTACGCGCGGCAGCGCCGCGCGTATGTGATCTTGTTCAGATAAATCAAGAGTACATACTGGTCTACTCTTACTGGTTACTCTTACTGGTATATATGGTCTTGTTCACATAAATCAAGACTACATACAACGCGCGGCAGCGCCGCGCGTATATGGTCTTGATCAAATAAATCAAGATGTGATCTAGTTCAGATAAATCAAGAGTACATACTACGCGCGGCGCAGCCAATATGGTCTTGATACGATAAATCAACCCTTCATATTACGCGCCGCGCGTATGTGATCTTAATCAGATAAATCAAGACTTCATACTACGCGCGGCAGCGCCGCGCGTATGTGATCTAGTTCAGATAAATCAAGAGTACATACTACGAGCGGCGCAGCCAATATGGGCTTGATCATATAAATCAAGACTTCATACTACGAGCGGCAGCGCCGCGCGTATGTGATCTAGTTTAGATAAATCAAGAGAACATACTACGCGCGGCTCAGCCAATATGGTCTTGATACGATAAATCAACCCTTCATATTACGCTCGGCAGCGCCGCGCGTATGTGGTCTTAATCAGATAAATCAAGACTTCAATATCAAAACTATACCAGATAAGATAACAATATCAGATAAGTCAATACAATTGAAGTCAATACAATGATAAATCAAGAGTACATACTACGCACGGCGCAGCCAATATGGTCTTGATCAGATAAATCAAGACTTCATACTACGCGCGGCAGCGCCGCGCGTATGTGGTCTTAATCAGATAAATTAAGATTACATACTACGCGCGGCAGCTCCGCGCGTATGTGATCGTGTTCAGATAAATCAAGAGTACATACTACACGCGGCGCAGCCAATATGGTCTTGATCAGATAAATCAAGACTTAATACTACGCGCGGCAGCGCCGTGTGTATGTGGTCTTAATCAGATAAATTAAGATTACATACTACGCGCGGCAGCGCCGCGCGTATGTGATCTTAATCAGATAAATCAAGACTTCATACTACGCGCGGCGCTGCCGCGCGTATGTGATCTGATGGTTCAGATAAATCAAGAGTACATACTACGCGCGGCTCAGCCAATATGGTCTTGATACGATAAATCAACCCTTCATAGTACGCTCGGCAGCGCCGCGCGTATGTGGTCTTAATCAGATAAATCAAGACTTCAATATCAAAACTATACCAGATAAGATAACAATATCGGATAAGTCAATACAATTGAAGTCAATACAATGATAAATCAAGAGTACATACTACGCACGGCGCAGCCAATATGGTCTTGATCAGATAAATCAAGACTTCATACTACGCGCGACAGCGCCGCGCGTATGTGGTCTTTATCAGATAAATCAAGATTACATACTACGCGCGGCAGCGCCGCGCGTATATGATCTAGTTCAGATAAATCAAGAGTACATACTACGCACGGCGCAGACAATATGGTATTGATCAGATTAATCAAGACTTCATACTATTCTTCGCTTTATTCTACTAGACTTCGCTGCCGCGCGTATGTGGTCTTAATCAGATGAATCAAGATTACATACTACGCGCGTCAGCGCCGCGCGTATGTGATCGTGTTCAGATAAATCAAGAGTACATACTACGCGCGGTGCAGCCAATATGGTCTTGATCAGATAAATCAAGACTTAATACTACGCGCGGCAGCGCCGCGCGTATGGTGTCTTAATCAGATAAATCAAGATTACATAATACGCGCGGCAGTGCCGCGCGTATGTGATCTTGTTCAGATAAATCAAGAGTACATCTTCCGCAGCGCCGCGCGTAGTATGAAGTCTTGATTTGTCTGATCAAGACTCTGATGTGGTCTTGATCAGATAAATCAAGATTACATACTACGCGCGTATGTGGTAAAATATGTGGTAAGTGGACGAAGATTTACATTTTGAGGTATAAATATTGGTAAAACCTTACTACTTTACATGTGTTACATGTGTTTTCCCAGAGCGCCGAATTACTGAACATGCCGGATTATTAAGATTATACTGTAGTTAGTCTATATGCATATGATTCTATTGCATCTGTGTTGGGATCTGTTGGATATTTAATAATTACAAGAGAGGAGACATGAAGTTAATACAAGAAAGCTTGAAATGCCAAATTTATAAAAAATAAATGTTCATGACTCAGATATAAAAGGTTTTCCAATAAGAATGATACGATTTTAAATTGAAATAAAATTAAAATAATCTCAGATTCGCCCGCACTTTTTATATTATCTTAAAGCACAGTCGATGACATTAATGTTTTAAATAACACATCGTCTAAATGTCCAGCTCAAATGACGCGAATTCGAACCCAATTTAATCATGGAGAAATTAACCGTGGACATATCAACGGATGCAATCTAATAAATCGCCGTAGAATAGAGAGAGCGTCGGTACAGTTTGGAATCCGAAGGCGTATTGCATTGCTGCATTATACGGAAAATAAGGCCTTCTATATGTAAATCGAGCTCGGAACGGCGCTTATCTACCCTACCCCACGCCGAATTCGACCCTATAAAATATCACAATGTTACCCGAGTTAGGGGGCGACGCTTGGAATCCGAATTAGGACATAAATTATTCCTGCGCAGTTATTGAATTTTACACGCGGTTTTTTATTTCAAGAAACTAATTATTGTTTATTGAGGAAAGATGCGAAGATATAAACTGAACGGCGGCGCGGAACGAGGGGAAGATAAACTGCCCGGCGAGCGTGCATTAGCAATTCAATGTTTAATCCATTGTGTGAATGTTCACCGGATAGATATGCCATTTGCATACTGGTCACGTGTTCACGGTGGACCACGCACAACGTAGGGGCAGCACAGCAAGCCTTTGTATATCTGTCACCGAATAAAACACGGACCGTATAAATGGGGACGCGCATTCTACAAAAACCGAGAGACAACGAGACAAATAAAAAAAACTTAAACGAGACTACAAGTTTCGTGTTTGTTACGTTACGAATTCCTACGCTAACTGATAAACTGAATGAATATTTATAGGAATTGTGTCATATATTCGTTTTTAATTTTATGTAACGGAAAATTTCTTGTGAATTGTAAAATTCCCATTTCTTAACGTCCATATGAATAATTTGTAGTAAATTTGAATTTGTAATGTAGAGAATTAGGTAACATGGATAATAGTGTAGAATTAGAGTGTGTTTTGGAGACTGTTGATCCGGAAGCAGTGAGTTAACATGACAAAACGGCTGGGCGTATAGATATGGCCGACAAAGTCTGTACAACATCCCGTTATCTATTCTGAATGCAAGTATGGTCGTATGATGTATAATTGCTGTTTTTAATGCAACGGCTCCAGGTATTAACGATGCAGCGCAGTTGACACGCCCAACGGTGTGGGCGGCAGAGGCAAGGCGAGGCGAGGCTACGGTCGTCCGGGTTACTGACACAGCTGTATGCCGTGTCTGTCGCGTTTTGCTCCGAACGAGCAGTTCTCCTTTAATGTGCGCCATTCGTGTCTGCGTCACCTTAACCAACTTGCTGGAACACAGCCAAACACTCCCGGCTACAATATAAATAGATTTAATAAAAAGACGGTGACAGATTCTATACGCAATCTTCCAAAACTTTCTTCTGCATGTATTGTCCGACACGACAACTAAGAGTTAGATAATAAATGATTCGATATAAAAATAAAATATCGCGAAGCCATCAAAAGGCAATGAATAGCAGCAGCAGAAGTCTGAAGAGACCGGGGGCACATAATCTTTATTGAGCGTAATTACTAGTGTTCTCAAACAACAACATAAACATTTAGTCGGACGAGCGAAATTGAGGACACGGAGGAGTGGAGGGTTGCCAGGCAACAGTTATTGGGTTGAGAGGCGGCGCTGAGCCCGGGCAGCTGGGGGTGGCAGCGCGTGCGGACGTGTGGGACGCGATATATGACATTGACAGTTGCTATGGAAACCGCGGGACGCCACGAGAATTGTTTGTACTCCACTCCAGACGGCCTCCCACCGCCGACACCCCCGTTTGCCCTTTGATCTATTCGCAAAAAATATATATACGCAACTGAAAAGAAATCACAAATCTTCCTCAATAAAATAATAAAACACTTTTATCCACCAAAATATGAAACTTAGGAAAACTTTTTTAACCCCTACAGATGACGTCATACGACATACAATGACGTATTTGAGACGTCAAGTAACATGACGTTATTTGTGATAAGATCACATATATATGGATACGTCAACGCGCAGTTTATTCGTATGTCAAGGGGTTAAGCAGTAAAGGCCGATTCTCATATACGCGACACTCAGCTACGCGACGTCGCGCGACAACGCCTGTCAAGTAATGATTACATTGTTTTAAATGGGCACGTTCTCACTATGGCTACGCGACGTGCCCATTTAAAACAATGTAATCATTATTTGACTGTCGATGTCGCATGACGTCTCGTAACTGAGAATTTTTGATATTTAATTTATAGAAACGACAAGTTTTTGATATTTTAAGTTATAGAAATGTGAATTCTTGATATTTTAAGTTTATAGAAACGTCAAATTTTGTATATTTCGGGTTATAAAAACGTCAAATTTTTGATATTTTAGTTTATAGAAACGTCAAATTTTTGATAATTTAAATTTATAGAAACGTCAAGTTTTTAATATTTTAGGTTATAGAAACGTTAAATTTTTGATATTTTAGATTATAGAAACGTAAAATTTTTGATATTTTAGGTTATAGCAACGTAATTTTTTCTTTATATGTTTGTTTATAGAAACGTCAAAATTTTTAGGTTAAAGAAACGTTAAATTTTTTATATTTTAGTTTATAGAACCGTAAAATTTTTCTATATTTTAGGTTACAGAAACGACAAATTTTTTAAATTTAAATTTATAGAAACGTCAAGTTTTTAATATTTTAGGTTAGGTTAGAAACGTTACATTTTTGATATTTTAGATTATAGAAACGTTAAATTTTTGATATTTTAGGTTATAGAAACGTAATTTTTTCTTTACATGTTTGTTTATTGAAACGTCAAATTTTTTATAATTGAGGTAACAGAAATGTCAAATTTTTTATATTTTAGGTTATAGAAACGTCAAATTTTTGATATTTTAGTTTATAGAAACGTCAAATTTTTGATAATTTAGGTTATAGAAACGTTAAATTTTTTATATTTTAGTTTATAGAACCGTAAAATTTTTCTATATTTTAGGTTACATAAACGACAAATTTTTGAAATTTTAATTTATAGAAACGTCAAATTTTTGATATTTTAGGTTATAGAAATGTCAATTTTTAGGGTTCCGTACCGAAAACGGAACCCTTATAGGATCACTTTGTTGTCCGTCTGTCTGTCTGTCCGTCTGTCGGTCCGTCTGTCTGTCAAGACCATTTTTCTCAGGAACGCGTAGAGGTAACAAGTTGAAATTTGTACCAAATACTCGGGTCTGCGGTCTCTTTCAGCTGTGAAAAAATCAAACTTGTAAGTCAACGCGATCAAAAGATATGATCGTTTATGTCGCATATTTTGCGATTTCACAAGGGAATCAAAACCTATAGGGTACTTCCCGTTGACCTAGAATCATGAAATTTGACAAGAAGCGGTGTCTTACAGCACATGTAAAGGGAAAAATCTGAAAACCGTAAATATGTAGTTTAATTACAAGAAAAATGCGAATTTACTATTAGAAACTTATGAAAATACACTAATGTGTTGCGTGGTATTGTCAGGCACCAGAAGCATATGGGTTGCATACAGTTAGGTCCTCATAAAAATACCTTACTTACAAATTTGTACGGAACCCTCGGTGCGCGAGTCACAACTCGCACTTGGCCGGTTTTTCTTTTATATTTTAGTTTATCGAAACGTCAAATTTTTGATATTTTAGATTATAGAAACGTCAAAGTATTGATATTTTAGGTTATAGAAACGTAAAATTTTTGATATTTTAGGTTATAGAAACTTAATTTTTTTTATATATTTTAGTTTATAGAAACGTCAAATTTTTTATATTTGAGGTTACAGAAATGTCAAATTTTTTATATTTTAGGTTATGGAAATCGCAAATTTTTTATATTTAATTTATAGAAACGTAAAATTTTTGATATTTTAGGTTATAGAAATGTCAATTTTTTATATTTTAGTTTATAGAAACGTCAAATTATTGATATTTTAGTTTATAGAAACGTAAAATTTTTGATAATTTAGGTTATAGAAACGTAAAATTTTTGATATTTCAGGTTATAAAAATGTCAATTTTTTTATATTTTGGTTTATAGAAATGTCAAATTTTTGATATTTTAGATTATATAAACGTCAAAGTTTTGATATTTTAGGTTATAGAAACGTTAAATTTTTGATATTTTAGGTTATAGAAATGTAATTTTTTTTATATTTTTGTTTATAGAAACGTTAAATTTTTTATATTTGAGGTTACAGAAATGTCATTTTTTTATATTTTAGGTTATAGAAACCTCAAATTTTTGATATTTAATTTATAGAAACGTGAAATTTTTGATATTTTAGATTATAGAAATGTCAATTTTTTATATTTTAGTTTATAGAAACGTGAAATTTTTGATATTTTAGATTATAGAAACGTCAATTTTTTATATTTCAGTTTATAGAAACGTAAAATTTTTGATATTTTAGGTTATAGAAACCTCAAATTTTTGATATTTAATTTATAGAAACGTGAAATTTTTGATATTTTAGATTATAGAAATGTCAATTTTTTATATTTTAGTTTATAGAAACGTGAAATTTTTGATATTTTAGATTATAGAAACGTCAATTTTTTATATTTCAGTTTATAGAAACGTAAAATTTTTGATATTTTAGGTTATAGAAACCTCAAATTTTTGATATTTAATTTATAGAAACGTGAAATTTTTGATATTTTAGATTATAGAAATGTAAATTTTTTATATTTTAGTTTATAGAAACGTGAAATTTTTGATATTTTAGATTATAGAAACGTCAATTTTTTATATTTCAGTTTATAGAAACGTAAAATTTTTGATATTTTAGGTTATAGAAACGTCAAATTTTTGATAATTTAGGTTATAGAAACGTTAAATTTTTTATATTTTAGTTTATAGAAACGTCGAATTTTTCTATATTTTAGGTTACAGAAACGTAAAATTTTTTATATTTTAGGTTATAGAAATGTCAATTTTTTTATATTTTAGTTTACAGAAACGTCAAATTTTTGATATTTTAGATTATAGAAACGTCAAAGTTTTGATATTTTAGGTTATAGAAACGTTAAATTTTTGATATTTTAGGTTATAGAAACTTAAAATTTTTGATGTTTTAGGTTATAGTAACGTAAATTTTTTTAATATTTTAGTTTATAAAAACGTAATATTTTAGTTTATAGAAATTTTTTATATTTTAGGTTAAAGAAATGTCAAATTTTTGATATTTTAGTTTATAGAAACGTCAAATTTTTGATATTTTAGGTTACAGAAACGTAAAATTTTTGATATGTTAGTTTATAGAAACGTAAAATTTTTGATATTTTAGGTTATAGAAATGTCAATCTTTTTTATATTTTAGTTTATAGAAACGTCAAATTTTTGATAATTTTGATTATAGAAAGGTCATTGTTCACACGTTTTGATTGTAGAAACGTAAAATTTTTGATATTTTGGGTTATAGAAACGTAAAATTTTTGATGTTTTAGGCTGTAATAACGTAAATTTTTTTAATATTTTATTTTATAGAAACGTCAAATTTTTTATATTTTAGGTTAAAGAAATGTCAAATTTTTGATATTTTAGTTTATAGAAACGTCAAATTTTTGATATTTTAGATTATAGAAACGTCAAAGTTTTGATATTTTAGGTTATAGAAACGTTAAATTTTTTATATTTTAGGTTATAGAAACGTCAAATTTTGTTTATATTTTAGTTTATAGAAACGTCAATTTTTTTTATATTTGAGGTTACAGAAATGTTAAATTTTTGATATTTTAGGTTATAGAAACGTAAAATTTTTGATGTTTTAGGCTATAATTACGTAAATTTTTTTAATATTTTAGTTTATAGAAACGTCAAATTTGTTATATTTTAGGTTATAGAAATGTCAATTTTTTCATATTTTAGTTTATAGAAACGTCAAATTTTTGATATTTTAGATTATAGAAACGTCAAAGTATTGATATTTTAGGTTATAGAAACGTAAAATTTTTGATATTTTAGGTTATAGAAACTTAATTTTTTTTATATATTTTAGTTTATAGAAACGTCAAATTTTTTATATTTGAGGTTACAGAAATGTCAAATTTTTTATATTTTAGGTTATGGAAATCGCAAATTTTTTATATTTAATTTATAGAAACGTAAAATTTTTGATATTTTAGGTTATAGAAATGTCAATTTTTTATATTTTAGTTTATAGAAACGTCAAATTATTGATATTTTAGTTTATAGAAACGTAAAATTTTTGATAATTTAGGTTATAGAAACGTAAAATTTTTGATATTTCAGGTTATAAAAATGTCAATTTTTTTATATTTTGGTTTATAGAAATGTCAAATTTTTGATATTTTAGATTATATAAACGTCAAAGTTTTGATATTTTAGGTTATAGAAACGTTAAATTTTTGATATTTTAGGTTATAGAAATGTAATTTTTTTTATATTTTTGTTTATAGAAACGTTAAATTTTTTATATTTGAGGTTACAGAAATGTCATTTTTTTATATTTTAGGTTATAGAAACCTCAAATTTTTGATATTTAATTTATAGAAACGTGAAATTTTTGATATTTTAGATTATAGAAATGTCAATTTTTTATATTTTAGTTTATAGAAACGTGAAATTTTTGATATTTTAGATTATAGAAACGTCAATTTTTTATATTTCAGTTTATAGAAACGTAAAATTTTTGATATTTTAGGTTATAGAAACCTCAAATTTTTGATATTTAATTTATAGAAACGTGAAATTTTTGATATTTTAGATTATAGAAATGTCAATTTTTTATATTTTAGTTTATAGAAACGTGAAATTTTTGATATTTTAGATTATAGAAACGTCAATTTTTTATATTTCAGTTTATAGAAACGTAAAATTTTTGATATTTTAGGTTATAGAAACCTCAAATTTTTGATATTTAATTTATAGAAACGTGAAATTTTTGATATTTTAGATTATAGAAATGTAAATTTTTTATATTTTAGTTTATAGAAACGTGAAATTTTTGATATTTTAGATTATAGAAACGTCAATTTTTTATATTTCAGTTTATAGAAACGTAAAATTTTTGATATTTTAGGTTATAGAAACGTCAAATTTTTGATAATTTAGGTTATAGAAACGTTAAATTTTTTATATTTTAGTTTATAGAAACGTCGAATTTTTCTATATTTTAGGTTACAGAAACGTAAAATTTTTTATATTTTAGGTTATAGAAATGTCAATTTTTTTATATTTTAGTTTACAGAAACGTCAAATTTTTGATATTTTAGATTATAGAAACGTCAAAGTTTTGATATTTTAGGTTATAGAAACGTTAAATTTTTGATATTTTAGGTTATAGAAACTTAAAATTTTTGATGTTTTAGGTTATAGTAACGTAAATTTTTTTAATATTTTAGTTTATAAAAACGTAATATTTTAGTTTATAGAAATTTTTTATATTTTAGGTTAAAGAAATGTCAAATTTTTGATATTTTAGTTTATAGAAACGTCAAATTTTTGATATTTTAGGTTACAGAAACGTAAAATTTTTGATATGTTAGTTTATAGAAACGTAAAATTTTTGATATTTTAGGTTATAGAAATGTCAATCTTTTTTATATTTTAGTTTATAGAAACGTCAAATTTTTGATAATTTTGATTATAGAAAGGTCATTGTTCACACGTTTTGATTGTAGAAACGTAAAATTTTTGATATTTTGGGTTATAGAAACGTAAAATTTTTGATGTTTTAGGCTGTAATAACGTAAATTTTTTTAATATTTTATTTTATAGAAACGTCAAATTTTTTATATTTTAGGTTAAAGAAATGTCAAATTTTTGATATTTTAGTTTATAGAAACGTCAAATTTTTGATATTTTAGATTATAGAAACGTCAAAGTTTTGATATTTTAGGTTATAGAAACGTTAAATTTTTTATATTTTAGGTTATAGAAACGTCAAATTTTGTTTATATTTTAGTTTATAGAAACGTCAATTTTTTTTATATTTGAGGTTACAGAAATGTTAAATTTTTGATATTTTAGGTTATAGAAACGTAAAATTTTTGATGTTTTAGGCTATAATTACGTAAATTTTTTTAATATTTTAGTTTATAGAAACGTCAAATTTGTTATATTTTAGGTTATAGAAATGTCAATTTTTTCATATTTTAGTTTATAGAAACGTCAAATTTTTGATATTTTAGATTATAGAAACGTCAAAGTTTTGATTTTTTAGGTTATAGAAACGTTAAATTTTTGATGTTTTAGGCTGTAATAACGTAAATTTTTTTTATATTTTAGTTTATAGAAACGTCAAATTTTTGATATTTTAGATTATAGAAACGTCAAAGTTTTGATATTTTAGGTTATAGAAACGTTAATTTTTTTATATTTAAGGTATAGAAACGTCAAATTTTGTTTATATTTTAGTTTATAGAAACGTCAATTTTTTTATATTTGAGGTTACAGAAATGTTAAATTTTTGATATTTTAGGTTATAGAAACGTCAAATTTTTAATATTTTAGTTTATAGAAACGTCAAATTTTTGATATTTTAGATGATAGAAACGTCAAAGTTTTGATATTTTAGGTTATAGAAACGTTAAATTTTTTATATTTAAGGTATAGAAACGTCAAATTTTTTTTATATTTTAGTTAATAGAAACGTCAATTTGTTTTTATATTTGAGGTTACAGAAATGTTAAATTTTTTATATTTTAGGTTATAGAAACGTCAAATTTTTGATATTTTAGTTTATAGAAACGTAAAATTTTTGATATTTTAGGTTATAGAAACGTTAAATTTTTGATATTTTAGGTTATAGAAACGTTAAATTTTTTATATTGTAGTTTATAGAAACGTCGAATTTTTCTATATTTTAGGTTACAGAAACATCAAATTTTTGATATTTTAGTTTATACAAACGTAAAATTTTTGATATTTTAGGTTATAGAAATGTAAATTTTTTGAAATTTTTTGGTTTATAGAAACGTCAAATTCTTGATATTTTAGTTTATAGAAATGTCTTTTTTTTTAGTTTATAGAAACGTCAAATTTTTTATATTTTAGGTTATAGAAACGTCAAACTTTATAGAAAACTATTTTTTTACATTTTCGGTTATAGAAATTTTTTTGAAAAATTTATCGTTAAATTTTTGCCAACTTAGGTTATAGAAACGTCAAATTTTTGACAATTTAGGTTATAGAAACGTCAAATTTCTGACGTTTTAGGTTATTGAATGATCAAACCGCAACCCACGACATTAAGATAATTATCGGTGACATGAATGCCAGGAAATATACCAAGATCAATATTGGCAGACATTTTGAAAGTAATGACAACGGAAACAAGGTTATTAATTTTGCGGCCTCTAAAAACATGGTAGTGGGAAGTACAACGTTCGAACATAAAGAATACCCAAGGTTACATACGCATCCCCCAATGGAGAAACTGAAAACCAAATCGACCATGTACTTATAGACAGCAGACACTACTCCAATCTCATGGATGTTAGAACGTACAGGGGTGCATTACCTGATTGGTGCGAAATTAAGAGCCAAAATTTCCAACGTGAAGGAAAGGCTGCTCAATCCCCAGGTATCTATAGGTCTCTCCAGCAGCAAGATGCTTCCATCGCTGAGCTGCATATCGTCAGCGAACTCCGGTGATCGTCCTCTCCTTAGGTGCATCACTGCGCACTTATCCAACCCTAGCTACATGCCAGCGTCCCGTGTGTACTCCTGGAGCACTGCGAGAACCAGGCGGAGGCGTAGAGCTTCTCCCTGGATGCGTAGAGCTTGAGATCATCAAGTGGGTGATCTCATGCCTCCGTTGGCTCGCTGGTCCACATGCATAGCCACGGGTGGGTACGTCTCAAGACAATGGAAAGCGACAGCAATGAGATGCAAAACAAGAGGGGGCTCAAGGAATCTCCTTGAAACACACCCCTCCAAAGGCCAAAGGAAATAAAGAACTAAGATACAACACAGATGCCCTGATCGCGCATATGGAATCGACCTTAACTCGTTGAAACGACGACTGACAGAAATATGGCTAATTTAAGTCATATCTACGTAGATGTCGCATGTTGAAATAACGTTAAGTAAAGTCTATATTCTGCTTACAAGTTTTCCGTTTTTGACCATTTAAATCCTTCTTTTGTAAACGTGGGTCGTTTATATGCCGGGCAAAATTGTTTCGGTTAATAATTTTCAAGGACGTGAAAGGAGATCCTCGCTATCTCCACCTAATCCACCTAAGTTTTGTAGTAACGTGAATCAACTGCCAAGTCTTCAACTAACATTTTGACATATCTCAATGTAGAAAAATTGTAGTAAAACTACTTTAGACGCGACTTGAGAGTAACTCAGACCTGTTTTCGTAAAAAAGTAAAGTCTATATTCTGCTTACGCCTTCGCATTTTTTTTTCAATTCCAATCCTTCGTCTGTAAACGTGGGTCATTTGTGTGCCAAAACTGTTTCGGTTTTTTAAGTGGTTGGTCCGAAGCAGGATCGACAGGGCCTAGCTGTTAGGGGCATACGCCGCGTAGTGGCATTCTGAGAGAGACAGATATAGAGCGGCGATACAAACGAAAAAGCCACCGAAAAGAAAAGCCGCCGGAAAGAAAAGCCGCCGAAAAGAAAAGCCGCCGGAAAGAAAATCAGCCGAAAAGAAAAGTCGCCTCTGTTGATTTGATGTGTGGGCCATTATGCTTATCATAAGGTAGTCGGTGCAATTATGCGTAGTCTTGGCACTCCGAAGAATGGCTATCAACTTTTGTAACTCTTCCAAAGAAGAAGAGTGCCAAGCACTTTGTGCTCTTAGAACCTTGAATCAATTTTTCTTTGTCTTTTTCTTTCAATGTTTCTTCTTGTTTTATGACCACATAGGATCACTTCAGTCAGTCTATCAACTAAGTCTCTTTGAGGGGATTGTTCGAGCCTTGCGGTCCTCCCAGTACTTTTTCATACGTTCCGGTCTTCGTGCCCGTTCTTCAATTGCAATTACCCGTGTTGTGAATTTCTACTTTGTGAGTGGGAAGCGGAGATTTTTTGGTTTAATTTCATCTCGTCTGTGGTGTCTTCTGCTGTAAGCCCAATTTCTTTCAGATCCTCGCTTATTTCTCTGATCCATCTGCATCCTGTTGCGGTATTTCTGGAGTTGAGATTTTATTCTACCAGCTGTTTCAGAAGTCTCGAATCTGGTATTCTCATTCTGTGCCACAAGAACCGTTTTACGCATAGTATCAGTAATGGGTTCTAGCTCTTTGTACACGACTTTGTTGGCCACTGTCCGTATCTCTGGTATTTTTAGGGTTCCGTACCGAAAATTAGGGTTCCCAATAGGATTACTTTGTTGCCCGTCTGTCTGTCTGTCCGTCTGTCCGTCCATCCGTCTGTCTGTCTGTCAATACCATTTTTCTCAGGAACGCGTAGAGGTAACAAGTTGAAATTTGTATCAAATACTCGGGTCTGCGGTCTCTTTCAGCTGTGAAAAAATCAAACTTGTAAGTCAACGCGATCAAAAGATATGACCGTTTATGTCGCATATGTTACGATTTCACAAGAGAATCAAAACCTATAGGGTACTTCCCGTTGACCTAGAATCATGAAATTTGGCAACAAGCGGTGTCTTACAGCACATGTAAAGGGAAAAATCTGAAAACCGGAAATATGTTGTTTAATTACAAGAAAATGCGAATTTACTATTAGAAACTTATGAAAATACACTAATGTGTTGCGTGGTATTGTCAGGCACCAGAAGCATATGGGTTGCATACAGTTAGGTCCTCTTAGGATACCTTACTTACAAGTTTGTACGGAACCCTCGTTGCGCGAGTCACAACCCGCACGACCGGTTTTCTTTCAAAATAAGAAAACTTAATTAAATTTTAATATTAGTCACTTGGCCGGTTTTTATTATTTTTTCAACAACCCAATTGCTCCCAAGTAGCGCCTAAAAAAGTTTTATTTCAAAAATTGCACGCAGAAATTTGAAATCTACATATTTTTTGATTCCTTCTATTTGATATTATTAAAGAAAAACTTGAAAGTGGCTCTCATAGGCCGTTTTAGGGTTAGTTAAGCGCATGCGCATCCGCCAAGCTTGAAAGGCGGGAATATGAAAGTTTCGGGCACATATTTAGTTATACATCAAAAAGTTCGGGCACTTTTTGACGTATAACATGGCGGAAATTGATTATTAGAGAAAAATTTTAAAGTGGCTCTCATAGACCGTTTTACGGTCAGTTAAGCGCATGCGCATCCGCCAAGTTTGAAAGGCGGGAATTTGAAAGTTTCGGGCACATATTTAGTTATACATCAAAAAGTTCGGGCACTTTTTGACGTATACCATGACGGAAATTGACATAGGTGCACAAAAAAATTCAACTATTGACTATGTTTCAATTTAAAAAAAAAAATTTTTTTAATTTATCCACCCCTGGGCAAAGATCTATCTGGCTTATATCCAAAGTAATTTTGGTTATGGTGTATTAAAAACTTTTCGCAAGTTTGGAATAAAGGTTTTATGTATTACCAAACGACCTTCCAATCCCAAATATTTCGTTGGCTACTTCCACACGGTCAGAACAAGAATGTATACAAGAAATGTGCATTTCTAATTGGGCCTATTGGACTTTCACCCAAAGTAAACGTACCCAAAGGAATTCAAGATAAGCTTTACCTAGAATGTCTTTGTGTTAAAATTCAAGGCATTACTGAGTCATTCAATTTACCATCTGATAGACCGCAGGTAATAAAAAGACCCAACTAAGAAATAGGCCCCTTTAAATATATGACTCAAAATAACTCTTTTATTATCGTCAACATTAGGAAATAAAAATATTATTTCTGTTTAAGTTCTTATCTGTGTTATATCTAATCTGTGTTATATCTTTTTAAGAAACAATTCGTTAAATAAAGCATTGTTTTAAAAATGTAAACGTGCTAGGGCAGAAGGACCTTGTGGTCGATAGCCCTTTGTATAATGCATAAAATATACAATAAATATATTCTCTGTAAACGTGTAAAAACCAGTTTGGTAACTTTGGGTTAAACAGTACAAGATCCACAAATACTTTCATTGTTTTGTCAGTTTTTGTTAAACAAAACTACTGATAGTTGTTTATCGGACGAAACTGAATAAAAACACAATCGATTACATTCAAAAAAATATATTTGCATGTGTTCAATTCTGGAGGTCGAATTTAATTCATGTAAATATTTTTAAAGACGGGCTTCAAGGTTCATTGAATTTAAATTAAAACAAACACGACTGAAATTAATTATAAAAGTAATTATAAACAAATAAGTATTTTATCTACTCACACACCGAAATGAATAAATACATTGTTGTATGTGAAGGATGCCATTATTATAATCGTGTGTAAAAGTATCGAAATCGTGCGTAAAAATGCAATGTAAATCAAATGGAGTTTCATTATTAAACGATTTCTGTTTGTTGTTACTTTGGCAACAACTCGCGTCACTGAACAAAAAACATAGACGTAGTGAAAATAAATTTTGTGACGAATAATAAAATTTAATTAAGTTTTCTTATTTTGAAAAAAAACCGGTCAAGTGCGGGTTGTGACTCGCGCACCGAGGGTTACGTACAAACTTTATCTTTATCTTTAGGAGGACCTAACTGTATGCAAACCATATGCTTCTGGTGCCTGGCAATACCACGCAACACCTTCCCTTGTGAAATCGCAAAATATGCGACATAAACGGTCATATCTTCTGATCGCGTTGACTTACAAGTTTGATTTTTTCACAGCTGAAAGAGACCGCAGACCCGAGTATTTGATACAAATTTCAACTTGTTACCTCTACGCGTTCCTGAGAAAAATGGTCTTGACAGACAGACAGACAGACAGATAGACGGACAACAAAGTGATCCTATAAGGGTTCCGTTTTCTGTACGGAACCTGGGCGTCTCAGACTGGCTCTGATATAACTTAACCTAACCATAACCTAAACTAGATTAAATCTAGGTTAACCTAGATTACATCGACAACGACCAAATAGTGTTTCCGTCACTGTGCGTTGTACTGGATAGCAATTTTTTACACGCAGGCGCTGGACGTTCTAACCTTATTGTGTCAGTGATTTGAAGTATGTTGTCTGTCTAAATTACAATTTCTACAATATTATCGGTAAGGAACAAATATTTTTCTGTAGATTCAAGAGTATTTTAACAAGCTCTGTAGATAAAATAATGTATGGCACACGTGTGTGAAGAAGTGCTTTTGGGCATGAGCTGCGAAGTTTAAAGCACGAGCCTTTATGGCACACGTGTGTGAAGAAGGGCTTTTGTGCATGAGTCGCGAAGTTTTAAACACGAGCCTTTATGACACACGTGTGTGAAGAAGGGCTTTTGTGCATGAGTTGCGAAGTTTAAAACACTTTAAACTTCGCGACCCATGCACAAAAGCCCTTCTTCACACACACACATGTGTCATACATTATTTTATCTAATGTTCCGTTTTCTGTACGGAACCTGGGCGTCTCAGACTGGCTCTAATATAACTTAACCTAACCATAACCTAAACTAGATTAAATCTAGGTTAACCTAGATTACATCGACAACGACCAAATAGTGTTTCCGTCACTGTGCGTTGTACTGGATAGCAATTTTTTACACGCAGGCGCTGGACGTTCTAACCTTATTGTGTCAGTGATTTGAAGTATGTTGTCTGTCTAAATTACAATTTCTACAATATTATCGGTAAGGAACAAATATTTTTCTGTAGATTCAAGAGTATTTTAACAAGCTCTGTAGATAAAATAATGTATGACACACGTGTGTGAAGAAGTGCTTTTGGGCATGAGCTGCGAAGTTTAAAGCACGAGCCTTTATGGCACACGTGTGTGAAGAAGGGCCTTTGTGCATGAGTCGCGATGTCGGTGCTTTCCCGCCAGCAAATTCGTATTCTTTTATGAGGCAATTATAAAACTAACGGAAGTCGAGTTCATCGTTTCAGATTTTTAAATGTAGAAAGTAATATGTAAGTGGATATTGTTAGAAGCAATATGTACCATATGGAACTAGGAATGTTTACTCGCTTATTGCTGACATCAAAATAATGGTTTATGATACAAGTGTGTGAAGAAGGGCTTTTGTGCACGAGTCGCGAAGTTTAAAGCATGAGCCTTTATGGCACACGTGTGTGAAGAAGGTCTTTTGTGCATGAGTCGCGATGTCGGTGCTTTCCCGCCAGCAATTTCGTATTCTTTTATGAGGCAATTATAAAACTAACGGAAGTCGAGTTGAGCGTTTCAGATTTTTTAAATGTAGAAAGTAATATGTAAGTGGATATTGTTAGAAGCAATATGTACCATATGGAACTAGGAATGTTTACTCGCTTATTGCTGACATCAAAATAATAGTTTATGATACAAGTGTGTGAAGAAGGGCTTTTGTGCACGAGTCGCGAAGTTTAAAGCACGAGCCTTTATGGCACACGTGTGTGAAGAAGGGCTTTTGTGCATGAGTCGCGATGTCGGTGCTTTCCCGCCAGCAATTGCGTATTCTTTTATGAGGCAATTATAAAACTAACGGAAGTCGAGTTGAGCGTTTCAGATTTTTAAAATGTAGAAAGTAATATGTAAGTGGATATTGTAATAACTAGGAATGTTTACTCGCTTATTGCTGACGTCAAAATAATAGTTTATGATACAAGTGTGTGAAGAAGGGCTTTTGTGCACGAGTCGCGAAGTTTAAAGCACGAGCCTTTATGGCACACTTGT
The DNA here is from genome assembly GCA_944588485.1 of Phosphuga atrata. Taxonomy (NCBI): domain Eukaryota; kingdom Metazoa; phylum Arthropoda; class Insecta; order Coleoptera; family Silphidae; genus Phosphuga; species Phosphuga atrata. Next base: position 72,446,452 of record OX155898.1, on the reverse strand, counting down.
GTGAAGAAGGGCTTTTGTGCATGAGTCGCGAAGTTTAAAACACGAGGCTTCGGCTCATTGCCTTCCGAAGGCTCGTGCTTTAAACTCATGCACAAAAGCCCTTCTTCACACACGTGTCTTAAACTAGTATTTTGATGTTGTCAATAGGCGAACAAACATTCCTACTTATTGTCGCAACTTATAGTCGCAACTCATGCACAAAAGCCCTTCTTCACACACGTGTTTCATAAAATATTATTTTGATGTGGTCAATAATCGAGCAAACATTCTTATTATAATATCCACTTACATATTACAGATATTACAGATATCCACTTACATATTACATATTATATAGATTCAAGAGTATTTGGCTTCGGCTCATTGCCTTCCGAAGGCTCGCGCTTTAAACTCATGCACAAAAGCCCTTCTTCACACACGTGTCTTAAACTAGTATTTTGATGTTGTCAATAGGCGAACAAACATTCCTACTTATCGCAACTTATAGTCGCAACTTATGCACAAAAGCCCTTCTTCACACACGTGTTTCATAAAATATTATTTTGATGTTGTCAATAATCGAGCAAACATTCTTATTATAATATCCACTTACATATTACAGATATTACAGATATCCACTTACATATTACATATTATATAGATTCAAGAATATTTTAATATGCTTCGTAGATAAAATAATGTATGACACACGTGTGTGAAGAAGTGGTTTTATGCATAAATTGCGAAGTTTAAAGCACGAGCCTTCGAAAGACAATGAGACGAAGGCTCGTGCTTTAAACTTCGTAACTCATGCACAAAATCCCTTTTTCACACACGTGTATCATAAACTAGTATTTTGATGTTGTCAATAAGCGAGAAAACTTTCCTGCTTATTATAATATCCACGTACATATTACTGTTATATAGATTCAACAGTATTTTAACATGCTTCTTAGATAAAATAATATACGACACATGTGTGTGAAGAAGGGTTTTTGTGCATGAGTCTTCGGCTCGTGCTTTAAAAGCGATTTAGATTAGATTCAAGAGTATTTTAGATTGCTTCGTAGATAAAATAATGTATGACACACGTGTGTGAAGAAGTGGTTTTATGCATAAATTGCGAAGTTTAAAGCACGAGCCTTCGAAAGACAATGAGACGAAGGCTTTAAACTTCGCAACTCATGCGCAAAATCCCTTTTTCACACACGTGTATCATAAACTAGTATTTTGATGTTGTCAATAAGCGAGCAAACTTTCCTGCTTATTATAATATCCACGTACATATTACTGTTATTTAGATTCAACAGTATTTTAACATGCTTCTTAGATAAAATAATGTATGACACATGTGTGTGTGTGAAGAAGGGCTTTTGTGCATGGGTCGCGAAGTTTAAAGTGTTTTAAACTTCGCAACTCATGCAAAAAATCCCTTTTTCACACACGTGTATCATAAACTAGTATTTTGATGTTGTCAATAAGCGAGCAAACTTTCCTGTTTATTATAATATCCACGTACATATTACTGTTATATAGATTCAACAGTATTTTAACATGCTTCTTAGATAAAATAATGTATGACATATGTGTGTGCGTGAAGAAGGGCTTTTGTGCATGGGTCGCGAAGTTTAAAGTGTTTTAAACTTCGCAACTCATGCACAAAAGCCCTTCTTCACACACGTGTGTCATAAAAGCTCGTGTTTAAAACTGCGCGACTCATGCACAAAAGCCCTTCTTCACACACTTGTATCATAAACTATAATTTTGATGTCAGCAATAAGCGAGCAAACATTCGTACTTATTAATATCCACTTACAACTAACTTCCTACATTTAAAAAATCTGAAACGCTCGACTCGACTTCCGTTAGTTTTATAATTGCCTCATAAAAGAATACGAAATTGCTGGCGGGAAAGCGCCGAGTTGAATGAAAAGATAATTAGTAATGCCTTGTCACGGCTTAGTTAACTTATAATATACAGCATTACTTTTAGATTCAGATCGATGTTTAAGTTTTAGTTCCACTGATTGTATTGGAAGTAAGCGCTGAATGGAGGTTTTTTTATTTTATTTGCGAATTTTAAATGAAGTTATTTATTGACATGACGAATTTTGTAAAACATAAAAATACTTCAATGACCTTTAAATGATAATATGTGCCCTGGTTGGATGTTTGTAAGCTGATGATAAAATTGTGTGTAAAAGGAAAAGTTGTGCAGCCGACGATGTATTATAATCATGTCACGTTGCGCCGGTACTTCTGGAGTCGACCAAATATAGTTTTTGATCGATACGAAAGCGGGTTACGAGCAGGACAGCAATGAGCCGACGTATTTATGCAGAGGGTGCACGGAAGCAGCTGTCGCTTGAAAAAAGAAAAAACATTTAAAGCACGCAAAAGGTCGAACGAGCAGCCCGGTGAACGGCGGCAGGTGATATACAATCCGGTTTAGGGGCATAAGGGCAACATGTGGCTACGGAATGCGAGCCACGACTCGTCCCGCGCTTCAACAACCAACGGACAGGTGAACCTCGATTATCAAACATTCATATCAATTATAAATACCAATACAAAATCAAGTAATTATTAGTAGTATCTGCTGTAAATACGTTGCAATCAATGTACATAACAAATTTGTAATATTGGATCAAGGTTGAATAAATGAAAACGTTTTGTAAATGGTAACAATTCTCGGCTGACCTTCAAATGACATTGACATGCATTCGCGCGAAAACCATTCGTTGTAGACACATATCTGAAATTACAGACGAGGCGAGGGAAGCAGCGAGTGCGAGTTTGGTAAACATTTATTATATAACGGCGGTATCAATCATAAATGTTTCGTTATTTTCGCCGGCGTTCGCTACATAAATCTTATTGTTATCTATCTCGCCTACGTACGTTTCTTTCGTTTTACTAAGCCGACAAAATCAAAAACGTTATTTTTGAAAGAAGTAGAATAACATGCTTATAAAATAGCAATAATAAAATATTCTAATGCAAACATTAAACTCGTATATGTGTGTGTTTTTTTTTAAATCTTCTTGGCTTCTTGCCAAGTTTCTACAACCCACACGCTGAGCCTCTCTCCGACGCCCTTGTATGCATCGTGTGGGTCGAAACACGCCAACATAAATATAACTGACAGATACTCTCCAGCCAACATAACATTCCTATGCACGTATATGATTTGCACTTTATTATTGGCACTTCACAGACGGCTGTCGATTCGGTGGGCGGATGCGATTGTGTGTTTATCAAATTAGCAGGAAGCGGGTTTTATATAAAACAAAAAATCTAAATAGCATTTACATTTTTATCATTTACACTAACCGCAGAAGAAAAGGAAGCGACAGAATGATGAAAAAACCTCATTAACTACTGTGTCATTAACACGGATACGGATTTATTTGAGAGTTTTGGCAAGTTCGCAAGTAATTTCAACAGATACGTTTATTTAGTAGTAGTTGACTTAATTATTTTTGGCGAGTCTATTTACGCCCGGCGCATCTTGTGTCGTCTATAAATAGTTTTAATACATTAATAATTTATCCTCGTTCGCGTTGCCTGAGGCAAGTTCGACCAAGTTAACACTCCCCACCGTTAATAAATAACACGGCATGTTAAGCTTCCAAACTTTCACAACCCAACCAAGGACAAACTGTATGAGTAAACAACACAGATAACGTTACGTAAGTTACACCTATAATTGAATTCACAACTACTAACTCATTTTTTATACGTTGTTTATGATTTACATTTCTATTTTATTAGAGGTTCGTAATTACAAGATATGAGTAACGTTTTATAAGCAAAAGTAGGTCTCAAACATTTTATAGCCGCTCTACATGTAACCCAAGATAATGGAAATAAAAGTCTCTCTACACAATAAATATTTATACGACACAGAAAATTAATTAATTTAGATGCAATAGCAAGATTATGCAAACCGTGACCTTGTTTCAATCTCACTAAATATGTTTTACTAGAATTCCAGCGATTCCATTAAGTTCCGTTTAATTTAAAGCAATTTATTCGGACTGCCGCAGACGAGCAGGTATGCGAGTTAGCATATTCTTGCCGGCGGGGTTGCGGATTCCAAGAGGCGGCACACAAACGTCACTATGGCGACCCTCATCGGCAAGTGAATTCCCGATTGAATACGAGTAATGCGCCCACTATTTGCGAACTAAATTCTGCAGCAGCCTCGGTCTGTGTATCCGATAAAAATAAGACGAAAAGTAACTCGCCGGAATTGGGACGAAGTCGAGCAAGTTATGTAACAAAGTTAAATTGGATTACGGATTTTTGTGGGGAAAAGTTTCTTTGTGATTTTTAAACACTTTTGTGCCATTTGATACGATTCAGCAATTCGTACTAAAAAATCAGTTTTCAATGCCTCGCACTTATCCAATCAATTCAAACAAGCGCAAACGTTTCCAATTATTTAAATATTCGAAATATTTTTTTACTAGGGCTTCACTCGAGATCGATATTTTTCTCGTCTCGTCTCGTAAAAGCGAGACGACAACGAGACGAGACCGCGTGTGGTCTCACTCTCGCGAGAGCGAGAACGTATGTGGTTTCGCTCTCGCGAGAGCGAGAACATATGTCGTCTCGTTCTCGCGAGACACGAGAGTCTCGTTTCTGATCCCGGTCATACTTCTTCTTCAATCTTTGATTCTAATACGGGCAGCCGTAATATTTTCTTGCATAAATTTGAACTGCGGGCTCAGAAAAGTTACATTTCATTATATAACAATTAAAAGAGTAGATTTCGTAATATGAAATAGATAGAATTTAAAATTATGTTCGTTTTTAGGGTTCCGTACCGAAAACGGAACCCTTATAGGCAGTGGTGGATTTACAAATTTGCCGCCAATAGGCTAATTTATATTGCCGCCTAATATATTTAAAAAAATTATCAAATGCGAGCACAGCGACCAAAAAAGCGTAACTGCTCTACAATTTTTTCATTAAATGCTGCACGCCGCCGCTATATTTCGAGTATAGAGATATGAAATTCGCCGTCGTAACAAAATTATGTTTTGAAAAATTTGTATATTTTTTAAATTTTCCGCTTACAAAAACTTGCCGCCTACGAAAATTTGCCGCCGTAGGCTACAGCCTAGCTAGCCTATTTAGAAATCCGCCACTGCTTATAGGATCACTTTGTTATCCGTCTGTCTGTCTGTCCGTCCGTCTGTCTGTCTGTCAAGACAAATTTTCTCAGGAACGCGTAGAGGTAACAAGTTGAAATTTGTATCAAATACTCGGGTCTGCGGTCTCTTTCAGCTGTGTAAAAATCAAACTTGTAAGTCAACGCGATCAAAAGATATGACCGTTTATGTCGCATATTTTGCGATTTCACAAGGGAATCAAAACCTATAGGGTACTTGCCATTGACTTAGAATCATGAAATTTGGCAAGAAGCGGTGTCTTACAGCACATGTAAAGGGAAAAATCTGAAAATCGTAAATATGTAGTTTAGTTACAAGAAAAATGCGAATTTACTATTAGAAACTTATGAAAATACAATAATGTGTTGCGTGGTATTGTCAGGTTTTTTGTCGGTTACGAGAGCGAGAGCGAAGCGAGACTAACGGTTACGAGAGCGAGACGAGACAAACGGTTACGAGAGCGAGAGACTAACGGTTACGAGAGCGAGAGCGAGACGAGACAAACGGTTACGAGAACGAGAGCGAGACGAGATTTTTGAAACTCTCACCCTATCTTGTCTCGTGTGAAGCCCTAATTTTTACGCACGATTTGGACACTTTTACACACGCTTATAATAATCTCCGCGTTCTGATTGGGATTATATGAAAAAAAAACGGCCAAGCGCGAGTTGTGACTCGCTTGCGGGTTGTGACTCCCGTACAAACTTGTAAGTAAAGTATCTTTAGGAGGACCTAACTGTATGCAACCCATATGCTTCTGGTGCCTGACAATACCACGCAACACATTAGTGTATTTTCATAAGTTTCTAATAGTAAATTCGCATTTTTCTTGTAATTAAACTACATATTTACGGTTTCTAGATTTTTCCCTTTACATGTGCTGTAAGAGACCGCTTCTTGCCAAATTTCATGATTCTAGGTCAACGGGAAGTACCCTATAGGTTTTGATTCCCTTGTGAAATCGCAAAATATGCGACATAAACGGTCATATCTTTTGATCGCGTTGACTTACATGTTTGGTTTTTTCACAGCTGAAAGAGACCGCAGACCCGAGTATTTGATACAAATTTGAACTTGTTACCTCTACGCGTTCCTGAGAAAAATGGTCTTGACAGACAGACAGACCGACGGACGGACAGACAGACAGACAGACGGACAACAAAGTGATCCTATAAGGGTTCCGTTTTCGGTACGGAACCCTAAAAATTAAAAACGCATGCGATATGTATTGACAAACACATGTTAGATTTGGCGTTAAACGTCAGGTTATTAATTTATAAACAATTTCAATGTTGATAGTAAAATAAAGCTGTTATATTAATAACAAATTCCAAACTCCGTTTTACATCGGATATAAATGAAAATAATGTTTTGGCAAGCTCAGAAGAAACCTAATTTGTGTACAAACATTCATAACGCAATTTAACATTTATTGTTAGAGCTCGGCAACAACGGCGAGTTAGGTTAGGTTAGCCTACACCAATTTTGATTGGGGTATCCCTCCCAATCAAAATTGGTGTAGGCAAAGAATCGGAGTTATTATTAACTGTGACATTGATATTGTGACAAAGGTTCGAAATATGAAAGAATAAATTAAATTGAATAAATAATAGTAGTTTATGATACAAGTGTGTAAAGAAGGGCTTTTGTGTATGTGAAGGACGCCATTATTATAATCGTGTGTAAAAGTGTCCAAATCGTGCGTAAAAGTCAGATGTAAATCAAATGGAGTTTCATTATTAAACGATTTCTGTTTGTTGTTGCTATGGCAATATGCTAACTCGCATACCTGCTCGTCTGCGGCAGTCTTAATAAATTGCTTTAAATTAAACGGAACATGGAATCGCTGGAATTCTAGTAAAACATATTTAGTGAGATTGAAACAAGGTCACGGTTTGCACAACGGCGAGTTAAGGGATGGCCAAAACCAAGTTGTTGTAGGCAAAGAATCGGAGCAATTATTAACTGTGGCATTGATATTGTGACAAAGGTTCGAAATATGAAAAATTAAATTAAATTGATCAAATAATAGTAGTTTATGATACAAGTGTGTGAAGAAAGGCTTTTGTGTATGTGAAGGACGCCATTATTATAATCGTGCGTAAGTGTCCAAATCGTGCGTAAAAGTCAGATGTAAATCAAATGGAGTATCATTATTAAACGATTTCTGCTTGTTGTTGCTATGGCAACAACTGAAAAAAAAACATAGACGTAGTAAAAATTAATTTTCTGACGTAATGATAAATTTGACGCAGGCGGGAAAATTCAAAATCGAACCCGGTGTTAAGGCCGTTATCGAAGGACAAACTGTATGAGTAAACAATACAGAGAACGTTACGTAAGTTACACCTATAATTGAATTCACAACTACTAACTTATTTTTTACACAGCATGAATTGCGAATTTTAAAGCACGAGCCAAAGGCGAGTGGTTTAATAGCAATGAGTGCACAAAAGCCTTTCACACACTTGTGTCATTATTCATTATTTTATCTACGAAGCATGTGAAAATACTGTTGAATTTACAAAAAAAAAATAATTGTTTCTTATCGATACGATTGTAAAAATTGTAATTTTGACAGACAACACACTTCAAATCACTGACACAATAAAGTTAAAACATTCAGCGCATTCGTAGAAAAAAATGCTAACTATTGCTCATTTTTTTAAGAATGCAGTAACTAGAAACGTGATTTACACTATGATAAATGTTCAATTTAGTTACAAAATTTGGCGCTAAATTCAAATATAGTTACTTGAATATAAAATTAGTAATTTAATTTTTAATTTAATGGTTTGATTGAATATCTTAATATTATTGAATAACTTATAAAATACAAACAAATAAATGGAGAAAAAATTTGAATGAAACAAACAGATCAGATGACAATTGTGAATTGACATGGCAGCCATTGGCAACTAACAGCTGCAAATGTATGTGAAAAGAAAGAGAGAAAAGAGGTTGAGATGGAGAAGTAAATATCGTCAGTGTGAGCTTCTCCTCGATTTAAGCCAATCAGAGAACAAGGTCAAATAAGCCCTATCTTCCCTGTACTGCATTCTTTAAAAAAATGGACTATAGTAAGAACACACCGAAAGGGGAACTTGGTCGTTGTCGACTAGTAGAGACAGATTTTTCCTTCTAGCCCCTCAACCTCCACTGACCTTAAAAAACATAACCTAACCTAACCTTAACATTTCCGGGTTCGATTTTGGATTTTTCCGCCTGCGTCAAATTTATTTTCATACGTCACAAAAATTATTTTCACTACGTCTATATTTTTTTTGTTGTGACGCGAGTTGTTGCCATAGTAACAACAAACATAAATCGTTTAATAATGAAACTCCATTTGATTTACATCTGACTTTGACGTCTCCACTGACCTTGACCCTAACACTTTTTTTTAAATTTTCAACAACACCATCCAGTGTTCTTGGGAAAAGGTCTGGCCAACACGCCCTGCTTTTAACTTTGAAAACTTGATTGACGATTCTGACCAAACTAACCCCACTATACAATTGTCTTACTATCTGTTCTAAGTTTGTACATATTTCTTTGTATGTGTTTTCTTTTAATCTCGATAATCCGGCGGTTTTCTACTCCTTAACTTACTCCGTACTTTTTCTATGTGTCGGATTATCAAGATTATAGGAGGGTAGATTGAAAAGTTTCCGGAATGGGCAAGAAAACGCAGTAATTGAACAGGTTTTTGTTTATATTTTTCAACATAATACCCTTGCAGGGCGATACACTTTTCCCACCGGTGCTCTAAACTTTTTTAAGCCTTCAGAAAAATATGATTTCGGGAACTCTGCAAAATAAGCTATAGTGGCGGCGATGAACTCCTCATTTGACGTAAAGCGCCTTCGAGCCAAGTCTTCATGTTTGTGAACAAAAAGAAGTCACACGGGGCCAGGTCTGGAGAGTACGGGGGATGCGGCACCACCTCGTAGCCCAATTCAACCAATTTAGCCTTGGCGATTCGGGATGATTGGGCCGGCGCGTTGTCGTGGTGGAAGAGCACTTTTTTCCGCAGTAAACGAGGCCGTTTCTCCTTTGATCCAATAAATCGCTGTAGTATTGTCCCGTGATAGTTCTTCCCGTCTGCAAAAAGTCGCTGTGTATCACACCTTGCGAATCCCAAAAAAATTGTGGCCATGACCTTTCCAGCTTTGCTTTCTTCGAAGCAGATTCGCCTGGAAAAGTCCACTGTTTCGACTGCTGCTTGGTTTCTGGTGTGTAGTGGTGGATCCATGTTTCGTCCACGGTCCGAAAACGTGAAAAAATCCGTTGGATTACGCTTTAAGAAGGCCAAACACTCTTTCGAAGTAGTCACACGATTTCGCTTGTCCACAGTGAGCAAACGCGGCACCCATCGCGCGGACAGCTTCCTCATGTCCAAATGTTCGTGCACGATATTTTGCACACGTTCATATGATATATACTATTTCGCGCAACTTCACTCGTCGATCGGTTAACACGTGATCATGGACTTTGTCGACCATTTCTTCATTTGTGGCCGTTTTTGGACGTCCACTGCGTCGTTTATCCTTACAGCCACGTTTAAACTTGCTCACCCAGAAACTAATAGTCGAAAATGAAGGTGTGGATGTACCATGAACTTTCTGCAAAATATCTCCGTCGCTGTTTTCCCATCCATCCAGAAATGTTTGACTGCACGAATTTCGTTTTTATCCACTTTTGCAAAAATGCCTGACTTGCTTCACAAGATTGTCTAGTAAACAAAAACTGAACGACGAACCTGTCTGAAAATTTGACAGCTTTCCTAAAATAGGTTGGCCTTGACAACCATCATAACAATTTCACGATACGCGCGGCGTCTCTTGCCCATTCCAGAAACTTTTCAATCTAGCCTCGTACAGTATTTGTAAAATAAAACTGTTATTATAATTATTTTACATGGATGATCTGTTTAGGAACACACAAAGCTTTATTTATGATTTTGTTGGTGTTAAGATCCTCTTCCTTTCTTCCATCCACTTGATACCTGATCTTTTTGGTGCTTCATTCTCAGGAACACCTTCCCACTTGGCAATTTTTCCTCTGGAGTGGAATTTTGGACCGACACATATATGTGTCGGTCCAAAATTTCTTCTGGTTGGATTTGAGCATGCCTGACCATTTCCTTATGTCTGCTTTTACTTGTTGTGTCCAAGGGAAAGTAAATACTTTCGCTTGGACACAACAAGTAAAAGCAGACATGAGAAATGCTCAAATGTAACCAGAAGAAATTTTGGACCGACAAATAAACAGTTTGTCAACTCTTTCGAGAATTTGGTGGGTTAACCTGGCATCAGGAAGTCTCTTAACATGTCCATAACATTTTAACTTTCTTTGGCTGAGGCCTGTCTGGAACAACTTCCCACGTCAATTTTTCCTCGGTATATGTGTCGGTCCAAAATTTCTTTTGGTTGGATTTGAGCGTGCAAACATTGCTTTATGTCTGCTTTTACTTGTTGTGTCCAAGGGAAAGTAAATACTTTCGCTTGGACACAACAAGTAAAAGCAGACATCAGAAATGCTCAAATCCAACCAGAAGAAATTTTGGACCGACAAATAAACAGTTTGTCAACTCTTTCGAGAATTTGGTGGGTTAACCTGGCATCAGGAAGTCTCTTAACATGTCCATAAAATTTTAACCTTCATTTCCTGAGGTCTGCCGCTAAATTAGATAATTTTTTTGTGGATTTCCTTGATCTCTTGTAGGCAGTAACCATCTTCCGATTGTCTTAAGATTTTCCTTATGATTTTTCGCTCTTCTTTTAAGATATTTTCGAACTCGCCTTTTTTATTCAGCGCGAGAGTTTCTCCTGTTTTTTTTTTCCTGGCTTCAGGTTTGATTTCAGTATTGTAATGTTAATGTTAATCTCAACATGGAGCGACATACATTTTTGGTTCTAGTAATTTTTTCTTGTTCTTGGTAAATTTATCCTGTTCTCCCATATGCTCTTCTGAGTTTTTGGACACGGGTGTTTTCAGCTATTTTTAGGGTTCCGTACCGAAAACGGAACAGTATAGGATCACTTTGTTGTCCGTCTGTCTATCTCTGTCTGTCTGTCTGTCCGTCCGTCCGTCCGTCCGTCTGTCTGTCTATCAAGACCATTTTTCTCAGGAACGTGTAAAGGTAAGAAGTTGAAATTTGTATCAAATACTCGGGTCGGCGGTTTCTTTCAGCTGTGAAAAAATCAAACTTGTAAGTCAACGCGATCAAAAGATATGACCGTTTATGTCGCATATTTTGCGATTTCACAAGGGAATCAAAACCTATAGGGTACTTTCCGTTGACCTAGAACCATGAAATTTGGCAAGAAGCGGTGTCTTACAGCACGTGTAAAGGGAAAAATCTGAAAATACGTAAATATGTAGTTTAATTACAAGAAAAATACGAATTTACTATTAGAAACTTATGAAAATACACTAATGTGTTGCGTGGTATTGTCAGGCACCAGAAGCATATGGGTTGCATACAGTTAGGTCCTCCTAAAGATACCTTACTTACAAGTTTGTACGGAACCCTCGGTGCGCGAGTCACAACTCGCACTTGGCCGGTTTTTTTCTTTTCCATTTGGTTCGATGATTTCACCCAGGTTGTTTGAAATTTGAAGTGAGGGACTCTGTTGATCTGACCATATTTCGTATTTAGACTTCAGACGTCTGGTTTTGAAGCCAAAAATTCTGTTTTTTGGAAGGAGATCTGCAGTAGAGATGAGCATGGGACGAGTTTCTCGTTCCAAATCCCATATATACGTCCCACAGGAGACATCACATTTTCGTCCCATCCCACAAAACTAAAATTTTTGTCCCATCCCATCCCATTCATTCCATCCCGGTCGCCTAGCCCGTCCCGTTCATCCCATTTTTCCCATACAGCCAACTCTCTTTTCGGTTCAGTTTTAATTGAATTTTGCCGTAATTTCTTTAGCTGACAATGAGTAATCCTTTTTCGTTGCAAACGGATCGTAAGACTTTTCAGGAACTACATCACAGCAATCTCCTGGGCTGCACATATGCAAAATGTGCGTATTGGCACGATAAGCAATTAATTATGCACGAACTAAATTTACTAGATTATCAAAACTCGTTCCACAAATTTGTCGTCCCACGCAACGTTCATGCCACTCATCCCATCCCATGGAACGATGGGATAGGACGGGATGGGTCGATTGGATCCCATGCTCATCTCTAATCTGCAGTCCGACTTGGAAAATGATAACAATGATAAAATCGTTTTTTAGGACATTATTGCTTTATTGTTATGACTTCCAGGTCATATGCGAAGGCTAAGCATGGAATTTTGACCTTGTTCTTCTGTTTCCCAATCTTTATTGGGTTCCAGCTATTTTGTGCTTCCAGTTCTTTTTCCCATTCCCTCATCACCTTATCTAGGACAAAGTTGAAGAGGATGGGTGAGAGTCCATCTCCTTGTCCGACACCAGTTTCTATCAGGAATTCGTGTGAGTTTTCTCCCATGAATTTTAATCTTGATTTCGTATCAGTGAGGGTTTATTGGTGTCGTAGTGGATGAGGAAGGACTGCCAAAACGGGCCCTCCAAGGCAAAATGGCACACCACGGAAACGATGGGAGGACGGGGTAGAAGGAACCCAGAGGATTGCTAAGGATTAGAGGCTGGAGGACGGTAGCAGCATCTGGAGGAATAAATTGAGGGAGGCTAAGGACCAACCTTGGGCTGTAGAACCATAGAAAAGAGATAGGGCCATAGGGGTCTATTTGCTCAATTTTAGTGTTTTGGAGGCTAGTCCCTGTTCTTTCAGGATGCTGAACATGGATTGTCGATCAATTGAATCACAAGCCTTCTTGAAATCTACCAAGGCACAAATGATTGGGAGGGCGCTGAATTTTAGAGCGGTTTTTAGGTTGAAGATCTGCTTAGTGCACGATCTGTGAGGAGGGAATCCAACTTGATCTTATGCTCGAGTTGTTCTTGAAAGAACAGGGACTAGACTCCAAAACACTAAAATTGACCAAATAGACCCCTATGGCTCTACATCCCAGGGTTGAGCCTTAGCCTTCCTCATTTTATTCCTCCAGACGCTTCTGTCCATTGCTACCGCCTTCCAGCCTCTAATCCTTAGCAAGCCTCTGGTATCTTCTTCTACCCACTCCTCCCATCGTTTCAGTGGTCTGCCCCTAGGTCTCTTCCCAACCATTTTGCCTTGGAGGGCCCGTTTTGGCAGTCCTTCCTCAACAGGCATGTAGAGAAAATTTTGTAACCGACTTCAAGGACGGAGATTCCCCTGTAGTTATTTCCATCTGTTTTGTCTCCTTTTTTGTGGAGTCGGTGAATCGGAGCACATTTTCAGTCTTTGGGAAGTTTTCCGTTTTTACAGATTTCCTGTATATATAATTTTTGTAAGTTCCTTGAGTGAATTTGGACCTAGGTTCTTGAGGAGTTCTGCCACAGTCCCGCCGCTTCTCGAAGTTCTGTTGTTCTTTAATCGTTTAATGTTGTTCAGAATTTCTGTTTGGTTTATTGGAGGTGTCTCTGGGTGACTGAAACTGTGGACTGCTTCAGAAAATCTTTCAGTAGGTTCAGGACAATTAAGAATATCTGAGAAGTATCGTGCTAGTTTTTTGCAGGTTTCTTCATTAGTAAGTGCCAATTTCCCATCTTTTTTCCTGAAGCATAGGTTCTGCGTATAATTTTTTCTCTGAACGTTCTCCAGAAATCTCTAGTTCTGTAGTTTCTGTACTTTTCCTCAATTGAGTCCAATTGTTCTTTTATGTGTTTTCTTGTCTGAGGGTTTTAGATACTTGTTTTCGGATCTCGTAAAATTTTTGTTGTTTGCTGGGATTTGTTACTGTTGTATTTCTGAAATGCAGATTTTCTTAAGTAGGGAAAGATTATTTCTTCTGGACCTTCCACACTCCTGGACCATCACCACCATCCCAACCACTACCCCTACATTTTTTTATTGTCATCACATACTTCCTTATGGCTACCAAGGGGTAGTGGTGGGGATGGTGGTGGGTATGGAGGAGTGAGGAGGGTCCAGAAGGAATCATCTTTCCCTACTTTCTCATCTCTAGAGCTTGGTCGCAGGTAGAGTTCCACCAGGGGTGTTTTGTGTTCTTTCGTAGGGGTACAATTTCTCGAGCCTTCTGTATGATTTTGGTACAAAATTCTTCCCGTGTTTTCGCTTGTTGATTTTCCCAAGCTTCTTTGAAATTGGTAAGGGGAATACTTTTCGTATCAAATTTCTGTTGTTGGAGTTTCTTGGGACAGTATTTTCTTGGAGTAAATTTTACTTTAATTCTAGTCAGATGTTTGCTCCTTTTCTCACTTCTACATCATTTACCTCTTTCTGGAAGGGATAAGAAATAGCTATATGGTCAATCTGAAATTCACCAAAGGATTCGCTTGGGGATCCCCAGGTTTTTGGTTTCTTAAGATGCTTCCTAAGGGATGTGGATGTGATTTTAAGGTTGAACTGTTGATATAGTTCAATGAGTCTTGTGCCATTTTTGTTGTTAAATTTGTGTGCCGGGTAGACTCCAACGGTTTTTCTATGTCCTTTCTCTCGACCAATTTGTGACTCGCCTAACAGAATTTTGACGTCATCCTTTGGAACTTTTGACATTACCCTTTCCAGCTTGTTCCAAAATGTTTCTACGTTTTTCGGGATACTTCTTGTTATCTGTACTTGTTGGGGCGTGTGCGTTCATAAGGTATATGTTTTATTGGCGCACTGAATTCTCATGGTCCTTAGACCATTGTTGATTTCTTTGATTGTTGTACGAAGCTCATACCAAGTATGGGGGTTCCGTTTAGAATTTTTGTGTCTGTTTTACTCTTCAATATACGATAGTTTCCATAGTCCAAAGTGGCTTCATCAGTAAATCAAGTTGCTAGTAAAACAAGGATAACAATTTTTTGCCGATCAAGTTCTGTGACTAAATTTAGTAATTTCCCTGGTTGAATCAAAGTGTTGATATTGAATGTACCAATGTACGAGGGGGGTTTGTGGGACAGTTTTCCAGAGAGCGTTCGCTCCCATACTTCCGTGATTGTCCAGAATCCGAAAGCCTGGTTGCCGTCTCAGTGAGACCGGTGGATTGGTTACCACCTGGGGTATTGCTGTTATTAAGCTCACGAATCATGTTTGGCTCATGATCTGGTATACTGGGTACTTCGGGAAACCAGGGATTGTTAGCGAAGATATGAGTTTGGAAACCGACGAACACATGAAATGAAGAAAAGAAAATTTTAGATCGAACGTTAGAGAGACGTTCAAATCACTGTAGGACCTCTAACGCGAACGCAACGCGTACGTTCAAATCCGTTAAAAGGTTTATAGTAAAAAGTGAAACTAACCTACGAATAAATCGTTCCATGTGTTTTTAGGGTTCCGTACCGAAAACGGAACCCTTATAGGATCACTTTGTTGTCCGTCTGTCCGTCCGTCTGTATGTCTGTCAAAACCATTTTTCTCAGGAACGCGTAGAGGTAACAAGTTGAAATTTCTATCAAATACTCGGGTCTGCGGTCTCTTTCAGCTGTGAAAAAATCAAACTTGTAAGTCAACGCGATCAAAAGATATGACCGTTTATGTCGCATATTTTGCGATTTCACAAGGGAATCAAAACCTATAGGGTACTTCCCGTTGACCTAGAATTTCTAGTTAAATAATGTCCAGTAGCAGTTATATATGAAAATACAACTGTTTGTTTATTATAATGTAAAATAATGATAATTAAATAAACATAACCTAATAAGAAATAAATTTGTTAAATCAAACATATTTTTCTTATTAAACAGAAACAAATTAGTGTGGTCTTAGATAAAGTATAGTACATAACTCGAGTTGTAAGGCAATTACTTAATCGCAGAATTACGCACTCCCCGCTAAAGTATAGTACATAACTCGAGTTGTAAGGCAATTTCTTACTCGCAGAATTATTCCGCTCGTACGTAATATATATGTTGTTTATACGTATAGTGTTAAATAATGATAATTAAATAAACATAACCTAATAAGAAATAAATTTGTTAAATCAAATATATTTTTCTTATTAAACAGAAACAAATTAGTGTGGTCTTAGATAAAGTATAGTACATAACTCGAGTTGTAAGACAATTACTTAATCGCAGAATTACGCACTCCCCGCTAAAGTATAGTACATAACTCGAGTTGTAAGGCAATTACTTAATCGCAGAATTACGCACTCCCCGCTAAAGTATAGTACATAACTCGAGTTGTAAGGCAATTACTTCCTCGCAGAATTATTCCGCTCGTACGTAATATATATGTTGTTTATACGTATAATGTTAAATAATGATAATTAAATAAACATAACCTAATAAGAAATAAATTTGTTACATCAAACATATTTTTCTTATTAAACAGAAACAAATTAGTGTGGTCTTAGATAAAGTATAGTACATAACTCGAGTTGTAAGGCAATTACTTAATCGCAGAATTACGCACTCCCCGCTAAAGTATAGTACATAACTCGAGTTGTAAGGCAATTACTTAATCGCAGAATTACGCACTCCCCGCTAAAGTATAGTACATAACTCGAGTTGTAAGGCAATTACTTACTCGCAGAATTATTCCGCTCGTACGTAATATATATGTTGTTTATACGTATAATGTTAAATAATGATAATTAAATAAACATAACCTAATAAGAAATAAATTTGTTACATCAAACATATTTTTCTTAATAAACAGAAACAAATTAGTGTGGTGGTACATAAAGTATAGTACATAACTCGAGTTGTAAGGCAATTAGTTACTCGCAGAATTACGCACTCCCCGCTAAAGTTTAGTACATAACTCGAGTTGTAAGGCAATTACTTACTACTAGTACCAGCACAATAAGCCTTAAGGTTGACGTGCGCCAAACCCTTAGAGGAAGTCGGGAATCTAATCTAATCTAACTACTACTAGTACGCAATATGCTTCTTACAACTCTCGTTACGTAATATACTATTTATATTTCAGTTCCTAATCGTAATCTCAGATTATCATATCGACAACAAACAAATAATAAACTTGATTTATTATAATAAAAATCTTATCTAACTTCCGTTTCCTTCCGCTATTTTGTAATTTAATATTATCACCGCGTGTATTGTGTCATATTGTTGTTCGCTATGTTTGTATTAATTAAATTGATTAGCTTCTATAAAATGCTGGTAGAAACGTGGAAAACGACTCCGGTAATTTAGAGCGAACACTTTCTCCGTGAGAAAGTTATAAAGAATAAATCTAAATAATCTCTAAACGAAAACATTATATATACACAACATTGTGTATTGCGATAACACAATCTCTAAGTTTGTCCGAAGTCCAATTATTCCGTTCGTATCGTATGTTGTGCACATATATTTGCATTACATAAAAAATGTTAATAAATTTCGTAAATAAAGTAAAATTTAGCCGATCACCAATAATTGGACATTGACCTCTAAATCTTTATTACAGTAATTCTCAATACGCAAAGACCTCGTGCCACAGCAAAAACTCATTAACCATTTGCATCTATATATAGAAGCTTTTTATATCCACGTGATTAATTACTAACAATTAGATCTATTCCGTTTTGCGACATCGAGTCGTGCATTTATTAAATATAAACGTCGGGTAGTGAATAAAGTTTTCCTCCAAAGTTCAAAGTTGAACTCCAAAGTTCAAATATTTGTGTGATTATCTCTCGGGTTGTTTGTTTCTAGATAATTGTTTTGCTCGGTGTTTATTTCTCGAGCAACAAAGTCGTGTTTCGTAAAATGCTTTGGATACTCGTTACAATATAAATAAATAAATTGGCTTAAAAATAGAACGTCCATTTCAAACAATCTGCCAAAAGTTTTGAAATAAATTCGCCGAATAAATAAATAAATGGGAGCACGTGCGTATATAACGCGTTTATCGTGCCTTTGGCAAAACTCCCAAACATGCCTCTTTACACTTAATAAACAATTCATAAACATATTTACGTTGCTTTCAAGATCTTTTGCATTGCATTCTGTATTTATTTTAATTTTAATTGCAACGAGATTATTAAATTTTACTCAATCGTTTCTGCAGCTTTCCCATGAGAACCAGAAATACGTGTACCAGTTGGGGATTATCAACGATAATTTCTTTAAGAACAGATTACACCCGTATACAAAGAAAACTTGTAGAACTTGTAAATGCTAAGAATTTCTGTTTTTTTTTTTGTTAAATGGGCAAGTAAGTCAGCTCAGAGACGCTTTGGTGCATTCATTATTCCGTACGTTTTTTACTGCACCCTTTAATGCACACATAATGTATCTTAGCCTTAAAGAAAAATCGTATAATGAAGTTATTTCATAGGTTGAATGTCCTTTTATAATGAGATTGCGTTTGAAAGGGAATTGAAATTGCAAGAGGAAACTGATATAAAGCCGAGCATTAAATTATGTTTTATGAGAATTTTTATAGAAAAAAAAATAGTAGTTTACGATACAAGTGTGTGAAGAAGGAAGCGAGCTCTACTTCACACACTTGTATCGTAAACAACTAATTTTTTTTTCTATGCAAATTATATCAATTTTCTTGACAATATCAAAATAAAATTTTATGACACGTGTGTGAAGAAGGGTTTTTTGTGCATGAGTTGCGAAGTTTAAAGCACGAGCCGAAGGCGAGTGCACAAAAATCTAGTGCACAAAAGTCCTTCTTCACACACGTGTGTCATACAGTATTTTATCGCCTTCGGCTCGTGCTTTAAACTTCGCAACTCATGCACAAAAGCCCTTCTTCACACACGTGTGTCATAAAATCTTATTTTCATATTATCAAGAAAATTGATATAATTAAAAAAAAAATTGTAGTTTACGATACAAGTGTGTGAAGAATGAAGAGAGCCCTTCTTCACACACTTGTATCGTAAACTACTATTTTTTTTTTCTATAAAAATTATATCAATTTTCTTGACAATATCAAAATAAGATTTTATGACACACGTGTGTGAAGAAGGGCTTTTGTGCACGAGTTGCGAATTTTAAAGCACGAACCGAAGGCGAGTGCACAAAAATCTAGTGCACAAAAGCCCTTCTTCACACACGTGTGTCATAAAATCTTATTTTGATATTGTCAAGAAAATTGATATTTTTCATAGAAAAAAAAATTGTAGTTTACGATACAAGAGTGTTAAGAAGGAAGCGAGTTCTACTTCACACACTTGTATCGTAAACTACTATTTTTTTTTGTTGAAAATTATAACAATTTTCTTGACAATATCAAAATAAGATTTTATGACACAGGTGTGTGAAGAAGGGCTTTTGTGCATGAGTTGCGAAGTTTAAAGCACGAGCCGAAGGCGAGTGCACAAAAATCTAGTGCACAAACGCCCTTCTTCACACACGTGTGCCATACAGTATTTTATCGCCTTCGGCAAGTGCTTATACTTCGCAACTCATGCACAAAAGCCCTTCTTCACACACGTGTGTCATAAAATCTTATTTTCATATTGTCAAGAAAATTGATATAATTAAAAAAAAAACAGAATTTAGTTTACGATACAAGTGTGTGAAGAAGGAAGCGAGCTCTCTACTTCACACACTTGTATCGTAAACTACTATTTTATTTTTCTATGAAAATTATATCAATTTTCTTGACAATATCAAAATAAGATTTTATGACACACGTGTGTGAAGAAGGGCTTTTGTGCATGAGTTGCGAAGTTTAAAGCACGAGCCGAAGGCGAGTGCACAAAAATCTAGTGCACAAAAGCCCTTCTTCACACACGTGTGCCATACAGTATTTTATCGCCTTCGGCACGTGCTTATACTTCGCAACTCATGCACAAAAGCCCTTCTTCACACACGTGTGTCATAAAATCTTATTTTCATATTGTCATGAAAATTGATATAATTAAAAAAAAAAAAAAATTTAGTTTACGATACAAGTGTGTGAAGAAGGAAGCGAGCTCTCTACTTCACACACTTGTATCGTAAACTACTATTTTATTTTTCTATGAAAATTATATCAATTTTCTTGACAATATCAAAATAAGATTTTATGACACGTGTGTGAAGAAGGGCTTTTGTGCATGAGTTGCGAAGTTTAAAGTAAAAACAAAAATCTAGTGCACAAAAGCCCTTCTTCACACACGTGTCATACAGTATCTTATCGCCTTCGGCTCGTGCTTATACTTCGCAACTCATGCACAAAAGCCCTTCTTCACACACGTATGTCATACATGTAATTAAAAGCCCTTCTTCGCACACGTGTGTCATACAGTATTTTATCGCCTTCGGCTCGTGCTAATACTTCGCCACTCATGCACAAAAGCCCTTCTTCACACACGTATGTCATACATGATTTAATCTACGAAGCAATCTAAAATACTGTTGAATCTACAAAAAAATAATTGTTTCTTACCGATAATATTGAAATTGACAGACAAAATAATTCAAATCACTGACACAATAAGGTTAGAACATTCAGCGCCTCCGTGGGAAAATTGCTAATTAGTAGAAACGCATATTAGTAGAAAGCAATAGTGTTCCGGCCACTGTGGCCGGAACACTATTAGGTCGTTGTCGATGTACTTTAGGTTAAGCTAGATTTAATCTAGATTAGGTTATGGTTAGGTTAAGTTATATTAGAGCCAGATAAATCCAGACTGAGAGGCAGAAAAATTAATTCAATTTTAATATACGTCAGAAAATGTATTTTAACCACGTCTATGTTTTTAGGGTTCCGTACCGAAAACGGAACCCTTATAGGATCTCTTTGTTGTCCGACTGTCTGTCTGTTCGTCTGTCTGTCTGTCAAGACCATTTTTCTCAGGAACGCGTAGAGGTAACAAGTTGAAATTTGTATCAAATACTCGGGTCTGCAGTCTCTTTCAGCTGTGAAAAAATCAAACTTGTAAGTCAACGCGATCAAAAGATATGACCGTTTATGTCGCATATTTTGCGATTTCACAAGGGAATCAAAACCTATAGGGTACTTCCCGTTGACCTAGAATCATGAAATTTAGCAAGAAGCGGTGTCTTACAGCAGATGTAAAGGGAAAAATCTGAAAACCGTAAATATGTAGTTTAATTACAAGAAAAATGTGAATTTACTATTAGAAGCTTATGAAAATACTCTAATGTGTTGCGTGGTATTGTCAGGCACCAGAAGCATATGGGTTGCATAGAGTTAGGTCCTCCTCGGTTATGTGTCCTCCACAAAAAAAAGATACCTTACTTACAAGTTTGTACGGAACCCTCGGTGCGCGAGTCACAACACGCACTTGGCGGGTTTTTTTGTTTAGTAACGCGAATTGTCATAGTAACAACAAACAGAAATCGTTTAATAATGAAACCCCATTTGATTTACATTTTGATAATTACAGTTTAATAATATTTGACTTTTACGCACGATTTGACCTGGGCACCTTAGTTTTGCTAAATCTATCCTTACAGTTTCGATTTTCCAAAATCTGTTCTGCTTCTTATCACGTCCTCTCATTCAGAAGTTTGGCGATCCAAACCGCAATTTTAGCTCTGGAAGCTGCAACACGAAAGATTTCTGCAGAGGAGCAGTCGAACCATCTCCTCAAAATCTTTTAGCCACGAGTCCTGACGTCTTCCTATTGATCTTTGCCCTCTAATATGAGGCGTAATATTTCGTATTCACCTCTCATCATATGACCCAGATATTGCTCTCATCATATGACCCTGATATTTTTCTTTCGTTGATCTTCTTCTTCTTTACGTACCATGTCCTCCGAGGACGTCGGCGATCGTCATAATGATTTTTATTTTATCAGCAGCGGCACGAAACAGGCTAGTAGAGCTGACACCATACCATTCTCTCAAGTTTTTTAAGCCAGGACGTGCGTCTTCAGAAAACTGTCATACTTTGGCCATATCATGAGAAACAGCAACAGATATAGGCTACTTCAACTCATCATGCAGGGAAAAATCGAGGGGAAGAGGTCACAGGGAAGACGACGGATCTCCTGGTTGAAGAATCTGCGACAATGGACCGGAAGAACATCGGTTGACTTGTTCAGATCGGCTGTGGATCGAATCCGATGGGCCATATTGATCGCCAACGTCCACTGAGGATATGGCACAATAAGAAGAAGAAGAAGTGCGTCTTCTTCCTGGCCCTCTTTTACCTTGGATTTTGCCTTGCATGATATTCTGCAAGATACGGTACTTTTCCCCTATCATTACGTGTCCAAAATATTCCAGCTTGCGTTTTTTGATGGTAAACATGACTTCTAGTTGCTTCTGGAGACGGACAAGCACCTCTGTGTTTCGGACCCATGATATTCGTTGACTTTCGTTGATGGTGTTCTTTTTGTTTGTGCATGCGCTGGAGTACTTCATGGTTGGTGATCCTTTGTACCCATGAAATTCTCAGCATGCATACATTTCGAAGGATTCTATTTACTTTGCGGTCTGTGAATTTAGTGTCCAGCTTTTACATCCATAGCGTAGGACAGAGAAGACGTAGCATCTGATCAGTCGTGTTCTGAGTTCCAAACTGAGGTCTAGTCTTGTAAAAAATGATTTCATATTCATGAAAATTTTTCTCGCTTGGTCAATCCTTGAAAGTATTTCCCTTTTCGGGTCGCACTGACTATTGATATTTTATTGAGGTCCCTTGTTCGATTGTTTGTCCCTTGACACGCAGGTGTGCATTTATTGGAGTCTTAGAAAAGACCAATAATTTGGTCTTGGAGACATTAAAATGCAATCCAAACATCTCGCTATAGTGAACTACGGAGTCTATGATGCTTTGTAGTTCTTGTACATCGTTGGCTATTATAACCGTATCATCGACGTACCTGATATTGAACTACGGAATCTATGATGCTTTTTAGTTCTTGTACATCCTTGGCTATTATAACCGTATCATCGACGTACCTGATATTGTAATCACTTCTTTTTTGGGGCTACCAACAGAAATTGGGGTACAATTGATCTTGATTCCGCCCTGCACTCCATCCAGTGCTTCTCTAAATATAATTTCCG
The DNA here is from genome assembly GCA_944588485.1 of Phosphuga atrata. Taxonomy (NCBI): domain Eukaryota; kingdom Metazoa; phylum Arthropoda; class Insecta; order Coleoptera; family Silphidae; genus Phosphuga; species Phosphuga atrata. Next base: position 72,423,300 of record OX155898.1, on the reverse strand, counting down.
AGTACAGATTAAACAGGAGCAGAGACAAAACGCAACCTTGTGGAACACCCCGTCTGATTTGCATATCTTCCGGTGTTGATTGTTCCATCTCTACTACCGCCTTTTGATGCCAATAAAGTTCTGATTTGAAACGTAGGTCCCGTTCGTCGAGTAGAATTTCGATCATCTTCTGATGATGAAAATCTGATTTGCGAGTTAGTTTTGGTTGTCTAAATCCGGTATAGTAAGTTACTTAATCTATCAATTTAATTAAAGGATCGAAAACATTAAACAGACGAGGAATTGTCAGCGGCGACAGTATCTGAGTACATATTAAACAGGAGTGGAGACAAGACCCAACCTTGTGGAACACCCCGTCTGATTTGCATATCTTCCGATGTTGATTGTTCTATCTCTACTACCGCCTTTTGATGCGAATAATGTTCTGATATGAAACGTAGGTCCTGTCCTGTTCGTCGAGTAGAATTTCGATCATCTTCTGATGATGAAAATCTGATTTGCGAGTTAGTTTTGGTTGTCTAAATCCGGTATAGTAAGTTTTTTTTTTTAATTAAAGGATCGAAAACATTAAACAGACGAGGAATTGTCAGCGGCGACAGTATCTGAGCACATATTAAACAGGAGTGGAGGCAAGACCCAACCTTGTGGAACACCCCGTCTGATTTGCATATCTTCCGATGTTGATTGTTCCATCTCTACTACCGCCTTTTGATGCCAATAATGTTCTGATATGAAACGTAGGTCCTGTCCTGTTCGTCGAGTAGAATTTCGATCATCTTCTGATGATGAAAATCTGTTTTGCGAGTTAGTTTTGGTTGTCTAAATCCGGTATAGTAAGTTAGTTAATCTATCAATTTAATTAAAGGATCGAAAACATTAAACAGACGGGGAATTGTCAGCGGCGACAGTATCTGAGTACATATTAAACAGAAGTGGAGACAAGACCCAACCTTGTGGAACACCCCGTCTGATTTGCATATCTTCCGATGTTGATTGTTCCATCTCTACTACCGCCTTTTGATGCCAATAATGTTCTGATATGAAACGTAGGTTCTGTCCTGTTCGTCGAGTAGAATTTCGATCATCTTCTGATGATGAAAATCTGTTTTTTGAGAGTTAGTTTTGGTTGTCTAAATCCGGTATAGTAAGTTACTTAATCTATCAATTTGATTAAAGGATCGAAAACATTAAACAGACGAGGAATTGTCAGCGGCGACAGTATCTGAGCACATATTAAACAGGGGTGGAGACAAGACCCAACCTTGTGGAACACTCCGTCTGATTTGCATATCTTCCGATGTTGATTGTTCCATCTCTACTACCGCCTTTTGATGCCAATAATGTTCTGATATGAAACGTAGGTTCTGTCCTGTTCGTCGAGTAGAATTTCGATCATCTTCTGATGATGAAAATCTGTTTTTTGAGAGTTAGTTTTGGTTGTCTAAATCCGGTATAGTAAGTTACTTAATCTATCAATTTGATTAAAGGATCGAAAACATTAAACAGACGAGGAATTGTCAGCGGCGACAGTATCTGAGCACATATTAAACAGGAGTGGAGACAAGACCCAACCTTGTGGAACACCCCGTCTGATGTGCATTTTTCCCGATGTTGATTGTTCTATCTCTACTACCGCCTTTTGATGCGAATAATGTTCTGATATGAAACGTCCTGTTCGTCGAGTAGAATTTCGATCATCTTCTGATGATGAAAATCTGTTTTGCGAGTTAGTTTTGGTTGTCTAAATCCGGTATAGTAAGTTAGTTAATCTATCAATTTAATTAAAGGATCGAAAACATTAAACAGACGGGGAATTGTCAGCGGCGACAGTATCTGAGTACATATTAAACAGAAGTGGAGACAAGACCCAACCTTGTGGAACACCCCGTCTGATTTGCATATCTTCCGATGTTGATTGTTCCATCTCTACTACCGCCTTTTGATGCCAATAATGTTCTGATATGAAACGTAGGTCCTGTCCTGTTCGTCGAGTAGAATTTCGATCATCTTCTGATGATGAAAATCTGTTTTGCGAGTTAGTTTTGGTTGTCTAAATCCGGTATAGCAAGTTAGTTAATCTATCAATTTAATTAAAGGATCGAAAACATTAAACAGACGAGGAATTGTCAGCGGCGACAGTATCTGAGTACATATTAAACAGGAGTGGAGACAAGACCCAACCTTGTGGAACACCCCGTCTGATTTTCATATCTTCCGATGTTGATTGTTCCATCTCTACTACCGCCTTTTGATGCGAATAATGTTCTGATATGAAACGTAGGTCCTGTCCTGTTCGTCGAGTAGAATTTCGATCATCTTCTGATGATGAAAATCTGTTTTTTGAGAGTTAGTTTTGGTTGTCTAAATCCGGTATAGTAAGTTACTTAATCTATCAATTTGATTAAAGGATCGAAAACATTAAACAGACTGGTGTCTGGTGCTAATAAAATAGACAGACAGGAAATCTGTGTAGTTAAGGTTCGCTCTATAAAATTTATGCGATCAAAAAGTTTTGATGAAAATATATGAATGATTATATGACGATAAGACGGGAAAATTTGTTTTCGGTGCTTGCTTTCGGTAGAAATAAAATAAAAGTTGTTTTATATGCTATTGTGCCAATTGTATATTGTAAAGATTGGATGAGTCACGGTAATCGATTGTTCGTAGCGCGTCGCTCCATTTTCTAAAACGTGCGCGTTTTTCGGAACGGTTTTTTCCTCTTTTTATCGCCGCTCTGTGCAAAATAGAAGAATACGGAGAGGAAAAAGTAGCCTGACAGGTTATATTATGCGGATATGAATTGTTGTGCCTGGTTTTACTCCGTGCATATCACTTGTTGCTGCTTTGAGCGTGCTTCGGGCTCGGCTCTAATCGTCGACTGGTTCCACTCTCGTTCGGTATTTGCGCTCGCCCCACTGCGACGCGCCAGTCTTTTGTGCTAGTTCGAACTGTGTGGACGTATCCGTGAATGCGGATCGTTTCAAGGACAAATAGGATAATAAAATAAAAAAACTGTAAAATAAGTGCCGATTTCTTTTTTGGATTATTTTCGTACTATTCAGGATTTTTATTTATCTTTTTATCAACGAGTTTTGGATTTACTTTCTTTGGGTAAGTGTGCAACAAAAAAAAAACGATAAATGAATTAAAGTTGGAAAAAGGATTGCGTGGCGTTTCTTTGTGTTGTGTAGCGCGCAATTCCAGTGTATCCTAATTACCTTCGATTCACTACATACATTATAAATTCATTTGAAAGCCTTTTTGAAAATTTACTATTATATATATATATATATATATATATATATATATATTTATATATATATATATATATATATATATATATATATAATGTTTTGTGTGAAAGTGCTTCCAAAGTGATTCCAAGTGGAACTATGTCCATGTAGGACGACGATTTCTCCTTTAAATGCGATGCATAGTGCATTATGGGTAGTGCTGCATGGGAATTAATGCCCGTGGGACGTTTAATTTATTTAAAATAATATCCTTTGTTTTCGGTGTATTAAATGGTTACATTTGAGTATTGATTAAATTTCATCGAAAACAGTTTTAAGGCAAATTTTACCGAAATCTTCCAAAAGAAGATTGCCTTTTGAAAGGCAAGGGCGCCCGCATTGTACAGTCGGAATGTTGGGATCGTCTACCTACTCCGAACAATTGCCCCTAAGGGTCTAATACCTTTCGCCCTTAAAACGACCTTGCCCTCGCACCAACCGATTCGCAAATTATTAAGTGTGCGCGCTCCTTGTTACATGCTCCACATCGAAATGCACGTTTACGAATGTTATTGTAACTTGATGGATGCCCTCGCGGGTCTAATCATTTTCCCGTATTCGATCGCTCTGGTATTAAAGTGTTATTTTATATGATCACGCAATGTGGCTCAGCCAATAGAGGTCAGTGACTGCAGTGCGCCTTCCTTCTCTTCCCCGCCGCGCTTTCCCCTCGGCCCCGCTCGCGCGTTATAACGCTCCCCCTGAGCGTGACGCCGCGCTGAATCAGACGGTGCAGTTGTCCGTCTCCTTGACTCTATTTGTCCCTACCGTGACAACACATCTATTACCATCTATATATATATATATATATATATATATATATATATATTTTCTGTCAAATTTTTTAACATCTAGCAATTAGTTTTGTCTACGTCAGGTCTTGACGTCTGAAATAGTATTTTAAGTGCTGATAAAAAAGACAAATTATTTGCTAGGTCTGTTCGTTCTTACAACATAAATGCCGTTAGACTTGTATTTCAAACTTCCTCTGCTAGTTCTTGCAAACAAGAACAACAAAGAATAAACTCTCTCAATAAACTGCAATTAGACTTGTATTTATAATTTCGACTAGTCTTGACTTCCAACAACGAGTTTTAACAAACTCAACTTTTCTTGATGTCTGATATAGAATTTATACTAAATTCTACCAGTTTCGACAAGCTGGATTAGGTCTGATAATAAATTTCTTGGCTTTTAGCAAAATCAAATTTTGTCAACCTGGACTAGTCATGGCGTCTAAAATAGTATTTTGTAATCTAACAACTGGATGAGTTCTGATAATAAATTTCTTGACTTCTAGCAAAATTAAATTTTCTCGAACTAGACTAGTCTTGGCGTCTAAAATAGTATTTTGTAATCTAACAACTGGATGAGTTCTGATAATAAATTTCTTGACTTCTAGCAAAATTAAATTTTCTCGAACTAGACTAGTCTTGGCGTCTAAAATAGTATTTTGTAATCTAACAACTGGATGAGTTCTGATAATAAATTTCTTGACTTCGAGCAAAATCAAATTTTCTCGAACTAGACTAGTCTTGGCGTCTAAAATAGTATTTTGTAATCTAACAACTGGATGAGTTCTGATAATAAATTTCTTGACTTCTAGCAAAATTAAATTTTCTCGAACTAGACTAGTCTTGGCGTCTAAAATACTATTTTGTAATCTAACAACTGGATGAGTTACTTTTTTGACTGGATAATAAATTTCTTGACTTCTAGCAAAATTAAATTTTCTCGAACTAGACTAGTCTTGGCGTCTAAAATAGTATTTTGTAATCTAACAACTGGATGAGTTCTGATAATAAATTTCTTGACTTCTAGCAAAATTAAATTTTCTCGAACTAGACTAGTCTTGGCGTCTAAAATAGTATTTTGTAATCTAACAACTGGATGAGTTCTGATAATAAATTTCTTGACTTCTAGCAAAATTAAATTTTCTCGAACTAGACTAGTCTTGGCGTCTAAAATACTATTTTGTAATCTAACAACTGGATGAGTTACTTTTTTGACTGGATAATAAATTTCTTGACTTCTAGCAAAATTAAATTTTCTCGAACTAGACTAGTCTTGGCGTCTAAAATAGTATTTTGTAATCTAACAACTGGATGAGTTCTGATAATAAATTTCTTGACTTCTAGCAAAATTAAATTTTCTCGAACTAGACTAGTCTTGGCGTCTAAAATAGTATTTTGTAATCTAACAACTGGATGAGTTCTGATAATAAATTTCTTGACTTCTAGCAAAATTAAATTTTCTCGAACTAGACTAGTCTTGGCCTCTAAAATAGTATTTTGTAATGTAACAACTGGATGAGTTCTGATAATAAATTTCTTGACTTCTAGCAAAATTAAATTTTCTCGAACTAGACTAGTCTTGGCGTCTAAAATAGTATTTTGTAATCTAACAACTGGATGAGTTCTGATAATAAATTTCTTGACTTCTAGCAAAATTAAATTTTCTCGAACTAGACTAGTCTTGGCGTTTAAAATAGTATTTTGTAATCTAACAACTGGATTAGTCCTGGTAATACATTTTTTGACTTGTAGCAAAATCAGTTTTGTCAAACCAGACCAGTCTTGGCGTCTAAAATAGAATTTTGTAATCCGACAACTGGATTAGTCCTGATAATAAATTTCTTGGCTTTTAGCAAAATCAGTTTAGTCAAACTTTGCTAGTCTTGAAGTCTAAATTAGTATTTTATAATCTAACGAATGGATTAGTTTTGGTAAACAAATTTTTTGACTTATAGCAAAATCAAATTTTCTCGAACTAGACTAGTCTTGGCGTCTAAAATACTATTTTGTAATCTAGCAACTGGATGAGTTCTGATAATAAATTTCTTGACTTCTAGCAAAATTAAATTTTCTCGAACTAGACTAGTCTTGGCGTCTAAAATAGTATTTTGTAATCTAACAACTGGATTAGTCCTGGTAATACATTTTTTGACTTGTAGCAAAATCAGTTTTGTCAAACCAGACCAGTCTTGGTGTCTAAAATAGTAATTTGTAATCCAATAACTGGATTAGTCCTGATAATAAATTTCTTGGCTTTTAGCAAAATCAGTTTTGTCAAACTTTGCTAGTCTTGAAGTCTAAATTGGTATTTTATAATCTAACGAATAGATTAGTTCTGGTAATAAATTTCTTGACTTCTAGCAAAATCAAATTTTGTCAACCTAGAATAGTCTAGGCGTCTAAAATAGTATTTTGTAATCCAACAACTGGATTAGACCTGATAATAAATTTATTGGCTTTTAGCAAAATCAGTTTTGTCAAACTATGCTAGTCTTGAAGCCTAAAATGGGGCACGGCAGTGCCCCCAGATTTCGAGTGTCAAGTCGAGCACAACCTTTTCTCGAAGCGAAACACGGCACTTTTGACCTCCTGTAACTTCGTTGTGTATAAAGCAAGAAGTTTGAATTTTTAGATATCAAGAGACACACTATAACTTCTTCTTAGGGTGCCATACTAGTGTTCTAGCGTAGGCAACCTCTCGCGCATACTTGTGGAACGAATCGTCACACTCATATGCGGGACCTTCAGTTTATCGCCGGTTCCGAACGGCACTATTTGAGAGGTTCTCTTGGCAGAATTACTCGTGGTAGTTTGCCATTGCTTTCCACGAGGTGGCCACAGCATAGGGCCACACACTATAACTGTATTTCGACATTTCATATGGTACTTTGAAAGGTTTTGGCTGTTAAAACGTCGCGCTTGCCCTGCGTGTTGACGAGTTTTGGACTTCGGCCGATCCTCAGGATGCAGACGCCGTTTGCAGCCGTCCCTCTGGGTTCCGACGCTGCGTGTTCGCCATATCTGGCTACCCTCACTTAGTTTGGCCTGTAGGTCAATACAGTTTACCGGGGTGTGGCAGCTTGGAGCCATAAGTGAGAGCTGGGTACCAGTTGTCGCTAGCCATCTCCTGTCTTTAACATTTGATGTGACCGCTATTGATAAAGGGTGCTACCTCTACAGCGTGACCCCATACACCCCGATACACCCCATACACCCCGATACACCCCATACACCCCCGACGCAGAATCCAACTGACATGGGCCGCCTTTGGAAAGCTCAGCCAAATACTAGAAAGCCAAGACGTCTCAATTTACCTAAAACGTAAGGTTTACAACAGCTGCATCCTCCCCGTTGCCACCTATGGCCTGGAAACGATGGCTATTACTAAAAAATCAGCAGCAAAACTTAGAGTGACTCAAAAAGCAATGGAACGTGCGATGCTGGGAATCACTCTAAGAGACAAAATGCGCAACACAGACATCAGGACAAAAACAAAAATAATAGATGTCATGGAGAGAACAGCGGATCTCAAATGGCAATGGGCAGGACACGTGGCCAGAAAGAATACAGAAGAATGGAGCCACAAGATTACCTTCTGGAGACCGCGGGAAACAAAAAGGAGCACGGGAAGACCCCAAACAAGATGTATAGATGACATAAAGACGATAGCAGGAAAACAGTGGATGAGAAAAGCAAATGACAAAGAAGCATGGAAAAAATTGAAAGAGGCCTATATCCAACAATGGAAGTATGAAGGCTAATAAGAAGAAGAAGAAGAGACTATAACTGGCTATATTGGCGAAATACCTAATAATTATACCTTATAGTTTACGAATTATCGCCAGTCAAATTTTCTTAATTTTGTAAGTGACACACTCAGCGAACATCAAAATTCTAAGGTACTTCTAGCAATCTTACAAACTTCAAATTTTGAATTTTAGTTAGCCTTTAGCCTATAACGGAAGGATAAAATCAAAAATACGGAAATTTCATTATCCATTAAATGACAAATAATGTTTATTAAAAATTTCTTAATATTGTCACCGATCATCAAAATTCTAAGGTACTTCTAGCAATCTTACAAACCCCAAATTTAGAATTTTAGTTAGCCTTTAGCCTATAGAGGAAGGAAAAAATCAAAAATCCAAAAATGTCAATATCCAATAAATGAAAAATAATGATTATTTAAAAAATTCTTAATTTTGTCACCGATCATCAAAATTCTAAGGTACTTCTAGCAATCTTACAAACTCCAAATTTTGAATTTTAATTAGCCTTTAGCCTACAAAGGAAGAAAAAAATAAAAAATCCCTAAATTTAATTTTCCATTAAATGAAAAATAAGGATTATTAAAAATAATATTCAACGAACGCTTCGCGCTAGCACGTATGTTTGCTAATTTTAAAATAGAGACAGGGAATGGGCTTTAACAAAATCAGTAGCTGACGGACATGGTATATTACCCGAAAAAAAAGGAACATGACCTACAAAAAGAAATGAGATCCCATCAAAAACAAAATGTAAAAAATCTCGTAAAGCGGTTCTTTCGCTACAAAAAGTTGTGGGATCTCATGCAAGACCAAGTCAGTTATTATAGTTAGTATGTATGTAGAAGCACCTATTCAACTACTTTGTTATAAACAAAAATATGAACTATTCAACCTGTTCGTAAATCTACTAAATTAATTAATTAAAAATTAATTAACTCCTACTAGGATTTTGACAAATGTCATGAAACAACTATTTCCCTGGCTAACACCACGCAGGATATTGGATTACACAATAGACATTTGTTTGTTGTTACTAGTATTACTAGTTAATAACAACAAGACCACTTTCTACACAAATTAGGTGACTAAAGCCATCTGCAGACGCGTTTCGAGGTCTACCTCTCATCAGTGCAATCTGCAGACGCGTTTCGAGGTCTACCTCTCATCAGTGCAGCTTGCTTTTATTTAATTAACAATTAAAATTAATCAAAACACACTTATATACTTTGTTATAAATTGTAATCTAATCAATTACCTATCAACATTTATAGTAACCGTATCAATATTAGACACCTTTATTTCTATTATAATTATAATGACTTGGCCAAACTACTTGCAAACACCACGACTGACATTGAATTACATTAAGAAAGTTTTTGGGTTCTATATAACCCTGTAGTTTCACCAAGAAAACAATTTCCTCATCAAATACAAAAGATAATTATCAATTAATTAATGAACATCGATATACTTTTTATATTTCTGCTTTTTGACTTCATCAGTATGGCTTTATCATTAACAACAAATTAAAAATAGAAATACAATGAAATACGACTTACCTAGTCTGTTATTTACAGCTAACTGGTATTATCGTATTTGAGATTATTCTGTTTATAGTCCAGGTAACCAGGTATTGGGATTTTTTTTAATGGTGTTTTTTGTTACTCATGCGGGACAAGTACTATTTTGGCGTCCGTTTTTTAGTGCGACAAATGGCTGTTTGTCTATTTAGTTATTTGCGTGCGACAAGAATAGTTGTCGCACTCAAATTATGCTTGCCGAACGCAAATTTTCAATAAAAATCGAATGGGTAACTAAAAAAAGAAACACAATCAAAATCAATATTAAAAAAGTGAAGTGAAAGTGACTTTTTGTCACTTGAAAGTGAAGTGATTTTTTTTTTTCATTAAAAATTAAATAAAAAGTTTTATAATGAGTGTACATGGTGATACCGGAGACCGATGAGAGTTCCTATGATGAATCCACACCATATCTCAGCATTGTAGGCCCAGTTGGCCCATGGCTTGGTTTATATATTTCTTCCAGACTTTTCCATCTCTTGTCTTTTCTCTCCAGTTTTTGATATTGCTCTGATCTGCGTCCCTGATTACTTTTCCATCTTGCTTTCGGTCTGCCTCTCCTCTTTCTACCACCTAAGCTCCTTTTACAAAATTTCGGTACTTACGTATTAACGCCACCACCGCTATATATTGGATAGAGAATTCGCGCTGCTGCGCGTATGTTGTCTTGATTTGTCTAAAACCTAATCTAACCGGGGTTAAAAAATAAAGTATTTTGAGTTTTAAAAATGTTTTAATTTTAAATAAAAGCTATTATTTTATGATTTATCATAAAAATTTTAGGTATAGATTGGCGGCATTTAAAAATGTAGCTGTAGTGGCATTAATACGTAAGTGCCAAATTTTCTTTGGTACTCTCTCTACATTCATCCTCATGATGTGGCCTAACCATCTTAGTCTCTGTCCTTTGACTACAGCGATTATATTTGGTTCGTTAAACAGATCATGTATTTCTCGGTTAGTTCTCCTTTCCCATCCCTCTTGTATTATTTTTCCTCTATATATTGTTCTTAATACTTTCCTTTCCCAAACGCCAAGTGATGCTTGTTCTTTTGCTCCCAATGTCCATACTTCACTTGCAAATAATACTATGGGTCTGATAATCGTCTTATACGAATTATTTTATTATATACTATTTTAATACTATTTATTATATATATTTATTATTTATATACGAATCCACACCGCCGGAGAAATAATTGAAAAAGCAAATTCTTAATTTTTAATTCTTTCTTTTTATATGACCCCTGGACCCCAAACTTGTAAAATACGTTCCTTCCCATGAGTAATAAAAAATATTATCTGCAACGCGTGCGGTAGTGTCAATTGCCCTCTCGAGCGGATGAGCCCAATTTCGCTCTCGTGGACAATTGACAACTTGTCGCACTAGTTGCACAATATACTATTATAATCTAACAACTGGATAAGTCCTGATAATAAATTTCTTAAAAACTTAACAAAATTAGTTTTGTCAAACTGGGCGTCTTTATATTCTAAACATTTTATGAAACTAAACAACAGTGCTCATAAAGAGGACAAGTGATTTGCCTGTTCTTAAAACATCAGCAATTAGACTAGTATTTTAAAATTCCTCGGCTAGTTCTGCTAGTTCTTACAAGCATAAATTGGTGAAACCATCCCACGTTATAGATAATCATACAAACTTAAAACGAACGGAACACAGCCTGAATATATAAATATATTCAGCCTTTCCGGAGCTCTATAACAATTATTGAATCTTTTTAGGACTACCAAAACAAATCTCACATGAAATTTGTAAGTTATTTTACAGCTTTTAGTCCACCTTCGTGGCATAGTTTTTGTTGAGTGCCACGAAGGTGGACTGAAATCTGTAAAATAACTTACAAATTTCATGTGAGATTTGTTTTGGTAGTACTAAAAAGACTCAATAATTGTTATAGAACTCCGGAAAGTCTGAATATATTTATAAATTAATAAATTGCAATTAGAATTTGACTCATAATTTCAGGAAGTCTCGACTTATACCAGCCCTGAGAAGTTGGCAACCGAATTTGCAAAAATATAAGAATTAATAAAATATAATTTCTTCAGAGTTCCTTCCTGGTAAGTATGGAGTAGTTCTAGAGCAGCGCTTCCCAAACTTTTTTTACCGCGGCCCGGTACGAGGTTTTAAAATTTTTCGCGACCCACCTTATGACAAAAAACCCATTTAAAGGAAAAAAGGCTTTTTTACTTTAGCAACTGGGGGGTACAGGGGAAAAACCACGCATGTCCACCTAGATTCGTTTTTAGGAAAACGAAATTTAAAGTTATCTTACTTTGTTTTCCTCTGCATATCTATTTTATAATGTCAGTTTTATACGGACAAACGTGCTTTTTTCTCAATCTTATACAGTGGAACTTTTAACCCCTTGACATACGAATAAAATTCGCGTTGACGTGTCCATATACATGTGATCTTATCACAGATACATGACGTCTTAGGGACGTCATTGTATGTTAAGGGGTTAATACTAACATATGGCAGCACCAGTTTAATATTGACAAAAAATGGTCTTGGACCGTGGTTTTCCCCTGTGTCCTTCAACTAGTTCTTCTAAATTTTTCGCATAATCGTCAATTCTCCGTTTCTCGATATTCTTTGCGACAATTTTGAAAGCGGGGAGTATTAATTAATCTCCAGCAATATAAGGATATCCAGTCTCACCTTTTAATTTAGAAATTTCAATATGATTTCACTGCTGATGAAAGCGTGCATTTTGAGCAATTTTGCTTGATGCAATTTTTTTGAGCTGTAATCAATTTCTTTTTCTTATCAGCAAGAAGTTAATTTATTTGTCTTTTTACAATTTATTTTCGCGACCCGGCAAATTTTTCTGCAACCCGGTGCAGGGTCGCGACCCACACTTTTGGAAACGCTGTTCTAGAATGTTTTTTGAGAAATTTCAATAATTCTGCAGAATTTCGCGGAAAAAATGGTAAATACCAATAAGGAGCGTATCAACGTATCACTTTTGAGAAAAAACTGTGCTTTTTGGCATATTTCTGCAACTGGACCATAGTTTTGTAATAGACTTTTTTACGGTTAATTAAGCGCATCCGCCAAGTTTGAAAGGCGGGAATATGAAAGTTTCGGGCAAATAATAAGGTAATACGACAAAAAGTTCTAGCAAAACATGGCGGAAATTGAAAGTTTTTTGTGCGCATATGTCACCGCACAAAAAAAAATTAACTATGAAAAGGTCTATTATTGTCCAATTTTGCAAAAAAAATCTGCAAAACTTAAACAAAAAATGAATTTTGAAAATTGCAAAAATAGTTCTATTTGCAGTTCTAGCACCTTAAGAGTTCTCACTAAACCCCCTATTCATTTCACTTTGGCTTTTAGTATGCGCCACCCCGGCATCGTATTTTTTGCATTCATTCAGGGTGGGCAGCCCGGACGGTTAGTGAAAACCGCCCTAGTTGTCTCCCACCCGACAAGTATTCGAAGCTTACGAGTTCTATCCAAGATCCATTTGACGTTTTTCATTCAAAACCTTAATTCAAAAGATATTTGCAATAATACCATTGTTTTGAGCGAAAATTAAAAAAAAGTCGCGTGACAGTTCTGTTTGCAGTTTTGAGAGTTATATCGAGACATAACGTATATAAACATTTTTCTGTAAAGTTACAAATTGGAATGCGAAAATTTAGACTTGACCACCGATCCGAGGAAGCCAAATAAAAAAATGTCGCGCAAGAGTTCTGTTTACAGTTCCCGGCAGAACTGTAAGAGTTCTATCGAGAAACTTTATAACATTTTTCGGTAAAGTAACAATTTTATAGATATACGAAATAGTATATTTTGTAACTAGGGCGGAAAGTTGTCAATTTTTTCGGGAGAGCGAAATTGGACGCACGAACGAAGTGAGTGCGCACATTTGCTCGAGAGGGCAATTGACAATCGTCAAATGCCCGAGTTATAAACAATATTTTTTATCACTCATGCGAGAGGATGTATCTTACAAGTTTGGGATCCAGGGCCATCCAAAAAAAATGAACCCAAAAATGAAGAATTTGCTTTTTCAATTGTCTCCGGTGGTGTGGATTCGTCATAAGAACTCTCCTCAGTCTCCGGTATCACCATAGAATTTACACTCATTTTAAAACGTTTTCTTTAATTTTTATTTTTATTTGAAAAAAATTTCTTTTTTAAAAGTTTTGTGTTCATTTTTTTACATCGAATTGAGCCTCTATGGACTGCGTGGTAACAACCAATTTCATTTTAGTGTCTAGGTCTAGTCCTTGTTTCAGCTTGACTGCCTGCCAGTGTCTTCTGAGCCCACCAAAAAGTGCCTGTTTATGCTCTTCGGACAAAGGTCCTCTCCGTCTTTTGGACGTTGATGCCATTTTAAAAATGGCTATCATGAACGTTCCTATCATGAACGTTTCTCTCTGAGATACCATTCTGCCTAAGATCATTTTCACAATCTTCGAACCATCGCGGACTTCTTTTCTTAGATTGGATGAAACTCCATATTCTTTTTGTTAATCGGTCACCGTCCATCCTCATGAGATGACCGTAAAATAACAATTGTCTCTTTTTAATGGATGCTGTAATAGGTTTTGTTTTGCTGTACAAGTCCTCATTGCACTCATTCGCCATTGTCGATCAACCCATCTCTTATACAATTTTCCTGAATAAAAATTGTGCTCATTTTATTTTTATTTATTTGTTTTTAGGGTTCCGTACCGAAAACGGAACCCTTATAGGATCATTTTGTTGTCCGTCTGTCTGTCTGTCCGTCCGTCTGTCTGTCAAGAACATTTTTGTTTATGTTTATTTTGTTGATTTGGTAGATCTATTGTACACCACTCTATTCATCTAAACGTTGGTATATTTACCCATTTAAAGCGCCTCCTCTAGTCCTGGTTCCTTTGGGAATTTCAGGATCTGGATGGAATTCACGGACTGCAACTCCTCTGCGTTCAAGCAGTGGGCCCCAAGATACATTTGTCTCTGCGGAGCAGTGCTCCGCAGTCTTTGAGCAGATGTATGGGGGTTTCCTCTGCTGAACCACAGAATGTTTATCAAAACCTTAGTTCAGACATACTCATTTCAAAGATATTTGCAATAATAAGGAATCCATTGTTTTGAATGAAAATTAAAATGACAGTTTTTGTTTGCAGTTCCCGGCAGAACTCTTTCGAAGAATTTCGGCTGGATTCTTTTTGAGTTCTATCGAAAATCCTTAAACATTTTTCTGTAAAGTTAAAAATTGGAAAGATACGGAGACTTCATAGATGAAGTGAAAAAGAAAAAAATCGCGATTACGGTGGAACTCTGGGAGTTCTATCGGAAAGACCAATTAAAATCTTTTCGATTTTCAACTTCACAGAAAAATTTTATTGATAAAATTTAAAGATTTAGCTGTAGGCACTAGGTGAAACATAAAAATAATAAATAATAGACACTAGGCGTAAGTTTCACTAATTTGTGTAAGTTACGTCTAGTGTCTATTATTTATTAAAATTTCATTGCGATTTCGATGGAACTCAGTGTTCTACCGGGAACTGGAAACGGAACTGTTACGCGATTTTTTTAAATTTTCATTCAAAATAATGGGTCCCTTATTATTGTAAATATCTTTTGAACTATGGTTTTGATATAAAAATGTCAAGGGAATCTTCGATGGAACTTTTAGGGCGCTATTCAGATTAACAATTTTTTTGCAATTTTCAAAATTATATTTTTTTGGCAAAATTTCAATTTTTGCAGAACTTTTTGTAAAATTGGTCAAAAACTTCAGAACTATGGTCGAGGTGCAGAAAATGCACTAAAAGTGGTTTTTACATTAATAACTGGTATTTTCCATTTTTTTATCGCGATATTCTGCAGAACCATTGAAATTTTGCACAAGTAGTGTTTCATATCTACCAACTCGGATGATATTTTTGCAATTTGGGGTGCTTCAAACTTCACATTACTACTTCTACCAACAAGTTTTACCAAACATGAAACCAACCTGGAACCATACTGGACCACTCTTGATGTATGAATTTATCACGTTTATATCACGTCGGGGGCACCAAATTTTAATGTTCTTCGTTAATTACAATGAAAATTATTTATTTAAAAAGCTAAAAAATTCAAATCGACAAAGTAACAACACAACACATAAAAAACTATCTGAGGCTTGTATCGCGTCGTAAGTACACCAAATTTTTTCTTTTCTTATTTATTCTCCTTTTGTTTTCCATGGTTACTACCAAACCGGGCAACTATGATCTCCTACAGCGACATCATAGTTGTATGGTCGTAATCATGAAAAAAAACTAGAGTGCTGTAGGAGATCATAGTTGCCCGGTTTGGTAGTTACCATGGAAAACAAAGGAGATAATAAATAATAAAAAAAAAGTTGTGGTGTTCTTACGACGCGGTACAAGGAACAGATAGTTTTTGTGTTTTGTGTTTAAGTGTTGTGCCAGTTTCCACAAAATAGACCAGTCCTGATAAAGTAGATAAGTGCTTGTTTTTGCAAAATAAATTAATTTACTAGAATTAGGAATATTAGTTAAGTAATATACTGGAATTAGGGATACTCCTGATAAAGTAGATGCTGTGCAGAGCTGCTAGCTTTTATAAAATGAATTAATATACTCTAATTAGGAATAGTAGTTAGAATAGTAGTAGATAGAAATAATTAGTAACTATAACTCTTACTTCTTCTGATAATCCGGCGATTGTGGTCCCATATGGTCATATACATATGGTCCCATATGTGTCGGACTATCGAGATTATACTGTATTTGCACAAAACCAAAACCATTACATTTGCTTTGTTTTCATTTTCCACCAGGGAATCCTCTCAAATTATAATATTTGGTATCATCGGCATACGGTAGAGTGTTTTTGTCCTATAAAGTTAACCAAGTCTGCTGTGCACAGCTAAAAAAAATACCTTTGACAGAACACTTCCTTGGGGAACACATATTTTTACCACTGTGGTCCATGATATTCCAGTCCTTTCGATATTTTCAATTTTAACGTATTGTCGTCTGTTGCTCAAGTAAGATAGGAACCATCGCCCAGTTTTTCCTCTAATTCCATATAAGAATAATTAGTTTAAATAACTCGATTCCTGTCAGTGTATTGGTGAAACCGTACTAATTATAGATACAGATCGCGCCAATTTTAATAAATCTGTATTTTTAATTCAACATTTGAATCGATTTCGACACCGATTAACAGAAGGGGAAAGGTGTATCGACCTGGGCCGAAATCGCGCGATTTACTTACTTCACGAATTTATATTTTTCGGCGAGTATGCTAGTGTGAGAAGCGAAAAGACAAGAATCGAAGCGCGAACGAAGCTCGGCCGACACGTGCACGCATCTTTAAGTTTCTCGTTTTAAGTCAAATTAACCAGGGATGTAATTACGAGCCTAAAGCGCTGAAGCGGCATCCAACGTCTGGAAGACAACAATTTTAAGGGAATCCTTCCACTTATTATCCCTATTAACTCCCTTAAAAAAAACGCCGGAAGAACGATCACACGTGGCTGAGACGCGAGCAACCCTAACAGATAAGTGATTAGACCAGCCCTGTTTTAAAACTGGAAAATTTAATTTTCGTGAGACACGGTCCAAACAGATACAATCGTACTATTAAGACAACATACTGTTGTCTTAACAAAGCTTAATATTATTGAGCTTCGAACAGGTTGAATATATTTATATATTCAAACTATATTTCGTATTTTAAAGTTAGTACGATTGTATCTGTTTGGACCGTGTCTCACGAAAATCAAATTTTCCAGTTTTAAAACAGGGCTGGTCTAATCACTTACCTGTTAGGGTTGCTCGCGTCTCTGCCAAGTGTGATCGTCCTTCCGGCGCCTTTTTTAAGGGAGGAAATGGGGATAATAAGTGGAGGGATTCCCTTAAAATTGTTGTCTTCCTCTGTTGGAATTGGAATTTTAAAGTTGTACGATTGTATCTATAATTAGTACGGTTTCACCAATACACTCATACATATACAGTTATTTAAACTAAACCAAACTTCGTAAACGCTATTAAGGACTAATATTATTAGCCTTAGCTTTTACTAATTAGAGTAGTTCAACTAGTGTATGAAATATCCAACCAACTAATTCCAAACTAATGAATGTTTATAAGTCATTTTTGTGTTTATTAATACCGGGACGACGCCGTCGTTGGAATGTATTGCTCCGGCCGTGCCGTTGCTCGTATAATTGTTTTGCACGAAATGATTCTGCGTTTTCGTTTCTTTTATCTATACAGCTTTCTATCGCCGTGTGTTCCATGAAAACTTTCCGTTATTCTGCGCTTATTACTCGGATAATAATTGCAATTATAAACTCGTTAGAGAAATAATTCGTGTGCGGTGTTTACAACCGTTTGTATGAACAATAACAAATTTATTAGTCGATGAACAGATTATCGATTTGGCGAACGTAAATTCCTAACGATTAGCAAACCATTGTGCTAATTGTAGATAAAAGCCTTGGCATAGCAAAAAAGCGGTTATAAAATTGCGGCCTTGAAGCATGGGAAGAATGCTCGGTATATTTCCGACGGATTGTTGCCGTGTAATTTTAAACAACTTAAATTAAAAAAAATTAAAAATAAAAATTTGAATAATAGTCTTATATATTCAACATGAATCGCTAAAAAAGGATCGAATTCAGCTAACAGTTCCAAAATCATACAATTATTTCCGTTATTCGGATCACTGAACTTTTCAAATTGCATGAGTCAATCAACAGAGGCGGCTTTTCTTTTCGGCGGCTTTTCTTTTCGTCGGCTTTTCTTTTCGTCGGCTTTTCTTTTCGTCGGCTTTTCTTTTCGTCGGCTTTTCTTTCCGGCGGCTATAAAATAAGCGGTTATAAAATTGCGGCCTTGAAGCATGGGAAGAACGCTCGGTATATTTCCGTCGGATTGTTGCTGTGTAATTGTAAACAAGTGTGGGATGGGAAGTTGGCATTAAACACGCTCGGTATTTGATTCGCCTTATATAGATAAGGTACGAGATTATATTTTTAATTGAATTGTGTGACCTGTTTGCAGTAATATTCCAGCCATTGTTTCTATTTATCTTGTTACGCATCTAATAAAATATAAATAGCCATTGTTTTCCTTGGTAGATATTAAAAGTGTTTTATTGTATTGATCGGATCATTAAATTTAAATTTATGGATTTGGAAAGGAGTAATAACGTGTGGAATAATTAAGAGCGATGTACGCGCGCTGCATGTGGGTCGTTGTTTTACAAAGAGCGAGCGAGATAGGACATGCGGATGCGAGTAGAACCGGTTTATACATTATTCACCAAACATTTTGTTCTGTCCAGTCTGGCGACAAATGGCAATACAGATTTACCTAATACGAAAATGACTTCAATAACTTGGAAAAAAAAACTATTTCAAATCCCAGGTATAATAGCTTACGATAACTTCTATGTTTCTGCTGATTGTGCACAAATGGATAGTATCCAGCAAAGCGAAGTTTTCGCTTTGGTAAGCAGTCGGGATATCTGAGCGTTATAATGAAATCGCTGTCTCAGAGCTAGAGGTCAGCATTATTGTAGTAATCATGTTTTCAATGACACGTCAGTAATTTCAAATTGTTTATCACTTTTCTTTTAATTATGATACGTGTATAAAAGAAATAAAGCGACCTGACTGGTTTTTAAATGACTCATAGGAATTGGATGATGTCTTAGTCGTGACCTGACCCAGCGTGCCGCTTACAAACCGAATAGTCACGTTTTATTGCATCATATGCGATTTGCGAGTTTTAACTAACTAGAAAGCCACGCCCTAGTGTGATAACATCAGCACTTAACCGCTAGCTATTTGGAGTATGGACTTCACCGGATTGCGTGTGCACAAAATGCATATTATATTGATTTCTGGGAAGTGTTTTAAATGCCAATTTCTAAAGAGATTTCTAAATATATAGAATTGCAGAATATCGTGTGATGCACATTTCCTCTATTTACTTTTTCCATTTCTACTGCAGTTGCTTGCATAATGTGTTTTTTTTTTAAATTAATTTATGAATGTAATTGCAGGCAATTAGTGTTTATAACGAATGTCGCAATTGTCCGTTAATGAAAGTGAAAGCGCTGGAAGTTTGCCGCTTTCTACTCATTTAATAACATATGTATGTACTGCAGGGTTTATTAAACCGGTAAATTAACTCATTATCTCAAATAACGGCAGTTCAAATTCACTTTATTCTATGTCAAGGTTTCGTTTTGCTTTGAATTTATTTTTACGAAATTTATTTTTCACGTCGGATGTATCGTTGCGCTTCGCGGCGCTCCCACATATTTCCGAACAATCATGTCGGTTTTTTAAACAATGCAACATTATACTACCTACCACCTTGAGTTTAATATATCTGTCATATCCGTACCACCTACAACGCAGTTATCTTCTTGCTCAGTTTTTACCTGCCAGACAAAAGGTTCTTAATTACCCTGAATTATGTATTCTCATTAATTTTGTAACAAAAATTTTAAATCTTCCACCCAAGTTATTTTTCATATCAAATTTACTTTGTCTATCCATCCTTCATCCTTATTCATTCAGACAATTAGTCTAAGTTTAGTCAGAACAAGGGAATAAAGTTTAATTTGTCTATCCAACTTTCAGTTATTAATTTAGACTGGTCTGGATATACGGAATTCGACAAACATTTGTGTCAAATTGGTTGCAGATTAATTTTCTCAAGTGGGAAATGAACTGATGGTTATCAAACGCATGAACGGATCTTCACAAAATAAAACTAAGAACCTCCTCGATCACGTCAGCTTTCAAATAAAAAAGACCGCATCAAAATCGATCCATTCGTTTAGGAGCTACGAATCCATAAACAGCTACAAATACGGACAGACTGACAGACAGAATCGTATCTCTTAAACGAATGGACCAATTTTGATGCGGTTTTTTTTATTTGAAAGCTGACGTGATCGAGGAGGTTCTTAGCTATAATTTAAGATCTGTTCATGCGTTTAATGACCATTAAATTGCAATTATTATATAATTTTTATTTATTATATAATGTTTGCAGATTAATGACACATTCTGTTCATTTATTCTTGTCTAAACTTGTCTAGTCTTGTCGAATCTTGTCTAGTCTTGTCTAGTTTTGTCGTCTTGTCTAGTTTTGTCGTCTTGTTTAGTCTAGTTTTGTCTAGTCTTGTCCAAATCTCTTCTCGTAGTTGGAACTGTATAGATTGTTTCGATGAAGTCGCTTCAATATGAAGTTTTTGCAACATGAAGTTGTCGCAACATGAAGTTGTTTTAACTTGAATTTGTTTCAGACAAGACAAGAGTAGATAGACAAGTTTAGACGGACAAGAGTAGACGGACAAGACTAGGACAGACAACACTAGTACAGACAGGACTGGGATATAAAAGACTAGGACATACAAGACTAGGACAGACAAGATTATGATAGGACTGAAATATACAGGTCTAGAACAGACAAGACTAGGACAGACAGGACTGGGATATAAAAGACTAGAACAAATACTACTCAATACTAGGACATACAAAACTAGGACAGACGACACTAAGCATACAAGACTAAGATAGACAGGCAAGAGTAGATAGACAAGAGTAGATAGACAAGTTTAGACGGACAAGCGTAGACGGACAAGACTAGGACAGACAACACTAGTACAGACAGGACTGGGATATAAAAGACTAGGACATACAAGACTAGGACAGACAAGATTATGATAGAACTGAGATATACAGGTCTAGAACAGACAAGACTAGGACAGACAGGACTGGGATATAAAAGACTAGGACAAATACTACACAATACTACGACATACAAAACTAGGACAGACGACACTAAGACATACAAGACTAAGATAGACAAGTCAAGGACAGACAAGACTTCTATATATATAATAAAAAATTAATCTGCAACCAATTAATAAATAAATAAATAAATAAATAAATAAAAAATTTGAATGTTTGAATATATGGAACTAGACAAACATTTGTGTCAAAGTGGTTGCAGATTAATTTTGTCAAGTGGGAAATGAGCTGATGCTTATCAAACGCATGAACAGATCATCATAAAATAAAACTAAGAACCTCCTCGATCACGTCAGCTTTCAAACAAAAGAAACCGCAACAAAATTGATCCATTCGTTTAAGAGCTACGATTCCATAAACAGCCACATATACGGACAGACTGACAGATAGACACGTCAAACTTATAACATTTCTCTTTTTGTCTCGGGAGTTAATTAGTCTAGTTAAGACAAGGGAATCAGATTTAGTTTGTCTGTCTATTTGTCAATTATTAGTATAAACTGTTTGAACTAGTCTGAGTAAGTTTGACTGTATGCTGAAGCTAAATTATTGTAGCTAGGGCAAGGGAATTAGATTTAGTTCGTCTGTCCATCTTTTTAACCCCAAACAAAAGTTGGACGTGTCTGTTTGTCAGTCTGTCCATCAGTATATTTGCCTATTTGTGGAATCGTAGCTCCTAAACGAATGGACGGATTTTGATGCGTTTTTTTTTATTTGAAAGCTGACGTGATCGAGGAAGTTCTTAGCTATAATTTAAGCAGATCTGTTCATGCGTTTAATGACCATTAGCTCATTTCCTACTTGACAAAATTAATCTGCAACCAATTTGACACAAATGTTTCTCTATACGGAACTCGACAACCATTTGTGTTAAATTGCTTTCAGATTAATTTTGCCAAGTGGGAAATGAGCTGATGGTTATCAAACGCATGAACAGATCTTCATAAAATAAAACTGAGAACCTCCTCGATCACGTCAGCTTTCAAATAAAAAAAACCGCGTCAAAATTGATCCATTCGTTTAGGAGCTACGATTCCATAAACAGCCACATATACGGACAGACAGACACGTCAAACTTATAACATCCATCTTTTTGTGTCGGGTGTTAATCAGTCTAGTTAAGACAAGAGAATTAGATTAGTTTGTCTGTCTAACTTTCAGTTATTAGTTTAAACTGTCTGTTTTAGTCTGAGCAAGTTTGACTGTCTACTGAAACTAAATTTGTGTAGCTAGAGCAAGGGAATTAGATTTAGTTTGTTCATCTTATTAATCCCCGACGCAAAAAGTTGGACGTGTCTGTTTGTCAGTCTGTCCGTCTGTATATTTGACTGTTTGTGGAATCGTAGCTCCTAAACGAATGGCCCGATTTTGATGCGTTTTTTTTTATTTGAAAGCTGACATGATCGAGCAAGTTCTTAGCTATAATTTAAGAAGATCTGTTGATGCGTTTGATGACCATTAACTTATTTCCTACTTAACAAATTTAATCTGCAACCAATTTGACACAAATGTTTGGATATACGGAACTAGACAAATATTTGTGTCAAATTGGTTGCGGATTAATTTTGTCAAGTAGGAAATGAGCTGATGGTTATCGAACGCATGAACAGATCTTCATAAAATAAAACTAAGAACCTCCTCAATCACGTCAGCTTTCAAAAAAAAGAAACCGCATCAAAATCGATTCATTCGTTTAGGAGCTACGGTTCCATAAACAGCCACATATATGGACAGACTGACAGATACACACCTCAACTTATAACATCCCTCTATTTGTGTCGGGGGTTAATTAGTCTAGTTAAGATAAGAGAATTAGATTTAGTTTGTCTATCTTTCAGTTATTAGTTTAAACTGTCTGTTTTAGTCCGAGTAAGTTTGACTGTCTGCTGAAGCTAAATTAGTGTAGCTAGGGCAAGTGAATTAGATTTAGTTTTAACTCCCGACGCAAAAAGTTGGACGTATCTGTTTGTCAGTCTGTCCGTCTGTATATTTGACTGTTTGTGGAATCGTATCTCCTAAACGAATGGACCGATTTTGATGCGGTTTTTTTTGTTTGAAACCTGACGTGATCGAGGAGGTTCTTAGCTATAATTTAAGGAAATCTGTTCATGCGTTTAATGCCCATCAGCTCATTTCCTACTTGACAAAATTAATCTACAACCAATTTGAATGTTTGAATATATGGAACTAGACAAACATTTGTGTTATATTGGTTGCAGATTAATTTTGTCAAGTAGGAAATGAGCTGATGGTCATCAAACGCATGAACAGATCTTCATAAATTAGAGCTAAGAACCTCCTTGATCACTTCAGCTTTCAAATAAAAAAACCGCATTAAAATCGGTCCATTCGTTTAGGAGCTACGATTCCATAAACAGTCACATATACGGACAGACTGACAGACAGACACGTCAAACTTATAACATCCCTCTTTTTGTGTCGGGGGTTAATTAGTCTAGTTAAGACAAGTGAATTAGATTTAGTTTGTTTGTCTAGCTTTCAGTTATTAGTTTAAACCAGTGATTCTCAAAGTGGGCAATAACGCCTCCCCCCCCCCCCCAGTGGGCGATGATGTCGTTTTGGTGGTCGCTAGGTAGCCGGGGGGCGGTAGGAAAAATTGTTCTTGTTCTTCAAAACAATTTGGCTCGGCGTCAATTTTATCAATTCCCAAATCTGATGGAGAATCAGGAAACTCCAGAAATATATGATGAACATATTTTTATATTCACAAATCATTTGGACTTGTTACATAATTACATGAAAAAGAGATGCAAAGATTTGTTTCATTTGGAAGTTGCTAGAAAACGTTGCAGATTACACTACAACTTGCGTAACATAAGCATAAGTGGAAGTGTAATCTGCAACGTTTTTTCCACGTTATATGTTCTTATAAGTTGCTTTTTCTTTGTAAGTAATAAAAAATCATTTACTTTGTCTTGCACCTATTGTAACAATTTATAGGTCTTGAAAAAATTTAATTAATAAATCAAAACGTCGACATGAGAAGAATTTGACTTAGTTTCTCTTGATCGTATTACCCGAATTCTTCCGTTTGTGTAGTAAAAAATCAAAATATTTTACTCTTCAACGATTAACAATGATTTAAGCATATCATAGGTGCGCGATAAGATAAATAAGTTTGAGAAACACTTGTTTAAACTGTCTGAATTAGTCTGAGCAGTTTGACTGTATGCTAAAGCTAAATTAGTGTAGCTAGAGCAAGGGAATTAGATTTAGTTTGTCCATATTTTTAACTCCCGAAGTTGGACGTGTCTGTTTGTCAGTCTGTCCGTCTGTATATTTGACTGTTTGTGGAATCGTAGCTCCTAAACGAATGGACCGATTTTGATGCCTTTTTTTTTATTTGAAACCTGACGTGATCGAGGAGGTTCTTAGCTATAATTTAAGAAAATCTATTCATGCGTTTAATGACTATCAGCTCATTTGCTACTTGGCAAAATTAATCTGCAACCAATTTGACACAAATGTTTGAATATGAGGAACTCGGCAAACATTTGTGTCAAATTGATTGCAGATTAATTTTGTTAAGTGGGAAATGAGCTGATGGTTATCAAATGCATGAACAGATGTTCATAAAATAAAACTAAGAACCTCCTTGATCTCGTCAGCTTTCAAAAAAAAGAAACCGCATCAAAATCGATCCATTCGTTTAGGAGTTACGATTCCATAAACAGTCATATATGGACAGACTGATAGACAGACACGTCAAACCTATAACATCCCTCTTTTTGTGTCGGGGTTAATTAGTCTAGTTAAGACAAGGGAATTAGATTTAGTTTGTCTGTCTATCTTTCAGTTATTAGTTTAAACTGTCTGTTTTCGTCTGAGTAAGTTTGACTGTCTGCTGAAGCTAAAGTAGTGTAGCTAGGGCAAGGGAATTACGTTTAGTTCATCTTTCCATCTTTTTAACCCCCAACGAAAGTTGGACGTGTCCGTTTGTCAGTCAGTCCGTCTGTATATTTGACTGTTTGTGGAATCGTAGCTCCTAAACGAATGGCCCGATTTTGATGCGGTTTTTTTATTTGAAAGCTGAGGTGATCGAGGAGGTTCTTAGCTATAATTTAAGAAAATCTGTTCATGCGTTTAATGACCATCAGCTCATTTCCTACTTGACAAAATTAAACTGCAACCAATTTGACACAAATGTTTGAATATCAGGTCTAGTTACAAACATTTGTGTCAAATTGGTTGCAGATTAATTTTGTCAAGTAAGAAATGAGCTGATGGTGATCAAACGCATGAACAGATCTTCATAAAATAAATCTAAGGCTTGTCGCACACTGGGTCCGTTCATCTCCGCTTATAGCTCATCCTTTCAGCCCAGAAAAATAGAAAACCTGTGTATTTAAATAGAAACGCATATACTGCGTCCGCTCAGCTCAGCCTGGCTCCGTTCCGCACCTTAATCTCTGTTTGTGAAGAATACTAGGCCGGAGATCGGATGCTGGCGGATGGTTCACGCAGGCGCAACACTAACGTTTTCATATATGCGCTAAGGCATTTATGCAACCAGGATAGCAGCACAGCTTAAACTCTCCCGGGGGAGAGGTGGGAGGGGATTGAGTGTGTGAAAAAGTGACGTAGCTGAGCGGATGCAATATGTGGAAAAATGACGGAGCTGAGATGAGCGGACCCGATCGGATCTGATGTGAGCTGACCGGAGCGGATCCAGTGTGCGACAAGCCTAAGAACCTCCTCGATCACGAAAAAAAACCGCATCAAAATCGATCCATTCGTTTAGGAGCTACGATTCCATAAACAGCCACATATATGGACAGACTGACAGACAGACACGTCAAACTTATAACATCCCTCTTTTTTTTGTGTGGGGGGTTAATTAGTCTATTTAAGACAAGAGAATTAGATTAATTAGATCTTACAGTTATTAGTTTACACTGTCTGAATTAGTCTTTGTAAGTCTGTCTGCTGAAGCTAAATTAGTGTAGGTAGGGCAAGGGAATTAGATTTAGTTTGTCTGTCCATTTTTTTAACCTCCGAGACAAAAAGTTGGACTTGCCTGTTTGTCCGCTGTCCGTCTGTATATTTGACTGTTTTTGGAATCGTAGCTCCTAAACGGATAGACCGATTTTGATGCGTTTTCTTTTATTTGAAACCTGACGTGATCTAGAAGGTTCTTAGTTATAATTTATGAAGATCTGTTCAGGCGATTGGTAATCATCAGCTCATTCGTCTAAATCAATATCCTCTGCAAAAATGTAATTACTCAATTACCGATAAATTCCCTGTTTGCAGAATAACTGTAAAAAGAAATCAGTTTCCTCGAAAAGTATCTAATTTGTGAGACATTGGATGAATTGACCGAGCAAAGCAGAAATATTAAAGTTTTCGTCACAAAAGATTTGCCATTTATATCGAGATTGAAACATTTTAAATTAAATTTTGGGCGAAAACTTGAATTTATTTTAATTTGTTAGACTTTTGAAATTCTATCATTTCGACATCTTGCTGGCGTTTTTACATCGCGGAGCAAATTTCTCAACAATGCGAGGAATGGCAGGCAAAGAAGGGCGACGATTTGGACCCAAGTTATCGTGTTCACAAAGAACGCCAGAATATGCGACTGTTTATGGAATCGTAGCTCCTAAACGAATGGATCGATTTCGATGCGGTTTCTTTTTTTTTAAAGCTGACGTGATCGAGGAGGTTTTTAGTTTTATTTTATGAAGATCTGTTCATGCGTTTGATAACCATCAGCTCATTTCCTACTTGACAAAATTAATCTGCAACCAATCCGACACAAATGTTTGTCGAATTCCGTATATCCAAACATTTGTGTCAAATTGGTTGCAGAGTAATTTTGTCAAGTAGGAATTGAGCTGATAGTCATCAAACGCATGGATAGAACTTCTTATATTGTAGCTAAGAACCTCCTCGATCACGTCAGCTTTCAAATAAAAAAATCCGCATCAAGATCGGTCCATTCGTTTCGGAGCTACGATTCCACAAACAGCCACATACGGACAGACTGACAAACATACACGTCAAATTTATAATACCCCTTTTCTGTGTGGGGGGTTAAAAATATGTACAGACAAAAAAAACCCTTGCATAATAACCAAACCGTTCTTGATGCGCGTATTGATCCATAATAAATTGTTACAGTATACCAAATATAAATAACTAGTGAGAGATATAACTTTATTGAACCAAATCGTTTGAAAATCATATCATTCTTATTGGAAAGGCTTTAAGTTTCGCGTTGTGTTCTATTTTAGATATATTTAAGTTTATACGCGTTAGCGTGCGGCTGTTAGAAAAACTAGGACAACAATTAATATCTTATTGTATCAGCTATTTACATAATATAGTTATACATACGGTAATAACATATTCGAGTGGGGAATGAATATCTGATCGACTTGGCGGTCGTTCACCTCGCGCTACTGCTTGGCGTGTAAAATAAGAGAAATGAATGCAGACCCAGCGTGTATCTTCTCGGGTGTTGTTGACTTCGACCTACTTTGGTAACGATTCCCGTCTAATGAATATTTTATGTCTTGTGGCGAATGCGATTGCTGCTACAACTATTCCGAAACTGCCCTTGGCTTCCATTATAATTTATTCTTTAAACGAAACGAGCATTTTAATTGCATTTATTAATTTGGTAATTTTTACTTTTCAGGTTTACACACGAAAAACGTACGTAAAAGGAAATCAAGTGAAAACGAGTCGACAACAAAATTAAGAAGCAACGCTGGTTTTTGCAACATCAAGGAAGATTTGGAGAATAAGCAAGGGAGGAAGAAGAACGGCGTGATTCGCGGTTCGAATAAAAAGAAAGTTTTAGAGGAAACTAATAAACTTCGGAATCTCCAGGTGCGAGTTGAAGACTGCCTGCAGATCGCTGTTAATTCCGAAGAGCTCTCGGCTGTCTGCAGGCGATCGTTCCAGGAGAGCGTTCAAGAAGTCGCCAACACTGATCAGGAAACGACATCTGCAGCTAGTCCAGTACTTGTCAGCGCCACAGTCACGTCACAGCCGAATGGTGTTGAAAATGACAGCGCTTTAGACGATAACAGTAATGGTAGTAGTGTACAGTTAGTGACTGTGGAAGTTGCCAGTGGTGAAGTGGATGATGGTTCACGTGAAGTTTCAGTGCCTGTGCCTGAATCGGTAGTCGCTGAAAGTGCAAGCGAAGAAGACGATTGTGTTATAGTGGCGCAACGGACGACACCGAAACACGAGGAGCGCGAGTGCTCTAGTCGCGGTGACGATGACGGACCTCTGTCTTCATCCTCGCCCTTCAGCAGGATGGAACTCACCGAATCCACAAGTGCAGCGTCTTTGCTTCGCTTCCCGGACGACCGTTCCGACTCTGGAGTAAGTTCTCTGCGTTCCGGCAGCGGCGATGAACGATCCGGTTCGCGATCCAGCGCCCTAAGTTCATCCGACGAACCTCAAAACAACACCAGTCTCAATCAGTCGACAAACAGATCGCCTCTGTTTATTCCATCGAGTTTATCTTACACTTCGACACCTACCAGCTCCAACAGCGGTAGCGTTTCGGAACCGGTGCGCGTGTGGCGAGACCCCAGCTTGTTGTTGGAGTCCGAGCCGCACGTACGCCACATACACAGTGTGCAGCATCAGTCGCTGCTAATGTCGCACCCATCCACTCCGGCCGCTTCGGGCCCGCCTCCCACCTCTGCAGCTGCAACCAGCCATCCCGCCTCTTTATATCCGCCCGTGCCGCCGCCACCAAACATAATGAGTCCTCATCCAATGCAGCACCACCATCTACCGCCCCCCGGCCTCTACTCGCATCACATGCCCACCGATATACTATCTTGGAAGCAAACAAACAGACATTATTCCTTACCTGTAGGCGCCCACCTTATGCCACCTCAGGCCCCCCATCCCGAGGATCTTTTAGAGCGAGAACGCGCCTACGACAGACACGAGCGAATGATTAGGTAATTATACAATTACAACCAGAAATTTTGAGTTTCATTTAACTTTCTTCCTTTAGGCAAAACCAAGAGAGCAGGGAAATGGAGAAACACAAAGAGCGCGAGAAAGAACGAGAGAGGCAAGAGCGGGATAAAATAGATCGGGAAAGGGAGCGCGAAAAGCACGAGCAAGAGAGAGAAAAGCAGAGATGTCAACAAGAAGTGCAAAAACATTTTGAGGAATCTTTAAAAAGAGCTCAACAGAAGGTACATAAAGTTTAATTTCAGTTAAACAACGCAACGAAATTTTCTATAAAATGTAAATTGTTTAATTTCCCGTTTCAAGGATCCCCGAGCCTGGAATATAATAAGTATGCCTCCGCCCATAAGAGGCAATGAGGAAGATAGGAAACGGGTGGAACATGAGATGCATCAGAGAGAGCAACAGAGGCACATGCCTAGCAACTCACAGGCTAGAGCGGACGCAAGGGACCGAGCATATTACGCTGCTGCTGCTGCTGTAAGTATTTCTATAATTATATAATTTTATAACATGTTATGTTATATTAAAGGACGAGTTCAGTAAGCGCGATTTTACAGCACTCGTCCACCGTTTTAACGCGTTAAAACTCGTAAACGTTTACGCGTTTTAGGCGTTACGAACGAGTTTTTTATGGTATTTTTAGGACTTATAGGATCACTTTGTTGTCTGTCTGTCTGTCAATACCATTTTTCTCAGGAACGCGTAGAGGTAACAAGTTGAAATTTGTATCAAATACTCGGGTCTGCGGTCTCTTTCAGCTGTGAAGAAATCAAACTTGTAAGTCAACGCGATCAAAAGATATGACCGTTTATGTCGCATATTTTGCGATTTCACAAGGGAATCGAAAACCTATAGGGTACTTCCCGTTGACCTAGACTCATGAAATTTGGCAAGAAGCGGTGTCTTGCAGCACATGTAAAGGGAAAAATCTGAAAACCGTAAATATGTAGTTTAATTACAAGAAAAATGCGAATTTACAATTAGAAACTTATGAAAATACACTAATGTGTTGCGTGGTATTGTCAGGCACCAGAAGCATATGGGTTGCATACAGTTAGGTCCTCCTAAAGATACCTTACTTACAAGTTTGTACGGAACCCTCGGTGCGCGAATCACAACTCGCACTTGGCCGTTTTTTTTCGATTTTGCGCTCTTTTATGAGATTTCTAAATAAAAATTGTATCGCACTCGGCGAGCCATAACCGCACGCATATGAGTGCTGTTATGAGTTCATTACAGACGTAAAATTAAAAAGAATTATTTCGTTTCTTCGATTAGGATTTTTTTCGTTCAAATATTAATGTTGTATTTAATTATTCCAATTAATTAATTAGCATATTTGTTTTTAGTCTCAACGTCCAATGAGTGTGCCCAGTAAAGGGGAGTATCCGCCACCAGCTCACAGTAGAGTAGTGACGACAAAGTCATCTGACAAGATGGTGTCCATGCAAGGTTCTTTGCCGAAAGCTGAACTAAATATGTATGGATATCCTGCTTACCAGCCCACCCACTTTTTCTCGCACGAACCAAAGAGTAAAGCGCCAGAACATCACAAATTAGCGTCGCAAGGCAGTGGACTAGTGGTGACTAAAAGTGCTAGTTCCGGGGATAGAGATCGAGAAATGTTACCGAACCCTCCGCCGTTAATGAGTGAACTTAAAAATTCTGTGATTGTGAAACACGATGGCAAAAATCCGCACCATCTCGAACCGAGGGTTTCGACTGCTCATTCGCCAAGTCCAAAATTGAAGGCTGACATGATGAGCCATTACCATCTAGCATCACCTGGACAAGGTCATAAGAGTGCGTATGACTACCGAAGTCCAACGCAATCCCCCCATCATATGCCCCATGCCCCCAGTCCACACCATCTGCAACCCGAAAATTTGGGCAAATCGTCCCATTATAGATCCGGCCAATTACCAAGTCCCCACCATCAAAGGCAATCCCCACACTCACATCCCCACGCCCAGCCTCATCCGTCTCCAGAGATGCGTTACCGCAGCAATTCGGAATCGCAAGTTATGATTTACCCATCTAGCGGTAAAAGCTCTAACATCCCCGCTAGCTATCCATATATGACACCATCTTCAACGGTTGCTCATTATACCGCAGCTCAAAGCACTGTATCAAATTCCAAACCGAAAGTTAGCAGCCCAGCCCCTCACCACTTCTACGGAAAACCTTCCGCTGGAATTGGATCTGGTATTCCTCCTGCAAGACCCACCGATCAACCCCCTACTGGAAACCCATTGCCCTTAACATCAAAACCTCTACATTCTCCCTCCCCATTCCAACAGGCATCTCAGTATAATCCCCCCCACCCACAAAGCACATCTATGCCTACCTGTTTGCCTCCTCCAGCTCACAGCAGCCGAGCAAGTTCAGCAGCGATGTACGATCGAATATACGCAGGAAATTCAGTACCCGGAGGACTGTCAGTTAAGCCCACAGTGCAACATGGCACCTCACCACCTACCGCCGCTTCTGCACCATCTCCTGTTTCAAGAAGTCATTCACAATACATGCCAGGCGTAACACACCCGTCGCAAGGCATTCCAAGCGCGCATTCAGTGCAAACGCAACCACTCGACTTGGGCGTATCGTCCAATAAATATGACTCGGCTCTATCTCCAAAGCGGAAAGCCACACCCGTGAATGCTGGACCTGTTTGCTTGGAGAAGAAACGTAGAATAGACCCTCCAACAACACAACATCAGCAACAAATGTCTCAACAACAGATGCCACAACAGAATCTCTCAATGTACGGCAGCCAACCGCAATTGGCTAGGGTCAGTGAACCAAGTCCTTTAATTGCTAGTGCGGCGACTACAATAACAACTGTTGTGAATACCGCAGCGTATAGAGGACCTACTTCTATTGCACCATCACAAAGCCCATCCATATTATCGGAGGTTTTACCGGATGTTAGTGTAACAGCAGTCACCATCCCAAACGAAAGGCCACCTAGTTTAGATAGTAACGCGTCTTCTGTGGTTTCGAATGTCAGTAATTTAGCAGTCACGACAGTCTCGACCGCGACTACACCGGTTACTACAATTTCCGAACCAACTACACCCATTAAATTATCTACAACACCAACTGCAATCGATTCCGAAAAATCCAATAGCCCTGTTCCTACCAAATCTTCAAATTATCCCGTGAGACATTTAAAGAAAGCATGGCTACAAAGACATACAGGCGAAGATGTCGAAGACACAACAGGAATTGTAGGAAGCGGTAGTTGTGTCACTTTGCCTTTAAACATTAACAATATGGTACCTATAAAGGAAACTACAGCAGTATCTTTACATAATATTGGTTCCATGGCGGTTAACAGTATAAATAAAACAAAGACATTTCAAAATAAAACGAACAATAGGAAAGTGCATAAAGAAACGGCTTCCTTAAATGGCCATCCTGTGGATTCTTCCAAAGCAGATGATTCGTCGAGTTCCGACCAAGACAGAGGTAGGAAGTCACCACCAAAGAGAAAACCGCCGAAAGTTAAAAGGAAAAAAGGCGGAGGTGCTCCCAAAAAAACTTCGGAAGAAAAGAAGAGGAAAACTAGTGGACCAACCGTCGTTGCCAGTGAAAGCGGCAGCGACAGTGATAAGGAAAGTGTAAGTGATAAGGATTCCGACTCCGGCGCCAGCACCACAGTAACTGGCAAGAAAACGCCCGGCAGCACCTCAGCCGTTGTCAAGGACAAGGAACCCAGAAAACGAGGCAGACGTCCGAAGACAAAAAACGATAAAGGCGAGGAGCCGCGTACTAAGAAATCCAAGGATGACCTAGTGCCCCAGCGCGACCCCTTTCGCAAACCCCCCGTGGGGCAACTGAAAAAGACTGGCGAGAGCTTCCTGCAGTACGGACCCTGTTTCGAAGTAGCACCGAAGCTCGCCAAATGCAGGGAATGCCGGTGGACACCCAACCAAAGATCCAAAAATATGCCCAATATTTTCTGCAGGTTCTATGCTTTCAGACGGTTACGGTACACCAAAAATGGACAACTTGCCATCGCTGGATTCTCCGATCCTCATAAAGATGCTGTTGAGGTAAGATATTTTTTATCGATAGATTTTTGAAGTAAAACTTTTTTGCCGCGACTTGAGAGTAACTTTTTTCAATCGGAAATTACATTAAGTAATTAGGGTTCCGTACCGAAAACGGAACCCTTATAGGATCACTTTGTTGTCCGTCTGTCTGTCTGTCTGTCTGTCAAGACCATTTTTCTCAGGAACGCGTAGAGGTAACAAGTTGAAATTTGTATCAAATACTCGGATCTGCGGTCTCTTTCAGCTGTGAAAAAATCAAACTTGTAAGTCAACGCGATCAAAAGATATGACCGTTTATGTCGCATATTTTGCGATTTCACAAGGGAATCAAAACCTATAGGGTACTTCCCGTTGACCTAGAATCATGAAATTTGGCAAGAAGCGGTGTCTTACAACACATGTAACGGGAAAAATCTGAAAACCGTAAATATGTAGTTTAATTACAAGAAAAATGCGAATTTACTATTAGAAACTTATGAAAATACACTAATGTGTTGCGTGGTATTGTCAGGCACCAGAAGCATATGGGTTGCATACAGTTAGGTCCTCCTAAAGATACCTTACTTACAAGTTTGTATGGTAACCTCGGTGCGCGAGTCACAACTCTCTTGGCCATTTTTTTTTTCAATCGGAAATGACTGACGGAAATAAGGTTAGGTTAGGTCATGTCTTTATAAATTTTGGTAGTAATTGGAGTACTTTTACTAATTCGTCATTTATAGACGAATTAGTAGACCTAGCTTAGATTAGTTTAAAGTGAATTAAAGCTAAACAATTTGGGTACAAATTAAGACTAATGGGACTAGACTAGCTAATTTAGTTTAAAATTTGTGACTAATTAAGTTCGAATTATTTCGAACAGGATTAAAAAATTGGAATAATTTTACTAATTCGTTATTTACAGACGAACCAGTAGACTTAGTCTAGATTAGTTTAAGGTGGTTTAAAGGCAAATAATCTGGGAACAAATTAAGACTAAATGGACTAGTCTAACTAATTTAGTTTAAAAGTTATAACTAGTTAAGTTCGAATTGTTTCAAACAAGATCAAATAATTGGAATAGTTTTACTAATTCGTTATTTACAGACGAACCAGTAGGCTTAGTCTAGATTAGTTTAAGGTGGTTTAAACGTAAATAGTCAGGGAACAAATTAAGACTAAATGGAGTAGTCTAACTAATTTAGTTTAAAAGCTGTAACTAGTTAAGTTCGAATTGTTTCAAACAAGATTAAATAATTGGAATAGTTTTACTAATTCGTTATTTACAGACGAACCAGTAGACTTAGTCTAGATTAGTTTAAGGTGGTTTGAAGGTAAATAATCTGGAAACAAATTAAGACTAAATGGACTAGTCTAACTAATTTAGTTTAAAAGTTGTAACTACTTAAGTTCGAATTGTTTCAAACAAGTATAAATAATTGGAATAATTTTACTAATTCGTTATTTACAGACGAACTAGTAGACAGTCTAGATTAGTTTAAGGTGGTTTAAAGGTAAATAATCTGGGAAGAAATTAAGACTAAATGGAGTAGTCTAGCTAATTTAGTTTAAAAGTTATGACTAGTTAAGTTCGAATTGTTTCAAACAAGATTAAATAATTGGAATAATTTTACTAATTCGTCATTTACAGACGAACCAGTAGGCTTAGTCTAGATTAGTTTAAGGTAGTTTAAACGTTAATAATCAGGGAACAAATTAAGACTAAATGGAGTAGTCTAACTAATTTAGTTTAAAAGCTGTAACTAGTTAAGTTCGAATTGTTTCAATTAAGATTAAATATTTGAAATAATTTTACTAATTCGTTATTTACAGACGAACCAGTAGACTTAGTCTCGATTAGTTTAAGGTGGTTTAAACGTAAATAATCTGGGAACAAATTAAGACTAAATGGACTAGTCTAACTAATTTAGTTTAAAAGTTATAACTAGTTAAGTTCGGATTGTTTCAAACAAGATTAAATAATTGGAATAATTTTACTAATACGTTATTTACAGCCGAACCAGTAGACTTAGTCTAGATTAGTTTAAGGTGGGTTAAAGGCAAATAATCTGGGAACAAATTAAGACTAAATGGACTAGTCTAACTAATTTAGTTTAAAAGTTATGACTAGTTAATCTCAGAAGTTCGAATTGTTTCAATAAAGATTAAAGCAATTTGACTAGTAAAGTCTATATTCTGGTTACTTTTTATTGTTCCGTACCGAAAACGGAACCCATATAGTTTCACTTTATTGGAAGGAAAAAGATTATGGAACCCATATAGTTTCATTATAGTTTCACTTTGTTGTCCGTCTGTCTGTCTGTCTGTCAAGACCATTTTTCTCAGGAACGCGTAGAGGTAACAAGTTGAAATTTGTATCAAATCCTCGGGTCTGCGGTCTCTTTCAGCTGTGAAAAAATCAAACTTGTAAGTCAATGCGATCAAAAGATATGACCGTTTATGTCGCATATTTTGCGATTTCACAAGGGAATCAAAACCTATACTTCCCGTTGACCTAGAATCATGAAATTTGGCAAGAAGCGGTGTCTTACAGCACATGCAAAGAGAAAAATCTGAAAACCGTAAATATGTAGTTTAATTACAAGAAAAATGCACTATTAGAAACTTAATAAAAAAACACTAATGTGTTGCGTGGTATTGTCAGGCACCAGAAGAATATGGGTTGCATACAGTTAGGTCCTCCTAAAGATACCTTACTTACAAGTTTGTACGGAACCCTCGGTGCGCGAGTCACAACTCGCACTTGGCCGAGTTTTTTTTTTAATTTCTGACGTGTTTGAAGTTTAATCTTTTTAGTAATACGTGGCCACGACCGTCAAGGAAGTTTTACTTCAACCGCTCGTTTAAGCTCACTCGCTCATTATTTTATGATTTTTTGCTTTATAGGATGACTTAAAGCTTTGGCTCCCATCACCAGAAACACCTCCAGCTGATTTAGATTTGGAAACTTCGAGGTTTATTCTGAAACAAGTTGGTGATCACTTTTGTAATCTTCTAGTACAGGAGAAAGATGCCCACAGTGAACACATGTCTGATGGTGAGTTTAAACTTTTCACTGCAAATATTCTTCTGCTGTCTTGCTGTATTCTAAAAATGACTTATTTTGTAGATAAAACAATTGCTTGGAAACGAGTTGTGCAGGCCGTGAGAGAGATGTGTGACGTATGTGAGACAACGTTGTTTAATTTCCACTGGGCGTGCGGCAAGTGTGGGTTCGTCGTGTGTTTGGATTGTTATAAGGGACGGAAAACGGGAGCGATTAAGATTTGGTGCGAACCCGGAAAAGATAGGGACGACTTCTCATGGTTACTGTGCACGAATCGGCAAGCCCACGAACAGGAGAAGTTAATGCTGACTCAAATAATAGCCGGCGATTCGCTTACCAAATTAGGAAAGTTGGTTCACGAGATGAGGGAATTGTGGAATGTTGATCAGCATTGTGGCTGTCCAATAAGTAAGGAGGTGTCTCAGAAATCCAACGGGGCACGTAAAGAAATCATAAAAAGCATTCTATCCGCTGAAACAAATGGCATCAAAAAAGAAATTAAAGAAGATCCCGATGCGAAGCCTTTAGCTAACGGTGGTTCCGTTAAAGATGATAAGAGCGGCCTAACATGGTTTGCAGAAGTTGCCCTATCAGCCGAAGAGAAAAAGAATGACGATAGCAGTGATTCTGATGAAAACTTCTCAACATTAAGGGAACTTTTAATAAGACCTTCCCATAAACCAAACGGAAGTCGAGCCTCGTCGCCGGTCTCAAACGCACCCAAAAATAAAAGCAAGAGCAGTGGAAGGATGGATACTCTA
The DNA here is from genome assembly GCA_944588485.1 of Phosphuga atrata. NCBI lineage: Eukaryota > Metazoa > Arthropoda > Insecta > Coleoptera > Silphidae > Phosphuga > Phosphuga atrata. The sequence goes on along the minus strand of OX155898.1, from coordinate 72,386,196 downwards.
GATGAAGTAATTTCAAGTGTAATCGAAGAAAGCGTCACTAAAAACGAGGGCTTGACCGACACGAAAGAGTTGAAACACTTCGTGCCGAGAGATAACGCGTTGGCAAAAAGCCGTGGCACATTACCAATCCGAATCATGACGCTCACCGAAAGCAAACTGTTGTATCCCGATACTCCTCACAGCTGGTTATGTGATGGAAAACTGCTGAGGTTGAGCGATTCCAAACATCCTGGGAATTACAAAATTTTTCAAGTATGTTAAACAATTACAAAATCTTTTTAAATAGCTTAGCAATAGTTAATTATTGTAAAAATTAATTTTCTGAAATGCATGTTAGCAAATTTGAATTGAATGCATTTGTTAGTGGGAGCATTCTTCAATAGACGGTTAGTTAAGCGCATGCGCGTCCGCAATGTTTAAAAGGCTGGAATGTGAAATTTTCGGGCACATTTTATTTTCACTGGTTTTACGTCAAAAAATTTCGGGCACTTTTTTTAAATACATGTCGAAAATTAAAACAAAAAAATTCAACTATGAAAAGGTCTTTTAATCAATTCTCGTTTTTTTTTCAAATTTATTAAGAAACATCGTTTCCATTTCATATTCATTAATTATTTAATGTTTTTTTTTTTTAGGATCAATGGAAACGAGGTCAACCGGTTTTAGTGTCGGATGTATCCCGTTACCTTGACAAAGACCTTTGGAGTCCCGAGGCATTTGCGCGAGACTTTGGCGACGAGAAGAACGATTTGGTTAACTGTATCAACGGTAGCTTGGTCGTGAATCAGCCGATGAGAAAGTTCTGGGAAGGCTTTGAACATTCTTCAAAGAGATTAAAGGACGAGAGAGGAAATCAAATGTTGCTCAAGTTAAAAGATTGGCCCCCGGGCGAAGACTTCGCAGATATGTTACCCACGAGATATTCTGATTTGATGAAAGTGTTGCCTCTGTCCGAATACACGCACCGAAACGGTAGATTGAATTTGGCTAGCCGTTTGCCGGATTGTTTCATCAGACCTGATTTGGGACCGAAGATGTATAATGCTTACGGTTCCGCACTGTATCCTTCCAAAGGTACTACAAATTTACATTTAGATATATCCGACGCTGTGAATGTTATGGTTTACGTTGGTATTCTAAAAGATAGTGATAGTGATGAACATATAAAAGAAGCATTTAGAGCCATCGACGAAGCTGGTTGTGATATTCTTACAAGAAGGAGAGTCCGCGATAAGGGTGAATTACCAGGCGCTTTGTGGCATATATACAATGCCCGAGATGCTGATAAAATTAGAGACCTTCTTAATAAAGTTGTCGTCGAAAAAGGTGGCATTTTGAAACCGAATCACGATCCAATCCACGACCAGAGTTGTTATTTGGACGGACCTTTGCGCGAACGTTTGTATAAAGAATACGGCGTGGAAGGATACGCTATTGTGCAATGTTTGGGAGATGCTGTTTTTATTCCCGCCGGTGCTCCTCATCAAGTTAGGAATCTTCACAACTGCATTAAAGTTGCAGAAGATTTTGTTTCGCCCGAAAATGTTTCTCATTGTTTCCATCTGACGCACGAATTTCGAGATTTATCAGACACGCATTCGAATCACGAGGATAAATTGCAAATCAAGAATATAATCTCACACGCCGTCAAGGATTCTCTGTCGAGTTTAACCGCAATATTAAATAAACACATCAAGACAGAAAAAGAGTCGAACGAGAGGAATGGTAACAGTGTTGCAGCAGGTGGAACTGATAACACGCAAAATACGACTATGGACTCTTCCGAGCCTGCTTAACTTGTGATAGTAGACGCTTATTTTAGCCAGCAAGCAATTTTGTAAATTACTTCTTGTGTGATAACAAATGTGTAATATTTAATAGACGAAAATAATTAATGTGTGTATGCACGTGAGATGTTTTATGTACATACTTGTACATTGACTTGAATGAAATGCTGAATATGCACGGTTTATCTTCCTGTTAGTAGTGACTAGTGACTTTGTACCGGTCACCAGTTGTAATTAGCCTACTCTCTATTCATTTGTTGACTACTTCTTGGTGTCTGGGGTGAAACCTTAGGACGGAAGGTTAATATATCAATGTTGTTTCAAAGTACCATTTTTTGAGTGGAACAGCTACTTACAGATTAATCAAGATTATGGTGATTTTATTTAATTTAGGGGTTTCTCTACCAATTAGCAACTAATTGGCTTTTAGTTTATAAATATTTATTTTGCGTATATATCTGTGTAGCTGGTCTACCTGGTGGTTATTTTTGTCACTTGTATACTGTGCCTGTTGAAGATTGGTAATGTTTAAACAATTGATCTTTTGTGAAAACTCGATATATTCAGTATTCTTTGTGGGTTTGTAAGTTCTAATTAACATTTAGTGACCTAAAATAGATTTCAGCATCTTTCAAAAAGTAAACAAAAACATTTCTAAAGTGCTATTTCATTCAAAGTGCCAATTAAGATTATTTTAGGGGGTCGCTGACAGGTTACTGAACATTCAAATAGTAATATAAATAAAAGATTATATGATTATAAATCAATGTTAAGACTTTAGTTGCCTGCCAGGATCAAATGATCTCGACTTTGTTTTTACAACGATTTATTATGAATACTAATTTAATTCTTGTACCACTTACTCACCTTGTACGTCGGACGCTCGAACATTGAGATGACCCGATACGTTGTATATTTTTAAATTAGTTTTTTAATTGTCATATATGTATATTGTTTCAATGATGTAAGAACTTATAATTTATTTGCTTTTTACAGTGATCATTGTACAGTAGCATAGTTTTTTGTACAGAGTACCTTCCTGTTTCCTTTTTCCCTGCCCAGAGGAAGAATATTACTTTTTTGTACTATGTATATTATGTAAGAAAAATAGGTTTGAATAAGAAATGTTTATATTAAATCCTTTTCTTACTTTATTAAATGGACCTTGAATTTAAAAGACTTCAATAAAAGGAAAAGTCAAATATTGTCAACATGTTTATTAAAAAAAACAAACAAAAAGAAAACAAACGCACCACCAGCCAATTCATTCTGCGGCAGTTCGGGACAATAAACGTAAAGTATAAAAAGTATGTAACAAAAGCTGAATAAAGTAAAAAACTAGAAATTGTTACATATCACCTTGATGTCCATCTATTTATAAATCTAACAAATCATCCACTTATTTCATATAAAAATTATAATATATTTCCATATTTACATTTTGGTAACGACAAAAATTAATTTACTAAAATCTAAAGTATAAATAAGTTAAAGTTGTTTAGTTTTATCGTCCTTTTTCGGATCAATACTGGTCGGCGACGGCTTAACCACTTTTAATTTCTCATTTGCTTCGCTTACTTCCAATTCTCCTTCACATTTTTCCGTCGGCAAGTTCTCTTCTTGTTCTTTCTTCAAAGCCTTCTCAATCTTATTTTCCACTTCTAATATTTCTTCCTTCTCCAACAATTCCACCAATTCGTCCACTTGCTTTGCACTTAGATTTACTTTTTCTTTGCCAATAAACTCAATTACCTAAAAAATTAAATAGAGATTACTTAATCATAATAATAACAAAATTACAAACAATAAGACACAGATTACAACAAATAAACTTGAAATTTTGTTTAAAAAATGTTTAAATTTAGGATGTGGCTATTTATACATACAGTATGTATATGCAATTGGCTATTTATACATACAGTATGTATACGCAATTGGCTATTTATACATACAGTATGTATACGCAATTGGCTATTTATACATACGGTATGTATATGCAATTGGCTATTTATACATACAGTATGTATACGCAATTGGCTATTTATACATACAGTCTGTATACGCAATTGGCTATTTATACATACAGTATGTATACGCAATTGGCTATTTATACATACGGTATGTATATGCAATTGGCTATTTATACATACAGTATGTATACGCAATTGGCTATTTATACATACAGTATGTATACGCAATTGGCTATTTATACTTACGGTATGTATATGCAATTGGCTATTTATACATACAGTATGAATACACAATTGGCTATTTATACATACAGTCTGCATTCAGTCTGTACCAGATATTGTGTTGAATTTTTATAGAGGTGAAAATACAAAATGGACGCTAATAAATATACAATCATACAATCGGTAAAGAAGAATATGAATATTAAGGGAAAGCAAAAAATGAATAAAAATGATTATGATACAGCACCGGCTTTCTTATTATCGAGCGCTAACGATGGAATGTTTTGAATAAGAAAAGTGGAAAAAGTTTATACGAAAGGATATTCAAAATTAAAAAAAAAAAACTTTTTACCACGAGCACAGAAACAGACCAACAAAGTGATTTAATGGAATTTTTAGCAAAAAATGAAGAAAATGGTGGAAATGGAGAAAAATGGTTTACACTATAAAAAAGATGAGGAAGAAGATCTGAAATCACTATTTATAGCCTCCTTAGAAATGGTTCTAATTTATAATAATTCTCAGTGCCCAGTTATACAAAGATGTTTCTTTCGGGTTTAATGTTGAAAAATATAGAGAATTAGGATTTGGTTATTACTCTAGTATAACCGACAAATCGGAATTTGCAGCTGTAGCATTTATTGCTAAAGAAACATATTCGTCATTCATATATTGTATGAATGAATTCAAAAAAAAATGTAAGACTAATCCGTCCGTTTTTTTAATTGACAAAGATAAATTTTGAATTGGTAAAACCATACAACATTATAGATAATCAGATAAACTTAATAAAGACGGAACAAAGCTTGAATATATAAATATACTCAACCTTTCCGAAACTCTATAATACTAATGAGTCTTTTTAGGACTACCAAAAACAAATCTCTTATGAAATTTGTCAGTTATTCCATAGCTTTCAGTCCACCTTCGTGGCACTCAACAAAAACCATAAAAATAACATTGATTTTTAAGATCATGTCTTTCCGATACCTTGAGTGGATAGCCATCTGTGGACGCGTTTCGAGATTTATCTCTCATCAGCACAGCTTTGCTTCCATGAACAATATTTTGTAAATCACTCACTTGAAAACCCATGTGTTGATTAGGGTTAGATGTTTTTAATTTTGACATTTTGTGAGAGAGACATGAACTTAGCAGGTTATTGATATAAATGATAAATTTTGAATTGGTAAAACCATACAACATTATAGATAATCAGATAAACATGGGTTTTCAAGTGAGTGATTTACAAAATATTGTTCATGGAAGCAAAGCTGTGCTGATGAGAGATAAATATCGAAACGCGTCCACAGATGGCTATCCACTCAAGGTATCGGAAAGACATGATCTTAAAAATCAATGTTATTTTTATGGTTTTTGTTGAGTGCCACGAAGGTGGACTGAAAGCTATAGAATAACTGACAAATTTCATACGAGATTTGTTTTTGGTAGTCCTAAAAAGACTCATTAGTATTATAGAGTTCCGGAAAGGTTGAGTATATTTATATATTCAAGCTTTGTTCCGTCTTTATTAAGTTTAATTGACAAAATTGACTTAATTGACTTAACCGAACTAAAAGCAATAAGAAACATTTTTTTTGCAAATGCCATGTTATTATATATAATATATAATCGATTAGTTTCTAGTCCGTATAATTGGCAAATTGATGAGAAGCATAAAATATTGGATGAATTCAAGAAATGCTTGTATTCCCAAGCACATGACGAATATGAAGAGCAGAAAAAAGAATTTTTCAAAATTTGTGAATCTGTAGTTTTTATGGGAACAAAAGATAAATATGTAACACTTAGGAACAATTCCTTAAAACTTGGGATAGTCGTAGAGAAATGTGGGTACATTGTTTTAGAAAACATTTACCATTAATGGGAGACACTACAACATATAGAATTGAACGATCATTTTGGACCCTTTACCGTTTGCCAATAATTTGCGTATGTATTACATCATCATCATCACGTAGCGCTACAACCCTGGGTGGGTCTTGGCTGACTGTACAACTTTTTTCCAATTTGTTCGGTCTTCCATCAACCTAGGGTCAAATGGAATGTTCACTTTTCGGAGATCTGCTTGGATGTTATCTCTCCATCGCATTCTGGGACGTCCGAGCGGTCTCTTGCCTGTGGGAATCTCCTCCCATACCAGTTTTACAAGTCTTTCGTTATGCAGTTTGTGCACGTGGCCTGCCCATCTTAGTCGCTGTGATTTAATTTCTTGGACAATATCGGTGTCGTTGTAGAGTGCTTTTAATTCGATATTGGTTCTGATCTTATACTGGTCTGTGGTGATGTCATGGTGTGGTCCGAAAATTTTTCTAAGTATTTTTCGTTCAAAGCGTCTGAGCTTTTCTTCGTTTGCTTTGGTCATGGTCCACGTTTCGCATCCGTATGTTATTACAGGTCTGACGATGGATTTATAGATTTTGATCTTTGAACTTCTTGTGAGATTTTTTGATTTTATGAGCTTATTCAGTGCAAATAGACAGCGGTTTGCAGATTGGATTCTGTCTTTTATTTCTTCGGTAACATCGTTGTCCGCTGTGATTACGGCCCCCAGATACTTAAAACGTTGTACTCTTTCGAAATTAAAGGTGTTTATCGTCATATTTTGTCCTATTCTGTCTCTTCGTGTCGTTCTATTTATACACATATATTTCGTTTTCTCTTCATTAATCTTCAGCCCTACTTCACTTGTTGCTCCTTCCACCTTGTTGAAAATGACTTTCGTGGATAGAATGGAGTCTCCAACGAGATCTATGTCATCTGCATATGCGAGTAACACTTTGGGACCTTGACCCCGATAGCAATTCTGTTTTTATTTCGGCCGACCTCATGGCTTTCTCTAATACAAGGTTGAATAGTAGTGGAGATAACGCATCACCCTGTTTAAGTCCACTGTTGATTTCAAAGCTGCCAGACAGTTTATTATTTACACGTACTTTAGATATTCCACCCTCCATACAGACTTTGGTCATCCGAATGAGTTTCTTTGGTATTGAGAACTCCGCCATGGCATTCCATACTTGGCTTCTTTCTACGCTATCATATGCCTGTCGAAAGTCTATGAAAAGATTGTGTATGGGTTTGTTATACTCCCATCCCTTTTCTAGAAGTTGTCTCAGCGTGAATAGTTGATCTATTGTTGATCTGTTTGCCCTAAACCCGGCTTGATATTCGCCTAGGACATTTTCAGCATAAGGGATTAGTCTACTAAGAATGATGTTTGAGAGGGTTTTATATGCCGTGTTTAGGAGTGAGATTCCTCTATAATTCGCGCATGTTGTTTTGTCCCCTCTCTTCTTTGTGCTGTTCTTCCTGTATGATGTTTAGAAGGTCTCTAAAATACTTTTCCATTCTTCAGTTATTTCTTCACCGTCGATTATCATACGGCCTTGGTTGTCTCTCAGTGTGTGGATGGAATTGGCTCTATGCCCTCTTTTCTCAGAGGAAATTGCTTTGTAGAATTCTCAGGAGCCTGGTTTGGGCCGGTCTCTCTCCATAGTTTCATATTTTTGTTGTTCGTAGTTTCTTTTCTTTGTGCGTATTATTTTTCTTGTTTCTTTTCGACAGTCGTCATATTCCTTTTTACTTTGGTCTGTTTGCAGTTGTATCCAAGTCTTTCTTACTGTTTGTCTTTTTTCCAGTTGTTTCCGACATTCCTCGTCATACCATGTTTTTGCCCTCTTCTGCTTACTCCTTCCAAAGATCTTGTCAGCTGTCTTGGTTATTATTTCGGCAGTCGCTTCCCATAGCTGTTCTATATCATTGTCTTCTCTATCAGAGTTCAAGGTTTGTTCAAGTTGTTCTCTATAGTTTTGTTGTTTCTCTGCATTGTGTATTTCGTCCATGTTCCATTGTGGGTTTATTGTTGTTTTATTGTATTTGTGGCTAGATATTCTGGACTTGACTTTTGCTCTGACTAAGTAATGATCTGTGTCTCCGTCTATTCCTCTCAGGCTTTTTACGCCTATAATATTGTTGCCATGACGGGCATCTACAATGATGTGGTCAATTTGGTTGCGTGTAATATGGTCGTTTGAGACCCAGGTTTGCTTATGGATGTCTTTATGCGGAAACATGGTTGACTTTATTAGCATATTATTAGCTGCTGCAGTGTCTGTGAGTCTTAAGCCATTGTCGTTGGATATATTGTGTAGGCTGTGTTTACCTATTGTGGGGTATAGGCTGGGCTCTTTGCCTATTTTAGCATTAAAGTCCCCGCAGAGTATGCGCATATCCTGTTTGGGCATCGTATCTATCTCTCTTTCTAGGGCATCGTAGAAGTCATCCTTGATATCTTCATCCTTCTCTTCCGTTGGTGCATGCGCTGAGATAATCGTTGTATCGCTCTCCCTTCATTCGTATGTAGCATATCCTTTCATTTATAGGTTTAAAATTTAGTATATTCTGTACTAGGTTGTCTCTAATCACAAAGCCCGTTCCAAATTCATGTCTTCCGTTTTTGTTACCGCTGAAGAAGATGGTGGATTTACTTATTTTTATATTTCCATCGTCTGGCCATCTTATTTCTTGGACGGCTGTTATATCCATTCCTATGTTTTCCAGTTGTTCCACAGCATTTATAGCAGCTCCAGGTCTGTACCAACTCTGGACATTCCAAGTTCCAATATTCATGGTCCTTTTACATTGCATTTGTCGTTTTTTTGTGTTTGTCTGTCCGGTTCCGAGGCAAAGTTGCAGTTTTCATAACTAGTTTTTTTTCTTCCGAGGGTGAGTAGTTAACCCTCCGCTCAACCCTCCTCTTTTATCCGGGCTTGGGACCGGCTGCAGTAAGGTGATTTCAGAGCTGCATTATTTGCCAATTTTCAATTATATTATTTTATTATAATTTGTATTAATTGTAATACGTAATTTGTAATACCAATATTAATTGTAATACCATTAATAATATTAATTGTAATACCAATTGTATTACGGAAATCATAAACTGTATTGATTCCAGAATAAATATAAAATTAGCCAAAAACAAACAAAAAGTTTATAAAATTATGGATAGTGATATCAAAATAAGAAATATACTTCAAGGATGTTCTGAAGCCATCACAGAGACAGGAATAAAAAAATTTCATAGACAGTTAAAATTATTTCAAACTTTAGAGTCCAAAATGAGAATTCAAAATACTGGCCTTGAGGAAAATTTTGATAGCAAAATATCAAATTTTTATAATACATCGGTGGAAACATTTATACTAATTTTGGAATTCTTTTAGTGCACCACGTCGTCATATTCTTATGATAAGAAAATATAATAATTTGGACATATTTTCAAAAACTTGTTTTCATACAAGATATATTTCAACTGAAAATGCACTAAATATGGATACGGATGTTATAAATGTAAACATTGATGATTATATTGAAGATAAACATGTAGAGTAGTGATGAACATGAGAGAGTAGCAGTGGGCTTAGTACAATTGAACGAGAAGAACCTGAAGAACAAATTCGGTCTAATACCGAGCCCCGTCAATTGTGCCTTGCCAACTAAGCACACCACTTTTTACCAAAAAAAATACAAAACATATTTTACCTACTTTAAATGTAATTTAAACCTATATGTCACTGATTTGTGATACTTTGAATTTTATTTCTGAGTTTATTGAGCAAGATTGGAAATGAACTGTAATAAATAAAGTATAATTACTTTTAATTGTGTAGTTATTACCGAAATAGTAACTCCAATATTTAAATATACAGTCAGAATGTGCAAATAGCCAATCGAGAGTGCATACTGTATGTATAAGTAGCCAATTGCGTATACAGACTGTATGTATAAATAGCCAATTACGTATACATACTGTATGTATAAATAGCCAATTGCGTATACATACTGTATGTATAAATAGCCAATTGCGTATACATACTGTATTTATTTTTTTTCTTTATTTTTTTTCGTTATTTTTTTTTTTTCACGAATGTATGTATTTATGTATGTATGTACTTTCTTGATATGTTTTGTTTTAGTTTTTAAGTGACTTATTTATTTATTTATTTATTTTGCCTGTGCTTTGTCCACAGAAATCATGTATTTCTACTGACAATAAAGCAATATATTATTATTATTATGGGAAATCGATACATTGGTTCCAGAGTTCGAAAAAATGTACGGTAAACAGGTCATTTTGTTTGAAATTATTAATAAAATAAAATATAAAGATTTGATGAAACATAAAGATTTCATAAAATATACAGGAAATAAAGGAGAACTTTCAGTAACAAAATAACTAAATCTGATGCAATTAACCCTTTCGCTACGCGAACCGGATAAAGCCGTAAAATATTTTCGTTCCCTGTGTACGGGAGCCGGATAAATCCGCTTGCGTTTTTTTTTTGTACTTAATATGGGAAAGAAAATAATAGATAAAGTATCAATAAAATATCAATAATAGGAAAATACAATTGTACTTAATATGGAACAGTCTACGGCAGGGGTCTCCAAACTTTCCAGCCTTAGGGCCATACTGATCACTCCAGTAAGTTCCGAGGGCCAAAACCATATTATCATTGTTGCCGGTGGTAAAAAGTGAAATAGTCCACTGATGAAAAAAAAAAGTCCGAAAAAGTACGCAACGTTTAAAAAAGGCTGCAAATCGGACTAAAGTCCGCAAAACGGCAACACTGCATATTATTAATTTTCCTGTCATTATCTGTAATTTCTAGATTAGTCGTAGAGTACGAGCCATGAGGAGTAACGTGACACGACATCTGGTGGACACAAGCGGAAATAGGTAGTACCTTCTATCGCTAACAGATGGCGCTAATAGCACGTACAGAATAATCTCGTTGGTTCGAGAAAGTTCTGGTGTCTTCCACTCACTTCTAGATGGCAGTAATTGGAATATATAAGAAGGCTAGTGGCGCAACCACAAGTCAGTTCCTATGACACTGTTGTGAAATAAAATAGTGCGTACCTCCTTAAAACGTGTTTGTGCGTGTTTAAGTTTAAGACATCTTTGTAACAGTATTTTGATTTGAATTGTTGCTTTTGTGTGTGATTTAGTAGTATGGAAAAGAAGCGAAAAATTGATAGTGAATGCAGAAAATTCAAAGATCAGTGGAACATTAGTATTTTGTAATTGAGTCCAGTAACAAGGCGCTATGTTTGATTTGCAATGAAAGCATAGCCGTTCTCAAGGAATATAACATTCCACAAGGATTCCAAATATAACAACAAGGAATATAACTATCTATGAAGATCTCATTAAAGATGAGCTTCTGGAGCGGTGTGTTGGTGGTTTCACACAAAATAATAATGAAAGCTTGAACCAGTTAATCTGGAAGGTTACTCCAAAAATACTTCCTGCAGGTTCAAATATCGTTAATATTGCTGCATTGGTTGCTGCTTGCACTTTTAATGAAGGAACATCAGCTTTATTATTATTTATGCACGGTATGGATTTAAAACGTGGCCGAAAGTCCCACGAATATGCCCGAATTTCAAATGAAAACCGTGTGTGCGCAGCTGAAAAAAAATCAGCGAGCGAGACTCGCGAAGCCAGGATTTGTCATATACAGGAGCAAAATGATGCCCTGGACATTGCAGCTGCTGCAGGTTCTTTACTTTATGGCCCAGGAGTCGACGATTCAATATAAGTTACAAAAAAAAAAAAAACTGTTTTATTGTTACTCAAAACTTTAAACGCGTTTTTCTCGCAACTGTGTTTTCAAAGACGGTTTGTCAAAAGTTCTCGAAAACTACTCAACCGATCTTGATGAAATTTTACACAGGTCTTCGAGATACAATTCACGAGGACTTGGACGAAGGATTTTTTTTTTCAATCGCAACAATTAAAACAAAAAAAATTTGAGCAAATTTTACGAAAATTTGCATTTTTTTGTAAAAACGTCTGCCAAAAATCCAATTTTCACTTTTTTTCCTTTGTCCAAGTTCTAGTTTATAGTCTTAACTAAAATGCGATTTTTTTCACTTGAGATGATCCTATCATGAGTTCTTCTGTCAACGCGGAAGCACCTTTTTTCGGAAGGGGCACGGGAAATGAGTCACAATGGCGGAGTTTTGAATATTTTTCTTTTTCAAAATTTCAGAAATTCCTTTTCAAATATAAATCTTTATGACAATAAAAATATTTATAAATAAATAAATATTTATATATTGAATAAAATATTTTGTTTTTTATATATAAAAAAAAAATTGTTGAAAATAGACCTTTCTTCCTCCAAGTAAACCCATGTAACCCCTTAAAGGGTTAAGTGTGTTTAAAATGTGATTTCAATTCACTTTCAGTTTCAATCCATTTCAGTGTAGACACAAAAACTATTACATATATTTACTGTAGCAAATCTATAAATAGACCTTTTCATAGTTGAAATTTTTTTGTGTCTAATTACTAGTGTCTACTAGTCTACTAGTGTCTACTAGTGTCTACTAGTGTCTATTTACGCCATGTTATGAGTCAAAAACTGCCCGAACTTTTTGACGTATAACTAAATATGTGCCCGAAAAATTCATTTTCCAGCCTTTCAAACTTGTCGGATGCGCATACGCTTAACTAACCGTAAAAATGTCTATTAGTACTTCTATAATCGCACCGCGCGCAACAGCACTAGCGCCAAAGGTGATACTTTTATGAACTTCATGACCAGGTGCGTCATTATTTAGCATTTATTTGTATAAATAGACATGTATTTTGCTAAATTGAGAATGGATTCAAGACCAAAATATAGGCTATATCCTGCTTATGTGTAACGTTAGAGCGAAATAAACTGGAAAACCGTTTTCAGCACTTCGATTTCCTTCCGGTAACAAAAAAAAAATCATGTAAAAAATTTCCAAAAAATTTTTCAAAAAAAATTTTCCATCATTTCGTTCTATAAATATGTGCTTTTTCGGTTTTTTTCGATGTTTTCGAAATCGGTAAAGAGGAGCGAAATCACTTTGGGCATACAGAAACTACACGACAAGACGAACAAGTCAATGTGTAAATTGTCCGGAGAGATTCAAAAATTCGTCGATAAATTTCAAACTGAAATTTACCCGATTCTCGATTTGCTAAGTAGATATCTCGGAAACGGTTGCAGATAATTAAAAACGGATTGCAGCATCGTTTTCAGAAGTTCATTTTCCTATGGGTACACTAAGATTGTCCGCAGGAAATGCATGACTTTCCGAGATCTCCACTAGAGCGCCAAAATTTCATACAAATTTCTTCAATTCTTGCAGGCGATAGTGAATGGAAAGAGCTAGCGAAATATAATTTGCATATCTGTAATCAGCAGCAAAAATGCTTTCAGAAACGTTTTTATATTTTGCTGTGACTCAAAAATAACGATTTTGTAACAATCGATTTTCTCGCATTTCGTCGTTTCCGCGGTCTAGACTTCCCGAGTCGATGCTATTTGAAGGGTACAGGGAAAAAACGATCAGAGTCCATTTTTTTCGATTTTGAGTTTGAAGTGCCATTTGTTGAGAGTTAATGAAAGCTTTAAGCAGGGCTATTCAGCGTTCTGATAAAATGAACAGGGTCCTACAAAACTAATATGCCATACTGATATTCACATAGAAACTACTATGCCATACTGGGGAAAAACGATCAGAGTTCCAACTTTACAGGGGAAGAAAGATCACAGTCCTGAGACATGCGCAGAAACTGTCACTGCGGAAGGTTTCAAAGAGTAGGTTAGGTTTGTTTTAATTTGGTTTTAGTATTGTTGTAAAGTTTGTTTTTGCTTTTTCGTTTTTAATAAAATTTTTAAAATGAAAGATGAATTATTGTTAGATTTTGAGGTTGAAGTGACAAAATTAACATCATATTCATCAACCAGAAAAATAAAATCTCATGGACGATTGGACGAGCACAGACACCGGATGAATGGCGTAATATAATAAGAAATGCTCGTGAGACGCTTAGTCCGTTTAATGTTGTCGACTGTGACAAACATTTTTTTTAAAACTGGTCAGAGTTTCTTGGTTCAATGTACAAAAAAGTCTGTCCCATGCCTACTAGGCCTATTTTGGATATGCAAATAAGTAATGAGCTGCAAGAATTTTTACAATACAATAGCTTTTAGACAGATGCGACGAAAAAATTAAGACTTTCGACTCATGAAACTGGCCCAGACTGTAAGTGCACCAGACTTCATTGTTTCATTTTAGAAGACAGGGATCGTTTAATTAAAGAGTTTAATTTATTCTCTTCTGTGAATGAACAGAATTCTCATATTTCGTCGTTAATTTCAGTAGTCGATTTTAGTAGTCAGTTCAGCCGATTCAAAGAAAAAGGAACCGAAAACCAACTAAAGAGGCTGTTTTTAATCAGTCTTCTTATAAATATCGAGTAAGAGTCCTCAGAAATGAAATAGCTACAGAAAAACCAGTTTGTTTTAAAGCGTTTATATCACTATTTACAATAACCAATCGAAGGGTACAGACTGTTAAATGATCTTTATTAAAAGATTGTATCTCGCCAATAGACAAACGTGGTCTTCATTCAAACCTACCCCATAAAATATCCCAAGAAACAAAGTTATGTATTTTGACATTTATTGGATCTCTGAAAGGGCGGAAATCTCATTACAGCATACATGAATCAAAAAAAATGTATTTACCTGACGATTTATATAAACATAAACTATCCGATATGTACAATGATTCTAATCCAAACCACAAAGTTTCATATGAAACTTTCAGAGGAATTTTTTTAAACAACTTTAATATCTCATTGGGATATCCAAGAACGGATACGTGCAGTAAATGTGATGAACTGTTATCGAAAATAGATGGTCTAGAAAAAAAAATTATAAATAATGGTCAACGAGAATCTTTACTAGAATTACGGAACAAAAAAGTTAATCTGAATCTGAATGATGGCCAACAAAAAGCTTTAAACGAATTACGAAAGACTGAACTTGAGTTACAGTTGCATAAGACGAAGGCTGAAACTTTTTACAATCGTAAAAGAAAAGCAAAAAAATTAGCAAAAACTAATGACGACACAGAAGCCATAACAATGGACTTCCAAAAAAACTTGCCTATGCCTAATATTAGTACAAATGATGTTTATTATCGTAGGCAATTGTCCTTTTACAGTTTCAATATTCACGTTCTTCCAGATGAAAGCTCAATATTTTACACGTATGACGATTCAGTTGGTAAAAAAGGAGCTGATAACGTGTGTTCCATGCTGTTTCACTACATACACAATATTTTAAATTCATCAGTGTGTAAGCTGTTAATATTCTGTGACTCATACAAAATAAAAATTATTTAGTGTTTCGATTTTTACATTACTTAGTGTATAAAACAAAAAGACTGGACAGCATTCGAATAATCATTCCTATAAGAGGACATTCTTATCTCCAATGTGATCGTAACATGGGAAAAATAAACCAAAAAGCTCGAGCACAGACACCGGATGAATGGCGTGATATAATAAGAAATGCTCGTGAGAAGCCTAGTCCGTTTAATGTTGTCGACTGTGATAAACATTTTTTTAAAAACTGGTCAGAGTTTCTTGGTTCAATGTACAAAAAAGTCTGTCCCATGCCTACTAGGCCTATTTTGGATATGCAAATAAGTAATGAGCTGCAAGAATTTTTACAATACAATAGCTCTTATAATGGACTATACGAAAGAAACAAAATTCTAAATTTGAGTAAACGAAAGAATAATGGAACGTCTGAACTGCAAAGCATGTAAACAGGACCCTTGAAATTAAAAAATATCAGATGTACTACACTGGTCAAAATTTTGCGACCCTCATGCACAAGACTTTTTTAGAAGTTTGGTTAATAATACGCAATCATATGATAAGGACAACGAGAGCGATGATGAAGATTGTATCCCGATAAATGAGTTACTACTTTAATTTTTTTTTTTTTATTATTGAACAAAAAAAAAAAATTTTATACGAAAATAACTAAACCTATTCCATTGTTTTTAGTACTTCTACAATATTTTACATTATATTTGAATTTGTATTATTATACTTTTATTTTGTTCGGAAATAAATAAAGTGGTTTTTAGTAGGTAGGTATTTACTTAAACTTCTACAATATTAAAATTTTACATTATAGTATTTAAGAGGTATACGTGTACATGAGTAGCAAATTTTCTGGCTATTTTTTAATGTAAAGCTTGACTTTTACCTAAAATTATTTTTATATATCATATTATTTTTTTCAAACTATTTGATAAAAATAAAAATAATTTTTTAATTTGTTTTTAATTTATTAAATTTGTATACTTTCTGGGATTCAACATGGCATGTTTAGGTACATCTTGTTATTAATATTCAATGGAAGAACGATCAGGGTCCTGGACCCTAATCGTTCTTCCATTGAACGTTTCTCCCTTACATGGATTAATTGATCGTAATTTGAGCAAATCAAAAGTTGTCTAGATAAATTCAATACTATTGATATTCAAATTACTTTCATAAGAAAATGTATATATCACAATTTTCAATTTAACTGCTGTTATAGAGAATTTGGATTAATTACCCTGTTTGATTGAATAACTCAAAATCGAAAAAAATGGACTCTGATCGTTTTTCCCCTGTACCCTTCAATTCTTAACTGAAAGTTTTCCAGGGAATACTATATACGTTCTCCGACTAATTTTGGGACGCCGAATCGAATGGTGAAGGCTAGAAGTCTCTGTAGTGAGCCGTTCAAAAGATATGACAGCGTCAAATCAGTAGGAAATGTGTGATTGTGTACCGCGAAAAAAAATATAAAATTTGTTTATTTGTAACTTTAGAGCGAAATAAACTGAAAAACCATTTTCATTCCTTCCTGTAACCAAAAAAAATCACGAAAAAATTTTGCAACAAAATTTTCGCAAAAATTTTTCTAGATTTCGTTCGAAAAATACATGTCTTTTCGTTTTTTTTTCGATTTTTTCGGAAACGGTAAAGAGCAGCGAAGTCATTTTGGGCACACAGAAACTACACGACAAGACGAACAAGTGGATGTGAAAATTGTCCGGAAATATTCAATAATTCGTCGATAAATTTCAAACAGAAATTTACCCGATTCTCGATTTGCTAAGTAGATATCTCGGAAACGGTTGCAGATAATTAAATACGGATTGCGGCATCGTTTTCAGAAGATCATTTTCCTATAGCTACACTAAGATTGTCCCCGGGAAATTCACGACTTTCCGAGATCTCCACTAGAGCGCCGAAATTTCATAAAAATTTCTTCAATTTTTGCAGGCGAAAGTGAACCGAAAGAGCTAGCGAAATATAATTTGCATATCTGTAATCAGCAGCAAAAATGCTTTCAGAAACGTTTTTAAATTTTGCTGACTCAAAAAATAACGTTTTTGAAAAAATCGATTTTCTCGCATTTCGTCGTTTGAACCAGTGGTGCGCAAACCGTGGGTCGCGAGTGAAATTTTGGGGGTCCCCTAATTCAGAAATTTATTTACCAGTAAAATAGTGAAATTAAATTATATTATTTATAAAAATAGAACTATATTTTTTACGAATACACTTTCTGTTTTAATACCTAATCAGAGCCGTAACAATGCTTTTGGCGCCCTTGGGCAATATTTAAAGTAGACATTTATTATTAAACTAACGAAATCTACTTAAGAAAATTCAGGAATTAATTTTATTACGAGTAAATTCTGAATCACAAATTCAAATTTATGGAAAACCTACAATTATTATTATAAACTATTTTACAACCGCGTTCGCAAACCTGATGTGAGGCCAATAATTTTTTTTTCGCATCGTATTTTTAAATATCGTCGCAGGCAGCACTTGGATTAAGGTATCCGCACACCAATGCGTCAGTGCGTTGAAGTTCGTTGTTATACGTGCGGGAGCAGGAAAATATGTACTGCACACACCAATGCGTTAAATAGATTGCGTATTTAGTTTGCACATTTGTTTAAATTTTTATTTCATAATGAAATCTTTAAGTTATTTCGATCGAATATGTTGTATCTATTTGTGTCTTTGTATTATGTTATTGTTCCAATTGTACTTTACGTATTTTTATCGTGAAAACTATCAAGAAGAGTTTATTAAATACAGACTTACATTTTGCTTTTTTAAAGGGGAAGAACGTCTGTTTTGTATTATTTTCTCGGATAAATTAGCAAATGGAAGTTTGAAACCTGCTAAATTAAAACGACATTTGAAAGGTAAGCATAAAGAAGTTGCAAATAAATCGCAAACCTTTTTTAAACGACAGACTGAAATTATGAAAAATCAAAACTTAACAATTCCTGAGAAATGTTTACGGGCATCCTTAGATGTTTCATATATAATAGCGAAAAATCTGATACCAAATACAATTGTAGAATCCATCATTCTTCCTTCAGCAATTAAAATGACATCAATTATTCATGGAGAAAAATATGGTAATATTTTAATACCATTATTAAGAGATTCCGTTTCTCGTCGAATTTCTGCCATATCACGTAATATAGAGTTCTGTCAAAATCTAATACCAAACTTTCCTGTGTTTGCTCTACAACTTTGCGAAACTGACATTACTAAAATGTCGCAATTAATTGTTTATGTGAGATACGTTTTTAAAGAAGATATATTGGAAATTACAACATACAAAATCATGTTGTAAAAAGTTAGAAGGAATAAAAGGAGTAAAATATATTTGAAATTATCAATAGATATTTTGAGGAAAATGACTTTAACTGGACCCACTGTGTTGGGGTTTCCACTGATGTTGCTGTAGCATTAACAGGTAGTAATAAATGACTAAGAGGTTTAATAAAGAAAATTGCTTCCCATATAGTATTCAACCATTGAATGATACATAGGCAAGCTCTAGTTGCAAAAGACATTGATGAAGAATTGTATAAGATATTACAGGATGTCATTACTGCAATTAACAGTCTAAACCAGCGTTTCTCAACCTTTTTTGGCCCACGGGCCAGTAAAATTTAAAAAAAAGATTCGCGGACCAGTGATATTTTTTTAACAAAATTTTACTAGGTATTAAAGAACTACTACACAAAGGTGAATTAAAGTCATTTAACACAAAATATCGCGAAATAACACCTAGCATGAGTAACTTTGATGAAATTTATGACAGTATGTGTGCCAAAATTAAAACCAAATGTAGCGAGTTTCAGGAGAAAGATTCGGGTTGGTCACTAAGGGAGATTCCCATTTAGAAATTAATATCAATAAACATAAACCAATACGTGGGTCGTCATTTATTGAACTGCCAAAAGAGATTAGGGATCGGAAAGCTTGTATCAATGTTCAGAATGTAGACGAACTTTGTTTTTTATGGACCATTGTATCCGCATTACACCCCACGAATGTGAGTTCTGATCGCCCGACATCATATCCCCACTTTTCTTCAATTTTAAAATATAACAGATTAGAGTTTCCGCTTAGAATCAAAGACATTCCTAAATTTCAACAGATGAATAATATTAGTATTAACGTTTATAGCTTGGAGTTTAATTTTAAATCTAAACAACATGACGTAGTAGGACCAATTTACCATACTAATGCGACTAGGGAAAGACATGTAAATTTATTATATTTGGAAGAAGGGGTTAAAGGTCATTATGTTTATATTAAAAATATTTCACGGCTTGTAAGAAATCAAATCTCGGTAGATTCTAGAAAAAAATATTTATGTGACGGCTGTTTAACCTTTTTTTCAAATGAATTCGCGTTTAATCAACATAAATTGAATGACTGCAGCAAAATTTACACTATTATGCCGACGGAAGACCTTGTAAAAGTTAAGAGAGGTGATATGATGCCGGGGAATATATTAAAATTGCAAAATTTCGATAGAAAAATATACCCTTTGTTGTATACGCAGATTTTGAATCAATTTTAAAACCTGTTAATACATGCTCACCGAACCCTGACAATAGCTATACTAATCAGACACATATCCATGTACCATTCGTTTCGCCTATAATATAAAATGTTCATTCGATGACTCATTGAGTAAATTTTTCACTTATACCGGGGAAGATTGCCCGAAATTGTTTTGTCAGAACCTCTATGCAGATGTTAAGGAATTATACAGAGAACATTTAAGCGTTATAATTCCGATGATTAAATTAACTGCAGATGAGCAAAATTCCTACGATACGGCCACTTCTTGTCACATATGTAATAAATTATTACAAGTAACAGACAAAGTCGCCGATCACGATCATTTAACGGGTAAATTTCGGGGAGCCGCCCACTCAAATTGTAATTTGAATTATAAAATACCTAAAATGATATTTTTCCATAACATTTCGAATTATGATGTTCATTTATTTATTAAAGAATTTGGATCTGACGAGGAAAAAATTGATATCATCCCCCAAAATAAGGAAAAATATATATCCATCACCAAAAATCTACCTGTTGGTAGAACTACTACAAGTTAATTGTAACATTTTTATTATCATTTACTTACAATAATATTTAAATGTAAAGATATGTAATTATTTTTCTTTTTTTTTTCTTCAGTGCCGTACTAATCATAAATTACATAGAATTAAAATTAGTTTAAGATATTTGTATTTCGTAATTTTATGAATTAAAATTTAGTTAGTTTTTTTTTATAAGTAAATTTTTTTCGCGGATAGAAAAAATTGTCTGCGGAACTGTAAAATTTCTCCGCGGACCACTGGTGGTCCGCCGGACCAGCGGTTGAGAATAGCTGGTCTAAACAGTCGTCTCTTTGCAATACTCTGTAAGGAGTTAGGTTCTGTTTATGAGACATTATTACTACTTACAGAAGTCTGATGACTCTCTTTCGATTTGAAAAACGAGGTTTGCATTTTTTGGATAGAAAAGAAACATATATTGGTAGACTCATTCACTAATGAAGATTGGCTCGGAAAACTCGCAGTTACATGGATGCAAAACATTTCAAACAGTAACATTTTCGAAAAATTTCACAATTTGATGGGAAAGAGTATAAACATTTTAATATTGAGGAGTAAAATTGAAGCTTGAAAAAATAAAATTAAAAAATTTAAAAAAAATACAGTTCTGTGCTATTCATAATTTACTAAAGAACATAATAGGTATAGATTTCTGGTTATTTAAAACCACCATTTCCCATCATTTGTTAAAATTGAAAGAAAACTTAACAAAAAGGTTCGAAACAATTCCAGATAATGAATTAGGTTGGATCCGTAATCCAATTTTCGTTTGATATTATTAACTCCAATATCCCTTTAGATGAAAAAGAACAGTTAATTGATATTTCAAGCGACGAGACACTGCGCATTCAATTTATGTCTCAGATTTGTCAAAAGTTTTGGTTATCGATTGGAAACGAATATGCCGATTTGACAAGAAAGACAATAAATATTTGAATTCAGTTTGCATCTACCTACTTGAGAAGAATCCGGTTTGTCAAAATTTGTTGCCATTAAAACAAAATATCGAACTCGATTGGGTCCTGAGGATGAATGCAATGAACATGGAAGCAATCATGAGCTCTTTGCAAACGCAGACTTCACAATAAATTCTTATGATGTAAGGATTTTTAAAAGTATTTTTCTTTAAAAACTAGTTCATACTCATATATGCATAAATAATTCCACTGTTTCGTAAAATTGTGTTGTACTGAAACCTCTTATAAGGCAGAAACTACATGGTGTTTTTAAAAGAGTGTCAATGAGTCATCAAATTTTAACTTCTAAATACCGCTTCATACTAATACTAGATTTTACAACTTTTCAACTAATATGTTTTTTCAACGTCACAACTTTTATAGAATTTTTATGATGGTATATAAGTTTGCTGCGCTATTTTAAAAAGACTGTATTTTAATCAATGACGTCACCAAAACTTCTTTAAAAATTCCCTGTAAACGCAAATCCCAGAAAGAATTTCACTTTACCTACGTCAACGATTAAAAAACGTTTACTGTCGATCCAGGGGTCGCGACAAAATTTTACTCAAAATGAAAAAAAGTTTGCGTACCACTGGTCTAGACTCCCCGTGTCGGTGGTATTTCTTAACTGAAAGCCTCCTAGAGAATATTATATACATTTTCCGACTAATTTTGGGGCGCTGAATCAATTGGTGAAGACTAGAAGTCTCTGTGGAGAGCCGTTCAAAAGTTACGACCGCGTGAAATCAGTCGGAAATGCGAGACGGTGTACACCGAATAAATATATAAAACTTATTTATTTGTAACTTTAGAGCGAAATAAACTGGATAACCGTTTTCAGCACTTCGATTTAATTCGTGTAAATAAAAAAAAATCACGCAAAAAAATTTGCAAAAAAAATTCGACAAAAATTTTCCATCATTTCGTTCGAAAAATACATGCTTTTTTGTTTTTTTTCGATTTTTTCGGAAACGGTAAAGAGCAGCGAAATCATTTTGGGCACAGAGAAACTGCACGACAAGACGAACAAGTCGATGTGTAAATTGTCCGGAAATATTCAATAATACGTCGATAAATTTCAAACTGAAATTTACCCGATTCTCGATTTGCTAAGTAGATATCTCGGAAACGGTTGTAGATAATTAAAAACGGATTGCGGCATCGTTTTCAGCAGATCATTTTCCCATTGATACACTAAGATTGTCCGCAGAAAATTCACGACTTTCCGAGATCTCTACTCGAGCGCCGAAATTTCTTAAAAATTTCTTCAATTCTTGCAGGTGATAGTGAACGGAAAGAGCTAGCGAAATATAATTTGCATATTTGTAATCAGCAGCAAAAATGCTTTCAGAAACGTTTTAAAATTTTGCTATGACTAAAAAAAAAAACGATTTTGAAAAAATCGATTTTCTCGCATTTCGTCGTTTCCGCGGTCTAGACTTCCCCAGTCGATGGTATTTCTTAACTGAAAGCTTCCCAGGGAATATTATATACGTTCTCCAACTAATTTTGGGACGCTGAATCAATTGGTCAAGACTAGAAGTCTCTGTGGTAAACGGTTCAAAAGTTATGACAGCGTGAAATCAGTCGGAAATGCGAGATGGTGTACAGCGAAAAAATATATAAAACTTGTTTATTTGTAACTTCAGAGCGAAATAAACCGGAAAACCGTTTTTAGTACCTCGGGTATTTCCTTCGGGTAACCAAAACAAAATCACAAAAAAAAAATTCAAAAAATGTTTCCATAATTTCGTTCGAAAAATATGTGGTTTTTCGTTTTTTTTCGATTTTCTCGAGTACGGTAAAAGGCAGTGCAATCATTTTCCGCACACAGAAACTACACGACTAGACGAACAAGTCGATGTGTAAATCGTCCAGAAAGATTCAATAATTCGTCGAGGAATTTCAAACTGAAATTTACCCGATTCTCGATTTGCTAAATAGATATCTCGGAAACGGTTGCAGATAATTAAAAACCGATGTCGGAATCGTTTTCAGAAGATCATTTTCCTATGCATACACTAAGATTGTCCGCGGTAAATTCACGACTTTCCGAGATCTCTGCTCGAGCGCCGAAATTTCATAAAAATTTCTACAATTTTTGCAGGCGAAAATGAACGGAAAGAGCTAGCGACATATAATTTGCATATCTGTAATCAGCAGCAAAAATTCTTTCAGAAACGTTTTTAAATTTTGCTGTAACTCAAAAAATAACGATTTGACAAAATCGATTTTTTCGTCGTTTCCGCGGTCTACACTCCCCGTGTTGATGGTATTTCTTAACTAAAAGCTTCCTAAGGAATATTATATACGCTGAATCGATTGGTGAAGACTAGAGAAGTCTCTGTCGTAAGCGGTTTAAAAGTTATGATATCGTGAAATAGTGTATAGTACATACCTTTAAAACGTCTTCTACTTTGATAGAACCATCGCCATCATCATCTATTTTACGTAAAACTATTAATATTTGTTCCAGTCTGGATTCGTCTGGCACATCCTTAATTTTCTTAATCGCTGTCATAATATCTTCGATTTTAAGTAGCTCCTGTTGGTCCGTTTCTTCTAATTTCTTCTTGAGACTTTCCTCTTTATTCTCCAATTCATTCAGTAAATGATCCATTTTGTGGATCATCTTGTGTACTTTCTTATATAGACGTTGTGCTGCTTTGGTTTCCTTGATTTCACCTTTAGGTAAAACTGCGACTGTTTTCTTAAGATCTTGCACATCTTCTTGGTAATCTGCCATTTGTTCTTTCAGTTCTTCAATTTCAACCTTCTCAACAATAATCTTCTTTTCTTTAGAAATAGTATCTAAAGCATCTTCAATGGCTTCAAGATCCTTACTAATAAGACTTTCCTTTTGTGCCTTCTGTGTTTCAGTTAGTTTCCTTACACCTGTATCTGGAGTGATTGTCGGGGCTTTATCAAGGAGAGCTTCTTTATCTTGTTGTAGCTTCTTAAATTCGTCGCCCAACTCTTTTCTTTCTTCTTTGATTTTCCTCTCTTCTTCCATAATAACTTCCAATTGGACTTTGTTATTGATTTTGCCTTCTTTTTCTCCAATAGCTGCTTTGGTTTGCGTGACAATAGTTTCTGGAAGAGCAGAGATTGTTGCTTTCAGTTTATCACCAGTTGGAATAGTTTCAGGCAACATAAGTGCTCTGGAAAGTAGAAGAAGAGATGGGGGAACCTTTTCGTTTAAGCTTAGGTCTAACCAATCTTTTAATTGTGTTCTTAAACGTGATTCTGGAACCCCAATTGCTCTCATACCACGCGCTCGGCAGGCTTGTTGAAGTTCCCAAAAGCTTAAAGATTCTATACCTTCTTTTTGGATCATCTTATCGTCAGCAGCTAAGGAACGTAATTTCATACGTAACTGGAATCTAAGTAAATTATTTGTGCCTAAAGTTTGGACTTCTAATACACGGCATAGAGCTACTAATTGGCTACGGGATAACGAATCCAAAGTGATTTCATCTTGAAAAAGTTTGGAGAACTTTAAAATCTCTTCATTGGAAACTTGTTCTCCTGATGTTCGCATTTTATGAAACCATTCTGAAAATTCTTTAGCTTGTTGTGAATTGTGGTCTTTATGTTGGAGCGACATATCATCCAAAGTTTGTTGTAAGAATTTTGCCATTTCCAATTTAACTTTGAGGTTTTGTTTCAGTTTGTCCTCTTTCTCGGTGGCTGTTTGGAAAGTTGATGGTAACATGCCGGGGAAAAATTTGATAAAAAATGGCAATAAAAATTCCATGAAAGGTACAATAATGAAAACTGAGAACGGGACTAATCGGAACATATCACCGACCGTTCTCATCAACAGCCTGTACTCTCTACGAGATAAACTATTGCCGTTAAGCACCCTCCATAACAACCCCACAGATATTTTCATATCAATGAAAAGTAAACGGAAGCCGTGGTAGTAATGAACCAACTCGTCTACTATTTTTTGCCGGATAGTTTTCTTGACGACTGCTTTCGGTGGGGATTCTGCCGGAACTGGTTTCTGTTGATCCTTCAGCGCTTGCACCTGCTTCTCCTTCAAAGCTTGCACAGTGACTTCAACCTTCGAGGAAGGTTTAAGAGGCTCGTTTTCCAACAGTTTTCTAGATAACGAAAAGTTTCTGATGAGATCATACTGATAATACGTGAAATTCGGTCGGACTAAGTTATGCATATTTACGCCGGGACCATTCCTTTGCGAATTGTAATCATATTTTAAATCTTCTAATATTCGGTTTCCTGAATGTATGCCATTACATTGGTAACAACCTAAAAATTGCACAAAATAAACGTGATTCAAGATTGCACAACAAGAAATACTTTATGCTTTTCATTATAAATAGCAATTAATTTAATTTAAAAATGCGATAATGAAATGGTTAGAAGAAAACAAACAGCTAATTATCATTATGCCATACATTAGCCTCTTGGTAATCCAAACGTTTTTGGATTACGGAGGATCTAAAGTATATGTTTTAGTAATAAACGGAAATTTATTAAGGTGAGAGTGTAAAAATAGTATTTTCAGAGGCGTAGCTCCCACTGTATCAGTGATATGAAGACCCTGGTAAACATTTGAGGTTAAAAAGGGGCCCCCCGAAACAAATTTTGATGCAGAACCCATTTAGTAGTTACGCCACTGAGTATTATTATTTTTTGAATAGATTATGTGTTGGTTAGACGTTAGGTTAGGTAATAACGAAAGAAGTTGTTACCCATTCGAATTGGCTGTCTAGCAAAAGCAATGATTCATAGCTAATAGCGAATTTCCCAAAGAGTGTCACTAGATGAAAGTGTGATAAATCCCAACTTACATCTCCTACTGATGCTGTAGTGCCAATTATTCTTTAGTGTTGTTCTTAATAGTACTAGCATTTTGTCCACAATAAAATTCTCCCCGTTTCGATTATGTTAAATGTATACCGGATTCACTACGATCCATCAATAGTTGGAAATCCTAGTTTTCTTTCTTTACATGCGTCTCGCTGATGGGATTATAGTAAAATTTTCCAGAGAATGAATTACTTATTCTGACATGACTGTCATTCTAAAATGCTTCCAACCAAACAGAACTAAAATGCTACTCGATTTGCGAAATTCATAACAGATGGCAGGATTTGTACGAAATAGGCATGGACATAAGAATATAATAACGGTGCCATGCATGGGCGTAGACAGGGGGGTTTGGAGGTTTAAATATGCAAAATATGACAAATATTTTATTGAAATCAGGAGGGACGAGTAGAGATAACAGTTAATATGCGTTAAGAGGCATGAACCATTCAGCGCCCTCCGTGCCACAACTGAAACTAACGGAAATTGACATAAAACCTCCAGTGCCGTGTACAAAACGCCACCGTAGCTACAGATTTGAACAAAATGGATGGTTAGATTAGGTTATATTAGGGGAAGATCAATCAATACCACATATCGCGCGACCTCTCAATCCGAAATAAGAAATAAATTTCAATAGTATAAACAATTTTTATATAACCCCTTCAAATGTATTTTCCCTACGCCTTAATATACGTATAATACGTATAGTGGGTTGCCTATACATCTCAATCCCCTTAACACTCTCGCTGCGTACGACGCACATGCGCGTCCAACTGAGCCCTTGCCATGTGCGAATGACGCTCATGCGCGTCCTCTGCTTATTTAGTTTCATTTTCGGTGCGAACGACGCTCATACGCGTCCAACTGAGCTCCTCCCATGTGCGAATGACGCACATGCGCGTCCTCTGCTTATTTAGTCATATTTGGCCCTATTTAGACATTCAGTACGGTGCAAGCATTCGTGAAGGGCTGTTTTTTGTGTTTAGTGTAGTGGTTAGCGACTTTTGACAAACTTTCGTTCTGTGTTTACCCTTATAAAACGGATAACAAACAACCGGCTTATTTAGCCGTATTTAGACAGTCAGTACAGTGCAAGCATTCGTGAAGGGCTGTTCTTTTGTGTTTAGTGTAGTGGTTGGCGACTTTTGACAAACTTTCGTTCTGTGTTGACCCTTATAAAATGGATAACAACCAACCGGGACCTTCAGGCATCAAACGCCGTAGAGCAGTTTCTTTTACCGACTCTAATGGGTCTACAGACGAAGAAATGGAAAGTTTTTTATCTGAATCCGATAGTGAAGATTACGGTCCAACATCGGAAGAAGAAACGGAGTCCGAGAATGAAGAAAATTGTTGTAATTATATTTTGTTTGAATGTCACCATACTTATGTACTATATGTTATGTTGGTACCATAAAGGTTACCAGTTCTATATTGGCAACACTGCTAGTCTTGTAAGCATTTGTCGCAATGCGCCAACCATCTCTCTCTACTTTTGTGCTGCGACCTTAGTGGGGTATAGACGCGTGTTACTCTGAGTTCTTTAATATTACAATTAAATCTGTGTGCATCCTTTTTATTTGACGACTAACATTGTTAATTTCCACATTAATTAATCATTAACCTCAACAGGTTATGGGCCCAGAACGAATTTTCTGTAAATTTCGAGTGTTTAGTGATTAAAATCTTGAACTTGTGAGTGTGAGCACGTGTTTGTGAGTTCGGACATTTTTTCTTGTAGTACGTTACTGCCTTGATTGTTTCAATAACAATGGAGTTTAAGGCTCAGATCGATAAACTGAGTGGAGCACAAAATTGGACGATGATGATGTCCATCAAGTTGTTCAAGGTGAAGTGAACCAGGACCATGATGACGACGATGGAGTCAATCAACCTCGCGAGGAAGAGGACGATCATGACGAAACAACGAAAACCAAACGAAGAAGAAGACGTCCAGTACGAATGAATGACTATTTGTTGGAGGAAGAAATTGATGCTGAAGTTCTGTTAAGCGAATCGTCTACTGACGAAGCAAATTGGAAAGAAGCCAAAGAAGAAGAAATTGCATCTCTCATTGAGAACCAAACTTGGGTTCTGGTGAGCCTTCCCAAAGGAAAGAAGGCTGTTGGTTGCCGATGGGTATTAAGGCTAAAGAAAAATGCAGATGGCTCAATCGAGAGATTTAAAGCACGACTGGTGGCAAAAGCATCCAAGGATTTTGATCTGGTTCAATTTGACGTTAAAACGGCATTCCTCTACGGAGAACTAGAGGAAGAAGTATACATGGCACAGCCAGTGGGGTTTGAAGATGGGACGGGACGCGTATGCAAGCTACAACGTAGCATCTATGGGCTAAAACAAGCACCTAGATGCTGGAATAAACGGCTCGTAGACTTCCTGAAGCAACAACACTTTGATCAAAGCAAAGCAGATCCATGTCTTTTTATCAAACGTACTTCGTTGTACGTCATCATGATCGCCATATATGTTGACGATGGACTTGTGGCCACCAACAACCAAACAGAAGTCCAAAAATTTCTCGTCGAACTCAAAACGAATAAAAGTGTCCAATTTAAATTGTTTTCTTGGTTTGCACACCAAACAATGTGCTAATTCTTTATTTGTAGGTCAAAGCACATACACAAAACAAGTACTGGAGAGGTTCAACATGGAGGAGTGTAATGCGGTTGCCACTCCGAGTGATGACTACTTGTCAGACAGCGAGGAAGACCCATTCCTTGACAAGTCAACGCCATTTCGCGAGGCAATTGGTTGTCTTATGTACCTGTCGGTAGCAACAAGGCCCGACATTAGTTATGCCGTCAGCGCAGTCTCCCAATTTTTGGAGAATCCGAGAGCATCACACTGGGGCGCAGTCAAGCGCATATTTCGCTATCTTCGAGGTACAGCTGATTTGGGTTTGCTGTACATGAAGGAAGATTTGGCGATTCCAAAACTGGAAGTTTACAGCGATGCTGACTACGCGGGAGACAAACCTACCAAGCGATCCCGAAGCGGCGTGGTTTGCAAAGTCACAGATGCAGCAGTCTCATGGAGCAGTAAGAAGCAGACTTGTGTTGCTCTATCAACAACTGAGGCTGAATACATTGCAGCCTGTGAAGGCACAAAGGAAGCAATCTGGCAGATTGCTGAACGATGTAAACGGGACAGACAGTAATTTACCTACTCTCTATACTGATAGTGCTAGTGCACTAAAATTGGCTAAAAACCCAGAATTCCATAAAAGGACCAAACATATTGAAGTCAAATTCCACTTCGTTAGAGAGAAACTAAATTCTGGAGATATAACAATCGAACACGTTCCAGGAGACGCACAAGTGGCAGATATTTTAACGAAGCCACTTCCAAAGCCTAGATTCATTAAACTACGTGAAATGTTGGGACTCAAGAAAATGAACTAAATTTTGCATGATAACATTAGAGGAAGTGTTGTAATTATATTTTGTTTGAATGTCACCATACTTATGTACTATGTGTTATGTTGGTACCATAAAGGTGACCAGTTCTATATTGGCAACACTGCTAGTCTTGTAAGCATTGTCGCAATGCGCCAACCATCTCTCTCCACTTTGTGCTGCGACCTTAGTGGGGTATAGACGCGTGTTACTCTGAGTTCTTTATTATTACAATTAAATCTGTGTTCATCTTTTTTATTTGACGACTAACATTGTTAATTTCCACATTAATTAATCATTAACCTCAACAAAAATGAAGAATCTGCAGAAGAAAACGTGCAAGACGATACATGGCAGAATGAATGTAACGGCATGACAGAAATTCCATTCTTGAACGAAAGTAAATTATTATTGAGACCAGAAAACGAAGAACCATATGATTATTTTCGCCTATTACTCGACGATAATTTACTAAATCAAATTGTCGCCGAAACCAATCAGTATGCGGAAGATTATTTTTTGACTAGAAATCTTACACCAAGAAGTAGGATATCCCACTGGAAGCCTTTATCCAAGGAGGAGCTGTTGGTATTTATTGGTTTGACATTCCACATGGTGACCATCAAATTTAATCGAGTCCAAGATTATTGGAAAAAGCATTGGCTTTATAATTTATCGTGCTTTTCGAACTATATGGGCCGAGATCGGTATTTGCTAATAATGCGTTGCCTGCATTTTGCCAGAAACCCAGAAATTGGGGAACCTGAACCACAAGACCGTCTTTATAAAATTAGACCAATTCTAACGTATTTCAACGAGAAGATGAATAATCTTTATTGTCCAGATAAAAACCTTTCACTTGACGAGTCTATGGTGTTATGGAAGGGAAGACTCGTTTTTCGTCAGTATGTTCAAAACAAAAGGCATAAATATGGCATCAAACTGTATATGCTTACAGAGCCAGATGGTTTGGTACTAAAGTTTATGGTATATACCGGTCGGCACGATATAACGGGAGGCAAAGGCCATGCTCAAAAGGTCGTTTTAGAGCTGTTGGCAGGTAAACTTGGTCAAGGGCATTCGGTTTATATGGACAGTTTTTACAACTCCATTGAACTTGCATTTTTATTACTCGAGCAAAGAACTTTTTCTACGGGAACCTTACGTGTGAGTAGAAAGGGACTACCTGCAGAGGTAATTACTTCAAAATTAAAAAAAGGGTAAAGCATTGCTAAATATAAGAGAGACGTCATGATTGGAAAGTGGAAGGATAAAAGGGATGTCACGTATATATCAACGGAATTCCAAAATTCTATGCAAAATGTTGCAAATAGAAGAGGTCAAGAAAAAGAAAAGCCTTTGCCGATTATAAAATATAATGAGTTTATGAGTGGCATTGATCGCCAAGATCAACTGATGTCCTACTACCCGTCTCAACGTAAGACTGTACGGTGGTACAAGAAGCTGGGTGTACATATTTTACACCTTTTGTTTCAAAATTCTTACCTGCTGTATAATAAATATAGTGGCAGGAAATTGTCACTATATGAATATCGGCAAAACATTTTAGAAAAGATACTTCCTGAGAAGAAAGATTTGCGTGGTACGAACAAAAGAACACAACATTTGCCGACAAAAATCGACGCAACGAACGATAAAGGGAAAACGCAAAGAAAAAGATGCCGAGTATGTGCCCAACAAAAAAAAAGGAAGGACACCATTTACCATTGTGAAACATGTAAAGATATGCCGGGCCTATGTTTGGGAGAGTGTTTCAAAAATTATCATAAAAAATAATATATATCGCAAATATATGGTTGTTTTTATTATTTATCAGGTTTATTTTTTTTGTTCTGCAATCAATCAATTGTACATAAAATAAGTTATGTTTACCCCAACTATATGTTTTTCAAAATATACATTTTTTATGTTTTTTTCTGTTTTTTTTACTTTTGTTACGTTGAAAATCTTGAATTACTGTTTCATTTTTTTATTGTACAATCATATTATACATAAAATAAGTTATACGTACCCCAAATATATGTTTTTCAAAATATACATGTATATATATATATATATATATATATATATATATATATATATATATATATATATATATGTTTTTCAAAATATACATTTTTTATTATTTTTTCTGGTTTTATTTTTTTTTTACTTTTGTTAGGTTGAACATCATGAATTATTGTTTTTGTTTTGAAAAAAAACAGGTTTTTATTTTACGGACTGAAAATTTCATTTAAAAAAAATATCTTAATTTCAGCTCCCGGCGAACGCCTACTTATTTTCGTCCGCAGCGAAAGTGTTAATGCAGATTAACCGAGATAACTATCTTCAAGGGAGCATGGTAGATGTGGGGTTTAGGAACACTTGTGTATCAGTTTTAGAAAGTAAATTGGTGCATTTCTGCAAAACACCCCCAGAAATATTTTCTAAAACCCCCCGAAACAAAACCCTGGCTACGCCCGTTGTGCCAAGGACCTATGAATACTTACGGATAGAGTGCGGCAGGGGGATACAAGACTAGAGAGACAAGACCGGACAAACAAGACTTCCAACTTTCCTATTCCGCTTTTGGTATGCGCCACCCCGGTATCGCATATTTGCATTCATTCAGGGTGGGCAGCCCGGACGGTTAGTGAAAACCGCCCTAGTTGTTGTCTCCCCGACCAGGATTCGAAAGACAGACAAGACTAGACAAACAAAACTAGACCGATAAGACTAGACGTGATCCATGCGCTGAAGGCGGAGATGGATTTAGAGGAGTTCATGTCTCTAAAGAAGAGGAAGTGACCTGTGGAAGTCTTCAGCGTGGTTAAGACTTCCTCATCCTCCGTTCATCTTCCTACATTGAAGAAGATGGACGAGTGCTCCTTACCAAGGGACAAGGATGTACTCCTTATGATTGCAGAAGAGAAAAGGGTAAATCAGGGTGAAAGGCAGGGCCGGAAGATTCTTGATCAGTTGCTTGATGAGTTGCCCCAGGCCAAAAGTATGTATGCGAACATGGATGTAGGTTCTGTGGTCTACTTCATCATCATCATCATCAAACAGCCCTTTGCGTCCACTGCTGGACATAGGCCTCCCCAATTTCCGCCCATTTCCTCCTATCCTGAGCCTCTCGCATCCAGGCTCCTCTTGTTCTTTTTATATCGTCTGTCCATCTTGCAGGGCCTCCCCCTGCTTCGTATATCTGCTCTTGGCCTCCACTCCGGTAGTTTCTTGGTCCATCTTCCATCTGACATTCGGGCCACGTGTCCAGCCCAGTTCCACTTTAGCCTCGCCATACGCACAACCACATCTGTGACACCTGTTGTTCGGCGTAGGTCTTCGTTTGTGATATGGTCTCGTAGCGACACGCCGAGCATCGATCTTTCCATCTTTCGTTGTGCAATTTGGAGCTTTTTTGCAGTGGCGACGGTGAGTGTTGCGGTTTCAGTGCCGTAGGTCATAACTGGCAATACACATTGATCAAACACTTTCCTTTTCAAACAGACTGGCAGATCGTTTTGAATACGTCCCGAAGTTTTCCATATGCGGCCCAAGAGGATTATTCTTCTTTTAAATTCGCATGTTTGGTTGTCTCTAGTTATGCGTATTTCGTGACCTAAATAGGTGTATTTGTCTACGAAATCAATATCTCTATCGCCTACATCTATCTGTCTGCTCGGGACCAAGTTTGTCATACATTTTGTTTTGGAATAGTTTATTCTTAGGCCTACGGTATTACATGCTTCCTGGAGTTCTAATAGCATTGTTTTTATATCGTTAAGATCGTCAGCAAGCAGCACTATGTCATCTGCAAATCGCAGATTTGATAGATTTTTGCCATCTATGGTTAAGCCTTTTCTTTCCCAGTTGAGCTTTTTGAAAGCGAGTTCCAAAACCGCGGTGAACAATTTAGGCGATATCGTATCCCCCTGTCTCACGCCTCTACCAATTGGAATGGGTTTGGTGTTTTCATGGAGTTGAACCGTCATACTGGCGTTTTTGTAGATGTTGTAAATTGTTCTCGTGTAGCGATGGTCGACACGGCATTCCTGTAGTGCTTCCATAACTGCATCTAACTCGACGGTGTCAAATGCTTTATGGAAATCTATGAAGGCCAGTACGAGTGGTCTGTTGTATTCAATACTTTTCTCGACTATTGTTTTAACACTTTGTAGAAGGTCATTGGTTCCGTATCCTGTGCGAAATCCTGCCTATTCCACTGGTTGGTAGAAGTCCAGTTTATTTTCAAGTCTATTTGTTATTATTCTTGTAAATAGTTTGTAGAGATGACTTAGAAGGCTTATCGGCCTATAGTTTTCTAGGTCAGCTATATCTCCTTTTTTGTGCATTAAGATCACAATAGCGTTGTTCCATTCATTTGGTACTGTACTGTTGAACAGGCAAAGATTGAACAGGTCTCTGATTTTTCCTAGCAGGTGGACACCTCCGATTTTGATGGCGTCTGCGGTGACGTGGTCACCTCCGGGGCTTTGTTTGTCTTCGTTTTACGTAAGGCTAATTCTATTTCATCTAAAGTAATATCTGGTAGTATTTCAGACCCTTGGTTTATGATGCCCTTTTTATTTGATACGATATCTGGTTCAGATTCCGGGATTGGTTCTTTTTGGCTTGTATATAGAAGTTGGTAGAATTCTTCAACGACATTTAGGATCTCCTCTCTGTTCGTTGTTATATTTCCTTGTTTATTTCTGAGTTTAGTTATTTGTCTCTTCCCGCTTCCCAGTTTTCTACGCAGGACCTTCATACTTTTGTTGTTTTCTATGGTTTGTTGAATTTTATCTTTATTATGTGCTCTTATGTCGCGCCTTATTGCCTTCGATATCTGTTTATTTATCTCTCGTAGTTCTTCGATGGAGGTTGTCTCTTCACTTCTCATGTTTCTTCTACTTTGCATCAGCTGTATTGTTTCTTGGCTGAGTTTTTCTTCTTGTTTTGTTCTAGGGCAGCATGTACTTTGACTTTCTATTATGGCATTTGTTATTCGGTCGTTTAGGTTGTTGATGTTTTCATTTTTGTCCGCGTTTCCACTCGTCAACCAGTCTGCGATGCACTCTTGGTATTCCTCTACATCTAGTGGGCTGTGCCATTGTTGGTTGGTTGTCTTTTTAACCATTTTGTGTCTTTCTTTCTTTATATCAATGGTTATTTTTGATCGCACCATTCTATGGCCGCTCCCAGTATCAAATCTATTTAATACCGTTACGTCCTTGATTATATGTTTTTTATCCGTTATTACAAAGTCTATTTCATTTCTTGTGCGGCCGTCTGGACTTTCCCAGGTCCATCTTCGATTTAGTTTTTAATAGAAGAAGCTGTTCATTTGAAATAGGTTGTTTTGTAGTAGGAAGCCCAACAACGTCTCACCTCGGTTATTCCTGCCTTCCAGTCCAAAGTTTCCTAAAGAAATTTCCGTATCGTCGCTTTTCATTCCGATTTTGGCGTTGAAGTCTCCGCATACAATGGTGAATTGGACTGGTTGCTCTCTTAGGGCCGTAGATATATCGTCGTAGAAGATGTCTACTTCCTCATCACTGTAGTTGGTCGTCGGTGCATAGATTTGTACGATTTTTATGTGGTATCTTGTATTTAGTTTCAGGACCAGGCTAGTCACTCTAGGGGAGATTTTCTTTATGGAAATTATATTCTTGCTGTGACGTTTATGTATTATAAAACCGGTTCCACCATTGGAATTTTCGTCGTTTCCCGCATAATATAGGCTATGCCCAGATTTTAGTTTTATTAGTTGCTCTCCCCGTCTTCTAATCTCGCTGAGACCAACAACATCCCATTTTATATGATCTAATTCTCGCTCGAGTTCGGTGAGTCTTTCCTCTGATTGTAGCGATCTTGTGTTGTAGGTTGCGATATACATGTGTATATTCTGCTTCTTTGTTGAGTAGGTTTTCTGCTTCATTAGATGATTGTCCCCCCCAGAATCCGTGCGACAGAATGATTGGTTATCATTGCGGAACTGTGGAGATATTCTCCTATCCGCCTGGGGTATTTGTTTGTTTACATCTATCATTTTCATGGGTAAAAATAAGGGTTTTTTTGCCGTAAAACACCACGCTGGCAAGACGGGTTGGTGAGTTTGGTTTTCGGCCGCCCATTCTGGGTCAGACGCCGTTTGCAGCCGCCCACTCTGGATCAGACGCTACTGTTGTTGCTAGTTTCGGTCCGCCCCGGGTATTTAATTTCCCCGGTACCACCCATATCTGGGAGGCTTTCCCCTACCCGCCCTCTGGGGAGGCGCCCGCTGGGAGACTAGCAACCCCTCACGGTGAGAATACATTTCCTTTATTCTCATTTGAGTGGTTATACCGCCATGACTCGGTCGCCAGAGCCTCGTTCGTTATCTAGCAGCGGGCACCGAAGGCTGGAAGCCACTTCGACATTATTCGATATTATTGAATGCAGAGTCTGATTCAACGTGAAAACGTGGCTGAAGTGGCTTCCAGCCTCCCAAATAGCTAACCAATGGAAAGACGATAGAAAAAATCTCACAAACGTAGTTATTACACATATTTAAGAATTTACTTAAACATTAATAAAAGGCAAACGAATTTCGATTTAATTCGAAATTTGACATTAAAAACAAGCTTGTGAAAAATAAAACAAAAAGCATTTAAATACCGTTCTTTATGAAAAGTTCGGAAGCAGTCACGAATAATTAAAATTCAAAATAGCCGCGTTTACTTTAAATTTTTTTTTAATTGCGAGTCGAACGCCCTACCGCGTTCCAACGGGCGAATTAAATAAGAACCTTAGCAGAGAACCCCACTTTTAATAGTCAGACGCGTATTATAAACTTTTTTCGCGATAGAGGAGAACGCCCATTTTCTGCCTAATGCGATGTTATTTTGCAAATCTGTCAATCTGATAGAAAATACGTAAATTCTGAGACTTAAGTTCGTAGGTTTGCAGGACAGGCCTAAAGTACATAGATCTACGTCAAAAGACGTAGAATTGGCAACGCTGAGCCCAAGTGAAACAGGTGAGTTGCTTATTGGGTCGCCCCTTAATGGGAAGCCCCACGCTACCACTCGGTACGGGCCAGTTGTCTGTTTGCAGATTTTCACCTCCCAGCACGTGCAAAAAGAAAGACTAGACACACGCGACTAGACAGACAAGACTAGACAGAGAATTTTCGTTTACAAAATTGTCAGCACCAACGGCAAAAAATGTTTCGTTTTTCGAAATTGAGCACCATAGCGAAAAAATGTTTCAAAACGAAATATTTTTATTGCCACTGGTGCCGACAATTTTGCAAAACGAAACATTTTTATTGCCACTGGTGCCAATAATTTTGAAAACGAAAACATTTTTATTACCACTGGCGCACAGTGGGATAAAATGCCAAAAAACTGGCAAAACAGGAAAAATAAATATTTTTTAATCCGATTTCAAGAATGCATCTCATTAGAGAACCCTTGGGACCATCGGATTCCGGGAACTAAAAGATCCAAGTATTGAAAACCAACCCAAACTTTCATATCAAACGAAGCAGTTGAGTGTGTAGAATCGTGCGCGCAACAGTTAGTGAAAATAAGTGAAAGTTTGATTGTGTATTAACGGTGAAAAAATTTTCGAATTTAATTTTGCAAAATGGCTGAGGCACAGAAAGGTATGTTGAATTTAAATATAACATTGGCTGTATATAGATTGTTATTGTGTAACAAGTATTTAAGAATAATTCATAGCAAAAACTACAAAGTTTTGAACTCGAAGATTCAAGTTTATGGAAAGATTAAAAAAATGAGGTCAAATGAGTCCTCTAAATTTGCTCAGGTTTGCTTTATTAGACATTTATTGTTTGAGAAAATCAAGACTTGGCTGCTACTAGCTGCTACTTTGTCTTCAGTATAATTTTTTATCAAATCATTTATGAAATTGAGAAATTCTCACATTTATATTTTATAATGCACCGACTAAATAACCGATAAATTTTATTTTTAATCGACTTCAAAAAAGGAGGTGGTTCTCAATTCGGTTGTGTTCCACCCCTAAGGGTGAAAATAGGCAATGAAATTTTTTTGGGCACGAATTTTTTTTAGTGCAGTTTTTGTTTTTCAAACAATTTCTTTGGAGTTAGTTTTTTATATTAATATATTAACTTT
Source organism: Phosphuga atrata (assembly GCA_944588485.1). Taxonomy (NCBI): domain Eukaryota; kingdom Metazoa; phylum Arthropoda; class Insecta; order Coleoptera; family Silphidae; genus Phosphuga; species Phosphuga atrata. The sequence continues at coordinate 72,348,473 of OX155898.1, read as the reverse complement.
ATTTTTATTTCTGATTCAAGTGACAAAGCTATTATCTCGAGGAGGGATCTTTACTTATTGAAAGGTCGGTTTAGTGACAAAATAAGTGAAATACATATTACCATGGAAAGAGAATTGAGTAATAAATTGAAATACAATTTTCAGTTGACTGAAAAAAACAAAACTATTTTACGCATAAATGTGAGAGAAATGCACGTGAAGTGGCAGAAAGTTTCTCGCATAGAAAAGAAATTCCTAAATAAAATAAATTCCTAAATAAATTTAAGGACTGGCTGGACAAGTTTATCATCTTCACTGACGAATCGCTATCGGAACCTTCTCAACAATCGACCTCTGCGGCTATCCGGGGTCGGCGTTCCATAGCCTTCTTCGAAGCGAGTGAGAGAACAAAACGCAGAAGGACAAAGGACATTCGAAAAAATAGGAGCAGCGCAGAACTGGAATATGCAACGCGAATGAGCTAGAGAGCAGAGGGAAAATCGGCTGCGGCACAGGTTTTACATGACATCACGAATGGCACTCCATCAAAACCTTCCAAATATAGAAAATCTCAAAAAATTTGAAATTATTTCCCGAAATTATTATATCCTAAGATATATTTTATCCTAAAACCCGTTCCTATCAAACTGTCAAGATATGAAAACATTTTCTCAGGAAAATGTTCGCCATATTGGATCCGCCATTTTGTTTTTGGAAAAATAAAACTTAGATTGGTAATCTCTCTTTTAGCCTTTTTATGTCCCACTGCTGGGCACCGGCCTCTTCTCTGCCACATATCAACCTCAGCACTAAGATTGGATATGGGGGACCTCATAGATTGGTAATCAGTGCCCCAAAAATCTCGTTCCTTTCAAATTTTCGCAATACGGAAACATTTTCTAAGGAAAATGTTCGCCATATCCCCCATTTTGTTTTCTGAAAAATGGAACTGAAATTCGTAACCAGCGACCCAAAAAACCCTTCCATTCCAAATTTGGTGTGGATAGAATGAAACCTTCTATTTATGGCCAGTATTTTGGGATTTTATTCCACTGTGTGACGCCGACAATTTTGCACATAGGAACACTTTTAGTTTCGTTTTGCAAAATTGTCCGCAGCAGTGGCAATAAAAATGTTTCGTTTTCAAAATTATCGGCTCCGGTGGCAATAAAAATGTTTCATTTTGCAAAATTATTGGTACCGGTGGCAACGAAAATGTTCCGTTTTCAAAATTGTCGGCACCAGTGGCAATAAAAATGTTTCGTTTTGCAAAATTATCGGCACCAGTGGCAATGAACATGTTTCTCTTTCAAAATTTTCAGCACCAGTGGTAGGAAAAATGCTTCTTTTTCAAAATTGTCGGCACCAGTGGCAATAAAAATGTTTCGTTTTCAAAATTGTCGGCAACAGTGGCCATAAAAATGTTTCGTTTTCAAAATCGTCGGAACCAGTAGCAATAAAAATGTTTTGTTTTTAAAATTATCGGCACCACTGGCAATGAAAATGTTTCTCTTTCAAAATTGTCGCCAACAGTGGTAAGAAAAATGTTTCTTTTTCAAAATTATTGGCGCCAGTGGCAATAAAAATGTTTCTGGTTCAAAATTGTTGGCACCAGTGACTATAAATAGGTTTCCTTTTGAAAATTGTCGGCACCAGAGGTAATAAAAATGTTTCGTTTTGCAAAATTATTGGCACCAGTGGCAACAAAAAAGCTTCGTTTTTAAAATTATCGGCACCACTGGCAATGAAAATGTTTCTCTTTCAAAATTGTCGCCAACACTGGTAAGAAAAATGTTTCTTTTTCAAAATTACTGGCACCGGTGGCAATAAAAATGTTTCTGGTTCAAAATTGTCGGAACCGGTGGCCATAAATATGTTTCCTTTTGAAAATTGTCGGCACCAGTGGCAATAAAAATGTTTCGTTTTGCAAAATTATTGGCACCAGTGGCAATAAAAATGTTTCGTTTTTAAAATTATTGGCACCAGTGGCAAATGAAAATGTTTCTCTTTCAAAATTGTCAGCACCAGTGGTAAGTAAAAATGTTTCTTATTCAAAATTGTCGGCACCAGTGGCAATAAAACTGTTTCGTTTTGCAAAATTATTGGTACCGGTGGCTACAAAAATGTTTAGTTTTCAAAACTGTCGGCAACAGTGGCCATAAAAATGTTTCGTTTTCAAAATTATCGGCTCCGGTGGCAATAAAAATGTTTCATTTTGCAAAATTATCGGCACCAGTGGCAATGAAAATGTTTCTCTTTCAAAATTTTCAGCACCAGTGGTAGGAAAAATGCTTCTTTTTCAAAATTGTCGGCACCAGTGGCAATAAAAATGTTTCGTTTTCAAAATTGTCGGCAACAGTGGCCATAAAAATGTTTCGTTTTCAAAATCGTCGGAACCAGTAGCAATAAAAATGTTTCGTTTTTAAAATTATCGGCACCACTGGCAATGAAAATGTTTCTCTTTCAAAATTGTCGCCAACACTGGTAAGAAAAATGTTTCTTTTTCAAAATTATTGGCACCGGTGGCAATAAAAATGTTTCTGGTTCAAAATTGTCGGAACCAGTGGCCATAAATATGTTTCCTTTTGAAAATTGTCGGCACCAGTGGCAATAAAAATGTTTCGTTTTGCAAAATTATTGGCACCAGTGGCAATAAAAATGTTTCGTTTTTAAAATTATTGGCACCAGTGGCAAATGAAAATGTTTCTCTTTCAAAATTGTCAGCACCAGTGGTAAGTAAAAATGTTTCTTATTCAAAATTGTCGGCACCAGTGGCAATAAAACTGTTTCGTTTTGCAAAATTATTGGTACCGGTGGCTACAAAAATGTTTAGTTTTCAAAACTGTCGGCAACAGTGGCCATAAAAATGTTTCCTTTTCAAAATCGTCGGCACCAGTGGCAAAAAAAGTTTCGTTTTGCAAAATTATTGGCACCACTGGCAACAAAAATGTTTCGTTTTTAAAATTATCGGCACCAGTGGCAATGAAAATGTTTTTCTTTCAAAATTGTCGCCAACATTGGTAAGAAAAATGTTTCTTTTTCAGTGGCAATAAAAATGTTTCTGGTTCAAAATTATCGGTACCAGTGACCATAAATATGTTTCCTCTTAAAAATTGTCAGCACCAGTGGCAATAAAAATGTTTCGTTTCGCAAAATTATTGGCACTAGTGGCAATAAAAATGTTTCGTTTTTAAAACTATCGTCACCAGTGAAAATGTTTTTCTTTCAAAATGTTCAGCACCAGTGGTAAGAAAAATGTTTCTTTTTCAAAATTGTCGGCACCAGCGGCAATAAAAATGTTTCTTTTTCAAAATTATTGGTACCGGTGACTACAAAAATGTTTCGTTTTCAAAATTGTCAACAACAGTGGCCATAAAAATTTTTCGTTTTCAAAATTGTCGGCACCAGAGGTAATAAAAATGTTTCGTTTTGCTAAATTATTGGCACCAGTGGCAACAAAAATGTTTCGTTTTTTAAATTATCGGCACCAGTGGCAATAAAAATTTTCCTTTTCAAAATTGTCGGCAACAGTGGCCATAAAAATGTTTCGTTTTCAAAATTGTCGGCACCAGAGGTAATAAAAATGTTTCGTTTTGCAAAATTATTGGCACCACTGGCAACAAAAATGTTTCGTTTTTAAAATTATCGGCACCAGTGGCAATGAAAATGTTTTTCTTTTAAAATTGTCGCCAACATTGGTAAGAAAAATGTTTCTTTTTCAGTGGCAATAAAAATGTTTCTGGTTCAAAATTATCGGCACCAGTGGCCATAAATATGTTTTTTCTTAAAAATTGTCGGCACCAGTGGCAAAAAAAATGTTTCGTTTCGCAAAATTATTGGCACCAGTGGCAATAAAAATGTTTCGTTTTTAAAACTATCGTCACCAGTGAAAATGTTTTTCTTTCAAAATGTTCAGCACCAGTGGTAAGAAAAATGTTTCTTTTTCAAAATTGTCGGCACCAGCGGCAATAAAAATGTTTCTTTTTCAAAATTATTGGTACCGGTGACTACAAAAATGTTTCGTTTTCAAAATTGTCGACAACAGTGGCCATAAAAATGTTTCGTTTTCAAAATTGTCGGCACCAGAGGTAATAAAAATGTTTCGTTTTGCAAAATTATTGGCACCAGTGGCAACAAAAATGTTTCGTTTTTTAAATTATCGGCACCAGTGCCAATAAAAATGTTTCGTTTTCAAAATTGTCGGCAACAGTGGCCATAAAAATTTTTCGTTTTCAAAATTGTCGGCACCAGAGGTAATGAAAATGTTTCGTTTTGCAAAATTATTGGCACCAGTGGCAACAAAAATGTTTCGTTTTTTAAATTATCGGCACCAGTGCCAATAAAAATGTTTCGTTTTCAAAATTGTCGGCAACAGTGGCCATAAAAATGTTTCGTTTTCAAAATTGTCGGCACCAGAGGTAATAAAAATGTTTCGTTTTGCAAAATTATTGGCACCAGTGGCAACAAAAATGTTTCGTTTTTTAAATTATCGGCACCAGTGACAATAAAAATGGCCATAAAAATGTATCGTCTTCAAAATTGTCGGCACCACAGGTAATGAAAATGTTTCATTTTGGAAAATTATTGGCACCAGTGGCAACAAAAATGTTTCGTTTTTTAAATTATTGGCACCAGTGGCAATAAAAATGTTTCGTTTTCAAACTTGTCGGCACCAGTGGTAAGAAAAATGTTTCTTTTTTAAAATTATTGGCAGCAGTGGCAATAAAAATGTTTCTGGTTCAAAATTATCGGCACCAGTGGCAATAAAAATGTTTCGTTTTGAAAAATTGTTGGCAATAGTGGTAACAAAATGTATCGTTTTGTAAAGTTGTCTAGGTTTGTCTGTCTAGTCTTGCCTGTTTAGTCTTGTCTGTCTAGTCTTGTCTGTCTAGTTTTGTATGTCTAGTCTTGTTTGTCTAGTCTTGTCTGTCTAGTCCTGTCTGTCTAGTCTTGTCTGTCTGGTCTTGTCTGTCTAGTCTTGTCTGCCTAGTCTTGTCTGTCTAGTCTTGTTTGTCTAGTCCTGTTTGTCTAGTCTTGTCTGTCTAGTCTTGTCTGTCCAGTTTTGTCTGTCTAGCCTTGTCTGTCAAGTCTTGTCTGCCTAGTCTTGTCTGTCAGGTCTTAGTCTAGTCTTGTCAGTCTATCCTCCTCGGTGGTGTAGTTGACAACATACCCGCCTTTCAATGCGGGAGACCCGGGTTCGAATCAAGGTCGGGGAAACAACAACTAGGGCGGTTTTCACTAACCCTCCGGGCTGTCCACCCTGAATGAATGCAAAATATGCGATACCGGGGTGGTGCATACTAAAAGCCAAGGTGGAATAGGGGGTTTAGTGAATCTTGTCTGTCTGGTCTAGTCTGTCCAGTCTTGTCTGTCTAATCTTGTCTATCTAGTCTAATCTGTCTGGCCTTGATTGTCTGCTTTGCTTCTCTAGTCTTGTTTGCCTAGTCATGTCTGCCTATTCTTGTCTGTCTAGTCTTCTCTCTCTAGTCTATCCGTTTTTTTTTAAATTACGCGGGCCCCACCAGTCACTCTTTACACACAGAACAAATGGGATAATAAACCTTTCTCTCTCACACTTAACTTGAAGACCCTTTAAAGTTAGTTTTTCCTTCTCCGTATAAGTTCTAAGGTCACAGAGATGTGTGCCTGGAACTTCAAAACTTGCCTAGTTGTATGCGTCAAATCTTGTAATCGAATTTTAAGCTGCTTCCCAAAGCCAAATCTTGCTGAAACTTTGTATACACACTCGCTTTCAATAACAATACAATATGCACTTAATATTACTTTTAATATAATAATTTAGGCACTTAATATTACTTTTAATAATATTTTTATGAAAGTATTGCTAATAAAATGCAAATAGCGCGCCTGTGTTAAAAGTTGCCTATAACCACCTTTTTTCAAATTTTAATTTCTATGCATTAATTGTTAATTTACGATCATGCATTTGCATTTGACTTGTTTTGGAATTTTGGTGTCTAGCGTTTTTGGTGTCTATTCGGTTTTTTAGATAATTGCAGTTTAAAATAAGGACACTCTTAATTTGTGCTTTATATTAAGAATGGGATGGTTGCGACTGTTACTACGTGGTAATACATACTTACATTGAATTGAAACATTCACTATGTTTTTACTACACTTATACTATCACACTATAAGTATACACTGTAAGTGAGGTAAAAACATAATGAGTTTTTCAAATCAATGTACCCTTCACGGGTGTAGCCAGGGGTTGGGATTTTGGGGGTCAAATCCCCCCGAAATATGCAAAATATAACATAAATATTATATTGAAATGAGGAGAAACGAGGATTCTCCTGTTTAGATATTTGTCTCTGGGATTCTCTTCAAGAGAGCATGATAGATGTGCAGTTTAGGCACCCTTTTGTGTCAGTTTTAAAAAGAAAAATTGGCGCGTTTCTGTTATTATATTTTCTTCAAACCCCCGAAACTAAACCTTGGCTACGCCCGTGGTACGCTTTATATCGATGTAATCTTTCTGAGCATTCCACGCTTTTATTTCCAATTAGTTACAAATATAATCATTTTATATTAAATCTATTCGTATTTTCTATTCAACTAATATTGTAAATTAAATCAAATTGCATTAAGGCAAATTCTTATGCACAGGTGTATGATAATTCGTTAAAGAATACATGAATTATATATTTAAAGTTTCTTTTCCTAAGTCGTAATAGAATTCAATTACAAATAAGTAGACGTGCATATTGATTAAACCATTTACGAATTCCACGTGTTATTTACATTTTATGATATCAATTGATTATGCAAACACTGTGGAAATCAAGTGAAGAAGTGAAAAAATCATAGTTTTCTTTTTTAGGTAGGGGTCAAAGGTTATGCCCTAGACGGTGGGAGGCACAAATAGTGAGACAGACTAAAATATCCATGCAAAATATATCGAGTCCTTGAAAGTTTGTAACGCACGCACCCATCTCTAAATGACGTAGTTACTGCCCAAGCGCAGTTTAAGCGGGACTCATTCTGATTGGCACTCTGGCCATTGTGCCTAGCTGCCATGTTTTGTTAATTGTGGGGTGTGTTAAAGAAACTGAGGGACTAAACATCAACCCCGTTAGTAAGGTAAGATTAAATTGCAAGTCTAATTAATCGGGTTTACGTAATTCGAGTTGGCATCGTTGTCAGATCGGTTCGGTTTGAAATCGCGAAACAAATGCCGTCTATTGTGCAATGTAATGGCGTACTCGCTCTATCGTTTACTATTTTCTTAGAATACTTTTTAAAATTGTTTTCGCTTCTTCTTTAACGTGTCAGTTAATTTGATCGGCATTTTAAGCAATTCCTTGTTTGATAAATACGCAATTTCTTAATGTCTCTACCCGTATATTGACAATGCCTTTGTCATGTTACTAAAATACACCAAGCATTGTCTCTGCGACAAATACGCTAATCTCGTTTTGTAAATAACACGCGAATACGTGCTTTCATCCTTGAAAGATGCATAAAATTCCTCGAAAAAATAAAACATGCACTCGCATCAAATTGAAATTACACACAAAAGTTAATTTTATTTAAAAATAAATGAACTTTAAACATAGTAATTATTCTCTTAATCACTAAATTTTACAAATTTTGCAATTTTTCAATTGCATATTCCAAGAAATAAACTTGGTTATTAACTTCTTAAATGTAGGGATTTTCTGGGTTGGCGGGAATAGGCACGCACCATTCTGGTCGAAACGTACGCCGCCCTGCGTACGTATCTTCACCTAAAATTCCTTTAATTTGTATTTAATAATCTTTTTAATATTCCACTAACTGGAAACTTTTTGCAAGTTTTTCCTACAGAAATATTTTTCCGAATTACTACGCATCTTTTGCGACAAAATTTCTGGAAATCGGTTGAGAAATTGCCCGGGAAATGATTTAAAATCTAAGAGCACTCCAGCGGTTCGATGCGATTTTTTTAATTAAAAGCTTTCTAGGAAATTGATAAATGTTTTTCCATTAATTTTGGGACGCTGAATCGATTGGTGCCAACTAGAAGTCTCTGTGACGAGGCGTTCAAAAGTTATGACATCGTGAAAACTGCAAAAAAATGCGGGAAAGTGCATTTCCTTAAAATCGTTATTTATCAAGTGAATGGAAAATTTCAAAGTGCGTCTGAAAGTGTTTTGCCTGCTGGTCCTAAATATACTAATAATACAAATATTCAATATTTTTATTATTATTTACAAGTCCAGACATGTCAATCATGAATTCCGAACAAATTCGAACGCGAAAGTTTCAAAATATTCAAAAATTGCGAAAAAATATATTAATAATTGAAGGATTTCAATGAAACTTATACTGAATGTGGGTATCCACCAGAGGTATGAGTTGACAAAATTTGAAAGCTCCCACTCCAATGGGGACGTCGTGAAGAATGATTTTCTCGTCAACAATTTTATGGAAATATCTCGTCAATGCTGCAAGGTGGAAAATTATAACCGGGATATCCGTATGTAAGACGTCGGTGTCTACAAAAAAGTATTCTTTGCAAATTTTGTAAAATCCTTCGGTTTGCTCGCAAAAGTAAAAAATATAAAATTGAAAACATTTTAGAAGGGTATCAATTTCGTTTTTGAATTTTTTCGTTTATAAAAAAAAAATTCGGCCAAACGGTTCGCTTTGGAAACATGAAAATGTGCTCTATAAAATAGCGCTAAATGCATGTTTCTTAGACTAATTCGACAAAAAAATATGTTTGCAAGTTTTCACTGAATATTTCTTTATTAAAACAATTATGTGTCCAGGCTATCGGCCACGAAGATGCCAAAACGTCAATTTCAATAGATAAATGTATAATCTATATAGATTTGAAAAAATTTCAATATATCTCTTGCAGTTTTCATTTTATAGCTATTCGAATTTATTAATTTCTGTTATTTTCGAGTTTGAGGGGCGGCGGCCGCCGCCCGATGAAATATTTTGCAAAACTAACTGAGGGATATCATAGACTGACTAATTCTCTACAAATGTGTGAAATTTTATTGTTCCACGTTTTGTGAAACTTAGTAAAATATTTGTTTCAACATATCCAGACATGTCATTCACGAATTCCGATCAAAACCGAATGCAAAAATTTCAAAATATTCAAAAATTGCGAAAAAATATATTAATCCTTGAAGGATTTCAATGAAACTTGTACTGAATGTGGGTATCCACCAGAAGTAGCTGATAAATTTTGAACGCTCCCACTCCAATGGGGACGGCGTGAGGAATTATTTTTGCATCACAGCTTATTTGCAAATAACTCGTCAACGCCTCAAGGTGGAAAATTATAACCGGGATATCCGTATGTACGACGTCGGTGTCTACAAAAAAGTATTTTTTGAAAATTTTGTAAAAACCTTCGGTTTGGTCGCAAAAGTAAAAAATATAAAATTTAAAAAAAATTAGAAGGGGTACATACTTCTCTGAATTTCGTCACTCAATTTACACGGGTTTTAAATGGGCTCTTCCGCCAAAACGGTTCGCACTGGAAAAATGAAAATGATACAACTTTTAGATGAAAATGTGCTCTATAAAATAGCGCTAAATGCATGTTTCTTAGACTTCGGAAAAAAACAAACAAATATATTTGCAAGTATTTTTTTATTAAAAAAATCCTGTGTTAAGGCAATCGACCACAAATATGTAAATTTCAATAGAAACATGTACAATTTATATATAACTCTTGTAAACTATATAAAATTTAATGCGTTTGTTAACGAAAGTGCGCTCTATTTATCTGTGTTAAAATTATTTAACACACATTTCTAAACGTTCGTCATGTCGTGGCTATCAGCCGCAAAAAGTTTGCATGCAGCACATTTCAATGGGTCTCAATGAGCACTATTCGATTTTAAAAAGAAAATCCGTATAAATTTCGAGATGGCTTTTCCTTCAGCCGTCAAGTGGTAGAACTGACCGTTTTTCAACAAAAACTCTCTTGTTATACCCGCTAGGAAGTCGAGGAATACACCTTTAGATTCCAAATTAAATGTGTAATTTTCAACTATTCTTGTAGAATACTCTTAATTCCCACCGTTTGAAAAATGGATTTTAAATCACCAGATGACCGAAAAACTTACATCGTCCCCCATGTAAAATTATCCGAATCACGAATCAGCCGCAGAAAATTCATGCAACATATTTTAATAGAACTTGATGAGTTGTATTCGAATTTGAATCGAAAATGTCAATAAATATTGAAATGTCTGTTCCTTCCGCAGTGAAATGGTAAAACTGACAGCTTTTCGCCAATAACTCTGTTGATATACATTCGAGGAAGACACGTGTTGTACCGTTGGAATCTAAATTCAATTTAAAAGCTCCAATTATTCTTAAAAAAAAACTCGTAAATATCGCGGATTATGAAATAAATTTTGGAATTCAAATGTGAAGGGAACCAACTGTTTCTGATGTAAAATGGTCTGAATTTTAAGAATCTGCTAAAAGAAAAGTGAAAAAACTTCGTTTTCTTGTAGAAATTTGTGAGAAAATGCGAATTTTGACGTTGCTATGTGTTGCTAATCAAGAGCCAGAGTCGCCGAAATCTGCAATTTAGAGATTTCAAGATATCTCTTTGAATTTTATTTGAATTTCAACCTAACATTGAGCGAAAAATCAGAATTTTGATTTAAATTCTTTTCTTTAATTTTATCACACATTTAAGCACACGAATAATCATAAACGGATAAACTTCAACAATGACATTTCCACACAACCTGAGCGAAAATAGTGTCAGAATGCTGTAAGTGTAAATTGGCGATTCAGCGGCAAGCAATGGTCGTAGTATTTTTGACCTGGAGTGCGAAGCCGTTGATGGATTTGAGAAATTCAAACGCCATACTGTTGGCTTTTTCACCGGGCATGCACTTGTTGGACTGGAAATGTAAATTTTCTTTTAAGCGTTTCCGTTTGAAGAGGTGAAAATAAAGTGACTTCGCGAATTGGGGTCTGCGGAACGTCCCCGGAGGTGTAATGCGCCGAGATAATGGTGTCGTTCGAAAGTAGACTCGTGGGGCTATAATTCCTGAAAAGAGCAATACAATTCTAAAACATTTCACCGAATATTGAAGGTTTCAATTTGCTCAATTTTGAAAAATTCGTTTCGAGTTTGGACGGGCGTCGAGACCCCCAAATGCGATCGAGCGATGCATCGTTCCTATCGCCTTATAGACCCTTTCGTTCTATATTCAGAAACTACCACCGCGAGGCCCTGCTATTTAATTTAGCGAATCCCAAAGGATTCTTGCGTACTTCTGAAAAACATGGTTTTTCGGGCCTCCCGGCGCCATCCGGCACGCAATCGCAATTAAACTCCAAAACAAACTTAAAGACACTATGCCGAATCGATTGGTGCCGGTCCGGTCCCGATCCGACTGTTGGGTATCCCGGGAGAGGGATCCCCGCAAATTAGGTGAAAAAAACAATGCGTTTTTTCGATTTTTGTGTTAAAATTGACCCAGAGTGGGAACAGGATGCCGAAGGTACCAGATTCTTCCACCGCCGGTTGCGGGTAAATATCTCGCATCGAACGAACCGGTTTGGAGACACGGCGCTCTTCAATCAAGAGAACGGCGTCCACAGATGTGATGAAAAAACGGTTTTTTTTCGCTTACATTTTCCGCCGCACCGGGTCAACCGACGGTCGAGTACTTTTCCGCATGACGTCAAAAAACGTGAAATCGACGCGGCAAGAGAACGCAGTAAAAAAATCGAGCAGCGGACCAAAATTGCTCCTCAAAGGTGCTAGAAACGATCTCCTGTTTTTGGCACCTAGAGGACGGCATGTGGGACTTGCGAGCGGCAGGCGGACACGGGTCGAAGGCATGTTCAGTTTTACAACAGAAAATGACCATTTCCCGTTTCGACGCCCAAGAGGAACGGAGTTTTTACGGAAAAAGTGAAAAATTTAAAACGCACCTACAGCCGGTAAGGCTCGTCAAAAAAAACCCTAATTTTTTGTTCAATTCATTGGAAAAAATTCAAGACGTAAACCGCATTTTTTGACAATTTTTCTTAATTTTCAAGAAATCTTGACTTTTGACCCCTTTCGAGTTCATTGACGGTACCTTACTGGATTAGTATATTTCGACGATAATTAATTATATAATTATTCTAATTTTTTTTTTACCCGCGGACAGGCCAACAAGGACCACGCAAATATCATATCTTTGTAAGTCTAGTTTCCTTCTTTCTCTTCCAGAAGTCTTTCATCCTGGTCGACTGCGCAGCTCTTCTTTCAGCAGTCCACTCTCCTCTGTTGAGGTTCCTCTTCTCCCCGACAAGAATTTTGAGGTCAAAAATTCTTTTTCTGTACTCTATTCGGTTTAGACAATCTTCTTCAGTAATTTTGAATTGTTGAAGTTCTTCCTTCATTTGTTTTACATAGCCCCCTTGCCCTTTATAGTTCCAGATTTTATCAAAAATTTGTTTATTTTACCTTGAGCAATCTATGCGGACCATATGTCCGTAGAATTGAAGTCGGTACGGGTAAAAAAAGGGAAAAAAACATTTTTTTTGAAAATTAATTAGAAATTTTAAAAAAATGTTAAAAATGTCGAAATTTTACACAAATTATTCGAAAAAGATTAAATTTTACTATAAAAATAATTTTGACAATCTACCGTCTCCGGGGGCGGCTGTACCGGTTTTTGAAAATTTTCTACAAATTCGCTAAAAACTCGGACATTTTTCGTCGCACGGATGTGACACCGGCACCGGCGTGTCCGGGACGTTGCCACACGTCCGACCGACACAACACTTTTCGACATTTTTGCTTAATTTTTGCGCAAGAGCCAAAAAAGTAACATTTTTTTGCAGAAATTTCGTCCATCTTTGGACGCCCAAGTGACGCGATCCGGAAGTCGTATCGAAAATCGCCGTACGTGGGCTTTGTTTGTCTGTTTTTTGGCTACAATAATCTGACGCACCGACTCTCTAGGATTGATAAAAGTCGCGCAGCGACGAGAGTCATGTATGAGGACGCGTCTCAAGTTTTATACCGGAATCCTTGCGTGAATTCCATTTTCCGTGGGCATCTTCGCTGTGACCTCCGTAAAAGTGGTAATTTTTTGTGTGCAAAATTTTGGGGTCCGTTTGGGGAAGCGTTCGCCCTGAATCGCCCGCTGGCGACGGAATCGCTAATTTCGATCGATTCTGAGACGACTGACGTGTGGCGTTTCCCGAATTTCACCTGGGGGACCGCACCACGTGGATTTTATAAAGTTCAAATTTGGCTTTTTTAAGCCGCCGGAGGCGGCAGATCTTGAGTATTTTAACCGCGCGTCTTTGACGGTTTAACTGAGATTGTCCATTCGTACGTTGTGCATCCCCGAGTTTCGTCATCCGGCTTACTGCGCCCCTCCGGGGTTCCTAAACCCACCCGAAAATCGACGTTTTTTGACGAATCGGCCCGGCGGAAGCGGCGGCGCCGCCGCCAAACGAGATTGTCTATTTTGCCGGTGTAGAATAAAGATCCCTGTCGAGCAGTGCCGTTTTCACGACTCGACTCCCCCAGGTTCGGACGCACCAGCCCGAAAACGGAAATCACGATTTTTTTACTTTTGAGGCGCATCTTTGGTCGGTTCTCAAATTTTTTTCCGGAACCTCTAGCCGCCGCCGCGCCACGTTTTTAGAGCCCTCGCTCGCCGTCCTGCGACGTCCCGTTCACCTGGTGCGAGAACCAATAATTTTTTTTTTTGCCGATTTTGCACTCACTTCCACGGACGCCCAGGACTTATTCGAAGGGCTCCAGGTCACCGGCTGGGTTCGTTCGCTTCAGAACACTTGCCCGCAGCCGTTCCGTCAAGAATTTTTCAACTGCGACCACTTTTTGCGAATCTTCGGCTGTTTGAAGAGAGAAATGCTCAAAAAAATGCGAAAAACCAGAGGCGTTTTGCGGGGGTACATAGAACTTCGGAACTACTTGACGGATCGGAACCGGCTCGGTGCCGTTAGATCGGCCATAGAAAGTTTTAGTTTGTTTGGGAGTTTAAACCCGATTGAGCCGAAGATTGCGTCGTGACGCCGTAAAAACAACGTTTTTTTGACCGTGAGAAAAACCCCTAAGGAACCGCCAATTTGAGTTCTGCGGGAACGGTCTCGCGCGATTCCCGCAGGGAATTAAATGTTTCATCTTTTCCTGCAAGCGGAATCGCGCTGCGTCGTCTACGAGCGCCGCGACGGCCGCTCAAACTCGCCCTATTGCAGAAAACAAGTGACGTGAGTAAAACGGCTATATTTTTGCAGCGCCCCGATGAAAGGTTTTCATTTTCCCGTGGATTGTAGAACGGTCTTTTGGCTTTCGGCAGCCATAATTGGACGTCGCGGAATCGCATCGCGACCCTCACTTATAGTTGTTAATCTGCACGGACAAAAACTGGAATGTCGATTTGTGACACCGGGATGTCACTTTTGTGAAATTCCAAGTTGAGCGGCGCGTGGGCCCCGCCGAGACGAGCATTTTGGTACCGGCGCCGCATTGGCAAATTTCTGCATTGGATCTCAATTATTCTAATTATTATATATAAATATTCTAATAATACAAATTGTATTTTGATAACTGTTTCCGTAGCCGAGATTTGACTTGATTCGCCCGATTTGACCAAATTTCGCCCGATTTTGCCAATTATGGAAAATCGGCCGAAATTTGGTCGACCGAGCACATAACTGGGAAACTAATTAATAAACTAACTGGGAAACTTTATTTTTAAGGAAATCTAGATGCACCCGTAGGGAAATGACCTCATGAAGACCATGCCGCAATCCGTTTTCAATTATCTGCAACGGTTATCGAAATATGTACTTGTGAAGTGGAAATTCTGAAAAAATGAAATTCAATATTTCGCGATGAAAAATTGCGTCTTTCCAAACAATTTACATATCGATTTGTTCGTCTTGTTGTCTAGTTTCTAACTTACTCTTCGGCGCTACAGCCCATGAAGGGCCTTGGCCTCTCTGACGATCGTAGCCCAATCCTGGCGATCTTCAGCTCGTTTCCTCCATCTTCTGACTCCCATCTTTCGTAAGTCATCCTCTACATCATCCAGCCATTGTTTCCGTGGTCTCCCTTTGCACCTTCTGCCACCTAGGTTTCCTCTGTGTACCTTCTTGACAGACCTGTCATCTGGCATTCGCTCTACATGGCCCAACCATCTTAGTCTATTACTCTTTATTTCCAAAACTATGTCAACATGACCCCTCCAATTCCCTATTTTTCCGTATTCGCCCTGCGTCATTCACTGCCCCAAAAATCTTTCTTAATATTTTCCTTTTCCATCTTCTCAGACATTCCTCTTCTGCCACCCTCATTGTCCATGTTTCTGAGCCATACATTACCACCGGCCTTATAACCGTTCGATAGACTTCGATTTTCTGCTCAGGCTACGTGACTTGAGAAACTTAATCAGGGCCCAGTATGCTCTGTTTCCCGCTGCAATCCTTGCTTTTATTTCTTCACTTATGCTGTTATCATCAGTTACCAACACTCCCAAGTACTTAAACTTCTCACAACTCTCATAGTTGACTCCATTCAACTTTATGAGTTTGTCTTTCACCGCTGTGTTTCTCCTGGAAGAGAAGATATACTGTGTTTTGGCGCCGTTCACTCGAAGCCTCCTTTTCTAACCTACACAACCCATCTTCCAGCTCTTTAAATCTTCGAGACAGCATACACAAATCATCCGCATACGCCAAATTCTGGTTGATGCCGTTAAACAGAGTACCACCTGGGTTGTTGGTCTCCACTTTTCTCATCACTCTCTCCAGTACTATGTTGAAAAGTAGTGTGGATAATACATCGCCCTGTCTTAACCCTTGGTTGACTTCAAATTCCTTCGTAAGTTTTCCTTCTACTTTAATTTCGCATTTCGTTCTGTTGAGGGTCATTTGTATCAGACGTATTAGCTTATATGGACACTCCATATCCATCAGAGTCTGATACAGCTGTTTTCACGCTATCATAAGACTGTCTGAAGTCCACAAAGAGCTGATGTATATCCACATTATACACGTAGCATTTCTCCATTATTTGCCTTATCGTGAAGATATGGTCGGTCGTTGATCTACCTTGTCGAAAACCACACTGATAATCTCCTAGAATCTCTTCTGCAAAAGGAGTGAGTCTAATAGCAATGACTTTGGCTACGACTTTGTACACAACACTGAGTAAAGCTATGCCACGGAAAAATCACGAAAAAAATTAGCAAAAAAATTTTCGACCAAAATTTTCCATCATTTCGTTCGAAAAATACATGCTTTTTCGGTTTTTTATGATTTTTTCGAAAACGGTAAAGAGCAGTGAAATCATTTTGGGCACACAGAAACTACACGACCAGACGAACAAGTCGATGTATAAATTGTACGGAAATATTCAATTCGTCGATAAATTTCCAACTGAAATTTACCCGATTCTTGATTTGCTAAGTATATATCTCGCTAACGGTTGCAGATAATCAAAAACAGATGGCGGCATCGTTTTCAGAAGGTCATTTTCCTATGGATCCGCTAAGATTGTCCGCGCGAAATTCACGACTTTCCGAAATCTCCAATAGAGCGCCGAAATTTCATAAAAATTTCTTCAATTTTTCAGGCGAAAGTGAACCGAAAGAGCTAGCGAAATATAATTTGCATCTATGTAATCAGCAGCAAAAAATGCTTTCAGAAACATTTTTAAATTTTGCTGTAAATCAAAATTACGATTTTGAAAAATCGATTTTCTCGCATTTCGTCGTTTCCGCGGTCTAGACTTCCCGAGTCGATGGTATTTCTTAACTGAAAGCTTTCCAAGGAATATTATATACGTTCTCCGACTAATTTTGGGACGCTGAACCGATTGGTGAAGACTAGAAGTCTCTGTGGTGAGCGGTTTTAAAGTTATGACAGCGTCAAATCAGTAGGAACTGTGTGATTGTGTACAGCGAAAAAAAAAATTGTTTATTTGTAACTTTAGAGCGAAATAAACTGGAAAACCGTTTTCAGCACTTCGATTTCCTTTGTGTAACCAAAAAAATCACGAAAATAATTTGCAAAAAAAATTTTCGACCAAAATTTTCCATCATTTCGTTCGAAAAATACATGCTTTTTCGGTTTTTTCGAAAACGGTAAAGAGCAGCGAAATCATTTTGGGCACACAGAAACTACTTGACAAGACGAACAAGTCGATGTGTAAATTGTGCGGAAATATTCAATAATTCAACAATAAATTTAAAACTGAAATTTACCCGATTCTCGATTTGCTAAGTAGATATCTCGCAAACGGTTGCAGATAATTAAAAACGGATTGCGGCATCGATTTCAGAAGGTCATTTTCCTATGGATACACTAAGATTGTCCGCGCGAAATTCACGACTTTCCGAGATCTCCACTAGAGCGCTGAAATTTCATAAAAATTTCTTCAATTTTTGCAGGCGAAAGTGAACAGAAAGAGGTAGCGAAATATAATTTGCATATCTGTAATCAGGAGTAAAAATGCTTTCAGAAACGTGTTTAAATTTTGCTGTGTCTCAAAAAATAACGATTTTGAAAAAATCGATTTTCTCGCATTTCGTCGTTCCTGTGGTCTAGTGTCGATGGTATTTCTTTACTGAAAGCTTCCTAAGGAATATTATATACGTCCTCCGACTAATTTTGGGACGCTGAATCGATTGGTGAAGACTAGAAGTCTCTGTGGTGAGCGCTTCAAAAGTTAGGACAGCGTCAAATCAATAGGAATTGTGTGATTGTGTACAGCGAAAAAAAATAAAAAAATTGTTTATTTGAAACTTTAGAGCGAAATAAACTGGACAACCGTTTCCAGCACTTCGATTTCCTTCGTGTAACAAAAAAAAATCAGCAAAAAAAATTGTAAAAAAAAATTCGACACAAATTTTCCATCATTTCGTTCGAAAAATACATGCTTTTTCGTTCTTTTACGATTTTTTCGAAAACGGTAAAAAGCAGCGAAATTATTTTGGGCACACAGAAACTACACGACAAGACGAACAAGTCGATGTATAAATTGTGCGGAAATATTAAATAATTCAACAATAAATTTCAAACTGAAATTTACCCGATTCTCGATTTGCTAAGTAGATATCTCGGAAACGGTTGCAGATAATTAAAAATGGATTGCGGCATCGTTTTCAGAAGGTCATTTTCATATAGTTACACTAAGATTGTCCGCAGGAAATTCACGACTTTCCGAGATCTCTACTCGAGCGCCGAAATTTCATAAAAATTTCTTCAATTTTTGCAGGCGAAAGTGAACCGAACGAGCTAGCGAAATATAATTTGCATATCTGTAATCAGCAGCTAAAATGCTTTCAGAAACGTTTTTAAATTTTGCCGTAACTCAAAAATAACGATTTTGAAAAAATCGCATTTCGTCGTTTCCGCGGTCTAGACTTGCCGAATCGATGGCAATTCTTAACTGAGAGCTTCCCAGGGAATATTATATACGTACTGCGACTAATTTTGGGACGCTGAATCGATTGGTGAAGACTAGAAGTCTCTACGATAAGCCGTTAAAAAGTTATGACAGCGTCAAATCAGTAGGAAATGTGTGATTGTGTACAGCGAAAAAAAATATAAAATTTGTTTATTTGTAACTTTCATTTTCCTATTATTACACGAAGAATGTTCGCAGGAAATTCACGACTTTCCGATATTTCCACTAGAGCGCCGTTATTTCCACTAGAGCTACGTATTATTACCGACTAATTTTGCGACGCTGAAGCGATTGGTCAAGACTAGAAGTCTCAGTGGTGAGCCGTTCAAAAGTTATGACAGCGCGAAATCGGCCGGAAATGCGGGATAGAGTACATCGAGAAACTATATAACTCGTTTATTTGCATCTTTAGAGCGATATAAATTGGATAATCGTTTTTAGCACATCGATTTCCTTCGAGTATCCAAAAAAAATCACGTTATAGTAATAACTTATGGTTAGTAGATTAATTATTAAAAACTGTTTTATTATTGGTAACTTGTGAACAAACAAGTTTGTCTAGTCTTGTCTGTCTAGTGTCGTCTGTCTAGTCTTGTCTGTCTAGTCTTGTCTTTATTGTTTATGGATTAATAGAGTTCTGTTTCATCGACTAAGACAATAAATATCAGAGTATTATTAACTAAACCTAACAAATAAAGTATTAGAAAACAAACAGTACATAGAAGAAGATTCCGGAAGAGGAGTAAGTTCATTAACCACCCCAAATTGTGATCCTAAAATAGCGGCAGAATTTAAATTTTGACCTTACCTCACCCCATTACTTAAAATACTATTACCAGGGGTAGTTTGCCCTATTTTTCTTACTATACATAGCATCTTGGGGCTCCTGACGTGTTTTTTTTTTCACCGTCTCCGAAGTTATTTATAAACTAAGCCACCTTTTTATCCGTTATTTAATAATCGCAGTCGTTGAAAAAATTAATTTTAAATTTTGAAAATAATAATTAGATATAAAAATAAATAATTTATATTAATATACATAATCATCGAAAACATCTGGGAAACAAGAAAAATACCAGAAGAATGGAAGTTAGCCCTAATACACTCCCTCCACAAGAAAGGAGACAAAACGGACCCTAATAACTACCGAGGAATATCATTACTACCTGTGACATACAAAATTCTATCCAAATCCCTGTTAAATCGGCTAGAACCTCAGATAGACCCACAGATAAGAGAATTCCAAGGAGGGTTCAGGAAAGGAAGATTATGCAGTGAACAGATATGGTGCTTAAGAACAATACTAACAACTAGAAAGACCAGTAACACCACAGTAATATTCGTCGACTTCAAGAAGGCCTACGATTCCATAGGTAGAAAAACACTCTTCAACACATTGGAAGAAATGAAGGTGGACAACAAGACAAGAAATCTAATCCACGAAACACTATCAAATACCACATCAAAATTGAAGTTCATGGGAGAGGTCTCGGAACCAGTTGCAATCAAGACAGGAGTGAGACAGGGAGATGGCCTCTCACCCATTCTATTTAATTTAGTTTTAGAGAAAATACTCAGGACATGGGTAAAAGGAGTCAGTCGGGGTAAAGATGGGGAGACACAAACTGTAAAGAAACCTCTCATATATTGATATACAAGGATAGAATCGTCAACATAAAATGTTTGGCACTGATGATATAGCCATCATAACAAATAGTAGAAAAGAAGCCTAAGTAGCTCCAGAGACACTCCACGAAATCTCATCCAAAGCAGGGCAACAAATCTCTTACGAAAAAACACAGTACATGGACACAAAATCCACAGGCAGACACCCACTTATAACTAAGTATGGAAAGACAACACAAGTAGACAGTTTCAAATACCTGGGAGAGATTATACAAAAAAACAGGACTGAACACAAAATCCAATGAAGAAAGGACCAAAAAACTACAACAAGCATACAGACTTACATGGAACCACTACAAAAAAAGGAGTATTTCTATCAATGCTAAATTAAGACAATACAATACAGCAGTTCTACTAGAGGCCTTGTATGCCTCAGAAACAACGGTAATCAAGGGACGAACGAAAATCAAGGAGATAGAAAAACAAGAGAGGAAAATACTAAGAAATAGGCTCTTCAAAAGGTTCAGAAAGAGGGGATCTGGATAAAGAGACCAACAAAAGAACTCTACGAACATTCAGAGACGATTACAAACAACATCAGAAAAAGAAGGGCAAAATTCTATGGACACATTATAGGATGAATGAAAACAGACTGACCAAGAAATTTTTTAACATAGTGATGACTAATACAGTGAAAACCAACTGGGTAAAGGAAACTTTGGAAGACCTCAAGAAACTCAACATCTCTACAGAAGACATGACCGACAGGAAAAAATACAGAGAAAAAATCAGAAAACAGAAGTTTGAACAAACTCCCAAAGAGAAGAAAACAGGAAATAAGTGGACAGAAGAGATGAAGAAGAAACACAGTGAATATATGAGAGGTTTCTGGGCAAACAGAAGAAGGCAGAAAAAATTACATGTTATTTGATTGGTTTTTAACGCTCTCCTTAAAGGGGAATTATTGATAATAATAATAATAAATAAATAAATTAACGAATTCTTATCAGTGCATTGATAACGATTTCAAGTATTCCGTTTATTCAGATACAGAACTATTTTCTGCGAATTGTTTTATTGTGTGTAATTTTTTTTTTAATTATGAGTGTGATAATAAAAATAATCACGTTAATTTTAATTGGTTACGTGTAAAATTAATTTTTGATTCCCACTTAATTACGAAATGTTTGAACTGATCTAATTTAGATAAAATAATATTCAATTCGTTGAATGTAGGGTTTATTAGTGGCTAGTATATACCTAAGACGTGTTAGAAGACTTCATGCATGCAAAGGTATGTTACACCATTTGCTGGTGATATCAGCTTCAAATAGTTCACTAGTTTCTCTCTACTTGGATATACTTGACACCACAATTAAAATTACCACTTTGACGCCGTCGCTCGGCTTTGTGTTTTAGTTTAACGGGCAACGTGTACCACCGGTGGTACACGCCGTGTTAAACAATGGTTCAAAGTCAGCAAATCTAATATTAATGAATCCAAAACACAAATACGTTTACGAATAGGATGGTTGCGACAGTTACTACGTAGTAATTCTTACATTGAATTGAAAAAAAACCGGCCAAGTGCGAGTTGTGACATGTGCACCGAGGGTTCCGTACAAACTTGTAAGTAACGTATCTTTAGGAGGATCTAACTGTATGCAACTCATATGCTTCTGGTGCCTGACAATACCACGCAACACATTAGTGTATTTTCATAAGTTTCTAATAGTAAATTCGCATTTTTCTTGTAGTTAAACTACATATTTACGGTTTTCAGATTGTTGCCTTTACATGTGCTGTAAGACACCGCTTCTTGCCAAATTTCATGATTCTAGGTCAACGGGAAGTACCCTATAGGTTTTAATTCCCTTGTGAAATTGCAAAATATGCAACATAAACGGTCATATCTTTTGATCGCGTTGACTTACAAGTTTGATTTTTTCACAGCTGAAAGAGACCGCAGACCCTAGTATTTGCTACAAATTTCAACTTGTTACCTCTACGCGTTCCTGAGAAAAATGGTCTTGACAGACAGACAGACGGACGGACGGACAGACGAACACACAGACGGACAGACAGACAGACAACAAATAGATAGACGGACAACAAAGTGATTCTATAAGGGTTCCGTTTTCGGCACGGAACCCTAAAAATCGGTTATAAATCGAATTTTCAATAAACAATGCATAGTTTTATTACAAGGAATAATGCTGGAGATAGAGAAATGTTACGTAACCGGTTTACGGGGTGAGAAGTTTACTTTTATTGACAAAATGCCCGGGGGGATATAACAAATGTTACGTAAGATAGGAAATTACAAACAAAATTCGTAAGTAATAAAAGTCTTACGTCTTGATATTTAAGGGTGGAGAGGTTTACGATTTTCTTATTTTTTTGCTTAAAAAGGATCGCGTAGGGGTCTAAAATTATGCTTATGTAATACTTGAACGCTCCCCTATAACATTTTTTGGGAATACGTATTTGTTAACCCCTTGACATACGTATAAAATGCGCGTTGACATGTCAATATACATGGGATCTTATCAAATATACATGACGTTTTAGAGACGTAATTGTATGTCAAGGGGTTAAATATACCAGATGGAAGAAATGAAAAAATGTTTTATACAATTTGTGTTTTACTTTGTTAGTTACTTATTTAATTAGTTGCAGTATTTTGTAATATTTTGGGTACATTTCACACTTTGCAAGTCACACTTAGCTTAGCACCGGACCTCAATTTAATTAGTTAATACTCACAATTTACTTCAATTTACTTCCTCTTCTTGAAGTAATTTAAGTATCAACACAGCAAAACACAAATATTAACCTTCAAGCTGGTCAAATCCACGAATAATTTTATACAATTGTGCGAATATGATATTGTATAAGATGTTTTAAAATATTTGATGCAAACTGAAATTGCATCGCGGCCTTCAAATGAAAATCCTTGATGTCTTTATGCATGTCGCATGCCGTTTTTATACTGCAGACTTGCCGGGCAACCTGTTTCCTTAGACATTAACATACGCTCGTGCGTATTCCAAAACAAATTCTCACACGCTGGCGTATCACAAATCCGATTTTAACTGTCTCTTCACATAACACCACGAACCCAAAAACTTCGTCTTATTAAACTTGACATGACTTCGTCTTTTTTAAAGACAATTTTTTTAAAGACAATTTCCTTCCGGTAATATAATCCAATGAAAACAAAGATTTTGCTGTATGTATCCTCAGAGCATGTTTTTTCTTGACATCACGTTACTAATTAAGTAAGTAAAAAATTGTATACTTAATATATGTATTGTAAGTAATACTGTAGACCCTTTGAGACACGCCGGTATGAAAAGTGCGTTATTACAATCATGTTGGATCCTATAAACTTATTAAAGGCGAAATGTAGCTTGAATATATAAATATATTCAAGCTGTTTTAATACTATAATAATGTCAAGCTGTTTATAAACGCAAAATTAACCAGATTTACACCATTTCAACGCGTTAATAGTTTATTAAAGAACGAGTTCAATAAGCGCGATTTTTTAAGCTGAAAAATCGCACTTATTGAACTATCTATTTTTGCGATTTTGCGCCCTTTATGTTATTTGTAAATAAAAAGAGCGCCCAAAAAGAACATATTGAGAAAATTCTATTGCACTCTGCGAGCCATTAACGAACCCATATGAGTGCTTTAATGACTTTATTATAGACGCAAAGTAGAGAAAAATAAGTTTAAATAAGAAATAACAAAATTGGAAAGTCCGAGTTCAAACTAACACGAGAGAAAATCTCTCACCATTTTAACAAATCGTATTACCATAAATGTGTTTACATTATTTATTTTCAAAAGTTGCAAACGCATAAATCAGTTATTGTTTCATTTAACAAACATATACAATACATAAATATAAACAATGCAATGGCAAATCAGTTTTTCGATTCGTAATTGCCGTTTGAAATAATTTTCTACACCAAAATAAACCGAAATTTTGTATACAGATTTTAATCCTTTATTAAATATGATGTTTACACATGTTCTTTTACAAATCCATTTGGTTACAATAAATTACATTGTGTCTGATCTTGTATTATAATTGGATCTGTATATATGGACTAGACAGACAAGAAAAAGCTTGTAAGTGAAGAATATTGGGGAGGATTTTAATGTAGTTAGGGTTTGGGTGGCCGCATGCAGTAAGGGAGAATTAGTAAGGTTGTGTCTAGCAAAGAGCAAACGCGTTCCTTTTGACATGTCATTCAGTATTGAGATGTCAAGCAATTTATCGCTCTCATTGTCTTATATGTTAGTGTCTACACATTTATATTCAACTCGATTTGTCTACTACTGTCTAACAATAAGTGTAAGTAAGTATTCATTCAAATAGTATCAAACGAATAATATAGTCATATATAATAACTTAATAAATATATAAACTTTTTAATGGCGAAATGTAGCCTGAATAAATAAATAGACAGATATAACAGAATAAATATATTCAACCTGTTCGCAGCTCTATAATAATATTAAGTCTACAAAACAAATCCCATGTTGAAACAACTACTTCCCTGGTTAATGCCACGCAGGATGTTGAATTATACAACAGATATTTGCATGTTATTACCAGGCCTCAGTATCATTCATTTTCATGTCACTAAAGGAGTACTATATAAATAACAGTTATTTAATAAGTTTATATGATTGTATCTATATCGAACCCGGACCTCCAGATTTGTTGGTTAACTCTCCAAGTCTGTAGACTACGAGGCCGAGTTATTCGTTAGTGTCTTACAGTTTATTTTCAACTCGATTTGTCTACTAGCGTCCACTTTTTATATTAATGTGCGCGAAACTATAGTATGCTTATATAAAACCATTTGTATAATGGCCATAAATATAGTAGATAATACTTTTAATATCTGATATAATAAATAATCGATGCAATTTAATATTGTATCATCCTGATAATCCAATTAGATTAATTGAACGGCTTATTAATAATATGTGTAAGACTAGACAGACAAGCGTAGACATACAAGGCTAGACAGACAAGACTAGACAGACAAGAATAGACAGACAAGACTAGAAAGACAAAACTAGACAGACAAGACTAGACTGACAAGACTAGACAGACAAGACTAGACAGACAAGACTACTGGTTGATCATTCTATCGCGTCACAGTTTTTCGTCTTTTTCCTTAGAGGAAATAACAAATTTGACGAATTTGGCCATTTTATCCCAGTTTTCTATACATTGTAGCATGTAACCCTTTACCGTTCTTGCGTTAAACTGAATCTTCATGTTGGCTGCTAGTTCGTCCCTTTCTGCTTCCCATCTCCAGCAGTCAAATATTGTGTGTCTTACTAAGTCCACATCACCACAGTATTCACACAAGTCATCTGCGGCGGCGAGTTGACTTGTGGATTCCGTTTTTGGAATTTTTGGATTCCGTTTGGATTCCGACTATGGATTCCGTTTTTGCGGAGACCACGAGCGCCAGGTCGTCCGCGAAGCCAATGAGTGTGGCACCCTCAGCCAGTTTCAGTCTTAGGACACCATCATACAAGATGTTCCACAAAGTAGGGCCTAAAACTGAACCTTGTGGGACCACGCTACTCAGTTCTCTCTCTACCGAAACTCCATGTGCCTGTAGAAGCAGTGTTCTATTATCGAAGTAGCTTCTTACCATGCGCAGGAGGTAAGGCGCTATTTCTCTTTCCGTTAGTTCCTTCATTATTATTTCCCAACTAGCACTGTTAAAAGCGTTTCTAACGTCAAATGTAATTAGAGCACAAATCTTCCTTGTCCTTTTGAAGCCACTTCTAGCTTCTTCTGCAAGTTTTAGGACCGCTTCTATTGCGCTGATAGTGGATCTTCCCTCTGAATCCAAATTGTCTCCTGGACAATCCGATGCCTGCCTCAAGTCCTCTTTTAAGTCTGTCCACCAGGAGCTCTTGCGCACTTCCATTTCTTGGGAAAGCTCTCGGCACTTAGTTCTGCATTCATTATATCTAGAACAAATTTTGGTTGGTCGAGGGCTGCGATTTTAATAACCTCAGGCGGGATTCAATCTGGGCCTGGAGCTCTACCGTTGTGGATGCGGTCTTTTGCTTTGGTGAGTTCCTCCTCGGTAAATAGTGATATATCATTAACCTCTGGTTGTTCCCAGACAAAAGGTTCATGTTGTGGGAACAGTAAATCTAAAACTCGTTTAAGGTCATTCATTGGCATTTGAGTGTTTGGCGGTAGCACTCTAAGTTTCTTTTTGCATCGCTGGAAGGCATCTCCCCATATGTCCTTGTCTAGGTCCTCGCAGAGTTTTTGACAATGTGATTCTTTCGCTTTGGCTATGGCTTGTCTTAATTCTCTTTTTCTGCTTCTATATAGGTCCGTTAGCGTTTTGAGCTTTTCATCGACGTCTTTTTTTAGTTTTTGTCGCTGACATTTTCTTCTAGCAGCAACGCACGAGGCCCTCAGGCTAGATATTTCGTCTGACCACCAGTATACCAGTTTTCTCCTAGTTGCTCTACCTTTCTTGGGTAACGTTGAGTTACATGCCCTGATCATGACCTGAACAAGTGCATCAGCATTTTTAATTGTTGTACCTGCAATTTCCTGTGCGAGGCTAATTTTTAGTGCTTCTGTGTTAAGGTGTTTTGTACTTCATCCGTTTCTTTTTTCTTGTTGTATGTCTCTCCTAGGTGACTCTGCTTCTATTTTATATGACATGTATCGGTGATCGCTCAGGGATTCATGGTTGAGTACCTTCCAATCTTGGATCCTGTTTCCGATGCGAACAGAAAGTCAGATCTATTATGGAACGCGCATTACCCCTAACTAGTGTGTGTTGTGTCCCTTGGTTCAGCAAAACAACGCCCAGTTCCACTGCCCAATCCATAACGATATCCCCTCTGTTGTCAATTAGTGGACAACCCCAGTAAGGAGACATAGCATCCCCTGCTATGACCTTAGGTTTTTTGTTTTGCTCTCTGATGTCATGGCTTAGTGCCCCGAGTTCTTCCGCCAGCGGGTCTATGTGTTGGTTTGGTGAAAAATAACAACTGTACATGGTGAAGTGTTCCATTTCTACCCATAGAAACCCTGTACCGCTTCCTGATTTTATTGGCATTTTATTCTTGTTCATGACCCTAATGGCGGGGTCTTTTCTCTCGTCTGTGAACCAATCTCCACTGCTAACAATTTTTTTATTTGGTTCGCTTATTACAATTATGTCTGACTTGTTTTTTATTGCCGTAGCAATGAGAAGATCGTGCGCTGCACGGCATCTCATTAAGTTTATTTGCAAAATATTAGTCATTTCGAACTTTTTTTGCCCCTCTCATTCTAAGCGCTTCCGACAGGGCTCTTTTGTATTGAGGACAAGATCCAGAGTTTGCTTGATGCCCCTTCTTCTTGCAAATTGGACAGTACATTTCTTCATGGTAGTCTTTTGCCTGGTGTCCCTCCTTGGTACATCGTAGGCACATCTTCTGCCTATCTGGACCTTTACATTCGTTTGCATGATGGCCCGTTTCCCAGCATTTAAAACATATTTCTTTATTCAATCCTTTCTCTGATTCTGCAGTTTATCCATCCAATCTTTAGCTTTCCTTTGTCTAACAGTTCTTTTGCATGTTTTCTGGGAAGACAGTGGCGATCTGGCTGTCTCCAAACGCTGGTCTGATATTCTTTATTTTTACCCCTTCTGCAGTTCTGAGCATAGATTTTATTGCTTCCTCTATATCTTCTTGTGTAGTAACGGCATCTATGTCCTTGATATTCACCGTGGTATCCACGTTTCTTGTGCGGATTTCTATGTTTGGCAATTTATTTGTAATAGATTCTTTCAGCTTACTCGCGCTGCCCTCTTTCACTTCTAGTAAGAGTTCCCCTCTTCTAGTTTGCCTAATACCCGATAGCTGTATCCCCGATGACTCGGGGTCAACCTCCTTTTTAACCAGCCTAAGGAGTTCGGCGTAAGATTTCTCACTGGATTTCAGAAATACCGCTTCTTTCATGTTCTTCCCTTGCCTTTTCTTCCGATCTTGATCTTGTCTTTGGTTCTCAGTTCGTTTCTGCATGTTGTGTACTTTTATTTCTGGTATTGCTGAGTTTTGGGGTGTGTGCACTCTTATATCTATATCTGTATTCGAGAATGTGAAGTCGATCATTTTAATCAAGGTTCGCCATTCTGGCACCGTGGGTTTGACAAATGCCAACTTCTTTGTACCATGTTTTTTGAAGAGCTGTTTCAGGTGTTGCAAACTATCGAACGTCTGTTTCAGGGTGACGGATTCCTCCACACCTTCCCTATCCGCCTCTTTGACCACAAGTTGGTATATGTACCTCTGTCGATTCTTCGGTTGGGACCCCTATAGTATGTTTAAGGTAGACCGCACTTCCAAGATTTTTTTTCTGCACTCTTTGTTCACTAGGCCTCGTGTATGCGTTGCTGAGTGATTGTGGTGCTCCTTGGTCGGGACTTAAGTCGTCGGCCACACACCATACTAAGTCCCAGTCTAGTGGTGCTAGGAGCGAGTTTCCTGCTCCTTTACTTACTCTTCTGTAGGCTGATGAGGACCAGTCCTTATTGGCAACTTCTTGATATTCCTCGTAAGAACTCCCCCTGTCTATTTCCTCCCATAGTTGATTGAGAATTTTCATTTCTTCTTTCATTTTCTCTTGCATCACAGATCTTGCATCACAGATGTAATTTCTTGTATATTTTTATACAGCTTACCCATTTTGTCTATTAATGCCCACAGATCTTCTGCTGCACTTCGTATATCTGCCTCCGTGTTGGTATTGCCTTTCACCAGCCATCGTAGGTCTTGCGCTTTTGCTGCGACTTTTCTTATTAGAGCTCCCAAATCTTTGTCGCTTTCTGTGGGTTGTTGCTGGCTATTTGCATCCATGCGTTTTCTTTTAGCACTTTGTTCACTTGGTGCAGCGTTTCCCGACGACGGACCCAGTGTTGACGCGACTTTGCTGCCTCCAATAGCTCCTGTGAAGGATGCTGATCGTTTCATTGCTGTACTGGCTTGCTCTCTTCTTGGTGCCGGCTCACCGCCAGGTACATCTTTCTCATTTTTCGGTGGTGGAGTTCTTTTCAGCGATTCCCTTTTAAGGAATGGATTTCCTCCTACAGGTTCATTTCTACTGACTTCTGGGTCTTCCATTGTATAGTCGGGAACAAAAGATCTGGCAATCCGCCAGATTCTTTCTGGTATTAAAGGAGATTCGCCAGGAGAGACACAGATATGGGGAAGAAACCTTCACACGTTGGAATAAAATATAATAATCGCTATGTAGAGCTGATTTTTGTGTAAGTTCCTTAATTTTCGGTGAAAACACAATATCGTCGGGTGCGATTTGAACCCGAGCTGGTAGAATAGAGATCGCCGACGCAGCCCACTACGCTACTAGTCTGCTTAAAAACGCGCCGCTTATTTTAATAAACGGATCAAGAATAATTCTCAATAACAATAAGTTTGTGTATTTGCAATAGAATGCAATAGACAGACAAGACTAGATAGACAAGACTAGACAGACAAGACTAGACAGACAAGACTAGACAGACAAGACTAGACAGACAAGACTAGACAGACAAGACTAGACAGACAAGACTAGACAGACAAGACTAGACAGACAAGACTAGACAGACAAGACTAGACAGACAAGACTAGACAGACAAGACTAGACAGACAAGACTAGACAGACAAGACTAGACAGACAAGACTAGACAGACAAGACTAGACAGACAAGACTAGACAGACAAGACTAGACAGACAAGACTAGACAGACAAGACTAGACAGACAAGACTAGACAGACAAGACTAGACAGACAAGACTAGACAGACAAGACTAGACAGACAAGACTAGACAGACAAGACTAGACAGACAAGACTAGACAGACAAGACTAGACAGACAAGACTAGACAGACAAGACTAGACAGACAAGACTAGACAGACAAGACTAGACAGACAAGACTAGACAGACAAGACTAGACAGACAAGACTAGACAGACAAGACTAGACAGACAAGACTAGACAGACAAGACTATACAGACAAGACTAGACAGACAAGACTAGACAGACAAGACTAGACAGACAAGACTGGACAGACATGACTGGACAGACAAGACTAGACAGACAAGGTTAGACCGATAAGATTAGACAGATGATCCTGAAAATAGTTGGGTAATACAATATAAATTTGAAAACTATGCAATCAGAGTTCAGAGAAAATCTTAAAATTGTTATTAGATTGCGTATATAAACAATATTTTTAGAAAGTCCGTTGACCGACGAACGTATTGTACAAATAATATGTGATTAAAAATAATTCGAGCAGATTATTTCTCGGTCAACAATTGCCGCGTCTGCAAATAAACATATTTTGTCGACTCGAATAGTAAATAAGTTGTTTACAAACTGAGTCGACGTTTCTTAGAAAACTGCATGTGTTTGTTAACAACTCATCGGTGTGTGTTTCCTCCAATTATATTGGCTTTGGGCCTTAAATATATTTGTTTTCAATTGGAAAAATATGTTTGTTCCATAACAATGTTGTTTACTCCTCCAGGGCTATTGATTTCGGCCAAACTAACATGTTTTTCACTAAACTAATTACTTTGCAATTTGTTCATCCGTAAATTATTATTTCATTAAATTTAAAAACTTCAATAACCTAACCAAACAACAAAACGTTGTATAGAATCTACCAGAATTTATCTAATATTGATCTAGAGTTCAACTTCTTCTTCTTTCGAATAGCCCTACTTTGGACCACACTTGTTCAACTGTTGGGCTTTGATCTTTGCCCATGATAATAAAATTAGAATTCATCTAATATAAATCTAGGATTCATTTACTGTTCATCTAGGTTTTATCTTTCATTTAGGATTCATACGGGATTCGAACCCCAAATGAATCCTAGATGAATTCTAATTTAGAATGTTAGGAGGAAGCCTCTTAAATATTTTCCGACCCATATTTCTTGCTATAGATATTTATATTTATATAAATATTAACGTAATGTGTCGTTAATCTTATTAATGGTAATTTAATTATAAACTAAAGCTTAAAAATATTGCAGTCGTCTACTGCAATGACCACATTAATATTACTAAACGATAATTGGCGTGGTAATCTCACATGACGGCACATAATTGCTTATTCTTGATAGATAATCCTTTGTAATTAGTGATGTGATTATGTTGAAGTCTTATCTTAATTACCAAACCTACTTGCTCTGTGGTTTTCAAAACTATTATTATTAATCAAGCGTTTTATTATTAATTGTTTTCCTGTAAGCATTTATTCCTGTCAGCACTGAACAAGTAAATTTAGCAATTAAGACAGTAGTGGCGAACATATGGCACGCGTGCCACAGCTTACACGTAGGAACATTTTATTGGCACGCGAACTATTTCTCACGGAATCAGTTGCCTGGTCCAGGCTCCCTTTTCCGACCCCTCCCATTTCAGTTCTAGGGTCATTACCTCCCCAAACTCTCACCCTTTCATCCACCAGAAGGTTTAACGTGATAACTCCAGCAACGACCGCCACGGCGTCGCCAGAAACAACATGCAGCAACATACACCTTTACTCTCTCATCAGTCTCGCTCTATAACATTCAATCCTGCCGGCACACCATATAGGAGAATGGAGTGCACGACCGCATTCACAACCCTTCTCTTGGAGGCCAACGGCCTACCTATGTTGGGTATCACCGGGCCAAGGGCTCTCACACATGCTGTAGCCTTGCTCACCACCCGGGTGACCTGATCGGACACCCTGAGATTTCGTCGAAGCTCTACCGCAGGGTATCTTACAGATTCCACTGTCCCCATTCGCACGGTCAGTTCACGCATCTTTCTTCTCCCAATTAGCAGGACCGCCCCGGTTTTGTGGGGAAGACCAGAGCAAGCCCTTTTTCCCCATCCACCGATCAATCCCACCAATTGCCTCATTCATTATCGCCTTCAGACTTTCTTCCGTTCTCGCGACAGCGACCACCGCTAAGTCATCAGCGTACCCGACGAGTGTAACCCCGTCCGGCAGCCTCAATCTCAAAACCTCATCATGAAATATGTTCCACAGTATCGGCCCAAGAAGCGAACCCTGTGGAACACCCGCACTAATTTTGAAGATTTTATCATCCTATCATCCTTTAGTTCCAAAGCCTCCATGATTCCGCCCCATAGGACCGAATTGAAAGCATTTTTCACGTGCAGGGTAGTAGCTACGCAGTAGCTACGGGTACGCCATGGACCCGTATTGGGTAACCTTGCTATCTCTATCACACGCATCATTGCGTTCACCGGTCGAGTAAGTACACCAGTGCTGTAACCTGGTCAAGTTCCATTCCACTTGTAGTTCCCTGTTCGCTTGCCGGTTATCGAGGTGGAATAGGCATCTGAGTTTTCCATGGGTTTGGGCGAATCTGGTTTGCGTTATAGTACTCGGACAGTCTGGATAGGGATTCTGTTAGCTTTCTTTCAAACTCCTCGATGTGTTGAGATTGGCACGTAATAGCTACGTCATCGGCGTAGATTAAACTATTTATATATGTGCCGACAGGTTGATCGTTCGATTTGGGACGGAGGATGCCATTCGGGCTGTCCTTCATGTCGCGGAGGGGGCCAACAGGTGACCGTACCGTACCGTACAATGTGGTTCGTTCTCGAGGCCCTAGAGGGGTTGAAAATACCGGAGACGTTGCTGAGGCTCACTGCCGATTACCTGCGCGATAGAACTATCAGGCACCGCGAGGGGGAGGTCTGGCGAGAGCGGGGGTTTTCATGTCGGGGTTCCGCAGGTATCGGTTTAGGACCATTTTTGTGGAATGTTGCCAATGACGGCCTTCTGCGGACGCTGAGACGATTACTGCACACAGGGGTGGGTATTGTGGCGTACGCAGACGACCTGGAACTTGTCTTCACTGACAGGTACTGGGATATGCTGCGTCTCAGGGTCACGCGCGCGGGGGAACTTGTTCGGGAGTGGATGGAGACGCCGGGCCTTCAGCTCGCCGTCTCTAAAACACAGGAGGCCCTGCTCTCCACCAGAAGGTCAGGAGAGGCATTCTGGAGATTTAAATCTTAGCAGAGAAAATACCGACCACCGGGCCTGGAGAGGGTAGGAGGGTAGAGGCTTTGCCCTGTGTGGCCACTAGCAGACTCCTATACTTCCCATATCTTACTCCTGTACTTCCTCACCCAGCTTCTTACCAGATACGGGTCCTTCGGAGCGTATCTCCACAGGATTGGGAAAGCCCCAGACGACAGGTGCACATCCTGTGGAGAGGGCGTCCGTGACGACGCGGACGCCCTCTCTCTCTATCTCTAGGACCCAGGACTAGTAAGAGAAAACTGCTGTGCTCGGTGGCCCACTCCTCAATGCTTTATGCAGCCCTTATAGGGGCCGGGACTATCAGCGTGAAAGCCACCAAAGACGAGCTGTACAGAGAATGCTGGCAATTAGAACTAGTAGCGCTTACAGAACTGTAGGCGTTCTTTGGTAATAGCAGGCATTCCTCCAATAGAGTTACTAGTGCAGGAGAGGCTTAGCATCTACTCAGCTAAAGAAATCAAACCAATTACTGATAAAAGAGAAGCCAAGAGGATTGCATGGACTGAAGTACTACGGGCATGACAGAAGGAATGAGTAGCAAGCGATACGAGACAATGGACAAGGCTGTTAATAAAGGATGTCGAAAAATGGGTAATTCGTAAACATGGAGAACTAAACTACCATCTAACACAAGCACTCAGTGGACACGGATGCTTTCGAGATTACCTACACAAGATAGGCTGTTGATAGCTGCTGCTAATACTGCGGGGAAGAGGACAGACTGATTCACACCATCTACATATGTAGTAGGTGGGACAGAGAGAGGGTCATCCTACCAAAGGACCTAGAACCACTATACCCATTATGTTAGAATCGGAAAACAACTGGAACTTAGTGCAAAAAACAATATCTGAAATAATCAGCGTTCATAAAGGGCAGGATGAGAAGAAAAGGCAGATTGCTGAAAGACTACACCTAAACCTGAAGCTCTACGGTAACTCATAGACAACATTGAAAGCAACCGGTATTTTGATGTTATATGCCAAGTTAACCCGGGGGTGCTTCCTACGTCCCCCCCCCCCCCCAAAAAAAAACCTCATACCATGTTTAGTGTGAGGCTACATAGACCTCACACCCTCTTTGGCGTGGGGTCTATGTTACCCCACGTTAGACAGGGTGTGAGGTCTGCGTTAGCACCTCGATATTGCTGTATGCGGCGCCGACCTGGGCAGAAATGACAGAGGTTGACGCATGCCTAAGACTGATAGCCCCCGCACACTGAGAATCGCATGCGCTTACCGGATTGTATCCGCAGATACAGCACTGGTCATCGCTGGCCTACCGGCAATAGACCTGCTTGTAAAAGGGCGCATGCGACAATATAAAAAGAAGAAGGGGCCGGCCCAGGACGATCCCCAGCGGACGGAGGCCGACAATGATCGAGTACAGACCGAGAGGGCGATCACCCTAACGCAGTGGCATGAAAGAAGTAACACATTAAGTAACGGTCGCTGGACCTACCGCTTGATCCCGTCCATCGAACCGTGGATCTGCAGGATGTACGGTGATGTGAACTATCACCTCACCCAAATACTCACGGGACATGGTGGCTTCCGTGAGTATCTCCACCGAATAGGGGCAGCAGTCACGGTGCGTCATTGATGCACTCGGAGGAACAATGGAATGCTTTCTGCGAGCTAGCCGTAAATATCCTGAAGATACTACGCCTCCAGGAGGAGGCGGATAGGCCCAGGAGAGCAGGGCGAAGAGGAACGCATGAGTTAAAACAACTAACTTGACAAAAGTGAACGTCGGCAGGGCCGAAGCTTCCCCCCGCGAAGTAATCACTAGCGTCGATTCCACGGCGCATCCATGGGAAATCCAACAAAGCGGTTTTTTTAGTGCGGTCGGGCGAGCCCTAGCACTGGGCAAGCAAAAACCAATCCCACACTGAAAGCCTTAGGAGAAATTTGAATATTTCCCGCTGAAGGGTTTTCCCCCTGAGGAAAAAAAAAGGTGTGATCTATGTTACCCCACGCATGGGGGTCGCCAAGGTCAAGGAAGCTGGTCGAGGTGGAGGTGGCGCCAGAACATAGGACCTTTCCCTACTGTTTCTCAATCTACTTTTGCGCTACATCAAATGTGTAAAGTATAAGACGTGTTATATTCAGGCTAATATGGTAACTGATTTTCGCTATCACATTGTAAAAGTTAACCTGGCACTTCAACATTTCAAAATGTGAGAATTGAGAAAATTGGCACGCGAAAAAGGTTCCTGAATTAAGATCAAAAAATTATTATTGATGTGATTATATCTAAACACAAATTAACAACCAAGAACCTAAAGTGCCTTTAGATATTGTTTACATTTTCCGGTAAATGTATACAACTGCCACCCCAGATGTCAAATGAACATTATATCTAAACACAAATTAACAGGTGATTATATCTAAACACAAATAAACAACTAAGAACCTAAAGTGCCTTTTGATATTGTTTACATTTTCCTGGTAAATGTATACAACGGTCACCCCAGATTTCAAATGAACATTTTATCTTAACAGAAATTAAGAGGTTATGATTATATCTAAACACAAATTAACAACTAAGAATCTAAAGTGCCTTTAGATATTGTTTACATTTTCCGGTAAATGTATACAACTCTCACCCCAGATGTCAAGTGAACATTGTGCGCAATAAATAGAATTACATACATCAAGATCGTCTTATCTATCTATCTTCTTTATTCCTTGAGGTACAATTTAATTCTTTATTTATTTCAAATGAGTATTTAAATGAAAATAAATAATGGCACTCCGTCAATACATCAAAACCGGGTTTCGTTAAAAGAAATAATAGCAGAAGAATCATTTCCGACTCTTCAAGTCTTACCTTGATTGTTGAACTTGCTTCTTCTGTGCATACAGGAAACAATGCTTTTCAAAATCGTGATGTTTTTCCTGTAAGAATTTTATTACAAATCGTTTTCCTGTAAGCATTGATTGTTTTTCTGCATCAAATTCTTGACAAATACTAATTAATGTTTTCCTTTTTTTTTCTAGGTTTACAATGGGGGTCTGCAAAAAAACGAAAAAGTACAGTGAATAAACCGAACAAGACGACACACACTCACACACCGACACATTCAACTAATTACGATTTCGTTTCGATGTCTTGCTATTGCTTTTAAACGAGTTTATTTTTTTTTTGTAAGACACACATACACACTGTAATGCGTGCAATTATCTTTCGATTAACACCTACCGAATATTTTATACAATGAGTAGAAATCGAGATATAATTTTCCGCAAACACACTGTACTCTACATAAGCAAACAATCACACACCTCCCGTGAACTACACTAACCTCGCATGGCCTTCCGTCATCAAAATATATATTAAGGTAAATATTTACTAGAGATTCATGAAACGCTTTTCTTTGTGTGATTTTCAGACGAACTTTTATTTTTAAACGCGCAAACGAGATCTGTTTTTCACAAACAACATTTTCAGTTGAAAGTTGAACGCGTATAAACACGGTTTTCTTTGCGCTTTTTAATTCAAGAATAACATTTCTAAATTATGAGAGCTGTAACGGTAAGATAAACTGTTTTATTTTGCGTTGTTTTTCTTGAAATTTGTGAAATCATCCCCTTTCTTGGAAGTTTTTCCGGTATTGATTTAAACTTCTAGAAACAAGGAATCATATTATGCATAGAACCAGACGTGGCGTTTATCGACGGGTTTTAATCTCTCACCGTCTGCAAATTCGCATGTGTCAGATTTGTGCGCTTCATTTATTTTATAAATTCACGTGAATTCAACGAAAATAATTCGCAGGTTCAAACGCAAATAAAAATTCTCATTTAAAAGTTGGCACGGCGAACGATGGCCATTTAATTTCGTACACATTTTCATTGCATTTATCATTTCATTTTTCAATCGAAAGTTGTCGTGTACATTTTTTTGCGTTTAATTTCGGCCTTACATTTTTACAAATTCCGTAATTTTTTCATTGTTTTTTACTTAATATTGTCATCCAACTCAAAAACACAAATTAACAACTAAGAACCTAAAAGAGTCTTTAGATATTGTTTACATTTTCCGGTAAATGTATACAACTGTCACCCCAGGGGTCAAATGAACATTGTGCGCAATAAATACAAGCGCCAGAACTGGTCTTACTCGGTGTATGGACAATGGGGAGCATCACGTTCCTGACATAATTTTCAAAACTATGTAAAACAAAACTTTTTTACCTATATTATAGAAAAAAACATTGTGATTCGTAAAATGAGTTTCATTATTGTTTTTAAAAAAACTAAGTTATGTTGCCGCACCCAGTATAACAAAAATACTTTTTAAGATAACTTGAAGTTTACTGTAACATTTTCTATGCATAATATGATGGACGTTGTTTGGTTGTTTGAATCATGTCTAAATATAACGGTGTATATGCATCGATTGCCATGAGATTGAGTGGATTGCATGCAAATTATATCAAGCTTCCGATATTTAATTGCATTATTGTTCCTGGAACTTGTCTCTTGTTCGTTATAAAAATCATTTATTTAACATACAACGTCTATTTATTTCTGGATAATGCATATTTATATGAAATACGAGTAAATCAATTATATAAGTTTAAAATAAATATTTATGTCTTTGATTTAATAGCATTTGTTGATTTGTTTAAGTAATCCAATTTTCGTTCGGTACTATGTTGATTCAATACGCGTTATACGAAACCCTATGTGCGAGTGAAAAATGTAGGTTAAGAATTTCAATGTTTTCTACGCACGTGCCGTGTGTCATTGATGGCAATATTAGCTTCCGGATGTTTACCGAATTGGATAAATTCCAAATTACACAAAATAATTTAGCCAAAATATATTTACATCAAAAACTTTTTATGAAAAAAAATTTACTCTTTTATGCCGCCAACGATGTTTTAACGTTGTGCATCCCCAGCTTTCGTCCTCCGTCCTGCCGCGCCCCTCCCGAGGGCGCGTTTACAATTACAGGCAAACCAATCCACGGATTTTGATGAAACGTGATATGATTTGATATTCTTACGAGGTCCCACAAATTGCCAAATTTCAAAATTGTAGCTTTGTAAATACGGGTTTTGTGAATTTTTGAAGTTTGTAAATTTGTTGTGCACCTTTTGCAATTACGAACGAACCAATCGACGAATTTTGATGAAACTTGGTATGATTTGATATTCTTGCGAAATTTCACAAATTGCCAAATTTTAAAATTCTAGCTTTGTAAATATGGTTTTCGTGAGTTTTGGAAATTTTTGTGCGCCTTTTGAAATTACGGACCAATCGACGGATTTTAATAAAACGTGGTATCATTTGATATTCTTACGAGATCTCTCAAATTCCCACATTTCAAAATTGTAGCTTTGTAAATACGGCTTTTGTGATTTTTTGAAGTTTGTAAATTTTTTGTGCGCCTTTTGCAATTACGGACAAACGTAGATTGAGAAACTTAAGAAAATTATTTTAGAAAAGATAGTTTAACACATTTAGAAGGCATGCGTGAGAAGTAGTTCGCGTGCCAATAAAATGTTCCTACGTGTCAACTGTGACACGCGTGCCATAGGTTCCCCACCACTGGTATAGATCAATCATTAGAAAAAATATGAAAACAGACCACACAAAACCAGTCAATTTTGACATGGTCAGGATAATCTAGGCAAAAGCAGACAAGCTTAGACAAGCGAATTAAAACAAGATCAGGCAGGGCTAGATAAAACTAAACCTGCAACGATGGTTAGAACGATAGATTAAGCAGAGTTTTGATGTAACACACAATGAATATTTGTTGTTAAGATATATGGTCTTGATCAGATAAATCAAGATTGCATATTACGCGTGGCAGCGCCGCGCGTATAAGGTCTTGCTCAGATAAATCAAAACTACATATTACGCGCGGCTGCGCCGCGCGTATGTGTTCTTGTTCAGATAAATGAAGACTACATACTACCAGCGGCAGCAACGCGCGTATGGGGTCTTGATCAGATAAATCAAGATTACATATTACGCGCGACAACGCCGCGCGTATGTGATCTTGTTCACATAAATCAAGACTACAAACTACACTCGGCAGCGCCGCGCGTATGTGGTCTTGATCAGATAAATCAAGACTACATACTACGCGCGACAGCGCCGCGCGTATGTGGTATTGATCAGATAAATCAAGACTATATACTACACGCGGCAGCGCCGCGCGAATGTGATCTTGTTCAGATAAATCAAGACTACATACTACCAGCGGCAGCGCCGCGCGTATGTGGTCTTGATCAGATAAATCAAGACTACATACTACGCGCGACAGCGCCGCGCGTATGTGATCTTGTTCACATAAATCAAGACTACAAACTACACTCGGCAGCGCCGCGCGTATGTGGTCTTGATCAGATAAATCAAGACTACATACTACGCACGACAGCGCCGCGCGTATGTGGTATTGATCAGATAAATCAAGACTACATACTACGCGCGGCAGCGCCGCGCGTATGGGGTCTTGATCAGATAAATCAAGATTACATACTACGCGCGACAGCGCCGCGCGTATGTGGTATTGATCAGATAAATCAAGACTACATACTACGCTCGGCAGCTCCGCGCGTATGTGTTCTTGTTCAGATATATCAAGACTACATACTACCAGCGGCAGCGCCGCGCGTATGTGGTCCTGATCAGAAAAATCAAGACTACATATTACGCGCGGCGCTGTCGCGCGTATGTGATCTTGTTCACATAAATCAAGACTACATACTACGCTCGGCTGCGCCGCGCGTATGTGGTCTTGATCAGATAAATCAAGACTACATACTACGCGC
Organism: Phosphuga atrata; assembly: GCA_944588485.1. Classification (NCBI taxonomy): domain Eukaryota; kingdom Metazoa; phylum Arthropoda; class Insecta; order Coleoptera; family Silphidae; genus Phosphuga; species Phosphuga atrata. The sequence continues at coordinate 72,308,492 of OX155898.1, read as the reverse complement.
AACAGCGCCGCGCGTATGTGGTATTGATCAGATAAATCAAGACTACATACTACGCTCGGCAGCGCCGCGCGTATTTGGTCTTGATCAGATAAATCAAGACTACATACTACGCGCGACAGCGCCACGCGTATGTGGTATTGATCAGATAAATCAAGACTACATACTACACGCGCCAGCGCCGCGCGTATGGGGTCTTGATCAGATAAATCAAGATTACATATTACGCGCGGCAGCGCCGCGCGTATAAGGTCTTGATCAGATAAATCAAAACAACATATTACGCGCGGCTGCGCCGCGCGTATGTGTTCTTGTTCAGATAAATCAAGACTACATACTACCAGCGGCAGCGCCGCGCGTATGTGGTCCTGATCAGAAAAATCAAGACTACATATTACGCGCGACAGCGCCGCGCGTATGTGATCTTGTTCACATAAATCAAGACTACATACTACGCTCGGCAGCGCCGCGCGTATGTGGTCTTGATCAGATAAATCAAGACTACATACTACGCGCGACAGCGCCGCGCGTATGTGGTATTGATCAGATTAATGAAGACTACATACTACGAGCGGCAGCGCCGCGCGTATAAGGTCTTGATCAGATAAATCAAAACTACATATTACGCGCGGCTGCTCCGCGCGTAAGTGTTCTTGTTAAGATAAATCAAGACTACATAGTACGAGCGGCAGCGCCGCGCGTATAAGGTCTTGATCAGATAAATCAAAACAATAACAACAAAAACAATAAATAACAAAAACAATACAAAAACAAAACAAAAACAATAAATCAAGACTACATACTACGCGCGACAGCCCCGCGCGTATGTGGTATTGATCAGATAAATCAAGACTACATACTACGCTCGGCAGCGCCGCGCGTATTTGGTCTTGATCAGATAAATCAAGACTACATACTACGCGCGACAGCGCCACGCGTATGTGGTATTGATCAGATAAATCAAGACTACATACTACGCGCGCCAGCGCCGCGCGTATGGGGTCTTGATCAGATAAATCAAGATTACATATTACGCGCGGCAGCGCCGCGCGTATAAGGTCTTGATCAGATAAATCAAAACAACATATTACGCGCGGCTGCGCCGCGCGTATGTGTTCTTGTTCAGATAAATCAAGACTACATACTACCAGCGGCAGCGCCGCGCGTATGTGGTCCTGATCAGAAAAATCAAGACTACATATTACGCGCGACAGCGCCGCGCGTATGTGATCTTGTTCACATAAATCAAGACTACATACTACGCTCGGCAGCGCCGCGCGTATGTGGTCTTGATCAGATAAATCAAGACTACATACTACGCGCGACAGCGCCGCGCGTATGTGGTATTGATCAGATAAATCAAGACTACATACTACGCTCGGCAGCGCCGCGCGTATTTGGTCTTGATCAGATAAATCAAGACTACATTCTACGCGCGACAGCGCCACGCGTATGTGGTATTGATCAGATAAATCAAGACTACATACTACGCGCGCCAGCGCCGCGCGTATGGGGTCTTGATCAGATAAATCAAGATTACATATTACGCGCGGCAGCGCCGCGCGTATAAGGTCTTGATCAGATAAATCAAAACAACATATTACGCGCGGCTGCGCCGCGCGTATGTGTTCTTGTTCAGATAAATCAAGACTACATACTACCAGCGGCAGCGCCGCGCGTATGTGGTCCTGATCAGAAAAATCAAGACTACATATTACGCGCGACAGCGCCGCGCGTATGTGATCTTGTTCACATAAATCAAGACTACATACTACGCTCGGCAGCGCCGCGCGTATGTGGTGTTGATCAGATAAATCAAGACTACATACTACGCGCGACAACCTCGCGCGTATGTGGTCTTGATCAGATAAATCAAGACTATATACTACACGCGGCAGCGCCGCGCGAATGTGATCTTGTTCAGATAAATCAAGACTACATACTACCAGCGGCAGCGCCGCGAGTATGTGGTCTTGATCAGATAAATCAAGACTACATACTACGCGCGTATGTGATCTTGTTCACATAAATCAAGACTACAAACTACGCTCGGCAGCGCCGCGCGTATGTGGTCTTGATCAGATAAATCAAGACTACATACTACGCGCGGCAGCGCCGCGCGTATGGGGTCTTGATCAGATAAATCAAGATTACATATTACGCGCGGCAGCGCCGCGCGTATAAGGTCTTGATCAGATAAATTAAAACAATAACTACAAAAACAATAAATAACAAAAACAATATAAAAACAAAACAAAAACAATAAATCAAGACTACATACTACGCGCGACAGCCCCGCGCGTATGTGGTCTTGATCAGATAAATCAAGACTATATACTACACGCGGCAGCGCCGCGCGAATGTGATCTTGTTCAGATAAATCAAGACTACATACTACCAGCGGCAGCGCCGCGCGTATGTGGTCCTGATCAGATAAATCAAGACTACATACTACGCGCGACAGCGCCGTGCGTATGTGATCTTGTTCATATAAATCAAGACTACAAACTACGCTCGGCAGCGCCGCGCGTATGTGGTCTTGATCAGATAAATCAAGACTATATACTACACGCGGCAGCGCCGCGTGAATGTGATCTTGTTCAGATAAATCAAGAAAACATACACCCGCGGCAGCGCCGCGTGTATGTGGTCTTGATCAGATAAATCAAGACTACATACTACGCGCGACAGCGCCGCGCGTATGTGGTATTGATCAGATTAATGAAGACTACATACTACGAGCGGCAGCGCCGCGCGTATAAGGTCTTGATCAGATAAATCAAAACTACATATTACGCGCGGCTGCTCCGCGCGTAAGTGTTCTTGTTAAGATAAATCAAGACTACATAGTACGAGCGGCAGCGCCGCGCGTATAAGGTCTTGATCAGATAAATCAAAACAATAACTACAAAAACAATAAATAACAAAAACAATACAAAAACAAAACAAAAACAATAAATCAAGACTACATACTACGCGCGACAGCCCCGCGCGTATGTGGTCTTGATCAGATAAATCAAGACTATATACTACGCGCGGCAGCGCCGCGCGTAGTGATCTTGTTCAAATAAATCAGGACTACATACAACTCGCGGCAGCGCCGCGCGTATGTGATCTTGTTCAGATAAATCAAGACTACAAAGACTACATACTACGCTCGGCAGCGCCGCGCGTATGTGACCTTGATCAGATAAATCCAGACTACATTCTACGCGCGGCAGCACCGCGCGTATGTGGTCTTGATCAGATAAATCAAGATTACAAACTACGCGCGGCAGCGCCGCGCGTATGTGATCTTGTTCAGATAAATCAAAACTACATATTACGCGCGGCAGCGCCCCGCGTGTAAGGTCTTGATCAGATAAATCAAGACTACATACTACGCGCGGCAGCACCGCGCGTATGTGGTCTTGATCAGATAAATCAAGACTACATAGTACGAGCGGCAGCGCCGCGCGTATAAGGTCTTGTTCAGATAAATCAAAACTACATATTACGCGCGGCAGCGCCCCGCGTGTAAGGTCTTGATCAGATAGATCAAGACTACATACTACGCGCGGCTGCGCCGCGCGTATGTGAGTTTGTTCAGATAAATCAAGACTTCATACTACACGCGGCAGCGCCGCGCGTATGTGATCTTGTTCAGATAAATCAAAACTACATATTACGCGCGGCAGCGCCGCGCGTGTAAGGTCTTGATCAGATAAATCAAGACGACATACTACTCGCGGCAGCGCCGCGCGTATGTGATCTTGTTCAGATAAATCAAGACTACATACTACGCTCAGCAGCGCCGCGCGTATATAAGGTCTTGAACAGATAAATCAAGACTACATACTACGCTAGGCTGCGCCGCGCGTATGTGTTCTTGTTCAGATAAATCAAAACTACATATTACGCGCGGCTGCGCCGCGCGTAGTGATCTTGTGGGGATAAATCAAGACTACATACTACGCGCGGCGCGCGCGTATAAGGTCTTGATCAGATAAATCAAGACTAGGGTCAAGATAAATTCAGGGCCGCGGGTCATATCGCCCGGAATGGCGGTGAAATAGTTAACCCCTTCACATACAATGACGTCTCTAAGATGTCATGTATATGTGATAAGATCACATTTATATGGACACGTCAACACCCATTTTATTCGTATGTCAAGTTGTTAAGTAAAGTCTATATTCTGTTTACGTTCTCGATATTGTTCTACAATCAATCCGAAAAATGATTACTATAGAATATAATTCGAGAAAAAAGCGGAAGTAAACTCGTTGGTTTAATCTTCGACTACTCATTTATTTGTAGTTTATGCGTTAAGTTGTAATTTAATATACTTGCTACTTTAATTTGTTACGTTTGTAAGAATTTTCTAATAATTTTATTTATGTATTTTAGAATAGTATGAAGTATCCACAACTGGTTTCCATGCCCTCGGCAGTGTCTGATTGGCTTGAAGAACAGTTGGAAGCTCGTGGAATTGACGCGGTCGTTTACACTCGTTATGTGTTGAGTCTGTTGTACCGGGACCCCGTAGATATCATATGCCCCGACCAGGATCTGCATTTTACAAATCCCAACAAGGTGCGTTGATTTTTAAAAGACCGATGAGGTTTGTCTCCTTTTGTGGCTCTAAATCTTGCACGGTTAAAATTTCCGGTTTCGGTAACAAAATTAACTTTTACTGGGGAGCCGCCTTTGGACACTTGTTCAATTTAGTAGTTGACGATTGTTTTTGATGTAATTGCATGTAGGATGTAAGACGGTCTGGAGGAGGTAGGAAGAGATTTTGTCGATCTACTGATTATTGGGGACATGCACACGCTGATGCGGACCAACTGAAACGCTCGGCAGCTGTTGAATGTCTTAAGTCTGCCTCTGACCAGGTATTTACTAACTTAATACTCCTAGAGTGCATACAAATCATTCATTTCATCTAAACAGAATATTACATTTTCATCTTCCTTCCTTCTATCGCACTATCAAACAACTGTTTCCAAATCTGCACTGCCAATATTTAGTTTGCATGAAATTGTATGAATTTGTTAAATAAATATATTTTGTAATCTTTTGCTTCACGATGCGTCAGCAAACGATTAGTCAAGGTATATTTGTCAACATTCTTAATAGTCTAAAGTGACATAATCAAAATATTATTGTTTCCTAATACAGATATTGGAAATAACAATTTTAGAAAATTCGAAATAGTCAATAAATAGGAAAGTAAATAATTATTTTTATGATTTATGTGATTATTTTACAACCCAGAACTTTCTGGAATACACGTAGAATTAGTGTTATATTCACCTTTTACCATTATATGTGAAGAATTAATGAGTTATTTTTATATCTTATAGGCTGTTGTTGAGTTTGCAATGAGAGGTATTTTTATAAACGTAACATTACAATTAAGTTTTTATTACTCATGCGGGATAAGTACAATCTTTGCGCCCGTTTCTTAGTGTGACAAATGCCTGTTTTTGGCTGTATTACCACATAAATTAACGCACGCAAATATTCAATAAAAATCGCGAGTTATTTAATATCTTATAGGCTGTTGTTGAGTTTGTAATGAGAGGTATTTTCTGCAACAAGACATTTATTAAGGAAAAATAAGGTCTGATTTAAAGTCGCCTTGAATTTCATTGCAAATAAACGTAACATTACAATTAAATTTTTATTACTCATGCGGGATAAGTACTATCTTGGCGCACGTTTTTTAGTGCGACAAATGGCAGTTTTTGGCTGTATAACCACATAACTTGGGTAACGCACGGAAATATTCAATAAATATCGCGAGTTATTTAATATCTCATAAGCTGTTGTTGAGTTTGCATTGAGAGGTATTTCCTGTAACAAGACATTTATTAAAAAAAAACCGGCCAAGTGCGAGTTGTGACTCGCGCACCGAGGGTTCCGTACAAACTTGTATAGTATAGTATTATTATGTAGATTATTAACATATTATGTAGATTATAAAGAAAAATTAGACGAAATATAATATATACAGGATGTTACGGGACTTGAGTATGTCGCATGTCGGTTATAAAAAAGCAAAATTTAGACATAATATATACCCTGTATATATTATGTATATAAAGCGTACGTGATGAAATGCATAACGAATATAAACAAAGAAAATTCAGAATAAACATAGAATAGGACCTAACTGTATGCAACCCATATGCTTCTGGAGCCTGACAATACCACTACGACAACATTAGTGAATTTTCATAAGTTTCAAATAGTAAATTCGCATTTTTCTTGAAATTAAACTACATATTTACGGTTTTCAGATTTTTCCCTTGACATGTGCTGTAAGACACCGCTTCTTGCCATATTTCATGATTCTAGGTCAACGGGAAGTACCCTATAGGTTTTGATTCCCTCGTGAAATCGCAAAATATGCGACATAAACGGTCATATCTTTTGATCGCGTTGACTTGCAAGTTTGATTTTTTCACAGCTGAAAGAGACCGCAGACTCGAGTATTTGATACAAATTTCAACTTGTTACCTCTATGCGTTCCTGAGAAAAAGGTCTTGACAGACAGACAGACGGACAGACAGACAGACAGACAGACAGACAGACAGACAGACAGACAGACGGACAACAAAGTGATCCTATAAGGGTTCCGTTTTCGGTACGGAACCCTAAAAATAAGGTCTGATTTAAAGTCGCCTTGAATTTCATTGCTAATAAACGTGACATTACAATTAAGTTTTTATTACTCATGCGGGATAAGTACTATCTTGGCGCACGTTTTTTAGTGCGACAAATGGCAGTTTTTGGCTGTAATACCACATAACTTGGGTAACGCACGAAAATATTCAAGAAAAATCGCGAGTTATTTAAAATCTTATAGCCTGTTGTTGAGTTTGCATTGAGAGGTATTTCCCGCAGCAAGACATTTATTAAGGAAATATAAGGTTTGATTTAAAGTCGCCTTGAATTTAATTGCTAATAAACGTAACATTACAATTAAATTTTTATTAATAATGTGATAAGTACGTGATAAGTACTATCTTGGCGCACGTTTTTTAGTGCGACAAATGGCTGTTTTTGGCTGTATTATCACATAACTTGGGTAGCACACGCAAATATTCAATACAAATCACCAAGTTAGATTAAAAAATAATTGAATAAATAAAATAAACACAAACAAAACCTCAACGTTAAAAAAGTGACGTGTAGTGACAGAAATTTTGTTTCATTACAAAATAAAAATTAAAGAAAACGTTTTAAAATGACCGGAGACTGAGGAGAGTTATTATCACAAATCCACACCATCGGAGACAATTGGAAAAGCAAATTCTTTATTTTTGATTTTGGATGGCCCCTGGACCCCCAAACATAAGATACGTCCCATCGCATGAGCATTAAAAAATATTATCTGCAACTCGCTCGCTATTGTCAATTGCCCTCTCGAGCGAATGAGCGCACTCATTTCATTCGTGCACCCAATTTCGCTCTAGTGAACAATTGACAACTTACCGCCCTAGTGGCACAATATACTACTACATGTTTTGTAATAAGTAGCTTTGGAACATTTATGGTGGTGTACACCAGGTCACTTTTTTTTCATTATATCATAGTTCATAATGTGTTATTGATGATGTTTTTGTTAAGAGCTTATGGAATGTTTCTTCTTTATATTTGCAATTAAATAATATTCGCCTAGCATGACATTTATATATTAGAAAACGGTAATTTTTTTTTAGAACATCTTTCTATATTTTTAATGATATTGCAATTTAAAGGAAGATATAAATTTTGAACCATCAGAAGAATATCCATAATGATATAAGTGACTAGTTTAGGTTCTGGTATTGTGGTTAAGTTAGATTAAGTTCTGATATTGATGGTTATGAGAGAGTGGTATGATACCACATCCCAAGAGTTATTCCGAGCTACCGCTTCAAAAAGATGAATATAGCGATAATTATTGCAAACCTCCTGTAACGAGATGCCATATAAAGAAGAGGATTGATGGTTAGGTTAGGTAAAGTTAGAAGAAGAAGATAAAGAAAGAAAAGAAGAAGAAGATTAAGTTAGAAGAAGAAGATTTTCAAGATTTTGGATTTTCAAGAAGTTGTTGAAGCCGACCCCTAGGGGCGCCCCTACTGTATCCTGTGACGCAGTTTGTCCCCTGTAACAAAAGACCCCGTTGAACTGGATCGCATAATCGATGATCTGTTAGCGACTCACGAGGCACAAACCTGGGAAGCTGCGGGCGAGGGCGAGGAGGATCCCCCAGACTTCACAGAAGAAGAGCGCGGACAGCGGCGAAGAGGTTGCCTTCCGGCAAGGCGCCAAGCCTAGATGGTATTCCAAATGAGGCGGTCGCGGCTCCGGAAGTCCTCCTCTCAGCGCACAACGCCAGCCTGCATGGGGAAGCTTCCATCCGCGGTGGAAGAGGCAACTTCTTCTTCTTCTTCTTTATTCAGCCTGTCTCGTCCACTGCTGGACATAGGCCTCTCTTACCATCTTCCATCTACTTCTATCTTGTGCTCCTTGCATCCAGTTGGTGGCGATGCGTTTCACATCGTCTGTCCATCGGGTGGGTGGGCGTCCTCTACTTCTGTATGCCTCCTGTCTAGGTCGCCATTCCAGGATCTTTTTGGTCCATCTGTTGTTTGGCATCCTTGCGACATGCCCGGACCAGTTCCATTTTAGTTTGGTTATTACTTCAATTGCATCGCTAACCTCAGATCGCTGTCTTAGTACTTCATTCCGCACTTTATCTCGCAATGTAATTCCGAGCATGGAACGTTCCATGGCTCGTTGCGCCACTCTGATCTTTTGGACGGACTTTTGTGTGAGTGTTAGAGTCTCCGCTCCGTAGGTTAAGACTGGTAGGATGCACTGGTCAAACACCTTACGTTTTAGGAAGAGGCAACGTCTGGTCCTAATCCCTAAGAGCACAGCGGCCGGTCGGTGCATGCTAGACACGACGGGCAAGCTCCTTGAGCGCCTGGTACTGGCGAGGCTCTATGAGGCCATCGAGCATAGACAGTTCGGCGTCCGCAAGGGCCGATCGATCATGGATGCGATAGAAACCATTTTGAACATCGCGCGTATGGCAAACGCGAGGAAGGGCGCTTAGCGACGCCCTGCGCGATGACTACATTGGATGTCCGGAACGCCTTCAATTCGGCGAGGTGGTCGGCTATATTCGGGGCGCTACAGCGCCGAGAGGAGGCATTCCCTCTCGGCGCTGTAGCGCGTTATCTAGGAACTACCTAACGGACCAACTACCAACTACAGGACCACACCACATAACCGCTGTCGTTCCGCAGGGCTCGGTACTGGGACCCACATTATGTACGATGACCTCCTACGCGTCAACTTGCCAGAGGATGCAATCTTGTTGGGATTCGCGGTCGACGTCGCCGTTATAGCAACGTCGCGGACCCCGGAACTGTTGGAGATCGTCCTGGGAGAGGCGGCGAGGACTGAATTACACTGGCTCGTGAGTGTAGGGCTGGAACTTGCCGCCAACAAGAGCGAGACGGTGCTGCTCAGCAAAAGACGCACCATCCCTGCACGAAGGATAAGGATCCATGGCGGGGAAGTGCAGGTGAAAAACAACCGAGTCTTTCAACCCAGAAGAAGGTTTTCGTTTTGTTGTAGTTCATCTTTAACCTATCGTCTCTGATGTCTGGTTGGGTTCTTTAAGCATTTCAGTGTGTTGGTCTTGGTCTTCTGATACCAGTATGATGCCGTCTGCAAAACGTAGGTGGGCAACGTTATAGCAACGGCGCGGACGCCGGAACTGTTGGAGATCGTCCTGGGGGGAGGCGGCGAGGACTGCATTACACTGGCTCGTGAGTGTGGGGCTGGAAATTGCCGTATACAAGAGCGAGACGGCGCTGCTCAGCAAAAGACGCACCATCCCTGCATGAAGGATAACGATCCATGGCGGGAAGTGCAGGTGAAAAACAGTCTTTCAACCCAGAAGAAGGTTTCCGTTTTGTTGTAGTTCAACTTTAACCTATCGTCTCCGATGCCTGGTTGGTTCTTTAGGCATTTCAGTGAGTTGGTGCAAAACGTAGGTGATCGGGTCACTTTTGTTGGTTTAATTGGTTTTTGGCCTCAATCCAAAGCAAGGCGACAGGTGCCCCGACCTGGGTCGAGACCGCGCTAAATTAGCAAACAAATCACGAATGAATTTCATCTTTGCGTCGACTATAACCCCGAGGCTATGGATCGTTATCTTTGGTGCAAGGATGGTGCGTCTTCTGCTGAGCAGCGCCATTTCGCTCTAGTTGACGGCAACTTCAAGCCCTACACTCGCGAGCCAGTGTAGCCGGATATCTCATATCGTTACAGCAACAGCGCAGACACCGAAATTGTTGGAGATCGTCCTGGGGGAGGCGGTGAGGACTGCATTACACTGACTGGCGAGTGTAGGGCTTAAAGTTGCCGTCAACAAGAGCGAAATAGTGCTGCTCAGTCGAAGACGCACCATCCCTTCACCAAGGATAACGATCCATAGCCTCGGGGTTATAGTCGACGCAAAGATGAAGTTCAGACGTGATTTTTTTGCTAATTTAGCGCGGTCTCGACCCAGATCGGGGCACCTGTCGCCCTCCTTTGAATAGATGAAAAAAACTAATTGGACTAACATTGCTGCTCAGCAGAAGACGCACCATCCCTGCACCAAGGATAACGATCCATCGGGGCCTCGGGGTTATAGTCGACGCAAAGATGAAGTTCATTCGTGATTTGTTTGCTTATTTAGTGCGATCTCGACCCAGGTCGGGGCACCTATCGCCTTCCTTTGGATAGAGGCCAAAAACCAATTAGACCAACATTGCTGCTCAGCAGAAGACGCACCATCCCTGCACCAAGGATAACGATCCATCGGGGCCTCGGGGTTATAGTCGACGCAAAGATGAAGTTCATTCATGATTTGTTTGCTAATTTAGCGCGGTCTCGACCCAGGTCGGGGCACCTGTCGCCCTCCTTTGAATAGAGGCCAAAAACCAATTGGACCAACATTGCTGCTCAGCAGAATAACCACCATCCCTGCACCAAGGATAACGATCCATAGCTTCGGGGTTATAGTCGACGCAAAGATCAAGTTCATTCGTGATTTGTTTGCTAATTTAGCGCAGTCTCGACCCAGGTCGGGGCACCTGTCGCCCTGCTTTGGATAGAGGCCGAAAACCAATTAGACCAACAAAAGTGGCCCGAACACCTTTTTTAGGTCAAAACAGAAGTCGGTTCTTACCATGCGGTAGTCACTGCCTGTGTTCATTTTGTTTAGCACTGTCACATCTATGCATATAAATCTGATGTTTGATATGATGAAGTCTATCTCGTTTTTAGTGGTGCCATCCGGGCTTTTCCATTTTCGTTGTGGTGGTTTTTGGAAGAATCTATTTAGCTTTTCTTTAAGTAGAAAGTTTAGCAGCGTTTCGCCCCGTGCGTTTCGGTTACCTGGTCCAAAATTTGCCCGGAATCCTATTCTCTCTCTTAATGGTGCTACAGTCCTAGTAGGAACTGGATCTCCACAGCCTAGGGTCTCCTTCTATTAGTTTCGTGCGTTTCGGTTGCCTGGCCCAAAATTTGCCCGGTCACCTATTCTCTCTCTTAATGGTGCTACAGCCCTAGTAGGACCTGGACCTCCACAGCCTAGGGTCTCCTATTAGTTTCGTGCGTTTCGGTTGCCTGGTCCAAAATTCCCGATGTTTGTCTGGTCTCCCTCTATTCTCTCTCTCTTAATGGTGCTACAGTGCTAGTAGGATCTGGACCTACTCCCACAGCTTAGGGTCTCCTTCTATTAGTTTCATGCGTTTCGGTTGCCTGGTCCAAAATTCACGTTGTTTGCCTGTTCTCCTTTTATTCTCTCTTTCTTAATGGAGCTGCAGTCCTAGTAGGATTTGGACCTCCTCCCACAGGCTAGGGTCTTCTTCTATTAGTTTCGTGCGTTTCGTTTGCCTGGTCCAAAATTCTCGATGTTTGCCTGATCTCCTACTATTCTCTCTCTCTTAAAGGTGCTACAGCTCTAGTATGACCTGGACTTCCTCCCACAGCCTAGGGTCTCCTATCAGTTGTTCTATTTTGGCATTGAAGCCGCCGGTTATGATGGTGTATTTGGCTTTTTCCAATTTTCTGGCTTTTGAAATATCCTCGTATACCTCTTCAGCTTCTTCGTCCTCCGATGTACTAGTTGGTGCATATGTATGTGTTATTTGTAAACGTTTGTTTCGTTTCAATGTGATGTAGATCACGCGATCTGATATTGCTTGTATCCCTAATACCTTTTACTAATCTAATTTGAATCATCTTAAAGTAGGCTATCAGGCAGGAGACTTACATTTTCTTGAAAATAGATCGCAATATTCAAGAATTGTATCTAATAACAAAATCTGCCAATCCAGAAGGCTCCAGAAATGGCGCGCTGAGGCCCAGGACCCAATTACCCAACAAAAAGAGGAGCTGGCACCGGGACATTTCCTCCCATACCCAATCTGGGGAGTCTCCCACAGGAGTCTCAAGGTGCAGAGAAAACCTGCAAAATGGGGAATGCTATCAGAGGACGAAAACCCTCAATGTTCCTGAGGAGAAATCCAAAATCCTCCACACCTGCTGACCTGCACCGACATGGGACAGGGCTGCACAGGGAACGACCTAATTTTAGCAAATGTCAAGGCCATCAGAGCCTCAAACTTTTGGATCATTTAGCATTTAGAACAGAAAGACATAGTGTGATCCGGACACGAATAGTAGTAGTATCTGCCAATCAGAACCTTTGAAGATAAATACTGGTGTTCCGCAAGGGAGTGTTCTTGGGCTTACTGTATTTTTATTTTATCATATAGTTACCTACATCGAAGAAAGGCAATGTGTATTTTATGCTGATGACTCAACCTTTATAGTATCAGAAAAATCTTCTATACAAAATGAAAGAGAAGGAAATTTAATTTTACAAAAAGTTGTGGACTGGTTCTCCGCTAACAATCTTTTCCTAAACAGTGAAAAAACTGAATACATAATCTTTAAAATCCAACGAAGTAAATACGTGGAGAATGTTGATTTAAATGTGGTTAGATGTATATTAAGTCTACAAAATTTCTTAGTTATTGAGGAATATAGGTACAGATTCTTCAATTCCTTCCCGCCAATCAATTCATTCAAATCGCAAGTCATCTCAGCAACTGGCAATTCCTCCATATAACTCTTCTGGAAACTACTTAAATTCGAAAAGAAGTTGTTCCCCATCTTGCGTTATATCTTCCCTTAACAGATTCTGTTCTTGACTAGGAGGTGGTCTACCGCAACCAATTAAACCCAAACACGCCATGCAAACGCCATCCTCAACGATTGCTTATTTTAACGTTTCCAGGTCGTGTCCATTCCTTGCTCCATATAGAATTATTATTGCATTTATCGCATTTTGATTCTAATTTACCAAAGATCTCCGCCATCATACAGTCCTGTCGCGTGTTGTGTAATGGGCAACAAGCCATTTCTTCGTTTAAATACTCCGAAAAGCTGCCACATTTGCATTCATCCTCCAATAAATCTTGATCCCAGGGAAATAGAAATCGGATTCTTCATAAGACCCCTTGTAACACATTCCCATATCGTTTAGATCATTTAGCTTTATCGTTTTGATTAAGATTAAACTTCAAGGTTAAAGCATCGTTGACCTTTTTATACTCCAAATATTTCTTGGAAGTTCCAAATTCGGCCTTCAAATACATAGTTCCGGTTTCGCTGCGTTTAAAATTAACTTTATCTAAAGAATTCGGTGTAACAAAAATAGTGCCGTCTGCATACTGGCCATTGCTTTTGTTCTCGAGTTTCTCGTTGATTGGCTTGAAGTGGCTGTTGACAGAGTTTAACAAATCATCCTTTTCGCGTTCCGTTTCGAATTCTTCCGCTTGTCGCCCTCCTGGGGGCTGCTGCTCTTCAGACTGAAGCCCCTAATCTTTTCTTAGTTATTGAGGAATTTTTAACTTGGAATACCGAAAATATTTTAAAAATGTTGTATCAAAAGAAAAAAACCAACTCATAACAGGTCTATTATGCGTGCGCTTATGGCTCACCGAGTGCTGTTATGAGTTAATTTTTTCAAGGTTGGCACTGAAATTCAGAGCTGTCACTGTCAAATTTTCGGCGAGATCGTTTTGAGGTTATGTGATGTGTGGAAATCGCGAATACACAAATTTAATTAATTAATGGTAATAACAGCACTCGGCGAGCCATAACGCACGCATATGAGTGCTGCTATAGTCCATTACAGACGCAAAATAGAAAATAGTATATCAAAGGACAAGTTCAGTAAGCGCGATTTTTCAGCACGCGTCCAAGTTTAGAAAACTCCTCGCTGCGCGGTTATGGCTCGCCGAGTGCTGTTATTACCATTAATTAATTAAATTTGTGTACTCGCGATTTTCACACATCACATAACCTCAAAACTATCTCGCCGAAGAGCCCTGGCCTCCACCAAACGTTGTCTCCAGCGTTCCCTTTCCTCTGCCGCCGCCCGCCAGTTCCGCACCCCCAGCATCTCTCTCGCATCCCTTTTCACACTTTCCTCCCATCTCGCCCTTGGCCTGCCCGCTTTCCTTCTACCTTCCGGCACTCTGAGAATTTGTCTCGGCACTGCTGTTGGAGCCATCCGGCACACATGTCCCGCCCATCTTAGCCTGCTTAGTTTTATGTGGGATACCACATCTGGGCTTTAAATTTGACACTTACAGCTCTGAATTTCAGTGTCAACCTTGAAAAAATTAATTCATAACAGCACTCGGTGCGCCATAACCGCACTCATAAGAGTGCTATGAGTCTATTACAGACGCAAAATAGAAAAAAAATATTGAATTGTATATTGTCACAAGAACTAAACTGTATATTGTAAAACATAAGTAAATTCCAATAATAAATAGTATTTTGATTGTGCATATTTTATACATATTTCGCCCAATTTTTTTGGATATTTGCATGCATATTTTGACATTTTCAACCTTCAAATTAATATTAAGTGACAAACATCACAAGTTTGCTCTAGAAAATCTAGAATAGTATATTATATATTAAAGGACGAGTTCAGTAAGCGCGATTTTTCAGCACGCGTCCAAGTTTAGAAAACGTCGAGCGCAGCTAGGAGTTTTCTAAGCTTGGACGCGTGCTGAAAATAGCGCTTACTAAACTCGTCCTTTAATATACAATTTTCTATTTTGCGTCTGTAATGGACTCATAACAGCGTGCGGTTATGGTTCGCCGAGTGCTGTTATGACCATTAATTAATTAAATTCGTGTATTCGCGATTTCCACACATCACATAACCTCAAAACTATCTCGCCGAAAATTTGACAGTGACAGCTCTGAATTTCAGTGCCAACCTTTAAAATTAACTCATAACAGCACTCGGTGAGGCATATCCGCACGCATAAGAGTGCTGTTATGAGTCTATTACAGAAGCAAAATAGAAAAAAATATTGAATTCTATATTGTCACAAGAACTACAACTGTATATTGTAAAAAATAAGTAAATTCCAATAATAAATAGTATTTTGATTGTGCATATTTTATGCATTTTTCGCCCATTTTTTGTGCATATTTGCATGCATATTTTGGAATGTTGATAGGGCATATAATAGTTGATAGGGCATAGGTCGAAATATATTTTTACGGGGATTACGAATCATTTGAAATTCTCGTGATTTGTTTTTAAGTAAGTACACGATAGATTTTGTAATGTTAGATAAATTATTATCTTAATAATACATATTTCGAAAATTTCAAGTTTAACGTGATTTATAATAATAGCAAAAAAATATATTGATCTCCCAGTTATGAAATAGATGATAAATTCGTATTTTTGATAAACTTATGTCTGAAATAACTTTTTTTAATTTAAATATAAAATTTAAAACAATGTTATTTATCTAGTGCTCATTTAGTGCCTTGAAAGTGGTCTGGGGGCTAGTAATAACATACAAATATCTGTTGCATAATTCAATATCCTGCGTGGTATTAACAAGGGAAGTAGTTGTTTCAACACGAGATTTGTTTTGTAGTCTTAAAAAAAACTTAATTAAAATTAAAAAACTTAATATAATATAAAAACTTAATATAATAAAATAATATTATAGAGCTACGTACAGGTTGAATATATTAATATATTCAGGCTATATTTCGCCCTTAATAATTTTTTTTAGGTTTGCATGTTGGCATAAAGAAAAACACTTTGAGAGATTGCATATAACTTCACATAACGTATTGCTTGTAGTTAGTTAAAAGCTTAATAATGCATTTGTATCAATTTATTTACAAACAAACTAATTAAAATATGTTTTCAGAAATGCGGTATAGAATCTTTAGTGGATGAATTGTGCGAGAAGCTGAAAGAGGTAAAGAGCGACTCGAACATAACAATCGAATCCACGTACAAACACGAGAAAGAGCCGAAAAAGGTAGCCGTTCAGGATCCCGCCAAGTTGTACTACGCCGCTTTCCCTCCGCTGTCACGAAACGCTTCTACTACTTCTCCGAATATAATCACGCTGATCCCCAAGTGGTTTGGGTCTCCGAAAAAGAAAGGCCCTCGTCGACAGAACCGTTCGGCCAGCTACGAGGAGAAGTTGCATTTCCGCGTAGATCCCGAGAACATGAAAGCTCGGCCCGGTGGAAAACAGAGATTCAACTATTTTACGCGTAACAAGAAAGAGTTTGGGCACAATAGGAATGTCTCAAAGTCGATAGAAAGACCAGAAAGCATGACCGATTGGGATTTTTACAATAACAACAACAACGCGAGGAACAAGAAGGCAATGCAATGGGTTACAGAAACAGGGGAGACAACGAAAAACGAGGAGAGCATGTATGAGGATTTACCCGTAGATATAATTCGTGACCTCCTAGAATCTCCGACTCCTCCAGTCAACGTTGAAATGAACATGGCCAACATGCGCGATACAGGCAACAAAAAGTTCATTCAATGCGGCACCAACATTATTAGTTCAATTTGGTCTAACGACGCCCCCATGGACGATTCAACGATGATATACGACAACAATTACAACTCGACACTCGATCAGACCCAAACAGACTCTTTCCTCGATATTAAATTCAGTTCAATTTCCATCGATAAAAACGTCTGGTCTTCAGACATAAACATTATCAAAGAGAACGAAACGAATTCACTTTTCGAAAGTTATACGAAACAGCCATTCTCAAACTACGGGATAGATAGCGACGATTGGAACTTTTACAAATTCGAGAAATGGTCGGATAACGACACCATCGAGAACGAGATTAGTAACGTTTTTACGAAAAGCTTGAAGAAATTGAACCACAACAAAGAGGAGAGCAGTTTCACCGAGGTTAAACCGAAGGTTAGGGGCTTCAGCCTGAAGAGCAGCAACCCCCAGGAGGGCGGCAAGCGCAAGAAATTCGAAACGGAACGCGAAAAGGACGATTTGTTAAACTCCGTCAACAGCCACTTCAAGCCGATCAACGAGAAACTCGAGAATAAAAGCAATGGCCAGTATGCCGACGGCACCACTTTTGTTATACCGAATTCTTTAGATAAAGTTAATTTTAAACGCAGCGAAAGCGGAACTATGTATTTGGAGGCCGAGTTTGGAACTTCCAAGAAATATTTGGAGTATAAAAAGGTCAACGATGAGTTGACCTTGAAGTTTAATGTTAATCAAAACGATAAAGCTTGTCAAACGGAGAATGAGCTAAACGAAAACGATTTGGAAATGTGTTATAAGGGATCTTATGAAGAATCCGATTTCTATTTCCCTGGGGATCAAGATTTGTTGGAGGATGAGTGTAAATGTGGCAGCTTTTCGGAGTATTTAAACGAGGAAGTGGCGAGTTGCCCGTTGCACAACACGCGACCGGATAGTATGATGGCGGAGATTTTTGGAAAATTAGAATCAAAGTGCGATAAATGCAATAATAATTCTGTATGGAGTAAGGAATGGACACGGGCTGGGAATGTTATAAATAAGCAATCGTTGAGGAATATTTGGAGCGGCGGGGAGGTTTGCATGGCGTGTTTGGGTTTAAGTGGTGGCGGTAGACCACCTCCTAGTCAAGAACAGAATCTGTTACGGGAAGATATAACGCAGGATGGGGAACAACTTCTCTCGGATTTAAGCAGTTTGCAGAAGAGTTATATGGAGGAATTGCCGGTCGCTGAGATGACTTGCGATTTGAATGAATTGATTGGCGGGAAGGAATGGAAGTTGGAAGAGTCTGTACCTATACATTCGGGCTCTTTTAGTTTTGCCACGCGATTACAGCAAGATTGTCTATTGAAAATGGCTACTATACCCACCTTACGCTCGGTTACTCTTTAAAAGGTACGTGTGGCTTTAGTTTAGATCACGGCACACACGGTAGTCTCTTGTAAACGTTGTTGAAACACGTATACTATATTTGCTGTGAAGCAAAACCTGCCATATTAATTTCAGTGCAGATTTTTTTCGTAAAATCAGGCCTGTCAAACAGAGCTGATCGAGACGTGTAACTGTCGTGTGCCTCAGTGTATGCATTATTGCTTTGATGTATAATATTGTTAATATAAAATGTGACTATTTCATCGCTGCAGAACTTCCAATACATATCATTTTATTTTATTTTAAATAAGAATAAGTTTATGTTTATTAAAGTAAAGAAATTGGGAGTTCTGGCGTTAAACGTAAATAAATAGTCGCAAGATTACATATAAAAGTAAACGCTAAGATTAAAAAAATGGTGGCAGATTTTCGTAAATCTCTTCCTCGAGTAAAGAAATCAATATTTTATTGTTATATGTTTCTATATTGTGAAGTGTCTTTCTACAGCTTGTTTCAATTGAATCAAACAAACAAACAAAAAAATTCAGTTTTTTACATCAGAGTATTTTAAATTAATATTTTTATATAAATAAATGAAGAAAACATAGCAAATGGTTTTGTTATCATAGACAAAATGAGACTAAGTTTCTCAACTCCTTGTGTTTCTCATCACCGACTGTAATATACAAATATATTTTCTTCCGTTGGTTTGTTGTAATATTTTTAAAATTAATTAACTAAAGTTCGGTGAAACATTGTATATAGTAAAAGAATAATATTTTTGTAGGATAACTTTGCGTTTAAAAAAAAAATCATTTCATTGCAAAAAAAAAATAATTAGCAAAAAAATAGTTATTATTATCCTTATAATTTTTTTTTAATTACTATATGTAATTGTATAGTAACGAGTGTAATATGTATGTATTACAATTAGGGCATTTTAGTATAGCTCCCTAAATACAGGCGGCATTGAACACCTTAGATCAGCGGTGGCGAACCTATGGCACGCGTGCCACACCGTAATTTTTATTGGCAGAAAAAGGGTAGGCGTTAAAATGTTCTGCTTGATGAAGCACAAAGAGGGATCGCTCGTAATATCTTTTTTCCATTTTTTATAGACTCATAACAGCACGTATATGCGTGCGGTTATAGCTCGTCGAGTGCGATACAATTTTCTCAATATCTATCGGCGATTTTTTTATTTAGAAATGGCATAAAACAGCGCAAAATAGAAAAAATAGTTTAAAGAACGAGTTCAATAAGCGAGATTTTTCGAACCTATGGCACGCGTGCCACACGGTAATTTTTAATGGCATGCGGTAGGAAAGAGGGTAGGCGTTAAAATGTTGTGCTTCATGAAGCACAAAGAGGATCGCTCGTAATATTTTTTTTCCATTTTGCGTCTGTTATACACTCATAACAGCACTTATATGCGTGCGGTTATGACTCGCCGAGTGCGATACAATTTTCTCAATATCTATCGGCGATTTTTTTATTTAGAAATTGCATAAAAGAGCGCAAAATTGAAAAAATAGTTTAAAGAACGAGTTCAATCCCCTCGCCACGCTCGTCGTTTTCTAAACATGGACGCGTGCTGAAAAATCGCGCTTATTGAACTCGTTCTTTAATATACTATTTTCTATTTTACGTCTATAATGAAGTCATTAAACCACTCATATGCGTGCGGTTATGGCTCGCCGAGTGCGATACAATTTTATCAATTTCTACACGCGTGCCATATCTGACACGGTAATTTTTATTGGCACGCGGGAGAAAGAGCTTGATGAAGCACAAAGAGGATTGCTCGTACATATCTTTTTTTCTATTTTGCGTTCTGTAATGGACTCATAACAGCATGCATATGCGTGCGGTTATGGCTCGCCGAGTGCGATAAAATTTTCTCAATATGTATCGGCGATTTTTTCATTTAGAAATGGCATAAAAGGGCGCAAAACAGAAAAAAAAATAGTTTAAAAAGCTCGTTAATAAGGCGTTTTTTCGCACTTATTTCGTCCATTAGAAAACTATTTGCTACGCTCGTCGTACCTCGAGGTTTTCTAAACATGGACGCGTGCTGGAAAACCGCGCTTATTAAAATCGTTCTTTAATATACTATTTAAATACCGCGTTTATATTTGCTGTTGATCCCAAAATACGAGACAGTATGACAAGCTAAACTGAACGATGGCGTGGTAAAGTATTTGCAGAATCAACTTTTACGCATTCTCTTAGATTTCGAATCGGATAACACACAGTAATTAATGTCGAACATGTTAGTACAATATTATAGTTCCATTTTAGCTTTTGTCAAGTGTTATCAACCCCTAAAAATTCTTTTGATTCGGCCCATTTGGGTGATTTTTGATCAAATCTTAGAAGTAAACTCTAATCGTGAAGCAATTCTTGCGTATATTTAAAGTCCATTAAAGATTTATGTCCATTAGTCCATTAAAGAAAGAGTAGGGAAAGATAGTATGTTCTGGACCCTCCACCTAAACTTCCAATTACCTGATCCGATCCGACTACCTGATTAAAAGCGGAATAAATGCTGATTAAAAGCTGATTAAAATCTGATTAAAAGCTGATTAAAAGCTGATTAAAAGCTGATTAAAAACTGATGAAATGTTGATTAAAAGCTGATTAAATGCCGATTAAAATCTGTTTAAAGCTGATTAAAAGCTGATTACCTGATTAAAAGCTGATTACCTGATTAAAAGCTGATTGAAACTGTAGGTGGAGGGTCCAGAACATACTATCTTTCCCTACTGTTATACATCATCTCCTAACGGTTTTGATTTTAAATTGCTACTTTTAATTAAATCCTGTATGTCTTGGTTAGATCTTAAAATGTTGCTATCGTCAGCGTACAAAATATAATTGCAATATTATTTGTTTACTCCAGATCGTTAACAAATATCAAGAATAGAGTTGGTCCCATTAGAGAGAGCTTTGGGGTGCCACCAACTTCTGTAATTTCCTTTCCGATTTTGAACCGTTTACGATCACTGTTCATCCTCTTTGATGCAAGAAAGATTTTAACCAATTCAAGGCGATGCTTCTAACTCCAATAACTTCATTTTTTCTTGTGGAAGGAGCTTGTGATCATCACAAATATCAAGAATAGAGTTGGTCCCATTAGAGAGCCTTGGGGTACCACCCGATTCTTTAATTTTCTTTCCGGTTTTGAACCGTTTACGACCACTGTTCGTCCTCTTTGACGCAAGGAAGGTTTTGCCCAGTTCTTGGCGACGCTTCTAACTTCAACAACTTCATTTTTTCTTATGGAAGGAGCTTGTGATCATCACAAATATCAAGAATAGAAATGGTCCCATTAGAGAGCCTAGGGGTGCCACCCGTTTCTTTAATTTTCTTTCCGATTTTGAATCATTTACGATCTCTGTTTGTCCTCTTTAATGCATTGAATATTTTCCCTGTTCTTGGCGACGCCTCTAACTCCAATAATTTCATTTTTTTTGTGGAAGGAGCTTGTGATCATAACAAATATCAAGAATAGAGTTTGTCCCATTAGAGAGCCTTGGGGTACCACCCACTTTTTTAAATCTCTTTCCGATTTTGAACCGTTTACGATCACTTCGTGTTATTTCGTCTTCTTTGATGCAACGAAGATTTTGCCCCGTTCTTGGCGACGCTTCTAACTCCAATTCCTTCCAATTTTCTTTCCGATTTTGAACTTTTTAAGATCAGTTCGTTCTCTTTGATGCAAGGAAGTTCTTAGCGACGCCTTTAACCCCAATAAATTCATTTTTTGTGGAAGGAGCTTGTCTTTTCAATAGATGTAGAGCAAGAAGAAGTTTCAGACAATTTGGTTATTATCTAACGCGACGAAAATGCCATATTTGCCAAGGCTATTCATGCCATACGCCCATTAAAAATGAGGAAAATCTGTTTAGACCATGTCCAGTATTACTCTGCGAGAAAGAAGAAGAAACCAAAATAGAAAGAAGATAAGAAAGAAGAAGAAACCACAATAGAAAGAAGATAAGAAAGAAGGAGAAAGCAAAATAGAAAGAATATAAGAAAGAAGAAACCAAAATAGAAAGAAGATAAGAAAGAAGAAGAAACCAAAATAGAAAGAAGAAGAAACCAAAATAGGAAGAAGATAAGAAAGTAGAAGAAACCAAAATAGAAAGAAGATAAGAACGAAGAAGAAACCAAAATAGAAAGAAGAAGAAACCAAAATAGGAAGAAGATAAGAAAGAAGAAGAAACCAAAATAGAAAGAAGATAAGAAAGAAGAAGAAACCAAAATAGAAAGAAGAAGAAACCAAAATAGAAAGAAGATAAGAAAGAAGAAGAAACCAAAATAGGAGAAGTGGTTTCTGAACATCAATAAAGAGTCCCGGTGGTGGGAGGAGATTTCAGTTACTGAAGTAGAATCTGCAAAGCCCGTACGATTATTAGTTCAAGAGTGTTTAGGCTGCAAGGTAGATAATTTATGTACAGATATAAGAGTACAAAAAACTTACGATCGCAGCACGTCAAGAACTTTAAGTCCTTTTTAAGTCCGTTTAGCTAAACCTAAACGTTCCCAAGAAATTAAGAATGAACGTAAAGTAGAAATAGAAGAACTTTAAGTCGTTTTTAGGCGATCAGTACGATCAGTTCCTCTTTGATGCAAGGAAGATTTTACCCATTTCTTGGCGACTGTTCTAACTCCAATAACTTAATTTTTTCGTGGAAGGAGCTTGAGATTATAACAAATATCAAGAATAGAATTGGTCCCATTAGAGAGCCTTGGGGTACCACCCGCTTCTTTAATTTTCGTAACGATTTTGCACCGGTTACGATCTCTGTTCGTCCTCTTTGATGTAAGGAAGATTTTGAACCGTTTACGATCAGTTCCTATTTGATGCAAGGAAGATTTCATCCAGTTCTTGGCGACGTCTCTATCCCCAATAACTTAATTTTTTTGAGGATTGAGCTTGTGATCATAACAAATATCAAAAATAGAGTTTGCCCCATTAGAGAGGCTTGGGACACCACCGGCTTCGTTAATTTTCTTACTGACTTTGAACCGTTTACGATCACTGTTTGTCCTCTTTGATGCAAGGAAGATTTTACCCAGTCCTTGGCGACGCCTCCAACTCAAATAATTTCATTTTTTTTTGGTGGAAGGAGCTTGTGATCACAACACATATCAAGAATAGAGTTTGTCCCATTAGAGAGCCTTGTGGTACCACCCACTTCTTTAATATTCTTTCCGATTTTGAACCGTTTACGATCCCTGTTGGTCCTCTTTGATGCAAGTAAGATTTTGCCCAGTTCTCGGCGACGCCTCTTCCTCCAATAACTTCATTTCTTTGTGGAAGAAGCTTATGATCATAACAATCTTCACATCTTTGATGTACGGAAGATTTTACCCAGCTCTTGGCGACGCCTCCAACTCCAATAACTATTTTTATAAACGTTTTTATAACGTTTTTTTGTGGAAGGAGCTAGAGATCACAACAAACATCAAGAATAGAGTTTGTCCCATTATAGAGCCTTGGGGTATCACTTAGGTCTTTAATTTTCTTTCCGAACACGTCAAATTATTAATTAAAAATTTATTTTCGGCGAGTTACAGGAAAAATAATTTTTTTGACTTTTTGGAAGTATATGATCCTTTCGGAAGAGACGTAGGACCTATAGGCGGAGAGGTCTGCTTCCACATCGGAGGTGGAGATGCTATAAGCTTCATGAAAACTAAAGAAGTGCCATCTTCTTTAGATTTTTTTAGGAAGGGCTAGAAGAGCTTTTAGTTCTGTGGGGAGGCCTTCTGGCGCTAGAAGCACTTTTATGCTGGTGTTGGTGAATCTATCGTAACACGTCACAATCACAACACAATCTATCGTGGCGGGTTGGTCATGAAGGTACGCAAGGTATAACTTAACTGCTCTCATGATGACAGGTCCCTCAGTCTTGACAAGGTGTATCGATTATCTCCATTAGATTCTTTTGTTAACCGAAGTACTGGTGAAGTCATGGGGTCCAATACAGTTTGTGGGTCACTATAGGGCTGGAAATTATTATAGAGGAACTGTTAGTTAGGACATTTGATTTGCAAGCGGCAATAGCCTGCTTGGCAGATGTGATCGTAGTAACCGTCTCGGTGGCATGTTTGTTGTTGTATGAGATGGTCCCTGTAGAGTTCACTGGAGTGACGGGATTACCTTGTCTAGTGAAAATGACCTGTTTAGTCTGGTGGGAGTCAGCTTCAGGATTACGCTGAGATGGCAATTGAGGCGGAGATAGTAATTTCGACGGAGATGCGGCAGACCAATTTACGAGAACTCCAGTAGGCCAGAGGTTGCTTTGAAGCAAGGAAGATTTTACCCAGTCCTTGGCGACGCCTCCAACTCCAATAACTTCTTTTTTTTTGTGGAAGGAGCTTGTGATCATAACAAATATCAAGAATAGAGTTTGTCCCATTAGGGAGCCTTGGGGCACCACCCGCTTCGTTAATTTTCTTACCGATTTTGAACCGTTTACGATCACTGTTCGTCCTCTTTGATGCAAGGAAGATTTTCCCCAGTTCTTGGCGACGCCTCCAACCCAATAACTTCATTTTTTTGGTGGAAGGAGCTTGTGATCATAACAAATATCAAGAATAGAGTTTGTCGTATTAGACAGCCTTGGGGCGCCACCCGCTTCTTTAATTTTCTTTCCGATTTTGAACCGTTTACGATCACTATTCGTCCTCTTTGATGCAAGGAAGATTTTACCCAGTCCTTGGCTACACCTCTAACTCTAATAACTTCACCTTTTTATGGAAGGAGCTTGTGATCATAGCAAATATCAAGAATAGAGTTTGTCCTATTACAGAGCCTTGGGGTACCACCCACTTCTTTAATTTTCTTTCAGATTTTGAACCGTTTACGATCACTGTTCGTCCTTTTTGATGCAAGGAAGATTTTCTCGGCGACGCCTCTACCTCCAATAACTTCATTTCTTTGTGGAAGAAGCTTGTGATCATAACAAATATCAAGAATAGCTTATGTCCCATTAGAGAGCCTTGGGGTACGACCCACTGATCATAACAAATATCAAGAATAGAGTTAGTCCCATTAGAGAGCCTTGAGGTACCATCTGCTTCTTTAATTTTCTTTCCAATTTTGTACCGTTTACGATCACTGTTCGTCCTCTTTGATGTAAGGAAGGTTTTACCCAGTTCTTGGCGACGCCTCTAACTCTAATAACTTCATTTTTTTGTGGAAGGAGCTTGTGATCATAACAAATATCAATTGATAATGTCTACACAGCTCCCACTCTTCGGCTACCTAATCGGAAGCTTCACTTAAACAATAGAGACTGCTCTAATACCTTGGTTGGATAATTTCAAAACCTTCTCAATGCAGAAGAGCCTAAAGAGAGACTTACCTTCTATGAGCCCACTTCTGGTTATCCAGATTCTATACCACCAACCAGTAAAGAAATTGAGAGCAACATCAAAAGCCTGAAGAACAACAAAGCCTCTGGTAAAGATGACAGAGTAGCGGATATATATAGCGGATACATACAGATCTTCCATCAGATTGTACAGGATATATGGGTTACAGAGATATTACCAGAATGATAGACCTCAGCCTCTGCCTGACCTCGACAACTACAGAGACACACCTCTGATATCTGTCACATACAAGATATTCTCTACGGTCTTGATAGCTGGAGTCAGCAACCAGCTTACTCCCAACTAGGTGAATATCAGGCTGGCTTTCGAGCTAGTAGATCATGTGCAGAGCTTACACGAAATCTCAAGACCATACTTAAATACCGGAGTCGCGGCGGACGTAGTAACCCTAGTGGACTTTCAAACGCATATGATTCAGCAGACCGCCAGACCCTGATCTCCACCCTGCGAAAATTGAGCCTGGATGAAACGACTCTGAGAAACATCACCTCCAAAGTCAAGTATAAAGGTGAGCTATCTGAGAGCTTTTCTCTCTTACGCGCATATTGCACGACTGTATACTGGAGGGATTATCAGGGAATGTACGTGCTCATTACCATCGGGAACTGGACTGAGGATTGGATACAAGAAAGATAACTTCAATGTACACTGCTTAGCCTTTGCTGATGACCTGGTCCTGTTATCCAAATATATAGAATAGGCTAATTACCAAATACAGAGCTTCTCCTGCATTGCAGCTAAGGCGGGTTTGAAGGCCGGTCAGCAAGCAAAAAGCCGTGTTCATGACTAACATAAAGGCTGCCCCAACTACAATTCCACTAGAAGGCACTCTCTCTTCTCCCTCTCTTTCAGCCGTTATGCGCCCAAAATTGAGCATAGCCCTCTCTTAGTTTTCTCCATCTTTCTCGATCTTGAGCAGTTCTCATACAGTGCAGTCCTAGAAGGCACTACCATTCGTAAAGTCGTTGCAGTCAATTATTTAGGAGATTTCCGCAAATGAGAGTAAGAACTTGGCGATAGATGCCGCATTGGAGACACCAATTTGGAGAAATTCTACTACTCCTGCAAGGGCATTTACTTTTAAAAACATGATTTCAAGAACCTTAAACATTATCAACACAATCAAGAATATAGTTGGCCCCATTAGAGAGCCTTGGGGTACCACCCGCTTCTTTAATTTTTTTTAACGATTTTGAACCTTTTACGATCACTCTTTGAGTCCTCTTTGATGCAAAGAAGATTTTACCAAGTTCTTTGTCGACTCCAATATCTTCAATTTTTTGCGGAAGAAGCTTGTGACCAAAAGAGTCAAATGCTTTAGATAGGTCGTAAAATAGAACAAGAACCTCCGGATTACAATTTAGAGAAGTAATTAATAAATTAACACTATCCAACCGAGTAGTATCATCAGTTGAGCTACTTTTCCAGAAGCCGTTTTGGCTGTTTGCCGGCATATTATTACTTTCCAAGAAACTTGATAATCGAGGCAGAAATGCTAAAATTTATGAAAATTGGAATACAGATTGGAGCGTAGTTAAAGAGATCCAGAACAAATATCAAGAATAAAGTTGGTCCCATTAGAGAGCCTTGGGGTACCATCACCCGCTCCTTTAATTTTTTTAACGATTTTGAACGGTTTACGATCACGATTCGTCCTCTTTGATGCAAAGAATATTTTACCCAGTTCTTGTCGACTCCAATATCTTCAATTTTTTGTGGGAGAAGCTTATGATCAAAAGAGTCAAATGCATTAGTTAGGTCGTAAAATAAAGCAAGAACCTCTTGATTACAGTTTTGAGAAGTGATTATAAAATTAAAACTATCCAACAGAGCAGTATCAGTTAGGCTACTTTTCCAGAAGTCGTTTTGGCTGTTTTCCGGCATGTTTTTACTTTCCAAGAAACTTGTTAATCGAGGCAGAAATGCTAAAATTTATGAAAATTGGAATACAGATTGGACTGAAGTTAACGAGATTCATAACAAATATCAATAATAGAGTTGGTCCCATTAGAGAGCCTTGGGGTACCACCGCCCGCTTCTTTAATTTTTTTTAACGATTTTGAACCTTTTACGATCACTGTTCGTCATATTTGAAGCAAGGAAGATTTTACCCAGTTCTTCGCGACTCCAATATCTTAAATTTTTTGTGGAAAGAGCTTGTGATCAAAAGTGGCAAATGCTTTACTTAGGTCGTAAAATAAAGCAAGAACCTCCTGATTACAGTTTAGAGAAGTAATTATAAAATTAACACTATCCAACCGATTAGTATCAGTTGAGATTTTTTTCCAGAAGCCGTTTTGGTTGTTTGCCGGCATGTTATTACTTTCCAAGAAACTTGATAATCGAGGTTCTAAAATTTATGAAAATTGGAACACAGATTGGACTGTAGTTAAAGAGATCCATAACAAATATCAAGAATAGAGTTGGTCCCATTGGAGAGCCTTGGGGTGCCACCACCCGCTTCTTTAATTTTTTTAACAATTTTGAAGCTTTTACGATCACTGTTCGTCCTCTTTGATGCATAGAAGATTTTACCCAGTTCTTGGCCACTCCAATATCTTCAATTTTTTGTGGAAGGAGCTTGTCATCAAAAGATCAAAAGCTTTACTTAGGTCGTAAAATAAAGCAAGAACCTCCTGATTACAGTTTAGAGAAGTAATTATGAAATTAACACTACCCAACAGAGTAGTATCAGTTGAGCTACTTTTCCAGAAGCCTTTTTGGCTGTTTGCCGGCATGTTTTTACTTTCCAAGAAACTTGATAATCGAGGCATTAATGCTAAAATTTATGAAATTTGAATACAGATTGGCCTGTAGTTAAAGAGATCCATAACAAATATCAAGAATAGAGTTGGTCCCATTAAAGAGCCTTGGGGTACCACCACCTGCTTCTTTAATTTTTTTTAACGATTTCGAACGGTTTACGACACCACTGTTCGTCTTTGATGTATAGAAAATTTTACCCAGTTCTTGGCAGATTGCTCTGTAGTTGGGATCGCGCCGTGGCCCTTAATTTTTGTAAATCGAGATGGACTTTGATATTTTCAAACATCGTGTTCAAGATGTTGCAGTAAATTATTAGATTTAGGATAATGCGGATAAAGTTATCAGGCTTTTCATAATGTGGAAACTTATGAAAAATGGCACGCGGTCATAAAAAGGTTCGCCACCCCTGCCTTAGATGCTTGGTATATAAGAAAAACAAACAAAAAAAATTATGATGTATTCTTACAAGATCTTAGTTTTGTAAAATATATCATGAGTTAGTTGTATACTCCAGTATATAATTAAATATATAATTAATGGAAATGGGTACTACCAGGTTTATATTTTAGTTTATACGTTTGGTTATAGAGTGGGTTAGCTATAGTTAAAAGAAAACATAGTCAGATGGAGCCAAAGTTTATAGCGAATTGCCCCACAAAGTTTTAGAAAACAAACTTTATATGCCCAGAAAGTGTTTGGCGGGGTCAAAACTGAATTAAATACAAACGCCACTCTATAATCGATATTAAATAAATAAGTGTGACTTGTTTCTAATCCACTTATATTATACAAAAGAGAAGAAAATGTAAAAAAATATTAGGTTTAGTTATTTCCATTAAATAAAAAGAAAACACGAAAAAAAAGCCAATTAATCCAAATTTTTTAAATTCATTTCGTCTTAACACGCCGACACGTTACCCTCAAAACACAAAACCGAGCGCGACGTCGACGTGTTAAATATGATTTGGAATACAGCATAATCTCGATAATCCGACTAGACAACCGCCGGATTATCAGAAAGAGCCGGATTACTGAACGTATCGTCCGAATTACCGAGATTACACTGCACTTATTTTAATTTTTTACGAAATTCCTATTTATGTTTTGTTTAAATTTTGTTTGTTGTTATTCAAATCGGTTTTATATTACGTGTTTTGTTATGAACGAGGTTTTGTTTTTACGCAATTAATCTTTTAATTTTTTTTATTTCGAAATTTGATTTCCGAATCTTTTTAGAAAGAAATTGTATGCATGTTATAAGTTGAGTGTGGTCATCAAATTTAAAATCAATCGCACCCCCCACTTTGTATATCCATTCAAAATTATTTGTTAAAAAAATGACTGGAAGAAGAGAGAGAGTGTGTGTATAGATTTGTCTGTGTGTATATTTGAACATATTTTTATTTTGGTGCTTTTGATATCTCAAGTATAAATTAAGAATGTACTCTTTAACAACGTGGGTTATTCTTGTACTTGCAATAATTTTGTTGTTATTTAACCTATTCACTGGGATGAATTTTTGTCGAAGTGAACAAGTTATTTTTTCCAAGTTGTTGGAACTGCAGTAGTTTCTGTGTATTGAATGTTAATTAAAATAAATTATTATCTTTATTTTGTGATGCAGTTCCAATAGCTATTTTTATATAAACCTTTTGTAGTGATTGGCGGTGATTAGAGTCGTTTCCGTTTTAATTCTCATTTATTTTCTCTTGCCTAGAATTGATGCTGCCAATCACTAAATAATTTTTATAATTAGTATATAGTCTAACCTTTTATTTTAGTGCCTATTGAATATTTTGACCTTTTGCCTTATTACAGTAGGTATGTACTATCCCTTATAAAAGTAAAGAAAAGGAAAGAAAAAAAATACCATTTTTGTCCAAATATTTGAAACGATTCAATTACCTTTAAAAAATGATGCAGTTTGTGGCTTAACAATCTAAGGAAAATAATAAAAAAATAAAACTTGTAGTTTGTAGAGCAAATGTTGTCCAACAAATAATACGATTTTGAAACATATTTTTGTGAATTGAGTGCACTGTACACACGCAACATTAGTCAACACACAAACGAAATGTCTAATAAACGTTTTTACTTGTGTTGGTTTCAAGACGACCGTTTTTTAATTGTTCTCTCATTTCATATTACAGTTCACTCAATGGTGTTACATATTAAAATTAGTACTTGGTATAATTTCTTCGAAATCAAAAAATAAATCAGAAAATTATACCGTAATCAACAATTGTTGGAAATATCAATAAACGAAGCAAGTACTCCCTAACTTTGTGTACTTTTCTTTTTACCTTTATTTTTTCATCCTTATCCATCATTTCCACGCGGAAATCATCTTCCACGCGGTTGGTATATGCTTTAGGCCAGTGTTTCCCAACCTTTTTCTCCTCGCGAACCCCCTGTAAAATTCAAAAGAGTTTGGCGAACCCCCTGTACTGGCGTGTAAAAAAGTAATAAAATCGGATATACGGAAAAAAGTACACTATAGAAATTACAGTTTAAATAGTAACGTTACGAATCGGTAAGTATGTGTCATAATTTTGACACATTGAAAATTGGCAAATAATGCAGCTCTGAAATCACCTTACTGCAGCCGGTCCCAAGCCCGGATAAAAGAGGAGGGTTGAGCGGAGGGTTAACTACCCACCCTCGGAAAAAAGAAACTAGTTATGAAAACTGCAACTTTGCCTCGGAACCGGACAGACAAACACAAAAAACGACAAATGCAATGTAAAAGGACCATGAATATTGGAACTTGGAATGTCCAGAGTTGGTACAGACCTGGAGCTGCTATAAATGCTGTGGAACAACTGGAAAACATAGGAATGGATATAACAGCCGTCCAAGAAATAAGATGGCCAGACGATGGAAATATAAAAATAAGTAAATCCACCATCTTCTTCAGCGGTAACAAAAACGGAAGACATGAATTTGGAACGGGCTTTGTGATTAGAGACAACCTAGTACAGAATATACTAAATTTTAAACCTATAAATGAAAGGATATGCTACATACGAATGAAGGGAGAGCGATACAACATTTCGATTATCTCAGCGCATGCACCAACGGAAGAGAAGGATGAAGATATCAAGGATGACTTCTACGATGCTCTAGAAAGAGAGATAGATACGATGCCCAAACAGGATATGCGCATACTCTGTGGGGACTTTAATGCTAAAATAGGCAAAGAGCCCAGCCTATACCCCACAATAGGTAAGCACAGCCTACACAATATATCCAACGACAATGGCTTAAAACTCACAGAAACTGCAGCAGCTAATAATATGCTAATAAAGTCAACCATGTTTCCGCATAAATACATCCATAAGCAAACCTGGGTCTCAAACGACCATATTACACGCAACCAAATTGACCACATCATTGTAGATACCCGTCATGGCAACAATATTATAGACGTAAGAAGCCTGAGAGGAATAGACGGAGACACAGATCATTACTTAGTCAGAGCAAAAGTCAAGTCCAGAATATCTAGCCACAAATACAATAAAACAACAATAAACCCACAATGGAACATGGACGAAATACACAATGCAGAGAAACAACAAAACTATAGAGAACAACTTGAACAAACCTTGAACTCTGAAAGAGAAGACAATGCTATAGAACAGCTATGGGAAGCGACTGCCGAAATAATAACCAAGACAGCTGACAAGATCTTTGGAAGGAGTAAGCAGAAGAGGGCAAAAACATGGTATGACGAGGAATGTCGGAAACAACTGGAAAAAAGACAAACAGTAAGAAAGACTTGGATACAACTGCAAACAGACCAAAGTAAAAAGGAATATGACGACTGTCGAAAAGAAACAAGAAAAATAATACGCACAAAGAAAAGAAACTACGAACAACAAAAATATGAAACTATGGAGAGAGACCGGCCCAAACCAGGCTCCAGAGAATTCTACAAAGCAATTTCCTCTGAGAAAAGAGGGCATAGAGCCAATTCCATCCACACACTGAGAGACAACCAAGGCCGTATGATAATCGACGGTAAAGAAATAACTGAAGAATGGAAAAAGTATTTTAGAGACCTTCTAAACATCATACAGGAAGAACAGCACAAAGAAGAGATCTATATCACAGCGGACATGCCCGTCAAAAATCCTTCCTTTGAAGAAACCCAAAAGGCCTTAAATAAGCTGAAAAATCACAAAGCGCCGGGTACGGACGAGATACCAGCAGAACTTCTGAAATATGGGGGAGACGCACTACATCGCCAAATCCACCAGCTAATAACGCACATATGGTTAGAAGAAAGGATACCAGCACGATGGAAGGAAAACATAATAGTGCCCATCCACAAAAAAGGGGACAAAACAAAATGCGCGAATTATAGAGGAATCTCACTCCTAAACACGGCATATAAAACCCTCTCAAACATCATTCTTAGTAG
The DNA here is from genome assembly GCA_944588485.1 of Phosphuga atrata. Lineage (NCBI taxonomy): Eukaryota > Metazoa > Arthropoda > Insecta > Coleoptera > Silphidae > Phosphuga > Phosphuga atrata. The sequence continues at coordinate 72,275,594 of OX155898.1, read as the reverse complement.
ACTAACCCCTTATGCTGAAAATGTCCTAGGCGAATATCAAGCCGGGTTTAGGGCAAACAGATCAACAATAGATCAACTATTCACGCTGAGACAACTTCTAGAAAAGGGATGGGAGTATAACAAACCCATACACAATCTTTTCATAGACTTTCGACAGGCATATGATAGCGTAGAAAGAAGCCAAGTATGGAATGCCATGGCGGAGTTCTCAATACCAAAGAAACTCATTCGGATGACCAAAGTCTGTATGGAGGGTGGAATATCTAAAGTACGTGTAAATAATAAACTGTCTGGCAGCTTTGAAATCAACAGTGGACTTAAACAGGGTGATGCGTTATCTCCACTACTATTCAACCTTGTATTACAGAAAGCCATGAGGTCGGCCGAAATAAAAACAGAATTGCTATCGGGTCAAGGTCCCAAAGTGTTACTCGCATATGCAGATGACATAGATCTCGTTGGAGACTCCATTCTATCCACGAAAGACATTTTCAACAAGGTGGAAGGAGCAACAAGTGAAGTAGGGCTGAAGATTAATGAAGAGAAAACGAAATATATGTGTATAAATAGAACGACACGAAGAGACAGAATAGGACAAAATATGACGATCAACACCTTTAATTTCGAAAGAGTACAACGTTTTAAGTATCTGGGGGCCGTAATCACAGCGGACAACGATGTTACCGAAGAAATAAAAGACAGAATCCAATCTGCAAACCGCTGTCTATTTGCACTGAATAAGCTCATAAAATCAAAAAATCTCACAAGAAGTTCAAAGATCAAAATCTATAAATCCATCGTCAGACCTGTAAAAACATACGGATGCGAAACGTGGACCATGACCAAAGCAAACGAAGAAAAGCTCAGACGCTTTGAACGAAAAATACTTCGGACCTCACCATGACATCACCACAGACCAGTATAAGATCAGAACCAATATCGAATTAAAAGCACTCTACAACGACACCGATATTGTCCAAGAAATTAAATCACAGCGACTAAGATGGGCAGGCCACGTGCACAGACTGCATAACGAAAGACTTGTAAAACTGGTATGGGAGGAGATTCCCACAGGCAAGAGACCGCTCGGACGTCCCAGAATGCGATGGAGAGATAACATCCAAGCAGATCTCCGGAAAATGAACATTCCATTTGACCCTAGGTTGATGGAAGACCGAACAAATTGGAAAAAAGTTGTACAGTCATCCAAGACCCACCCAGGGTTGTAGCGCTACGTGATGATGATGTTACGAATCGGTCCTTACGAATACAAACTTGTAAAAAGTGCAGTCGCATACTGTAATTTTTAAGTTATTTACTAATACAAATCTTACAATTCCAACCTGTGAATTTTACAGTTTGGAAAAGTACTTTTAGTTAAATGGAAAGTTAAAATATTCTTTACTAATTATTTTGTAACTTTTCATCATATAATATGTATTCATTATTAGATTTATTACTTCATAATATAATATTTCTTATTTATTTTTAAACTTTCAAAAATTACAGTTTGAGCTATTACTCGTTGAGTATGAGAAATGAACGCCGAAATATTACATCTCGATACTTTAATTTTTAAATTATTTTTAGTGGAGTGACACTTTACAGCAAAAAAAATAAAATTCAATATCTGAAACTGTAATTTTAACAAAAAATAATTTGTAACATGTGATAACGCCAATTGTAGTTTTTACAGTTTCAAATTCGCAAGGTCGCTGCTACTATTTGAAACTGTACTTTTTCCGTGTAGAACACGGATTGAACACTGGTTTTTAAAAGGATAGAAAACATAATCAAATTTGGCACAATATCTGACAATTTGAGTCTTAGGTCAGGTTCCGCATTTAACCCGTTTTTTATATTCATCTTTCAGAAAGGTATATATTGAAAATCCTTTCTCACATAGATATGTTGCGCAAAAGGGCAATAGAACTTTAATTGCTTTTTTCGACATAACACGATATTCATTTTTATTGAGCCAGAAGACAATTAAAGAGTGATCTCTAAAAATAGATTTTAGAGAACTGTCACAGGATAACTCTATGAGTTTTTCTTTCTACAGCAAAGTTATAGAGTTTCAAACAGTTGTAAAATAAGTCATAAAATCACCATTTTTTTATTGAATTTTCTGGTAAAAAAAGGGCAGAGAGAACCAAGACATTCGTACTCATTCAATTTCAGGCATTTACAATATTTACAGCACTACCAAGTAGTTGATAATGTTGCAGGTATATGCTTGCATGCCAATGCTTATCTATGAATGCAGCAATGAGTCCATTAAATTTTCTTGTTTATCTTCTTTTACTCATGCCATAGAACCATAAAACTTCCCTGTCATTGATATTGCACCTTCTGTACCACATTCAAACCAGTTTATTCCATTTTTTCAAAATAATCATTGATCAGATCGAAAATTGTTTCTCCAGATGTATAGGTTTTAAAAGGTTGCAAATAGTACACCTTCTTGAACTACATTCACCAAAATATATCTATCGTAGCCAGGCAATACTGCGGCGTTTGATACATCGATCGACTCGTGAAGCTGGATCTGAATTCAATCTCTTCAAAAGTTTCATTCCAGTTCCAGATTATTTGCAAAATGATTAAATCTACTCGACCAAACTCTTTATCACAGTTTTGGAGTATGCTTTATATAGTTTTGCTCTCAGGTAACCTTAAAGACATTCAAGATATGATACAAGAACTACAAAAGGTATGTGCTGACGTAGGTCTAAAAATGAATATTTAAAAAACAAAATATATGAGAAATTTAGTTCCAAGTGAACAATTTCTCATTGGTGATGAGGAAGTAGCTCTGGTGGATAAGTACAACTATCTTGGTCATGAAATCCAAATCTCACGAGACAACCAATCGTGCGAAATGAAAAGCAGAGTTATACTATCTTGGGCAGCCTATGGAAAACTTGCGGAAATCTTTAAGAGCGACATACCACAATGTTTAAAGAGGAAGGTGTTTGGTCAATGTGTGTTGTCTGTCATGACCTACGGAGCTGAAACCTTAACACTAACCACACCAGGTGCTAGGAAACTTATGGTAATACAGCGCAAGATGAAATGGTCCATGCTCGGAGTGTCACTGCGGGATAATATAAGAAACTAAGATTTACGAAGAAGAACCGGCGTCACAGATGTAGTTATCCAAATTCGCAAAAAATCCAAATATCCCAAAACTCAAGTGGGAATGGGATGGACATGTGGCACGAATGACGGACGGGAGATGTGCGAAAAGACTGCGGTCTCGAGTGTAGACCGTGCTTGGATACAAGAAGTAAGGGAAGACCCCCTACACGTTGTACGGACGATCTAACAAGATGTGCAGGCTACTGGATACAAAGAGCTCAAGACAGAAGGGAATGGGCAGAAATGAGGGAGGTTTAAGTCCAGTGGACACAGAGAGCTGAATGATGATGGAATAATTCTACACAACGCCGTATTGTTTAATAAGGGAACAAGATCAATTTTCTTTGCTGCCTTTTCTCCAATATATTTTGTACATGGTCCAATATATCTAGATCTTTCAATACTATCTATCTTTCTGTTGAAATGGTAGCCCACTACAGCTTTCAGTAACATGATGTCTTGCTTCTAAACAACTGGTCTATAACCATCGATCCATAATAAAATCGAGGCATAATGATTATTGAAAAGAATGGCACTAAACAAACAAAGCCACAATACCTATGCTACAAATCTAGAACCTAATCACAAGTTGATAACCCTCTGTACGAACATATGTTAAGGAATGCCTTATCAGATTTTGACGTGCCTAGACATTGCCTACCAACATAACGATGTTGATTGGCAATTTTTACCCAACAAACGAGAGGATATACAATATTATTCAAGTTGTGTAAGAATTTTAGGTTACCTAGTTAGGTTGTCTAGAGAAGTTGTATAGTAGATATATAATGAGACATCAAGCGATCAAAAATAGAACTAGTACTTTTTGTTTGTTGAGTATTGCAGGTTCATTTTTCATCAGTTTCTTTTTCTTCGGTAATTTAAAATGTCTCCATTACAATATTATTTTCGCGAACCCCCTTTATACACCTCGCGAACCCCAAGGGGTTCGCGAACCACCGGTTGGGAATCGATGCTTTAGGCGAATTGCGGCTAGGAATTGCCATCTGGTAAACCGGATCCGGCGGATCCGGCATCATTACGCGTTTGCCGGATCCGCTACCAATATACCGGATCCGGTGATGATCCGCTAATTTTTGGCAAAATAATCGCCACATGGTTTTTTCAGATGTTTTTTTTTTTCAGATTTCACAGATCAATGAAGATCAGGTTGAAATTTTACAAAATTAACATTTGTAGACTTTCACTAGTTTCTTTACTGTATGACTATTTGAAGGAGTTTTGGAAATCTAAAAATCACAAATTACTCCAGAAAGTCCAAATTTTGAAAATCTGAAACCATTTAGTAAATATTTTAGAAAATATGGCAGCGACATATTAATGAAGATTTTGTGAAATCTGGTAGACTGTCGCTATTTTCCTCATTGCGCGACTCTTTGGAAGAATTTTGGAAATCTAAAAACCACAAATTGAGGTTGTAACATAACAGAGCGCCCACTTGGGCAGCGCCACCGTCGCTACCCTGTCTACACGTCCTCTCCACGGAAACCACCCGCACGAGGACCTCCGATCGACCGCACCCCCACCCAGTCCACCCTCAGCGCACCCCCTACTCAAGAAGAACTACTATAAAACCCGACGACATACCCTTAATCGTCACTTCAATCCGCTCTGACCCGTCAACTCCCTTGTGGACGACTACCTGGACGTTTGACCGATCTCTACCTATGCGCTCCCTTGCGGACCTTAGTCTAGAATCATCCGAAGTTTACAGAAGTTATTTTATTGTACATATTGTTTGAATATAGTTGTTAAACCCATTTGTTGTGCTTTACTGGGCCAGAACCCGACTATCTCCATCTGAGATATAACAATCCCCGCTACAAGGTTGAAATTTTACAAAATCGACATTTGTAGATTTTCACTAGTTTCTTTACTGTGTGACTATTTGGAAGAGTTTGTGCAATCTAAAAAACCACAAATTTTTCCAGAAAGTCCAAATTTTGAAAATCTGAAACCTACATAACGGTTTCAGATTAACGGTTCAGAATTTTTTAAAAAATAAGTCAGCGACAGATTAATGAAGATTTTGACAAATCTTAACCTCGATTTGACAAAATTAACATTCATAGACTCTCGCTATTTTCTCTACTGTGAGACTATTTGCAGGAATACTGAAAATCTAATAACTTCGAATTTCTCCAAAAAGACCATTTTTCTCCAAAAGTTCATATTTTGAGACGAGGTTGAGCTCTAAAGCATGTCGCGCAGTTTCACGCAGTTTCAAATCGCTACGCCCGGAAACGGCGGAAGACTGACACCACCTTCCGGCGAAAATTTTGCCGTTTGTGCCGATACGTTTCGATCTGTGGCGGGCGACTCCGTGGTCGCAGCGACGCTGCGCAGGTACCCAAATGTGCGTCTCGGCGGGGCCCACGTGCCGGTCGACTTCCAAAAAAAGCGGAATTTCAAAAAGGCGACATCCCGGTGTCCCAAATCGACATTCAAGTTTTTCTCTGTGCAGATTAACAATTATAAGTGAGCGTCTCGACGCGATTTCGCGACGTCCAATTATGGGTGCCGAAAACCAAAATACCGTTCTACAATCCACGGAAAAATCTAAAACATTCACCGGGGCGCTGCAAAAATATTGCCTTTTTACTCTCGTCACTTGTTTCCTGCAATACGGCGAGTTTGGGCGGGCGTCGGGACGGTTGCAGACGACGCAGCGCGATGCCGCTTGCAGTAAAAGATGTAACGTTCAATTCCCTGCGGGAATCGCGCGAACCCGTCCCGAAGACTTCAAGTTGGCGATTCGTTGGGAGTTTTCCTGGATGTCCAAAAAACGTTTTTGTGGCGCCTCGACGCCATATTCGTCGCAATCGGAATTAAATTCCCAAACAAACTAATAGGTTTTATGCCCGATCGAACGGCACCGGTCCGGTTCCGATCCGTCAATCGGTTCGGACGTTCTATGTATCGCCGCGAAACGCCTCAGGTTTTTTTAAATTTTTTGAGAATTCCCCTCTTTAAACTGCCACATATTCTCAAAAAGTCGTCGCAGTTAAAAAATTCTTGCCGGAATGGCTGCGGGCAAGTGTTCTGAAGAGAACGAACCCGGACAGCCACTTCGAACCTTTCAAATAAGTGCGGGGCGGCCGTGGAAGTGATTGCAAAATTTGCAAAAGAAAAATATTAATTTTCTCTTGCACCAGGTGAACGGGACGTCGCAGGACGGCGAGCGAGGTTAGGTTAGGTTAGGTTTAAGTGGCAGCTAATGGCCTCAACATAGGCCTCAGATGGGCCCGTTGTGTTTCCACGGTACTTGGAGTACAACCCTCCTCAGGGGATTTTGTCAAACCATTTCGAGCCGTGGATGAACCTCATGAGAGTCTGCGCATCTAGTGATGCGAGGTCAGAGAGATCATCCAAGAATGGTCGGCCTAAGAAGAGCAATCGTGTTGCGGTCAGAGAGGGGCATTGACATAGGTAATGCTGAACACTCTCCTCTTCCCCCTCGTCCAGGCAGCCTCTGCAGTAGTCCCGCTTCGCTATGCCCAGTCTCTCAGCGTGCTTGCCAATGGGACAGTGTCCCGTGATGACTCCCACTGCCAGTCTGATATCGTTTCTTTTTAGAGAGACGATGTTGGTGCTTCTTTTCCTGTTTCGGTGAGGCCATATTTGCCTGGTTACCTCGCAGGTGTCTTCATCCCTCCACCTTCGCTCCGCTAGGTTCGAGGTTATGACGGCGAGCGAGGACACTAAAAATTTGGTGCGGCGGCGGCTAAAGCGTCCGGGAAAAATTTTCGAGATTTAACGAAAAATGCGCCCCGAAGGTAAAAAATCGTGATTTTAGGTCTCGATATGGTGCGTTCGAACCTGGGGGATTTGAGTCGCGAAAATAGCACCGTTCGACGTGGCTCTCGGTTCTACACCAGAAAAATGTACAATCCCGTTTTGCGCCGCCGCCGCCGCTTCCGTCGGGCCGTTTCCGCAAAAACCTCGATTTTCGGAGGGGTTTTGACCAACTGGAGGGGCGCGACACGACGGAGGACGAAACTTGGGGATATGCAACGTGCGGACGGACATTCGCAGTTAAACTGTCGAAGACGCGCGGTTGAAATACCGGAGATGTGCCGCGTCCGGCGGCATAAAGAAGCCTAATTTGATTTTTTCAAAAACCCACGTGGTGCGGTTCCCCCGGCGACATTCGGGAAACGCCACACGTCAGTTGCCTCATAATTGATCAAAATTTACGATTCCGCCTCGACCTGGCAATTCGGGCAGAACGCTTCCCCATTACATGGACCCCAAAATTTTGCATAAAAAAAATTACCACTTTTACGGAGGTCACGGCGAATATGCCCGGGGAAAATGAAATTCAAGGATTCCGGTAGAAAACTTCGACACGCGTCCTCCAATACCACTCTCGTCGCCGTGTGACTTCTGTCGGCGACGTTATTTCCATTTTTCTGCGAATTTGGAGCCTCGGAACCAAAAGGCCGCCAAAACAGGCGCCCACCGCCCGGGTCGGCCGTGCAACAGATTCTTGTAGCCAAAGAACAGACCAACGACCCCACGTACGGCGATTTTCGATGCAAGAAAATTTTTGCAAGAAAATGTTAAGTTCTGGCACTCTGCAAAAAAATTAAGTAAAAATCGAAAAATGAGGTGACAGTCGGACGTGTGGCGACGTCCCGGACACGCCGGTGCCGGAAGCAGGTCCATGCGACGAAAACTGTCCGAGTTATGGGTGAATTTGTAAAAATGTTTTAAAAGTTCGACCCAGCCGCCCCCGGAGATGGTAGATTGTTGCGATTATTTTTTGACTGTAATTTAATTTTTTGCAAATCGATTGTGAGTAATTTTGTGAGGATGCAGCACATTTTTTTTCTAAAGAATCATCATTTTTTAACCCCATTTTAGTTCAGTGATGGCTCGTTACTCGTTAAGTAATAAAAATCTATTTATTTATTTACTCCGGCCGGATCCGGCCGGATCGGTGGAAATTCGGCCGGATCCGGCCGGATTGAAAACGACACCGAATTGCAATCTCTAATTGCGGCATTGAATATATTAGTGAGCTTGACCAAGGCTTTTCTCAAAAATATACAGAGAAAAGCCTTGGTGGTCAAGCTCACTAATATATTCAATGCCGCAATTCGCCTAAAGCATATACCAACCGCTTAGAAGGTATCGGAAATAATTGCGCTACAAAAACCTGGCATGAATCAAAATGATGTGGAGTCGTATCAACTAATCGCATTACTTCCGATCATGTCCAAACTCTATGAGAAGCTGATTATGAAACGTCTCAAGCTATTTACGGACAAATGGTATGTATGAGCTGGTGCCTGTCCATCTGTTTGGATTTCGAACCAATCACACAATAATTGATTTTGGTCTTCATCTGCTTATCCACACTATTGGATGTTGGCGATCAAATTTCTGTAGGTTTCACGGTCTGTTGCTGTGTGTACCAGGTCTACTAAGTTCTTAAACCTGTCAATTCCCTTGGATTTCTCAACCAGGGCATTTGCTTTCTTCCCACTCCTATTCTGCCTTCAATCTTGCCCTCAAGTATCAGTTGGTATTTTGGGTTTCTCATTAGGTGCCCAAAATAGGTGGTTTTCCTTCTCTTTATGGTAAGTAACATTTCTCTGTTTTTCCCCATTCGTCTCAAGATTTCCTTATTCGTTACTCGATCAGTCCATGGTACTCTGAGCATTCTACGGTAAGTCCACATTTCAAAACTTTCAATCATATTCATGGATGATGCTTTCAGCGTCCATGTCTCCACGCCATGCAACAGAGCGGACCAAGCATATCACTTAGCGTATCTCAATCTTAGATGTAAACTTTGAATAAATCAGTTCATAGAATTACCAACGTCATCGAAAAATCGCTAGGAGATAAAAATGTTTGCTCTACTGTGTTCCTCGACGTCGCACAGACGTTTGGTCGGGTATGGCATGAAGGCCTAGTGCACAAACCCAAATCCATTCTGACTGACCCATACTACAAACTATTAAAACCAAACTTATCCACAAGAAAATTTCGCATTAAACATGAGAACGCGTTCTCCGATCTTCGGAACATTGGTGCTGGTGTCCCTCAGGGAAGCGTTATATCTACTTTAAACAAACGATACACCTAATACTGATAACACGAGAACTGCCACATTTGCGGATGACACTGCACTGATGAAAACTGGAAAAACTGTAGATCTCCTTAGAGATACTGCAACTAGCCGTAAATAACGTGGCCACCTGGACTCGTAAATGGCGAATGGTGCTGGAGTCGTGATTCGTGCGAGATAGCATATCTTGTAATGATGGTATCGACTGTTTCTACACAGAGTTCGCGGTGTAAGTTGCTGTTGCGCACATACCATGGTGCATTGGCGATGGTACGTAGCATTTTGTTTTTGTAGCGTTGGATTACATTGCAATTTTGTTTTTTAGATCATCCCAATGAGGCAGTGGTGGCTTAATAGGCAAGGTGTCAGACCCGCAGGTCCCGGGTTCAAATCCTGGACATTGTAAAAAATAGGCCACCGTTCTCCTGTAGATGGCTCTGGCAAAGTCATCACAGTAAAATCTGCCTCGAAACCCCCCCAAATAGTGGCTCGCCATCCACGTTAAAAACTGTAAGGGCTCCCCTACACTTGTGTCTAAGAACAAGTTACCAAGCACAAGTATAGGCTGTGGGAGGAGGCCAAGGCCCGACCTGGGCTGTAACGCCATTGGTTTAGTTTAGTTTAGCACATCCCCATAATGGGTACCATATGTATTAGCTTATTGTGCATTGTTAGTTCAGAGCGATGTTCTAGTAGCCAATAAATTTTACGTGATTTCAGTTGCAGTTTTTTCTTGATGTGCTCCTTCCATCGGAGTTTTCTGTCAAGCGTCATGCCCATGTACAAATCAATCATCTGACCAATACTCACGTACGAAGTGTCGATCCTCACCGTAAAGAACGAAGCAAAAATTGACGCGTTCGAGAGGAAAATATTAAGAAGGAACCTAGGACCAGCACGGGAAAATGAAGAATATAGGAGGCGATACAACAAGGAATTACATCAGGTCCTTAAAACCAACGAGTATCGATATACGTGAAACTGCAGCGCCTCCGATGGGCAGGACACATTATAAGAATGCCCAAAAGAATCGTGAACGGCCGAATGGATGCGAAGAGGCCTATAGGAAGACCAAGAAAAAGATGGGAGGGTTTTTTATTTATTTAGCTTATGGTCTATTCGAACATACATAGGAGAGAGAGTAAATATGGTATATATAACGTTAATACTAGCACATATATCACAAACATAATTGCAATAGATGGAATCGAATCCTTAAACTAGGAAGATGGAAGGAAGTGGCCCAGGAAAGAGAGGAATGTAGGAGGAAGCTAGGGACATGACGCTTGACCCAAAACTCTGATGGAAGGAGCACAACAAGTAAAAACAAGAGGAACTGCAATTGAAATCACGTAAAATGTATTGGCTACTAGGACATCGATCCGAACTAACAATGCACAACAAGCTAACCCTATACAAACAGGTGTTGCGCCCCAATCTGGCCATATGGTATTCATTTTGGAGATGTGCTTAAAACCAAAATATCAATGTAATCCAACAGAATGCTACGTACCATCGCGAATGCGCCATGGTATGTGCGCAACAGCGACTTACACCGCGAACTCGGTATAGAAAGAGTCGATACCATCATTACAGATATGCTCTCGCACGACTGGAGCACCACATCAAAAAGGAAGAATCCATGCTCCTAAACGTACAGAATGACACCGGACGACTTAAACGGACCAAACCACATGAGCTGTGCAGAATAGACCTGCCAAACAACTAAGGGATCCAGTGGGAGCAACTCAGTATTACCTTCATAATTGATTTGTTATAGTAAAGCAGATCATTAGTTTATAAGAACTAGTTTTTGTTCTTATAATATAAGTTAAGTAAAATTAAAAAAAAAACATTTCATAACGTTAGCATTAGGCATGCTGGCTGCGGCGGCCGAAATATTTGAGCAAGCAATCATATCGAGTCATTTTGTGAAAAAGTTTTGTTTTTTGGTAAAAAACACAATATATACGTCAATAATATATACGTCAATAATACGTCTGGCTGCTACCACAAGTGCAAGAAGGCTGATGCTAGGCACATACATTCGCTCTGTCTGCGCGCAGCCAATGGTCTGCCATTCAATCAGGCAGGTTTTCTAAAGCTGCCGCAGCCAGGAATTCTTGGCAGCTTTAGAAAACCTGCCTGATTGTACGGCCTAGTGCGCGGGCGACCCAAGCCGTTATGCGTTGGACAGGCTGCGCAGCCAGGATGCCTATTACTACCTTCTTTTCTCTAGTATTGTTTTTTCAGTACGGATACTATTTCTCCATAATGTTTATAGTATTGGAGAAGACTAGTTAAAACTAGTTAACTAAGAATAGTTTTTGAACTCGTCCTTTAATATACTATTATTTCATTCAAATTGGTGGGTCTCATACATTTGATCCGAATGCCAAGTTACGTAGTCTTAAAGAAAATTGGCCACGAGAAGACTGAATTGTACTGATTTGCTTCAGTCTAGGCAAATAGAGTAGAGGTCATCATTTTCATACGCTTTTGATGGAAAGAGAGAGAATATTTTTATTGTAGACTTTATGCAAAGGGCTATCGACCTCGATGATGGAAAGAGAGAGAATATTTTTATTGTAGACTTTATGCAAAGGGCTATCGACCTCGAAGTCCTCCTGCTCTGCTTTTGATATTTATGCTAATATTTCAAAACACTGAATCATATGAATATTAACGATTCTATAAAACGCTGTCTAATCTATACTCGTACCGGCGATAGAAGGCATCTCATTCTCGTCTCGACAATTTACCATTGTTCGGCGCATACCCCCACATTACTTCGAGTGCGCGGTGTTTAGTTGTCCGTGTTTGAAAAACTGAAGCATGTTTCTTAACTCAAACTAACCTGCGCGTAGCTCGGTGCGACCCTTGCCCCTCTTACCTCGGCGCAGTACAGCTGCATTCTCTCGCCGCACAGTGCTCTGGATTTCAAAAAAAGTTGGCCAAATATAGAAAGAAGTTTCAGATTTAAACGTGAATTGGTATATTGAAGTTTTCCAGGTCGCTGATTACGAATTTCATAGTATGATTTAAAATTCAAAATGGCGGATCCAATATGGCCGACCACTTCATTAAAAATTCATCGAAATTTCATATAAATTGGTATATGAGAGTTTTAGAGGTCATTTATTATGAATTTCATAGTATAATTTTAAAATTCAAAATGGCAGATCTAATATGGCCGACCACTTAACATCAAAATTTCATGTAAATTGGTATATAAGTGTTTTAGAGGACACTGAATATGAATTTCATTGAATAAACAATTTGCCCGGCGCTGCGCGGCGTCTCGTATTTCTAATCTCACATGTACAGAGGCAGACATAGGCAAAATGTTGGTCTAGATTCTATTACAAAACATCGTAATCTATATGTTCTATATCTCAACTTCTTGAGCCCCGCTGCGGTGATAACGTTTTTGTTAATTTACGGAATTTTTTTTACAAGAAATACTATTATGTAGACACATCTTTGACTTGATTTCTAACACACGCGAGTACAAATTAATGAAAACGTTATATATGTAAATATTAGAAAAGTAAGTAAAGTAGTTAGAAAAGTATCCGACCTTTAGCCGTACAAATTAATGAAAACGTTATATATGTAAATATTAGAAAAGTAAGTAAAGTAGTTAGAAAAGTATCCGACCTTTAGCCGGCAACATTTTGCAAAACAAAAATGTCTCTTTCACGTTCCATTTCAAAAATTACTTCGACTTTCCTCAATCTCGAGAAACTTTCAGAGATAAAAAATGAAATTAATAAAAAAATGATATAAGGTGAAGACTATGAAAAATAAAATGGGAGTTTTAGCTTGGCCGGTGAAAATGAAGTGTCGTATGAAGTCTCTTCGAAATACAACGAAGTGTTTCCGAGACAAACGAAGTGTCGAACGGCACAAATATCAACACTTCTTTTTTTTTACACGGATTTCTACAGCTGTCTCTGTCCTTAGTTATTCTCCTATCGATAACAGATTATTCCTCGGTTAGGTTTCTTGTTTCCATCACTTTTCCAGCTTCTTCTAGGTCTTCTTCTCTTTCTCCTCTCAGGCGGTATCCATTCCAACACTTTCCCAGGCCATCTATTCTCATCCATTCTTTTCGTGTGACCGAACCAAGTAAGTTGTTTTTTCACAATTTCGTCTGAAATATTCTTTTCCCTGCCAATTCTATTTCGGATCTCCTCGTTTCTCACTCTATCCCTATGTTTGGGCCACTTTTGTTGGTCTAACTGGTTTTCAGCGTCTATCCAAAGGAGGTCCTCGAGGTCTCGACCCAGGTCGGGGCACCTGCCGCCCCGACCTGGGTCGAGACCGCTTTAAATTAGCCGAAAATTTCGTCGCGATATGAGATATCATATCATCGATATTTATCGTGCGTCTGACTTCAGCCGGCAGGTTGGCGACGCTCACGTTTGTTACTTAATTCGATGTGAATCTTTATCGGGTGGTTCGATCACCGCATGGAAGGCAACATCAATTTTAACAATTTGATTTCCATAAGGGTTTAAGGGTAAAGGGTTTCCATATTTGTATTTTCCTGGTCATATTACTTCTTCCTATTTCCTCCCTTAGATAGGCTACCGAAGAACGTTCCACGGAGCGGTTCAGAGTCGGTTGCGACCTTAAGGTAAGTGACGGGCCCATCCTGATTTGATATACAATCGTTAAATTTATCGTTAAATTGTTATTGTTCTCCTTATATTCTTTCCCAAAGAATTGCATTTAGGGCTCCTATGATTTTTCTAGCTTTATTATTCCTTTCTGTTATCTCATCCCTGCGATTGTTAAATACAACCCATAGGTGTTTGAACTTTTCTACTCCTTTTATGAATCCGTTTACTAAAAGAGCCTGTTCTTCAGGTTGTTTACCTTTAATATGGTCTTCTATTAGGGTCTTCAGCAAACGAGAATATATTCTGTCTATTGTAGGAATCACAGCAATTCCCCGGAAATTATATGGGTCATTTCGAGATCCTTTATGTATGGCTGTGATATATGAAGTTCGTCAGGCTTTTGGAATATCTGCACCATTTAGACACCGCTCAAATAAATTCTTCAACACAACCTTCAGTTTTTCAGAGCCAAATCGTACAAATTCCGGGTGTATTCCTCCAGGTTCTGGGGATCTTCTAACTTTAGTCGTTTTGATTGATTCCTTTACGAGGGACATATCTAGTTTCAAGGTTTCACCATCGATGTGGTTTGGTTCATTTTCTTCTCTACATACTGTGACCTTGTTTCTGTTAACAATTTTGTAAAATGTTCAGGATTTTTTTGGATATTCTACCATCTGGCATTCTTATAATGTGGCCTACAGTTGACCATCGGAGGCGCTACAGTTTCACGTATATCGACACTGGATGGAATCTATCCATTTGTCTCAGTATCGTTAGAAATTTATGGTGTTGTGCTCTGTAAAAGGTCTTCTCGAAGTCTATGAAACATCCTTTCGCCGATCGTGGCAGTTTTGTATCAGTATTTTAGTGTTTCTCAAGTGCCCACATCTTGTCTAAATCCGAATTGTGAGTTACTGATGTTTTGTTCACACTTTCTAAATATTCTCAGATGTATTATTTTGATAAATAGTATTAAGGAGTGACTCATAAGACTGATAAGCCTGTGATCTTTGCGTTATTCTTTTTTGGCAAGGGAATGAAGGTTAATGTCGGCCATTGATCGGGATACTGACCGGTTTCATATATCTTGTTGATGAGTTTTTGAAGAACTGCTATGCCTCTATCATCGAGTAGTATTATAAGCTCTGCCGGTATCTCATCGGGACCAGGTGTTTTGTTGTTTTTCAATGTGCGGGTGGCCCATTCTATTTCTGATTGTGTTATTGAGGGTCCTATTAACAACTATCGAATCTGTCAGTTTAGAGTCGACGACTGTCGAAACTTGTTTTGCACTGACAGTTGACACCTGTCAAATGTCAAATTTGACGTATGTCTGCTTAGAAAACGTCACGCCGTGATCCGAAGCGGTCACCCATTCCAGCTTTGTCCTCGAACATGCGTGCTCAACTTTCCATGTTTTGCTCGGTTGTTTGACAGTTGACACCTGTCAAATGTCAAATTTGACGTATGTCTGCTTAGAAAACAGACAAGTGGCCCTTTATGAACACCTCCAGTCACGCCCAAACCGCATGAAGCATATCATCGGTGTGGTTGCTGCAGTTATGATGGTTGGTACTTCATCGTATTGGGGTTTAATGGTTGATTAATCCGGGGCCCTAATTTTTTGTCGTTCTCCTTACAGGAAATCATGAGTTAATCTAGCCTGGTTATTCTGTCCCAAATATATTAAATATTGATGAAGAAAATGAAATTAGAATATAAGTGATTGGTGTAATAAGAAAGTTTTGAAAGTTGGTATAATAATAAATGTAATGGAATGTAATGGCAAAAAGCTTTCGATTGAAGCGATAATTCGTCGAACGTTATTTTTCATGATGGAGTTGACGGAGCAGCACAAACAAAATGAAGGTGTGGGGGTTTGGTAAAGCGTGTTATTGTAACTGAAGATGACACATGGGTTCACCATTACGAGCTTGAGAGTGAACACCGGGAGAGCGCGGTTATGCAATTTGTGCCTCTATAGAACGAGACCTGTGGGACCCGTGATTTACGTGTTACCCGAATAATTAATTTTGAATCTACAAAATATATTTCGTGTATTACATGCAAACTCCGACAAACCTACATACAACATTAATGTTAACGGTATTAATCCTACATATACTAATTATAGTAACATTAAAAACGAGTCGATACTAACAACATGTTTGTTTGCCAGATATAAAAAAAAACTGGATTAATATATTAATATAATATATAAAGAACCATTCAATTTAATTTTAAAATTTTCATATTTTTCTATTCAATTTTATATTGATGTATTTCAAAAATTAATCGAATTATTTTAATTTTATTACAAACATTAGAGAATGTTTCTGTTTTCAAACATCCGGCACGGACAGTACTGACGGTAATGTCAGTGCCGTCTTAGTCTATAAGAAGCTTGATGATGATAAGTGTACGATAAAATTGAGGAATTGGAAGATACTATGATAAAGGGAAGAGTGAGGTGCCATGCCCATTTGAAAAGAATGAATGATGAAAGGCTAACAATGGAAATACATTATAATCTCGATAATCCGATACATGGTGGACCAGACAAGGCTCCAGACCGCCGGATTACTGCAGGTGTCGTCCGATAAACCAACGGTCGAATTACCGAGATTAACTCAAATCACATGGTTCGAAGAAGTCAAAGCAGACTTAGTGAACTTGAGTATTAGAGATGAAAACTTAACAGAGACCTGATGAGCGATAAAATGCTCCATTTTGAAGGATTTGAGGCGAAGAAAAAAAAAAACTGAAGGAACAGTGTGGACAGAAGACCGAAGGGAGCAGCAAAGAGAGAGGATGAAGATTTTTGAAATTGAAAATTTGAAAAAAAAGAGGATGAAAATGTTACAATAGTTACAATAGGTCCCTAGACGACCAAGATCGATAAAAAAAATGTGCCAATAAGCGAAAATAAAGAATGAATCTTGGAAAACGAAAATAAAGAATAGCGGTTAACTATTTCATCATATCAGTTTTCATGGAAAAGATAAAGATATTAATATAGATACCGTAATCATTAGTACATGTAATATCCATAGAACAACAGGATATTAAACGTTTAAATATTAAAAACTTCGATAAATAATTATTGACGAATCTCAATGAAGAACGCCGTAAGTTTTCCTCTTATCTCGACGCAGTATAATTTTATTAGCTTTATTCCGATTTTTACAAGACATATAACCGAGAATAATTATAGATCAAACGGCCGTATCAATAATTAATTGTAATTTATTGAGAACATAGTTTATTGACAATCCCATTAGAACGCACCAGTCTCTCGTTTCCTTTAATTTATGCGCGGTTTCCACCAGCCTCAAACATTAATATTAAATTAGAGCCAATACAGCTACGATTTTATTTACAATAAAAGAATTGTGTTTTATAGGGATAACTGTTGATACAAATATGGAATTACTTAGACGGTACCAGTGGTGCGCAAACCATGGGTCGCGACCCCAGAGGGGTCGATAGAGATTTTTTTTGGGGCGTCGAATTCATACAAAATTTATAGCATTTCGTGTGTACGTAATGGGTAGCAGTAAATAGTGAAATGTCAATATCAAGAAATTTAAAAAACATTGAATTTTTTCAAAAACTAATTTGGGGATTTGTTTCAAATTTTGTGGAGACGTTAATACGAAATTTTTCCCAATATTTCAATATTTATTTCACCTTGATTGCACCTTGAAAATCAAATTTGTTAACATTGACATTTTCAAACTTAATTTTCTCAGAAACTAATTTGAGGATTTGTTTCAAATTATGTGGAGATGTTGGTAGAACTGTTCCGGAATATTTATCAAATTTTCCCAATATTTTAATGCTTATTTTAGAAAATATTGCAGTTCCTTGTAAATTGCACCTTGAAAATCGAATTTGTAAACATTGGAATTTTCAAACTTATTTTTCTCAAAAACTAATTTGGGGATTGGTTTCAAATTTTGTTGAGATGTTGGTATAATTGTTTGGGAATTACAATGTTTACGTTACCTCTATCTAGGCGTCGCGATTAAAATTTTACAGAAAATGCTGGGTCGCAAATGAAAATAGTTTGCGCACCACTGGACTAGACAAACAAGATTTGACAATAAACAGTAGTGCTAATATTTAAAGAAGTCTATAATCTTCAAACGATTTCTTTGTTAGTGATTGGACAAGATAAGGTAAAAACAATAAATTTTAAATTGTTAGAATTTATAAACGAAGAATTTTAGAAGTCAGTTCCAGTTTTTGTCAGTAATTATTGATGAAAAACAGGATTTATTTTACGAGAGTAATGTGACATATAGTCTGATATTTTTACATTTAAAACAAAAATAAGAAATTGGCTTTCTCCAGGAACAACACGGCGAAAGCGGACCAACACCTGCCGAAATTTTATAAACTCCAATTTGCTATTTATAAACGGCAATAAAAGTAAAATATTTTTCCCGAAAAAGGTTGCAAAAAGACGAGATATTTTAACGTTTCGGTAAAGATTCGGTTTACAGATAATATATTAAAAGTATATTAATATTTTCCCATTTTAATGCGATAATCTAAGTTAGATAATTACAGTATAACCTTGATAATCCGACACATATGGGACCAGACAACCGCCGGATTACAGGAAAGATTGGTGGGAGGGAAGAGCGCGAGGTCTCTAGACCGCCGGAATACTGGACGTGTCGTCCGATTAACCAACGGCCGAATTAACGAGATTATACTGTATATTCAATTGGAATATACAGTGTGGAAATTTGAACTGGAATAAAATTCACAACTTTGATGTAGGCGATTTCGTTCAACTGTTTTATTGTGATGTGTCGTCGAAATAGGAAAATAAATCTTATCTCAGGTAACTGCCACTTCGTTGATGAAATACCGGTTGTGCAATGGCTTTTTTTTGTGTCGACTGTCAATCAACCGAGAAAAACTTGGAAAACTTAAGCACGCATGTTGGAGGATATCGCTCGAATGTTTGACCGCTCCGGATCACGGCGTGCAACTGCAGCAACCACACCGATGATATGCTTCATGCGGTTCCGGCGTGACTGGAGGTGTTCATAAGGGCCACTTGTCGGTTTAGGTCTCAGCTACCAGTTATGTCCGTGGAAAGAAAAGCCTTGTCTGTCCAGTCTTGTCTGTTTAATGTCTCTTGTATTAATAACAGTAAACAAATAAATAAAACTAAAACGTGACAATTAAGCATTGCAATAGTATATTTTGCAACTAGTGCGGTAAGTTGTCAATTGGTCACGAGAATGAAATTGGGCGCACGAAGTGAGGGCGCACATTCGCTCGAGCGGACAATTGACAATATCGCCCGTGTTGCAAATAATATTTTTTATTACTCATGCGAGAGGACGTATCTTAAAAGTTTGGGATCCAGGGGCCATCAAAAAAAAAATAGAATCAAAAAAGAAGAATTTGCTTTTTCACTTTTGCGTCTCCGGTGGTGTGGATTCCTCATAAGAACCCTCATTAGTCCGGTATCACCATAGAATTTTTACATTCATTTTAAAACGTTTTAATTTTTATTTTGCAATGAACAATAATCACTTTCACGTCACTTTTTTAATATTGAGGTCTTGATTGTTTTTATTTTATTTATTTAATCGTTTTTTTTTAATGTAACTTAACGATATTGCATATTTTCGTGCGTTGCCCAAGTTCTGTGGTAACACAGACAAAAAATGTCATTTTTCGCACTAAAAAACGTGCGCCAAGATAGTACTTTTAAGGCATGGGTAATAAAATGAAGTTTATCCAAACGTAAGCGTAAACAAGGTATGCATCACTATCGCAAAGAAAATAGCTACCAACAATAAACTTTCCTCGTCTACACTAATGAAGACACGCAGGAATATGGTTAGAGGAACAGACCTATACAAAGAGACAACAAAAACATAAAAAAGGAGATCCGCAAAGATATAAGAACCCATAAGACCAAGACTATGCAGGAAACCATCGATTAGAACTGCAACATGAAGGTACTAAGATCAAGGCAAATCTCACATAATCAAGCTATGAACAGCAAATGGCACAATACTATCCAACAAGAAAACCATACTTGAAGAGGTGGAAAACTAATACCAAACTGTACTCAGCAACTAAAAGAGATCATAGCACAAGAACCCATGTAACAAACGTGGGTGAGGAAGAAATACCCGACATTACCACAGAAGAATTGGAGAAAGCTCTAAGACAACAAAAAGTAGTAAGTGCCCAGGGACGGACAAGATCACTGCAGAGATAATCAAACTAGGACACCAAGCACCCAATGGCAGAGAAGAGACCGGTACCCAGCAGTGGGACATAAATAGGCTGATGATGATGATGACAAACGCCCTACTACACGTAAGAATTAATGAAGGAAACTTGACCAACACCATCAAAGTGGAACAAGGAGTAAGACAGGGAGACACAATCTCTCCAAAAATGTCCACAAGTGCCCTGGAAGATGTTTTCAAAAGACTTGCATGGGAGTCTTGCTCTGGAGTCTAACTCAAATTGTTCCGGACGGGAGAAAAGCCGATACTGCCTTCCATGTGGTGATCCAACATGGCTGAGGTCACACGCACGAACGCTCAAAACACACCGCCGGATATCTCATATCGTTACAGCAACAGCGCAGACACCGAAATTGTTGGAGATCGTCCTGGGGGAGGCGGTGAGGTCTGCATTACACTGGCTCGCGAGTGTAGGGCTTGAAGTTGCCGTCAACTAGAGCGAAATGGCGCTGCTCAGTAGAAGACGCACCATCCCTGCACCAAAGATAACGATCCATAGCCTCGGGGTTATAGTCGACGCAAAGATGAAATTCATTCGTGATTTGTTTGCTAATTTAGCGCGGTCTCGACCCAGGTCGGGGCACCTGTCGCCTTGCTTTGGATTGAGGCCAAAAACCAATTAGACCAACAAAAGTGACCCGATCACCTTCGTTTTGCACCAACTCACTGAAATGCTTAAAGAACCAAACAGGCATCGGAGACGATAGGTTAAAGATGAACTACAACAACACGAAAACTTTCTTCTGGGTTAAAAGACTGTTTTTCACCTGCACTTCCCCGCCATGGATCGTTATCCTTCATGCAGGGATGGTGCGTCTTTTGCTGAGCAGCACCGTCTCGCTCTTGTATACGGCAATTTCCAGCCCCACACACACGAGTCAGTGTAATGCAGTCCTCGCCGCCTGCCCCAGGACGATCTACAACAGTTCCGGCGTCCGCGCCGTTGCTATAACGTTGCCCACCTACGTTTTGCAGACGGCATCATACTGGTATCAGAAGACCTAGACCAACACACTGAAATGCTTAAAGAACCCAACCAGGCATCGTAGACGATAGGTTAAAGATGAACTACAACAAAACGAAAACCTTCTTCTGGGTTGAAAGACTCGGTTGTTTTTCACCTGCATTTCCCCGCCATGGATCGTTATCCTTCGTGCAGGGATGGTGCGTCTTTTGCTGAGCAGCACCGTCTCGCTCTTGTTGGCGGCAACTTCCAGCCCCACACTCACGAGCCAGTGTAATTCAGTCCTCGCCGCCTCTCCCAGGACGATCTCCAACAGTTCCGGGGTCCGCGACGTTGCTATAACGGCGACGTCGACCGCGAATCCCACCAAGATTGCATCCTCTGGCAAGTTGACGAGTAGGAGGTCATCGTACATAATGTCGGTCCCAGTACCGAGCCCTGCGGAACGACAACGGTGATGTGGTGTGGTCCTGTAGTTGGTAGTTGGTCCGTTAGGTAGTTCCTAGATAACGCGCTACAGCGCCGAGAGGAAATGCCTCCTCTCGGCGCTGTAGCGCCCCGAATATAGCCGACCACCTCGCCGAATTGAAGGCGTTCCGGACATCCAATGTAGTCATCGCGCAGGGCGTCGCGAAGCGCCCTTCCTCGAGTTTGCCATACGCGCGATGTTCAAAATGGTTTCTATCGCATCCATGATCGATCGGCCCTTGCGGACGCCGAACTGTCTATGCTCGATGGCCTCATTGAGCCTCGCCAGTACCAGGCGCTCAATGAGCTTGCCCGTCGTGTCTAGCATGCACAGACCGGCCGCTGTGCTCTTAGGGATTAGGACCAGACGTTGCCTCTTCCACCGCGGATGGAAGCTTCCCCATGCAGGCTGGCGTTGTGCGCTGAGAGGAGGACTTCCGGAGCCGCGACCGCCTCATTTGGAATACCATCTATTACCATCTTGGCGCCTTGCCGGAAGGCAACCTCTTCGCCGCTGTCCGCAGCTCTTCTTCTGTGAAGTCTGGGGGATCCTCCTCGCCCTCGCCCGCAGCTTCCCAGGTTTGTGCCTCGTCAGTCGCGAACAGATCATCGATTATGTGATCCAGTTCAACGGGGTCTTTTGTTACAGGGGGCAAACTGCGTCACAGTCGTCCGGTAACGATACAGTAGGGGCGCCCCCAGGGGTCGGCTTCAACAGCTTCTTGAAAATCCAAAATTTTGAAAATCTTCTTCTTCTTTTCTTTCTTTATCTTCTTCTTCTAACTTTACCTAACCTAACCATCAATCCTCTTCTTTATATGGCATCTCGTTACAGGAGGTTTGCAATAATTATCGCTATCTTCATCTTTTTGAAGCGGTAGCTCGGAATAACTCTTGGGATGTGGTATCATACCACTCTCTCATAACCATCAATATCAGAACTTAATCTAACTTAACCACAATACCAAAACCTAAACTAATCACTTATTATAAATTATATAAATTGCAATATCATTAAAAATATAGAAAGATGTTCTAAAAAAAAATTACCGTTTTCTAATATATAAATGTCATGCTAGGCGAATATTATTTAAGAAACTAATAAGAATATTAAATAAGAAACATTCCATAAGCTCTTAACAAAAACATCATCAATAACACATTATGAACTATGATATAATGAAAAGAAAGTGACCTGGTGTACACCACCATAAATGTTCCAAAGCTACTTATTACAAAACATGTAATAGTATATTGTGGCACTAGGGCGGTAAGTTGTCAATTGTCCACTAGAGCGAAATTGGGTGCACGAATGAAGTGAGTGCGCTCATTCGCTCAAGGGAAATTGACAATAGCGAGCGAGTTGCAGATAATAGTTTTTATTACTCATGCGATGGGACGTATCTTATGTTTGGGGGTCCAGGGGCCATCCAAAATCAAATATAAAGAATTTGCTTTTCCAATTGTCTCCGATGGTGTGGATTTGTAATAATAACTCTCCTCAGTCTCCGGTCATTTTAAAACGTTTTCTTTAATTTTTATTTTGTAATGAAATAAAATTTCTGTCACTACACGTCACTTTTTTAACGTTGAGGTTTTGATTGTGTTTATTTTATTTATTCAATTATTTTTTAATCTAACTTGGTGATTTGTATTGAATATTTGCGTGCGTTATGTGTTAATACAAGTTATGTGATAATACAGCCAAAAACAGCCATTTGTCGCACCAAAAAACGTGCGCCAAGATAGTAATTATCACGCATTAGTAATAAAAATTTAATTGTAATGTTACGTTTATTAGCAATAAAATTCAAGGCGACTTTAAATCAAACCTTATATTTCCTTAATAAATGTCTTGCTGCAGGAAATACCTCTCAATGCAAACTCAACAACAGGCTATAAGATTTTAAATAACTCGCGATTTTTTCTTGAATATTTGCGTGCGTTGCCCAAGTTCTGTGGTAATACAGCCAAAAAATGTCATTTTTCGCACTAAAAAACGTGCGCCAAGATAGTACTTTTAAGGCATGGGTAATAAAATGAAGTTATGTAATGAATTAATGAGTAAGAACTCGAATACATTCTAATTTTAGAAATGGAACAATGAAGTTCAAAAAAGTGTTTCGATGACATAGCTCGCAGCAATTCAAAAATATAATAAATCATCACGATTTATAAAAATATCACGTTTTCGCTTCATATTTATACAACTGCCGTCCGGTGTGCAATAATTTCAAACGTTTCTTTGTCGCTGTGCAGCGACACGACGTTATATTGGAAATGACGGATTATCTATCAATCTGTTTCTTGCAAAAACGGAGCTGCAATTCCCATTAAAATGATAATGACTGTTAGACAAAGAACTTAAACTGTATATGCAATAACCACCACACGTCTATTCTTTGTTTGTGTGTTCTTGAGCGTTTATTAAAAGCTACTTCCCGGAATCCACGAAACAGTTTTCGAAAAATATTGAATTATTTAAATTTATGTGAATGATTTGTTTCGTAGAAAGTGTTAGTAAAATTAATTAACAATCGTTATCCAATTAAATATTCACGAAATGTGTTTTAAATTCCCAAACATGTTTTTAACTCGAGAACAAACGGTGGAAGATAAATTTATATCATCACAAAGTTAATTTCCTCGTAAAATTCACAGAATAAGAATTGGGTGTCCACGTTAAGTATTCACAATGTAATTATGTTGTTTTTAATGAAGATTTTACTGCGGCGATTTAATTACATCAACTTCCAATTATAATGAAGAGGATGGTCGCCACTACGAAATAACCGTGGTATGGATTACTTACTCTGAATTCGCTATGTTTATACAAGGAGATTTTTAATAGTTTTAGAAATATCATAGTTTTAGAAATTTTGTAAAAATTTTGACACAAAATATTGACAAATAACACCTGAAAAATATTAAGGAACAACATTTGCAAGTGATGCAGTCGAAACTACAGTTGTGTTAAGTGTTTTGAAGAGGATGGTCGCGACTACGTAGTAATCCATACATTGAATTCGCTATGTTTTTACCACCAATTTTGTAAAAGTATTGACACAAAATAACACCTGGAAAATATTAAGAAACAACATTTGCTAGTGATGCAGTCGAAACTATAGTTGTGTTAAGTGTTTTGATCGCGACTACGTAGCAATCCATACGTTGAATTCACTATGTTTTTACCACTAATTTTGTAAAAGAATTGACACAAAACAACACCTGAAAAATATTAAGAAACAACATTTGCAAATGATACAGTCGAAACTCGAGTCGTGTTAAGTGTTTAGATTTATGTAACTTATATTTTTATAAAATTAGTGGATTTTAGTTTTAATTATTTTTATTGCATTAATTAGAAATAAAATGAAATAAAATAAATCCATAATTAATGAGATTGTAGTTGTTGCAGGAACTTCCCGTGGTTTGTGTAAGCGCGTGTTATTGTGTTTAGTGTAGCGTCGATAAACAATTCCTCGGAATAATATTTTGGTAGTAAAATCGAAGCAGCAGGTACTGCTTACAGGTTTCAGCGAGTACGTTAGGTTAGTACCTGTTGCCCACTTACCTCTTGGGCAGTCAGTAAGTCAGTGGTGGCTTGGTTAGTCGCGCTCAGATATCGGTGGCAGCGAGTCTCTTACGTCGCTGTAATCTCCGTATATACCAGTTCTCCTGCGGATTGGGTCAGTTCTCGTAACCTATGTGCTCTTACGGACAGTGAACGAAAACACAGACGAGGATTTTTCATACGTAAGTGTTTCTTTTAATATTTTAATGAAAACAAAAACATTGATGAACAGTAAGACTTTCTTTGTAAGTAACACTTTGTTTTTTTGACGCTCAAAACGAGATTATTTAAAAAGTAGGTTGTTGTATAATACAGTGAACATTCGATATAGTCACATGGGCAGAAAACTGAATTTTAAAAAAGTTGGCTTTATAAAATGTTGATTATATCAAGATGTAAGTAAGTCTTAACATATAAAAGTATATGGATACAAGCTTTAGTTTTATTGCTAAAACTATTTCTACATTATTAATATGAGACAATTGCTCCAAGTTAGAATTGGTTTTCTGACTTTTTATGAAATCGTAGAGCCTGGAAGCTATGAGATTCAGATAATTTTAAATTTCTCAAATTCTGCTTTCGTTATATAATATTTTCACAAAAAATTTTCAATTCAGAGATTATCACGCAACAAATTTATTTATTAAATGCTCATACTTACATATCACCATAAACTGTATTACATAGAATTTCCCCGCTTACATTCTTATGAATCTTCTCGATTTTCTCGATTATGTTTCCGCACGCTTTGTACTGCAAATTCTCGTTTTTGTCCTCAATCACCAATATTTTGTTCACCTCGTCGATGCGACCGTTAATTACTTCGTTGAGAATGCAAACGGCGATCAGATGTTGAGCCTCGTCTTCGGTGATATTCAACTCTTTAGCCGTGAACCCTAATTTAATGGTTTTGTACGGTTTAATCAGCTTTAACAAAACGTTAGAACGCATTATATGGAATAAGCCGTCGATGTGCTCTTTAATGAACGGGTCGTTAAGGAACAAGTCTCGGTTGTCTTTGAAAATACCTTCGAACTTTGTGGTGTTGTTGCTTTGAAACGCAATGAGCAAATCTTTCATTGTAATGATATCAGGATCGTCTCTGTACGGCTTAACTTCTTGGGAATCTATAGGGTTTATCGTGGATTTCATTAGCATGCTCGTTAAAATGAGGTATTTTAAGCAAGCGATGCGTCTTGGGCTGCCAGATTCGTCGTAATTCTTGAATGCCTCGAAGAAATCTGCATAAGCCTTTTCATACTCTTCGGATCTGAGATGCATTTTGCCACCGCATTCTCTAATTGTGCTCATTACCATCGGATGGGGGATTGCAGAACGGATTTTCAAGGCGCGTTCGTATAATTCGCGCAATTGCTTGTTGTTTTTCTTTTCGGTGTAAATTTGTATTTCTAAAGCGTATATTTCTAGTAGTTGGTTGCCTTTTTGAAGATCTTCTTCGCCGTTCTTGTCTAAACAAGATTGTTTCAATTGCTTGATGATTTTCTGCAGTTTGTTGTATTCGCCGCGGTCAAAGTAAACTTTTCCTAGCTTGCAGTTGGTTTTAAACCAGAGTCTATCGTTTTTGGCGTCCTTTAACGCTTCAAGAGTTGTTTCGTAGAACTCTTGCAACAGTTCCTTTTGATTAGAGGTTGAGGTGTACTCCAATATGCTGTTTATGGCTTTTTCGCCTTGGTTTTTGGTGACTGCGTATTTTATGTAGATTAACATCTCTTTGTAGCACTTCATCATTTCGGCGTACATGCCGAGTGAAAAGTTTATTTTGATGATTTGCTTCAACGCCTTAAAGCCCCACTCGCCCTTGTTCTCGCCTTGGAGATCGATTACTCTTCGGAACGAGGCGAGTGCCAGCGCCTCGTTCTCCTCTTTAATTAGTTTGCTTTGGTAATACTGGTTCTCTAAGTCGACGTCCGGCTCCGACGTACTCTCCTCGGAATATTGCATCCCGTAATCGTCGTCTTCCCCATTGTTATACGGTATATCAGACATCGATGACGCTTGAATGAACTCGACCTGTCAAAAACAAATTCATTGCATTCTATGTCAACTTTTATTATTTTCGAGAAAATCAAATAAACATTTTACAAATCTATATGTAAAAAAGATTAAAGCGGTTTTTGTTCAAGAATAACTTACAGGAATTAAAAATGAGGTCAAATGTCCGTCTCAAGGTCTTTAACACGCATGTAATACATTTCAAAGCATTTTGAATGCTTACTTTTTAAGTGTGTGACTATATATTAAATATAGAATATATATTTTTAATTAAATTGATTTTAGGGTGGAAAGACCTAGTGGTCGATAGCCTTTTATTGACTTTATTCTCACTAAATATTTCTTCTCCTTCTTAAACTGGTCAGGATTTTATCTATTTTTAAACCACCTCGGTACATTTCTTCGCTTAAACATAAGCAATTTATTTAATAATAATCATTCAAATTTTTAGATTAATAAACTTTATAAAGTCGGAACACAGCCTGATATAAATATATTTAACCTTTCCGGAGCTCTATAACTATAACATCATATTGAGTCTTTTCCGACTACCAAAGACTCAATAATGTTATAGAGCAAGGATCACCAATTAGTTTCTTAAGGGGTCCGGTTTTTGAAATAAAATTACCATCTCGGTCCGTTTCTACTTTTATTACATATCAATGTGAAAAAACCGGCCAAGTGCGAGTTCCGTACAAACTTGTAAGTAAGGTATCTTTAGGAGGACCTAACTGTATGCAACCCATATGCTTCTGGTGCCTGACAATACCACGTAACACACTAGTGTATTTTCATAAGTTTCTAATAGTAAATTCGCATTTTTCTTGTAATTAAACTACATATTTACGGTTTTCAGATTTTTCCATTTACATGTGCTGTAAGACACCGCTTCTTGCCAAATTTCATGATTCTAGGTCAACGGGAAGTACCCTATAGGTTTTGATTCCCTTGTGAAATCGCAAAATATGCGACATAAACGGTCATATCTTTTGATCGCGTTGACTTACAAGTTTGATTTTTTCACAGCTGAAAGAGACCACAGACCCGAGCATTTGATACAAATTTCAACTTGTTACCTCTACGCGTTCCTGAGAGAAATGGTCTTGAGAGACAGACAGATAGACAGACGGACAACAAAGTGATCCTATAAGGGTTTAGTTTTCGGTACGGAACCCTAAAAATGACATTTTTTGCCTTGAACAATTTGTCTGAAATTTGAGTAAAGTTGGTGCAAGCTATTGTCATTAAATCCTTGAGATGTTCATCAGCAAGTCGAGATCGAAATTTATTTTTAATGAAGTTTATCTTGTAACGAAAATGCTACTTCACAAATATATGTTGACCCAAACCCAAGGTTAGGTTAGGTTAGGTTTAAGTGGCAGCTAATGCTCACATAGGCCTCAGATGGGCCCGTTGTGTTACCACGGTACTTGCAGTACAACCCTCCTCAGGAGATTTTGTCAAACCATTTCGAGCCGTGGATGAACCTCAAGAGAGTCTGCGCATCTAGTGATGCGAGGTCAGAGAGATCATCCATGAAAGGTCGGCCTAAGAAGAGCAATCGTGTTGCGGTCAGAGAGGGGCATTGGCATAGGTAATTCTGAACACTCTCCTCTTCCTCCTCGTCCAAGCAGCCTCTGCAGTAGTCCCGCTTCGCTATGCCCAGTCTCTCAGCGTGCTTGCCAATGGGACAGTGTCCCGTGATGACTCCCACTGCCAGTCTGATATCGTTTCTTTTTAGAGAGGCGATGTTGGTGCTTCTTTTCCTGTTTCGGTGAGGCCATATTTGCCTGGTTACCTTGCAGGTGTCTTCATCCCTCCACCTTCGCTCCGCTAGGTTCGAGGTTATTTCGGCTATGGTCTCCTTGCACGAGGCAAATGGAATACCAATATCCTGTAATATTTCGGTTGAGTGCAGGCTTGTGCCGTACTTTGCAAGCTCATCCGCTTTTGCGTTACCTGGGATCCCGCTGTGGCTTGGTACCCACGTGAGTCTCACGTTTGTGTGTGCTGCGAGCTCATTCAGCTTTCTCCGACAGCCAGAGACCACTGCTGAGTTGGTGCACACGCTAGTAACTGCCCGGAGAGCAGCTTGGATATCGGTGTAAATGTGGATTTGTTCACCAGGGTCCCCATTTACCATCAGCCACTCTGCTGCCCCTTTTATGGCGGTTACCTCCGCCTGTAGAACGCTGCAGTAGTCTGGCAGGCGTAACCTAATTCTGAGGTTGAGGTCGTTGGCGAAAACTCCGCTGCCCACTTTGTCCTCCCTCCGTGAGCCGTCTGTAAAGACCTGCGTGTGTGCTGCTAGTACCTCTTTCTTTTCCATCCACTCCTCTTTAGAGGGTATGTGGTATGAGAAGTTGTTGCCAAAAGCAGGTGTTGCTAGACATCGGTCTATGTTTTTGGGCACCCCTTTAAAAAGCTAATTCTGAGGTTGAGGTCGTTGGCGAAAACTCCGCTGCCTACTTTGTCCTCCCTCCGTGAGCCGTCTGTAAAGACCTGCGTGTGTGCTGCTAGTACCTCTTTCTTTTCCATCCACTCCTCTTTAGAGGGTATGTGGTATGAGAAGTTGTTGCCAAAAGCAGGTGTTGCTAGACATCGGTCTATGTTTTTGGGCACCCCTTTAAATTCATTGATTATTCCGGCGTGTCCACGATAGTCCGATGTCAACATTCGCACTGACTTTAGTCTAAGTGCTGTGGTAATGGCAAGTTGCTTGCCCATTAAATCGACCGGGGCTATGTCCAGGATTGTCTCCAAGGCTTTCGTAGGCGTCGTTCTCATGGCTCCCGTTATCATGAGCGCCGCCATTCTCTGCACTTTTGTCAGCGCCATTTGATGGACTCTTTTATTAAGTGCCGGCCACCATATGAAAACGCCGTAGTAGAGTATTGGTGTAACTACGGCTCTGTATAGCCAGAAGGTAATCTTGGGGTTGAGGCCCCAAGATTTCCCCACCGCTCTCTTGCAAGAGTACAGCGCCACCGTTGCTTTCCGTACTCTTTCGTTTATGTTGAGCTTCCAAGATAACTTTCGGTCTAGTATGAGACCTAAGTACTTGGCGCTCTCCTTGATCGCCAGTTCAGTGCCCTTTAGCATACCCAAACCCAAAGTTTCAAGGCATTTTTTTTTAATTCCGGGTATTTATTACCACACACAAATTTTATCCAGAACTCGTCAGAAGGAACTTCCGTATGTTCTCTTGGAAATCGATCATTTCCATCTACAGCTTATTACTCCCGTAAACATTTGCGGCTTTGGTGCTCCATTCACCATCAGGACGCAGAGAGTAAATGTTGCTAAGAATTCCGACGACATTCTCAAATTTTCTTGAAATCTGCGAATCTGTTTTCAAATTCCGATTTAAGATCCTCAATGAACGTCTTGTATATGTTACATTTATCTTCTTGGTTGGTAAATGTGAGTTCAACTTACATTCATGCACTGTTTCCATTTCCTCTCCAACACTCTCTCCTTCCGCCCACTCTCCTTTTTTGCACTCCTCAAACCAAACCAATGGACCCACACGTCTTTCCCTACCCCAAATACACCACTACTCTTATTGTCATCCATCCAATACTTTCGCCCTCTTTCTTCATAGCCGCATCTAAACCTGGCAATTACTGACTGGGCATTCATTGTTGATTTTAAGTATTTAGGAAGTTCTTCAAATATTTGTATTTCCACATAGTCCTTACTATATATATTCTCCATTATTTTCCTTTGACGTTCTTCCAGTTCAACTTCCTTTAGCCTTACCACCAGCCATTCGTCAAATCGTACGCCGTGATATTTTCCTCATAACCCTATCCATTTCCATGATAGACATATCACCTCCTTCATACAGTTTCCTTCTATTCTTTCCCAAATTTGTTTCTCTCCTACCATTCATTCCTTCCAAACTTGCTATCCTGAAACTTCTTTTACAATTATTTCCTCAGTCATTCCATTCATACTTTGCTACTCGTCGGCTTGCTTCAATCCTGAAATTAAATGCATTTAGCTCCTGCAGTTCTATGTAGGATGGAGTTGATCTGTCTAATTTCAGGGCCTTTTGAAAGAATTGTAGTTGCACTTTTTCCACGCCTTCTTCTTCCTCCACCCCCATACTTCAGCTCCATACATCAATATACTCCGTCCACAAGCCCCATCTCCATAGATTCAAGAACTTTTCTCCAGTCACCCACGAACTCTATATGCTCTTTATTACCACACCCACTCCCAAATACAAACCCTACCTCCTGTAGGTCTTCCAGCATTTCTTGTGCGTCTTCTAGATTGTCAGTTGTTATAAATATGTCGTCAGCTAAACGAAGGTGATTTAGGTGTTCGCCGTCTATTTTTATGCCCTTATCCTGCCAGTTCAGTTGTTTGAATGTATGTTCGCAGCATCGCAGTGAAGAGTTTGGGGGATGTAGTATCACCTTGTCTTGTTTCTCCAAAATCAAGTTAAGGTTGTACAAACTGGGGCAAGGTATATCAAAATGACATTTTAGCTGTCAAAATTGAGTTAAGAATGTCCAAAATTAAGTTAGCAACGTCGGAAATTAACTTGGGTTGTTCAAAATCGAGTTAGGTTTGCACAAAATCAAGTTAAGGTTGTCTAAAATGGGACTAGGTATGTCAAAATGACATTTGGGCTGTCAATATTAAGTTGAGAATGTCCAAAATTTAGTTAGGAACGTCGGAAATTAGCTTAGGTTGTTCAAAATCGAGTTAGGTTTGCACAAAATCAAGTTAAGGTTGTTTAAAATGGGACTAGGTATGTCAAAATGACATTTGGGCTGTCAATATTAAGTTGAGAATGTCCAAAATTTAGATAGGAACGTCGGAAATTAAGTTGGGTTGTTCAAAATCGAGTTAGGTTTTCCCACACTCCACCTTTGTTAAACCTCATCCAATTTGTTTTATCTACATTCACAGTCGGTTTCCTTTTATCCAAAAATCTCTCCAATCTCTCAATCATTTCTTTCAATTCCTTCGCCGATTTTGCCAGTATTACAACATCATCTGCGTACGCCAGACTCCACACTTTCTTCCCATGCCCATGTTATTCAATATGTTCATTAATGACTTGAGCGCGTCTCTATCTTCTCCTCATTTACTCTTTGCTGACGACCTTAAGATCTTATCGGCTGTCATGAACCCTGATGACTGTCATCTTTTGCAAACTCAACAAGTTGAACCTTAATCTTAGCAAAAGTAAGTTGTTACCTTTTCTAGACTCCAGCAACCGATTGAGTGCAGGTATTCTTTATCTAACGTCAGACTTGATCGCTGTGAGTCAAAGATCCGGGTCCGGATCCGGGGATTATTTTCGATTGTCAGCTTTCGTTTGTCCAACACATACTGTCATATGTCAAGAAGGCTGCAATGGCTCTTGGATTCATCATCCGTAATTCTCGCAATTTTAATAATAACTTGGCTCTGAGGGTGCTTTACTACAGCTTTGTGAGATCCGTTTTGGAGTATGGATCCATCATTTGGGACACTCACTTTAAAAAACACATTACTGCTCTGGAAGTTATTCAGAGGAAATTTCTCAAATTCCTCTGGTTTAAAACGTTCCGCGGTCCTCCGGCGCTTCACGTCGATCACCATTTGCTGCTGGTGGAACTTGGGTTTGAATCACTTAAATTTCGTAGAACTCTGGCTGGTCAGGTCTTTCTATTTAATGCAGTTCACAGTATCCTTGACGCCCCTGAGATTGTGAATCAACTAAACTTTCTAGTGCCAAGAGCTGCTAGTCGTCAGTCTGCCTCTTTCTATATTCATACATCGGGTGGTCCTATTTCCTTGAAGCCACCTCTCAATAGATTATGCTCCATCCATAACTCGTTGAGCTCTGATTGTGACATTTGTGATTTTGCGCGAAGAAAATTTACTATTTTAATCACTCCTTACATAATACTCTAAAAATTATTATTGGGTTTGCAGCAAAGCACAGTTTGGTGTATAATATAGTGGTAGGAAATCTAATTGTCATTACATTTTGCATTGGTCCTTATTAGGTGAACTCTCTCTCTCCTATGGCTTATACAGCCCAAGGTATGGCCTTGGCCTCCCTCAATTTATTCCTCCAAACGCTTCTGTCCATTGCTACCGTCTTCCAGCCTCTAATCCTTAGCAACCCTGTGGCAACTTCTTCTACCGCGTCCTCCCATCGTTTCCGTGGGCAACCCCTCAGTCTCTTCCCTACTATTTAGCCTTGGAGGCCTATTTAAACAGTCCTTCCTCATCCATTCTTGTGACATAGCCTGCCCATTGCAACCTCTGTATCCTTGCATATTCGGATACTGGCGGGTCCTGCAAAGCCTTGCTCATTATTATTAGATGAACTAGTCCTTTTTTAGGGTTCCGTACCGAAAACTGAACCCTTATAGGATCACTTTGCTGTCCGTCTGTCTGTCTGTCTGTCAAGACCATTTTTCACAGGAACGCGTAGAGGTAAGAAGTTGAAATTTGTATCAAATACTAGGGTCTGCGGTCTCTTTCAGCTGTGAAAAAAGCAAATTTGTAAGTCAACGCGATCAAAAGATATGACCGTTTATGTCGCATATTTTGCGATTTCACAAGGGAATCAAATCCTATAGGGTACTATCCGTTGACCTAGAATCATGAAATTTGGCAAGAAGCGGTGTCTTACAGCACATGTAAAGGGAAAAATCAGAAAACCGTAAATATGTAGTTTAATTACAAGAAAAATGCGAATTTACTATTAGAAACTTATGAAAATGCACTAATGTGTTGCATGATATTGTCAGGCACCAGAAGCATATGGGTTGCGTACAGTTAGGTCCTCCTAAAGATACCTTACTTACAAGTTTGTACGGAACCCTCGGTGCGCGAGTCACAACTCGCACTTGAGTAGGGAAAGGTAGTATGTTCTGGAACCGCCTCCGCCTCCCGACCAGTGCGCATGCGCGAACAGAGGCTAATAATCAGTTTTAATCAAATAATATACAGGTTTAATCAGGTTCTATCAGATAATTATCAGGTTTGTTCAGGTATCAATTAGATTTAATCAGGTAATAGTAATCAGGTTCAATCCGATAATTATCTGATAAAACCTGATTAAACCTGTATATTAGCTGATTAAAACTAATTATTATATGATAAAACCTGATTAAACCTGTATATTAGCTGATTCAAACTGATTAATAGCCTCTGTTCGCGCATGCGCACTGGTCGGGCGGCGGAGGCGGTTCCAGAACATACTACCTTTCCCTACTGTTTAATCAGGTTCTATCAGATAATTATCAGGTTTGTTCAGGTATCAATTAGATTTAATTAGGTAATAGTAATCAGGTTCAATCCGATAATTATCTGATAAAACCTGATTAAACCTGTATATTAGCTGATTAAAACTAATTATTATATGATAAAACCTGATTAAACCTGTATATTAGCTGATTCAAACTGATTAATAGCCTCTGTTCGCGCATGCGCACTGGTCGGGAGGCGGAGGCGGTTCCAGAACATACTACCTTTCCCTACTCACTTGGCCGGTTGTTAGTTCCAACAATTGCTGGCGCACCGTCACTAGTTACTGTTAAAAGCTTTTTAGGTGCAAATCATCTTTATCGAAATAATCCATCACCGCGTTGTTCATGTATGTTCAATAACGACAAAATAGCCAACATCTCCTCAACAAAAGTTCCTCTCATTTGGTCTAGGAAGCGTACAAAAATATTCAGTTGTGCCTTATCAGTAACGTCGCAAGATTCATCTATAGCCAAGGCATAATAGTTTGCAATATTTAACTGCCTTTTCAAGTCACAATGATTTTCTTCTGACAAAAGTGTGTATTTCTTGTGTTTAGACGCAGATAACGGAATCTGCCGAATAGTATCAATAATATCTTTTCTGTTCTCAAACAGAACATTGCCTGCCTCGACAAAGCATTCTTTAACTATGTCAGCATCAGTAAATGGTTTCATATGCTTAGCAAGAGTCCAAGAAACACGCCAAGAAGCCTCACCACATTTTTCCGGTTCAGTCATTGAGCGACTCATGATCTTCGGTCGAAGAAACTTGCAATTTTAGATTTACGCAAGTTACTACCAAGTGTAAATTTTTCGACAAATGATTTATGTTTAGTATCATAATGTCGTTTAATGCTTAGCATGTTTAGTATCACAATGTCGAGCTTTTAATTATTGCCACCGTTTGTTGACAAAGCAAGCACACTGCACCAGCACGATTTGGCAGCGTAAAGGTAGACTTCCGAGCAAAGCGGCTCTGGCGTCACTAACGCAGCGATATTGACGTGGCGACATAGCGATTGTATTATGCACAAGGGAAACGTATGATGCGCAGCGACACTGACGCGCTCAGCGTCTATGCATCAGTGTCGCTGCGCTCTAATAGCACCTCATACTTTTACATAGTGCATAATACTATCGCTATGTCGCCGCGTCAGTATCGCTGCGTTAGTGAAGTCTACCTTAAAGCAATATAAATCGATCTATTCTTACAAAAACTGTCCATTTTCTACTTCCACCTTTCTTTTTTCGGTTCCATTGTAAGCAAAAAACTCGCAAATGTAAGAGATAATTAAGCTCGTAAGGTAGGCAAAACACTGTCAGTGAGCGGCGGCGTGAAGCATGGTGCTGGTACCCCCGCCCCCTCACTCACACGATACTTCGTTCGACCGTTGTCGAATTGACGGCAAAAAAGACAAAGCGCGGGATACATTTTATTAAGTTACGTACTCTGTAAAGGCTCCTCTACACTATGGCCCATCTTGAGCCACTGTGAGCCATCACCATTGTGTAGAGGGGTAGATGGCCTGTAGTGGCCTAAGTAGTGGATGATGGAGATGGTGATGACCATGGATGGCGTTGGGAGCGGTCCGACTACACACATCAAAGGAGACCAGCATGCGCAAATAAGCTGCGCAGTAGCTAAAGTGGCATCTCAACACCATGGGCCATCATTTTTTCCTTTATCGCATGCTTATCAGTGCCTGCTGCTTGTTGTCATGATAACACTGATTTTAGTAATTATTATTATTTAATTATAACGTATAAAAATATTTTTATATTAATAAAATATTATTATTTAATTATAAATTTTTATCAACAATGTATAGCCCACTATGGCCCATTCATGCACACCTAGAATGGTCCATCTAGATGGACCACTGTGTGGATGGGTCCATTCAGGCCATCATAATGGTGACCATCATGATGGCCCACAATGAGCCATAGTGTAGAGGAGCCATAACACAAGTAACTGTTTACTTAAGGTCCGCACAAAATAGGTCGGCGGTCCGGATTCGGACCGCGGTCCGCCATTTGGTAATCCCTGTTATAGAGCTCCGGAAAGGTTGAATATATTTATATCTTCAGGCTGTATTCTGAAGAAAGCGACACAAAGTGTAACAAGACTACTTAACGTAACTTAACGAATAATATGTTAAGTATAATAATTTAAAAATTCTTGTTATTATTATTAGCATTTTTCATGAATATAAATTTATTATTTTGTAAAAGGTAACTAACTAGTGCGAAGCAAATTTGTATGCTAATTTAAGTATATGTAACCCAACATTTTTTACGATACCAATAAGATATAATAGAGCAGTTTAATTTATGGCCTAAAATATATAATACAAATAAAAAGTAATAATCGTAAAAAATAGAACAATAGATTTAAATGCAAATTTAAACGAACTCGAACAGTATAAGTGAAACAAAATTATAGACTTTACTAGTTTATTAAAATAGACATAGTCAGAAATTGAAAACGTATATACGATTGTTTGCATGGGTGTATTTTCCACAGTATAAACTGAACGCTGTCCGTGCATTATATTGGCGATAAATATTTAAATCAGTCAGGCATTAAGTTAACTTTTATTATTTATGTGAGCGAGCAGTTGTTAAGCGCACCGCCAACGACGGCCCGGCCGCAGAGATAGCAATGAAATCGTTGATTACGGCCACTTTCTATCATCGTGGAACGCATTAGGTGTATTGCATTGACCAACGGGAATGACTAAGACGTCCATTAGCATAGCTACAACTATCGTAAAAGAGATTGTACCTAGATAATATCATGCGAGTACTCATGTCATTCCATTGTTGAAGATGAATGTACCTCTAACAAAGTATTTAAACGCTTGTCAAGTGTCATCGGTTATCAGTTACGGCTTCGTTTATGATCACGGCTTGATCTACCAGAGAAGTCAATTCATTTATATAAAGCGGATCATTTAATTATAGCATCTCAAAATTTGAATTTTATTTAGTAACATCATCTTGATAAGAATTCATTACACAGTTTATTCTAATATCTAATATATTATAATAAAACAGCAGGAAATGTGTTTTTAATTATTTAAATTAATCATTTACTTCAATACAAATAAAAATCGTGCTATAATATACTTTTTAAACAAATTATTTTTATCTACGACCACTATTGTAAATCCCCATTATTGTACAGTTCGTGGACTATGTAAATACTTCATAACAAACACGTATGTAACAGTCCGCGATTAATAATAAGTTATGATTGATAACACACACGTGTGTTTTGTTTACGATTCGTTGATTGGTTGAGAGCTGCTACTACGTGTTCATACTTTCAGCGCAACCGTGCCGCAATTCAAACTAACGGAAATTGACATTGCGTACATTGGGTTGCTTTTATCTATGAGCACTCTTATTCCAGTTTAACCCAAATAAGTACTAAATAATAAGGTATGTAACCATTAAGAATGTATGTCTTTCATGTTAAATAATGTCGAGTAACAGTTATATACGAAAATACAACTTTGTTTATTATACTGTTAAATAATGTATCTAATAAGAAATAAATTTGTTACATCAAACATATTTTTCTTATTAAACAAATTAGTGTGGTCGCAGATTAGGGAGCCTACCCATATTACGTGACCCGTTCAGGGGGGAGAGGGGGGTCTTCAAAATACCACGCTTGGTCACTGGAGGGGGGGGGAGGTCTTAGGTTTTGGTCACGTAGTAAATCTCCTCTAAGCCGTCCAGGGAAATGTCGAGCTATATTCATGTAACACTCGTTATTCCTAGTCAGTCTTTATTTCTATTTTAGTTCTTTTAGAACAGTGATTTATTTCTATTGCATCGGCTACGCGCCGCTGATAATACATTCTTCCGAATATTCTGCAGGCTTTCTAGCCGAATAGCCGAATATTGATTTTTTCAATTCAGTGTAAGTATAGATTACACGTAGTAACGGTCGCAACCATGTTATTCACCTAGCGTTTAAGGCCCGTTCAAAGACGCAGCGGCGTCGGTATGCCTTTCAAAGAGACAAGCGGCATGGTAGGGCACTTTGAAAAATGCCGGCGAACTGTTATGGCGTTTTTTAAAATGTAACCCTTTTATTGGCCGCCTTGCTTCCTCTTATATAGGAATTTAGAAATATAGCGTTTCTAAACATTTGTAAAAATCTAATAATAAATATTATTATAGTGTTGTTCGTGTCGATACAATAATGTCGTTGTATGATCGGCTATACAATGCATTTATTAAATGTCACAAGGATTCCTTGTCAATGCAGACAATACAAAAAAAGACAAATGAATTTTGGGTGCCTTTAAGGAATGAGCACAAAAAGAATCCAAAAGAGCTGGAACGTCTCACACTGTTAAAAATCGAGGAACTTTGTCAGCTTTGGACTAAGAAGCGCAACTTGGAATTTCAGTTCGTTTTTTGTTAGGAACGAATGAGGCATGCCGAACTCAGTGTTCGTTCCGCATGAGGCAACCGCATTAGGCCGTCATAACATATGTAACGCACGTCCGCCTTCGTATCTAATTAGGAAGCCTCATTCGGAATACATGCGGAAGCCACATTTGCACTTAAAAATACGAAATGTTTGATGCACTATAAAGTATTTGAAAGAATATTTAGTAACTGAAGCTATATCTTAGTCAAGTATGGAAATAGTCTTTTGGAAGGAGTAAGTGTGTGGACGCATGCGCTTAATGAAACTCAATGTTTCTGGAATTCCAAAGATATATCTAAGTTAGGCTATGCCACAGACTTTCCTAATAACAAACGAATATCGCTTGCCTAAGTTCGATAAAACTTTGGTTATCCATATAAGGTTCGAATAAGGCTTGCTACAGTTCGGTAACAGTTCGGAAGACCTCATTAGGTGGGAGTTAGGATTTCTAAAGATTTTCCTAAGTTAGGCTTTCCTAATTAGGACGGCACAAGATTCGAATGAGGCTTGCCACAGTTTGGCAACAGTTCGGAAGGCCTCATTAGGCCCGAATAGATCTTTCGGCATGCCTCACTATTTTCCTAGTCGGGGTCTCCTTAATTTCTTCGTGAATATGAGTATTCTGAGCGTATTTTGTTGAATGCTTAAAATGGTTTTATATTATTTGCATATTTTTTAAGTATGGTCTTATTTGCATGTTTTTAAAGTATGGTTTCTGCTTTCGCATGTATGAACATTGGTAATGAAAATTGAACTATTTTTTGTATTTGGTGAATGTAGCTACCTGCACGACAACCTCCAGCCACACATGAAGCCGATCTCAAAGTGCAACAGCTCCGACACCAAAACAGGACGGTTTGAAACCTGAAATTTCAGTACTTGAAGCCGAATTAAATGCTACCGTAAAAAAGCGAGATGCTGGACTTGGAAAAGATGGAATTGAGAAGAAAATAAAAACATTAACGCATGATACTGATGTGAAGAATAAGGAGTTAAAGAACAAAATAGTCCGTGCAAAGAACATGCGAAAATTTAGAGCAAAACAAAAAGCTGAAATTTTGAGACAGAAATCCGCTCATCCCAACGTGCAATCCTCGTTTATAATGACACAGCCAGGACGCCCTTCACTTGAAGAAAATCAGTCAGGCCTTCTTCAAGTAATTTGCGATATAGCAACACGAAGTTCAGCTGCTGATCGATGCAGATCAGAAGTATTGAGAACTTGTAAGACTCTTGATGAATTGTATGCACGGCTTGTTGAAGATGGATATTTGTTCTCACGAACCTCTACATACCGTAGGCTGATGCTAAAGTATTCTGAATCCTTAGAGGGCAAGCGCCATGTCACAACTGTACCTGTGAGACTGTGTCGAGCCCAAACAGATAGACACCGAGATCACGTCGATCAACATTTCTGTAAGGCTACTGTTAACGGCCTTGAGGAACTTTCATCTTTACTTGGACCTGAACAGGTAGTGTTTATTTCTCAAGATGATAAAGCAAAAGTACCAATCGGAACAACGGCTGCAAAAGTACAGGCTCCTGTTTTAATGCATCTGAATTATAAAGTGCGCCTCGATGGCCACGATTTTGCTGTTGGAGAACGCCATCAACTGATTCCTTCGGTATATGCTGGTATCATAATCAATGAGAACTGCATGGGCAGGAAAGAAGCTGTTACATACCCTGGTCCAACCTATATCGCAATCCGCAGTGGAAAACATAGCAGTTCGACAGCAACAACTCACGCCAAAGACCTCATCAAACTGCTAACATTAGATGATTTTAAAAATCTGACCTTAGGAAAAGATGGAAAAGTCAAGCCTGTGATGATTTTATCCGTGGATGGAGGACCGGATGAAAATCCACGTTACAAAAAGGTGATATCTTACTGTATATCCCACTCTAAAAAGTTTGATTTGGATGGGCTGTTCGTGTTAACGAATGCACCCGGTAGATCGGCTTACAACCGAGTTGAGCGAAGAATGGCACCCTTGAGCCGTGAGCTAGCCACGGTAGTCCTTCCATATGAACACTATGGATCCCATCTCGATTCTCAAGGAAAAACCATCGATAACGAGCTAGAATTGAAAAACTTTCAGCATGCAGGTAAAATTGATACCATTTATATATATATATATATATATGTATTTATATACATATATACATATATATATATATATATATATATATATATATATATATATATATATATATATATATATATATATATATATGTGTTGTATTGTTTTCTCGGGGATTCCGCGTTGATGCTGAGGGTTGACTCTGAAAAGAACCGGATTCTCGACGTTTCGGCGAACTAACATTCGCCATTCTCAAGAGATATATGCGTCCGTACGGGTCAACCGTTAGACGCATACTTATGCGTCTATACAGTATGCGTCTTAGTTCGTCGAAACGTCGAGAATCCGGTTCTTTTCAGAGCCAACCCTCAGCATCAACGCGGAATCCCCGAGAAAACAATACAACAAAGGTATCTATCCGCGAAAACCTCAAATAGAACAATATATATATATATATATATATATATATATATATATATATAAATATATATATATATATATATATATATATATATTATTATCAGGC
Source organism: Phosphuga atrata (assembly GCA_944588485.1). Taxonomy (NCBI): domain Eukaryota; kingdom Metazoa; phylum Arthropoda; class Insecta; order Coleoptera; family Silphidae; genus Phosphuga; species Phosphuga atrata. Next base: position 72,234,085 of record OX155898.1, on the reverse strand, counting down.
GAAACATTGGCTGAGATTTGGTCCCAGGTGGTTATTGACGGCCACAACGTGATAGCAGAATATGTGCCTCCTGGGGAAGTCTTTCCGGAAACCGCAGAAGTTTGTGACACCTGGTATGCAAATCACCTTCGTGAAAGTCAATATTTTCTTCAAATAACGAAGTGCGCCGATGATTCCTGTTGCGCTGCACGCCGCAGTGCACTTAGAAATATTCTATATCAAGGATTTTTGCCGGCACCTTTTCCAATGTCACAAAACCCTTTCCGTATACCAAACCCAGATGAAGTCGGAAAGGAATTTTTTTTGTGCGACAGTGTATAACACTACGTCCGGATCTCTCACAGGGTAGAGAAATACCCTACGATTCATATTGTCCATCTATTAAAGATGACATCACCGGAAGGACGTGCTCAATTTGTGGAATTTATTTTGCCTCAAAAACTTCCATGAACAACCATCGCAAAAACGTGCATGGTCGTGCAGTGGACGTGTCTCGCGTGAGACCTCTACGGATTCTCTCCAGGAGACCACATGAGGTCTTGTGTGTTGTGGAGGAAAGCATGGAGTGGATAGACGTCGAGGCCGTTGATGAGGAGAATGTAATCACGTCTGAGGAAACTCCTGATGCTACCGCCCCCGTGATCTACGATGTGTCAGAGTGGATTGATGCTGGGAACGTGTTCGTTGAAGATGAAAAATAAATGTGAATAAAAGAAAAAGACTTTTGTTTTTGTATAATTCTGTTGTTTTTGCATAATTCCTGTTGCAATATGTTTCTACATGGGATATGCGCGCACACTTGTTGTCACGCTGCAAGCGCCGTAGTAATAAAGACAAAAATAAATCTTTTTTTTTAACTTTTGTTTGTAAAAATATATTTAGAACCATATTTATGAATTACTACGTGAAAACTAGGGGGGAGGGGGAGGGTGCTGGCATATACTACGGGTGGTCACCGACGGGGGGGGAGGGGGGTAAAAAAATGTAAAAAATGGGTCACGTAGTATGGGTACGGTCCCTTAAGTATAGTACATAACTCGAGTTGTAAGAAATTACGGAATTACGTTACGTAACTGTATTATTACGTAACTGTTCAGCTCATACGTAATATGCTTCTTACAACTCTCGTTACGTAATATACTATTATTAATACTTAATTTTAAGGGCAATAATATTGTAATGAAATAGCTAGAAAAATGTTTTTGATTCTTAGAATCAATGATTGAATTATCCAATCAAATATTCATAAGCAGAAAAAGGTTTGAGTATTATTCGTCATTGCAATCAAGTGCGAAACTAGTTTTGGAATATGGGTCAGGTGTCAGTTAAGCTTTTTTGTATTCAATGCGTGTTCTGATGTCATAGGTCAGTTCAAACTCAAATAGCTTGTAACCACATTCAAGGATCTGCAAATTGCGATAATTTAAAACATATTCTTCGACGTTCCGACTTTTTTATTTGCTTGTTTTTCCATCGGTCGGTTGTCTGCGAGAATTACAAAATACGCTAATAACACTCGGGCCCACGTAATTATTCGCGACAAAGTTCAAAATGTAAATTTATTGCGTAATTTATTGTTTGAGCGTTGATTGAGCATCCTGTTCGATTTTTTCAAAAAGCCAAGGGAATTATGTTATTTTAACATAATTCCCTTGGCTTTTAAAAAAATCGAACACGATACTTAATATAAAGCCTAGTTCGCATTAGGCTAGTAATTTAGTAGAGTACCGAGTAATTTAGTGGCTAAACTACTGGCTACTGTACAGAAACCGTTCGCATTACGGTCTAGTACAGTACACAAGTATTTGTGATATATTTATTGCATTTTCTAAATCCAAGCATGCCGATTGTTTCATTTGTTTGTTTTTATAATGCGGAGACTTTATATTCAAAAAGCATTTATGTTCGACGTATTTGGAAACGTGCGGTCCAGCCAAAAGACATTTTTGCGGCCACTAATGAACTCGACTAATCTACAGGTTCGGACTTGTTTAGCCGGTGAACCAGTGAGCACGAACGCGTGGTGGGAGGCGCTACTCGCCGGATAAAATAGAGTAAAATGGATCGACTCGACTTAATCATTCACTAAACCACTTGACTAATTTTTCGTGGTTCGCACACATTTAGCCACTAAATTACTCGCTACTCTACTAAATTACTAGCCTAATGCGAACTAGGCTTAAAAGAATATTGAACTGAATAGTTTGAAAATCGAATAAAATTAGTTTTTCAAATAATAATTTTGTTATGTGATATCTATCATAGGATATCGTATGGCGCCAATCAAATCTTAGCAGATAATGATTTAAACATCTTTATTACTGAACCTACTTTATACCAAGCTATATAATCGATTTTGTAAATGTTGGAATTACCCAATTTGTTTTTCCTTAATAAGAGAAGAAAATAATCGAATACTTTATTTGGAATTTATACTTACAATTAGATTTTTTAAAACTTCCAACTTAAGATTTTTTATATGCTAGCAGTACATAAAGTAACTGCATATGTAGGTATATAATAACATAATTTTTATGGTAGTAATATAATAATATGTGCCCTGTGAACATCTACGGTAAACAATGGCCCAGAGCTTAGCACCTGGGAAGAGTGGGGTGGACAGGGCTCTTTGAATGCGACTTGTCTAGGGGTGGCAACCCCGAATAAGAAGCCTCCCAAGCTAAACTGGGTAGTTTCTTGGACAGTGGCTCGCCACGAAGAATATTCTTCAACTGAGCATGGAGGAAAATTTCGCTGAATGCACTACCCCAGGTGGTAACCAATCACCTATAGTCACGTTAGCCAACCTTCGGATTCTGGAGAGTCCGCACCGACATGCTTTAAGGATGAGTCGGAGCATCTTGAAATCACCGAACGTGAACTCAGTAAACTCGAATAATAAGGCAGCTGGAGAGGACTCTATCGTTGCTGAACTGAGCAAAGATGCTAGAAGCAATGCCGTAGGCAAGCTAACTGAGATCATCCAGGACATCTGAGAAGCAGAGAAATTACCACCCGATTGGAAATCGGATCTGGAAATCATCCATCCGCTTCACAAAAAGGGAGATTTTACTGATCTAAACAACTACCGTGGAATTTCTGTCGTCCCGATAACATACAAGATTCTCTCCAAGGCGTTACAAACACGAGCAGAAAATCAGCTGGATAGTCAACTGGGAGAATATCAGGGAGGCTTCAGGAAGAACAGATCATCAATCTTAAAACTGTACTTGCATACTCCAAGATGAGAAACTGCAAGGTTGTCGTCACCTTTGTTGATTTTAGGAAAGCCTACGATTTTATTGATAGAGAAACGCTTAACAAAGTACTACAGGAAGTAGGGCTAGACTCTGTTCACCTTTTGGCAAAACAAGAAGGTTCGTACCACTTGGTTGACAGAAACCGAGAAGGATATTAAAGAACTGGGAATAACAAATCTCCAAAACAGACAGTATGTGAGACGCAGGCTGAAGGAAGTCCGTGGATTTCAGGAAAAATCCCGATGGAAAGGTACCCCCTGGACAGTAGAGAGAAAGAAGTTATACCATCAGAAGATGCGACAATACTGGGCAAAGATCAAAGCCCAACAGTGGAATACAACAGTATTCGAAACAAGAAGAAGAAGACTGATGTGTCATTTTCATTTTTCCAAAGCGAACCGTTTGGGCGGATATTTTTGACAAAACCCATGTAAATTGAAAAATGAAATTCAGAAATAATATTTTTTAAACATATTTTTGCAAAATATTTTTTCCCTTCTAAAATTTTTTCAATTTTATATTTTTTACTTTTGCGACTAAACCGAAGGTTTTTACAAAATTTGCAAATAATACTTTTTTGTAGACATCGACGTCCTACATACGGATATCCCGGCTACAATTTTCTATTTTCAGGCGTTGACGAGATATTTGCAAAATCCATTTAAAGACACAATCATTTGCCACACCGTCCCTATTGGAGGCGGAGCGTTCAAATTTGGCCAGCGGGTACTTCATGTGGCCACCCACACTCGGTAAAAGAAGTTAAACTCGGTTTCGTTGAAGTCCTTACAGTGTTAATATACTTTTTCGCAATTTTTGAATATTTTTAAATTTTCGTGTTCGTTTTTGGTTGAAATGTCTAGATTTGTTAAAAAAATTATTTTAGTAAGTTTCACACAACGTGAAACAATAAAATTTCACACACTTGTAGAGAATTAGTCGGTGTATGATATGCCTCAGTTAGTTTTGCAAAATATTTTATCTGGCGGCGGTCGCCGCCCCTCAAACTCAAAGTCGCACACGAGGTCAGACATTCAAATAACAATAGTTTGAAAACTTGGACAGTTGAATTCAAAATTCCTTCAGTTCAGCTTAGCTTATAGATTTTTTTATTGAAATAGACATTTTGGTATCTTCGTTGCCGATAGCCTTGACACAGATTTTTTTTTAAATACTGAAATGTTTGTTGAAATTTTTCTGTCCAACTTTCCAAACTCTACCGAACATGCATTTTGCATTTTTGCAACACTTTGCGATAGAGCAGATTTTCATCTAAAAAGTCTTTATTTTAACCTTTCCAAAGCAAACATTTTTTGCGGTGCAATTTTGTTTTTAATTATCTGGTCTTGATTTATTTGATCAAGACCGGCAGCGCGTATGTGGTCATATATTGGTATGTGGATACCGCGATGCGGCAGATTACTACAGGAAGTAGGGCTAGACTCCGTTCACCTTTTGGCAAAACAAGAAGGTTCGTACCACTTGGTTGACAGAAACCGAGAAGGATATTAAAAAACTGGGAATAACAAATCTCCAAAACAGACAGTCTGTGAGACGCAGCCTGAAGGAAGTCCGTGGATTTCAGGAAAAATCCCGATGGAAAGGTTCCCCCTGGACAGTAGAGAGAAAGGAGTTATACCGGCAGAAGATGCGACAATACTGGGCAAAGATCAAAGCCCAACAGTGGAACGAGCGTGGTCTAAAGTAGGCCTATTCGAAACAAGAAGAAGAAGACTGATGTGTCATTTTCATTTTTCCAAAGCGAACCGTTTGGGCGGAGATTTTTGACAAAACCCATGTAAATTGAAAAATGAAATTCAGAAATAATATTTTTTAAACATATTTTTGCAAAATATTTTTTCCCTTCTAAAATTTTTTCAATTTTATATTTTTTACTTTTGCGACTAAACCGAAAGTTTTTTCAAAATTTGCAAATAACACTTTTTTGTAGACATCGACCTCAGAAGCTGCAAAGGGGCAGACTGCAACTAGGACCATTACCTGGTGAGGATTAAATTAAAACAAAGGCTAGCCAACTCGAAAAAGCCAGCAAACAGCGGAATAGAAAAATGGGATGTGGAAAAACTGAACTTAACCAGGGTAAGGCAACGGTACGAAGAAAAGATCGCCGAAAAACTAGGAGTGTTGACGGAAAATCATAGTATTGAAGAACAATGGACGGAAATTGCAAAGGGGATTAAGGAATCGGCAGAGGAGGCTCTCGGGAAAGTCCATAGGAAAAAACGAAACCAATGGTACGATGCAGAGTGTGAAGAAGCACGCGAGAAACAACAGAAAGCTAGGGCAGAGAATTTGCAGAGACCCACGAGAGCCAAACAAGCTGAATACAACAAGCAAAGAAAGGAAGCATCCAAATTATTTCGGAAGAAGAAACGGGCCCATTTTAACGACCAGGTGGCACAGATAGGACACCACCAAGAGAAACACAAAATTAGAGAATGCTACAAGATAGTGAACAACCTGCGAAATGGATTTCAGCCCAGAGCAACAATAATCAACAGTAAAGAGAGCACCTTACTGGCTGAAGAAAGTAAAGTGGTAGGTAGATGGGCGGAATATTTTAACGAACTCCTGAATACCTCACTACGAGTGGAATTAACCGGACAAACAGCTGAAGACGACCCAATTCACACACCAGAAGTAAGAGATCTGAGAGAAGATAACGAACCATCACAAAGAGAAATAAGCGAGGCAAAGATAAAGAACCACAAAGCACCGGGACCGGACATGATACCATCTGAAATTATCAAAATGGGAGGAGACGCTCTGAACTGTGCTTTACACCAGCTGATAGGAAGAATCTGGAGGACAGAAGAGATACCCGAGGAATGGCGGGAGGGGAAGATATGCCCTATCTATAAGAAAGGAAACAAACTGGAGTGCAAGAACAATCGTGGTATAACTCTTCTTAACACGGCCTACAAGGTGCTGTCATGGATAATCGGACGAAGACTCCAACCGTACGCAGAGAGCATTATAGGACAGTATCAGACAGGTTTCCGGAAAGGAAAGTCGACGACTGACCAAATGTTTACACTCAGACAAATACTAGAAAAGACATGGGAAATGAACATCAGCACATACCAGGTCTTCGTAGACTTTAAACAAGCGTATGATACTATCGATAGAAGAACTCTCATGAAGACAATGGAAGAATTCGAGATACCACAAAAGATCATTAAATTGGTAAATTGTACGTTAAAAAAGACTTGGAACCAAGTCGGTATCCAAAAAACGACATCGCACAAGTTTGAAACCATTACAAGTCTGAGACAAGGAGACAGTCTATCACCCATATTATTTAACATCGCGCTCGAAAAAGCTATAAGGAAAGCTCAGATAGAATGCAACGGTACCATCTACAATAAATCCACGCAACTTTTGGGCTATGCTGACGACCTAAACATCATCGGTAGATCGCTAACGGCAATGAAAGATGCTTACGGTAAAATGGAGAAGAGAGCCAAGGAGATAGGTCTGTCAATAAACAAGGATAAAACAAAAGTAATGATGGTAAGACCGGGAGCGCCAGTACACGCAGTAAATCATCTGGATATTATTTGGGATCGATTTAAGTCGACGAGTACACTGTAGAAGTCGTCAACAACTTTAAATATCTGGGATCAACCGTCACGGATCAGAACGACGAAGGGGTGGAAGTACAACATAGAATCATGCAAGCCAACAGGGCATACTTCACTCTTAAATCCATCCTTAACTCGAAGCTAGCTAGCAGACAAACGAAGTGTAATATATATATAAAGCAATCATACGACCCATCCTCACATATGGAAGCGAAGCATGGACGCTGACCCAGAAATCGGAAAAGATGCTGGAGATTTTTGAGCGAAAGATCCTGAGGAAAATTTATGGGGCAATTAACAGCGAAGAGGGTTGGAGAATTAGGATGAACTTCGAACTATATCAGTTATACAAAAGCCCAGATGTGGTATCCCACATAAAACTAAGCAGGCTAAGATGGGCGGGACATGTGTGCCGGATGGCTCCAACAGCAGTGCCGAGACAAATACTCAGAGTGCCGGAAGGTAGAAGGAAAGCGGGCAGGCCAAGGGCGAGATGGGAGGAAAGTGTGAAAAGGGATGCGAGAGAGATGCTGGGGGTGCGGAACTGGCGAGCGGCGGCAGAGGAAAGGGAACGCTGGAGACAACGTTTGGTGGAGGCCAGGGCTCGCTTCGGGCTGTAGCGCCATTGGAGAGAGAGAGACTATAATCAAAGTTATATCTACAAAGCAGATGGTGTAGTTATGTATATATTAGATAACATTGAACAAACAACTTCAATTGAAAACATGGGAAGGTCAAGTTGCATCTCTACTACAATAAAAATTAATAATAATAATCTCCTAAAAGTAAGTGGTATATATAGGTGTCATGATATACATAAAGATGAATTTATAGATAACTTAAAATATTATTTACAAAATAATACTAAAGTAAAAAATCATATTATCGTTGGTGATTTTAACATAGATATAAGTACTTCGGACAATTTGACTGATTTGTATCTCTCTACACTACTAGATATGGATTATGTACCTTACTTTAATGATGTTACGAGACCTAATATAAACGTTGGGACATGTATAGACAATATGTTTGTCAAGACAAATTTACATTATCTAAATTCAATTACTTATGCAAATGCTTTTGCTGACCACTTTCCTATATTTCTGGGAATTAAAATACATACACAAAAAAATTATAATAATAATAAAACTTCTATTAACTACCAGAAACTGTTATATAATTGCGAGCAAACCGACTGGACAGACTTATTGGCTACGCATGATCCAAATGTAGCTACATATCTACTAATTGATGAAAATACAAATATTAATCATCCTAACTCCTGACCTGGGATCAGACCACCTAGCTATATCCTTTTCAATTCTCCTTGACTATGCCCCACTACCTCAAATACCTGTCTCTGTACCCAACCTAAAGAAAACCCTCATTCCCAAGGTTAACCTTGATATCCAAAACTATATTTCCTCTATAAACTCCGACGAGCTGAACTTTGACATCATTACCGAATTTCAAAAAACTGTGACGGACTCAATAATAAAACACTCACCTCCATTGTCATCCAAATTCTACCGTCAACAACTTCCCCCCTTCATCCTAAAACTCATCAAACTTAAAAGACAATTATACAGAGACTACAGACAAACAGAAAATCCCGACATCAAAACCGAAATAAACAGACTAAACAAAGACATCCATCAACTCATTGGACAGTTCCGCTCCCACAGATGGCTCTCTGTTTGCCAGGAAATAGAAAAAGACCAGGGAAAAACCTACTGGACCAAGATTAAAAAGCTATCGAAATATAAACCGATCTATCATATTCCAGACCTCTCATTTAACAATCTAAACTACTCCAGTGACTCAGACAAGGCTCTACATTTTGCAGACCACTTTAAAAAATCATTTTCATCTTCTGACTCTCCTGACTTTGACAAACATAACTTTGACAGAATAAATAACTGGTTTAACGACTTCTTTAAGACAACCCACCCCTATAACATTGATGAAGTTTCCCTGGAAGAATTTCTTTCTGCCCTCTTCCACGGTAAAAACTCCTCCCCTGGGCCCGATTTAGTCACCAAACACCTCATCAGACTCCTCTCCGAAGACATCCACTCCTTTATCACAAAAAATTTCAATTTCTGCCTCTTGAAATGTACCTTTCCTAGCTGCTGGAAAATGAACACAATAGTCACAATCCCTAAACCTGGTCAAGATAAATCCATTCCCAGCAGTTACCGTCCGATCTCTCTCCTCCCTGTTCTTGGCAAAATCCTCGAACATATCCTTAAAACCCGATTATGGAATTCCGTTGCAGACCACATTCCCAAATATCAATTCGGTTTCAAGCCCTTCCATTCCACTATCCATCCTCTGTTCATCCTAACCAACAATATCCAAGCGTCACACCTCCAAAACAAGAAATCCGCAGCCCTCTTCTTGGACATCAACAAAGCATTTGATAGCGTTTGGCATGCCGGGCTTTTGTTCAAAATGTCGCAAATTAATGTCCCTCCCTACCTAATCCACGTAATTAAAAGTTTCCTTTTTAACAGATCCTCAAAAGTAAAAATCAACTCCATCTCTTCTCCCGCATTTACGCATTTACCCCTCTGCAAGGTCTCCCTCAAGGTTCCCCACTTTCCCCTCTCCTATACAATATATACTGTCACGACATTTACAACTACAATCAACTAGACAAATCTCACATTGACTTTTCTTCCTACATACTACAATACGCTGACGACACTGCACTGATTTCCCATAGCAACTCCCTCAAATCTACCTTCGACCTACTCCAAAAACTCACCAACAACACTCTCGCTTGGTTCAACCAGTGGAGATTATCACCAAATCCTTCCAAATGCCAACTCCTCATCCCTAACCACAAAATTTCCTCAAACTCACCTCGCATCCACACAGGCTCCTCCGACGTACGGCCCTCCAGCAGCGTTAAATATCTTGGACTAACTATTGACTCGAAACACAAATTCAATAACGACGCCAAATTCAATAACGAATGCCAAATTACGCTTATTCCAGATAATTAAACGATGCAAGCACTTTAGAGCCTTTACGAATGGCAACCAGGGTATTTCCATAAAGACCGCGGCGAAAATCTACAAGTCTATCTGTCGTCCCATTCTCGATTATGGACACGTTATTAACAATTACCTCCACTCGTACAATTACCTCCACCAATAATAAATGTAGACGAACCCTTGAGGTCGCAGAGCGAATCGCATTACGTCTCATCACCAACCCCTCCAACGTAGATCTCTATAGACAAACCCGGGTCCCTCCTCTAGCTGACAGACATGACAGACTTAGGAGAAAGCTTAGAAACAACCATATGACGTTCAACATCCTTGACGAACTATGCATTAAACGTCCATCTAGACATTCTAACCGACAATACCCCTCCAAAACTCTTCTTGAATCCATAGAAGACGACTGACTCACTCATTCTCATCCAATTTTTCGATTAAGTCTTTTTTTTTTTTTTCAATTTATGTTCTATATATCTGTTCATTTCCGGCTGAAAGACCACGGGTCGATGGCCAATTGTTGTAGTTGTAGATGTTTGTGTTTATAAGTATAACAATAAAGATGTTTTATTATTATTATTATTACAAATATTAATTATAAAAACCACTGTAAAATCTAGTATCTATAAAAAGCAAAAGCCGCGTAAAAATTGGATTACCTCTGGTATCATAAAATCTTGTCACACTAAAGAAAAACTTTATAATAAATGGAAGCAAAATATAACTAATATTAAATTAAAATAAAATTATATTAACTATCGTAAAAAGTTAGATAAATTAATAAAAATAGCAAAATATAACCATAACAGTAGGGAATTTAATTATAAATGTACCGATAGTAAAAAAATGTGGCAATTTATCAATGAAAAGCTTGGAAAAAAAATAAAATTTAATGAAAATATTGATTATTTAAATAAAGAAGATCATTGATCCACAAAAAATTGCTAATGAATTTGTAGATTTTTTCAGCAATATTGGGGTAAAGCTCGCTGAAAAAATAGGAAACAAAAATTATAGTCTAAGTAATATCAACATAAATCAAAATTCTAACTCTATTTTCTTAAATCCAACAAATTGTAGTGAAATAGAAGAAATTATAACAAACCTGAAAGACAAAGCAGGAGGGACAGATGGCATAAATTCTAAAACACTCAAAGTTATTAATCATTATATTAGTAAACCGCTTGAGTATATATTCAATAACTGTATGTTAAGGGGTATCTGGCCTAATGCATTAAAATGTGCGTAAATCATTCCAATTTTTAAAACGGGTGATAGACATCAGGCAACAAACTATCGTCCTATCTCCCTTATATCTAACATCGCGAAAGTTTTCGAAAAAACCATTCATAAAAGGCTCTATGATTTTATTACTAAATATAAAATCATTGCACAGGAACAATTTGGTTTTCTCAAAAACAGGTTCACAAAGGATGCTCTTGCATCTATTTCGGAATTTATTTATACGAATATGGATAAGAACAACCCTACAGTAGTCGCTTTTTTAGACTTAGCTAAGGCCTTTGACACGGTGGACCATAAAATATTAATACAGAAATTGTATAAGTACAGAATTAGAGGTGTTGCTTCTGATTTATTTGAAAATTATTTAACCAATAGACTACAGGTTGTAAGAATTAATAAAATTAAGAGTATGAAAAGAAAGGTAAAAATTGGTGTTCCGCAGGGAACAATCCTAGGTCCATTACTGTTCATTCTATATTTAAATGATATTTTTAAAATTTTAGAAGCAAACTCGATAGCTGCTTATGCCGACGACACTGTTGTAAAGTGTATTGGTAATTCATGGCCTGTCGTTCAACACAAAATTAACGGTTATTTAGATAAATTAGGGAAATGGTTTTTTGATAATTATCTGTCAATAAATATAGATAAAACTACATTTATAACTTTTGGTTCTTATAGCGATAGTATTCCAGCAAATTTGGAAATTTTTATTTATAATCAGAAAATAAAAAGAGTTAACAGTTGTAAATATCTAGGCATAAAGTTTGACTGTAATATGAGATGGGACCAGCATATAAAAGATTTAATAAATAAAACTAAATTTTTCCTATTTATCTTCTATAAATTGAAGAGGAGTGTAAACAAAAATTCACTTAAAATAATCTATCATACACTATTTGAAAGTATAGTTAATTATGGGATAATTGCATGGGGAGGATGCTATAGAAATATTATGAAAAAATTAACTAGTACACAAAATAAACTCATTAATATAATAACAGAACAAACGAACAATTACAATTTGAATAGTAAAGAAACTTTCATAATTGACTCCCTATGTTTTCACTATGAAAATTGTAAAAAGTCATTTAATGATTACCAAGGTAAAACTAGAAATAAGGCAATAATTTTACCGAAAATCAATAAAAGTATTGCATTCAAAAACTCTCATTTTGTAGCAATAAAAAACTTTAATATGCTACCAGACAATCTGAAATCTCTAAATGTTAATAAAAAATTAATAAGGAAAAAACTTATAAACTGGCTAATAACTGGAGTATAAATAAAAAATTTCTTTTTAAATGTATATATGTAAATGTTTAGGTTTATTTCATTCTGGTCATAGTCTATAATTAGTCATTATAAGTTTATAATAAGTTTCTTTTGTAAAAACCAACCAGCTCATGTACAGGTAACTAGTTTACCTCTATGGGATACGGTCTATGTAAATAACTGTATAATCTTATTCTGGTTAAATAAATAAATAAATAAATAATACTCAACTCGTGTTCTCTAACCTCACACCGTTAACCGAACTAAACAATCAATGATTCACTGTTGAAAAATCAATGTTCATGGTTGCCAACTTAGCTTCGCGTCCCAGTGGTACCACCACAATACCATCGGAAGGAAGGAGGAGAAGACGACCGAGAAGAAGCTGGCGAGACGACATAAAAGAAGCAATGGATGCAAACAGATGACCTAAGAAAGTTCTGGAATGGATACCATCGGAACGGAGGAAGAGAAGACGACCGAGAAGAAGCTGGCGAGACGACATAAAAGAAGCAATGGAAGCTAGAAATTTAGAAGACGAAACTTGTTACGACAGACAAAATTGGAAACTGGGGACAGAGAGGCGGCGACAGCCGTAGAAATCTGTTAATGAAAAATCCGATTTTTATTATACGAAGTTTTCCTGAGGATAAAATAATCTTCCGCTTATGATAAACTAATTAAAGGAACATGTAGAAAGAAATTATAAAATATATTTATAGTATTTATAAATATTTATAGCATAGTACATGATTTTTAAGTATCATTGCACATCAATTACATTAATGTTCCATTAATGAAATTGTAAGTCAAATAGTTTTAATAGCATACTAATTGAAATTAAAACCGTTCCACTTTATGATTTTAATAATTTGCTGGTTTTCTGCAATTGGGTTAATTACTTATACGTGTTTCCCCATCAACTAAACGTTTCAATCTATCAATATTACACATATTAATTTAATTTTATTGAAAAATATTTATAATAAATGAAATCGTTAAAATTATAAAAAAAGGTGCAAGTAATAATAATTTTATTGAGTTGCTTAATTAGCGAGAGATAAAAATTCGTTTAACGAGTTTTTAAACAAATCACGAAATTCATGAAGCATGAACCATATATTAAGGCTTTATAACGTACTTTATATACAACAATTAATAAGAATAAAAGGATAACGCTTGTATATATTGCGGTAATAAAACAAGTTGAGTAAGTCAAAAATGAACGGTTGCATGGTTATGAAAGTTACGAAAACGTTCATAAATTAAGGGTATTCACGCATTAAGGTTTCAAAAATATTTTTTAATTAAAGCGAAAATAGGTTAAAAAACTAGATTTCATTTTACACTATTTACGAGTTGTTTGTGTACTAAATTTAAAATTTATAAGTCCATAACCCTTCTGCAGGGTGTGGTGACATCAATTTGCTACGCTCGCCAATGACTCCTCGCCAGCGCTCTCTATCTTGGGCAGATCTCATTACTTCCTGCATCCCTTGTCCCGTCTAGGTTTTTGTCCGGTCTATCCATCGTGTCGGCGATCTTCCAATTAGGGGGCGGCGTTCTACTATGAGTCGTTCAATATTGTCGAACCTCCTTGCCACATGACCCAGGTATCCCAAATACCGTTGGTTTATTGTCTGGTATAGTCTGGTCTTTATACCGAGTTGTTAAATAATAGTCTTTTGTGCAGCCCACCGCCATGTCCATGTTATTTGCAGCATTTTTCTATAGCACCACATTTCAAACGCTTATTATTCTGCGTTGGTCTATGATCCGAATAGTCCACGTTTCGCAGGCGTAAGTTTTGTGTTTTTGGTAATGGCTTGATCTTTCCAAATTTTCACCAGTTTTGCCATAAGACTAGACAGACAAGACCAGACAGACAAGACAAGACAGACAAGACAGACAAGACAGACAAGACAGACAAGACAGACAAGACAGACAAGACAGACAAGACAGACAAGACAGACAAGACAGACAAGACAGACAAGACAGACAAGACAGACAAGACAGACAAGACAGACAAGACAGACAAGACAGACAAGACAGACAAGACAGACAAGACAGACAAGACAGACAAGACAGACAAGACAGACAAGACAGACAAGACAGACAAGACAGACAAGACAGACAAGACAGACAAGACAGACAAGACAGACAAGACAGACAAGACAGACAAGACAGACAAGACAGACAAGACAGACAAGACAGACAAGACAGACAAGACAGACAAGACAGACAAGACAGACAAGACAGACAAGACAGACAAGACAGACAAGACAGACAAGACAGACAAGACAGACAAGACAGACAAGACAGACAAGACAGACAAGACAGACAAGACAGACAAGACAGACAAGACAGACAAGACAGACAAGACAGACAAGACAGACAAGACAGACAAGACAGACAAGACAGACAAGACAGACAAGACAGACAAGACAGACAAGACAGACAAGACAGACAAGACAGACAAGACAGACAAGACAGACAAGACAGACAAGACAGACAAGACAGACAAGACAGACAAGACAGACAAGACAGACAAGACAGACAAGACAGACAAGACAGACAAGACAGACAAGACAGACAAGACAGACAAGACAGACAAGACAGACAAGACAGACAAGACAGACAAGACAGACAAGACAGACAAGACAGACAAGACAGACAAGACAGACAAGACAGACAAGACAGACAAGACAGACAAGACAGACAAGACAGACAAGACAGACAAGACAGACAAGACAGACAAGACAGACAAGACAGACAAGACAGACAAGACAGACAAGACAGACAAGACAGACAAGACAGACAAGACAGACAAGACAGACAAGACAGACAAGACAGACAAGACAGACAAGACAGACAAGACAGACAAGACAGACAAGACAGACAAGACAGACAAGACAGACAAGACAGACAAGACAGACAAGACAGACAAGACAGACAAGACAGACAAGACAGACAAGACAGACAAGACAGACAAGACAGACAAGACAGACAAGACAGACAAGACAGACAAGACAGACAAGACAGACAAGACAGACAAGACAGACAAGACAGACAAGACAGACAAGACAGACAAGACAGACAAGACAGACAAGACAGACAAGACAGACAAGACAGACAAGACAGACAAGACAGACAAGACAGACAAGACAGACAAGACAGACAAGACAGACAAGACAGACAAGACAGACAAGACAGACAAGACAGACAAGACAGACAAGACAGACAAGACAGACAAGACAGACAAGACAGACAAGACAGACAAGACAGACAAGACAGACAAGACAGACAAGACAGACAAGACAGACAAGACAGACAAGACAGACAAGATTAGACAGACAAGACTAGACAGACAAGACTAGATAGACAGGACACACAAGAAAAGACAAGACTAGACTGTTATGCAATAAAATTTATTGGACACGAATGTGATTAATTAGAGCAAGTGCTAGAATTGAGATTTAGTTAAACAAAAATTGAATATATTATTTATTTTAGTCGATTTCGAAACAATAGTTTTGCAACGTTGATTTATTATAAGCCGTTCTTTTATATGGAACATAATCGGCACATTTACAGGTTGCACAATATATAGTATATCGATTCCATGACTCGCTTACCGACTCCTGCTAAGAGTTGTGGCGAGCCTTGGCAAGGAGATGGATAACGACTATTCCAATTGTACAATGTGAAAGGTCGCACAATAATTATTTTTGCATCGTTGTCATTGCAAAATTCACAACTATTCAAGCAGTAGAACATCAGCATTCACAACATTAATAATAAAAAAAGATTTTCCGAATTCATAATTTTTTTTTATCTACGACCACTTGTAAATGCCCATAATTGTACAGTTCGTGGACTATGTAAATACATCATAACACACACATTTGTTACAATCCGTGATTAATGTTATGTAATAATTCAAAATCACCCATGAACGTTTGTTTTACGATTCCTTGATTGGTTGAGAGCTGCACGCTGATACTATTTTTAAATAGAGTACTCCGTGATTTTCAAACAATTATTAAACGTCACATCATTCACATAGAAGCTGTCATTCATTTCGTTTTTTCACGTTTAAATCTAACGAAAACTACAAATAAGTAAAAAGTTTTTTGTATGTAACCATTATGAATGTATTTCTATGAAGTTAAATAAGGTCGAAGATGTTACATCAAACATATTTTTCTTATTAAACAGAAACAAATTAGTGTGGTCGTAGATAAAGTATAGTACATAACTCGAGTTGTAAGGCAATTACGTACTAGCGGAATTCTCAAAATAATTGGCTAATATTGCTAAATTTTCAAAAACCAAAATCTCTATTCACAGGAAATTTTGTTTTTTTTGTTGATTCCATTGGACAAACTTTACAAAATGCATTTGTTATATGTCAAAATTGGTCGAAAATGTCAAAATAATGGGCAAATATTGCCAAATGTTCAAAAACCAAAATCTATTTGAAGCAAAATTTGTTATTTCTTGTCGATTTGAATGGACTAACCTTTCAAAATTCTTTTATTTTGTGTCAAAATTTTACGAAAAGTTCAAAATAATTTGCAAAATTTGCCAGATTTTCTAAAAACAAAGTCTCAATTCGAAGCAGAATTTGTTATTTTTTGATGATTTGAATGGACAAACCTTGCAAAACTCATTTGTTTTGTGCCAAAATTGGACGAAAACATCAAAATAATTTGCAAAAAATTGCAAAATTTTGTGAAACCAAAATCTCTATTCGAAGCAAATTCTGTTTTTTTGTTGATTTGAGTGGACACAATTTGCAAAATTCATTTGTTTTATGTCAAAATTGGACGAAAGTGTCAAAATTATTGGCAAATGCCAAATTAAAAAAAAACAAAATCTTTATAAGAATCAAAATTTGTTTTATTTTTATTAATTTGAATGGACAAAGCTTGCAAAATTGTTATGTTTTGCGTCAAAGTTTGACGAAAACATCAAAATAATTTGCAAAAATTGCCAAATTTTCTAAAACCAAAATCTCTATTCGAAGCAAAAATTGTGATTTGTTGTTGATTTGAATGGACAAACCTGCAAAAGTCTTTTGTTTTGTGCCAAAATTGGACGAAAACGTCAAAATAATTTGCAAAAATTGCAAAATTTTCTGAAACCAAAATCTCTATTCGAAGCAAATTCTGTTTTTTTTTTGTTGATTTGAGTGGACACAATTTGCAAAATTCATTTGTTTTTTTGTCAAAATTGGTCAAAAGTGTCAAAATTATTGGCAAATATTGCCAAAGTAAAGAAAAACAAAATCTTTATAAGAATCAAATTTTGTTTTATTTTTGTTAATTTGAATGGACAAACTTTACAAAATTGTTTTGTTTTGTGTCAAAGTTGGACGAAAACATCAAAATAATTTGCAAAAATTGCCAAATTTTCTAAAACCAAAATCTCTATTCGAAGCTAAATTTGTTATTTTTTTGTTGATTTCAATGGAGACACCTTGCAAAATTCTTTTGTTTTGTGCCAAAATTGGACGAAACCGGCAAAATAATATGCAAAAATTGCCAAATTTTCAAAACCCAAAATTTCTATTCAAAGTAAATTTTGTTTTTTGTTGATTTGAACGGACATACTTTGCAAAATTCATTTGTTTTATGTCAAAATTGGACGTAAACGACAAAATAATTTGCAAAAATTGGCATATTTTCAAAAACAAAAATCTCTATTCGAAGAAAATTTCGTCTTTTTGTTGATTGGAGTGGACAAACTTCATTTGTTTTATGTCGAAAATGTCAAAATAATTGGCAAATATTGCAAAATTTTCAAAAACCAAATTCTTTATACGAAACAAAATTAATTTTTTTGCTAACTTAAATGGATACACTTTGCAAATTTTTTTTTGTTTTGTGTCAAAATTGGACGAAAACGTCAAATTTTTTTGCAAAGTAAAATCCCGAATTTGGGATAGTGTCTCCAAGTTAATTCCAAAATACCAATTCGGTTTTAAACCTTCCCATTCCACAATACATCCCCTCATTATCCTAACTAACAATATTCAAGCATCCTACCTACAGAATAGACTCTTTCTTGACATCAATAAGGCATTTGATTATGTATGGCATCAACGTCTCCTATTCAAACTACACACACTAGGACTACCATCATACCTTTTACACATCCTTAAAGACTTCCTTTACAACAGACAGATTTAAATCAAATGTAACGACTCCCTATCTGTCCCCTTCTAGCCTCTAAAAGGTCTCCCTCAAGGCTCTCTATTATCACCTCTCCTCTATAATATCTACTGTTACGACATCTACCACCATAATAAAATCGACAAAACCAACATAGACCTGCCTCCTTACATTTTACAATACGCTGACGATACGGTACTGACTACACACGACACCAATTTGAAAAAGACATTGCAACAGATGGCGTCTATCCCCCAATCCTTCCAAATGTCAACTCCTAATAAAGACAACTCCCGTTACATAACAATTGGACCCTGCCACGTCCACCCCTCCCACCAAGTAAAATATCTGGGTTTGGCCCTGGATCAGAAACTAAAATTTAAAAATCATTAATCGAAACAGAAGATGGAATTAATAAAACGTTAAAAACATTTTCGCTCCCTCACCTATGGTAAACACGGCATAATGACAAATACAGCGACCCAAATTTACAAAACAATATGTAGACCATGGGCGTAGTCAGGATTTAGTTTCGGGGGGGTGGGGTCGGGGGTTTAAGAACAGCATTTAGTTTCGGGGGCGGTTTTAAGAAAATACAGTAACAGAAATGCACCAATTTACTTTCTAAACTGACACACAAAGGTTCCTAAACTTCACATCTACCATATTTTCTCGAAGAGAGTCGTCTCTACTCGTCTCTTTATATCAATATAACATTTATGTATATATTTTGCATATTTCGGGGTGGGGGGGGGGCGGGGGGAAGGAGGGGGTTGAACCCCAAACCCCCCCCCCTCCCTGGCTATGCTCATGATGTAGACCACTGTTGGACTACGGTCATATCATTCTATCACAGGCTGCAAACCAAACAAGACAAATTATTGCAACAGCGGAACGCATAGCACTACGACTCATTACCAAAATGCGTCATCCCGATAATCCTTTGCATAATCCCTCTAACCAACTACTGTACGACACTACCAAAATCCGGCCCATCCTAGACAGATACGCAGATCTTGCAATAAAATTTCTCAATAATAGGTCAAACTGGACAATTATAAAAGACTTATGCCTGACTCCTAATACAAGACAATCGAACAGAAAACATCCACCTAAAACACTTTTTGACTATGAAATAAGCTTTGACTTTTTTTTGTATTTTTTCTTTGTATGTGTATTATTATTATGTATTATATTATATTAATCCTGGTAGAAAGACCCTTGGTCATTAGCCAGTTGTACTTTGCAATAAAGATTGTTATTATATTTTGCAAAAATTACCAAATTTACTAATAACCAAAATCTCTATTCGTAGCAAAGACTATAATATATAGTTTCACATTTCCACATTTCATCTTCAAATTCACGATGAAACAACTTCATATTGCGACAACTTCAAGTTGAAACAACTTCATGTTGAAACCACTTCATGTTGCGACAACTTCATTTTGCGGCTTCGTATTGCGACAACTTCAAGTTGCAACTACTTCATTTTGAACTTGAATTAAACTACTCGACTTAACTTATCGACGCCCCCAACGAAAACTATAGTAACTCATAAAAATGTGTATTTGAGTTACGATGGTCAAAGAATCGGGTATGGATGTAAAATTTCCTTATAAAAGTATCGTAGCTCGTAGCAATATCCATTGTGGGCAACCAATAAAACACATTGAAATATAATAGTAAGTCCATAGTTAAATTTATTTCCGACGAAGAATATCGCAACTCAGTTGCTACAGCTTTTATAATCACAGACTCCCCACCACTTCCAAAGAGAAATGTCGTATGTTGAGTTACTATAGTGTTAGTAGTTGAAAATCCCGGAGTGTTTTGGTTATTACTCAAAGTTACGATATTGTTGGTGATTAGCATATTGTTAAAAATGATATCAAGCAGAACAAAATATATCTTGCAACTCGTTGATACTGACAAAATAGAAAGTGAGCATCAACATGAAGTTGTAGGTAAGTAATTGCACTGTGTCTTGTTGTAGTTTAGTAAAAAACAATCTTCTAATCTAAAAATGAGAATAAATACTTGTATTACAAGACTCAAAAACACTTTCTTGTGATTGAATCTAGCTACTTAAAATTGTTTTAATTTCAGATGTGATAGAAAGAAATACAATAATAAGTAGCGATGACAATGACGCCAAAAAAGTGAGCAGTAGTGATGGGGATGAACCGAGCTCACTAGTTACCCATACCTCATCAAGTTGTAGAACGGTTGAGCTAAAAACTTTCGGCAATCATTGCTATCAATCTCTAGAGATTACTACCCCATTAACTAAACTAATTATTAAAAATATTTAACCTACAGTTGAACATAAAATTGATGGTTCTTCAAAGGAGTCTTATCCTGGGGAAGCCGAATCAGATTTTGTTAACTCCGATGCAGATCCAGAATATAGGCCTTCTGATGTTGAAGAAACTGATTCCAGTTCTTTAGATACTGATATAGAGCCTTTAAGTGAAACCGCAAATCATCAGCACTTGGCAGACAAGTTAGAACGCGTAAAATTTCAGTTAAAAATAACCCAGGTAGAAAGCGTTCTAGAAATGATCAATCAATTGATAGATTTCAAAGCCAAAAAAGACTTGAATAATGGTGTTGAACATGAAAATAGGTCAGGCAAAAAAATTATGTCTAAAAGTATTCGACCAGTATGCAAAATATCTTGTAGGCAAAAATGTCAAGAACGCCTTACTGAAGATCAACGAAAGTCTATTTTTACCGCATTTTGGGCTTTGGGAGATCATACCAGACGATGGGATTTTATTGCAAGATGTGTGAGGACTGTTGAAAAAAAACAAGTGACCGTTGACGCAGGGATTTCAAGAAGAAAAGTTTCAATACAGTATTATATTCTCATGAACAATGAGGAGAAGCTGGTATGTAAAACAATTTCTTGGCCATAAATAAATTGGCCATAACAAATACATTGGCCATATCTGAAATGTATGTCACAACTACTTTGAAGAAGCTCAAGGATAATTATAATACAACAGTCGCTTTTGATCAAAGAGGAAAACATCATAACAGGCCAAATAAAATTGATACTAAAGTGCAAGACAGCGTCAGAGAGCACATTAAACTTTTTCCTTTAGTTCCGTCACACTACATTCGGAAAGACTTCAAGCGAATGTATTTAGAGAAAGGTCTAAGTATCCGGAAGATGTTTAGGATGTATAAAGAATGGACGACAAACAGATAAAAATTAAGGCAACTGAACGGCAATATCGAGACATTTTTACCTTAGAATTTAATATTGGTTTTCATAAGCCGAAGAAAGACCAATGCAATGCATATGAAATGGCTGATGAGCAACTGAAATCAAAATTACAATTAAACTATGAAAATCATCAGAAACACAAGGATGTAGCTCGAGCTCTAAAAAATTCCGATAAAGAATTAGCACTTAGTGGCAAAACAATTTTAATAGCTTGTTTTGACCTCCAAAAGGTTCTTATAACGCCAATGTCGGAAGTGAGTGTCTTCTATTACAAAAGCAAATACGCTACCTACAATTTTACTGTCTATGATGTAGGAAACAATAGTGGTTTTTGCTATACGTGGCATGAAAAAATATCTGGTAGAGGTCCACAGGAAGTTGGCAGCTGTGTATTTGATTTCATGGAGTTGCATGCAAATAAAGGAGTGAACAAGTTCATTTTCTATTCGGATAACTGTGGTGGACAGAATAGAAATCGCTTTCTGTTTTCAATGTTCACTTGTGCGACGACTGCTCTAAAAGTTCACATTACCCACCGATTTTTAGAGAAGGGGCATACACAGAATGAGGGTGATAGTATGCACGCAGTAATAGAGAACGCAAAAAAGCGTCAGACTGCCAGCTATACGCCCGACCAATGGGTGACTTTAATCAGGATGGCAAAAACAACAGGGAAAACGTACATCCTAAAGGAGATGAGCCAAGAAAACTTTTTTTGTACTAAAAGCTTAGTTGAAAAACAAAACTGGAAAACTGATAATAATCGCGATAAAGTAACTATCAGTAACATCAGAGAGATCAATTTCACATCTGCAACTCCCAATACAATTACTTTCAGATATTCGTATGGAAGAGAAATTAAGTATTTGCAATTGAGAAAAGAGATACGAGGTAGACCTCCAATTATTCAAAACATTGAAGACCTGCCTCAACTTCATACTCAATATTTGCCAATAGAGAAAAAGAAATTAGAAGGCCTACTTTGTAAAACTTTACTTTACTTTGCACTTTGTAAAAGTAATAATATCCCTTCTATGTATCACGGATTTTATAAATCTCTCTCTGCAAAAAGCAATGTAGCAAAAAGCGTCAAAAGACCAAAAATTCTAGGAATGGATCTAAAAATGCAAAAAAATCAATAATTAGCGCGCAAGGTAATGAAATCAGTTCTGATGAGGATCTTCCAGACGAAGATGATGATGAGGATTATGATATGTTTTATTAAATCAATCAACTTACGACATTATTGTATTATTCCTTAGCAGAAAATATATTTTCTTTCTAATAGTATATTTTATTTACTAAAGAAAATCCAATGAAAACTATAGTAACTCAGATAGGGCCTAAAGTACAAAAAGCTAGGAGAAAATTTTACTTTTAATTAACAATTATTTTCCTAGTAGACTACACAGACAAGACAAAAAAAAACAAAACAAGATAAAGACAAGCAGACAAGATTAGACAAGACTGGAGTAGACTAGACAAGACTAGACAAAACTAGACAAGACTAGACAAGACTAGACAAGACTAGACAAGACTAGACAAGACTAGACAAGACTAGACAAGACTAGACAAGACTAGACAAGACTAGACAAGACTAGACAAGACTAGACAAGACTAGACAAGACTAGACAAGACTAGACAAGACTAGACAAGACTAGACAAGACTAGACAAGACTAGACAAGACTAGACAAGACTAGACAAGACTAGACAAGACTAGACAAGACTAGACAAGACTAGACAAGACTAGACAAGACTAGACAAGACTAGACAAGACTAGACAAGACTAGACAAGACTAGACAAGACTAGACAAGACTAGACAAGACTAGACAAGACTAGACAAGACTAGACAAGACTAGACAAGACTAGACAAGACTAGACAAGACTAGACAAGACTAGACAAGACTAGACAAGACTAGACAAGACTAGACAAGACTAGACAAGACTAGACAAGACTAGACAAGACTAGACAAGACTAGACAAGACTAGACAAGACTAGACAAGACTAGACAAGACTAGACAAGACTAGACAAGACTAGACAAGACTAGACAAGACTAGACAAGACTAGACAAGACTAGACAAGACTAGACAAGACTAGACAAGACTAGACAAGACTAGACAAGACTAGACAAGACTAGACAAGACTAGACAAGACTAGACAAGACTAGACAAGACTAGACAAGACTAGACAAGACTAGACAAGACTAGACAAGACTAGACAAGACTAGACAAGACTAGACAAGACTAGACAAGACTAGACAAGACTAGACAAGACTAGACAAGACTAGACAAGACTAGACAAGACTAGACAAGACTAGACAAGACTAGACAAGACTAGACAAGACTAGACAAGACTAGACAAGACTAGACAAGACTAGACAAGACTAGACAAGACTAGACAAGACTAGACAAGACTAGACAAGACTAGACAAGACTAGACAAGACTAGACAAGACTAGACAAGACTAGACAAGACTAGACAAGACTAGACAAGACTAGACAAGACTAGACAAGACTAGACAAGACTAGACAAGACTAGACAAGACTAGACAAGACTAGACAAGACTAGACAAGACTAGACAAGACTAGACAAGACTAGACAAGACTAGACAAGACTAGACAAGACTAGACAAGACTAGACAAGACTAGACAAGACTAGACAAGACTAGACAAGACTAGACAAGACTAGACAAGACTAGACAAGACTAGACAAGACTAGACAAGACTAGACAAGACTAGACAAGACTAGACAAGACTAGACAAGACTAGACAAGACTAGACAAGACTAGACAAGACTAGACAAGACTAGACAAGACTAGACAAGACTAGACAAGACTAGACAAGACTAGACAAGACTAGACAAGACTAGACAAGACTAGACAAGACTAGACAAGACTAGACAAGACTAGACAAGACTAGACAAGACTAGACAAGACTAGACAAGACTAGACAAGACTAGACAAGACTAGACAAGACTAGACAAGACTAGACAAGACTAGACAAGACTAGACAAGACTAGACAAGACTAGACAAGACTAGACAAGACTAGACAAGACTAGACAAGACTAGACAAGACTAGACAAGACTAGACAAGACTAGACAAGACTAGACAAGACTAGACAAGACTAGACAAGACTAGACAAGACTAGACAAGACTAGACAAGACTAGACAAGACTAGACAAGACTAGACAAGACTAGACAAGACTAGACAAGACTAGACAAGACTAGACAAGACTAGACAAGACTAGACAAGACTAGACAAGACTAGACAAGACTAGACAAGACTAGACAAGACTAGACAAGACTAGACAAGACTAGACAAGACTAGACAAGACTAGACAAGACTAGACAAGACTAGACAAGACTAGACAAGACTAGACAAGACTAGACAAGACTAGACAAGACTAGACAAGACTAGACAAGACTAGACAAGACTAGACAAGACTAGACAAGACTAGACAAGACTAGACAAGACTAGACAAGACTAGACAAGACTAGACAAGACTAGACAAGACTAGACAAGACTAGACAAGACTAGACAAGACTAGACAAGACTAGACAAGACTAGAC
Source organism: Phosphuga atrata (assembly GCA_944588485.1). Lineage (NCBI taxonomy): Eukaryota > Metazoa > Arthropoda > Insecta > Coleoptera > Silphidae > Phosphuga > Phosphuga atrata. The sequence goes on along the minus strand of OX155898.1, from coordinate 72,208,705 downwards.
AAGACTAGACAAGACTAGACAAGACTAGACAAGACTAGACAAGACTAGACAAGACTAGACAAGACTAGACAAGACTAGACAAGACTAGACAAGACTAGACAAGACTAGACAAGACTAGACAAGACTAGACAAGACTAGACAAGACTAGACAAGACTAGACAAGACTAGACAAGACTAGACAAGACTAGACAAGACTAGACAAGACTAGACAAGACTAGACAAGACTAGACAAGACTAGACAAGACTAGACAAGACTAGACAAGACTAGACAAGACTAGACAAGACTAGACAAGACTAGACAAGACTAGACAAGACTAGACAAGACTAGACAAGACTAGACAAGACTAGACAAGACTAGACAAGACTAGACAAGACTAGACAAGACTAGACAAGACTAGACAAGACTAGACAAGACTAGACAAGACTAGACAAGACTAGACAAGACTAGACAAGACTAGACAAGACTAGACAAGACTAGACAAGACTAGACAAGACTAGACAAGACTAGACAAGACTAGACAAGACTAGACAAGACTAGACAAGACTAGACAAGACTAGACAAGACTAGACAAGACTAGACAAGACTAGACAAGACTAGACAAGACTAGACAAGACTAGACAAGACTAGACAAGACTAGACAAGACTAGACAAGACTAGACAAGACTAGACAAGACTAGACAAGACTAGACAAGACTAGACAAGACTAGACAAGACTAGACAAGACTAGACAAGACTAGACAAGACTAGACAAGACTAGACAAGACTAGACAAGACTAGACAAGACTAGACAAGACTAGACAAGACTAGACAAGACTAGACAAGACTAGACAAGACTAGACAAGACTAGACAAGACTAGACAAGACTAGACAAGACTAGACAAGACTAGACAAGACTAGACAAGACTAGACAAGACTAGACAAGACTAGACAAGACTAGACAAGACTAGACAAGACTAGACAAGACTAGACAAGACTAGACAAGACTAGACAAGACTAGACAAGACTAGACAAGACTAGACAAGACTAGACAAGACTAGACAAGACTAGACAAGACTAGACAAGACTAGACAAGACTAGACAAGACTAGACAAGACTAGACAAGACTAGACAAGACTAGACAAGACTAGACAAGACTAGACAAGACTAGACAAGACTAGACAAGACTAGACAAGACTAGACAAGACTAGACAAGACTAGACAAGACTAGACAAGACTAGACAAGACTAGACAAGACTAGACAAGACTAGACAAGACTAGACAAGACTAGACAAGACTAGACAAGACTAGACAAGACTAGACAAGACTAGACAAGACTAGACAAGACTAGACAAGACTAGACAAGACTAGACAAGACTAGACAAGACTAGACAAGACTAGACAAGACTAGACAAGACTAGACAAGACTAGACAAGACTAGACAAGACTAGACAAGACTAGACAAGACTAGACAAGACTAGACAAGACTAGACAAGACTAGACAAGACTAGACAAGACTAGACAAGACTAGACAAGACTAGACAAGACTAGACAAGACTAGACAAGACTAGACAAGACTAGACAAGACTAGACAAGACTAGAGAAGACTAGACATGCCTAGTGGTAGGGAAAGATCCTATGTTCTGGACCCTCCTCCCAGTAAGGATTTACATGGGGCTGCTCCTTCCATAAGATTCCCATTGAGCCCGAAGGACCAAAACTACCCCATCACCTAACCGTAGTTCTGAACGTGTCCGAGCGTGTATGTGTAGATGGCGCGCGAGCGCGGGGAAAATTCGAAATGGGGGGTGGATATATTTACAGATAGGGGTTCAATTGAGATTATGGGGTTTAGATTGACAAGATTAGACAGATAAGACTAGATAAGACTAGACAGACAAGATAGGACTAGACAGATAAGACTAGACAGGACTAAACGGTAAGACTAGACATACAAGCCAGACAAGACTAGACATATAAGAGTAAACAAGACTAGACAAGACTAGACTGACAAGACTAGACAAGACTAGATACACAAGACTAGACAAGCGGTGAAAATTGCGGGCGGGTAGCAAGGAATCGTGTGTGCATGCATAATTGGTTGCAAACATATTACGGATTGATTCAATTGAGATTATAGGATTTTGGACAAGAACATATAAGACTAGATCACATCCTGCGATATTTATCTGAATAATTTCCTATGTGTAAGCGAAATTTCTTAAACTTGTCTATGAACTCGATTGTATTAATTATTTTAAATAAAAAAAATATTTCTTTTATTAGGTTTCATTTTGAGTGTGTCATGGTATTGTTTCTTTCTTAAGTTTACGTAATCAGTTTAGTATTTGAACTTGAAGATTTTAAATATGTATCAAGAAAATAACATTATTTTAACAACTACGACAGTGAATGTTTATGTAACCGCACGCTTAGGACCGGGCGCTTGATAAATAAACAATCGTGTCCAGTTTAAAAATTACAATCGCTGCATTTAAATACAACTACCGCAGTAAGAAACGCGGTCTAATTAATTTAGTATTTGATCTTGTAAATGCATGCGAGGAGGACATATATAAATTGTAAGATAGGAAACGCTATCAGTTTCATGTTTCATTTTATCTGGATGCTAGTTTGAACTTATTCGATGTATTCTGAGAAATTTGGATGAGTTATACATGCATAGAATCGTGGGAAGGTTAAAACCGTTGTCGAAAACCAGCAGTTGAATCAGCAACCAGCAGTGAGAGTCAGCATTTTCCTGTTTCAACCTGTCTGGATGAGTCATTGAACACGTGATACATCCGGCACATTTTGATTGGCTTATTGAGTCTACATACTGAATATTCACCCTAAACCTCCAAGAAGATAAAGTTGGAGCCGTAGACAGTCAACAATACCCAACAAGGTACCCAACTTTCCGTTCACCGTCCACTTTTTTCCGTTTACCGTCCACTTTTTCCGTCCACCGTCCAATTTAATCAGCTTTTAAACAGATTTGAATCAGATTTTAAACAGCTTTTTAATCAGCTTTTTATCAGCTTTTTAATCAGCTTTATAATCAGCTTTTAAACAGCTTTTGAATCAGCTTTTAAACAGCTTTTTATTCAGCTTTTTAAACAGCTTTCAATCAGCTTTCAAACAACTTTTAAACAGCTTCTTCTCTTCAGCTTTAATCTCATTGGATTAGTTGGGTTAAGGTTAGGTTAGCATTAGGTTATGCTGATTAAAGGCTGTTTAAAGCTGATTGAAAGCTGTTTAAAACGCTGTTTAAAAGCTGTTTGAAAGCTGATTAAAAAGCTGTTTAAAAGCTGATTAAAAAGCTGTTTAAAAGCTGATTATAAAGCTGATTAAAAAGCTGATAAAAAGCTGATTAAAAAGCTGTGTAAAATCTGTTTAAAAGCTGATTAAATTGGACGCAAAGTGGACGGTGGACGGAAAAAGTGGACGGTGGACGGAAAAAAGTGGACGGTGAACGGAAAGTGGATGGACAGTGGACGGAAAGTGGATGGCTAGAATGGGGCTTCTCGTACAACGGCTGTTCAATTTACTAATAAAGCTATCTACATCAATCCTTGAACCATCAATTCTATAGCTGACACAAGCTTGGATGATGTTCTGCTGAACCAGCTTCACTGTTGCTTTGTTGTGTTCATTTTTGTAATCGAAGGATCTCTCGCAAACTTTAACCTTGTTGGGTATTGTTGACTGTCTACAGCTCCAACTTTATCTTCTTGGAGGTTTAGGGTGAATATTCAGTATGTAGACTCAATAAGCCAATCAAAATGTGCCGGATGTATCACGCGTTCAATGACTCATCCAGACAGGTTGAAACAGGAAAATGCTGACTCTCACTGCTGGTTGCTGACTCAACTGCTGGTTTTCGACAACGGTTTTAACCTTCCCACAATTCTATGCATGTATAACTCATACAAATTTCTCAGAATACATCGAATAAGTTCAAACTAGCATCCAGATAAAATGAAACATGAAACTGATAGCGTTTCCTATCTTACGATTTAAATATGTCATACTCGCATGCATTTATAAGATCAAATACTAAATTAATTAGACCGCGTTTCTTACTGCGGTAGTTGTATTTAATGCAGCGGTTGTAATTTTTAAACTGGACACGATTGTTTATTTATCAAGCGCCCGGTCCTAAGCGTGCGGTTACATAAACATTCACTGTCGTCGTTGTTAAAATAATGTTATTTTTTTGATACACATTTAAAATCTTCAAGTTCAAATACTAAACTGATTACGTAAACTTAAGAAAGAAACAATACCATGACACACTCAAAATGAAACCTAATAGCAGAAATATATTTTTTATTTAAAATAATTAATACAATCGAGTTCATAGACAAGTTTAAGAAATTTCGCTTACACATGGGAAATAATTCAGATAAATATCGCAGGATGTGATCTAGTCTTATATGTTCTTTTCCTAAATCCTATAATCTCAATTGAATCAATCCGTAATATGTTTGCAACCAATTATGCATGCACACACGATTCCTTGCTACCCGCCCGCAATTTTCACCGCTTGTCTAGTCTTGTGTGTCTAGTCTTGTCTAGTCTTGTCTAGTCTTGTCTAGTCTTGTCTAGTCTTGTCTAGTCTTGTCTAGTCTTGTCAGTCTAGTCTTATCTAGTCTTGTTTACTCTTATATGTCTAGTCTTGTCTGGCTTGTATGTCTAGTCTTACCGTTTAGTCCTGTCTAGTCTTGTCTGTCTAGTCTTATCTGTCCATATCTGGGGGTTGGAAGTGGGGTCTGGGGGGTTGGAGGTGGAGTTTTAGGGTGAAAGTGGGGGTTGGGGGGAATGGTCTGGGGCGAGGTCTAGGGGTGGGGTGTGTGGTCTGAGGCGGGGTCTATGGGTGGAGCAAGTGGTGGGGGTGGTCTGGGGCGGTGTCTAGGGGTGGGGGTAGTAGTGGGGGGTAGTGGTTGTTGGCGAGGAGTGAGGAGGGAATAGAACATAGGATCTTTCCCTACTCCTAAACATGACTAGACAAGACTAGACAAGATTAGACTCGATTAGACAAGACTAAAAAATAAAATAAAATAAATAAATATATGGCTAACCGCATAGTTAACAATTATTTTTTGAGATTTTGTGAAATATTCATCTTTCCAGCGATAAGATCTCGACTGCTATAGCAGTCCAAAGCACCTGACCGCCCAATCAATTGAACTACTATAACAGTCCATAGCACCTGGGCGACAAATCAATTGAACTGCTATAGCAGTCCATAGCAGCGAAAGGGTTAAGTCCAGTAAAATTGGGATTTTTTTAAGTTTTTCAGGGAAAATATTTATTTTTTTTAAGAAAAAAATAAAATTTTGAAAAGAAAAGAAAAACCTTATAGGCACATTTTTCGCCCCTTTCGTATAAAAAATGACAGAAATGTCAAAACACCAAAATGTCGAAATAAAAATAGTCCTGTCTGTCTAATCCTGTCTCCCTAGTCCTGTCGCCTAGTCCTGTCTGTTTAGTCCTGTCTGTCTAGTCCTGTGTGGCTAGTTCTTTCCGTCTAGTCTTGTCTATTTAGTCCTGTCTGTATAGTCCTGTTTGTCAAGTCCGGTCTATTTAGTCCTGTGTGTCTAGTCCTGTCTGAGTAGTCCTGTCAGTATAGTCCTATCTGTTTAGTCATGTTTGTCTAGTCCTGTCTGTCTAGTCTTGCCTGTATAGCTCTGTCTGTCAACTCCTGCCCGTTTAGTCCTGTCTGTCTAGTCTTGCCTGTTTAGTCTTGTCTGTCTATTCTTGTATTTTCATTGTTGTCTACTTCTAGTCCAGTTTAGTCTGTCCACCTTTATGTGTCTAAGACAAGAGTTTTTAGTGAAAATCTAAAAGCAAACCTGTGAAATACTCAAAGCAAAGTTTAATATAAAAAATGACCACTAACCATGATGACGTCGCCGATGCTGATCTTGAAGTCAGGTGACATTCTCAACGACTGGAACATTTTCTTGCACTTCACAGACTTTTCTCAACTGTATCTGATCCGACCGGGAAAACTATCAAAAGTTCCGCCAAAAACTCCGAAAATCGAATTGTAACGGTTTGCGTTAAAGTTCTTGCAAAGTTTCCCATAAATTTCTCAACTTTATTGCGAACTGAAGCAGACACGTTCGAAACGAAAATTTCTGTCAAAAATCGCGCATGCGCACAAATTCTTTCTCTCCGAGAAATTGCTAATATCTATTAAATAATTTACAAATATTTATTTAATCATTTTTAATTGTATATTTGTAACAAATATATTAATGCACTAATTAGTCTAAATTGATTTGATCTACGTTTTGTCATTAGAAAAATATCATAAAAAATGGTCTCTATCGCTGTTTGACGCATGGGAGGGAAGAGCGCAAACATACTCGCATACGGTTTTGCTCGTGCTTTGTCGGTTTCTTTCGCATTATTAATATTTCCAAACTCTTAATTGTTTCACCAAATAATTGTTATTAATAATTAAATAAGTTCCTTATAATTAATAAATATGTTTTTCGCTGTGAAATTTCAAGCGACCTCTATTATTTGTCTAAAGAAAGGAGCGAATTTGTGCGCATGCGCGTACGTCATTGTGGTTTGGTTGCGTCAGAGCTCGCGTCAGTATGAAATAAGTTTGAGAATTTCGCGATATTTTTGCAAATGTATTGTAACAGACTGTTGTATTCCGATTTTGGGGGTTTTCTACGAGCATTTTGATAGTTTTCACGATCGGATCGGCTGAAGTTGAGGAATGTTCGTAAAGTGTTTAAGTCGCTGAGAAAATCACATGACAAGAATTCATGGTTGACACTAGCGACGGTGGCAAGGTTAGTGGACATTTTCGGTACTAACATTCAAATGTTTCGCAATATTTTAATTATTATTATCATCCATAATTAATAATAATTTTCGAAATATTTTTAGATCAAATCAATTACAATAAAATTTGGATTTACAATAATTTCATTATTATAGTTATTCTTGGCAATATTTTAATTAATATTACTGTTGATAATTAATAATAATTTTCGAAATATTTTTGGAAAAAATAAATTACAATAAAAATTTTATTTACAAGAATTTAATATGTGTTATTCTTGGCAATATTTTAATTAATATTACTGTTGATAATTATTAATAATTTTCTAAATATTTTTGAAAATAATTAAATTTGTATTTACAATAATTGATTGAATTATTTGATTAATAAGTTGTTTTAACGTTTGCATTATTTTACGTCTCGTGAAAGACACTTAAAACAAAGCTAAAACCAGTGTTGGGCATAATTCAATTAATTTTTTAGTTTCAGAATCAAACAATTACAATTTTAATTGCCACTAAATCAATTGCAATTTATTTAATTCAATTAAGTGTTTTATTGTGAGATGCAATTGAAATCAATTGCAATTAAATCCATTAATTGTGGTTTACAATTAATTTAATTGCAATTAAAGTTTTAATTGTTAGTTACAATTAACTTAATCATCAATTGTTTATTATAACAATTAAAACTATTTGATGAATGTAAAAACTTAAACAGTCAGGAAAGATAGTCGTTCTGGACACTCCACCTCCACTTCCTGCCCCCACCACGCCCCCACTTCCGGTTTCCACCCCACGTCCGGTTCCCACTTCCGGTTCCCACCCCATTTCCATTTCCTACGCAAACTTCCCGTTCCCACCCTCACTTCCGTTTCCGGAACCGGAAGAGGAATTTTTGGAACTAGAAGTGGGGGTAGGAACCGGAAGTGGCGTGGGAACTCGGGGATGGATGATCCGGTTTCTACCCTACTTCCGGTTCTCACCCCTACTTCTGGTCCCCACTCCCACTTCCGCTTCCTACCCCATTTCCATTTCCTACGCCAACTTCCGGTTCCCACCCTCACTTCTGGTTTTGGAACCGGACGTGGGAACCGGAAGTTGGTGAATTTTTGGAACCAGAAGTGGGGGTGGGAGCTGGAAGTCGGGTGGGAACTCGGGGATGGATGACCGGAAGTGGAGGAGGAGGTGGATAACCAAACGAGTTGTCGCGTTGTAAAACTAAACTTTCCGCACTCTAATGTAAATAACTAATTTAGTTAAGCATTATGGCAAGTGATACAATGGAGTATAATAAACATATCTTCTAAGCGACATTTATGAATTGTTAACTGTAATTGTAAAAATGCATCAATCAATTAACAATTAATTGTAGTTGCAAAATTTTACAATTAAAAATTAATTAATTGTTATCTTGCAATTACAATTAATTATTTTAATTGTTAGTTGCAAATAAATCTGGCAATTTAATTGTTAGTTGTTAATTGTTTTCACAATTAATTTTTGCCCAACTATGATCTAGACCAGTGGTGCGCAAACCGTGGGTCGCAGCCCCTCGGGGGGTCGCGAGAAAAATTTTCGGGGTCGCCTAATTCAGAGCGAGAAATTAAATAGAGAATAATTCAAATTACTCTCTATTTCCCTATGCCTATTCAGTGCGACAGACAATGCAAGTGTGAATGATGGACCAACATCTAATAAACTTAGAAAAACCCAAGCAACAATTAATACAGTGACACCGTTTCTACTTAAAAAATATCGAATGTGTTATCTAATAAAAAATTGAGAAAATATCAAGAAGAGTTTAATAAATACGGATTTACATTTTGCGTTGTTAATGAGAATAGCGTTCGTTTTGTGTTATTTGCTCGGATAAATTAGCAAATGAAAGTTTGAAACCTGCGAATTAAAATAACATTTGGAAGGTAAACAGAAGAAAGATAAACATAATAATAAATCTGAAACCTTTTTTAAACGACGGGCTGGAAGTATGAAAAATCAAACTGTAGTTTTGAAAACATATACAATAATTAGTGAGAAGGGTTGTCCGTAAACTTAATAAACTCTTCTTTATATTTTCTCAATTTTTTATTAAATAACACATTCGATAATTTTTAAGTAGAAACGGTGCCACTGTGTTCATTGTTGTTTTAGTTTTTATCCACAGTGTTTCTACGTTTATTAGATGTTGGTCCACCATTCACACTTGTATTGTCATTATTTTCATTTTCGTGAAATTTTCGTCATTTTCTATTTTTAGCCACTTATCCATTTTTAACGTTTTTGATTTCCTTCCTTAGAAGTTTCATATTTAATAGCGAAAAATTTGAGACATACAATTGCAGAATCCCTCATTATTCCTTCAGCAATTAAAATGACATCAATCAGGAATGGAGAAAAATATGGTAACAATTTAAAAACAATAACATTATCAAAAGATTTCATTTCTCGTCGAATTTTTTAACAAGTAGGGGAAGATGATATCTTCTGGAACCACCGCCACCATAGACCTTGACCACTTCCGGTGACCTTGACAACTTTTGGTCGCCACTTCCAGATGTATGTAACAGCCTAATATATTCACACGACTACTATGCAGTCTATCTCCGTTTCGGCAAATACTCTACAGCTACTCACATGGAATCTTATGATCTCCTTTTTATGATAGCCCACCCAAATTGATGGGCTAACTACCGTAAACTCATTAAGGTGAGCGCTTGCCTGTGCACAAGACTTCGATATTAATCAGCTTTTAATCAGTTTTAATCATCTTTTATTCAGCTGTATTAGGTTAAAAGAGTGTGAGGTCTATGTGACCCCACGCTAAACATGGTGTGAGGTCTATGTAGTCCCACGCTAAACAGGGTGTGTGCCCTATGTTACAACACCCTAAAAAGAGTGTGAGGTATATGTCTATTTGAGTGGTGATTAAACCTGTTTAAAAGCTGATTAAAAACTGATTCAAGATTTTTAGGCTTGAATCAACTTTAATCAGTTTTTAATCAGCTTTTGAACAGGCTTTTAAACAGGTTTATACAGGTTATTAAGCTTTAATCAACTTTAATCAGATTTTAATCAGCTTTTATCAGTACTGAATCAGACATAGATCTCACACCCTCTTTAGCGTGTGGTAACATAGGGCTCACGCCTTGTTTAGCGTGGGGATGCATAGACCTCATACACTGTTTTTCGTGGGGTTACATAGACCTCCCACTCTTTTAGTGTATTAGGGCTGATTAAAAGCTGATTAAAGGCTGATTAAAGGCTGATTAATATCGAAGTGTTGTGCACAGTCTTGTGCTGATTAAAAGCGGATTAATATCGAAGACTTGTGCACAGGCTACCCCTCACCTAATTGAGTTTAGGTAGTTAGCCCATCAATTGGGGTGGGCTTTGAGAAGATCATAAGATTCGATGTGAGCGTCTGTAGGGTATTTGCCGAAACGGAGGTAAACTTCATAGTAGTGTCGTGTGAATATATGGGGCTGTTAGATCCAACGATTAGGTGGGGAACCGAAAGTAGGGGTGGGAACCGGAAGTGGGGGGGAGGGAGTGGGTAAGGAAATGATCAAGGTCACCAGATCTGGTCAAAGTCAAGGTCAGTGGTGGCGGTGGTTCCAGAACATATCATCTTTCCCTACTTCAACCATATCCCGTAATATAAAATCAGTTCTGTTACAAAATAATCTAATAATCTAATACAAGACTCTACTGTGTTTGCTCTACAACCTGACGAAACTACTGACATTACTAAATTATCGCAATTAATTGTTTATGTAGGAGTGTAAGTTTTCTGCGCTAATTTAAAAAAGCTGTATTTTAATCAATGACGTCACCAAAACTAATGTAAAAAACGCCCTGTAAACGCAAATCACTTTACCTACGTTAACGATTAAAAAACGTCTACTGTCGATCCAGGGGTCGCGTCAAAATTTTACACAAAATGAGGGGTCGCCAATGACAAAAGTTTGCGCACCACTGATCTAGACTATATTTTTAATAATCTAGTCTGATTGTGTAGACTAGACTTGACCTACAAGTTTTGTTCTTTCATGAAATTCTATTCATTTAGAAACATTTTATAGATTCATCAGATTATTATCTTTTATAAAAATTGCAAATTAAAAATTTCCAAAACAATTCTAACAATGTTTCCTAAATTTTCGCCTCAATTTTAACAAAATTAAAAAAAAGGCCTCAAATTACCTTCAACGACTCTCCTTTTTTTTCTCAAATTTAACAAAGTTTTGCTTAAATCTAGTGAATAAATCAGTGGAAAAACTCACCCAGAAAATCTGGAATTTCAACAAGAATTTCACAAACAGACACGAGAAATGTTGCACAATAATCTCACAAAGTTTTAACACAATTTACACTGAATTATTGTTCAAACGAAAATACATCCACACGCAATAATAGCACGCTAATAACTAAAAGCGTATCAGTATCGTATTCAAACTCACCTGATTACGCTCACTCCGATCGGATTTGTTTACATTTTTTTTTGCCAAAAAACCTACGAATCGCTACAAATCGATGCCATTTACAGTTTAACAGAATCGCTGCTCGGATTAGTATAACAAGAGCGTTTTCCACCCAAAAACTTCTAATATTGTCTATCCATGTTCACTAAAAATTGAGTGCTTTTCAAATTCACACGTTATCATTAATTTTCTTAAATTTCTTGGGCTAAATGTATATTATCTACCAATTTTTGTTGTTTAAAAGACGACCTTTAGCAATAAAATTAACGATTAAGAAAAATCTAGATGAACACTATCTAGGACTAGATAATATATATTTAGCCCAAGAAATTTAAGAAAATTAATGAAAACGTGTAAATTTGAAAAGCACTCAATTTATATTGAAGTTGGATAGACAATATTATAAGTTTTTGGGTGGAAAACGCTCGTGTTTTACTAATCCGAGCAGCGATTCTGTTAAACTGTAAATGGAATCGATTTGTAGCGATTCGTAGGTTTTTTGGTAAAAAAAATGTAAACAAATCCGGTCGGAGTGAGCGTAATCAGGTGAGTTTGAATACGGTACTGATACGCTTTTAGTTATTAGCGTGCGATCGTCGCGTGTGGATGTATTTTCGTTTGAACAAAAATTCAGTGTAAATTGTGCTAAAACTTTGTGAGATTATTGTGCAACATTTCTCGTGTCTGTTTGTGAAATTCTTGTTGAAATTCCAGATTTTCTGGGTGAGTTTTTCCATTGATTTATTCTCTAGATTTAAGTAAAAATTTGTTAAATTTGAGAAAAAAAAAGGAGAGAGAGTTGACGGTAATTTCAAGCTTTTTTATTTGTAAAATTTTGTTAAAATTGTGGCGAAAATTTAGGAAACGTTGTTAGAATTAATTTCACGAATTCTAACAACGTTTCCTAAATTTTCGCGCGTGAATGAATTGTTAATTCATTAAAATTTAACCTATGCCAAATCCATAAAATCTAATTTAAAGATTTAGCTGTAGGCACTAGGCGAAACATTATAATGATAATGATAAATAAGAGCAAGCAAAACCTAAACCTTACAGACCTAAATGGTCTGACGAAAGAAAATTGGCATTCTCCAACAGAATGAAAGAATACTGGCAAAATTTGAAGTTAGTCAAAGTGCTTAACTATTTTAACTTTTTAACTAGCTTAACGTTTGCAATATTGGGAAAATACGCTGTAAATAAATAAATACATAGTAGCACTAGGCGCTATAACGATCAATTTGTGAAACTTACGCCTAGTGCTATTATTTATTATTATTATTACATCATTTTTGCCCATATGGACAGTGTTTGAACTTAAATATCCATGATGACACAACTTTCACTTCTTTCCATTCTTTTTCTTCTCTTCCCAAAATCTCTTCATCCTTTGACTGTGCTCCTGTTTCCTTTGTTCTGTCCACATTGTTCCTATCTTCCTCTTTTCGGGTATATTTGGTTTTACGGGTCTGTCTTGCAAATATGTTTGCGTACTTTTTACCAGTTGTAACTGTTGTTAATCGTCTTTGACACTCTTTTATTAAGCTCCGCAAGCAAAAATTAAGCCTCTACATTATTTTTGTTGAATTTTTTTATTGACATTTTTAAGATTGCAGACAGTATATGTGAACGCAATTATTTGGATTTTGCCACGTTTATTCTTGCCCGTTTATATCAAAGAGGATCCGATCCTCTTTGCTTTTACATGAAAAACTAACTATGGCAGCATATATATTATTTTAAGCGTCGTATTGAATTTGCATTCATATGTCAACCAGATTTCAACGAACAGCTACGGTACAATGTCTCGTGTGGATTTTATTGGTGGTTTTACCTTGGTTAGATTAGGTTGTCCGCCGCGAAGCGGGAAGATAAATCAAGACAACATACGCGCAGCGGCGCGAATTCTCGATTCAATGTAAGGTTTTATCTGTTTTTTTTTTATTTCAAAATTTAATTTGTATTTTCCAGATGGAGGATCTGGCGATTTTTTTTTATTTAATTTGATGAAAATCTTAATTTATTTACATTTTTCCCTGGATATATTACAAGTTTTCCTTTTTTTTATTTCGAAGCAAATCTGTTGATAATTAGAAAAAATAATAAACGTGGCAACATCTAGTTATTTGCGTTCGCGTCGACTATCTGTCACGTTGACAATGTTTACAACTATTTCAAGAAAAACACGAATATTTATTGAACCAAATAACTTAGAAGCTTCATTTTTGCTTTCCGACCTTTGCGACCTTTTCGTTAACCCGTGACAAGGACGATTAATAACAGTTACACCAGGTAAAAAGTCCATAACACTAAATTTCAATAGACCCGTAAACTCGATAAATTCCTGATCCCCAATTCCTTTAAGTCATCTTCTATTACATGAAACCAATTTGTTTTCCTACTTGAACTGTTTACTACATCAAAGATTTATTTTGGTAAATCGTTTATTGTTCATTCTCTGTATGTGCCCATAGAAAGTTAGTCTGCGTTTTCTAATAATTTGTGAGTCTGTCTGTGTTCATATAGCTCTTTGGTAGGTCGTTTCATCCATATCCCATCTCTGTGTACTGCTCCAAATATTTTTCTAAGAATTTTGTGTTCAATTTTTTCTGTTTCTATGATGCCAGATGCTCCAATTGTGGTCGTTTATGACGCATACAATGCTTCAGGCAATACAACTGTTTTGTAATGTCTGAGTTTGGCCTGCCTTGATATGCTTTTCTTATTATAATGTGACCATGTGAGTTTTTCCGTTCGTTTATTGTTAAACATCTTGTTTGATCCTCCTATTTGTATATATTCCCCTTAGTATTTAAATTTTTCCACTCTTTGTATAGATCCATAAGTCGTATGTATGGTATGTATATTGTTGGTATGTCGTTCCATGTATTGGGTCTTCTCATAAGATATCTGTAAACCTGTTTTAGTGGCTATTTCATGTAATCGCTCCAGTGCTTTCCTCCTGTGTGTTATTGCTGGTTATGGCAACGTCATCTGCAAATGCCAAACATTTAATCATTGTTTTTGTTTCGCGTGTTCTTCCTAGTTGTATGCCTTTCACGTGTTCCTCCCACTGCTTAACAATTTTGTCTAAGACCATGTTGAAAAAAATTGGTGTGAGGCCGTCTCCTTGTCTGACACCTGTGCGTATCTGAAAGGGTTCTGAAATTTTACCCATGAACTTGATCTTAGAGGTGGTGTCCGTGAGCGTTAGTTGTATAAGTGTTCTGTTTTTTTTTCTCAATGCCGTATTCTTCCTGTACTGCAAAGAGCGTTTGTCTATCAATGCTGTCGTACGCTTTTTTAAAGTCCACAAACCTAACTACAGTGTTATTTGTCTGTCTGACTTTCAATATTGTTCTTAGGTTCCAAATTTGTTCGATGCATGATCTCCCTTTCCTAAAGCCAGCCTGGTATTCACCTATTCGATGATCTGCTTGTGGTTCTTGTCTGTTCAATAACACTTTAGAGAATATTTTGTAAGTGACTGGCACTAGTGAAATACCTCTGTAATTATTTGGATCTGACGTATCACCCTTTTTATGTAATGGGTGGATCAAGGCACATTTCCATTCTTCTGGCATTTTTTCTGTGATCCAAATGTCTGTAATGATCCTATGAATTGTTTTTATGATGTCTTTATCTTGAAGCTTCCACACTTCAGCAATAATGCCATCTTCTCATCCCGCTCTGTTATTTTTCATTTGTTGTATGATCTCCTCTATCTCCTCCATTGTAGGTGGAGTAGAGTCAGGATTTGATGTGATTTTTTGGAAGGTAAATTTTTCCGTGGGTTCTTTATAATTAGAGTATTAAAGTATTGTTTAAGAATTGTACATTGTGTTTCCAAGGACCCATCTGTTCTTCTAAAACAGAGGCTAGGAGGTTGATAACCCTTAATATTTTCTTTGAATGTTCTGTAAAAATTTCTTGTATTATTTCTCTTAAAATCTTCTTCAATTTCGTTTAGCCTGTTGTTGTCGTGTGCTCGTTTTTTTCTTCAAATTTTCTTTGATGATTGTTTCTGAACTTCGGGAAATTCCTTCCATGTTTCGGATGTTCTGTTACTACTGGACTTCATCCACGCCTGTGTTCTTTTCTGAATGGCTTGATCACAAGTTGCGTTCCACCACCTATGTTTGCTTTTTCTAGGAGGTTGCGCCCAACGCATTGCCTTCTGAACTGTGATCGCAAAATATATCTAGTGCTATTATTTATTATTAAATCCATAAAACGTTTTTAAACGCTCTCTTCAAAATATAATATCTGATTAAATTATTATTTATTGTTATATATCACGGTATTAATAATAATTACACTAAACTCACCATTTCATTACGGCATTATTCAAGAATTCAAACTTAAAACAATCTGAACTCAGCCTGAATATATTCAACCTTTCCGGAGCTCTATAACAATTACTGAGTCTTTTTAGGACTACCAGTTAGGGAAAATACGCCAGGTAGTCCTAAAAAGACTCAGTAATTGTTATAGAGCTCCGGAAAGGTTGAATATATTTATATATTCAGGATGTGTTACGATTGTTTTAAGTTTGTATGATTATCTATAACGTAGGATGGTTTTACCAATTTTATCTTATTCAAGAATATCCGAATCTTTTGTCTGCTGAGTTTTTACTTTGTGTAATCGTCTTCTACGCCGTAAGGACAGTAAAGACGGAAAGTTAAAACAAAGGCAAACATTTTCAAACGTAATAGCGAATGTTTTTCTTGGCAGTCTTGGTTTCTCTCCTATCACTTGACAGGCTAGAATCCGACGTTTCCAATTTTATGTTTTTATTTCACTCTGCAATCTCTTCGTATTTTTATAAACATTGCAATATCACTCTTCGGTACTTACGTATTAACGCCGCCACCGCTATATATTAGATCGAGAGTTCGCGCTGCCGCGCGTATGTTGTCTTGATTTATCTGTCCGCTTCTCGGCGGGCAACCTAATTTAACCGGGGTTAAAAAATAAAGTATTTTGAGTTTTAAAAATGTTTTTATTTTAAATAAAATTCTTTATTTTATGATTTTTCCTAAGAATTTGAAGTGTAGATTGGCAAATGTAGTGGTGGTGGCGTTAATACGTTAGTGCCCTTTCTTCTTCTTCATGATTTAGGACTTTGTCCAGTATTGTACTGCTGTCTACCCCTCTTGCGATTCGGACGTCCAGGACTCCTGCCATCTCTTGGGCGGGCGTCCTGGGGGTCTTCTGTTTTGTGGTCTTTTGCCCACTTGGCAATTCTATCCTGGTCCATCCTGTCTACATGGTCTCTCCAGTGCCTTCTCCGGGATCTGACTCATCTGACAACTTATTCCGTTTGTAATTCATCTCTTATGACGCTGCTTCATATTTGATCCCGTAATGTTACGCGTTTTATTGCTTTCAGCGTTTTCATTTCGGTGCTTCTCAAGAATTTCTTAGTTTTTGTTGTTTCGGCTCGAGTCTCGGAAGCGTATGTTAGGATAGGTCTTACACAGCTTATCTTGCATTCTGCCGTCATATATTTGTTTTTCCATATTAGATCTCTTAGGCTACCGGAAATGAATGATGCTTTGATGCAGTTCGCTCTTACTTCCTCAATCAGGTTTCTGCTGCTCGATATTTGAGACCTTAGGTAGTTGAATTCCATGACCTGTTCTATCGTTTTATTGTCCACCGTGCATAAGTTTGCACCTGACAGGATATAACCATTGATTTAGTTTTTTCTGTTGATATGATCATGTTGATTTTTTTTTGCGGTTTTATTGAGTGCAAATAGTAATCTTTGTAGTCTCTGATATTAGTGTGGCATCATCTGCATAACATATTATCTACAGGCAGTTGTTAATCATGTTTTTTATCTCTTCGATTATTTGGTTCATCATGATGTTAAAGAGGGTTGGAATTAAGCTGTCCCTTTATCTAATTCCAGCCTTTATGTTAATTTTTTCAGTTAACGTTTGGTCTGCCTTAATGTGTGTGATATTGTTTTTGTTTAAGTCTTTTATTTCGATAATGTATAAGCCGGCGCAAGTGGTGTAGTGGTGACGATCGTGGCCTCATGTTAGAGCGTTAACTAACAAGTATAGAGGTCCCGAGTTCTATCCTCAGTGCCGGCCGCATTTGTACCAGAAGACAAATGTGAAAAATAGTAATTAGCGCAATTTACAATAACAGGTTTCTGGGCCTATAAGTGAATGTGAATGCAGAATGCAATAGGCCACAAGTAGGCTGCGGTGTTCGAAGGGTCGGCAAACCCGGCATCCACATCGAACCAAAATTAAAAAAAAAAACGTTAATGTATCTGTCATCCACTCGATGTTGACGTAGAATATTTGTAATGTCGTTCAATTGCATACGGTCAAATGCTTGTTTGAAGTCCAGCATACATAAGTAGACGGGTTTGTCAAATTCAACTCCTTTCTCCGCGAGTTGTCGCACTATGAAGATAGCGTTTATTTTTGCGGAATCCCTGCTGTTCTTCACAACTTCCCACGACAAATTCGATTTTCTCGGCTAATATTTTTGTGAAAATTTGGTACTAAGCAGTGTGATGCCACGGTAGTTCTTGGGTTCTTTTTTGCACCTTTCTTGAAGATTGGTACTGTTATGCTGGTCCTCCATTCTTCTGGAATTCCTTCTTCTTGGATGATTATTCGAAAGAGCTGCATTATTTCTTTAATGATGGCATTTCCCCAATTTTTGATCATTTCATTGCTTGATTGTACTTTTCGATTTTTTAGATTTGTCACTGTCTTGAGGATATCATCTGTTGTAATTGGTTGTTCATCAGTTGTGCCTGTGTTATGTATTCCGCTTCTTCAGTTTCTGCTTCTGCCTGGTCTTTATACATTTCTTTAAAGTATTGTATCCACTGATCGTGGCTGATGGTAGTAACTTGGATGTCCTTTCTGTTTCTGAGTATTTTCTAGATCTTCTTCTGACCTCCATATAGGTCGTGCTGCATTTCGTTAGAGAAGTTTTCGCTCTTTAATTTCTTTGATTGCTTGATTTACTCCTCATTCTGGTATTCTTCTTCTTCAGTTTTAATGTTTCTATATGCTATGTATGCTTTCCGGTTCTGCTTGGCTAAATCTTTTACTTCTTCTGTGAACCATGGCTTGTAGGCTTTTGTGCCATTTACTTTCATTCTTCTTACTCCTATCGCTTCATATGCGCTTGATATAATGTTGGATTTGATTTTTTCCCAAGCTTGATTTTCGTTGCACTGTGCTGTGATAGGGTTGTAGAGTATTCTCTGTTTTAAACGTTCCTGGTATAGTGTTTAGGTCCATTCACCAAATTTTTCCAAATGATCCAACGTTATATTTTGATATGTGTACTGTAGTCTTTTTTTCTGCGTATGTCAATTTTCTGAAGATATTTGCATAATACCATACCATGTTCTGTTGTTGCGTTGGCTGATGTTAATACTCTTACGTTTAGTATCTCCTTAGGGTGTGTATTCCTATTGGATATAGTAATGTCTATTGATTTCTGCCCTCTTGAGTTGTTAAATGTGTATTTAACCTGGGATTTGTGGGCGAAGTAGGTGTTGTTAATGGTAAGCTCGTGTTGGGTGCATGTTGTTAGTAGCATTTCTCCGTTGCTGTTCAGGACATTTTCGTTGAACCGCTGCATTACGCCCGGGATTGATGTATAGCCAATTCTTGAGTTAATTCCATCATTAGTAACTTCTCACTTTTTGATTTTCGGCTTATTGTGTCTTCCAGTTTTTCGAAAAAATGTTCTCTCTCTTCCATTGGTTTACCCATATCCGGCGAGTACACGCTTAAGATGTTCATCGTGGTATCTTTTGTTTGGCTAGATGTTTGCATTATGGTTTCATCTATGTACTTTAAGTCGTCAATAAGTGTTTCGTACCTTTTGTGTGCCAGTACGCCTAGTCCCGCGCCCGCCCTTTGGTCCTTCTCCTTGCCACTGTAGAATAATATGTAATTGTTGTATCTGACATTTCCTTTGCCCTTCCGTTTAGTTTCCGATGTGGCGCATATGTCAATTTGGTGTTTTTCCAACTCTAATAGGATTTTCTGGTCTTTTCTGTTCCATGATGTTACTTTCCAGGTGGCTAGTCTTAATATGTCATTTTCACTTTTCCGTATTCGTATCCATTTTCTCTCCTAGTTCCGATACTTGTTTAGCAGTTCTAAGAGCGTGTATACTTTTTTTTACGGTGGGTAGGGTGCTGGCCTGATCCACCAACCCTCCTCTTTATCCGGACTTGGGACCGGCAGTGATTGCCACTGGGCTACTCGATTCACCCAGTAACAACCACTGAAATATATACTACCTGGAACGAGCGCTTGCCTACTGGCTTGTGCGGGCCGACAGAGAGCATCACAAGGTGTCTCTCGTATCCAAAAGGAAAATTAAATGTGTGTCCGACGTCCGACGTAAATTTTTCCTTGCAAATTCAGCAGTTTTACCATTGTCTCTTTGAAAACAACTTTCATTAAAATATACAAACTTTGATTTATAATATGCTGACCGACTGAACGATCTCACTCTCTCTCTTGATAAAACTCAATACAACTAGCTTTTCGCTCTGACTGTATCACATCCTCCCACTCTCGACTATACTGTTGGCTAGATAAAGATGAAGGGAGGTCCTTGGAAGTTCCAGGTAGTATATACTTCAGTGGTAACAACCCCAGGCGGAGACATTTCAATATATAATCTCTATTGATTTATCAGCCGCATATATCGCATGCAAGCCAATCTAACCTAGGTTAAACCGTATTTGCCATATTATCTTATCTTAGATGGAGAGCTGGGGTCTTGTTTTATTTACCGCCTCGCGGCATGCAACCCAATCTAACCTAGGTTTAACTCTTGCCGCGTTATCTTTAATAAAATTATTTTCTCTAGCGTAATAAAATTATTTTCTCTTGCCATCTTCTTAATATCTTTAGTAGAGAAAGATCCTATGTACACCCTATTTAGCGTGGGGTTACATAGACCTCACACCCTGTTTGGCGTAGGGTCTTTGTTACCCCACGCTAAACAGGGTGTGAGGTCTATGTAACCCCACGCGTGGGGTTATGAGGAGTGAGGAGGCGCCAGAACATAGGATCTTTCCTATCTTCCCTACTATCTTTCAACGTTATCTTTATTCCATATTTCTTTCATATATTTTACCAAATACAAATACATTTATTATCTCTTGCCATCTCTATAATATCTTTCCGCGTTATCTTTATTTCAAATATTTTACCAAATGTAAATAAAATTATGATATACTGATTTAAATTGAAGCGACACAGGAAAAAATAGTAAAAGTCGGTACAAAAAATAAAATTGGCAACAGTGTACCGGCTGTACGCAAAACAAAAACATCTCGTTTAAACATTTGCCATCAATTAGCCAGACAAAAGTTAGTGCCGTGGATGACATGAGTTGTTAGGTTAGAAAAATGTCAATTTGTTTTTCTCACAAAAACCCGGAACAAGTCGCCGTGGAGACTTCGTTCCACCTTTCTGGACTTGCTAATACACCGAGGAAGCCGAATACCAACAATTAACCCAGGTAATAACCTAAAAATTCAGAACTGACTTTATTGTTGAATATAGCGAGTTAATATTTCTTTGCAATAATTAATCACGATAAAATCGCAGCGTTCTCTATAAAACTAATCTGTTTATTGGTAAATATATCAATTACATGTAATTGCTAAGCTACTGATATTCCAAGAACGCGTATAATTTTCTGAATGCAAATCGGTTAGTATTTATTTTCATTGCGCTGCGGCAATTTTAACCTTTTTTATTGTCGCAATTGCAGACAGGCGTTTAACTGTCGGAGAGTGTTCAATGTCTTTGATTTTTTCCGTTTAGGCGAAAGTGAGGTGTGGTAAAAATAACGTTTTGCAAAACCATCTACTTGCTTTTGAAAGCGAGAGTTAATTAAGCAGATTTGCTACAAATTATTCGCGTGTTTCAGCAGAGTTTTGTTGTGCATCATGCAACAGTTGTTTTTTTTGTTTTGAATTTTTCTATAAAATAAATTCTATTTATTGGAAGCAATTGATCCTTTCACAAAGATTTCGCGATATTTTTCCGCCGATTTAAGGAGCACTTTGTGTGTCAATAGAGGTGTGTCTCGAACAATAATGCGTTAAGGTTAAAATTTAAATTATTTATCTGTTACGTTTATACAAGGCGCAAGGCTAGGCAGACTTTTAAAAGTGCAGCTGATTGATAGATTATTTTTGCACAACACATAACATGGTGTTCCATATTTTTTTGTCTCTCACTTTCAATATCTGATAAGTCACTGCATGATTTTTTTTAATACGGATTTCTACGTCCATGTCATGGACGTAGAAATCTTCTTGTAGCTCTTTCTCCGTGATAATTTCGACAACCTTTTGTCTTATTTCTAGT
The DNA here is from genome assembly GCA_944588485.1 of Phosphuga atrata. Taxonomy (NCBI): domain Eukaryota; kingdom Metazoa; phylum Arthropoda; class Insecta; order Coleoptera; family Silphidae; genus Phosphuga; species Phosphuga atrata. Next base: position 72,187,043 of record OX155898.1, on the reverse strand, counting down.
GGTAGTGGTTTCCGGAATACTCTCATACGCTTCATTACGATGCGATACACGTCGCCCCATATATCATCTTCCACTTTGTTGCAGAGTCGGGACCATTCTGTGTCTTTTGCCTTCAGGATGGCGCGTTTTAGAAGCTTTTTTGCTTCTTTATATCCTTCTTTCTTCTGCTCTAGCTCGTTTCCTTTGGGCTTTCTGTTGGCTCTTGTTAAGCTTCTTCCTGTTTTTAGGCATTCCCTGCGTAGTGTGGCAATGTTTTCTGTCCACCAGTACGCCGGCTTTTTGTTCCCTATCTTCGTCAGCTTCGGCGATGCTATCTTCCCAGCCGTTTGGAATTTTTTAATGAATGCTTCCGGTGAGCCAGCTTCTGATTCGTTCGTCAAGGTTTCAAGCTTTTGGAGGAATCTCTTCGTGCAGAGTTTCTCTAGCGGCCACCTCTGTTTGGCTGTTTCTGTAAAGTTCACGTTAGGAATATCATCAAGTTCAAAGTAGATGTATTTATGGTCGCTCATTTATTCTTCGGACAGTACCATCCAATTCTTGATTTTTGTTTGGATATTTTCGTTGGCTAGGGTTATGTCAATGATTGACTTACTCTCGCCTCGTTCGCAAGTGGCTTTTCTCCCAACATTTTGTACGCCAGTCCCTCCTGTGCGATCCATTCTGATAATATACTTCCTCGAAGTTCTGGCGTTCTTGACCCCCATTCTACCCATTTGGCGTTCAGGTCGCCCATGATGATTATATTCCTGTTGCGTTGTTTTGTATGCTTTTGGATAGATTTTGAAGATATTTCTCGAAGGTGTCTATGTCTACGTTTGGAGAGATGTAACACCCGTAAAATACGTTGAAGTTGCCTCTATCCAAACACGTACTGTTTGATGGGGTTGTGGGTTTTAGTATGACGAATTGCTACGTCTATTCTGCTGTCAGTGTAGTATTTTCCATTATCTATGAGCTTTTTGTTTGGTTCCATCACCGCTACAATAGCAATATCTTTATCGTGTATTGTTTGTGAGAGCAGGTCTAGTGCGCATCTACTTCTATTTATGTTAATTTGTAGAATTTTCATTGTTTAAAGATGGTGGTGATATGGATGGTGATGGCTGCGACTGTTCACGAGCTTGGGCTGGGATAGTTTCGGATTCGTCATTGTTTACTATCGGTATCGTCTCCTCTGTTTTTTTCCTCTTTTTTTCTATTTTTCTTGCCTTGGTCAGGGCGTTTTGAAAAACTTCGCACTTTATGTCCCGTCTTATTTATTACATAGGGTACATGCTGTCGCCGCCTTTCCGTTCCCAGTTTCCATGTTCTCCTATCAAGAGATTGTTGCTCGATTAGGTTTCTTGTTTCCATCGTTTCATCTATTCCATCCTTCCAGCTTCTGCTAGGTCTTCCTCTCTTTCTCCTCTCCGGCGGTCTATAGGCCATCTATTCTCATCATTCTTTTCGTGTCGCCGAACCAAGTCAGTTGGTTTTTTCTCAACTTCGTCTGAAATATTCTTCTCCCTGCCAATTCTATTTCGGAACTCTTAGTTTCTCACTCTATCCCTTCGTGACACAGCTTCTTATTAAAAAATCCATTTCAGTTGCAAGCAGTTTTCTTTTCAGTCTTTCTGTTATAACCCATACTTCTGCCCCATACGTTATCACACTTTGAACAATACTTCGCTACTTACAAGAGGGCCCTGTCAACTCGTCATCCCCGATTTGGCCCAAATTTACAGTATATGTAGGGCTTGGCTATAAATGAAAGTGACGCAAGCGGGAGGGCCAGATGGCCAATCGTTAAAAAAATAACTCATTTTTTACGCCGACTGGTAAGTTACTGACAACTTATACGCCCGCTATGTTAGCATAAATTTCAATGGCCAACCTGGTAATGGCAACCTTGACAGAGAATATACGAATGTGAATATTTTATTATGTGTGGCGTTAAAAAAAGTTTTTCGATTAACGTAGACGAATAGTAATTTACCTGCTTGATCTGTATTGATAACAAATTCCTTATCGTAATTTGGGATGAGAGCCCGAGCCTGGACTCGAAAGTTCTCTGCGGCAGATTGGGTCTCTCTTTCCGAGACAAATTTGGTGACTTTCCTCTGACGAAATCCTATGCCTTTCTTTGAATTCTTGGGTCCACTGCTCCGAGGCTTTGAACTCGAAATCTGCAAATTGACTGGCAGCAGCAAGTGCCCATAGTTGCAGGTTTCTCGTGGTTACTTGTTGGCAACTTTTCCGCCCTTATACGAAGCGATCATACGTCCAGGTATCAATATATCTTCCGGGTTCCACCGCTTTTAATATGTTGTTCCCAGATTTTCAAATCTCGCATATATTTTAAGCGATGTGCTCCATTCGATTGAAGACTTTAAATTTCACTTTGGATGTGCTTTTGCAAGATTAACCACCATTATTTTGTAATCGAGTGGAACGTAATCTGCATCAACTTTCAATTTTTGTCCATCCGCTTCTGAAGAAACGACATCCTCGACTACTTCATTTTCACCTCCTTCGTCGTATTCTTCGGAAGAAATCAATTCATCGACGCACAGCACGGAATTCTCTGACAAAACGTCCCGTATTTTCTCGCGTATTTGTCTGCAAGTTGCATGTGTTGTTCGGTTATTACCGCAGCACTCTCTGATGTGATCAGATTGTCTTCGGCCAAAAGATGTAACAAGTAATCCAGCGCTGTTTTTAACATTTCTTTCGACGATTTGCTATGGAGATTATCAGCGCACATCACATCTTCTTCTTGTTTTACCGATGTTCCAGGCACATTAATATTTTCACTATCAGTATTCGACATTTTCGAAAGCTAGATTCTTCTCACAATATTCAAGTTACTCGGGCAAGAGCTAGCAAACGACTAATTTATAACGACATATATTAACTCATATATTCTTTTCCCAGAGGATTGCATTTAGGGCTCCCATGATTTTTCTATCTTTATTATTCCTTTCTGCTATCTCATCCCTGCTATTGTTAAATAAAACCTTGTGTTTGGACTTTTCTTCTCCTTTTATGAATTCGTTTTCTAAGAGAAGATTATTCTGGTTGTTTCTGCCTATTGTCAGTTATTCCCATTTACTCATGTTCATCGATAGACCAGCTTTTTCGTATACCTCTTTCAGTTCTCTGACCATATACATAATCGTCTTCATCCTCTGCTATCACAACCTGATCGTCAGCAAATTATAAAGTATAGAGCGTGTTTATCTCCCACTCTCCGTCCCATTTGTGCCTACTTTCTTGTCCACCCTCCAAGGCAGTGTTCTTCAACTTTTGTCATCCCGCGGAACCCCTTTTTTGAGAATTTTCTTTTTATGGGAGCACTTTAGTAGCACTTTGATTAAAGGGTGGAATCGCATTACATGTTACGAACAAGGCTCGCATTTCTTATAAAAAATTTGTAAAAGTCTCATAATAAATAAATTTGCATTTATTCAAACAAAATTATAACTTCATATAAAATATAAAATATTTGTCCTATACATACATAAACATGAAATTGTAATCAAAAGAAAAAATATTTAAAAAAATCAATGACGTAGTTATGCTTTTGTTCATGACTGCATAATTTATCAATATCTGGATGGATCGGTTTTAATTGGAGACGCAAATCATTTTCGGCATCAAGTCGATTTCTGTACTTAGTTTTTGTAGCGACGTGTGTGGAAAAGGATTTCTCACAGAGATACGTTGTTTCGAAAGGGATCAATTCCTTAACCGCGCAATTGGAAATTTCCGGATATTCTTCCCTTAATTTTATCCAAAACGGGTCGATTCCCCGGATGAAAAATGTAGATATTATTGTAGTGTCGGTTCATATATCTATAAATTTGCTCTCTTTACTTAATTGGCAAGGTATCCACATCACAACACTCATTAAAAGGACTTTCGTTAAAATTTAAATTATTTCAAATGGGAGTCAAATGTCGAAAAATGTCTTGCAATTCCATTAAATGTTCGAAAATATGATTTTTTAAATTCTGGCCGAATGCGATATTATTGTTTGCCAGGAAATCATTTAAATTATAAAAACATTCTGTATTACTTTTGGTGATGCATTCCTCCCAAAGCTTGATTTTCGATTTGATTGAGTTTACTTTGCTATTGACCTTAAAAACAGCAGTATTTGGTCCTTGAAGTGAAAGATTATCTTCGTTCATGTACGAAAATATATCTGCAAGATAGGCTAGATTTTGAAGCCAATTAGTGTCATTAAGTTTTCCAAAAAAATTACGTTCAGATAAAAAGATTCCAATTTCATCATGCAATTCCCAGAGTCTGGTCAGAACTTTTCCACTGGATAACACCATCTTAATGATGATGATGATGATGATGATTAACATCATCTCAGTATGAAGAAGGAGATTTTTATAAGAAGTTTCCCAGATCATCGTACAATAGGGCAAATACCCTGGTATTTAGGTGTCTGGATTTTGATAAAATTATTCTTAACGGCTTCATTGAGAACTTCATGAAATGCTTTTAGTATCCGTTTAACAGCGAGAGCATGACGATGAAGACAGCAATGGCTGGCTTGGATGTCTGAAACTAGTTTATTTAAACGTGCTATTACGCCCTTTATAATACCAACCATAGCTTTGGCTCCATCAGTTCATATATGATGACATAAATTCCAAGAAATTTAATGTTTTTCAAGTAATTTCTTCACCTATTGTTTGAGTTGGCAGAGCTTTGCGCAAAAAAACATATCTTCCTGAAAATTAGATTCGTGTATGTATCTCACAAAAACTAACAAAATTGCTAATCTGCCAGCCACATCTGTAGATTCGTCCATTTACAGATTGAATCCAACTTTAGGATTTTTCAAACTGCTTACTATAGTTCATTTTTTTAAAGAATGCAGTACATGGAAGATAGCGTTTATTTGACCTTGTTCTTCGATTGACTTAAATCGTGGAGAAGTTACACCGACGATATTTACTTCTCCATCTCAACCTTTTCTTTTCACATACATTTGCAGCTGTTAATTGTCAATGGCTGCCGTGTCAATTCACAATTGTCATCTGATCTGTTTGTATCATTTAGTTTTTTTGCGTTTTTATCCCTTAATTTGTTTGTATTTTATTACTATTGGTGTCATTTGGTGTACTTAATCTGTATTTTTCAATACAAACAATAGTATTATTCATTCTTTCTGGTTTTGTTTGTTTTATATCATTAAAGAAAGTGTGCACTGTCGTGTAATTGATTTTTATACTACCATGGCTGATAACAAGGCGCCCAGTAAAGGCTTAAAGAAAAATCCGAAGAAAAAACTTTTAAAAAGTGGACAAAAAATAATGGTCGATAAAAGTAAGGGTGCAACAAAAATTCAAGCTGTGGCACTTACTGCAACAGCTGTTGCTCAATTTATATAATTTTTTTAATAAGATATTCAATAATAATAAGATTTCAATCAAACCATTAATAAATTACCAATTTTATATTCAAGTAACTATATTTGAATTTAGCGCCAAATTTTGTATCTAGATTGAATATTTATCATAGAGTAAATCAGGTTTCTAGTTACTGCATTCTTTTAAAAAATGGATTATAGTTCCACTTAGCAATAATCTGACATATCTTTAATTCGTCATGAAATCGTCGTATCAGACAATGGGATGAGGTCAATTTTGCTTGCAATTTTTTCAGCGAACATGCATTTGATTAAATCTTTTGTACAAGCTTTAATTAATTTTTCTGCAATTGTATGAGCTTTGGGCAAACTACCTAAATAAAGCGCTTTTAGAACATTTTTATTATCATCACGAACATACCTTTCAAATGCATCATTTTTTTGCTGTAGCTCAAGAATTAAACATTATTATTTAATAATAATAAGATTTCAATCGTTCAAAACATTTTCTTTTTAAATATTTGCTTTTGCCTTTAAAAGTCGGATGTTTACTTTCAAAATGACGCTTTAACTTTGCAGGACTTAAACTGCTGTTGTTGACTACTTGCTAACATACCACACAAAATCCATTTGGCTCATTTTTATCACCAATCCATGTAAATCCAAAATTAAAATAATCTTCATCATATTTTCGTATTTTTCGGCTAGTAGATCCTGATTCTTCAATATTATCCGTCAGCTCCAATGTTGGCGGAAAACGGGTTGAATTTTCAAGAGTGCAAGAAGCTTATTCTTTGGATTTTGATCCTAATTTTCCAGTTTTAAGTCAATTATGCTTTGTATTTCAAAAGGATTTTAGGATAAGTTTAAACAAAACTCAATTTATTATAAAATAATTAACTTACTACCGCTTGCCTTTGTAAGACTTTAACAATAAATCTACTACACCAGATATTTGAAATTATTTATAGGGGAAATGTGCGTCGTTCTCGTCCAATATAATCCACTGAGCAAATGAATAGTTCCAATATGAAACTCCAATCGACACACGTGTTCCAGAGAGCGGCGCGATGCATCATCTCGTTGTAAACGCCGCGCCGGCGCCGGTTAAAGTTCAGATTATTTTAGCATTGATTCGCGGAACCCCTGGATGTTTTAGTGGAACCCTAGGGTTCCATGGAGCACCGGTTGAGGAACACTGCTCTAAGGGATCGGTCAAGGTGAATTTTAAAAAAGAGTAGGGGATAAACAGCACCCCTTCTCTCCTCCTGTCTCCTCCCAGTCCCTTGGAGGTCTTAAAACTCTCAGTCAGGCCTGTTCTTAGCTTCACTCTTGCAGAATGGTCCCTGTAGTAGTTTTCAGTGGCCTGTAGTAGAGTGGGTCTGAACTCTAGTTCCTCCATTCTTTCCCATACTTGTTATATCGGAACGCTATCGTAATTCTTTTCTAGACCAATAAGGGCTATATGTGTTTCTCTGCCTCTTTGCATACGCTTCTCTAAGGTTATTTTAAGAATGAAAAGGTTGTCGATTGCTGAGCGACCCGCTCGAAATCCGGCCTGTTCTTCTGGTTGTTTATCTTTAATATGGTCTTCTATTAGGGTCTTCAGTATTCGAGAATATATTCTGCCTATTGTAGGAATAACAACGATTCCCCGGAAATTATGTGGGTCATTTCGTGATGTGTGGCTGTGATATATGACGTTTGCCAGGCTTTTGGAATATCTGCACTATTTAGACACCGCTCAAAAAAATTCTAAAACATAATTCTCAACATAACCTTCAGTTTTTCAAGGCCAAATCCTACTAATTCCGGGTGTATTCCTCCAGCTCCTGGGGATCTTCTAATTTTAGTCGTTTTGATTGCTTCCTTTTCGAGAGACATATCTAGTTTCAAGGTTTCCCCATCGATGTGGATTTGGTTCATTTTCCTCTACATACTGTCGCCTTGTTTCTGCTAACAATTTTGTAAAATGATATACCCATCTTTCCTTGGAGATGTTATTAATTGTGAATCCAGTTCTTGATGAGGTTCTTAGCGATTTGACGGTCTTCCATGCCTCTGAACTTTTAGCACCGCCTATATTTTGGTTGACGTATTCGCACTTTTTGAGAAACCACCCAATATTGGTGGGATAGAGAAATAGAAGAACGAATACCAGAAAAGAAACAAATATATCAAACGCTTATCCAGATAGGAGACCCTGAGATCAAAGACAGATACAAGCAACTTTCTTAATTTCAAGATACTTAGCTTTCGATATGTTCTCCTTTCTTCATCTGTACAGATGTTTTTGTACCTTCTTCTCTCGCCCATCATTGCCTGATTTATTCAATACTTTTTTGATATTGTTTCTTTCTTATAATCAATCTTCTGTTCAACTGTTTTTATTACACCCATTTTAATTATGTTCCATTTTCCCTCAACATCTTCCCCATATTGTAACGGCTTACGATTCATTATCTCTTCATCCATCAACTTTCCCACCTCTTTACATCCATCAACTTTCCCACCCTCATACTCTTTAACTTATCTCAGTTTCATTTCCGATAGCACTTCGGCAGATAAACAAAAAATACCTATATGAATTCAATATGTATATATTCATTTATAAATTTATCAAAGGCATTTTTTGTTTATCTGCCGTAGTATAATAGGAAACCGTTATCAGAATTTTTTTGAATTTTTTTTTGAATTAATAAAATTTTGCAAAAAAAGTGGATCTATATATATTATCCATTGAGAACTCTAGAATTCTCTATAAGAACTGAAATATTATATCACTCTTTTTCCTAAAAAAGGGGGCAGTTATTATTTATTATTATTATTATTATTCTCTTTATTATTGTCGTTCTAATACAGACTGACATTGTAGTAGTAGTGTATAATACATATATGTGTATATGATTTAGGTACTTCAATCAATCCAATAAATAGTCAAAATAAGGTAAATAAATAAATAAATAACATTTTTGTTTTGTACGAGAATGCATGATAAGATGGGTTAGGTAGTAGGTATGATTTGTAAAATACAGTCACTGTCAATTAATTGCACGTAGTGTGTTGCACAAACATAAAATACTAAGTTAAAAACATTTATGAAATGAATAAATATAATTAATTTTAAAGCTTTGTAAAATCGCCAAACGCCGTGTCGGGTAGTGCGAGAAGTTTTTCTCGAAATTCGTGATGTGACCGTGTCGGATCGATAAATAATGCTGCATGATTGAATGTTCGGCAAGCATTGTTGAACGAGGAGAAAATCGACGTATTTGTATTGGATGATTTTAATCGTATGAATTTTATCGTGTTTAGATGCATTAATGAGCGTAAATTTGGGTTGATGAATTTGCCCATTATGACTGCATGAGCAAATAGAACTGCAAAATTGAAAATGTTGTGCCAAATGTTGAACAAAATGTTCCGCCAATGTTGTGAAACCGAATTTGTTGCACCTGTCAATGTATGGCGATAGTCTATAATTGTTGTCACTTCGGTTGAGATGATCACCATTCAAATATATGAGCATCTGCTTTTGGATGCTCTCGATGTTTGACTTTTGTGTATTGTGATGTGGTGACCAAATGGCACAAGCGAACTGGATGTTTGATCTGACCAGCGACGTATATAATATTTTGGTGACGTCCGAGTCGTATAGATATGATTGACGTTTGACGAATTGTAGTGCTGCCTTTGACGTTTGACGAATTGTAGTGCTGCCTTTGACGTTTGACGAATTGTTGTGCTGCCTTTGATTTGTTCGGCTGGCCCATCATTTGGTAATTTTGGATGATTGGTGTTCTTTTCTGAGTGAATGTCATAATGCTGCATTTTGATTGGTTGCACTCAAGGCCGTTGTCACTGCACCAGTCGATGAATCTATTGATGGCCTCTTGTAACGTAATTGTGTCTTCATCGCGTCGAATGATTTTCTGCTGCTATTTTTTTTATCATCAGCAAAATTGAGCGGGAATATGATTCCCTTGTTGTAATGTTGATCCGAATCGTTGAAAATTGCAAGAAAGAGCAGTAGCCCAAGTATGGGACCCTGCCCGACACCTGACGATACTCGAAATAGATTTGATTTAGCGCCGTTACATTTGACGTACTGGTTGCGATTTTCCAAATATGACGTCAATAATCGAAGAGTTTCGTTGTTGAGCGGAAATTCAGCAAGTTTTTTGATGAGCCGTGATGGATCTACGCAATCGAATGCTTTGCTGATGTCTGAATAAAAAACATCGAGCTGTGCATGTTCGTCGAATGCTCGATGTACAAGTGTTGTGAGCTCCATTAAGTTGGTTTCTATGTTTCGATTTGACAAAAAGCCGTGCTGCGTTTTTGAGATCCGAGGCGTAATTATCATTCTCAATTGTGGATTCAACAGCTTCTCGTACACCTTGGACAAATTCGGTAGTACGCAAACTCCTCTGTGATTTGTCACGTCGTTTCTTGGACCCGATTTATGCATTGCCGTGATTTGCCCAATCTTGAAGAAATCTGGGTAAATTCCCTTTTCCATGCACATTGTGTACAGTTTGCACAGTGGATCGGCCAGAATGTCAGCACATTCTCGTAAAAACATCGACGAAATTCCATCCTGACCACTGCCTTTGTTGAGATCCATTCGACCTAGGTCCGAAAATACTGCTTCTGGTGTGAACGAAATTTTACCGCAGTTGCTGTCGTCTCTGTTATTGATAAATGCCAGGATATTCGTATTAGCAGGTTGAGTGGTGTACACACTTTGGAAAAAATCGGCAAACATGTTAGCTTTGTCAACATCAGTAGATGCTGTACGGTCGCCGTATTTGATTGTAGGAGATGTTGAGTTATCAATCCGTTTGCCATTGATGTGTTTCCAAAATATTTTCGGGTTATTTTTGACATTTTTTGCTTGATTCCGTAGGAAATCCGAAAATAGCCGCTTACGATATGTCTCGTAGTCATCTCTGGCTTTTATGAAATGATATTCACTTGCAAATGGTTGAATATCTGGTGAATTAGCACGATCACGACGCAATTTATTGTATTGTTTGTTTCTGGTGTTTTTAAGATGTGCTAATTGTTTGTCGTGCCATTTCGGTTTACTCGATGAACGAATCGATGATTTCGGTACAAATTTTTCGATTGTGTCGTGCAGAATGTGATAAAATGAAGCAACAGAGTCATTTAAATTTGACGAATTGACGCCCTGACTAGCAAAACGGGAAATCGCCGTCATGTATCTGTCTTTTCGGTACACTGTGTATTGATCACTTCAAATTTTGTTTTGGACCGTCTGGTCCAGCCAAGTTTCAGCGAAAGCGATAATGTGATAGTCGGCCGTTGATGTTGATGCGAGTAGATCCGGTATCTTGTGATTTGAAATGCCGTCGATGTTTTCATAAAATATGTACATCAAATCACAATCGAAAATATCTTTGATATTTGGTGTTAAGTTGGCCCCCAAATTGTTTTTCTCGAATTCTACCCGAAATTCACCGGAAGTATTGCAATTTTCAAGCAAGAATTCTAGAACTAGTCGATATCTTACCAAAAATTTCAAAAATTCGGGAGCCAACTTCACCCGAATAAACAATTCACATAGCATTTATTACATAATATTATATTTTGTAACTAGGGCGAAAGATTGTCAATTTTTTGCGAGAGCGAAATTGTGCACGAAAGAAGTGAGTGCGCATATACGCTCTAGAGGGAAATTGACAATTTCGCCCGAGTTACAAACAATATTTTTTATTACTCATGCGAGGGGATGTATCTTGTCGGAATGTTTGGAATCCAGGGGCCATCCAAAAAAATGGAGAATTTGCTTTTCCAATTATCTTCGATGGTGTGGATTCGTCATAAGAACTCTCCTCAGTCTCCGGTATCACCATAGAACACTCATTTTAAAACGTTTGCTTTAATGTTTATTATTATTTTGTTCTGGAAAAAAAATTTGACACTTCACGTCACTTTTTTAAAATTGAGGTCTTGATTGTGTTTATTTTATTTATTTAATTGTTTTTTTTATGTAAACTAGTGATTATGTGGTAATACAACCAAAAGATGAAATTCTCGTACTAAAAAACGTGCGCCAAGTTAGTACTTTTAATGCATGGGTAATATAATAATACATAATGCAACACATCCTTCATTTCATCCACTGTAGGTTTCTTTTATTTGCACAACCTTCTTTCTTAATTATTTGACTGGTATATATATATATATATATATATATATATATATATATATATATATATATATATATATATATATATATAAGTATGCGTCTAACGGTTGACCCGCACGGACGCATATATCTCTTGAGAATGGCGAATGTCAGTTCGCCGAAACGTCGAGAATCCGGTTCTGTTCAGAGCCAACCCTCAGCATCAACGCGGAATCCCCGAGAATACAATACAATACAGGTATCTATCCGCGAAAACCTCAAATACAACACATATATATATATATACATATATATATATATATATATATATATATATATATATATATATATGTTGTATATGAGGTTTTCGCGGATAGATACCTGTGTTGTATTGTTTTCTCGGGGATTCCGCGTTGATGTTGAGGGTTGGTTCTGAAAAGAACCGGATTCTCGACGTTTCGGCGAACTAACATTCGCCATTCTCAAGAGATATATGCGTCCGTACGGGTCAACGGTTAGACGCATACTGAGAGCTCGTTCGTGCGGTGCGACTACTTATAGCTGTCTGGCTTCGGGTCATGCGCGTTGTGTGCGGTGCTTCGGTTCGGTTGTTTGTTTGTCTTGTTGGTCGTACATGAGTCTGGGGTGTCTGGGGTTGCATTTTGAGGGTGGATATGATCGGTCGCCATGCTGGGGGCAGTCTCAAGGAATCGTCTCTCGTGTTCATGCAGTAGTCTCGTTTTTCTATCTCTATGGCTTCTCTGTATACTCGTGACATTTCGTGGCTAATCTGTGCAAGAGTCCTTGAATTTCTAAAGTCCATCCAGTGACCGGTGTTTGTGTGTTGGACAAGTGCCGATGAAACTTTGTCTCTGTGTTTGACTGAAACTACATGTTCTTGAATCCTAGCAGATATTTTTCTATTGGTACGTCCAATGTAGGTTCGTTCACATGTTCCGCAAGGTATTTCGTAAATTCCATGGGATTCTAACGGGATGGTGTCTTTAACGCTGCGTAGCATAGAGGATATTTTCTGGTTAGGTTTGAAAATGGTGTCGATGTTGTGTCTTTTAAGAATTCTGGAGATTTTGTCAGTCGATCCATGAACATATGGTAGGTATGCTGTGCTAACGGGTTTCTGGCGTTCTTTAGTTCTCTGGCTACTGTTCTCTGTACGACGGAAAGCTCTGGATATTAAGCTGCTTGGATATCCATTTGAAGAAAGAGCTTCTCGTAAGTTCCTCAATTCTTTCGGTAAGTTCAGCTGGTCGGCTAGTCTTTTTGATCGGGTGGTAAGAGTGTTTACTACAGATGCTAGTTGTTTGGGATGATGGTGCGAAGAAGCGTTCAGATATCTGTCTGTATGGGTTGGTTTCCGGTACACAGTGTGACTCAAGGTGCCGTCAGGTCTCTTCTGTACCAAAACATCCAAGAAAGGAAGTCGTTGATGCTTTTCTATCTCCATTGTGAATTTAATTTGGTCGTGTTGGGAGTTAAGATGGTTAAGGAATTTGTCCAGCTCTGGTCTGCCGTGGGGCCAGATTACAAATGTGTCGTCAACATATCTTAACCAGAGTGTAGGTTTAAGTGTGGCTGATGAGATTGCATTTTCCTCAAAATCTGTAAGAAATATGTTGGCTATTACTGGGGATAGAGGTGAACCCATTGGTGCTCCTAGGACTTGTTTGTATATTTGACCACCGTACCTAAAGTATGTATTCTTTAAACAATGTTCTGCCAGATCTGATACGTACTTTTCTGGTTTTAATTTTGATCTTATGATGTTTAAGGCCTCAGGGACCGGTACTTTTGTGAATAAATATACAATGTCAAAGCTCACAAGGAGGTGGCCGGGCTGGAGTTGGTGATTTTTCAGTATGTCTATGAAGTGTTCAGCATTGCGGACATAGGAATCACAATCTTCGGCGTATGGTTGTAAACATTTTGCTAAATGTTTCGCAAGAAGTTGGACCGGTGAACCAACGGAGCTTACTATTGGTCGTAGTGGGGCTCCATCTTTGTGGATCTTTGGCAAACCATATATCTTGGGACACCGTGAAGATTTCTCCCTTGGTATAAGATAATTCATTGTTTCCTTGTCAATGCTAGAGCTTAGGATCTTTTGTCTGGTAGTTTTCTCAAGATAGGTTGTGGGGTCCGTTGTACTGGGCAGATAAGCTGGATCATCTAAGATTGTGGTCATTTTTTGTTTATAGTCAGCACTGTTCATGACTACAGAGCAATTTCCTTTGTCAGCTGGTAGGACCACAATGCTGTTGTTTTCCCTTAGTGCCTTGAGGGCTTTAAATTCCTCGTATGAGATGTTTCTTGTCGGTGGTTTGGCAGATCTTAAAATGTGGCATGTTTCCTGTCTTATTGTCTCGGCTAATGTGGCAGGGAGTTGTGAAATAGCAGTCTCGACACCAGTGATTATGTCTTCTTTGGGAAGGCGAGTTGGTGCTATTGCAAAGAACATCAACGCGGAATCCCCGAGAAAACAATACAACACATATATATATATATATATATATATATATATATATATATATATATATATATTCGTTTCTTCTACTATCAGTTTCCAAAACAATTCAAGAACTTGGTCTAGCACTTTCAATGGTGTAGGATTATCACCTAGTCTATGCAGGCACAAAACACTGATTCCAGCTATTTCTTCAAATTGTTTTATATCAGAAAGATTTCCTTTTCGTCCTAATTCCATTGTTCTTGCAACTGTTCGATAAAAACCGTGTGCAATTCGACGTATCGGTATTACTTCATTATAATCACTATCACTTTCCAATTCATTGTACTTTTTAACATTTTCACTATCTAATTCAATGTAATCACTGTTATCATACAGCTCTAGTTTTTTCTTTATTGGAACTATCATTTTCGCTGTCATAAAATGAATTTGTTATTTCAGATCTTAGGATAGCGTATCAAAAATATGAGTAATAATAGAGATACGTAGAATAGAGCTTTTTACGGCTAGTTACGCGCATGCGCCAAGTTTGTAAACCGGGAATATGAAAGTTTCGGGCACATATTTAGTTATACGTCAAAAAGTTTGGGCACTTTTTTACGTATAAAGGCTGATTCTCACATACGACATGCGACATCGCCTGTCAAATAATGATTACATTGTTTTAAATGGGCACGTTCTCACTATGGCTACGCGACGGCTACGCGACGTGCCCATTTAAAACATCATTATTTGACAGGCGATATCGCACGACGTCGCATAGCTGAGTATCGCGCATATGGGAATCGTAAAAAACCTTTACATGACGGAAATTGACACATGCGCACAAAAAAATTCAACTATGAAAAGGTCTATTAACTTTATTTGCAACTGTAAGATGTCATGAATAAACGTCAGGGGAATTGTTTGCGATCAACGCCTACGGGCATCCGCAAAAATCAACCTAAACTAACCTAACCTTACCTAACCTAACCTAACCTGCTTCTTAAATTCAGATGACGAGTCAGACTCGTTTACCGTAACTTCGCCCATGTAAGCAGATGACGAGTCTCACTCATCTCACCAGTCAAATGTACCACCCTAAGGCTTAATTTTAAAATTTTTACAAAAAGAAAACAATTCACATTAGGTACACGATGTGAATTGTTGTTGTGCATTATGTAAAATATAATTTATAATAATATAAAATAATAATTTTTTTTTGATGTAACGTCCATCTTGTTTTAATGATTATTGTATTTTGACTCAGGTGTTTGGACAAATTTTTTTCAAGTATTTTTTATTAAAATTATGCCAACGTTTCGACCTGTATTCGGCCTTCTCAAGGCTAATTTTTTTTTAAATTATATGATTTTGACATTTTTTAAAAATTTGAATTTTTTTTTTTTAAAAAAAAAATTCAAATTTTTAAAAAATGTCAAAATCAAATAATTTTTAAAAAAATTAGCCTTGAGAAGGCCGAATACAGGTCGAAACGTTGGCATAATTTTAATAAAAAATACTTGAAAAAAATTTGTCCAAACACCTGAGTCAAAATACAATAATCATTAAAATAATAATAATATAAATATAAAAATATAATAATAATATAATATAATAATAATATAAATAAATATATTTTATTATTCTTCGGGTTGTTTTTAATTTTAATTCATAATTTAATGATTTCTTTTAAGATTGATTGATTGTAATGTTATTAATAATTGCATTAAACACGTTTTCTCGTTTTGTAAAATTTATTGGCGCGTGTTGTTTCAATTAAAACTGTCTATTGTTGCCAAAGATAGAGCCATTACAAAATTTTCTACTCAGATGCAATCTTAGTGAAATCTTCCTGCCATTAGCCTCCATTCCGCTTTTCCATTAATTTTGTGCAACAGGCTGTGGACGCGTTTGGTAATCCGCCAACAAATGTGCAAAATCAATATGGTATGTTGTTTAATTATCTCGGATTTTGCAACACGCCAACGAGCAAAAAGTAACAAAACATTTAAAAACCGTTTTATTTACATGAAATTACGTAAACGTGGTTTTTATGTATTTAGAATTTTATCTATGGCTGTATTATGTAGGTTTTTAGTTAGTCATGTCTTTTCTATTTATGGCATTCATATAAATGTGGGGTGTTTATAATTAATTGTTCTCTATAACAAAACATTGCTTTTAGATACAAATGTTACTCAAGAATATACTTTAAGGTTAAAGCTCACAATATAAGGTATAAAAATTGCCTTTTTCAGCCCTTATCATACATGCATTAATATATACATTATTATACATACTTTTTGATACATACATTATTATACATACATTATTGTACATACATTATTATACATACATTTTGATATATATATATATATATATATATATATATATATATATATATATCTATATATTCTGATACATACATTATTAGACATACATTATTATACATACATTCTGATACATATATTCTGATACATACATTATTATACATACATTTTTATACATACTTTATTATACATACATTATTATACATACATTAATATGCATTCATTATCATACATACGTTATAATACTATAAATTAAAATGTGCGTACTCTAAAAAATTAAAATTAAAAAAATCAAAAAAATTACAATCTCCTAGAATGCTAGAGTCAGGGCCGTCCCTAGCAAGTGCGGGGCCCAGGACAAAAAATAATTTTGGGGCCCCTTAGACAATTTTTTTTATAATTTAAAATTAACAAAATAATATTGTATTTTGAAATTTAATTGTAATGACAAAACAAGAATAATAAATACTGTTTATTTGTTTTGCACAGGAAAAATAAAAAAGTAAAATAAACATCTATCTTTACTTAGTAGTAAAGCGATAGATAATGAAAAACAATGTAAAATCTAAATCTGTCGGTTCGCATAAGCCCTCGGGGCTCGGGGCGGGGCCCTCAAAGCGCAAAGGTCTAAGGACGGCTCTGGTTACAGTAGATACTTTTACAAAGAAAAATCAGCTCTGAGGAGGTTAAGAATAAACAAAACATGTTTTTTTTAATTGTTGTTATATTGTAGTAAATCATTTATTTAATTTTAATTTATATTCTGAAGCTTGAATTTCCTAGTGTGTCTAATTGGCGCAAAGAAACAAAATTAACAAGCGAGTGTTTAAAAGCAATTTAGTCATCGAATATTTAATTCAATGGATTTCTCTTATAATAACATTCACTATGAATTTCATATTTTATTAGAAAATTTGAATAATTTTCATTGCGAAATTGAGACGTTATTTTCATAAATTACAAGGATACTTTCTCAACCGATTAATTTTGAAACAAAAACAAATGTTTCTGTAATTATTGGCGCAGGAAAGCAAATATCTTGTGTTTCTTGTATAAAATACATTCTGGTGTTTAACATTCTTAGTTACTTCTTCGGTTCAAGAAAAGACAATTGCATAAAGGGCTTCTAGTCGTAAGACTTATGTGTAGTGGTTAAGTTTTAGTTTGCGCGACAAGCATTTCTTGTTGTAGGTGTTCTTAGTCAGTCGATAGGCTAGTTCTAACTTGTTGATTCTCATGGATAATGATGCTCTTTCTGATAAGTTGGGCTCAATCCATTCGCCGAGATACTTCAATTTCTCAGTCCTCTTGATGTTTCCCTGCTCTAGTAACATCTCTCTGTTTGCTTCTTTGATGTTGGTTAATAATTCTGTTTTCTCCAGCGACTAAAAAGTTTTCTAAGGCAATTGAGGCAAACTGCATTGTTGCCATCTCAAGAGAATCAGCAATCAGTGCCATGTCATCTGCAAAGGCCAGGTTATATTATCTACAACCAGTCCATCGTTCTTTCGTCCCAGGTAGATATCACTCTGAACACCCAAGTTGATCAGTTCTTGCGCCATTCTCTCATAACCTTTTCAAGGACACAGTTGAAGAGAAGTGGGAAAAGTCAATCCCCTTGTCTCACTCCAGTTTTATTTCGAAGCTTTAAAACCACCCATTATTATTGATTAGGTTATTAATTACATTTTCCTTTGATCGAAAAATAGGTTAATTTATCTTTCACTTGAAAATGGCCTTCAATGGTCGAAACTCGAGTCGTGTAAAGTGTGTAGATTTATATAAATTCATAAGTTAACTTTAAAAATGACCTTGTAAAAAATTGGAAAAAATGAGTAACTGTAAGACATGGACACTTGCAGCTATAGAGATTTTGATATAAAAGACATTTTGATCATTTTTGGCCCATGCTAGATGGTTATGCTTAGCTAAGTATAGGCTTAAAACGAAGCTTAAAACTAAGTATAGGCTTAAAACGAGTATGTAAAAGTCGATAAAACTGCTAGGGCAGATAATCTCATTTTTGCAAATTTTTGACTTGGTCACTTTCGGCAGTACACCCACGATATGCGAGTTAGGTTAGGTAAAATTCAAGTTTTTTTTTTTAAATTTGTCTAAATCTTTTGGTTTTTTTGGGTCGCGTTATAAACATATTCTTAAAAATTGGGTCGCGGTTTAAAACGGTTAAGAAGCTCTGGTTTAGATTATTACGAAATTCTACGGTTCTTACGATTCCTGCGGTTTAAATCAGTGGGGTGATACAACTCGTAGGATTCGTCTAAACGTTGCATGGTCCATTTCATCTCGATATTGAAACCAACGTGTGGATTGAGAACTTCGAACGCGTTGTAATGTTGGGAACGGTTGATGTTCTTCCAAATCTTCATCAAAGAATCGGGGGTTTTTCGATTTACCTTCAGTTAAATGATAGACCTTTAATAATTTAAGCTGTTCATGAGTTAAATCTTTAATAGGAACATCCAACATAATCGGTCTCATGCAATTGATTTTTGCGCTTCAAAGAAATACAAACGTGAAAATCATGATAAATTATTGGCAAAATCCTTGCTCAATTGCACATGAAACTCAACGAAATTGGCACCGTGATCTATAGCTGTCTTCAAACTGGCTATAGTGTTTTCCCTGACCTCTGCACAATTCTTCATATCTTCTTTAAAGCTATTCCCAGCCCCTCTGTGCCATACTTCTAATCAACTGCGAGTCTTTTTCCAATGTCTCGCAAATGAAATATTCAAATCACATTTGACATTAGGTAAAGGTCTAATAACAATGTATTCTAGTTTGAGTTCACCGTCTTTGTTTGGGGCTTGTAATTGGTAAGATTATTGCCTTTGGAGCTCTGTAAGGAACTTGGGAGGAGGTAGCTGAAGCCGGGCAAGACTAGACAGACAAGATTAGACAGACAAGATTAGACAGACAAGACTAGACAGACAAGACTAGACAGACAAGACTAGACAGACAAGACTAGACAGACAAGACTAGACAGACAAGACTGGACAGACAAGACTAGACAGACAAGACTAGACAGACAAGACTAGACAGACAAGACTAGACAGACAAGACTAGACAGACAAGACTAGACAGACAAGACTAGACAGACAAGACTAGACAGACAAGACTAGACAGACAAGACTAGACAGACAAGACTAGACAGACAAGACTAGACAGACAAGACTAGACAGACAAGACTAGACAGACAAGACTAGACAGACAAGACTAGACAGACAAGACTAGACAGACAAGACTAGACAGACAAGACTAGACAGACAAGACTAGACAGACAAGACTAGACAGACAAGACTAGACAGACAAGACTAGACAGACAAGACTAGACAGACAAGACTAGACAGACAAGACTAGACAGACAAGACTAGACAGACAAGACTAGACAGACAAGACTAGACAGACAAGACTAGACAGACAAGACTAGACAGACAAGACTAGACAGACAAGACTAGACAGACAAGACTAGACAGACAAGACTAGACAGACAAGACTAGACAGACAAGACTAGACAGACAAGACTAGACAGACAAGACTAGACAGACAAGACTAGACAGACAAGACTAGACAGACAAGACTAGACAGACAAGACTAGACAGACAAGACTAGACAGACAAGACTAGACAGACAAGACTAGACAGACAAGACTAGACAGACAAGACTAGACAGACAAGACTAGACAGACAAGACTAGACAGACAAGACTAGACAGACAAGACTAGACAGACAAGACTAGACAGACAAGACTAGACAGACAAGACTAGACAGACAAGACTAGACAGACAAGACTAGACAGACAAGACTAGACAGACAAGACTAGACAGACAAGACTAGACAGACAAGACTAGACAGACAAGACTAGACAGACAAGACTAGACAGACAAGACTAGACAGACAAGACTAGACAGACAAGACTAGACAGACAAGACTAGACAGACAAGACTAGACAGACAAGACTAGACAGACAAGACTAGACAGACAAGACTAGACAGACAAGACTAGACAGACAAGACTAGACAGACAAGACTAGACAGACAAGACTAGACAGACAAGACTAGACAGACAAGACTAGACAGACAAGACTAGACAGACAAGACTAGACAGACAAGACTAGACAGACAAGACTAGACAGACAAGACTAGACAGACAAGACTAGACAGACAAGACTAGACAGACAAGACTAGACAGACAAGACTAGACAGACAAGACTAGACAGACAAGACTAGACAGACAAGACTAGACAGACAAGACTAGACAGACAAGACTAGACAGACAAGACTAGACAGACAAGACTAGACAGACAAGACTAGACAGACAAGACTAGACACTACACTAAGTAGGTATGACTTAACCTAACCTTATTCCCCTCAGTCATCGTTATTTCCAATTGAAAACAGATCTGAGTGATATTGCATTTATCTGAGTTACGTTACATTAGGAAATAAGCAATTAAAACAATTATAATAATTAATAAACAATTAAAACTTACCACAAAGATAGAGTTAAATAGAAGAAAAGTGTGATGCACAGTACTTCCAACGCAAATATTTTAAACAACACAAGTTTTGTGTTTGTTATGTTTTTTATTGTCATAGTAACTGTCAGAGTAGCCACCTTGTCCAACTATGATTGAGTTTAAAAACCGTGTTGCAAAGTGGGCTTCGAGATGGACCTTGCGATTAGACGTGTATATCTGAGCGCTCTTCACTCTTCGCCTTCTATATCAAAAGCGGTTAAACATATGAAAATTTGCTTCAAACAAAACTTGTAGAGAATTCAATGCTCTGCAATTTTTGTAATCTATGCAAATACGATTTAAAGCATATTAGGCGATATATTTATGATTTTTGCGACGTTTGACTTTGAACATCTTAAAACGCGTACATGATATTTATTGCGAGTTTTTGTAACATTTAGAATGTCAAAATAAAGTTTATTAATGCACCTTTTTACAGTAGTTATGCGCATGCGCAACCGCCAAATTTGAAAGGCGGGAATATGAAAGTTTCGGGCACATATTTAGTTATGCGTCAAAAAATTAGGGCACTTTCTGACGTATAACATGGTGGAAATTGATACATGCGCACAAAAATATTTCAACTATGAAAAGGTCTATTACACGTATATGGCGGGAATATGAAAGTTTCGGGCACATATTTAGTTATACGTAAAAAAGTTCTGGCACTTTTTCACGTATAACATGGCGGAAATTAACACATGCGCACAAAAAATTTCAACTATTAACACGTTAACTGCCGCGGGCAATTTTTAAGGTCCCAAAGGCCACGACATTTTTTTTGATTTTCATTCATGAATTTATAATATTTTTTCGAATTTTTTTTTGGGCAAAGTTGCAATGTGTTCTTCCACGCCACACCAACCCTTCCGTCATAAAAAACCTATGATAAGCAAGCTCCGGTAGCATACACACGACCAGAAAGAAGATATTGTGCGTGTATACGAAATTATACACGTGGCGTACAGGACCCCACTAGCGTGTATACACATGGCAGTAAACGTGTTAAAAGTTCTATTACACGTATAAGACTAAGTTTTTGAAATGGTCCAGTTAGATGAAAGCGTGGCAAGTGCAACTCCAGTCTGCATAGGTAGCGAGCTAGGTATCCCATTGACGCGAGTTTGAGACCCGTCTCACGATTCCCACGCTTCTCACGCCATATAGCACACCTTTCCTTCCCCGTGTGCGCTAATAAGTGGACGAGCGAAGTTTCTATGATTTATTGAAGGTCTATCTGATCCATTCATGAAACCGAGGCGCTTTTTTATCCTCCGACATAATTTATAACAAAAGGCAATCGTGAAAGGTCTGCTTATGTAACTGACAGCGTTTTTCTATTCCAATTAAATATATTGACGTTGTGAAAGTCACAGTTCAATCACTTGAACTGTACATCAATTCAATGAAACAAAACAAATCGATTTAAAAAATATTTTCTAGTCTTGTCTGTCTAGTCTTGTCTGTCTAGTCTTGTCTGTCTAGTCTTGTCTGTCTAGTCTTGTCTGTCTAGTCTTGTCTGTCTAGTCTTGTCTGTCTAGTCTTGTCTGTCTAGTCTTGTCTGTCTAGTCTTGTCTGTCTAGTCTTTTCTGTCTAGTCTTGTCTGTCTAGTCTTGTCTGTCTAGTCTTGTCTGTCTAGTCTTGTCTGTCTAGTCTTGTCTGTCTAGTCTTGTCTGTCTAGTCTTGTCTGTCTAGTCTTGTCTGTCTAGTCTTGTCTGTCTAGTCTTGTCTGTCTAGTCTTGTCTGTCTAGTCTTGTCTGTCTAGTCTTGTCTGTCTAGTCTTGTCTGTCTAGTCTTGTCTGTCTAGTCTTGTCTGTCTAGTCTTGTCTGTCTAGTCTTGTCTGTCTAGTCTTGTCTGTCTAGTCTTGTCTGTCTAGTCTTGTCTGTCTAGTCTTGTCTGTCTAGTCTTGTCTGTCTAGTCTTGTCTGTCTAGTCTTGTCTGTCTAGTCTTGTCTGTCTAGTCTTGTCTGTCTAGTCTTGTCTGTCTAGTCTTGTCTGTCTAGTCTTGTCTGTCTAGTCTTGTCTGTCTAGTCTTGTCTGTCTAGTCTTGTCTGTCTAGTCTTGTCTGTCTAGTCTTGTCTGTCTAGTCTTGTCTGTCTAGTCTTGTCTGTCTAGTCTTGTCTGTCTAGTCTTGTCTGTCTAGTCTTGTCTGTCTAGTCTTGTCTGTCTAGTCTTGTCTGTCTAGTCTTGTCTGTCTAGTCTTGTCTGTCTAGTCTTGTCTGTCTAGTCTTGTCTGTCTAGTCTTGTCTGTCTAGTCTTGTCTGTCTAGTCTTGTCTGTCTAGTCTTGTCTGTCTAGTCTTGTCTGTCTAGTCTTGTCTGTCTAGTCTTGTCTGTCTAGTCTTGTCTGTCTAGTCTTGTCTGTCTAGTCTTGTCTGTCTAGTCTTGTCTGTCTAGTCTTGTCTGTCTAGTCTTGTCTGTCTAGTCTTGTCTGTCTAGTCTTGTCTGTCTAGTCTTGTCTGTCTAGTCTTGTCTGTCTAGTCTTGTCTGTCTAGTCTTGTCTGTCTAGTCTTGTCTGTCTAGTCTTGTCTGTCTAGTCTTGTCTGTCTAGTCTTGTCTGTCTAGTCTTGTCTGTCTAGTCTTGTCTGTCTAGTCTTGTCTGTCTAGTCTTGTCTGTCTAGTCTTGTCTGTCTAGTCTTGTCTGTCTAGTCTTGTCTGTCTAGTCTTGTCTGTCTAGTCTTGTCTGTCTAGTCTTGTCTGTCTAGTCTTGTCTGTCTAGTCTTGTCTGTCTAGTCTTGTCTGTCTAGTCTTGTCTGTCTAGTCTTGTCTGTCTAGTCTTGTCTGTCTAGTCTTGTCTGTCTAGTCTTGTCTGTCTAGTCTTGTCTGTCTAGTCTTGTCTGTCTAGTCTTGTCTGTCTAGTCTTGTCTGTCTAGTCTTGTCTGTCTAGTCTTGTCTGTCTAGTCTTGTCTGTCTAGTCTTGTCTGTCTAGTCTTGTCTGTCTAGTCTTGTCTGTCTAGTCTTGTCTGTCTAGTCTTGTCTGTCTAGTCTTGTCTGTCTAGTCTTGTCTGTCTAGTCTTGTCTGTCTAGTCTTGTCTGTCTAGTCTTGTCTGTCTAGTCTTGTCTGTCTAGTCTTGTCTGTCTAGTCTTGTCTGTCTAGTCTTGTCTGTCTAGTCTTGTCTGTCTAGTCTTGTCTGTCTAGTCTTGTCTGTCTAGTCTTGTCTGTCTAGTCTTGTCTGTCTAGTCTTGTCTGTCTAGTCTTGTCTGTCTAGTCTTGTCTGTCTAGTCTTGTCTGTCTAGTCTTGTCTGTCTAGTCTTGTCTGTCTAGTCTTGTCTGTCTAGTCTTGTCTGTCTAGTCTTGTCTGTCTAGTCTTGTCTGTCTAGTCTTGTCTGTCTAGTCTTGTCTGTCTAGTCTTGTCTGTCTAGTCTTGTCTGTCTAGTCTTGTCTGTCTAGTCTTGTCTGTCTAGTCTTGTCTGTCTAGTCTTGTCTGTCTAGTCTTGTCTGTCTAGTCTTGTCTGTCTAGTCTTGTCTGTCTAGTCTTGTCTGTCTAGTCTTGTCTGTCTAGTCTTGTCTGTCTAGTCTTGTCTGTCTAGTCTTGTCTGTCTAGTCTTGTCTGTCTAGTCTTGTCTGTCTAGTCTTGTCTGTCTAGTCTTGTTTGTCTAGTCTTGTCTGTCTAGTCTTGTCTGTCTAGTCTTGTCTGTCTAGTCTTGTCTGTCTAGTCTTGTCTGTCTAGTCTTGTCTGTCTAGTCTTGTCTGTCTAGTCTTGTCTGTCTAGTCTTGTCTGTCTAGTCTTGTCTGTCTAGTCTTGTCTGTCTAGTCTTGTCTGTCTAGTCTTGTCTGTCTAGTCTTGTCTGTCTAGTCTTGTCTGTCTAGTCTTGTCTGTCTAGTCTTGTCTGTCTAGTCTTGTTTGTCTAGTCTTGTCTGTCTAGTCTTGTCTGTCTAGTCTTGTCTGTCTAGTCTTGTCTGTCTAGTCTTGTCTGTCTAGTCTTGTCTGTCTAGTCTTGTCTGTCTAGTCTTGTCTGTCTAGTCTTGTCTGACTAGTCTTGTCTGTCTAGTCTTGTCTGTCTAGTCTTGTCTGTCTAGTCTTGTCTGTCTAGTCTTGTCTGTCTAGTCTTGTCTGTCTAGTCTTGTCTGTCTAGTCTTGTCTGTCTAGTCTTGTCTGTCTAGTCTTGTCTGTCTAGTCTTGTCTGTCTAGTCTTGTCTGTCTAGTCTTGTCTGTCTAGTCTTGTCTGTCTAGTCTTGTCTGTCTAGTCTTGTCTGTCTAGTCTTGTCTGTCTAGTCTTGTCTGTCTAGTCTTGTCTGTCTAGTCTTGTCTGTCTAGTCTTGTCTGTCTAGTCTTGTCTGTCTAGTCTTGTCTGTCTAGTCTTGTCTGTCTAGTCTTGTCTGTCTAGTCAAATTCAAATTCAAAATTCAAAACAGTTTATTTCATAATTTAAGCACGTACATACATATACAATAAAATGAAAACATATATACATCCTATATGAAATGTGTCAAACAGATATGGTTAACATGAAATGCCGATATTTGTGCTATTAACTTTTGAATAAAACTCTTGCACATTATAGGGTTCAATACTAATTAGCAGTTTAAATAACTGCATTTTAAATTGATTGCTACTGTTCAATTGCTTAATATCCTTCGGTAAACTGTTAAATAATTTCATGGTATTATATAGGGGATTTCTCTCCGTAAGTGTTAAGGCATGCTGTGGTAGCTGAAACAGTTCTTTATTAAATCTCGTTCGCCGTTCGGTAGGTTTGCAGAAATTACTGAAAAGGTGATTATGTTTTCGAAGAAATACGATGTTTTCATAAATGAAGATGCCCGTTACTGTCAGGATATTGGCCCTTCTAAAGCATCCCCTGCAAGATTCGTTGTACATTAAGTTACTTAGTATCCGGAGGGCTTGTTTTTGAATCCTGAATATAGTTTGGATAGTAGTTGAATTTCCCCAAAACATGATACCAAACCTAAGAGTGCTGTGGAAATTGGCGAAATACACTAACCTAAGAACATCATTATCTACATATCGCTGGAGGGATCTCAATGCGAAAACAGCCTTGTTTAGTTTCCCAGTTACAAAGGTTATATGACTGGTCCAGTCTAGATACTGGTCCAAATGAATACCAAGCAACCTAACGGACTCTTGAACCAACACGCGTTTGTTGTCGATTGCCAATTCCTCGGGGTACAATAATGAATTACGCTTTGTCTTAAAAAATATTGACTGTGTTTTTTCTTTGTTTAATATCAGTCTATTAGACCCAAACCATGACGTCAGAGATTCGATGACATTATTTACATTCGCATAAATATCATCCATTGTCTTATTTAGTATTAATACTGATGTGTCGTCCGCATAATTAATCATTATGTGGGGTGAATTAATAGATATCGAATGTAAATCATTTATAAATAGCGAAAATAGCAAGGGTCCAATCGTGCTCCCCTGTGGGATCCCTATATTGATCGTACATGGGGGGGATTGCACAAATCCATGCGGAGTATAAACCCTAGTGACTTGTGTCCTATTTGTTAGGAAAGATTTGATCAAATTAAGCGCGACCCCCCCTTATGCCATATTTTGAAAGTTTTATTAACAATATATTATGGTCAACCACATCATAGGCCTTAGATAGGTCCATAAGAAGTCCTACCGGGATCCTTCGGGATTCAAGATTATCAATTACTCCTTTTGTGAACTCATAACATGCAGTTTCAATACCTCTGCCCTTTACAAAGCCATGTTGTTGAGGGCTTATTATTTTATACTTATCTAAGAACGACACAATTCTTGAGTAAATGATTCTCTCAAAGATCTTAGAAAACACCGATAGGACACTTATGGGCCTGTAGTTTTCAATTGCACATTTATCGCCAGCCTTGTGTATGGGTGTTATAATCGCCACTTTTAAGTTTTCTGGAAATTTGCCCATCTCTAAGACATTGTTAATGATATATTGTAAAGGAATTAATATAGAAGGTAGCACATTTTTTAAAACGATGGAAGAAATATCGTCTATGCCCGCACTTTTTGTATTTTTTAAGTTTGTAATAATATTGTAAAGCTCTTCCCGGCTGATTGGCATTAAAAATGTTGTGTTATTGTTGAAAACGATATTATCCTTATAGCACACCACAGTTTGAGAGTCTGCTAAGGTTTTTGCTCTGTTTGTGAAAAAACTGTTAATTCTTGTCGCACTCACTAGAGGATCGTCATCACGGGTAACAAATGTATCACTTTTCATCTTAATTTCGGTAATTCGTCTTACTATATCCCAGGTAGTTCTTTGCCTATTGGAAGATGTTTCTATTTCCATTCTAAACTGTTGCCTCTTTTCGTCTCTTAACAGCCTAGTATAATTTCTACGTAGGTTATTATACAGGTTCTTAAACGTGGGATTATAACGTGATACCGTCTGGAACAGATGTAAGTCCATTTCCATTTTCTTTAAACATGGGTTATTAAAAAAGCGTTGAGATTTTTTAGTGCTGTGTACGGGGACTCTAGGAAAGGCCTCGTTGAAATTACGCAGAAATATGTCCATGAAAGCATTCCATTGCATGTCGACATCCTCCGGTTTCACTTCAAAAATTAGGTTCCACGTTGCATTTGCCATTAAATCCCTGTGTTGTTCCATATTATTTCGGTTGAACAGTCTAGCCATTTTTCTTGTGCGGACCGAGGCCCCGTTTTTGTACTCTACTGTAATGATTTGAGCACAGTGATCAGACATGTGGTAATTTGAGGTTTCGATAGTGTATTCCATAGTGACATTAACTATTATGTTGTCAATACACGTACCAGACTCAGGGTGGCTTATTTCAGTTGCGGTGATGGTCGCGTTGAACGATTCCAACAGGGATGTGAATTGTTCTGTCTAGTCTTGTCTGTCTTGTCTTGTCTGTCTAGTCTTGTCTGTCTAGTCTTGTCTGTCTAGTCTTGTCTGTCTAGTCTTGTCTGTCTAGTCTTGTCTGTCTAGTCTTGTCTGTCTAGTCTTGTCTGTCTAGTCTTGTCTGTCTAGTCTTGTCTGTCTAGTCTTGTCTGTCTAGTCTTGTCTGTCTAGTCTTGTCTGTCTAGTCTTGTCTGTCTAGTCTTGTCTGTCTAGTCTTGTCTGTCTAGTCTTGTCTGTCTAGTCTTGTCTGTCTAGTCTTGTCTGTCTAGTCTTGTCTGTCTAGTCTTGTCTGTCTAGTCTTGTCTGTCTAGTCTTGTCTGTCTAGTCTTGTCTGTCTAGTCTTGTCTGTCTAGTCTTGTCTGTCTAGTCTTGTCTGTCTAGTCTTGTCTGTCTAGTCTTGTCTGTCTAGTCTTGTCTGTCTAGTCTTGTCTGTCTAGTCTTGTCTGTCTAGTCTTGTCTGTCTAGTCTTGTCTGTCTAGTCTTGTCTGTCTAGTCTTGTCTGTCTAGTCTTGTCTGTCTAGTCTTGTCTGTCTAGTCTTGTCTGTCTAGTCTTGTCTGTCTAGTCTTGTCTGTCTAGTCTTGTCTGTCTAGTCTTGTCTGTCTAGTCTTGTCTGTCTAGTCTTGTCTGTCTAGTCTTGTCTGTCTAGTCTTGTCTGTCTAGTCTTGTCTGTCTAGTCTTGTCTGTCTAGTCTTGTCTGTCTAGTCTTGTCTGTCTAGTCTTGTCTGTCTAGTCTTGTCTGTCTAGTCTTGTCTGTCTAGTCTTGTCTGTCTAGTCTTGTCTGTCTAGTCTTGTCTGTCTAGTCTTGTCTGTCTAGTCTTGTCTGTCTAGTCTTGTCTGTCTAGTCTTGTCTGTCTAGTCTTGTCTGTCTAGTCTTGTCTGTCTAGTCTTGTCTGTCTAGTCTTGTCTGTCTAGTCTTGTTTGTCTAGTCTTGTCTGTCTAGTCTTGTCTGTCTAGTCTTGTCTGTCTAGTCTTGTCTGTCTAGTCTTGTCTGTCTAGTCTTGTCTGTCTAGTCTTGTCTGTCTAGTCTTGTCTGTCTAGTCTTGTCTGTCTAGTCTTGTCTGTCTAGTCTTGTCTGTCTAGTCTTGTCTGTCTAGTCTTGTCTGTCTAGTCTTGTCTGTCTAGTCTTGTCTGTCTAGTCTTGTCTGTCTAGTCTTGTCTGTCTAGTCTTGTCTGTCTAGTCTTGTCTGTCTAGTCTTGTCTGTCTAGTCTTGTCTGTCTAGTCTTGTCTGTCTAGTCTTGTCTGTCTAGTCTTGTCTGTCTAGTCTTGTCTGTCTAGTCTTGTCTGTCTAGTCTTGTCTGTCTAGTCTTGTCTGTCTAGTCTTGTCTGTCTAGTCTTGTCTGTCTAGTCTTGTCTGTCTAGTCTTGTCTGTCTAGTCTTGTCTGTCTAGTCTTGTCTGTCTAGTCTTGTCTGTCTAGTCTTGTCTGTCTAGTCTTGTCTGTCTAGTCTTGTCTGTCTAGTCTTGTCTGTCTAGTCTTGTCTGTCTAGTCTTGTCTGTCTAGTCTTGTCTGTCTAGTCTTGTCTGTCTAGTCTTGTCTGTCTAGTCTTGTCTGTCTAGTCTTGTCTGTCTAGTCTTGTCTGTCTAGTCTTGTCTGTCTAGTCTTGTCTGTCTAGTCTTGTCTGTCTAGTCTTGTCTGTCTAGTCTTGTCTGTCTAGTCTTGTCTGTCTAGTCTTGTCTGTCTAGTCTTGTCTGTCTAGTCTTGTCTGTCTAGTCTTGTCTGTCTAGTCTTGTCTGTCTAGTCTTGTCTGTCTAGTCTTGTCTGTCTAGTCTTGTCTGTCTAGTCTTGTCTGTCTAGTCTTGTCTGTCTAGTCTTGTCTGTCTAGTCTTGTCTGTCTAGTCTTGTCTGTCTAGTCTTGTCTGTCTAGTCTTGTCTGTCTAGTCTTGTCTGTCTAGTCTTGTCTGTCTAGTCTTGTCTGTCTAGTCTTGTCTGTCTAGTCTTGTCTGTCTAGTCTTGTCTGTCTAGTCTTGTCTGTCTAGTCTTGTCTGTCTAGTCTTGTCTGTCTAGTCTTGTCTGTCTAGTCTTGTCTGTCTAGTCTTGTCTGTCTAGTCTTGTCTGTCTAGTCTTGTCTGTCTAGTCTTGTCTGTCTAGTCTTGTCTGTCTAGTCTTGTCTGTCTATTCTTGTCTGTCTAGTCTTGTCTGTCTAGTCTTGCCTGTCTAGTCTTGCCTGTCTAGTCTTGCCTGTCTAGTCTTGCCTGTCTACTCTTGTCTGTCTACTCTTGTCTGTCTACTCTTGTCTGTCTACTCTTGTCTGTCTACTCTTGTCTGTCTACTCTTGTCTGTCTACTCTTGTCTGTCTACTCTTGTCTGTCTACTCTTGTCTGTCTACTCTTGTCTGTGTACTCTTGTCTGTCTACTCTTGTCTGTCTAGTCTTGTCTGTCTAGTCTTGTCTGTCTAGTCTTGTCTGTCTAGTCTTGTCTGTCTAGTCTTGTCTGTCTAGTCTTGTCTGTCTAGTCTTGTCTGTCTAGTCTTGTCTGTCTAGTCTTGTCGGTCTAGTCTTGTCGGTCTAGTCTTGTCTGTCTAGTCTTGTCTGTCTAGTCTTGTCTGTCTAGTCTTGTCTGTCTAGTCTTGTCTGTCAAGTCTTGTCTGTCTAGTCTTGTCTGTCTAGTCTTGTCTGTCTAGTCTTGTCTGTCTAGTCTTGTCTGTCTAGTCTTGTCTGTCTAGTCTTGTCTGTCTAGTCTTGTCTGTCTAGTCTTGTCTGTCTAGTCTTGTCTGTCTAGTCTTGTCTGTCTAGTCTTGTCTGTCTAGTCTTGTCTGTCTAGTCTTGTCTGTCTAGTCTTGTCTGTCTATTCTTGTCTGTCTAGTCTTGTCTGTCTAGTCTTGCCTGTCTAGTCTTGCCTGTCTACTCTTGCCTGTCTAGTCTTGCCTGTCTACTCTTGTCTGTCTACTCTTGTCTGTCTACTCTTGTCTGTCTACTCTTGTCTGTCTACTCTTGTCTGTCTACTCTTGTCTGTCTACTCTTGTCTGTCTACTCTTGTCTGTCTACTCTTGTCTGTCTACTCTTGTCTGTGTACTCTTGTCTGTCTACTCTTGTCTGTCTAGTCTTGTCTGTCTAGTCTTGTCTGTCTAGTCTTGTCTGTCTAGTCTTGTCTGTCTAGTCTTGTCTGTCTAGTCTTGTCTGTCTAGTCTTGTCTGTCTAGTCTTGTCTGTCTAGTCTTGTCTGTCTAGTCTTGTCTGTCTATTCTTGTCTGTCTAGTCTTGTCTGTCTAGTCTTGCCTGTCTAGTCTTGCCTGTCTAGTCTTGCCTGTCTAGTCTTGCCTGTCTACTCTTGTCTGTCTACTCTTGTCTGTCTACTCTTGTCTGTCTACTCTTGTCTGTCTACTCTTGTCTGTCTACTCTTGTCTGTCTACTCTTGTCTGTCTACTCTTGTCTGTCTACTCTTGTCTGTCTACTCTTGTCTGTGTACTCTTGTCTGTCTACTCTTGTCTGTCTAGTCTTGTCTGTCTAGTCTTGTCTGTCTAGTCTTGTCTGTCTAGTCTTGTCTGTCTAGTCTTGTCTGTCTAGTCTTGTCTGTCTAGTCTTGTCTGTCTAGTCTTGTCTGTCTAGTCTTGTCGGTCTAGTCTTGTCGGTCTAGTCTTGTCTGTCTAGTCTTGTCTGTCTAGTCTTGTCTGTCTAGTCTTGTCTGTCTAGTCTTGTCTGTCAAGTCTTGTCTGTCTAGTCTTGTCTGTCTAGTCTTGTCTGTCTAGTCTTGTCTGTCTAGTCTTGTCTGTCTAGTCTTGTCTGTCTAGTCTTGTCTGTCTAGTCTTGTCTGTCTAGTCTTGTCTGTCTAGTCTTGTCTGTCTAGTCTTGTCTGTCTAGTCTTGTCTGTCTAGTCTTGTCTGTCTAGTCTTGTCTGTCTAGTCTTGTCTGTCTAGTCTTGTCTGTCTAGTCTTGTCTGTCTAGTCTTGTCTGTCTAGTCTTGTCTGTCTAGTCTTGTCTGTCTAGTCTTGTCTGTCTAGTCTTGTCTGTCTAGTCTTGTCTGTCTAGTCTTGTCTGTCTAGTCTTGTCTGTCTAGTCTTGTCTGTCTAGTCTTGTCTGTCTAGTCTTGTCTGTCTAGTCTTGTCTGTCTAGTCTTGTCTGTCTAGTCTTGTCTGTCTAGTCTTGTCTGTCTAGTCTTGTCTGTCTAGTCTTGTCTGTCTAGTCTTGTCTGTCTAGTCTTGTCTGTCTAGTGTTGTCTGTCTAGTCTTGTCTGTATAGTCTTGTCTGTATAGTCTTGAAAATGATCGTTTATTGAATCGTTTATTGCTCTTATTTCGCGTTAGCTTCGACAAGTCGAACATACATTTATTTTATTCCTTGTTATTGCTCATCGCGAAAACATGTTTATTATTGACAAGTAAATCAAAGCAATTTACAAAGAGATTTTATTTAAAGGAGAAACATTTGTTAGGATTGCGGCATTCATAGACAAAGTAAAGATTCTCAAAGGACGGATTCTCCTTGAAATAAACAACTCTTTATACTAAACAGTAATAGTCATTCCACGGTTTAAATGCCTTACAGGTTTACCCCAAGGAAATATATTTTATATCGTTTTATAAGGAATAATTGTGCATTTAATTTGGATTTATTTGTTTGACAAATTAATCGTTTGTGATTATATTGCGTTTTGGGCTTCGAAGCTTCCAATAAAATTAGTATTGTATTCGACAAGACTGTTATTCAAATAGTTGTTGCCTTATAATTAGATTTTATTGCCATTATTAGCTTAACCACGCTTAAATTACGGTTTGTACGATCTCCCCTTTTTCAGTACTCACCACCGCTACATTTTTAAATGCCGCCAATCTACACATAAAATTTTTTATGATAAATCATAAAATAAAACATTTTATTTAAAATTAAAACATTTTTAAAACTCAGAATACTTTGGTTTACTAATTTTTAATACTATTTTTTTAACTCCGGTTAGATTAGGTTGCCCGCCGTGAAGCCGACAGATAAATCCAGACAACATACTAGCGGCAGCGCGAACTCTCGATCCAATACATAGCGGTGGTGGCGCTAATACGTAAGTACACTCTTTTCTTATGAACAGTGAGAATGTGTGCAAGCAACTTTTCTAACCATATTTTCGGTCACATACTTCTCACACCTAACGCCTAATTCGTGAGAGATATCTGCCTTCAGAATGATAAATGCTATTTGATTTAATTGGAATTCCAGTTCCTTCATGTTCAGGATTCTTTTTATTATCATCCGTCGGTTATCAGATGAAATTTAAGTACGCGTCGAGTCGTTCAGAACTGTTTCTTGTTTAAATTAAGGTGAAGAAGTTGAAATTGTAGTTAAAAGTTTGCAAAATCTGGATCTGGGATGTAGAATATACGATTAATTGAACATATTGTAGAGTAGAGACTAAGTTAAAGTAGGCTAGAATAGAAATGGTGGGATAGGGTAGGGTAGGATGTGGAGTAAATATATGGGGTAGGTAATGCAGAATTGGTAAACAGATTATATCGTACAGAGATGCAATGAATAGCTGTGCCATTTGGCGTTGACTCAGAAGAATTGGGAAGGTGAAATAAATTGACGCCAGTATTAAGTTTTTATTTGGTTTATAATCACGTTGAGATCAGAGTGGGTGGAGTCTGAGATGGTTTGCTTCTGGTGGGCGAGGGGTATTAGGGCAGGTCGTGGTCAAGTCGTTTGAGGCGTCTGGCGCAGGTGTCGAACGTCTTCCACCAGGTCTTGTGTAGCTCTGAGTCCTTTATTTCCTCTTCTGGGCCAAGTGCATCCGGCGTGGAACATCGCGATCTCGGTCTGGTCTCTCCATTTTCTGATCATCGGGCAGCTAAATAATACGTGGGACCATAGTCGCAGTCCGGCGATTCCCTCCTTCCAATCCGTCGGAGGTAGGAATTGAAGTTCCCGTGTCCCGTGATGCGTTGAACCGCTTGGTGTGATAGCGCCAGGTCCATTTCTATCCAGACTTTAATCGATTAGATGAAATTCCTGGTCCAGCTTCCGTTTTGGGTGTTCTCCCAACGTGTTTGCTATTCCTGGCTCCTCATGAGGATCTATACCCGACGCCATTCTGACCAGCGCATCTGCTCTCTCGTTTCCGATTGAGCCTTTAAGAGCTCGAACCCAATACCAGCGCAGTTCTATTTGCTGTTCTGTTCTATTATCTCCCACGCTTCTACGAGTAGTTCCGTAGGAGCTGACATGTGTTGTAGAGCTTCTTGAACGGATTTGCTGTCAGACAGGATGGATCAGCCGGCGAAGTCATTAATGTTGGATTTAATATACACAAGCGCTCGGTTTACTGCGATTAATTCGGCCTGAAATATGGAGCAGAAATCTGCGAGTCGCATGCGTTAGCAGTGTATCTCAGCTTCGTCTGAGTACACCGCGAAAGCCGCACCTACTCCCCGTTCTCACCTAGAGCCGTATGTGAACAACATGACTGAGTGCGCATTTGCATCACTCTGTGCATAGTTTATCAACCCGATCTCCGCGGGATGCACAATCCCCTGAATGCAGACTCTAGTTTCGATGTCGCCCGGTGAGATTGGGAGGCCCGTGGCCTCTGAAAGCAGGTAGCGTTGCCCGAGACGGTTTTATACGCTTTTGCGGTCTGCACACTGAGGACCTTTTTCCGTTCTCGAATTTCGCATGCACTATACCATATCGGCGCTCCGTACAGCAGACAGGGTTTCTACTGAAAACCCCACCGACCTACCAAAACCCCACTCTTTCATTGACGCGGTCTAAATCTGACATCGATCTGCTTTGCTTTCCCGCACGCCTGAGTGACGTGTTCTTTGAATTTCAAAGACCTATCGATATAAATACCCAGATATTTGCGTATACTACTCCCTTACGAAAGCCAAATTGATTATTGCTGAGTAACTTATTTTGGCACAAGTAATGCTCCAAACTAGTGATTAGGAGCGAATCTAGAATTGTATGTGCTCCCACATCATAACCAGAAGATACAGGCTCGTCAGTAACGGTTGAATTATCTAACGTAACGGAATTAACATTAGAAATGTCGATTTCAGCAGGCGTCATTTCATAATGTTGAAGGTCGTCTGTTTTACTAACTATCATAGAATCGTGTTCTTCAACTTCCAAAACCGTGTTTGTAACCTAAAACAAATAAAATATCTTAGAAATATTTTGAACAGTAGGTATGTAAACTACACTATTACGTCGTGAACATTCTTGGTACTAACTTGAGGATCTGCCCCATTCTTCTGATAAAAAATTTGAACATCTGCTCGCACATCATAACCAGAAGATTCAGGCCCTCAGGCAGTGGTTGAATTATCTAATCTAACGCAATTAACACTACAAATGTAGATTTCGGCAGGCTTCAATTCATAATGATGAAGGTCGTCTGGTTTACAAACTACCATAGAGTCGTGTTCTTCAACTTCCAAAACCGTGTTTGGATCCTGAAACACAAATAGATTTGAAATTGATTGAACAGTACATACATAATCTACATTTTTACGGTTCCGTACCGAAAACGTAACACTTATAGGATCACTATGTTGTCCGTCTGTCTGTCTGTCAAGACCATTTTTCTCAGGAACGCGTAGAGGTAACAAGTTGAAATTTTTATCAAATACTCGGATCTGCGGTCTCTTTCAGCTGTGAAAAAATCAAACTTGTAAGTCAACGCGATCAAAAGATATGACCGTTTATGTCGCATATTTTGCGATTTCACAAGGGAATCAAAACCTATAGGGTACTTCCCGTTGACCTAGAATCATGAAATTTGGCAAGAAGCGGTGTCTTACAGCACATGTAAAGGGAAAAATCTAAAAACCGTAAATATGTAGTTTAATTACAAGAAAAATGCGAATTTACTATTAGAAACTTATGAAAATACACTAATGTGTTGCGTGGTATTGTCAGGCACTAGAAGCATATGGGTTGCATACAGTTAGATCCTCCTAAAGATACCTTACTTACAAGTTTGTACGGACCCCTCGGTGCTCGAGTCACAACTCGCACTTCGCCGGTTTTTTACTTTGTGAACATTAATACTGGTGGGTACTTACTTGAAGATCCGTCTTATTTTTCTGATAGAAAACTTGATTATGAACTTCCACATTATAACTAGAAGACATTGGCTTGTCAGTATCAGTTGAATTATCCAAGGTAATAGATTTCAAAATTACAATTTCGAATTGGTGTATGAATAAAATAATGCATACCACGTGACAGACTTTTGGGCACTGATTGTAATTAAAAAACTTCGCATCTCATGCACAAAAGCCCTTCTTCACACACTTGTATCATAAAATAAACTACTATTATTTGAGTATGTTACTCACACTTTTCTTGTTACTTTTTGTTGCACGCCTTCAAGGAATGGCAGGCCTGCATATCGCCTCCGTTCTTTATAAGTCATAAGCCAAAAAGTTCGGGCATTTTTTGACGTATAACATGGCCGAAGTTGACACATGCGCACAAAAAGATTCATCTATGAAAAGGTCTATTAATGCAATTAATGTTTTCGCGAAGGAAATATTATTTTGCGTAAGAAAAATTGTAATTAAAGCTTAGATTGATTCATTAAAGGAGTAATAATTTGTTAAGTGAATCGAAATATGACAATGCACGTGTCCCTTGCTGCATGTAAATATTACATTTGAGCAGTAAAATGATATTTTACGACAAATTATAAAATAGAACTATGGAAAAATTTACTGAAAAATTTATGCCTTACAATTATAACGACTTCACTATATAAATTATTGGACAGTTTTATTATGAAGCAGCTATTATTACACGGCCATAAATTTTAGGGAATCGTAAAAAAAGTTACGTTTTATTTATTTATCTCTTTCCCTGCACATTTTTTATTACACGACACTTCTCGCGGCTTCAAACTAATTTAATAAGTTCTTCGTATATTACCAACCGAATATTCAAAATACTCCAATACATAACGTTTCAATGAAAGGAAATATTACTTATTGAGTCACCGAATTCCTCAAGATCTCAACTTTGTACCAAAGTTTATTACACACTGGAAGTTGCTGACACACTAATAACTTGTGACGATATATTAGATATTTAGTTTCATATGTAGTCGATTACCAGTTGTAATGCTGATTATTTATAAATTACTTTTTTCCTGTGAATTTCAAAACAAAACTTTTAGGATAATTTATTTATTTAAATTTTTTTAATTTATTTAAAATATTTTCATACACTCAAACGTGTTGAAATACGAAGGAAAATGATTATTATTAAAGTGTAAGAATAAATCAAAACAAAGAAGAAAAACTTCGACGAAATATGTATACCGGGTGTCCCATTTTAATCCGTCAGTAGCGATAATAAATCTAAATCTAAACCAGTGCATTGAAGTTTCCCCCATTGAAGACTAAAGTTTCCCCCTGTTTCCTCATCGTCTCAATTATATGTGTATTGATATGCGTTTGCGAATACGTCACACGCGTGCCAATTTAGGCACGAGTTTCGATATACAAAGTTCCGCAATAAATATTGAACGTGTGCTAGAAAGAGAATGTAGATGTAGCCCTACAATGGCGGACATGTAACAGTAAGTTGACATTGCTGACATCTCTAACAAGTTGAGTACAGCGTAATACACGTTTACTTCAAGATTTGTTTTTGTAGTGTGTGAAGGTGTTTTGGACAATTTTTTTGACTTTTTAGTGACTTTAAGAATAGAAATGAATAGCGCCATTTATTGGCATAGCTTAAGTAGTTTCGACTGTGCGAATATATGTGGCGCTCCATGAGAAAATTCAATTATTTTCATTATTATTACCTTTTTTCATGAATTTTTCCAATATTTTAATAGTAACTATTATAGCAGGGGTGTGCAAAAATGCAACAAATCAAAAATCATAAAAATCGGTCCAGCCGTTCTTGAGTTTTTAAAGGTCAAAATTCAAACGCGACTGGGTTCAACCTAGGCACGAGTTTTTTAATGGAAAATTTTAATAAATCAACCCTTTCCGCATTTAATATTCTCCAAATCGTCTCAATTGCATGTGTATAGATACGGGATTGCGAATACGTCACACGCGTGCCAATCTAGGCACGAGTTTTTTAATGGAAGATTTGAATGAATCGACCCTTTCCGCATATAATATTCTCCAAATCGTCTCAATTGCATGTGTATAGATACGAGGTTGCGAATACGTCACACGCGTGCCAATATAGGCACGAGCGTATTGATGGAAAATTTGATTGAATCAACCCTTTTCGCGTGTAATATTCTCCATATCGTCCCAATTCCATAATTGCATGTGTATAGATGTGGGGTTGCAAATACGTAACACGCGTGCCAATCTAGGCACGAGTTTTTTAATGGAAGATTTTAATGAATCAACCCTTTGCGCATATAATATTCTCCAAATTGTCTCAATTACATGTGTTTAGATACGGAGTTGGAATACGTCATACGCGTGCCAATCTAGGCACGAGGTTTTTTATGGAAAATTGTATTGAATCAACCCTTTCTGCATGTAATATTCTCCATATCGTCTCAATTCCATAATTGCTTGTGTATAGATGTGGGGTTGCAAATACGTTACACGCGTGCCAATCTAGGCTCGAGTTTTTTAATGGAAGATTTTAGTGAATCAACCCTTTGCGCATATAATACTCTCCAAATTGTCTCAATTGCATGTGTATAGATACGGTGTTGCGAATACGTCACACGCGTGCCAATCTAGGCACTAGTTTTTAAATGGAAATTTTTAATGAATCAACCCTTTCTGCATGTAATATTCTCCATATCGTCTCAATTCCATAATTGCATGTGTATAGATGTGTGGTTGCAAATACATTACACGCGTGCCAATTTCGGCACGAGTTTTTTAATGGAAGATTTTAATGAATCAACCCTTCGCGCATATAATATTCTCCAAAATGTCTGAATTGCATGTGTATAGATACGGGGTTGCGAATACGTCACACGCGTGCCAATCTAGGCACGAGTTTTTTAATGGAAGATTTGAATGAATCGACCCTTTCCGCATATAATATTCTCCAAATCGTCTCAATTGCATGTGTATAGATACGAGGTTGCGAATACGTCACACGCGTGCCAATATAGGCACGAGCGTATTGATGGAAAATTTGATTGAATCAACCCTTTTCGCGTGTAATATTCTCCATATCGTCCCAATTCCATAATTGCATGTGTATAGATGTGGGGTTGCAAATACGTAACACGCGTGCCAATCTAGGCACGAGTTTTTTAATGGAAGATTTTAATGAATCAACCCTTTGCGCATATAATATTCTCCAAATTGTCTCAATTACATGTGTTTAGATACGGAGTTGGAATACGTCATACGCGTGCCAATCTAGGCACGAGGTTTTTTATGGAAAATTGTATTGAATCAACCCTTTCTGCATGTAATATTCTCCATATCGTCTCAATTCCATAATTGCTTGTGTATAGATGTGGGGTTGCAAATACGTTACACGCGTGCCAATCTAGGCTCGAGTTTTTTAATGGAAGATTTTAGTGAATCAACCCTTTGCGCATATAATACTCTCCAAATTGTCTCAATTGCATGTGTATAGATACGGTGTTGCGAATACGTCACACGCGTGCCAATCTAGGCACTAGTTTTTAAATGGAAATTTTTAATGAATCAACCCTTTCTGCATGTAATATTCTCCATATCGTCTCAATTCCATAATTGCATGTGTATAGATGTGTGGTTGCAAATACATTACACGCGTGCCAATTTCGGCACGAGTTTTTTAATGGAAGATTTTAATGAATCAACCCTTCGCGCATATAATATTCTCCAAAATGTCTGAATTGCATGTGTATAGATACGGGGTTGCGAATACGTCACACGCGTGCCAATCTAGGCACGAGTTTTTTAATGGAAGATTTTAATGAATCGACCCTTTCCGCATGTAATATTCTCAATATCGTCTCAATTCCATAATTGCTTGTGTATAGATGTGGGATTGCAAATACGTTACACGCGTGCCAATCTCGGCACTAGTTTTTAAATGGAAATTTTTAATGAATCAACCCTTTCTGCATGTAATATTCTCCATATCGTCTCAATTCCATAATTGCATGTGTATAGATGTGTGGTTGCAAATACATTACACGCGTGCCAATTTCGGCACGAGTTTTTTAATGGAAGATTTTAATGAATCAACCCTTTCCGCATATAATATTCTCCAAATCGTCTGAATTGCATGTGTATAGATACGGGGTTGCGAATACATCACACGCGTGCCAATCTAG
The DNA here is from genome assembly GCA_944588485.1 of Phosphuga atrata. Classification (NCBI taxonomy): domain Eukaryota; kingdom Metazoa; phylum Arthropoda; class Insecta; order Coleoptera; family Silphidae; genus Phosphuga; species Phosphuga atrata. The sequence continues at coordinate 72,147,152 of OX155898.1, read as the reverse complement.
GCACGAGTTTTTTAATGGAAGATTTTAATGAATCGACCCTTTCCGCATGTAATATTCTCAATATCGTCTCAATTCCATAATTGCTTGTGTATAGATGTGGGATTGCAAATACGTTACACGCGTGCCAATCTCGGCACTAGTTTTTAAATGGAAATTTTTAATGAATCAACCCTTTCTGCATGTAATATTCTCCATATCGTCTCAATTCCATAATTGCATGTGTATAGATGTGTGGTTGCAAATACATTACACGCGTGCCAATTTCGGCACGAGTTTTTTAATGGAAGATTTTAATGAATCAACCCTTTCCGCATATAATATTCTCCAAATCGTCTGAATTGCATGTGTATAGATACGGGGTTGCGAATACCTCACACGCGTGCCAATCTAGGCACGTGTTTTTTTATGGAAAATTTTAATGAATCAACCCTTTCCGCATGTAATATTCTCCACATCGTCTTAATTCCATAATTGCACGTGTATAGGATGGGGTTGCAAATGCGTCACACGCGTGCCAATCTAGGCACGAGTTTTTTAATGGAATATTTCAATGAATCAACCCTTTCCGCATATAATATTCTCCAAATCGTCTCAATTGCATGTGTATAGATACGGGGTTGCGAATACCTCACATGCGTGCCTATTTAGGCACGAGTTTTTTTATGGAAAATTTTAATGAATTAACCCTTACCGCATGTATTATTCTCCGTATAGTCTCAATTCCATAAGTGCATGTGTATAGATGTGTGGTTGCAAATACGTAACACGCGTGCCAATCTAGGCACGAGTTTTTTAATGGAAGATTTTAATGAATCAACTCTTTACGCATATAATATTCTCCAAATTGTCTCAATTACATGTGTTTAGGGACGGAGTTGGAATACGTCACACGCGTGCCAATCTAGACACGAGGTTTTTTATGGAGAATTTTATTGAATCGACCCTTTCCGCATGTAATATTCTCCATATCGTCTCAATTCCATAATTGCTTGTGTATAGATGTGGGGTTGCAAATACGTTACACGCGTGCCAATCTCGGCACGAGTTTTTGAATGGAAGATTTTAGTGAATCAACCCTTTGCACATATAATATTCTCCAAATCGTCTCAATTGCATGTGTATAGATACGGGATTGCGAATACGTTACACGCGTGCCAATCTAGGCACGAGTTTTTTTATAGAAAATTTTAATGGCTTAACCCTATCCGCTTGCAATATTCTCCATATCGTTTCAATTCCATAATTGCATGTGTATAGATGTGGGGTTGCAAATACGTAACACGCGTGCCAATCTAGGCACGAGTTTTTTAATGGAAGATTTTAATGAATCAACTCTTTACGCATATAATATTCTCCAAATTGTCTCAATTACATGTGTTTAGGGACGGAGTTGGAATACGTCACACGCGTGCCAATCTAGACACGAGGTTTTTTATGGAGAATTTTATTGAATCGACCCTTTCCGCATGTAATATTCTCCATATCGTCTCAATTCCATAATTGCTTGTGTATAGATGTGGGGTTGCGAATACGTCACACGCGTGCCAATCTCGGCACGAGTTTTTTAATGAAAAATGTTAATGAATCAACCTTTTCCGTTTATAGTATTCTCCAAATCGTCTCAATTGCATGTGTATAGATACGGGGTTGCGAATACCTCACACGCGTGCCAATCTAGGCACGTGTTTTTTTATGGAAAATTTTAATGAATCAACCTTTTCCTCATGTAATATTCTCTATACCGTCTCAATTCCATAATTGCATGTGTACACTTGTGAGGTTGCAAATACGTCACACGCGTGCCAATATAGGCACGAGTTTTTTTATGGAAAATTTTAATGAATTAACCCTTTCCACATGTAATATTTTCCATATCGTCTTAATTCCATAATAGCATGTGAGGTTGCAAATACGTCACACGCGTGCCAATCTAGGCACGAGTTTTTTAATGGAAGATTTTAATGGATCAACAAATATTCTTCAAATTGTCTCAATTGCATGTGTATATATTAGTTACAAGTGTTGATATAAATCTAGTTTATGGGAAGAAATAACGATCCGGAGGCGATACGCGGCCCTGCGCTTTCTTGAAGGCATGCAATATTCATTCCCCACCGGACTGTTTGGTTTAAATACGTTGAGTTATAGTCCGTTGAATAGTATGTGTGTATGTAAAGTCGGCGAGAGAGCGAGCGACGACGCGGAGAGAGCGAGACCTCCCCATTGTGTGGCGTTGTGTCCGCGGCTCGCCTCTCAAGTTCTGGGTCGAGCCGTTTCGCTTCGAGCTCTCCGCTCCGTAATGGTAAATTAAATTCACAGGCGACAGGTAGACTTCAATAGTTTACATGCTCCGGAAACTTTATTACGTTACACACACGCCGATCAAATGATCTTGCTGATATTATCGCACTGGAACAATCATCGCATTTAACCGGGGATTTTATCTTTCCCATTATACAAACAAGACGGGTACCTACTTATTATTTCTCGAAATACAAAGAATAACATGTATAGTAGTTACGACAAACGATATTATGTGACCCAGACGAGATGAGATTATAAAACTAGTTTATCTATGAACGTGTTATTGTATAGTTCGTGGAGTATGTAAATGCATCATAACACACACGTATGTAACAATTGGCGATTCCTTCGAAGAGAACCTTCTCGATCACGTCAGTTTTGATATACGGATTGTTTGATATAGGGATTGAAACACGAGTTTGGATATACGGAACTAGACAAACGCTTGTGAAAATTGTTTGCAGATTAATATTGTCAAGAAGGAAATGAGCGGATGATCATCATGCGCATGAACAGATCTTCATAAATTATAGCTAAGAGCCTCCTCGCTCACGTCAGCTTTCAAATTAAATAAACCGCATCGAAATCGGTCCATTTGTTTAGGAGCTACGATTCCACAAACAGCCACAAATAGAGACAGACGGACAGACGGACACACAATAAAGTCAAGAATTTAGAGAAACGTTTTAGACAAAAGTTGTTGCAAATTTAATGTTGTCTAAGAATCTTTTTAAAATTTGCAAAAAAATCGCATGGCGTTATAAGAAATTGATGTTTATTTCACAAGTTTTAACAGGTTTTTTGAAAAAAGCTGAATGTTTGACAGGTTATTACTCAGAAACTAGATGAAATATAGAAAAGTGTTTTAAATAAGAGTTATAGAGAATTTAATTCGCAATAAAAGTTGTTTTAACCAATTTTCTTCAATTTTGTTTTTTTGTGCAAAAAAATGGAAGAAAACGAGTGAATGTTCAATTTGAGCCAAATTGGGAAATGTTCAATTTGAGTCAATTGAACTTTAAGGGATGATATCAGGAGAACTAAACAAGCTGGTGAAAAACTCTTTAGACAAAACTCTAATGCTTTATAAGAATTTACCTCCTTTGGTGTCGTATTTATGAATAACTCCATAAAAATTCCTGATGTATTATACAATGAAATCCAATTAAAGGATGTGAAATATTCTGCTTAGCATATTGAATAGAACCAATGTTTCTTAGAATGTTCAACGCCCCCGTGGCAAAAGTTGCTAACTAGTAAAAACGCACAGTGAACAGAACGCTATTTGGTCGTTGTCAATGAAATGATGACCCGCGTATCGGGGAGCGCGTAATTCCACCAGCACGTAATTGCCTTACAACTCGAGTTATGTGCTCCAAGTAACTGCTTCGCTCGTACGTAATTAGTGTTCACTATAATTAAGCGTAGATCATTAGCCTACAGTAAAAAGAGAGTTGGTCCTAAAATACTCCCTTGAGGGATACCCATCTTTACCGTCCTCATCTTTTATATACAACTTCTATGAGCGATTTTGATTTTACTGCGTTGTTTGCGATTGGATATATAGAACTTGACCCAATCAAGCGCCGTTCATCTAATTCCATATATCCAAACAAATATATAACGTAATTATAATTACGTTCTTGCAACTCTCGTTACGTAATATACTACATTACATTACATTTACTACATTACATGCACGATGTAGATTGTATTTATGGTGGTGACGACTTGTACTGCGACTTTTATAGATCTATTGTACCCCACCCTCCTCCTCCAAGTGTTGGTGTACTTACCCATTTAGAGCGCCTCCTCTATCCTGATTCCTTTAGGAATTTCTGGATCTGGGTGGGATTCAAGGCCTGCAGCTCCTCTGTGTTCAAGCAGTGAGCCCCAAGGTACATCTGTCTCTTGCGGAGTAATGCTCCGCAGTCTTTGAACAGATGTATGGGGGTTTCCTCTGCTGAGCCACAGAATCTGCATCCGTTATCCTCCTCTAGGCCTAGGACCTTGAGATGTTTCCTAGGTCTGCAGTGTCCCGTCAGGGCTCCTGTCAGAATTCTGAGCTTTTTCCTGCTTAGTTTCAGCCAAGCTTTTGTTCTCTTCTGGTTAAAAGATCCCAGCATCACATTGGATTGCCTTAGCCCTGGAAGTTCTTTCCGGGTTTTCATCCATTCTCCTCTTGTTTCTTCTACATGCACGATACTGCGATAATGATTTGAGGGTGCCCCAGGCTGTTTCTATGTCTTCTATTTCAGGGGTGTTTTGTCGCAGTTGGTTTTTCTTTTCGGTTTGGTGTTTGGTTCGTATTTCCAAGCGTGCTTACTTCCCATCTTGCCGTATTTGTGGTTTGCTGTTCTTTTGTTTTTATGCTCTTGATTCTCAGGCGCATTTTTGTCTACTAGGAAATGGTTGGAGTCCGTGTCTGCACCCCTTAGGCTTCTCACATCCATGATATTTTTTGCATACCTAGCATTAGCCAGCAAATGGTCTATTTGGTTTCGTGTTCTGTGGTCATTCGAGACCCACGTCTCTTTGTGTATGTTTGTGTGTTCGAACATCGTAGATACAACCATTAGATTATTGGTCGCTGCTAGTCCTGCCAATCGTTGGCCATTGTCATTTGAAATATCGTGGAGGCTGTGGTCTCGGATATGCGGCCTGAGTGCAGGTTCTCTAACCAATTTGATGTTGAAGTCCCGAAGTAGGATGAGCATATATCTTGTTTTAGTATAGTTGTAATCTCTAGCTGATCGTAGAAGGAGTCTTTGTCAGTCTCATCTCTATCTTCTGTCGGGGCATGGGCTGATATTAATGAATATTTGTTTGATATAATGAATATTAATTTGGTGCCTTGAGGAACCAAGACAAAATTTTGAAAACTCGCGTCTCAAAATCATGTTCTAATTATGGAGCCTTGAGGAACCAAGACAAAATTTTGAAAATTTGCGTCTCAAATGTTCTAATTATGGAGCCTTGAGGAACCAAGGCAAAATTAAAAAATTCGCGTCTCAAAATCATGTTCTAATTATGGAGCCTTGAGGAACCAAGACAAAATTTTGAAAATTTGCGTCTCAAATGTTTTAATTACGGAGCCTTGAGGAACCAAGGCAAAATTTAAAAATTCGCGTCTCAAAATCATGTTCTAATTATGGAGCCTTGAGGAACCAAGACAAAATTTTGAAAATTTGCGTCTCAAATGTTCAAATTATGGAGCCTTGAGGAACCAAGGCAACATTTAAAAATTCGCGTCTCAAAATCATGTTCTAGTTATGGGGCCTTGAGGAACCAAGACAAAATTTTGAAAATTCGCGTTTTAACATCGTATCTTGGTTGTGGTGCCTTGAGGAACCGAGACAAAATTTTTAAAATTGGCGTTTCACAATATTGTGTTAGTTGTGGTCCTTGATCAGATGCTACGTCTTCTCTGTCCTACTCTATGGATGTGAAAGCTGGACACTAAATTCACAGACCGAAAAGAAAATAGAAGCCTTCGAATTGTATGTGTATAGACGGATGCTGCGAATTTCATGGGTACAAAGGATCACCAACGGTGAAGTGCTCCAGCGCATGTACAAACAAAAAGAATTACTGAACACCATCAATGAAAGAAAAATGCAATACCTGGGTCATGTGTTGAGAGGTGATAAATACGAAATATTACGCCTCATAATAGAGGGCAAAGTACAAGGAAAAAGATCAGTAGGAAGACGCCAGAACTCGTGGCTGAAAGATTTGAGATGGTTCAACCGCTCGTCTGCAGAAATCTTTCGTGCCGCAGTTTCCAAAGCTAGAATTGCCATTTGGATCGCCAACCATCGGCAGAAGAGGTCGTGATAAGAAAAAGAGGGTGTCTTGAGGAACCAAGACAAAATTTTGAAAACTCGCGTCTCAAATGTTCTAATTATGGAGCCTTGAGGAACCAAGACAAAATTTTGAAAATTTTCGTTTCAAAATCATGTTCTAATTATGTAACCTTGAGGAACCAAGCCAAAATTTTAAAATTCGCGTCCCAAAATCATGTCCTAATTATGGGGCCCTGAGGAACCAAGACAAAATTTGAAAATTCGCGTCGCAAAATCATATCCTAATTATGGGGCCTTGAGGAACCAAGACAAAATTTTGAAAATTCGCATTTCAAAAACGTGTCTTAATTGTGGTGCCTCAAACCAAGAGAAAGTTTTGAAAATTCGTGTTTCAAAATCGTGTCTAAGTTGCGGTTACTTGAGGAACCTAGACAATATTTTGAAAATTGGCGTTTCACAATATTGTGTTAGTTGTGGTGCCTTGAGGAACCAAGTCAAAAATTTCAAAACTCCCGTCTCAAATGTTCTAATTACATAGCCTTGAGAAGCCAAGACAAAATTTTGAAAATTTTCATCTCAAAATCATGTTCTAATTATGAAGCCTTAAGGAACCAATCCAAAATCTTAAAATTCGCGTCGCAAAATCATATCCTAATTATGGGGCCTTGAGGAACCAAGACAAAATTTTGAAAATTCGCATTTCAAAATCGTCTCTTAGTTGTGGTGCCTTGAGGAACCAAGAGAAAGTTTTGAAAATTCGTGTTTCAAAATCGTGTCTAAGTTGTGGTTCCTTGAGGAACCTAGACAAAATTTAGAAAATTTTTATCTTAAAATCATGTTCTAATTATGAAGCCTTGAGGAACCAATCCAAAATCTTAAAATTCGCGTCGCAAAATCATATCCTAATTATGGGGCCTTGAGGAACCAAGACAAAATTTTGAAAATTCGCATTTCAAAATCGTCTCTTAGTTGTGGTGCCTTGAGGAACCAAGAGAAAGTTTTGAAAATTCGTGTTTCAAAATCGTGTCTAAGTTGTGGTTCCTTGGGGAACCTAGACAAAATTTAGAAAATTTTCATCTCAAAATCATGTTCTAATTATGAAGCCTTGAGGAACCAATCCAAAATCTTAAAATTCGCGTCGCAAAATCATATCCTAATTATGGGGCCTTGAGGAACCAAGACAAAATTTTGAAAATTCGCATTTCAAAATCGTCTCTTAGTTGTGGTGCCTTGAGGAACCAAGAGCAAGTTTTGAAAATTCGTGTTTCAAAATCGTGTCTAAGTTGTGGTTCCTTGAGGAACCTAGACAAAATTTAGAAAATTTTCATCCCAAAATCATGTTCTAATTATGAAGCCTTGAGGAACCAATCCAAAATCTTAAAATTCGCGTCGCAAAATCATATCCTAATTACGGAGCCTTGAGGAACCAAGACAAAATTTTGAAAATTCGCATTTCAAAATCGTCTCTTAGTTGTGGTGCCTTGAGGAACCAAGAGAAAGTTTTGGAAATTCGTGTTTCAAAATCGTGTCTAAGTTGTGGTTCCTTGAGGAACCTAGACAAAATTTAGAAAATTTTCTTCTCAAAATCATGTTCTAATTATGAAGCCTTGAGGAACCAATCCAAAATCTTAAAATTCGCGTCGCAAAATCATATCCTAATTATGGGGCCTTGAGGAACCAAGACAAAATTTTGAAGATTCGCATTTCAAAATCGTGTCTTAGTTGTGGTGCCTTGAGGAACCAAGAGAATGTTTTGAAAATTCGTGTTTCAAAATCGTGTCTAAGTTGTGGTTCCTTGAGGAACCTAGACAAAATTCAGAAAATTTTCATCTCAAAATCATGTTTTAATTGTGAAGCCTTGAGGAACCAATCCAAAATCTTAAAATTCGCGTCGCAAAATCATATCCTAATTATGGGGCCTTGAGGAACCAAGACAAAATTTTGAAAATTCGCATTTCAAAATCGTGTCTTAGTTGTGGTGCCTTGAGGAACCAAGAGAAAGTTTTGAAAATTCGTGTTTCAAAATCGTGTCTAAGTTGTGGTTCCTTGAGGAACCTAGACAAAATTTAGAAAATTTTCATCTCAAAATCATGTTCTAATTATGAAGCCTTGAGGAACCAATCCAAAATCTTAAAATTCGCGTCGCAAAATCATATCCTAATTATGGGGCCTTGGGGAACCAAGACAAAATTTTGAAAATTCGCATTTCAAAATCGTGTCTTAGTTGTGGTGCCTTGAGGAACCAAGAGAAAGTTTTGAAAATTCGTGTTTCAAAATCGTGTCTAAGTTGTGGTTCCTTGGGGAACCTAGACAAAATTTAGAAAATTTTCATCTCAAAATCATGTTCTAATTATGAAGCCTTGAGGAACCAATCCAAAATCTTAAAATTCGCGTCGCAAAATCATATCCTAATTATGGGGCCTTGAGGAACCAAGACAAAATTTTGAAAATTCGCATTTCAAAATCGTCTCTTAGTTGTGGTGCCTTGAGGAACCAAGAGAAAGTTTTGAAAATTCGTGTTTCAAAATCGTGTCTAAGTTTTGGTTCCTTGAGGAACCTAGACAAAATTTAGAAAATTTTCTTCTTAAAATCATGTTCTAATTATGAAGCCTTGAGGAACCAATCCAAAATCTTAAAATTCGCGTCGCAAAATTATATCCTAATTATGGGGCCTTGAGGAACCAAGACAAAATTTTGAAAATTCACTTTTCAAAATCGTCTCTTAGTTGTGGTGCCTTGAGGAACCAAGAGAAAGTTTTGAAAATTCGTGTTTCAAAATCGTGTCTAAGTTTTGGTTCCTTGAGGAACCTAGACAAAATTTAGAAAATTTTCTTCTTAAAATCATGTTCTAATTATGAAGCCTTGAGGAACCAATCCAAAATCTTAAAATTCGCGTCGCAAAATTATATCCTAATTATGGGGCCTTGAGGAACCAAGACAAAATTTTGAAAATTCGCATTTCAAAATCGTGTCTTAGTTGTGGTGCCTTGAGGAACCAAGAGAAAGTTTTGAAAATTCGTGTTTCAAAATCGTGTCTAAGTTTTGGTTCCTTGAGGAACCTAGACAAAATTTAGAAAATTTTCTTCTTAAAATCATGTTCTAATTATGAAGCCTTGAGGAACCAATCCAAAATCTTAAAATTCGCGTCGCAAAATTATATCCTAATTATGGGGCCTTGAGGAACCAAGACAAAATTTTGAAAATTCACTTTTCAAAATCGTGTCTTAGTTGTGGTGCCTTGAGGAACCAAGAGAAAGTTTTGAAAATTCGTGTTTCAAAATCGTGTCTAAGTTTTGGTTCCTGGAGGAACCTAGACAAAATTTAGAAAATTTTCTTCTTAAAATCATGTTCTAATTATGAAGCCTTGAGGAACCAATCCAAAATCTTAAAATTCGCGTCGCAAAATCATATCCTAATTATGGGGCCTTGAGGAACCAAGACAAAATTTTGAAGATTCGCATTTCAAAATCGTGTCTTAGTTGTGGTGCCTTGAGGAACCAAGAGAATGTTTTGAAAATTCGTGTTTCAAAATCGTGTCTAAGTTGTGGTTCCTTGAGGAACCTAGACAAAATTCAGAAAATTTTCATCTCAAAATCATGTTTTAATTGTGAAGCCTTGAGGAACCAATCCAAAATCTTAAAATTCGCGTCGCAAAATCATATCCTAATTATGGGGCCTTGAGGAACCAAGACAAAATTTTGAAAATTCGCATTTCAAAATCTTCTCTTAGTTGTGGTGCCTTGAGGAACAAAGAGAAAGTTTTGAAAATTCGTGTTTCAAAATCGTGTCTAAGTTGTGGTTCCTTGAGGAACCTAGACAAAATTTAGAAAATTTTCATCTCAAAATCATGTTCTAATTATGAAGCCTTGAGGAACCAATCCAAAATCTTAAAATTCGCGTCGCAAAATCATATCCTAATTATGGGGCCTTGGGGAACCAAGACAAAATTTTGAAAATTCGCATTTCAAAATCGTGTCTTAGTTGTGGTGCCTTGAGGAACCAAGAGAAAGTTTTGAAAATTCGTGTTTCAAAATCGTGTCTAAGTTGTGGTTCCTTGGGGAACCTAGACAAAATTTAGAAAATTTTCATCTCAAAATCATGTTCTAATTATGAAGCCTTGAGGAACCAATCCAAAATCTTAAAATTCGCGTCGCAAAATCATATCCTAATTATGGGGCCTTGAGGAACCAAGACAAAATTTTGAAAATTCGCATTTCAAAATCGTCTCTTAGTTGTGGTGCCTTGAGGAACCAAGAGAAAGTTTTGAAAATTCGTGTCTCAAAATCGTGTCTAAGTTTTGGTTCCTTGAGGAACCTAGACAAAATTTAGAAAATTTTCTTCTTAAAATCATGTTCTAATTATGAAGCCTTGAGGAACCAATCCAAAATCTTAAAATTCGCGTCGCAAAATTATATCCTAATTATGGGGCCTTGAGGAACCAAGACAAAATTTTGAAAATTCACTTTTCAAAATCGTGTCTTAGTTGTGGTGCCTTGAGGAACCAAGAGAAAGTTTTGAAAATTCGTGTTTCAAAATCGTGTCTAAGTTTTGGTTCCTGGAGGAACCTAGACAAAATTTAGAAAATTTTCTTCTTAAAATCATGTTCTAATTATGAAGCCTTGAGGAACCAATCCAAAATCTTAAAATTCGCGTCGCAAAATCATATCCTAATTATGGGGCCTTGAGGAACCAAGACAAAATTTTGAAGATTCGCATTTCAAAATCGTGTCTTAGTTGTGGTGCCTTGAGGAACCAAGAGAATGTTTTGAAAATTCGTGTTTCAAAATCGTGTCTAAGTTGTGGTTCCTTGAGGAACCTAGACAAAATTCAGAAAATTTTCATCTCAAAATCATGTTTTAATTGTGAAGCCTTGAGGAACCAATCCAAAATCTTAAAATTCGCGTCGCAAAATCATATCCTAATTATGGGGCCTTGAGGAACCAAGACAAAATTTTGAAAATTCGCATTTCAAAATCTTCTCTTAGTTGTGGTGCCTTGAGGAACAAAGAGAAAGTTTTGAAAATTCGTGTTTCAAAATCGTGTCTAAGTTGTGGTTCCTTGAGGAACCTAGACAAAATTTAGAAAATTTTCATCTCAAAATCATGTTCTAATTATGAAGCCTTGAGGAACCAATCCAAAATCTTAAAATTCGCGTCGCAAAATCATATCCTAATTATGGGGCCTTGGGGAACCAAGACAAAATTTTGAAAATTCGCATTTCAAAATCGTGTCTTAGTTGTGGTGCCTTGAGGAACCAAGAGAAAGTTTTGAAAATTCGTGTTTCAAAATCGTGTCTAAGTTGTGGTTCCTTGGGGAACCTAGACAAAATTTAGAAAATTTTCATCTCAAAATCATGTTCTAATTATGAAGCCTTGAGGAACCAATCCAAAATCTTAAAATTCGCGTCGCAAAATCATATCCTAATTATGGGGCCTTGAGGAACCAAGACAAAATTTTGAAAATTCGCATTTCAAAATCGTCTCTTAGTTGTGGTGCCTTGAGGAACCAAGAGAAAGTTTTGAAAATTCGTGTTTCAAAATCGTGTCTAAGTTTTGGTTCCTTGAGGAACCTAGACAAAATTTAGAAAATTTTCTTCTTAAAATCATGTTCTAATTATGAAGCCTTGAGGAACCAATCCAAAATCTTAAAATTCGCGTCGCAAAATTATATCCTAATTATGGGGCCTTGAGGAACCAAGACAAAATTTTGAAAATTCACTTTTCAAAATCGTGTCTTAGTTGTGGTGCCTTGAGGAACCAAGAGAAAGTTTTGAAAATTCGTGTTTCAAAATCGTGTCTAAGTTTTGGTTCCTGGAGGAACCTAGACAAAATTTAGAAAATTTTCTTCTTAAAATCATGTTCTAATTATGAAGCCTTGAGGAACCAATCCAAAATCTTAAAATTCGCGTCGCAAAATCATATCCTAATTATGGGGCCTTGAGGAACCAAGACAAAATTTTGAAGATTCGCATTTCAAAATCGTGTCTTAGTTGTGGTGCCTTGAGGAACCAAGAGAATGTTTTGAAAATTCGTGTTTCAAAATCGTGTCTAAGTTGTGGTTCCTTGAGGAACCTAGACAAAATTCAGAAAATTTTCATCTCAAAATCATGTTTTAATTGTGAAGCCTTGAGGAACCAATCCAAAATCTTAAAATTCGCGTCGCAAAATCATATCCTAATTATGGGGCCTTGAGGAACCAAGACAAAATTTTGAAAATTCGCATTTCAAAATCTTCTCTTAGTTGTGGTGCCTTGAGGAACAAAGAGAAAGTTTTGAAAATTCGTGTTTCAAAATCGTGTCTAAGTTGTGGTTCCTTGAGGAACCTAGACAAAATTTAGAAAATTTTCATCTCAAAATCATGTTCTAATTATGAAGCCTTGAGGAACCAATCCAAAATCTTAAAATTCGCGTCGCAAAATCATATCCTAATTATGGGGCCTTGAGGAACCAAGACAAAATTTTGAAAATTCGCATTTCAAAATCGTCTCTTAGTTGTGGTGCCTTGAGGAACCAAGAGAAAGTTTTGAAAATTCGTGTTTCAAAATCGTGTCTAAGTTGTGGTTCCTTGAGGAACCTAGACAAAATTTAGAAAATTTTCATCTCAAAATCATGTTCTAATTATGAAGCCTTGAGGAACCAATCCAAAATCTTAAAATTCGCGTCGCAAAATCATATCCTAATTATGGGGCCTTGAGGAACCAAGACAAAATTTTGAAAATTCGCATTTCAAAATCGTGTCTTACTTGTGGTGCCTTGAGGAACCAAGAGAAAGTTTTGAAAATTCGTGTTTCAAAATCGTGTCTAAGTTGTGGTTCCTTGAGGAACCTAGACAAAATTTAGAAAATTTTCATCTCAAAATCATGTTCTAATTATGAAGCCTTGAGGAACCAATCCAAAATCTTAAAATTCGCGTCGCAAAATCATATCCTAATTATGGGGCCTTGAGGAACCAAGACAAAATTTTGAAAATTCGCATTTCAAAATCGTGTCTTACTTGTGGTGCCTTGAGGAACCAAGAGAAAGTTTTGAAAATTCGTGTTTCAAAATCGTGTCTAAGTTGTGGTTCCTTGAGGAACCGAGACAAAATTTAGAAAATTTTCATCTCAAAATCATGTTCTAATTATGAAGCCTTGAGGAACCAATCCAAAATCTTAAAATTCGCGTCGCAAAATTATATCCTAATTATGGGGCCTTGAGGAACCAAGACAAAATTTTGAAAATTTGCGTTTCAAAATCGTGTCTTAGTTGTGGTGCCTTGAGGAACCAAGAGAAAGTTTTGAAAATTCGTGTTTCAAAATCGTGTCTTAGTTGTGGTGCCTTGATGAACCAAGAGAAAGTTTTGAAAATTCGTGTTTCAAAATCGTGTCTAAGTTTTGGTTCCTTGAGGAACCTAGACAAAATTTAGAAAATTTTCTTCTTAAAATCATGTTCTAATTATGAAGCCTTGAGGAACCAATCCAAAATCTTAAAATTCGCGTCGCAAAATCATATCCTAATTATGGGGCCTTGAGGAACCAAGACAAAATTTTGAAAATTCGCATTTCAAAATCGTCTCATAGTTGTGGTGCCTTGAGGAACCAAGAGAAAATTTTGAAAATTCGTCTTTTGTTGTGGTTGTCTAAGTTGTGGTTCCTTGAGGAACCTAGACAAAATTTAGAAAATTGGCGTTTCACAATATTGTGTTAGATATGGTGCCTTGAGGAACCAAGTCAAAAATTTGAAAACTCGCGTCTCAAATGTTCTAATTATGGAGCCTTGAGGAACCAAGACAAAATTTTGAAAATTTTCGTCTCAAAATCATGTTCTAATTATGGAGCCTTGAAGTATCGTGCCTTGAAGGGAACTCTCGATAGATAAGAAAATATGGTTTTGAAATACAGATATTATATGTATATCTATATTAAATATGCTGTTGCAATAAAACTATAGACTATTTCAAACTCGTTTGGCAAATGCGAAATATTTGCTGAAAACTCCGAACGTAATTTCACGGCCTCTATAATATCATCATATTTGCGTTGTGCAAGTGCAGTTTTCGTGTTCTTGAAGATAAATACGTATTACGCATAAATGGTGTAATGGGAGGCGTAGTGCACGTGAATAGATACGAACAACGTCCGAATGTAAATAGATTACGTTTCTCCCGGCGTGTACACAATACGCGGTCGTGACGACGTTTGCTTATAAATCTCGAGCTGGCAGTGTATTTACCTTCAGATCGATCGCCGTTTCTTTCCAGGTCTTTGAGTCAGTAGTAATTGTTTAGTAATTACGACGATTCGAATTCCAATCGCCGTTTACTTTCCATGAATAATGCAAACTGCGTGATGTGCTGCGTGATCTCAATGCGACCGATCTTATGCAACTAATCTCATCCAGACTTACTTCTTCACTGCACAATCTTCAAAAACATCGCAACTAAACTTTATCGGTCGCTTTTAACCCCTTGACATACGAATGTCCATATACATGTGATCTTATCAGATATACATGACGTCTTAGAGACGTTAGACGATTGTCTATCAAGGGGTTAAGGCAATGTTAAGGATTTATTTAAAACAATAAATGATACGATAGTACAGGGATGGCGAACCTATGACCTGTCATATACTGTCATATACTGACCCACACAGGCTTTTTAAGTGACACAGGCATTGATTTTCTAACTTTTATTATTTTCTTATAAAACCATTATTACAATCGTGTATAAAAGTATAAAAATCGTGCTTAAAAGTCCAATGTAAATCAAATAGAGTCTTATAAGACCATTATTACAATCGTGTATAAAAGTATAAAAATCGTGCGTAAAAGTCCAATGTAAATCAAATGGAGTCTTATAAGACCATTATTACAATCGTGTATAAAAGTATAAAAATCGTGCGTAAAAGTCCAATGTAAATCAAATGGAGTCTTATAAGACCATTATTACAATCGTGTATAAAAGTATAAAAATCGTGGGTAAAAGTCCAATGGAAATCAAATGGAGTTTCATTATTTTCTTACAAAACCATTATTACAATTGTGTATAAAAGTATAAAAATCGTGCGTAAAAGTCCAATGTAAATCAAATGGAGTCTTATAAGACCATTATTACAATCGTGTATAAAAGTGTCAAAATCGTGCGTAAAAGTCCAATGTAAATCAAATGGAGTCTTATAAGACCATTATTACAATCGTGTATAAAAGTGTAAAAATCGTGCGTAAAAGTCCAATGTAAATCAAATGGAGTTTCATTATTTTCTTATAAAACCATTATTACAATTGTGTATAAAAGTATAAAAATCGTGCGTAAAAGTCCAATGTAAATCAAATGGAGTCTTATAACACCATTATTACAATCGTGTATAAAAGTATAAAAATTGTGCGTAAAAGTCCAATGTAAATCAAATGGAGTCTTATAAGACCATTATTACAATCGTGTATAGAAGTATAAAAATTGTGGGTAAAAGTCCAATGTAAATCAAATGGAGTCTTATAAGACCATTATTACAATCGTGTATAAAAGTGTAAAAATCGTGCGTAAAAGTCCAATGTAAATCAAATGGAGTCTTATAAGACCATTATTACAATGGTGTATAAAAGTATAACAATCGTGCGTAAAGGTCCAATATAAATTAAATAGAGTTTAATTATTTTCTTATATTTTCTATTATTTCTATTATTTATTTATTCTTTCTATTATTTTTCTTATATTTGTATAAATGTATAAAAATATAAAAGTATAAAAATCGTGTGTAAAAGTCCAATGTAAATCAAATGGAGTTTCATTATTAAATGATTTATGTTTGTTGTTACTATGACAACATAGACTTAGTGAAAATTTTCTGACCTCTATTAAAATTGACTTAATTTTAAGCCTAGGTCCTTTAGTCTGGATTTGTCTGGCTTTAACGTAACTTAATCTAATCCAGTTTAAATCTACGTTTACTTAGATTTCATCGACATCGACCAATGTCAGAATTGGACGTAAACGTCAAAATGATTTGCAAAATTTGCCAAATTTTCAAAAACAAAAATATTTTTTTGGAGCAAATTTTGTTTATTTGTAGATTTGAGTGAACAAATTTTGAGAAATTCTTTTGTTTTATGTTAGAATTGGTCGAAAACGTCAAAATATTTTGCAAAATTTGCCGAATTTTTAAAAAGCTTAGCAATGCCAAAAATTGACAATGTCAATAATTGGCGACATAAAAAAAAGACTTAAATTCGCTCATAAAGCAAATTTTGTTTGTTCTTAAAATTTGCAAAAAAAAAACAATGAACAAAATTTGGGAAATTTGGCAAAATTTTCAAAAAGCAAAATCATTTTTCGCAGCAAATTTTTTTTATTTCTTGATTTGAATGAGCAAACTTTGCGAAATTCTTTTGTTTTATGCCAGAATTGGGCCAAAACTTAATAATTAAAATAATTATTATATAATAATAATTAAAATAATTTGCACAATTTGCCAAATTTCCAAAAACCAAATGAATTTTTCGCAGCAAATTTTTTTATTTCTTGATTTAAGTGAGCAAACTGTGTAAAATTCTTTTGTTTTATTTCAAAATTGGTCGAAAACGTAATAATAATTTGCAAAATTTGCCAAATTTTCAAAAACCAAAATAATTTTTCGCATCAAATTTTGTTTATTTCTTGATTTGAATGAACTTTGCATAATTCTTTTGTTTTATGTCAGAATTGAACGTAAACGTCAAAATAATTTGCAAAATTTGCCAAATTTTCAAAAACCAAAATCATTTTTCGCATCAAATTTTGTTTATTTCTTGATTTGAGTGAACTTTGCATAATCCTTTTGTTTTATGTCAGAATTGAACGTAAACGTCAAAATAATTTGCAAAATTTGCCAAATTTTCAAAAACCAAAATAATTTTTCGCATCAAATTTTGTTTATTTCTTGATTTGAGTGAACTTTGCATAATTCTTTTGTTTTATGTCAGAATTGAACGTAAACTTCAAAATAATTTGCAAAATTTGCAAAATTTTCAAAAACCGAAATATTTTTTCTCATCCAATTTTGTTTATTTCATGATTTGAATGAACTTTGCATAATTCCTTTGTTTTATGTAAGAATTCGACGTAAACGTTAAAATTATTTGCAAAATTTTCAAAAACCAAAATAATTTTTCGCATCAAATTTTGTTTATTTCTTAATTTGAGTGAGCAAACTTTGCATAATTCCTTTGTTTTATGTCAGAATTGGACGTAAACGTCAAAATAATTTGCAAAATTTTCAAAAACAAAAATATTTTTTTTTGAGCAAATTTTGTTTATTTGTAGATTTGAGTGAACAAATTTTGAGAAATTCTTTTGTTTTTGTTTGAATTGGTCGAAAACGTCAAAATAATGTGAAAAATTTGCGCCAACTTTTCTTGATTTGAGTGAACTTTGCATAATTCCTTTGTTTTATGTCAGAACTGAACGCAAACGTCAAAATAATTTGCAAAATTTGCCAAATTTTCAAAAACCAAAATCATTTTTCGCATCAAATTTTGTTTATTTCTTGATTTGAGTGAGCAAAGTTTGCATAATTCCTTTGTTTTATGTCAGAATTGGACGTAAACGTCAAAATAATTTTCAAAATTTTCAAAAACAAAAATATTTTTTTGGAGCAAATTTTGTTTATTTGTAGATTTGAATCAAATTTTGAGAAATTCTTTTGTTTTTGTTTGAATTGGTCGAAAACGTCAAAATAATATGCAAAATTTGCCAAATTTTCAAAAACCAAAATAATTTTTCGCATCAAATTTTGTTTATTTCTTGATTTGAGTGAACTTTGCATAATTCCTTTGTTTTATGTCAGAATTGGACGTAAACGTCAAAATAATTTGCAAAATTTGCTTTTTCAAAAACCAAAATAATTTGTCGCATCAAAATTTTGTTTTTTTTGTTGGTTTCAGTGAGCAAACTTTTCAAAATTCTTTCGTTTTATGTCAGAATTGGACGTGCACGTCAGAATAATTTGCAAAATTTGCTAAATTTTTAAACACCAAAATAATTTTTCACAGCTAATTTTGTTTATTTTTTTATTTGAGTGAGTAAACTTTTAGAAATCCTCTTGTTTTGTGTCAGAATTGGACAAATCCGTCAAAATAATCAAAATAATAAAATTTGGTTTATTTCTTGATTTGAATG
This sequence comes from Phosphuga atrata, assembly GCA_944588485.1. Taxonomy (NCBI): domain Eukaryota; kingdom Metazoa; phylum Arthropoda; class Insecta; order Coleoptera; family Silphidae; genus Phosphuga; species Phosphuga atrata. Next base: position 72,128,910 of record OX155898.1, on the reverse strand, counting down.
AGCAAACTTTGCGAAATTCTTTTGTTTTATGTCCGAATTGGGCGAGAACTTCAAAATAGTTCGCACAATCTGCCAAAAACCAAATTCATTTTTCGCAGATTTTTTTTTTATTTCTTGCTTTGAGTGAGCAAACTTTGTGAAATTCTTTTGTTTTGTTTCAAAATTGTTCGAAAACGTATTAATAATTTGCAAAATTTGCATTTTCAAAAACCAGAATAATTTTTCGCAGAAATTTTTTATTTTTTTGTTGATTTGAGTGAGCAAAGTTTGCGAAATTCTCGTGTTTTATGTCAGAATTGGTCGAAAACATCAAAATCATTTTCAAAATTTGCCAACTTTTGAAAAACCAAAATAATTTTTCGCATCAAAATTTTGTTTTTTTTGTTGGTTTCAGTGAGCAAACTTTTCAAAATTCTTTCGTTTTATGTCAGAATTGGATGTACACGTCAAAATAATTTGCAAAATTTGCTAAATTTTCAAACACCAAAATAATTTTTCGCAGATAATTTTGTTTATTTTTTGATTTGAGTGAGTAAACTTTTCGAAAATCTCTTGTTTTATGTCAGAATTGGACAAAACCGTCAAAATAATTTAAAAAATTTGCCAAATTTTCAAAAACCAAAATATTTTTTTGGAGCAAATTTTGTTTATTTGTAGACTTGAGTGAACAAATTTTGAGAAATTCTTTTGTTTTATGTTAGAATTGGTCGAAAACGTCAAAATAATTTGCAAATTTTGCTGAATTTTCAAAAAGCTTGGCAATGCCAAAAATTGACAATGTCAATGATTGGCGACATAAAAAAAGACTAAAATTCGCTCATAAAGCAAATTTTTTTTCTTCTTAAAATTTGCAAAAAAAATTGTTCACTGTTTTTTTTGCAAAATTTAAGAAGAAACAAAATTTGCTTTATGGGCGAATTTTAGTCTTTTTTTATGTTGCCAATTATTGACATTGCAAAAATTTGGCAAAATTTCGAAAAAAAAACAGAAATATAAATTCGCAAAACTATGCAAATTTTGCCAAATTCAACTGTCACATGACAAAATTATTAAAAAAAAACCTCATAGGAAATGTCAAAATTCGCAAATGAAGCAAATTTTGTTTTAAAAACGATTTGAGTGGACGACAGTTTGCAAAATGCGAATGTTCAAGTCACAAATCACCAAATCACCAATCAAGCAAATTTTGCTTTTGAAGTTTAGAAACATTGCAAAAATTCAGATTTGACAACAAAATTCCATTGATTCATGTGCAAATTGGCACAAAAAAGAAACAAAGGAAATATCAGCAAAAAAAAGCGAATTTTGATTTTGTATTTGATCCGAGTTAACAAAAATTGCAAATTTGCCAAAAAAACTAAAATTTCAAATCACGAACTTTCCCAAATTGTTTTGCGTAACAGCAAAACTTTCGCAAAAAATCGTTTATTTAAATATTTTTTCCCAATTTATTTGCAAAACCAATCCGATTTGTTTACATTTATTTTTTGCGCAGTCCACGTGACAACTGTCAAAACCCCGACGTGTGTTCAGTCCATTTACGTTATCAAGTCCCAATTTTAAAAAGATACTTAGACAACATTAAATTTGCAACAAGTTTTGTCTAAAACGTTTCTCTAAATTCTTTACTTTATTGTGAGTCAGTCTGTCCGTCTGTCCCTATTTGTGGCTGTTTGTGGAATCGTAGCTCCTAAACAAATGGACCGATTTTGATGCGGTTTTTTTTATTTGAAAGCTGACGTGCGCGAGGAGGTTCTTATCGATAATTTATGAAGATCTGTTCATGCGCAAACCGGCGTTCAAAAAACCGGCGATAAACTGAAGGTCCCGCATATTACTGTGACGATGCGTTCCACAATTATGCGCGAGAGGTCACGACACTTCAGCAACGAAGTAAATCGACTGGAGAGAGAGTTAATGCGCATGATGATCATCCGCTCATTTCCTTATAACAATAATTTACAATAATGTTACCACACTAGTATTCATTGAAACATATTTTTCTTATTAAACAGAAACAAATTTGTGTGGTCGTAGATACAGTATAGTACATAACTCGAGTTGTAAGGCAATTACGTACTCATTTTTAGAATTACACTGAATCTTCACAAACTTAATCTCATCGGTCGCTTTTAAAACAATAAACAATAATGATACCATACTAGTATTCATTGAAATTGATTTTTTCGCTGAAGAGTCTATTGTTCAGTTTGTGTCCATATACATAGATAGCGATCGTTTAGTAATCTCTGTTGATTAAGCTATTGTTGGTTGTAAATAATATAACGGGATTGCCGTTGTATACAGGTATAAAGTGACCATAGATATCAATCAGTGACCATCTGAATGTTCACATTTATGACATGCATTTTCGATTCCGTGACTAGATGTAGTCCCATAACGGACGTAAAATGCATTTATGAACATCTATGTCAAAAGGGACTCTATATTAAAGCAACTATAAACTGTTAGTTGAAACAACTCTTAACAGCCGAGTTAAAGTGACCACATTTTCATTCGCATAGAATTTATTCATCCAATATTCGATTAGAAGTATACAAAATTCAACATACAATAAATGGATGAAGTTCCACAATAAATAGCTGGATAAATACAAAATAAATTAATCAATCCAAAATTTAAAAAAAGATTTGCAAAAGATTAAATTAAATTCTAAAAATAATTTCAACCATGTACCGTTTCCGGGGGCGGCTGTACCAATTTTGACAATATTTTTACATTTACACCAATAACTCGGACAGTTTTCGTCGCTCTGATCTGCGTCTGGCACCGGTGTGTCCGGAACGGCGTGCCACACGTCCGACCGTCCTTTCGACATTTTTACTTAATTTTTTTGCCAAAAACCTAACATTTTCTTGTAAAAATTTAGTCCATTTTTGGACGCCTAAATGACGTGAACCGGAAGTCTCATCGAAAATCGCCGTATGTGGGGTCGTTCGTCTATTCTTTGGCTACAAGAATCTGATGCACCGACTCTCTCGGACTTCTGGGGCCGGAGGCGGCCTTTTAGTCGGGGACCCGGATTTGCAGAAAAATGTGAATAACGTCGCCGAAAAAAGTCGCGCAGCGACGAGAGTGGATCTAATGACGCGTCTGCAAGTTTTCTACACGAATCTTCGCGTGGATTTAATTTTCCCCGGGCATCTTCTGCGCGTCCTCCGTAAAAGTGGTAATTTTATTAATGCAAAATTTTGGGGTCCACGTGGGCAAGCGTTCGCCCTGAATCGTCCGGTCACGACGGAATCGTAAATTTCGATCAATTCTGAGGCGACAGACGTGTTGCGTTTCCAGAATTTCACCTGCGGTACCGCACCACGTGGGTTTTAAAAAGTTCAAATTTGGCTTTTTTATGCCGCCGGAGGCTGCAGATCTTGGATATTTTAACCGCGCGTCTTCGACGGTTTAACTGAGAATGTCCGTCCGTACGTTGCGCATCCCCAAGTTTCGTCCTCCGTCTTGCTGCGCCCCTCCAGGGGTCCAGAACCCACCCGAAAATCGACGTTTTTTGCGGAAACGGCCCGACGGAAACGGCGGCGCAAAACGGGATTCTACATTTTTCTCTTGTAGAACTGAGTAGAACTGTTGTAGAACTGCCCCAAGTTCGGACGCACCAGACCGAAAACTAAAATCACGATTTTTTTACCTTTGAGGCGAATTTTTCGTCGGATCTCATTTTTTTACGGATCCTCTAACCGCCGCCGCCCCACGTTTTAAAGCTCTCGCTCGTCGTCCTGCGACGTCCCGTTCACCTGGTGCGAGAGCCAATAAATTTTTTTTTTTGCCAATTTTACAATCACTTCCATGGACGCCTAGGACTTATTTGAGGGGCTCCAGGTAACCGGTTGGGTTCGTTCTCTTCAGAACACTCGCCCGCAGCCATTCCGGCAAGAATTTTTGCGGGGGTACATAGAACTTCGGAACCAATTGACGGATCGGAACCGGACCGGTGCCGTTCGATCGGACATAGAACCTTTTAGTTTGTTTGTGAGTTTAATCCCGTTTGCGCCGAAGATGGCGTCGCGCATTCCCAAAACTACGTTTTTTTGGACGTCCAGGGAATCGCCAACTTGAGCTTTGCGGGAACGGTTTCGCGCGATTCCCGCAGGGAATTGAACGTTTCATCTTTTCCTGCAAGCGGCATCGCGCTGCGTCGTCTGCAACCATCGCGACGCCCGCCCAAACTCGCCGTATTGCAGGAAACAAGTGACGAAAGTAAAACGTCCATATTTTGCAGCGCCCCGGTGAATGTTTCAGATTTTTCCGTCGATTTTAGACGGTGTTTCGGCTTTCGGCACCCATAATTGGACGTCGCGGAATCGCGTCGCGACGCCAACATATAACTGTTAATCTGCACGGATAAAAACTTGAATGTCCATTTGGGACACCGGGATGTCGCTTTGTTGAAATTATAAGCCGGCCGGCAGATGGGCCCCGCCGAGCCGCGCATTTTGGTACTGGCGCCGCGTCGTTGCGACCACGGAGTCGCCCGCCACAGATCGAAACGTATCGGCTCAAACGTCGAAATCTTCGCCGGGAGGTGGGGTTAGTCTGATCGCTGCAGTTTCGCCGTTTCCGGGCGTAGCGACTTGAAACTGGACATGTTCGATTCACGAAGGACGCCCGCTCCTCTCTTACTTGTACGGGTTCGCGATCCCAGCCGTCGCCGTCGAGCTGCCCACGTTAGAATATATACCACTCTTTCTTTTTGCACGGTTTTTTGACAATTACCTCCTCGCCGCGCGGCCGAATCCAACTTTTGCAGCACGGGGCGATGCCGCCCGCCTCTATGCGTATTTCGGTACCACTCGCCTTCGGCTCGTGCTTTAGATTTATAAACCACTCGCCTTCGGCTCATGCTTTAAACTTATAAACCACTCGCCTTCGGCTCGTGCGGACTTATAAGCCATTAGACTTATAAACCACTCGCCTTCGGTTCGTGCTTTAAACTTATAGGCCACTCGCCTACGGCTCGTGCTTTAGACTTATAAACCACTCGTCTTCGGCTCGTGCCGACTTATAAGCCATTAGACTTATAAGCCACTCGCCTTCGGCTCGTGCTTTAGACTTATAAACCACTCGCCTTCGGCTCGTGCCGACTTATAAGCCATTAGACTTATAAACCACTCGCCTTCGGCTCATGCTTTAAACTTAGAAACCACTCGCCTTCGGCTCGTTTCGACTTATAAACCATTAGACTTATAAATCACTCGCTGTCGGCTCGTGCTTTAGACTTATAAACCACTCGCCTTCGGCTCGTGCCGACTTATAAGCCATTAAACTTATAAACCACTCGCCTTCGGCTCGTGCTTTAAACTTATAGACCACTCGCCTACGGCTCGTGCTTTAGACTTATAAACCACTCGTCATCGGCTCGTGCCGACTTATAAGCCATTAGACTTATAAGCCACTCGCCTTCGGCTCGTGCTTTAGACTTATAAACCACTCGCCTTCGGCTCGTGCCGACTTATAAGCCATTAGACTTATAAACCACTCGCCTTCGGCTCGTGCTTTAAACTTATAGACCACTCGCCTACGGCTCGTGCTTTAGACTTATAAACCACTCGTCTTCGGCTCGTGCCGACTTATAAGCCATTAGACTTATAAGCCACTCGCCTTCGGCTCGTGCTTTAGACTTATAAACCACTCGCCTTCGGCTAATGATTTAAACATAGAAACCACTCGCCTTCGGCTCGTTTCGACTTATAAACCATTAGACTTATAAACCACTCACCTTCGGCTCGTGCCGACTTATAAGCCATTAGACTTATAAACCACTCGCCTTCGGTTCGTGCTTTAAACTTATAAACCATTGACTGCCGACTTATGCCGACGATAAGTGCCGACTTATAAACCATTAGACTTATAAGCCACTCGCCTTCGGCTCGTGCTTTAGACTTATAAACCCCTCGCCTTCGGCTCGTGCCGACTTATAAGCCATTTGACTTATAAACCACTCGCCTTCGGCTCGTGCCGACTTATAAGCCATTAGACTTATAAGCTATTAGACTTATAAGCCACTCGCCTTCGGCTCGTGCCGACTTATAAGCCAATAGACTTATAAACCACTCGCCTTCGGCTCATGCTTTAAACTTATAAACCACTCGCCTTCGGCTCATGCTTTAAACTTAGAAACCAATCGCTTTCGGCTCGTTTCGACTTATAAACCATTAGACTTATAAACCACTCGCTTTCGGCTCGTTCTTTAGACTTATAAACCACTTGCCTTCGGCTCGTGCCGATTTATAAGCCATTAGACTTATAAACCACTCGCCTTCGGCTCGTGCTTTAAACTTATAGACCAATCGCCTACGGCTCGTGCTTTAGACTTATAAACCACTCGCCTTCGGCTCGTGCCGACTTATAAGCCATTAGACTTATAAACCACTCGCCTTCGGCTCGTGCCGACTTATAAGCCATTAGACTTATAAACCACTCGCCTTCGGCTCATGCTTTAAACTTATAAACCACTCGCCTTCGGCTCATGCTTTAAACTTATAAACCACTCACCTTCGGCTCGTGCCGACTTATAAGCCATTAGACTTATAAACCACTCGCCTTCGGTTCGTGCTTTAAACTTATAGGCCACTCGCCTACGACTCGTGCTTTAGGCTTATAAACCACTCGTCTTCGGCTCGTGCCGACTTATAAGCCATTAGACTTATAAGCCACTCGCCTTCGGCTCGTGCTTTAGACTTATAAACCACTCGCCTTCGGCTCGTGCCGACTTATAAGCCATTAGACTTATAAACCACTCGCCTTCGGCTCGTGCCGACTTATAAGCCATTAGACTTATAAACCACTCGCCTTCGGCTCATGCTTTAAACTTATAAACCACTCGCCTTCGGCTCATGCTTTAAACTTATAAACCACTCACCTTCGGCTCGTGCCGACTTATAAGCCATTAGACTTATAAACCACTCGCCTTCGGTTCGTGCCTTAAACTTATAGGCCACTCGCCTACGACTCGTGCTTTAGACTTATAAACCACTCGTCTTCGGCTCGTGCCGACTTATAAGCCATTAGACTTATAAGCCACTCGCCTTCGGCTCGTGCTTTAGACTTATAAACCACTCGCCTTCGGCTCGTGCCGACTTATAAGCCATTAGACTTATAAACCACTCGCCTTCGGCTCGTGCCGACTTATAAGCCATTAGACTTATAAGCCATTAGACTTATAAACCACTCGCATTCGGCTCATGCTTTAAACTTATAAACCACTCGCCTTCGGCTCATGCTTTAAACTTATAAACCACTCACCTTCGGCTCGTGCCGACTTATAAGCCATTAGACTTATAAACCACTCGCCTTCGGTTCGTGCTTTAAACTTATAGGCCACTCGCCTACGACTCGTGCTTTAGACTTATAAACCACTCGTCTTCGGCTCGTGCCGACTTATAAGCCATTAGACTTATAAGCCACTCGCCTTCGGCTCGTGCTTTAGACTTATAAACCACTCGCCTTCGGCTCGTGCCGACTTATAAGCCATTAGACTTATAAGCCATTAGACTTATAAACCACTCGCCTTCGGCTCATGCTTTAAACTTATAAACCACTCACCTTCGGATCGTGCCGACTTATAAGCCATTAGACTTGTAAACCACTCGCCTTCGGTTCGTGCTTTAAACTTATAGGCCACTCGCCTACGACTCGTGCTTTAGACTTATAAACCACTCGTCTTCGGCTCGTGCCGACTTATAAGCCATTAGACTTATAAGCCACTCGCCTTCGGCTCGTGCTTTAGACTTATAAACCACTCGCCTTCGGCTTGTGCCGACTTATAATCCATTAGACTTATAAACCACTCGCCTTCGGCTCGTGCCGACTTATAAGCCATTAGACTTATAAGCCATTAGACTTATAAACCACTCGCCTTCGGCTCATGCTTTAAACTTATAAACCACTCGCCTTCGGCTCATGCTTTAAACTTATAAACCACTCACCTTCGGCTCGTGCCGACTTATAAGCCATTAGACTTATAAACCACTCGCCTTCGGTTCGTGCTTTAAACTTATAGGCCACTCGCCTACGACTCGTGCTTTAGACTTATAAACCACTCGTCTTCGGCTCGTGCCGACTTATAAGCCATTAGACTTATAAGCCACTCGCCTTCGGCTCGTGCTTTAGACTTATAAACCACTCGCCTTCGGCTCGTGCCGACTTATAAGCCATTAGACTTATAAACCACTCGCCTTCGGCTCGTGCCGACTTATAAGCCATTAGATTTATAAGCCATTAGACTTATAAACCACTCGCCTTCGGCTCATGCTTTACACTTATAAACCACTCGCCTTCGGCTCATGCTTTAAACTTATAAACCACTCACCTTCGGCTCGTGCCGACTTATAAGCCATTAGACTTATAAACCACTCGCCTTCGGTTCGTGCTTTAAACTTATAGGCCACTCGCCTACGACTCGTGCTTTAGACTTATAAACCACTCGTCTTCGGCTCGTGCCGACTTATAAACCATTAGACTTATAAGCCACTCGCCTTCGGCTCGTGCTTTAGACTTATAAACCACTCGCCTTCGGCTCGTGCCGACTTATAAGCCATTTGACTTATAAACCACTCGCCTTCGGCTCGTGCCGACTTATAAGCCATTAGACTTATAAGCCATTAGACTTATAAGCCATTAGACTTATAAGCCATTAGACTTATAAGCCACTCGCCTTCGGCTCGTGCCGACTTATAAGCCAATAGACTTATAAACCACTCGCCTTCGGCTCATGCTTTAAACTTATAAACCACTCGCCTTCGGCTCATGCTTTAAACTTAGAAACCACTCGCCTTCGGCTCGTTTCGACTTATAAACAATTAGACTTATAAACCACTCGCTTTCGGCTCGTTCTTTAGACTTATAAACCACTTGCCTTCGGCTCGTGCCGATTTATAAGCCATTAGACTTATAAACCACTCGCCTTCGGCTCGTGCTTTAAACTTATAGACCAATCGCCTACGGCTCGTGCTTTAGACTTATAAACCACTCGCCTTCGGCTCGTGCCGACTTATAAGCCATTAGACTTATAAACCACTCGCCTTCGGCTCGTGCCGACTTATAAGCCATTAGACTTATAAGCCACTCGCCTTCGGCTCGTGCTTTAGACTTATTAACCACTCGCCTTCGGCTCGTGCCGACTTATAAGCTATTAGACTTATAAACCACTCGCCTTCGGCTCATGCTTTAAACTTAGAAACCACTCGCCTTCGGCTCGTTTCGACTTATAAACCATTAGACTTATAAACCACTCGCCTTCGGCTCGTGCCGACTTATAAGCCATTAGACTCATAAACCACTCGCCTTCTGCTCGTGCCGACTTATAAGCCATTAGACTTATAAACCACTCGCCTTCGGCTCATGCTTTAAACTTATAAACCACTCGCCTTCGGCTCATGCTTTAAACTTAGAAACCACTCGCCTTCGGCTCATGCTTTAAACTTATAAACCACTCGCCTTCGGCTCGTGCTCGAAACTCATGCACAAAAGCCCTTCTTCACACACTTGTATCATAAACTACTATTATTGTATACATTCATATACTTGTCTATAAATATACAAAAATGTATTAACATACATTTAAAATAAGAAATGCAGATATTTTCTAAAAAGCGGGACATTTTTAAAAATCGGCGGGACGCGGGATTGTCCTCCAAAAAGCGGGACTGTCCCGCCAAAATCGGGACGTGTGGTCACTTTATGTCGAGTATTAACCCCTTTACATACGAATAAAATGCGCGTTAACATGCCAATTTACATGTGATCTTATCACATATACATGACGTCTTAGAGACGTTATTGTATGTCAAGGGGTTAAACCGAGATAAAGGGCTCAACAGATTTAAATTGAATAAAATGTTAATAATCACATTGCAAATGAATAGATTGAAATAATAAATTAGAGAAATCGTTTATTTGAAAGATTGTAATGTCTTGTAAGAAGAGAAAATCATCGCTTCAATTTATTATTCTATTTACGCGTTCTTATAAAAAAATGATTTTGTAATCAATCTTCTAATATTATTTTTATACAAAACGGTTTGTTTTCTTTTGGTTTGTGTGCGTAAAGACAATATTAATAATATCCGAAAGATTGTTGACCGCCGTCTTCCTGCTTATCTCACAACAGATAGACAGTTTAATAATTGTAAACACGGCTGTTGATATCGCTTGTAGTCAATACACCTTGCCGAGTCTCTACTAGTTCGGTTTGGTGCAAGCGTCCGAGTGCAACGTTGTACGTTTGTTAGTGAGAGTGCATTGTGTTGTTATTTATTTATTAAAAATAATTAAGGTAAAATATTGATTCACTCTTTATTATACAATTCGTTTGTTTTAACTATTAGTTTTTTTTTAAGTTTATTGGCCAATAACCCTTTCGCTACGAGAACCGGATAAAGCCGTAAAATATTTTCGTGCCCTGTGTACGGGAACCGGATAAATCCGCAAGCGTTTTTTTGTAATTAATATGGGAAAGACGAAAATAGATAAAGTATCAATACAATATCCATAATAAAGAACAATAATAGGAAAATACAATTGAACTTAAAATGGAACAGACTACGGGAACCGTATTTATACGCAAAGAGTAAGTAATTATTATTTATACGCAAAGAGTAAAAGCACTACCCTCAGCACCCCGTACACAGGGCATGAATTGTAGAAAAGCACCCCGTAGCGAAAGGGATAAAGTTATTTGTGAAGCAAAAAATGTTTTCAAAATATCGTAGACTTTTCTTTAAAATTGTTTGCATTCTTTTAATAGAAATCTTCAAAAAAAAAAATGTGATAAAATGCAGACGCGTTTCGAGATTTATCTCTGATCTCTCTCATCAGTGCAGCTTTGCTCTTGAATTATAAATTGGAATAAGTTACACTAACATAAAATCTACTTGACTATAAACTTACGGGTTAGGTGGAGAATACGGGTCTGTTGAAAATATTTTTGCGGAATTTTTACCTGGTTTAACTGTTATTAATCGTCTTTGGCACTCTTTAACTAAGATCGGAAAGCAAAAATTAAGCTTCTACCTTGTCTGGTTCAATAAATATTTGTGTTTTTGTTAAAAATAGTTGTTGACATTTTGGTTGGCTAGATTAGGTTGTCCGCCGCGAAGCGGACAGATAAATCAAGACAACATGCAGCTAGGACTCTCGATCCAATATAGATCAATGTGGCAAGGACCGTTGGTTTAACCCCGGTTAGATTAGGTTATACGAAGCGAAGCGGACAGATGAACCAAGACAACATACGCGCGGCAGCGCGAACACTCGATCCAATATAGGTTAGGTTTATGTCAACAACACGAATATTTATTGAAGCATACAACGTAGAAGCTTCATTTATGCTTTCCGACCTTAGTTAAGCCGTGCCAAGGACGATTAACAAGAGTTACACCAGCTACAAAGTCCATAACACTAAGTTTCAATAGACCCGTATTCTCCACCAAGTCCTAAACTTACATTAACTTGATATATGTTCACAGTCTTAATAAGACTTACTATTATAGAGCTACGGACGGGTATAAATTATATATTCAAGCTATATTTCGCTTTAATAAGTTTGCATTCCTACATTGTTTGTACAATACATATATTTTCTCTCTGAATCGAAGATTTTATAGATCGAAGAAGAAGAAATATTTATTGTATACACGCTATGCAAAGAGCTACCGACCACGGGGTCCTTATGCAATGTTTATAAATATTTACAGGAATGTATTTATGATAGACAATGATTTCTAGTGAAATAATAAATTGTAGTTAGATTGTATGATTATTTTAATTTATAATAATTTATACAAACCGTAAATTGTATTGTATATAGCAGGTCATAAATTGAAACATGCTCAATTGAAAACATAGTTAATTGGATGAATAAAGTTGTATTACCTATAATAAACAAGTGAAATCCTTATAAAAGTAGGAAAATGGTAATTATAGAAACAACCCTGAAACTATTGGAATCATAAACAGGACTGGTGATAAATACAATAATTAAGTAATTAATTTCTTTTTTTTTATTTAACGTCGTATATTTAAATTAAGTATATGGATAGTTAGTTATTTACATTAGAGTGCGGAAAAGTTGATTTTACAACGCGAAAGCTCGTTTGGGGAACGAGCCCGAAGGGGGAGTTGTTGCGTTGTAAAATCAACTTTTCCGCACTCTAATGTGAATAACTATTACTTTATAAAAATGTTTGGCCGACAATTATTATTTAAGAAACAAATAGATTTAGATTATTTACAATATTGGAAATTATTATTTTTTTTTTGGCACAATGCAAGACTACTATGCGCTAATAGTATATTTATTAAAGAGCGAGTTCAATAAGCGCGGTTTTGCAGCACGCGTCCATGTTTAGAAAACGACGAGCGTAGCGAGGAGTTTTCTAATGGACAAATGCGAAAATTATGAACGAATTATGAACGAGTTTTTTTATACTATTTTTTCTGTTTTGCGCCCTTTTATGCCATTTCTAAATTAAAAAATCTCCGATACATATTGAGAAAATTGTCGATAAAAATCGCCGATACACATGAGTGCTGTTATGAGTCCATTACAGCCGCAAAATAGAAACAACTTTTTATAAATCATCAACCGACATTTACAATTGAGTCGATTAGTCAGTGAGTCAGGGCATTTAGATTTGAGTCAGTCAGTCAAGACATTTAAAATTGTGACAGTCAGTCAGTCCGGACATTTAGAATTAAGTCAGTCGGTCAGTCAGTCAGGATATTTACAATTGATACGGTTAGTCAGTCAGCCAGGATATTTAGAATTGAGTCAGTCAGTCAGGACAATTACAATTGTTTCAGCCAGCCGGTCAATTCGGACATATTCATATATACATACATATATCGGACATTATAATTTAGTCAGTTAATTAGTCAGTCGTGACATTTAGATCAGACCAGTACAGACGGAAATTAGAAAAAGTGATTTTACCGCATAGTAGCCGTACTTTGCAACCTTGTGTGTAAAATTCTAGTTTCGCTTGACGTATACACGGTGTCAAAACTAGCTTTACAATTCAGGAGGCCAAAAACATTATTACGTTTATGTAAAGACAAACGGGAATAGTTATAACATTTTCTATTAAAATTCACAAAACTGGTCTTATCTAGTCTTATCCAGTCTCGTCTGGTCTTGCTTTGCTTTATCTGGTCCTGTTTGGTTTTATTTGGTTTTGTCTTGTCTAGTCCTTATCTGATCTTGTCTTGGTGTGAAAGTGTCTGCACATTGTGCTTAACACCTTTTGGACACTTTTGGTGAATTCCAGGAGGATGCTGCCAAGGGAATCCACAATGGATTCCTGCAGCTGGATAACACCATGAAGGAACTGCCGGAATTATCTTCAGGTGAGGATAAAAGCGGGACGACAGCGATCTGTGCCTTCGTCCCGCCCAATCAGATCCACGTGGCGAACTGTGGGGATTCCAGGACTGTACTCTGCAGGTCGGGCAGTCCTGTTTTCTTCACACAGGACCACAAGCCGGATTTGCCCAGCGAACGGGAAAGGATAGTCAAAGCTGGAGGGTCTGTTATGATAGTGAATATAACACTCGCCGTGAGCAGGGCTCTGGAAGATTATGTATATAAAAATGTGGAAGGACTGGGAGCAGCTAGTTTCTCCAGAACCTGAAATTTTTCGTCCAGGACGAGTTTTTGGTCTTGGCCTGCGACGGGGTTTGGGACGTCATGACCAGCAAAGAACTTTGCCAGTATATTCACTAAAGGCTGTTCGTCACGGCCAATTTGGAAAAAGTGGCCACGGAAGTTCTAGGACTGTACTCCAGGACTTACTCTGCAGGTCGGGCAGTCCTGTTTTCTTCACACAGGACCACAAGCCGGATTTGCCCAGCGAACGGGAAAGGATAGTCAAAGCTGGAGGGTCTGTTATGATACAAAGGGTGAATATAACACTCGCCGTGAGCAGGGCTCTGGAAGATTATGTATATAAAAATGTGGAAGGACTGGGAGCAGCTAGTTTCTCCAGAACCTGAAATTTTTCGTCGAGGACGAGTTTTTGGTCTTGGCCTGCGACGGGGTTTGGGAAGTCATGAACAACAAAGAACTTTGCCAGTACATTCACTCCAGGCTGTTGGTCACGGCCAATTTGGAAAAAGTGCCCACGGAAGTTTTAGACACTTGTTTGTATAAGGGTAGTCGGGATAGTATGTCTATTGTTTTGGTGGTGTACCTGGGGGCCCCACAGCCCACATTCGAAGCTTTAGAAGCCGACAAACTTCTGGAGGGTCGAATTGAGGATCGATTGGAAGAAATCTTAGAATATTACCAGGACATTGGGAAAACCGATGTCGAGTTCAACACAGTCTGGGAGGAACTCCTTAACAGAGCAATTTATGGTTTGCCGCCAGGAGGTGGCATTCATTTAAAGGGTTCGTTTGCGGAGCAGAAATTTCATCAACTTCGTTCTGAATTATCGTTTTGAGGCAACAATATAAGTTCAAAATGAGAAAACGTTATAAACTGAAACGTTTGTTTGTCTTAAATCCAATTAACTTCTCTAGTCTTGTATGAAAAGTTGTTTCTACAACACGACAGCTTGTTTGGAGAACGAGCCTAGTCTGATCGTGTATCTGTTTTGGTCTAGTCTTGTATGGTCTTATTTAGTCTTGTCTGGTCTATACCAGATCTTGTCTAACCTTGTTTGGTCTTGTATGGTCTTAACTGGTCTTGTCTGGTTATGTCTGGTCTTGTTTGGTCTTGTCTGGCCATGTCAGATCTGTTCTAGTTTTCTATGATCTTGTCTGGATCGTGTCTGGTCTTGTTTGTTTTTACCTTGTCTGGTTTTGTCTTCTCTGGTCTTGTCTTGCCGGGTCTTATATGGTCTTGTCTGGTCTTGTCTAGTCTTGTTTGTTTTTACCTTGTCTGGTTTTGTCTTCTCTGGTCTTGTCTTGCCGGGTCTTATGTGGTCTTGTCTGGTCTTGTCTGGTCTGTTCTGTTCCGGTCTTCTTATCTGTTCTGGTCTTGTCTAGTTCTTTCCGGCCTTTCTTTGCGGCCTTGTCGGACCTTGTCTCGTCTTGTCTGGTATTAATACTGAAACAAACATATTAGTAAATGAATAACTAATTGCATTATAGTAGAGAAAGGTGTCACGTTATAGGCCACTCCTCCTCCTCCAACCTCCTCTGACCTTCACCTTGATCTTGGCACTTCCTGTTTCGACTTCCGGTTTCCGGATCCCACTTCCGATTTCGACTACCGGTTTTGACTTCTGGTCTCCATTTCCGGAACTTCCAGATGAGCGGGAAAATTCAAAATTAGATGCCGTTGAGGCAAATGAGGTGTGTAGTCGGTTGCAAATATCAACGAGACTAGATAGACGGAGCTAAATACACGAGACTAGATAAGACTGAACTAAAATATATAAGGAATTGTTTTTCGTTTAATTTAATAAACATATTAAGATTTTGTTATATCAGTAGTCGGTTAAGCGTTGCCGGATGTTTGGAAGTCATAACAACTCCCGGCTATCTTATCAGCTGCACGCGAGTGGAGAAATAATAAATTATAAAGCGCGGTGTAATCAATTTATTGGGATTGTTTTGCGTTTAATTTAATAAACATATTCAGATTTTGATTTATCGGTAGTCGATTAAGCGCGACCGGACGTGTAGTGCTAATAACACCAGGCAAGAATAGAGGGACTAGACTAGACAGTCTAGATTAGACAGACAAGCGGGGAAAATTCAAAATGAGTTGCGGGTGGGTAGCGCAGAATCGTGTATGTATACATAATTGATTGCAAACATAATACGGATTGATTCAAATGAAATTATTGGTTTTAGATCGGACAAGATCGGACAATACCAAACAAGGTCGAACAAGAACTGTCCAGACTATACAGACCACATATTTCTTATGATATTTATCCGAATAATTTCCAATGTGTAAGCGAAATTTCCTAAACTTGTCTGTGACCCAGATCATTGCGATTAAAGCAAAAACTACGCAACTCATGCACAAAAGCCCTTCTTGACACACGTGTAAACATAGAATATTTTGTAGCTTTCGGCTCGTACTTTTATCGCAATGAGTGTGTGAAGAAGCATTCATTGCGATTAAAGCACTCGCCTTCGGCTCGTGCTTTAAACTTCGCAACTCATGCACAAAACGCCGTTCTTCACACACTCATTGCGATGGAACCACGAGCAGAAGGCGACAAAATACTCCTATGATTACACGTATATGAACAAGGGCTTTTGGGCATGAGTTGCGAAGTTTAAAACTCGAGCCGAAGGCGATAAAATACTGTATAATACGCGTGCGTGAAGAAGGGTTTTTGTGCACTCATTGCGATTAAAGGACGAGCCAAACGCGACAAAATTCTGTATGATTACACGTTTGTGAAGAAGAGCTTTTGTGCATGAGTTGCGAAATTTAAAGCACGAGCCGAAAGCGATAAAATACTGTATGATACACGTGTGTGAAGAAGGGTTTTTGTGCACTCATTGCGATTAAAGCACGAACCGAAGGCGACAAAATACTCTATGATTACACGTGTGTGAAGAAGGGCTTTTGTGCATGAGTTACGAAGTTTAAAACTCGAGCCGAAGGCGATAAAATACTGTATGATACGCGTACGTGAAGAAGGGTTTTTGTGCACTCATTGCGATTAAAGGACGAGCCAAACGCGACAAAATTCTGTATGATTACTCGTGTGTGAAGAAGAACCCCTGCTTCACACACTCATTACGATGAAAGCACGAGCCGAAGGCGACAAAATACTGTATGATTACACGTGTTTGAAGAAGGGGTTTTGTGCATGAGTTGCGAAGTTTAAAGCACGAGCCGAAAGCGATAAAATACTGTATGATACACGTGTGTGAAGAAGGGGTTTTGTGCAAGAGTTGCGAAGTTTAAAGCACGAGCCGAAGGCGATAAAATACTGTATGATACACGTGTGTGAAAAAGGGTTTTTGTGCACTCATTGCGATTAAAGCACGAGCCGAAGGCGACAAAATACTCTATGATTACACGTGTGTGAAGAAGGGCTTTCGTGCATGAGTTACGAAGTTTAAAACTCGAGCCGAAGGCGATAAAATACTGTATGATACGCGTACGTGAAGAAGGGTTTTTGTGCACTCATTGCGATTAAAGGACGAACCAAACGCGACAAAATTCTGTATGATTACTCGTGTGTGAAAAAGAACCCCTGCTTCACACACTCATTACGATGAAAGCACGAGCCGAAGGCGACAAAATACTGTATGATACACGTGTGTGAAGAAGGGGTTTTGTGCAAGAGTTGCGAAGTTTAAAGCACGAGCCGAAGGCGATAAAATACTGTATGATACACGTGTGTGAAGAAGGGTTTTTGTGCACTCATTGCGATTAAAGCACTCGCCTTCGGCTCGTGCTTTAAACTTCGCAACTCTTGCACAAGACCCCTTCTTCGCACACTCATTGCGATGAAAGGACGAGCCAAACGCGACAAAATACTGTATGATTACTCGTGTGTGAAGAAGAACCCCTGCTTCACACACTCATTACGATGAAAGCACGAGCCGAAGGCGACAAAATACTGTATGATTACTCGTGTGTGAAGAAGAACCCCTGCTTCACACACTCATTACGATGAAAGCACGAGCCAAAGGCGACAAAATACTGTATGATTACACGTGTTTGAAGAAGGGCTTTTGTTCATGAGTTGCGAAGTTTAACGCACGAACCGAAGGCGATAAAATACTGTATGATACATGTGTGTGAAGAAGGGTTTTTGTGCATGAGTTACGAAGTTTAAAACTCGAGCCGAAGGCGATAAAATATTGTATGATAGAAGTGTGTGAAGAAGGGCTTTTGTGCACTCATTGCGATTAAAGCACTCGCCTTCGTCTCGTGCTTTAAACTTCGCAACTCATGCACAAAAGGCCATCTTCACACACTCACTAGGATGAAAGCACGAGCCAAACGCGACAAAATATTGTATGATTACTCGTGTGTGAAGAAGAACCCCTGCTTCACACACTCATTACGATGAAAGCACGGGGCCGAAGGCGACAAAATACTGTATGCTTATACGTGTTTGAAGAAGGGCTTTTCTGCATGAGTTGCGAAGTTTAAAGCACGAGCTGAAGGCGATAAAAGACTGTATGATACACATGTGTGAAGAAGGGTTTTTGTGCACTCATTGCGATTAAAGCACTCGCCTTCGGCTCGTGCTTTAAACTTCGCAACTCATGCACAAAAGGCCATCTTCACACACTCATTGCGATGAAAGCACGAGTCGAAGGCGACAAAATACTCTATGATTACACGTGTGTGAAGAAGGGCTTTTGTGCATGAGTTACGAAGTTTAAAAGTCGAGCCGAAGGCGATAAAATACTGTATGATAGACGTGTGTGAAGAAGGGCTTTTGTGCACTCATTGCGATTAAAGCACTCGCCGTCGGCTCGTGCTTTAAACTTTGCAACTCATGCACAAAAGTCCATCTTCACACACTCATTGCGATTAAAGCACTCGCCATACAGTATTTCATCGCTTTCGGCCCGTGCTTTAATCGCAATGAGTGCACAAAATTCCTTCTTCACACACGTGTATCATACAGAATTTTTTCGCCTTGGGCCCGAGTTATAAACTTCGAAACTCATGCAAAAAACTCGCATTCGGCTCGTGCTTTAAACTTCGCATCTCATGCACAAAACACCTTCTTCACACACTCAACGTGTTGAAAGCACGAGCCGAAGGCCATAAAATGAAATATGAAGACACGTGTGTGAAGAAGGACTTTTGCGCACTCGCCTCCGGCTCGTGCTTTAAAGCGCTTCTTCACACACTTGCATCATAAACTACTATTATTATTATTGGCGGCAAGTAATATATTGATTTTATTAATAAATTATATATTATTGCTTTTCTTGAAAATTATTATGAATAACCTGAGAGTTTAAAACTTAAATATTGAAATTAAATGTAATTAAAGTTTAAATAACATGCGTTAAAATTGAAAGACAATATCGATTATATCGATAATTATTTCTTCGCCGGCGAGTGTGTTCCGCATGTAACAGCAATTAATCTTAAGATTTCAACTAAAAACGGATAATTTCCATTGTGGATTCGCTGCGTGCGTTCAACTTTATTAAATCGCTTCCTGCTAATAGGCGAGTCGTAGCTGTTAGCAAAACGCGGGTATAATTTAGTTGTTGTCGATGATCTAACTAATAATTTGCCGGAGATTCATAAGCGTAGATCATACGTCTTTATACGATGTATAACATATAAAGTTTATTGCGTTTGATAGATACGCGCGTTATCTTAATTATAATTAATTATAATATTCAATGGCGATAATTTGCATAAAGCATTCAGTGGGTTTGCACGTAACCGGGATCAAAAACCTCCGCCGAACATTTTAATATCATTTTTGCATTCTTAATTTGTTTACAATCTTTACACTATTTTCAAGTTTATACACATGTTTATATGCAAAAATCTATTAAATTAGACAAAAACCTAGAAAATTAAATTGTTTCCACTAAGCTTTTCTTAATTTTTCTTGAGGTTCTTTTGGAGATTCTCTTATAACTCAGAAAATCTTAATGTAATTTTCATGGAAATATATGAGGAAATTCACTACATTTCACGAGAAATTATTCCGGAAAAATTGTGAAAATTTGTTCGTTTGTTTTAGAGAAAATTTAGGTCAAAGTTTGGAACGTTTTGTGTAAAAACCAAAAAGAAAATTGAAAATTTTCTTACAGATTTTCACTCGAAATTTAGTTTTTAATCTAGTTCTATTCATTTTACGGACATTGGAAAAGTCTTAGGAAAACTTCAGACAAAAACTAAATTATTTTTTCTTGAGGTTATCATGGAAATTCTCTTATTACTCAGAAAATCTTAACGTAATTTTCGTGAAAAATTATATGGACATGCACTACTTTTCCGGAAAAATTATTCAGGAAAAATTGTGAAAATTTATTCATTTGTTTTAGAGAAAATGTAGGTAAAATTTGGTAGATTTTGTGGAAAAACCAGAAAGAAAATTGAAAATTTTCTTTCAGATTTTCACTCTAAATTTAGTTCTAAATCTAGTCCTATTAATTCTTTGGACATTAGAAAAGCCTAAGAAAAACTACAGACAAAAACCTGGAAGACTAAATTGTTTCCACAAATCTTTTATTGATTTTTCTTGAGGTAGTCATGGAAATTCTCTTATAACTCGGGAAATCTTATCGTAATTTTCGTGAAAATTTTTGTGGAAATGCAATACATTTCAGGAAATATTATTCCGCAAAAAACTTTGAAAATATGTTCTTTTGTTTAATAGAAAATTTTGGTTAAAGTTTGGAAGGTTTTGCCGAAAAACCAAAAAGAAAATTAAAGATTTTCTTGCAGATTTTCACGCTAAATTTAGCTCTTAATCTAATTCTATTAATTCTTTGGACATTGGAAAAGTCTTAGGAAAGCGACAGACAAAAACCTGGAAAACTAAATTGTTTCCGGAAAGCTTTTCTTGATTTTTCTTGAGGTTGTCAAGGAAATTCTCTCATAACTCAAAGAATCTTAACGCAATTTTCGTGAAAATTTATGTGGAAATGCATTACATTTCAAGAAAAATTATTCCGGAAAAACTGTGAAAATATACTCGTTTGTTTTAGAGAAAATTTTGATCAAAGTTTTGAAGGTTTTGCGTAAAAATCAGAAAGAAAATTGACAATTTTCTTCCAGATTTTCACTCTAAATTTAGTTATAAATCTGGTTTTAGTAATTCTTTGGACATTGGAAAAGTCTTTGGAAAACTACAGACAAAAACCTGTAAGACTAAATTGTTTCCATTAAGCTTTTCTTAATTTTTCTTGAGGTTCTTATGGAGATTCCCTTATAACTCAGAAAATCTTATTGTACTTTTCGTGGAAATATATGTGGAAATGCACTACTTATTCCGGGAAAATTGTAAAAATTTGTTCATTTGTTTTAGAGAAAATTTAGGTCAAATTTGGAAGGTTTTGTGTAAAAACCAAAAAGAAAATTGAAAATTTTCTTGCAGATTTTCACTCGAAATTTAGTTTTTAATCTAGTTCTATTAATTCTGCAGACATTGGAAAAGTCTTAGGAAAACTACAGACAAAAACTAAATTGTTTCTTGATTTTTCTTGAGGTTATCATGGAAATTCTCTTATAACTCAGAAAATCTTAACGTAATTTTCGTGGAAATTTATGTGGACATGCACTACATTTCCGGAAAAGTTATTCCGGAAAAATTGTGAAAATTTATTTATTTGTTTTAGAGAAAATGTAGGTGAAAGTTTGGAAGATTTTGTGGAAAAACCAGAAATTAAATTAAAAATTTTCTTTGAGATTTTCACTCTGAATTTAGTTCTAAATCTAGTTCTATTAATTGTTTGTACATTGGAAAAGTCTAAGAAAAACTAGAGACAAGAACCTGGAAGACTAAATGGTTTCCACAAAGCTTTTGTTGATTTTTCTTGAGGCAGTCATGGAAATTCTTTTATAACTCAGGAAATCTTAACGTAATTTTCATGAAAATTTATGTGGACATGCACTACATTTCCGGAAAAATTATTCCGGAAAAATTGTGAAAAATTATTCATTTGTTTTAGAGAAAAATTAGGTAAAAATTTGGAAGATTTTGTGGAAAAACCAGAAAGAAAATTGAAAATTTTCTTTCAGATTTTCACTCTAAATTTAGCTCTAAATCTAATTCTACTCATTTTTTGACATAGGAAAATTACAGACAATAACCTGGAAAACTAAATTGTTTCCACGAAGCTTTTCATGATTTTTCTGGAGGTTGTCAGGGAAATTCTCCTAAAACTCAGAAAATCTTATTGCAATTTTTGTCAAAATTTATGTGGGAATGCATTACATTTCAGGACAAATTTTTCCGGGAAAATTGCAAAAATTTATTTATTTGTTTTAGAGAAAATTTAGGTAAAAATTTGGAAGGTTTTCTGGAAAAACCAAAAGGAAAATAGCAAATTTTCTTACAGATTTTCACTCTAAATTTAGTTCTAGATCTAATTCTATTAATTCTTTGGACATTGGAAAAGTCTTAGGAAAACTACAGACAAAAAGCTAGAAAACTAAATTGTTTCTACAAAGCTTTTCTTGATTTTTCTTAGAGAAGTCTTGCAGATAATTTTGTTTCGCATAATATTTTCAATATCACCAAAGTTTGATTGTATTTTAGCGCAGAAAGTTTGTAAATAATCCTCGCCGCGAAAACCGTAACTTATAATAATGATGTTTTATTAATCTCCATGCTGCACGATTTATTTACGTTTCCGTATTAAACACACAGCCGCATCGAAGTCATTACATAAATCTCGAGGTCAGTTTGATTCATCTTTGAATCGTTTTATTTTCGGAGATCCGCTTCTCTTTAATCGGCCGCGATGCTAAAATCCGATTACGTTCAACTTCTTTTTTTCTTTCTCTCTGTGTGATGACTCCTCGTGCCATTTTTCGGCCAATGCCTCTCACAAAATATACAATCGTACATGCCAATCCACACAGATACAAAAAGGATGTATTATGTCCATCAACATGTACATTCGTATTGAGGGCGAATGCGAACACAATTTGGTAGACTGAACAGTCATATACAAATAAGATTAGTCAGACAATACTAGACAGACAAGAATAGACATACAAGAATAGACAGACAAGACTAGACAGACAAGACTAGACAGACAAGACTAGACAGACAAGACTAGACAGACAAGACTAGACAGACAAGACTAGACAGACAAGACTAGACAGACAAGACTAGACAGACAAGACTAGACAGACAAGACTAGACAGACAAGACTAGACAGACAAGACTAGACAGACAAGACTAGACAGACAAGACTAGACAGACAAGACTAGACAGACAAGACTAGACAGACAAGACTAGACAGACAAGACTAGACAGACAAGACTAGACAGACAAGACTAGACAGACAAGACTAGACAGACAAGACTAGACAGACAAGACTAGACAGACAAGACTAGACAGACAAGACTAGACAGACAAGACTAGACAGACAAGACTAGACAGACAAGACTAGACAGACAAGACTAGACAGACAAGACTAGACAGACAAGACTAGACAGACAAGACTAGACAGACAAGACTAGACAGACAAGACTAGACAGACAAGACTAGACAGACAAGACTAGACAGACAAGACTAGACAGACAAGACTAGACAGACAAGACTAGACAGACAAGACTAGACAGACAAGACTAGACAGACAAGACTAGACAGACAAGACTAGACAGACAAGACTAGACAGACAAGACTAGACAGACAAGACTAGACAGACAAGACTAGACAGACAAGACTAGACAGACAAGACTAGACAGACAAGACTAGACAGACAAGACTAGACAGACAAGACTAGACAGACAAGACTAGACAGACAAGACTAGACAGACAAGACTAGACAGACAAGACTAGACAGACAAGACTAGACAGACAAGACTAGACAGACAAGACTAGACAGACAAGACTAGACAGACAAGACTAGACAGACAAGACTAGACAGACAAGACTAGACAGACAAGACTAGACAGACAAGACTAGACAGACAAGACTAGACAGACAAGACTAGACAGACAAGACTAGACAGACAAGACTAGACAGACAAGACTAGACAGACAAGACTAGACAGACAAGACTAGACAGACAAGACTAGACAGACAAGACTAGACAGACAAGACTAGACAGACAAGACTAGACAGACAAGACTAGACAGACAAGACTAGACAGACAAGACTAGACAGACAAGACTAGACAGACAAGACTAGACAGACAAGACTAGACAGACAAGACTAGACAGACAAGACTAGACAGACAAGACTAGACAGACAAGACTAGACAGACAAGACTAGACAGACAAGACTAGACAGACAAGACTAGACAGACAAGACTAGACAGACAAGACTAGACAGACAAGACTAGACAGACAAGACTAGACAGACAAGACTAGACAGACAAGACTAGACAGACAAGACTAGACAGACAAGACTAGACAGACAAGACTAGACAGACAAGACTAGACAGACAAGACTAGACAGACAAGACTAGACAGACAAGACTAGACAGACAAGACTAGACAGACAAGACTAGACAGACAAGACTAGACAGACAAGACTAGACAGACAAGACTAGACAGACAAGACTAGACAGACAAGACTAGACAGACAAGACTAGACAGACAAGACTAGACAGACAAGACTAGACAGACAAGACTAGACAGACAAGACTAGACAGACAAGACTAGACAGACAAGACTAGACAGACAAGACTAGACAGACAAGACTAGACAGACAAGACTAGACAGACAAGACTAGACAGACAAGACTAGACAGACAAGACTAGACAGACAAGACTAGACAGACAAGACTAGACAGACAAGACTAGACAGACAAGACTAGACAGACAAGACTAGACAGACAAGACTAGACAGACAAGACTAGACAGACAAGACTAGACAGACAAGACTAGACAGACAAGACTAGACAGACAAGACTAGACAGACAAGACTAGACAGACAAGACTAGACAGACAAGACTAGACAGACAAGACTAGACAGACAAGACTAGACAGACAAGACTAGACAGACAAGACTAGACAGACAAGACTAGACAGACAAGACTAGACAGACAAGACTAGACAGACAAGACTAGACAGACAAGACTAGACAGACAAGACTAGACAGACAAGACTAGACAGACAAGACTAGACAGACAAGACTAGACAGACAAGACTAGACAGACAAGACTAGACAGACAAGACTAGACAGACAAGACTAGACAGACAAGACTAGACAGACAAGACTAGACAGACAAGACTAGACAGACAAGACTAGACAGACAAGACTAGACAGACAAGACTAGACAGACAAGACTAGACAGACAAGACTAGACAGACAAGACTAGACAGACAAGACTAGACAGACAAGACTAGACAGACAAGACTAGACAGACAAGACTAGACAGACAAGACTAGACAGACAAGACTAGACAGACAAGACTAGACAGACAAGACTAGACAGACAAGACTAGACAGACAAGACTAGACAGACAAGACTAGACAGACAAGACTAGACAGACAAGACTAGACAGACAAGACTAGACAGACAAGACTAGACAGACAAGACTAGACAGACAAGACTAGACAGACAAGACTAGACAGACAAGACTAGACAGACAAGACTAGACAGACAAGACTAGACAGACAAGACTAGACAGACAAGACTAGACAGACAAGACTAGACAGACAAGACTAGACAGACAAGACTAGACAGACAAGACTAGACAGACAAGACTAGACAGACAAGACTAGACAGACAAGACTAGACAGACAAGACTAGACAGACAAGACTAGACAGACAAGACTAGACAGACAAGACTAGACAGACAAGACTAGACAGACAAGACTAGACAGACAAGACTAGACAGACAAGACTAGACAGACAAGACTAGACAGACAAGACTAGACAGACAAGACTAGACAGACAAGACTAGACAGACAAGACTAGACAGACAAGACTAGACAGACAAGACTAGACAGACAAGACTAGACAGACAAGACTAGACAGACAAGACTAGACAGACAAGACTAGACAGACAAGACTAGACAGACAAGACTAGACAGACAAGACTAGACAGACAAGACTAGACAGACAAGACTAGACAGACAAGACTAGACAGACAAGACTAGACAGACAAGACTAGACAGACAAGACTAGACAGACAAGACTAGACAGACAAGACTAGACAGACAAGACTAGACAGACAAGACTAGACAGACAAGACTAGACAGACAAGACTAGACAGACAAGACTAGACAGACAAGACTAGACAGACAAGACTAGACAGACAAGACTAGACAGACAAGACTAGACAGACAAGACTAGACAGACAAGACTAGACAGACAAGACTAGACAGACAAGACTAGACAGACAAGACTAGACAGACAAGACTAGACAGACAAGACTAGACAGACAAGACTAGACAGACAAGACTAGACAGACAAGACTAGACAGACAAGACTAGACAGACAAGACTAGACAGACAAGACTAGACAGACAAGACTAGACAGACAAGACTAGACAGACAAGACTAGACAGACAAGACTAGACAGACAAGACTAGACAGACAAGACTAGACAGACAAGACTAGACAGACAAGACTAGACAGACAAGACTAGACAGACAAGACTAGACAGACAAGACTAGACAGACAAGACTAGACAGACAAGACTAGACAGACAAGACTAGACAGACAAGACTAGACAGACAAGACTAGACAGACAAGACTAGACAGACAAGACTAGACAGACAAGACTAGACAGACAAGACTAGACAGACAAGACTAGACAGACAAGACTAGACAGACAAGACTAGACAGACAAGACTAGACAGACAAGACTAGACAGACAAGACTAGACAGACAAGACTAGACAGACAAGACTAGACAGACAAGACTAGACAGACAAGACTAGACAGACAAGACTAGACGAACAAGACTAGACAGACAAGACTAGACAGACAAGACTAGACAGACAAGACTAGACAGACAAGACTAGACAGACAAGACTAGGCAGACAAGACTAGACAGACAAGACTAGACAGACAAGACTAGACAGACAAGACTAGACAGACAAGACTAGACAGACAAGACTAGACAGACAAGACTAGACAGACAAGACTAGACAGACAAGACTAGACAGACAAGACTAGACAGACAAGACTAGACAGACAAGACTAGACAGACAATACTAGATAGTGTATTATTTATATTGTTCTTGTTTTGATGGTTGTTTTTTTTCTGATTTATTTAAAAAAAATAAGTTTCCCACAGTATTGCGTCTTGTTATCTGATTATCATAACGTTGCTCGTTGCACAATTATTTTTTCCAAACTGGACCGATGTAGAAAGCTGGGAAAAAAGTAAGAAGATTTATGTAATTTATAATATTGCTATTTGACTGCTATTAAGGCTAATCGTGACAAATCTGATGTACCCACATTTTTGGGATTCGAGATTAATGCGTTGGAACCGTTTCCGCGGTCGCCTAAGATATGATGCGGCAATTCGTATGAGTTTTATGTTTACGTTGCTCTAATAATTTCTGGTTTTCAGGTACACATCCCGGACTCACAAATTCTTTCGGTGAGTGCAAAATTATTTCTATCAAAGAGAAAGCTATTAGCGAATTTATATGCAGAGTCAATTATTCTTTTTACACAGCAAATTTAGATTTTGAAAGGAAATATTCGCGATAAAAACTCGTTGAAATTATAAATTGTCTGCGTTCTTTTTCATTGTTGTTCCATCTTTAGATGGCGCAACTAGGGGTGATTCAAATCGGATGGTAACTTTTGCACCGCGTTTTAAAATAGTTATATAATATCAAGTTTCAATTAAAATCTTAAATTACAATATTTCTGTATGTAATTATGAACAACTGAATGTTAAATCAAAACGTACGTTTTGGAAGATAAAAATCTGTAAATATTCTGTGTGGCCTCTCCGAAAAAATCTCACCATTTCCAATTACGAAATGAATGTAAATACTGTGTTTACTGTTATTCTATATATTCGTCTTACTTGTAAGATCGTCTTCATCGAAGGAATATATAGAAATTGCGAAATAAAAACAGTAATTTTGAGCGTATTAATGGCAGGATTGTCGGTTGATAAACACCACGGTCCATTAGCGCGGTTTTATAATATCATCGCGAGACGGGAACTATAATACGGTTGAAAAAGCCGACGAGGAGCCGGCAAAAGTAACGCATTCATAAATAACACAAGAGACATATAAAATCGGCGGACCTCACACTTTGACTGGGCGCTATGTGTGGTAAATACCGAATCGCGTTTGTTTTACCGACAGACACATTCATTTTATTCAAATAGAAAAACCGAATAACCGCAAACGGCTTTCTTTCTTTTCAAAACCTCTCCGGATATACAACATGTTGGATGAAACAAAAATCAAGTTTAATATATTACAAGAGCATATGCAAGATGTTTACGAGGACGTTATAGTCATCACAAATACACGTAGTCTCGGTTTACATCGAAATATAAAATATATCACGGCGTGCGATAGGGTACACCTATGCGAATACAATTCGAGACATGAATGAAAAACGTTGTTTATATGGCTTTGTATGAAAAATTGAGTTGTCGATTTGGTTATAGTCTCTAACAAGATAGATTATAAAGTCACATTCTTGAATTATCGTTTATATATTTTTGGTATTATTATATACAGGGTGTGGCAAAAAATCATGCGGTTATACTTTCCTATACTGTGTCCTGTGCTTTTTGGTGCCAGTCTTTGCGCAGTAGTCCAATAAACCAGTTCAGTCTACCTTGACGTTGGGTTTGTGGTCTTGCCTTCTGACCAACGTAGTTGTGTTTTAAAGGGTGGATTGTGTGATAGCCTTTTTGGCATTAAGTCTCCCTTATGGCATTGAGTCTATTGAGGTTTGGCTCTGATATTACATACGTTATTGTGATGTGCACTGACCTTACGTTATATTATCATTACGTTAATAAAGGCTACCATCTTTCACACCCATGATAAATATATCCAGTGGAAGAAGGCATATCCTGCATAATCTGCATTTACGACTTCCATGTCACCTACTATGACCTCCAGAGCTGCATTTACGGGCGCTTCCGTTACTGCTAACGATCCCGTAATTGCTAAGCAGGTCAATCTTTGAACATTAGAGAGTTCCTTTATGGCCTGTTTTTGTTGCAGTCCACTATGCTATAAAGCCGTGAGCCATATGTCAACATGAGTTTAACTACCTTAGTATACAACCATGCTTGGTTTTAATCCTCAAGATTTGACAAGTGTTCTTTTGGTTATCATCAATGCCATTGGTACCTTTCTTAAGTCTTTTCCAGCAGAGTGTGTTGGGTTTTTTTCAACCAAGCATGGTTGTATACTAAGGTAGTTAAACTCAAGTTGACATATGGCTCATGGCTTTATAGTATAGTGGACTGCAACAAAAACAGGCCATAAAGGAACTCTCTAATGTTCAAAGATTGGCCTGCTTAGCAATTACGGGATCGTTAGCAGTTAGTAAATGCAGTTCTGGAGGTCATAGTAGGTGACATGAGTAGGGAAAGATCCTTCGTTCTAAATCCTCCACCTCCACAGTCATGCGCATGCGCGATGACCTTTGACCCCCCAACCTTGACCTTGACCCCTAACCTTGACCTTGGAACTTCCGGTTTTGACTTCCGGTTTCCGGTTTCGACTTCCGGTTTCCGGTTTCGACTTCCGGCCGCCATTTTCGGAACTTCCAGATGCGCGGGAAAATTCAAAAAATAGACGCGAGGTGGGGAAATTCAAAATTAGATTCTGTTGAGACAAATGAGGTGTGAAGTTGGTTGCATACATGAACGAGAATAAATACATGAGACTAGACAGACGGGGCTAGATCCATGAGACTTAATACATGAGACTAGATAGACGGGACTAAATACATGAGACTAGATAGACGGGGCAAGATACATGAGACTAGATAGACGGGATTAAATACATGAGACTAGATAGATGGGGCTAGATACATGAGACTAGATAGACGAGGCTAGATACATGGGGCTAGATAGACGGGGCTAGATACATGGGGCTAGATACATGGGGCTAGATACATGGGGCTAGATAGACGGGGCAAGATACATGAGACTAGATAGGCGGCGCTAGATACATGAGACTAGATAGACAGAGCTAGATACATGAGACTAGATAGATGGGGCTAGATACATGAGACTAGATAGACGGGACTAAGTACATGAGTCTAGATAGATGGGGCTAGATACATAAGACTAGACAGACGGGGCTAGATACATGAGACTAGATAGAAAGAGATTAGATAAGACTGAATTAAAATATATAAGGGATTGTTTAATTTAACTAAAATATATTTTTGATTGTTTATTCGCTAAACTTAATAATCTGCGTTTTTATTTTGATTTACTGCCCTGGCTTGGCGATTAGGCGCAACCGGATCTTTGTCAGTCATAATAACTTCTGCTATCTTATCAGCGGTGCGCGAGCGGAGAAAATAATAAATCATGAAGCGTGGTCTAATCAATTTCTTTAAAACACAATCACGTGAAACATCCAGCATTTCATTTATATAAACCAGAGTTCAATTTTCTGACATTCACTTTTCATCTACTTGCATCCACTTTCTATCTACTTGCAGCTACTTTCTATATACTTGCATACACTTTTCATCTACTTGCATCCACTTTTCAAAACGCTAAATAGGGTGTGAGGTCTTTGTCACCCCACGCTCAACAGGGTGTGAGGTCTATGTGACCCCACGCTAAACAGGGTGTGAGGTCTATGTGACCCCACGCTAAACAGGGTGTGAGGTGCCCCACGTTAAAGAGGGCCTGAGGTCTATTTTTAGTCAGCTTTCATCAGCTTTTAATCAGCTTTTAATCAGTTTTAATCCCATTGGGTTAGTTGTGTTAGCATTAGGTTAGGTTAGCATTAGATTAGGCTACGTGAGGTTAGGAATAAATCGCTTCATGCCTAACCTCACGAAGCCTAACCTAATGTTAACCTAACCTAATGCTAACACAACTAACCCAATGGGATTAAAGCTGATTAAAAGCTGATGAAAGCTGACTAAAAATAGACCTCACGCCCTCTTTAACGTGGGGCACCATAGACCTCACACCCTGTTAAGCGTGGGGTTACATAAATCTCACACCCTGTTAAACGTGGGGTTACATAGACCTCAAACCCTGTCTAGCGTGGGGTCACATAGACCTCACACCCTGTTTAGCGTGGGGTCACATAGACCTCACACCCTGCTTAGCGTGGGGTCACATAGACCTCACACCCTGTTGAGCGTGGGGTCACATAGACCTCACACCCTGTTTAGCGTGGGGTTACATAGACCTCACACCCTGTTTAGCGTGATAAAAAGTGGATGCAAGTGGATGAAAAGTGGATGCGAGTAGATGAAAAGTGGATGCAAGTAGATAGAAAGTGGATGCAAGTAGATGAAACACTTTTCATGCCAGAAAATTGAACTCTGGTTTATAACTGGTTTATATAAATGAAATGCTGGATGTTTCACGTGATTGTGTTAAAACGAAAAACAAAACCTAAGAAATTGATTAGACCACGCTTCATGATTGATTATTTTCTCCGCTCGCGCACCGCTGATAAGATAGCAGAAGTTATTATGACTGACAAACATCCGGTTGCGCCTAATCGCCAAGCCAGGGCAGTAAATCAAAATAAAAACGCAGATTATTAAGTTAAACGAATAAACAATCAAAAATATATTTTAGTTAAATTAAACAATCCCTTATATATTTTAATTCAGTCTTATCTAATCTCTTTCTATCTAGTCTCATGTATCTAGCCCCGTCTGTCTAGTCTTATGTATCTAGCCCCATCTATCTAGTCTCATGTATTTAGTCCCGTCTATCTAGTCTCATGTATCTAGCCCCATCTATCTAGTCTCATGTATCTACCTCTGTCTATATAGTCTCATGTATCTAGCGCCGCCTATCTAGTCTCATGTATCTTGCCCCGTCTATCTAGCCCCATGTATCTAGCCCCATGTATCTAGCCCCGTCTATCTAGACCCATGTTTCTAGCCTCGTCTATCTAGTCTCATGTATCTAGCTTCGTCTATCTAGTCTCATGTATCTAGCCCCATCTATCTAGTATCATGTATTTAATCCCGTCTATCTAGTCTCATGTATCTTGCCCCGTCTATCTAGTCTCATGTATTTAGTCCCGTCTCTCTAGTCTCATGTATTTAGTCTCATGGATCTTGCCCCGTCTGTCTAGTCTCATGTATTTAGTCTCGTTCATGTATGCAACCAATTTCACACCTCATTTGTCTCAACAGGATCTAATTTTGAATTTACCCGCCTCGCGTCTATTTTTTGAATTTTGCCGCGCATCTGGAAGTTCCGAAAATGGCGGCCGGAAGTCGAAACCGGAAACCGAAAGTCGAAGCCGGAAGCCGGAAGTCGAAACCGGAAACCGGAAGTCGAAACCGGAAGTTCCAAGGCCAAGGTTAGGTGTCAAGGTTAGGTTAGGGGTCAAAGGTCATCGCGCATGCGCATGACTGTGGAGGTGGAGGATTTAGAACGAAGGATCTTTCCCTACTGACATGGAAGTCGTAAATGCAGATCTGGAGGATAGGCCTTCTTCCCCTGGATATCTTTATCCTGGGT
The DNA here is from genome assembly GCA_944588485.1 of Phosphuga atrata. NCBI lineage: Eukaryota > Metazoa > Arthropoda > Insecta > Coleoptera > Silphidae > Phosphuga > Phosphuga atrata. Next base: position 72,096,661 of record OX155898.1, on the reverse strand, counting down.
GTGAAAGATGGTAGCCTTTAATAACGTAATGATAATATAACGTAAGGTCAGTGACCTTTTCCAAGAGCACTGAATGGTCTCGTTTTTTACTTTATTTCAACCCGGCGCGGGGCTGCAGAAAGAAAAGACACGTGTTTTCCACCGAGTGCCGGACTACGAAACGTGCCGGATTATCAAGATGGTACTGTATTTAATACATTTTTAACTTTAATAGTGCCTTGCTAAATTACGAGATTATTCGTGGTGCATTTATACACACGCGTTAACAATGAGATAATTCGTAAAGACATTTGTTTACGACCACTATTGTAAATGCCCATTGTTGTACAGTTCGTGGACTATTTAAATAGAAAGTAATAGATATTTACACATAAAGATCGGCCTTAAGAACACCCTCACACAGGAAAAAAAAATCTGTAGGAAAATTATTGAACCAAAACTCACAGACGAAGGCTATAGATTTCACCACAGAGAATTTCTCCAATATCGCAGCGGACATAAGAAAGAGACGACTAAAATTTTATGGACACATCAGCAGACTTAGACACTCTTAGATTTCACTCCAGGTGTACCACAGAGGAGTTCTCCAATATCGCAACGGACATAAGAAAGAGACGACTAAGATTTTAAGAACACATCAGACTTCCACAGACCAGACTCACCAACAGAACCCTCAAGTACATCCGGGGCCTCAAGACCACTACACCATTGCCACAAGTCAAAATTGGTCTGGAAAGAGCACAGATAGACTCAGCGGATATCACAGACAAAGGCATATTTAGGCCCAAGCTATTCAAGTGGGAAGTGATTTCAGAGAAAACAGCACGTAAAGCCCAAAATGGACTGAAGAAAGGAAGATAGGCTTTAATGAAATATTCAGGGAATACTGGAAGAACAATGTAGTGGACTTTCCGAGATTTCCACTAGAGCGCTGAAATTTCATAAAAGTTTCTTCAATTTTTGCGGGCGAGAGTGAACCGAAAGAGCTAGCGAAATATAATTTGCATATCTGTAATCAGCAGCAAAAATGCTTTCAGAAACGTTTTTAAATTTTGCTGTAACTCAAAAAATAACGATTTTGAGAAAAACGATTTTCTCGCATTTCGTCGTTTCCGCGGTCTAGACTTCCCGAGTCGATGGTATTTCTTAACTGAATGCTGTCTAGGAAATATTATATACGTTCTCCGACTAATTTTGGGACGCTGAATCGATTGGTGAAGACTAGAAGTCTCTGTGGTGAGCGGTTCCAAAGTTATGACGGCGTCAAATCAGTAGGAAATGTGTGATTGTGTACAGCGAAAAATTATAAATTTTGTTTATTTGTAACTTTAGAGCGAAATAAACTGGAAAACCGTTTTCAGCACTTCGATTTCCTTCGTGTAACCAAAAAAAAAATCTCGAAAAAAATTTGCAAAAAAAATTTCGACAAAAATTTTCCATAATTTCGTTTGAAAAATACATGCTTTTTCGTTTTTTTCGATTTTGTTCGAAAACTGTAAAGAGCAGCGAAATCATTTTGGGCACACATAAACTACACGACAAGACGAACAAGTCGATGTGTAAATTGTCCGGAGATATTTAATAATTCGTCGATAAATTTCAAACTGAAATTTACCCAATTCTCGATTTGCTAAGTAGATATCTGGGAAACGGTTGCAGATAATTAAAAACGGATTGCGGCAACGTTTTCAGAAGTTCATTTTCCTATGGATACACTAAGATTGTCAGGGGTAAATTCACGACTTTCCGATTCTCCACTAGAGCGCCGAAAGTTCATAAAAGTTTCTTCAATTTTTGCAGGCGAAAGTGAACCGAAAGAGCTAGCGAAATATAGTTTGCATATCTGTAATCAGCAGCAAAAATGCTTTCAGAAACCTTTTTAAATTTTGTTCTGACTCAAAAAATAACGATTTTGAAAAAATCGATTTTCTCGCATTTCGTCGTTTCCGCGGGCTAGACTTCCCGAGTCGATGGTATTTCTTAACTGAAAGCTGCCCAGGGAATATTATATACGTTCTCCGACTAATTTTGGGACGCTGAATCGATTGGTGAAGACTAGAAGTCTCTGTGGTGAGCGGTTCAAAAGTTATGACAGCGTCAAATCAGTAGGAAATGTGTGATTGTGTACAGCGAAAAAAAATATAAAATTTGTTTATTTGTAACTTTAGAGCGAAATAAACTGGAAAACCGTTTTCAGCACTTCGATTTCCTTCGTGTAACCAAAAAAAAAAATCACGAAAAAAATTTGCAAAAAAATTTTCGCCAAAAATTTTTCCGCATTTCGTTAGATTATATTTCACGTGGTCTGATAAAAGGCCTGTACCGTGTGTAATAATAATAATAAAATTGGTTATATAAATCAAAATAAGTTAGCCCCACGTTGTATTGCTGTATATAATAAAAACAAGGTGAGAGCCAGAACACTTCCTTGAGGAACACACATGTTGATATTTAGCGGCTCCAATAGAACTAGGTCCGCTGTATATAATAAAAACAAGGTGGGAGCTAGAACACTTCCTTGAGGAACACCTATGTTAATATTCAGTGGTTCCGATGTACCGTTACAATATTTGAGGTGACTTTTACGTTTTCTTTCCTGTTTAATAGATAGGATTGTATTAGTTTATTATCTTTCCACCTATTCCAAGCTGAAATAGTTTATCTAAAAGACACACAATCGAAAACCATTAATAGATCGGCGAAAATGCCGACGGGATGATTTCCAGTATCAATAATATTCTGTCTGGTCTGTCTATGTATATAAATGTGTTGTACATAATATGTACATATGTACATGTACTATGTACATGTACTATGTACTATGTACATGTACTATGTACATGTACTATGTACATGTACTATGTACATGTACTATGTACATGTACTATGTACATGTACTATGTACATGTACTATGTACATGTACTATGTACATGTACTATGTACATGTACTATGTACATGTACTATGTACATGTACTATGTACATATACTATGTACATGTACTATGTACATGTACTATGTACATGTACTATGTACATGTACATGTACTATGTACATGTACTATGTACATGTACTATGTTACTATGTACATGTACTATGTACATGTACTATGTACATGTACTATGTACATGTACTATGTACATGTACTATGTACATGTACTATGTACATGTACTATGTACATGTACTATGTACATGTACTATGTACATGCACTATGTACATGTACTATGTACATGTACTATGTACTTGTACTATGTACATAAATGTGTTGATGGACAGTCTACTCGAGTTGTTTGTAGAGCAATTGTTGTAAAAGTGGAGATTTTTGACCTAGATGTCTCACACATCGAGTTTGTTATGCGGAGTGTATAATTGTGTGTTATTGCAATAAAGCGAGAGCGATCGAATAATCGCACTAAAAATAATTCACAATGTGGCAACTGGCCGCGACAAAAAAACCGGTACGAGCTAACAATAAATTGCCGGCATCGTAAAGCCGCTTTGGTGTGGTCGCTGACAGGTGACAATGCTGCATAACGGCTCATTGAGATACGGAACTTCGCATGGGAAACGCCAAGGCACACTCATACATATATACATAGAAAACGTTCACATATTGCGAGGATTTGCCGCGCCTAGATTCGCCCGGAACAGCCAGACACACCGGAATATATTCTACTCCGTTTAACTCACGTCCACTACACATTTCCCTATTTTTATTATTATATTAAAGTATGTATTATATTAATGTATTTATAGTATTAATATAATAACCCATTGCATTAATGTATTTATTATATTTCTTGTATTTATAGTAGTGTATAGAGCAGTGGTTCTTAACCTTTTCAAGCCGCGACCCAATTTTGAGAAATATGTTTATGTCGCGACCCTTAAAACCAAACTTGGTACTTACTTACCAACGCTATAGTATTTTGAGTTTTAAAAATGTTTTAATTTTAATTAAAATGTTTTATTTTATGATTTATCATAAAAATGTTAGGTGTAGATTGGCGGCATTTAAAAATGTAGTGGTGGTTTCGTTAATACGTAAGTACCCCAAACTTTTTTCTAGATCATAAATAATTTTACAATTATGATCATTTTAACCCACATATAAACAATAATAATGTAGATAAACAAACAAAGATACTTTTCGATCGATGGAAAATTTAAAGAATAATCTCGTAAATAATATGTGGGTACATATATTATGTAAGTTCATGTACCTATTTTTCTATTATAATTTACCCAAGAAATATGCTTGATGACCCAATTTTGGGTCGCAACCCATAGGTTAAGAACCACTGGTATAGAGTGTAGTATAGTATAGAGCATATATGGTGACGAACATATGACCCGCGGGTCACATACTGATCCACACAGGCTTTTTAAGTGACTCAGGCATTGATTTTCTAACTTTTATTATTTTCTTATAAAACCATTATTACAATCGTGTATAAAACTATAAAGATCGTGCGTAAAAGTCCAATGTAAATCAAATGGAGTCTTATATGACCATTATTACAATCGTGTATAAAAGTATAAAAATTGTGCGTAAAAGTCCAATGTAAATCAAATGGAGTTTCATTATTAAACGATTTCTGTTTGTTGTTACTATGGCAACAACTCGCGTCACTAAACAAAACACATAGACGTGGTGAAAATTTTCTGAACTCTATTAAAATTGACATAATTTTAAGTCTCGGCATGTCTCGGCAATTTTGTTTATTTCTTGATTTGAATTAGCAAACTTTTCCGAAATTCTTTTGTTTTATGTCAAAATTGGGCGAAAACTTCAAAATAATTTGCACAATTTGACAAATTTCCAAAAACCAAAATAATTTTTCGCAGCAATTTTTTTTTATTTCTTGATTTGAGTGAGCAAACTTTGTGAAATTCTTTTGTTTTGTTTCAAAATTGGTCGAAAAAGTAATAATAATTTGCAAAATTTGCCAAATTTTCAAAAACCAAAATATTTTTTCGTAGTAAATTTTGTTTATTTTTTGATTTTAGTAAACAAACTTCCCTCTCTCAAACGAAATTCCCTTGTTTTATGTTGTTTGACTAAAACGTCAAAATAATTTGCAAAATTTGCCAAATTTTCAAAAGCAAAAATATTTTTTCGCAGAAAATTTTGTTTATTTCTTGATTTCGGGAAATAAATTTTGCGAAATTCTTTTGTTTTATGTCAGAATTGGTCGAAAACGTCAAAATATTTTGCAAAATTTGCATTTTCAAAAACCAAAATAATTTTTCGCAGCAAAATTTTATTTTTTTGTTGATTTGAATGAGCAAAGGTTGTGAATTCCTTTGTTTTATGTCAGAATTGGTCGTAAACGTCAAAATAATTTGCAAAATTTGCCAAATTTTCAAAAACCAAAATATTTTTTCGCGGCAAATGTTGTTTATTTGTTGATTTTAGTAAACAAACTTCTTCTCTCTCAAACGAAATTCTCTTGTTTTATGTTAGTTTGACAAAAATGTCAAAATAATTTGCAAAATTTGCCAAATTTTCAAAAACCAAAATAATTTCTCGCAGCAAATTTTGTTTATTTCTTGATTTCGGTAAACAAATTTTGCGAAATTCTTTTGTTTTATTTCAGAATTGGTCTAAAACCTCAAAATAATTTGCAAAATTTGCATTTTCAAAAACCAAAATAATTTTTCGCAGCAAAATTTTATTTTTTTGTTGATTTGAGTGAGCAAAGGTTGCCTAAATTCCTATGTTTTATGTCAGAATTGGTCGTAAACGTCAAAATAATTTGCAAAATTTGCCAAATTTTTAAAAACCAAAATATTTTTTCGCAGCAAATTTTGTTTATTTGTTGATTTGAGTAAACAAACTTCTCTCTTTCAAACGAAATTCTCTTGTTTTATGTCAGTTTGACAAAAACGTCAAAATAATTTGCAACATTTGCCAAATTTTCAAAAACAAAAATAATTTTTCGCAGCAAATTTTGTTTATGTCTTGATTTCGGGAAACAAATTTTGCGAAATTCTTTTGTTTTATTTCAGAATTGGTCGAAAACGTCAAAATAATTTACAAAATTTGCATTTTCAAAAACCAAAATAATTTTTCGCAGCAAAATTTTATTTTTTTGTTGATTTGAGTGAGCAAAGTTTGCGAAATTCTCTTGTTCTATGTCAGAATTGGTCAAAAACATCAAAATAATTTGCAAAATTTGCCAACTTTTCAAAAACCAAAATATTTTTTCGCAGCAAATTTTGTTTATTTGTTGATTTGAGTAAACAAACTTCTCTCTCTCTCAAACATAATTCTCTTGTTTTATGTCAGTTTGACAAAAAAGTCAAAATAATTTGCAAAATTTGCCAAATTTTCAAAAGCAAAAATAATTTTTCGCAGCAAATTTTGTTTATTTCTTGATTTCGGTAAACAAATTTTGCGAAATTCTTTTGTTTTATTTCAGAATTGGTCGAAAACGTCAAAATAATTTGCAAAATTTGCATTTTGAAAAACCAAAATAATTTTTTGCAGCAAAATTTTATTTTTTTGTTGATTTGAATGAGCAAAGGTTGTGAATTCCTTTGTTTTATGTCAGAATTGGTCGTAAACGTCAAAATAATTTGCAAAATTTGCCAAATTTTCAAAAACCAATATATTTTTTCGCGGCAAATGTTGTTTATTTGTTGATTTTAGTAAACAAACTTCTTCTCTCTCAAACGAAATTCTCTTGTTTTATGTCAGTTTGACAAAAATGTCAAAATAATTTGCCAAATTTGCCAAATTTTCAAAAACCAAAATAATTTCTCGCAGCAAATTTTGTTTATTTCTTGATTTCGGTAAACAAATTTTGCGAAATTCTTTTGTTTTATTTCAGAATTGGTCTAAAACCTCAAAATAATTTGCAAAATTTGCATTTTCAAAAACCAAAATAATATTTCGCAGCAAAATTTTATTTTTTTTTTGTTTTGAGTGAGCAAAGGTTGCCTAAATTCCTATGTTTTATGTCAGAATTGGTCGTAAACGTCAAAATAATTTGCAAAATTTGCCAAATTTTCAAAAACCAAAATATTTTTTCGCAGCAAATTTTGTTTATTTGTTGATTTCAGTAAACAAACTTCTCTCTTTCAAACGAAATTCTCTTGTTTTATGTCAGTTTGACAAAAACGTCAAAATAATTTGCAACATTTGCCAAATTTTCAAAAACAAAAATAATTTTTCGCAGCAAATTTTGTTTATGTCTTGATTTCGGGAAACAAATTTTGCGAAATTCTTTTGTTTTATTTCAGAATTGGTCGAAAACGTCAAAATAATTTACAAAATTTGCATTTTCAAAAAAAAATAATTTTTCGCAGCAAAATTTTATTTTTTTGTTGATTTGAGTGAGCAAAATTTGCGAAATTCTCTTGTTTTATGTCAGAATTGGTCGAAAACATCAAAATAATTTGCAACATTTGCCAACTTTTTAAAAACCAAAATAATTTTTGGCAGCAAAATTTTGTTTTTTTGTTGGTTTCAATGAGCAAAGTTTTCAAAATTCTTTCGTTTTATGTCAGTATTGGACGTACACGTCAAAATAATTTGCAAAATTTGCTAAATTTTCAAACACCAAAATAATTTTTCGCAGCTAATTTTGTTTATTTTTTTATTTGATTAAGTAAACTTTTCGAAATTCTCTTGTTTTATATTAGAATTGGACAAAACCGTCAAAATAATTTGCAAAAATTGCCAAACTTTCAAAAACCAAAATATTTTTTTGGAGCAAATTTTGTTTATTTGTAGATTTGAGTGAACAAATTTTGAGAAATTCTTTTGTTTTATGTTAGAATTGGTCGAGAACGTTAAAATAATTTGCAAAATTTGCCGAATTTTCAAAAAGCTTGGGAATGCCAAAAATTTACAATGGCATTAATTAGCGACATAAAAAAAATGACTAAAATTCGCTCATAAAGCAAATTTTGTTTCTACTTAAAATTTGCAAAAAAAAACAGTGAACATTTGGCAAAAATTTGGCAAAAAAACACCGAAATATAAATTGGCAAAACTATGCAAATTTTGCCAAATTCAACTGTCACATGACAAAATTATTAAAAAAAACCTCATAAGAAATGTCAAAATTCGCAAATGAAGCAAATTTTGTTTTAAAAGCGATTTGAGTGAACGGCAGTTTGCAAAATGCGAATGTTCAAGTCACCAATCACCAATCAAGCAAATTTTGATTTTGAATTCTGATCTGAGTTTAGAAACATTGCAAAAATTCAGATTTGGCAACAAAATTCCATTGTTTCATGTGTAAATTGGCACAAAAAAGAAACAAAGGAAATATCAAGAAATTAGCAAAAAAAAGCGAATTTTGATTTTGTATTTGATCCGAGTTAACCAAAATTGCAAATTTGCCAAAAAAAACTGAAATTTCAAATCACGAACTTTCCCAAATTGTTTTGCGCAACAGCAAAACATTCGAAATACTTTCGCAAAAAATCGTTCATTTAAATATTTTTTCCCAATTTATTTGCAAAACCAATCCGATTTGTTTACATTTATTTTTTGCGCAGTCCACGTGACAACTGTCAAAACCCCGACGTGTGTTCAGTCCATTTACGTTATCAAGTCCCAATTTTAAAAAGATTCTTAGACAACTTTAAATTTGCAACAAGTTTTGTCTAAAACGTTTCTCTAAATTCTTTACTTTATTGTGTGTCAGTCTGTCCGTCTGTCCTTATTTGTGGAATCGTAGCTCCTAAACAAATGGACCGATTTTGATGCGGTTTTTTTTATTTGAAAGCTGACGTGAGCGAGGAGGTTCTTAGCTATAATTTATGAAGATCTGTTCATGCGCATGATGGTCCTCCGCTCATTTCCTTCTTGACAATATTAATCTGCAAACAATTTGACACAAGTGTTTGCCTAGTTCCGTATATCCAAACTCGTGTTTGAAAACTGACGTGATCGAGAAGTTCTTAGCTATAGTTTATGAAGATCTCTTCAGGCATTTGATGATCACTTCTAACTTATAAATATTTTGATGATGAGCGTCGCCGCGTCGAGGAACTGTTTAAATCAAAGTTTAAAAAATTAAAGAAAAGTTTAAAATAAAGAAGATTGATAATTATACAAGTTGTTGTTTTTTTTGTAAAAGTGTAAAAGTTTTTGTTTTTTATTATAAAGTGTTGATTATACTTAATGTGTGTAAGCAACGTACGTAAGTAACAAAACCACAATATCCAATCGGTTACTTTTCAGTCCTGATTCATTTAATTAGAAAGATTCGCAAAATAGAGAGTTAACGACGTCTGCTCTCACCTGTCTGCGCGTTCTCTTTAACGCCAACGAAATATCGAAACTCTGCAAGAACTTAGTAGACCTTGTAAGATAGATTGATACACCTAAGTTCATACGTGTTTTCTATTCGTTATACCTATGTAGGTATAACTAATTATACTTCTTCACACAGAAGACGGTCCCCCGACGCGGCGACGCTCATCATCAAAATATTAATAACAAAATAATATTTTTTTTTTGTTATTAATAACAAATTAATAATAAAATATTAAAGGTATTTTTAATGAAGTTAAATGGACAAGAAAGAATTTTTATTTCTTTGCTTTTTAGAGATTTTTTTTGTGTCGGGGGTTGCTTAAAATTTTTAATTTTTTTTATTAGATCATCCTTTTTATTATCATCCCTTAAATTTGACAACCCAAAGCAGCTTCGTTCCGTCTTTTGCAGTTTTCTGCATAAAAACACGAAATAACAAAAAAATGTTGAAAGTAACTTTTATAGAGAATTAAATTCTTTACAACTTTTATCTAAAAAAAATTTGCCTAAGATTCTTAGTTTATGAGTTATAGCCTTCTAAATTTTCAACTTTTACTTTATTAGATTTTCGATTTTTTCAGAAAATTTTCAAAATACCGTATTCTCTCTCTCCAATGGCGCTACAGCCCGAAGCGAGCCCTGGCCTCCACCAAACGTTGTCTCCAGCGTTCCCTTTCCTCTGCCGCCGCCCGCCAGTTCCGCACCCCCAGCATCTCTCTCGCATCCCTTTTCACACTTTCCTCCCATCTCGCCCTTGGCCTGCCCGCTTTCCTTCTACCTTCCGGCACTCTGAGTATTTGTCTCGGCACTGCTGTTGGAGCCATCCGGCACACATGTCCCGCCCATCTTAGCCTGCTTAGTTTTATGTGGGATACCACATCTGGGCTTTTGTATAACTGATATAGCTCGAAGTTCATCCTAATTCTCCAGCCCTCTTCGCTGTTAATTGCCCCATAAATTTTCCTCAGGATCTTTCGCTCAAAAATCTCCAGCATCTTTTCCGATTTCTGGGTCAGCGTCCATGCTTCGCTTCCATATGTGAGGATGGGTCGTATGATTGCTTTATATATATTACACTTCGTTTGTCTGCTAGCTAGCTTCGAGTTAAGGATGGATTTAAGAGTGAAGTATGCCCTGTTGGCTTGCATGATTCTATGTTGTACTTCCACCCCTTCGTCGTTCTGATCCGTGACGGTTGATCCCAGATATTTAAAGTTGTTGACGACTTCTACAGTATACTCTCCCATATCCAGATTATTTACTGCGTGTACTGGCGCTCCCGGTCTTACCATCATTACTTTTGTTTTATCCTTGTTTATTGACAGACCTATCTCCTTGGCTCTCTTCTCCATTTTACCGTAAGCATCTTTCATTGCCGTTAGCGATCTACCGATGATGTTTAGGTCGTCAGCATAGCCCAAAAGTTGGGTGGATTTATTGTAGATGGTACCGTTGCATTCTATCTGAGCTTTCCTTATAGCTTTTTCGAGCGCGATGTTAAATAATATGGATGATAGACTGTCTCCTTGTCTCAGACCTGTAATGGTTTCAAACTTGTGCGATGTCGTTTTTTGGATACCGACTTGGTTCCAAGTCTTTTTTAACGTACAATTTACCAATTTAATGATCTTTTGTGGTATCTCGAATTCTTCCATTGTCTTCATGAGAGTTCTTCTATCGATAGTATCATACGCTTGTTTAAAGTCTACGAAGACCTGGTATGTGCTGATGTTCATTTCCCATGTCTTTTCTAGTATTTGTCTGAGTGTAAACATTTGGTCAGTCGTCGACTTTCCTTTCCGGAAACTTGTCTGATACTGTCCTATAATGCTCTCTGCGTACGGTTGGAGTCTTCGTCCGATTATCCATGACAGCATCTTGTAGGCCGTGTTAAGAAGAGTTATACCACGATAGTTCTTGCACTCCAGTTTGTTTCCTTTCTTATAGATAGGGCATATCTTCCCCTCCCGCCATTCCTCGGGTATCTCTTCTGTCCTCCAGATTCTTCCTATCAGCTGGTGTAAAGCACAGTTCAGAGCGTCTCCTCCTATTTTGATCATTTCAGATGGTATCATGTCCGGTCCCGGTGCTTTGTGGTTCTTTAGTGCCTTTATCGCCTCGCTTATTTCTCTTTATGATGGTTCGTTATCTTCTCTCAGATCTCTTACTTCTGGTGTGTGAATTGGGTCGTCTTCAGCTGTTTGTCCGGTTAATTCCACTCGTAGTGAGGTATTCAGGAGTTCGTTAAAATATTCCGCCCATCTACCTACCACTTTACTTTCTTCAGCCAGTAAGGTGCCCTCTTTACTGTTGATTATTGTTGCTCTGGGCTGAAATCCATTTCGCCGTATTACCGTATTAGCCCGAATATAACGCGACATTTTTCGACCATTTATTTTCCGTTAAAAAATCGCCTCGCGCTAAATTCGGAGTTTAAGTAATGTAATATAAACAAGGACATTTTCCTTCGGAGGTTGAAACGCGACCAAACGTCCGATTTTTAGAATTTCTAGCTCGACCGACCACTTTTGGGAGAATGGATTGCGACCGCCTGGCAGAAGATCGAACCTGAATCGATAGTTAAAGGTATCAAGAAATGCTGCATTTCCAATGATTTAAATAGGACGGAAGATGATATTTAGTGGGAGACTGAAAGCGTCCATGCTAATACTGACGATACCGATGTGACATCAATGAGTTCTCGTTCTGAAAACAGATCACATTTTGTGGTTCTAAATTATTTCCGTTTTTTGTTGTTACTTACGTGATATTAATTTTGTTTTACATTACTTAACTTTATTGTCATGAATGTAACTTGTGTTATTACCTAAATAAATGCTTATCTGATTGAATTTTACTTTCGTTGAATTCTTTTATAAGTATATTTTGGTACTCGGGGTTGTACGATCCCTCTTCAATGCCCTTTAACCTTTCCTGCATCTCTAAGTATTATTTTTTTTTTCTAAATATCTTTATGAAAGTTTCGGAGTCGCGTTAATTTCGGGGTCGCGTTATATTCGGGCTAATACGGTAGTTAAAAACTATTGCAACATTAATATGATATAGGCAATTCAATTCTCTACTAATGTTGTTTAAATCACTTTTGTCTATTTTGTCTGTTTTTTCTCAAATTTCTCCCATTTGGACTTCCCGTCAAATCGTTCAAAAAATCACAAAACAAGTGATAAAACCAAACTTGTGCACTCATTGCGATTACACCACACGCCTTTGGCTCGTGCTTTAAACTTCCCAACTCGTGCACAAAAAAAAGACTTTCTTTACACACTTGTATCATAAACTATTAAAATTATTTGTTTAACACGTTGACGCCGGCGCTCGGTTTTGCGTTTTAGTCTAACGGTGTACCATCGGTGATACACGCCGGCGTTAACGTGTTAATTTAGAATTGTGGAACATTTAATAATATTGTTTATGCAAATATTAATTTGAAAAAAAACACAAGCATTTGTAAAAAGAAACATTCAAATTCAAATTCAAATTCAAAATCTTTATTTCCCAAATGAGATACATAGTATCTATAGGATGTGTCAACAATTGTATAAAGATAAATAGTATAAAAATAATTAATACAAATCACAACAACAACAAAAATTCATCAACAGAATATACTGGATTTGACTCTAATAAAACTTTTAATTTCTTACGAAATTTTTTTATCGGAGGTTTCATTTCTAAGGTCTGCGGGAAGCTTATTGTATATATGGATCCCTTTATTTTCTACACCTTGGCTACAGAGGGCTAAGTTTCTTTTTTCTGTACAGAGAAGATGTTTACTTCTCGTATTGTAATTATGTTTGTCTTCATTTTTTTGGAACTTACTTCGCGATTTGTGTATGTACATAGTGGTTTCGAAGATATATAGACTAACAACTGTTAGAATTCTGATTTTTTTGAAGTGAGGTTTACATGATTCTGTACATTTTAACCCTATGATATTTCGAATAACTCTTTTCTGTGCAATTTGAATGTATTTTATTTGTGACGAAGCTCCCCATAGAATAATGCCGTAGGACAGCAAAGACTGCACTTCTGCATAATACCACTTTAGAAGATCTTCTCTGTTTAGTAGTTTCCTCAGAATAGTTGTTTGATAAGCCTTCTTATGTAGTGCCGAACAGATATTCTGTGTCGTAGTTTCCCAGCGAAGGTGCTCCTCTAAATAAATACCCAGAAACTTGGCATGTTTGGTTCTATTGATTTTGTAGTTTTGTATTTTTAGGTCTAGATCTGTGACATACGTACTTCTTGCTGTTTTGAACACTATGTACTCCGTTTTGCTTTTGTTGAGGTGTAGAGTATTTGCGGAGAACCATTTATTTAGAGATTCTAATAGTAGCTTCGCCTGATCCGTATTCTGGACGATGTTGTTCCCCGACACAATGAAGCTTGTGTCATCGGCGTATAATGTGCAATGCGGCCCTTTCACATAGTTTATCAGATCAGCAGTGTATAATAGAAACAACGTTGGTGCCAGAATGCTTCCTTGGGGGACCCCAATATTTGTAGTTAAAATGTCCGACTGGCCAACTACATTACCACTCCTCACAGAAACGTACTGTTTTCGATTTGAAAGGTAAGATTGAATCCATCTCGAAACTTTCCCTCTGATTCCATAGTTATGTAGTTTATTTATTAATCTGTTATGGGAAACACAGTCGAAGGCCTTGGTGAGGTCACAGAATATTCCAATGGGATATTTCCCATTATCTACCTCGTAAATTAGTTTGCTGTGAAATTCTACCAAGGCGGTTGTAGTAGATTTGCCTTTGCAAAACCCATGCTGTTGCTTTGGAATTAGATTATATTTTCCAATAAAAGCAGTCATTCTTATTAACAAAGCATATTCGATTATTTTTGCTAGAATCGGTATGATGACGATTGGTCTATAATTCTGCATTTCCATTTTATCACCTTTCTTGAAAACTGGGATGATTTTACCTATTTTTAATACCTCTGGAAATTGTTCTTCGGTGAATGAGGCGTTAATTATATTTGTAATAGGTTCTACTAATAAATGTTTGAACTCCTTGATTATATTCCCAGGAACTTCATCTGGTCCTCTAGTTGTTTTATTTTTTAATGATATTATTATATCCAGTATTTCGTTTTCAGTGAATTCTTGTAAGTACATAGTTTTTTCTTTAAATTCCATATGGTCATTCGATATCTTTGTTGGAGTAATATTTTCTACAATTGCTTTGGGCGCTTGCTCAAAATAGCTGTTAAAACTGTTGGCTATGTCTTCAGGTGCTGTAACCTTATTATTGTTGTCTGTTATTTGAATGATCCCGGATGGTTTGGATTTATTCGTCTGCTCTTGTATGATATTCCACACGGCTTTAGCCCTATTTGGAGCTTCTAGTATCCTTCGGCTAAAAAAAGAATGTTTAGTGGACGTGATTAAATTATAATGTATACCTTTTTGTTTCGTATAGTGACTTCTTAATTCTGGATATTTTTTTTGTAGTACAAACATGTCTTTTAGTTGTGTAGCAGATCTTCTCACGTCTTCAGTAACCCATGTTTTTATTTTAATTTTGGTTTTTATCATTGGAAAGCAGTTGAAGAAATGATATTGGATGCATTTGATAAAGCCAATTGCCTTGCTGTTGCAGCTGGTATTTTGGAAGACGTCGTCCCATGTTTCTCTTCTGAGATGTTCGGCAAAACGCGTTTTATTTGTTAGCGAGAAATTCCTTATTAGTATGTGGTTTTGTCCTCCTATTTTTTTGTTGATAGTGCTCAATTTTAATAGTCTATGATCAGACATAGGGGTATCTTCTGCTGAGGTCTTTAATTCTAGACCTTGTGTAGCAAAGATATTGTCGATTCTAGTTTTGGAGTATGTCGTTATTCTTGTGTATTCCTTTATATATTCACTCATGCCATATGCCTCTAATAGGTTGGTGAGATTGTGTGTTTCTTTTGTGCTGATTGCAAAATTAATATTGAAGTCTCCAACTAAGATGACTTGCATATTATTTCTTGCATATCTCTGTAAGATATTATCTAATGATGCCATGAAAGTACCTATACATCCTAAAGGTGGCCTATATATATTTATTATTAACAAATGTATACCTTTTATATTCATCTCTATTCCACATACCTCTATTATCTTTTCTATAGCTGAGTTTTCTAGATCTAGTTTTTCAACATAACCATTTGTAAGTGCGGGGACGCTAGCGAATATTGCCACACCACCACCCGTTGAGTTGACTCTGCTGAAATGACTGACCAACTGGTAATTACTTATATGGAGCGAGGTAATGATTTCTGTTGATGCCCATGTTTCAGCCAGACAGATGAAGAAGGGCTTTTCATCTTCAGTTGTTACTTCTAACTGGCATATTTTATTGCGGATAGATTGAATATTTAGATATATTAACATATTTATATTTGCTGCATTGGGTATTATTTTTGTGTGTTGTTCTGTTCTAGAATAAGGAAAAAACGGTTTATATAGGTATTTCGTGGCCACAAATTAGGGTTTTTTGCTTCATCTAGCTTATCTAATGGAACCGTCACTTTAAATGAAGCATATTCTTCTGGCCTATTTGATATCATTTTTTTGCAAACAGCCGATTCCAAATTTTTACTTCTCAGATATTCCATTACATCATCTTCCGTGGTTTGCGGTTCTAATCTGGATACATGTAAATAGGAGTATCTGGTTACTGCCCTAATTTCTTTATTTTCTGCGTTGGAGCCTATTACAATGCCATTATTACGCGATGTTCTTCTCTTATTGTTGGGTTTATGTTGCGTTTGCCAGTTCTCGTTGTTTGTTTTATTTTGAATTGGTTCTGCGTTTTCGGTCGATCTATTGTTTTGTTTTGGTTTTTTCTGCTCGGTGCGACTTGGAGTGTCGCTCCAAGGTAAAGATTTATCATCGCTGGGTTTATCAGCGGTGGATTTATCTGCGGCGGCTTTATCGGCGATGATTTCGACTTCTTCCATCTCTGATGTTGCCTCCTTTTCAATAATATTATAATTTCGCTCCGAGGGTTTTGATTGCCTTGTGTTTATTATATCAATTAGCTGTTTATTTTCAGATTTAAAGAGTTGTACTTCGTTGTTAAGTTCACTAATCTGCTTTTTTAGTGGCACAACTTCTTTCTGTATTATTTGCCTAATAATATCTGCAAACTCAGTACTATTCATGTACGTAATAACTTGTTCATGACATTTATCGGATGTACTGTTTGATCTTAGATCTCTTGGCATTTTTAAATTATTATTATTTCTTCTCAAAATTAATTAATATAATTCACTTCAATACTCTCGTGCACACTGTATCGCGACAGGCGTCTGTTCGGGTTGAGCCCTAGACGTGTACTTTTTATGAACTATTGTCGACGCAATTTTTACTTCTCTCGATCAATAATTATTTATTCTCGATCTCGATAATTATTCTCGATCAATAATTAAAAACGCAATAAATTATACTTATATTACAAAAAAAAACAACATAAATGGGTTTTAGATCGACCCATATATGTACACTTATTATAATAAAATGCATATAGAATAATTCTTTATTACATTTATTATTATAAACGATAATTAATACATATTATATATTGATCTGTCAATTTGTACAATTATATTTATTTACATAAAACCGCTTTAATTAAATATTTTTTTAATTTTCTTCCATAACATTAAAGGCCGATTCTCATATACGCGACACTAGCTACGCGACATCCCCTGTCAAATAATGTTTACATTGTTTTAAATGGAGACGTGCTCACTATGGCTACGCGGCAGCTGCGCGACGTGCCTATTTAAAACAATGTAATCATTATTTGACAGGGGATGTCGCGTACCTAGTGTAGCGTATATGAGAATCGGCCTTAAATCTTGCATTTGATCTAAGATCTCAATAAGTTTTCATTTAATTAACTCAATATTAAAACGTTTCTTAATTTTAGAAGATTTTTAAATTTCTGCAAAAAGTTTAATAAAATAGTCTAACCAATTTATCATAATCAATTTATAATCTATCAATCAATATCAATTTATAAACAATGTTAATATCAATTCATAATTAATGTCAATATCAATTTAAAATTTGTAATATGTTAATTAATATGATATTGAAATTAAATATCGTATTCTGCTTCTCTCTCTCTTAGTTCCTGTTTCCCCCAGTGGGGCATAGGGCTTCTACCAATTGTCGCCATCTGACTCTATTTCGAGCCACGATCTTCAACCGGTGGAGGTGATTTCGGCTTCAATTGTGCGTCGCCATGTTGTTTTTGGCCTTCCTCTCTTTCGCGTACTGCCTTGGGGATGCCAGTCCAATGCTTGTTTTGCAATGTTTTGTGGATTGCGCCGTAGGGTGTGTCCAATCCAGTTCCACTTTCTTCTCTTTATTTTAACGTCTGCTGGATGTTGGTTTGTAGAACGAAGTAGATCGTGGTTCGATATTACTTCAGGCCATCGGATTCTAAGGATCCGTCTCAAACACCAGTTTGCGAAAACTTGCAGTTTGTTTGTGCTGCTTTCAGTTACTTTCCACGGCTCACTGCCGTAGAACAGGATGGATTTGACGTTACTATTATATAGTTTGAGTTTCGTTTTACGGGAAAGTATTGAAGAGCTCCAAACGTTATTCAGTTGGGCGAACGCTGCCTTCGCTTTGTTGATTCTTCTGGCGATGTCTCCATCCACTGCTATGACGCTGCCCAATTATCAGAACTGTTCGCATCTTTTTACTGTTACGCCGTTTGCTTGTATGTTCCTGCTAGTAGTAGCACCAATCCGCATATCCTCTGTTTTTTTGGTGTTTATGTGCAGGCCTATCTCTTCATCTTCTTGTTGTAGCTTAGCTGTTTTGTCCATCATGTCGGTGAGTGTATGGGACATGAGGCAGATATCATCGGCGTAGTCGAGATCTTCTAAGTATATTCCTCGAGGCTGTATTGTAACGCTCATCATGACCTCGTCTAGTACTATTAGGAATAAAAGCGGGGACAACAAACAACTCTGTCGGACACCAGCAGACACGTTGACCGCTTCTGAGAGATTCCCTTCGTGTACCACGTTGCAAGAGTATATATATAAACCTTTATTGGCATTTTAAAAACAAACATTATACCTTACAAGCTAGACAATCAAAATAATAAACAAATTTTTTTTTTTCACATTACATTTCTCAAACGACACTTAGACTACCCTGATCCGCTTTTGCTGTCTTTCCACTTAACAATTTTAGCCATTAGAGGCCAACCCTGACCGCTTTCATCCATCAACGACTTCCAACCTTTTCTAAGCTCTATCTTCTCAGTCGCACTCCACACACAACCACTACAGCTTGTACCCCAATGCTCCCAACTTTCTATGTCCGTCCCACCTATACGGCAGGTTTTCTCGTTTGGCGTCATCCAGTACCTCCTGCCCCTTTCTTCACTGCCGCATCTAAATCTGGCGATCAAAATTTGGGGAACGTCAGATTTTCGGAGGTAATCTGGTAACTATCCCAAAACGAGTATATTTTGGTACTCGGGGTTGTACCCTTTTTAACCTTTCCTGCATCTCTATCTCAAACATTCTTTCTCCTACCATACTTTCTACATTGCTACCTCTCTTAATCATTCTCTCCACTTCCACACCCGACCAGCCACCCCTTTCATACATCTTCCTTCTCTCACTCCCCCATATAGTTATCCTAGCATTACCCGTCCCTTCTTTCCTAGCAGCTTTGAACACTTCCTTTACGACCCTATCATCTCCTATTCTTTCTACCTTACATTCATACCTCGCAAACCGCGCTGCAGCCAGACTCGTAATTTTGACTGCACCTGTTTCTTGCATCACTATATACCACGGAGTTGATTTTTCCAGCTGCAGCATCCTTTTTAACACTTGTAACTTCATTCTCTCTATCTTTTCTACCTCTTTCACACCCCATACTTTAGAACCATACATTAAAATACTACGCACACACACCTTCCAAATCATCATTTTTGCTCTGAAGCTTTGCTTGCATTCACTCTTCCATCTTCTTCTCTTCTTTAATCCATAGCCGGCGCATGGAGAGGTGGTCGACCTCGTAGCCAGTACGCTGCTGTTGGTGCCGCTAGATTCCGTGCTCCATTCACTATACGCTTCCATGCTAATCGATCAGTTGCAACGGTTCTTGTCTCAGCTGTTGTTATTCGCTGGTTTTTTAAATAGTTCTCTACGTGTTTCAACCATGTGGTCTTCGGTGCTTGTTTTTGTGTTCTCCAATCAAGAGGTCGTTTTTTCCATAGGAGTTTGTGCGGTACTCGATTGTCGCCCATCCTACAGATGTGGCCGAACCAACGTAATCGGCGTTTTTTAATTTCCCTCAACAATCGGTGTCTGTTGGTCGCACCTTTCTCTGATTGTCTCATTTCGGAGGTGGTTGAAGAGTGGGACGCAGAGTATCTGTCTCAGGCATCGCATTTGGAAGGCCTCGAGCTTGTTAAGGTCTGGTTTGAGTAATGTCCATGTTTCCGATCCATAAAGAAGAATTGGGAGGATCAGCGTCCGGTATAGGCGTATTTTGGTTTTGATGGTAATATTCGTCCGCTTCCATATGCACCACTTGAGTGAAGCAAACGTTGCTGTTGCCTGGCCTATCCGGCTGTGAACTTCGGCTGTCGAAGCTACTTTCTTCTCCACAACCAGTGATCCCAAATATTTGAACTGTGGTACCTGCTCGATTGTGGTTCCATCGAGGTAAATTCTGGCTTCAGATCCATCCGTTGTAAGCACTTTGGTCTTATCCGCATTAATTCTCAGTCCGTATGACTGGGCAATGCGGGAAATGTCATACAAGGTGTCTGTTTGTCATACAAGGTGTCGGCATCTGTGTTGGCGAAAACCGCACTGTCATCGGCGAACATCAGATCGGTTAGGAAGTTTTTGTCATCATATCGAACTCCGCGTCGCCCATCAAACGCTTTTCGCATAATCGTGTCGATCACAATGTTAAAAAGGAGCGGCGAGGCCACGTCTCCTTGCCGGACTCCGGTTCGAATCGGGAATTCCTCAGACATGTCGTTTCGGATACGAACATTGCTGGTTGAGCCGTCGTACGATGCTTGAAGAAGTTGAATGATTTTCAGTGGCACGTGTTCGATCTTCAGGGCTTCCCACAAGCTTGTCCAATCGATGCAATCAAAAGCAGATTTGAAATCGATGAAGACGATGACAGTTCGTTTGCCACATCGAATTCTCTCTTCCATTAGCTGACGGAGAGCAAATATCTGATCGTTGCATCCTCGATGTGGTCGAAATCCAGCTTGTTCTTCCCGGCTTGTTTGCTCTCGATGTTTCTGTAGTCTTGATTGTATGATTTTCATAAATACTTTGCCGACGATCGAGAGGAGGCTAATACCACGGTAATTCTTGCATTCCCGACTGTCGCCTTTCTTCAAAATAGGCACAACAATCGCTTTCTTCCACACGGATGGAACACAATCTGAATGCCATATATGCACTGTGAGAACGTGAAGTTGATGTAATAAGACGTCTCCCCCGGCTTTGATCATTTCGGCAGTTACTTGATCTCCTCCCGGCGCTTTACCATTTTTCAGGGATTTTATTGCCGTCTTCACCTCATTGATTGTTGGTTCAGTATCGGGAAACTGATTTATCGGCTGCTCAATAATCGGCAGTTCGGGTGCTGGACCTACTGGCAGATTGTGGTTGTACAGCTGATGAAAGAATTCTCTCCACCGCTGTAGACGTTCCTGAGGAGAGGTCACGAAAGTTCCATCCAATTTTTTGATATTGTCATTTGTTGATGTTGTTTTGCCACTTAACCGTCGGATTGTCTGGTACAGCGTCCGGTACTCATGCCTTGACGCTGCTTCTTCCATGTCAGCCGCGATGTTATTCCAGTAAGCTTCCCATTCCAATTTCATTTTCTGTCGAACTTCTTTGTTCAATCGTCGGTATTGTTTGAAATCGACGTGTTTCATTTGCTTCCGCTGGTCGACTAGATTGAGACAGTTGTCCGAGATCCATTGCTGCGTCCGTCGACGGATGGGCGGACACAGCTCCGTTGCACACCCCAAAATAGACTCAGAAAGTTGTTTTTCTTCTATGTTGATATCGACTGGTATCGTGAGTGCTGCAAATTTGTTGGATAATGCGATTTGAAATTTTCGGCTGGTTTCAGGGTCTCGCAGACAGGCCCAGTTCCTCTTGGCTGATGGTGGTGCCTTTTTCTTTGCTCTTTGTAATTTCAATTGTAGTTTCACTCGGACAAGACAATGGTCTGATCCACAGTCGGATCCACGCATCGCACGTACATCTTTGAGCGTCGATCGGAATCTGGTGTTGACCAAAATGTAGTCCAACATCGCCGAATCGTTGCCGGATGGATTTCGCCACGTGACACTCTTCCATACACTCCAGAACCTGTTAGCAGCCACCCAAGATTTCATTACAATGTAATTTATAATCTCCTTAAAAGATCCGTCCTGACTAAACATAAATCCAAGGTATTTGAAGCTGCTAACCTGTTCTATTACATTTACACCCCATTCAAACTGTTCACTCCTCCGTCTTCCTCTCTTTTTGAACACCACCATTTTTGTTTTCTTCTTCACATTCACGACCAGATTATTTATTTTCATAAAGAACCCTTTCACCCGTCCAATCACCTCTCTCATTTCTGCGTACGTGCTTGCCAAGACAACTATGTCGTCGGCGTAGGCCAGACTCCACACTTTTTTTTTCCCGATTACTATACCACCTGCTTGACCCTTGCGTAATACCTCCTATAAATCTGCTATGTAGATGTTGAACAGCAGAGGACTTAGAGGACACCCCTGTCTTAGCCCTTTCGATACGTTAAAACATTCCGACACATTCTCCTCCACTTTCACTCTACAATACGTGCTCCTATACAAGCTCTTAATACTTTCCCGAACTGAACTCGATATCTTTTTCTCCTTCAGACACTCCCACAATTTCACCCTAATGATCGAGTCGTAAGCTGCCTTCAGGTTCACGAAGAGGGCGTACACCTTCCCTTTCGGCTTTGTCAGTTCGTTCTGGACAACGTAATTGAGAGTAACTAAATGCTCAGTAGTTCCTCGACCATGACGGAACCCAGCTTGAACTTCCTGCAGAATACTTTTTTCTTCAACTTCGCCTTGCAGTTTTTGCTCTAAAAGCTTGGCGTATACTTTGTGCGACGAGTCCATCAGTGTTATATCTCTGTAGTTATTTGTGTTCTCCCTATCCCCATTCTTAACACTGGTATTAATTATCCCTCTTTCCAACCGATGCCGGACGGTTGGAAAGAGGGATTAATAATACCAGTGTTTCTTTTTGACCTTTATAAATCCCGTTCAATTCTTTCAGTAAAATTTGTCGAATTCCGGTCGGAGCTACACTCCATGCCTCACTAGGAACCGCATCCTGTCCCGGCGCTCTTTTGCTTTTTACTGCACGGAGGACAAACTCTAGTTCTTCATAAGATATATAGCAAGAGTAGTCCGCATACGATGCTTTTATGATGTTTACTATTTTGGATGGGACGCCTCTCCGGTCTAAAGCCGCCCAAATGCTTTCCCATTTAATAGTATCAAAAGCTTTTTGAAAGTCTACGAATAATAGAAATACCGTGGTTTGCCATTCTACTGCTTGCTCTGTTATAATCCGCAACGTATTGATTTGGTCTACGCAGGATCTTCCCGGCCTGAAACCAGCCTGTTCTTCTCTCAACGTAGGTTCAATTGCTTTGCTCATTCGGGTGAGTATTATTTTGCAGAGTATTTAATAGTGTTATGCCTTATTAGTTTCCAGTTGTTGCAATCGCTCAGGTCTCCTTTTTTTGGAAGCTTTATCAGAAGGCTCCATTCTTTCGGTAGTGTTTTGGATTCCCAGATTTTATTTATTAGAGGTGCCAGCATTTCGGTCGCGGTCATGCAGTTAGCTTTCATCATTTCAGATGTGATGTTGTCGATGCCTGGACTTTTCCCGTCCTTTAGTTCCTTAATGGCCTTGCTTATCTCTGTTCTGGTTGGAGGTTTTGTGTCCATGTTTAGTTGTGCCCGTGTTGCATGATGGTTTGCGTTGTTGTTTTGTTCTTGAGTTATTCCTGGAAATGTTCCTGCTATCTATTGAGTTGTTCTTCTGTTGTAACCAGTAGCTTCCCATCTTTTGATTTTATTGGCTTCGTTTTTGTAGTTTTGTTGTTCGACAGCAGCTTAGTGGATTTATACAATTCTCTCAGGTTATTTGGGTTAGCGGCACGTTGAGCAGTTTCTGCAATATTGTCCACCCACGTTCTTTTATCCGATCTTACACTCAGCTTGATGTTAAGTCGAGCCTGCTTATATTATTCTTTCAGTAGAACTTTATCCAATGGGCAATGGGTTTGTAGGATACTCTTCTTTAACAGCTTTCTGTTGGCGATTAGCTTCCGTGTTTCTGGCAACATCCAGTCATTCATGCCTTTCTCGGTAAAACCTAGTACAGTGTTGTTGGTTTCAGTAAAGTTGGTCTTTATCTGGTGCCATGTCTCTTCTATTCCCAGATATTGCAAATTTGTTTTAGCTGTTATGGGCTCTAATCTCTGGGTCTTTTAGCTTTTTAACGTTGTACCTTTTGCTGGTGCGGTTTAATTGTTCGGGAAGGACTGCAACTTTAAGACTTATTTCCCCCAGCAATAGGTGGTGGTCGCTGTCAATGTCGGCTCCTCACTTGTTCCTTACTTGAAGAAGCGAGCCTCGCCATGTTCGACTAATGGCAATATGGTCGATCTGGTTCCATGTGACCTTGTGGCATCGTTTATGCGGGAAGAGCATTCCACCTACTACCAAATTCTGTTGGCTGCAGAAGTCAATGAACTTTTGTCGATTGTCCGAACAGTTTCCGATTCCATGTGTTCCCATGATATTTTCTAGAGCAACGTAGTTGCTTCCTAGCTGTGCATTCAAAGCTCCCATTAATATGACAATGTCTTGTTTCCGGATTGTCGAGAATTTTTCTGACAATTTCCCGTAGAATGATTCCTTGACTACTGTCTCCGGTGCTTCTGTTGGTGCGTAGCATTGTACAATTGTCTGGTCCTCGTATTGAATCTGGCTAGTATAATTCGCTCTGGCACTGCTCTCCATTCAAGAAGTGCGTGCTTGGCTTGCTGGCTTAGAAGAAATCCTACCCCGTGCTCATGTACGTCATCTTCATTTTCTTTTCCGGCATACAAGAATGTCAAGAAATGTTCCGTTCCAGTCCAAGGATGTTGATGTTGTATTGCTGCATGTTTTGTGCAACTTGTGCGAGTCTGCTTCCCTCAAACATCGTTCTGACATTCCAGCATCCAATTCGTGTCCGTGTTTTCATGCTAAAGGTCGTGTATCGTAGATCCGTCCGGTTAATTTTCTTGGTTGAAGTTTCGGTGATAATTTGTTTTCGGATATATTGGCTATCAACCTTCAGTACCCTAGTTCGCCGGTGGGGCTGCCATCTTTAGGCATGCGAACCTACCTTGGTTTTCTGTCGGAGTTTTCCTTCTCTTAGCCAAGTGGTTCCCGTTTTATGGCGCCGGAGATTCGCCAGGCACTCCTCTCTATTTGCTATAACATCGTTGCATTGCCCAGGGATTTGCCCCGCGAGGAGGCTAGAGATAGGATTCGTTGGCTGAATAATATTCAAAGATAACATTCATTACGCAGATAAGATAACATTCATTTCCCAGTATTTTTGCGTTGCACTTCTATTGGCGTCGGCGCGCAACACCGAGACCTAAACCCACATTACTCCAAATTCTGGTTGAGTTAAGACAGGTTAAGTAGAACAAAATATTGAATTTTACTCAAATGCAATCAAAAGCGACGAAAATGTTTTTATTCGGGCATCGACATCAAGCTTTTGTCTATATTTTATCGACTTTATATCAAATGCAGAAACTTTATTTATGGATCACAATCTCACTTTCTACACAGATATGTTCACTAATAAATTCCGAGAATGAAGATTACTGCTCAAGGGGAAAGTGCTTGCCAACGACTGTAGAAATAATAATAGACTATTACAATTGATGAGCAAGGTATGTGATACTGTACTTACAACAGAACGATCTTACTTACAAAACAAGACCAGCACAAAAAGCAGTACATTGGCGCACAAACGGAATTAAACATAAAACACATAAATACAGGGTGCTTCAAAAAAATGTATACACACTTTAAACTATTGTAGTTTTCCCGCTCTACAAGGCTAATGTTATATTTCTTCGCCAGGTGCCAGCATAATCGTCCCTCTATGTTATATTATCAGTTGGAATTTGTAATATCAACATGGGGGACGTACGTTTGAGTTTTAAAGAACGTAAGCAGGTTATTAAGTGGTACTGGAAGTTTGAGAATGTAAATGAAGTTCAAAGACAGTGGAGAAGGGAGTATGATACAGAACCACCTTCAAGATTAACAATTACACGCATACGAGACAAATTCGAAGTTCATGGAACAGTGTGTGATGTGCATAAAGGTCATTCAGGTCGGCCTCGAACAGCTACAAGTGATGAGTCATCAACGGCAGTCTTGGAACTGTTTCAACGCTCTCCTAACAAATCTTCAAGGCAAGGGGCACGTGAAAGTGATGTAAGTGCTAGCAGCGTGCTACGCATTCTGAAGAGAGGCAAGTATCGTGTTTACATTCCAAGGCTGGTGCAACAGCTAAATGACGACGATCCAGATCGAAGGTTGCAATTTTGTGAATGGATTCAGGAGATGGTGATACGTGAACCGGGATTTATGGGTAGCATCATTTGGTCGGATGAAGCCCAATTCAAACTTAATGGAACTGTCAATAGGCACAATTGTGTTTACTGGGGTGAAGAAAATCCTCACATTACAATTGAAAAAGCTGTAAATTTGCCTGGTGTAAATGTGTGGTGCGGTTTGTCTTCAAGGGGACTCATTGGACCTTTTCGATTTGAAGGCACTGTAACTGGTATTAATTACCTAACAATGCTTGCTGATTCCATATTTCCTGCCATTCGTGCATTATACGGTAATGATGATTTTTATTTTCAACAAGATGGTGCTCCGCCGCACTATCACAGGGACGTACGAGCTTACCTGGATCAAAATTTGTCGGGACAGTGGATAGGACGCAGGGGGCCAATCGAGTTTCCAGCACGCTCTCCAGACCTTACACCACTGGATTTCTTCTTGTGGGGCACAGTAAAAGATGAGGTGTACAAACGTAAACCACGTAACCTAGACATTCTTTGGAATGAGATTCAAGCAGTGTATAGAGAAATCTCATTGGACGTTTTGATACGATGTACAGAATCAGTGGTGACTCGTACTCAGAATTGTATTGATGCTGCAGGTCACCAATTTGAACAGTATTAACTTTTGTTATTTATGTTTCATTTACATTGGACTTTCAGCTTTCTATTTTCCTGAAATTTAACTTTGTAGAACGGTAAATAAATTTTCTATGGAAGTTCAAAGTGTGTATACATTTTTTTGAAGCACCCTGTATATTTATCTACGACCACTATTGTAAATGCCCATTATTGTACAGTTCGTGGACTATGAAAATAACAATCCGCGATTAATGTTATGTAATAATTCATAATCGAAACGTTTGGTTTACGATTCGTTGATTGGTTGTACAATTTTTAAATTTAGTACTCCGTGATTTCCAAACAATCATTAAACGTCACATCATTCACATAAAAGCTGTCATTCATTTCATTTTTAAGGTTCTGTACCGAAAACGGAACCCTAATAGGATCACTTTGTTGTCCGTCTGTCTGTCTGTCTGTCCGTCTGTCTGTCTGTCAAGACCATTTTCCTCAGGAACGCGTAGAGGTAACAAGTTGAAATTTGTATCAAATACTCGGGTCTGCGGTCTCTTTCAGCTGTGAAAAAATCAAACTTGTAAGTCAACGCGATCAAAAGATATGACTGTTTATGTCGCATATTTTGCGATTTCACAAGGGAATCAAAACCTATAGGGTACTTCCCGTTGACCTAGAATCATGAAATTTGGCAAGAAGCGGTGTCTTACAGCACAAGTAAAGGGAAAAATCTGAAAACCGTAAATATGTAGCTTAATTACAAGAAAAATGCGAATTTACTATTAGAACCTTATGAACCATTGAACCTTATGCACCAGAAGCATATGGGTTGCATACAGTTACGTCCTCCACAAAAAAAAGATACCTTACTTACAAGTTTGTACGGAACCCTCGGTGCGCGAGTCACAACTCGCACTTGGCCGGTTTTTATTTCACGTTTAAATCTAGATTGTAGATTGTAGACATGGTGGTGACGACTTGTACTGCGACCTTTATAGATCTATTGTACCCCACCCTCCTCCTCCAAGTGTTGGTGTACTTACCCATTTAGAGCGCCTCCTCTAATCCTGATTCCTTTAGGAATCTCAGGATCTGGGTGGGATTCAAGGCCTGCAGCTCCTCTGTGTTCAAGCAGTGAGCCCCAAGGTACATCTGTCTCTTGCGGAGTAATGCTCCGCAGTCTTTGAACAGATGTATGGGGGTTTCCTCTGCTAAGCCACAGAATCTGCATCCATCATCCTCCTCTAGGCCTAGTGCCTTGAGATGTTTCCTAAGTCTGCAGTGTCCCGTCAGGGCTCCTGTCAGAATTCTGAGCTTGTTCCTGCTTAGTTTCAGGCAAGCTTTAGTTCTCTTCTGGTTAAAAGATCCCAGCATCACTTTGGATTGCCTTAGCCCTGGAAGTTCTTCCCAGGTTTTCATCCATTTTCCTCTTATTTCTTCATCTAAACTTTTGCGGATGGTGTTCACGCTCATACCGCAAAAGGGTTCCGGACCTATAAAAGGGCTACTGGATCCCTTGTTTGCTAGGTGATCGGCTTCTTCGTTTCCGTCTATGCCAGTGTGTCCTGGTACCCAGTATAGCGTTACTTTATTATCCCTGCCAAGCTTGTTCAGCTTCCCTACACAGTCCCATACCAGTTTGGATCTGATGGTGTATGAGCTAATGGCCTTGATGGCTGCTTGGCTATCTGACAGGATAGCAATTCGTTTTTTGCGGTACTTCCTGTCGAGGTTAAACTGTGCACATCTTTCGATTGCATGTACCTCTGCTTGGAAGATACTTGGGGATGTCCCCATGGATTCGGAGTATCTGGTACGAGGTCCAAACACTCCTGCACCAGTGCCTTCCTTTGTCTTCGAACCATCTGTATACCACTTGATGGCATTTTGCTCTATGTGGTATGCTGAGAATTCGTCGCTCCAATCGGCTTTACTACTACACATTGCTGTGTAGTTTTTCTCGAAGTGGTATTTGCATACCATTTCGTCTTTTGGTACTTCCAGCCAGGGCATCTTGGCAGCGAGGCTGTTTCGGTCTCTGCTCCCGATTATTTTGCCTCTGCCCATTCTTTACTTGCTGAACCTTACGATCGCCGATCTGGCGGCGCTCTCCACCACAAGGTGCAGCGGAGTCATATCCAGCAGCAGCTCCAATGCTGCTGTCGGACACGACCCCATCGCCCCCGTGATGCAGACACACGCCAGTCTTTGAATCTTCTCAAGCTGTTTCCTCATAGAGGCCAGCTTGATTCTACTTCCCCACGCAACCGCCCCATAAGTGATTGCAGGTCTCACTATCATGGTGTACATCCATCGCAGGATAGTGGGGTTACAACCCCACGTTTTTCCTGCCAGATTTCTGCACACCATTAGGGCGCGTTTAGCTTTACCTACCACTGCCTCAGCGTGTCTATTCCATAGGAGTTTGCTATCTAGTGTGATACCCAGATACCTTATCTCCTGTTGGTATTCTACTGCCTTCCCATCTATGAGTATGGGATGTAGGCAGTTTAGTTTTCTCCTTCTAGTAAATGGTATCACCGTGGTTTTGCTCGGGTTGAGTCTCAATCCCACTGTTTGACACCATCTACCAGTTACTTTGAGGCCTCTCTGAACAATTTCACAGAGCGTTCCCTCAAATTTTCCTCTGGTCATTATGACTATGTCATCGGCGTAACCTTGACATTTGATGTCTTGACGTTTAAATCTAACGAAAACTACAATATTCTGCAATATTGTACTTTAGGTACTAAAGTACTAAGTACTAAATAAAAAAGTATGTAACAATGTATTTCTTTTCATTTCTATCAAGTTAAATAAGGTTGAAGGTGTTACATCAAACATATTTTCTTATTAAACAGAAACAAATTAGTGTGGTCGTAGATAAACTATAGTACATAATTCGAGTTGTAAGGCAATTACGTACTCGCGGAATTACGCGCCGTTACAACTATATGCTTGTAATATGCTTCTTACAACTCTCATTACGTAATATACTATTACGTATCACACTATAATATTTACATAAACATCACACTATAGTACGAGAGCTATAAGAATAATAATAATAATATTTAGTTGGGAAAAAAAAGAGAAAAACCGTTAGCAAATGTGAAAAATGTTTAATTAATTATGCAAAACGCGTTATGTAAAATGATGTAATTTATTAATTAATTGGAATTGCGTGTGTACGTTACTAACAGGATTCTGTAGAAGCGATAAAAAGCATTTCCAATAAAAAATCGTCTCCCTTTGAACGAAACGTTTTTCTTTTCTTGTAAAACTTGTTTTCCTCGACACACATTAACTTTCGCAACTTTTTTCCTCACGGTGATTACGCGTTCCGACTTAGAAATGCATGTTATCTTCGAGGGTTCAAATTATTACGTGAACTATAAATATAATTAACACGCAAAAATTCCAGTTCACCGAAGCGCGTTCATTATCGAGTTTATTTATTATTATTTCAACGCTTCATTTGCTATTCACTATTCATCTTCATCAATCACACCTCGTGACATTAATTGTGTTTTAATTTCCTGAATAATCAAGATAATTACAAGCTTGCTGAAATTTATGTTCCTCCACGGCCATCCTTTATTATTATAAAAGAGAAAAACTGTAGCTGTAAAAGCGACTTTTTTCATAATCTCATTCAACTTGCGTATTAAACATTTAGTTCTATATTCCTCCCATATCTCCCACACAAATTGCATGCGCTTATTATTCAAATCGACGCAAATTTGATTTATTTATGCTTTCATAGTTCAATTACATCTTAGAATCGAATAATAATTAGCGTAAGATTGAATTTGACACGAACTGTGCTTTGTCGGTGATCAGTGTCGCATGTTACATATCCGTGCAAATTCTACACTGATTTCGGAGATGGGTTACAGGCCCAGAAACATAATTGATCACTATAATTTGTTAGGTAACATTTCAAATACAGTATAATCTCGGTAATTCGGCCGTTGGTTAATCGGACGACACGTCTAGTATTCCGGCGGTCTGGAGACCGCTCGCGATCTTCCCTCCCACCACTCTTTCTTATAATCCGGCGATTATACTCTAGTACCGAGTTAATTGAATACGTTTCTCTTTCATTTATATACACTATTGTGATTATATATGTCCGTGATATATAATAATATGTATGATAAATATGTATGTATGATAAACATGCATACAGGTGCAAACTTTACCTGGAATAAAATTCAAGTTGGAACTTCATTTTCCTATTAATACGTAGTCTGTTAGAAAAGTATCCGACCTTTAGCCGGTAAGAAAAACTGGCAGACCTGGAGCGTTGGAAACCCAAACACCCTCAAAGTAGTCTCCTTGGGACAACACACACTTCTTCCAGCGGTGCCGCCATTGTTGGAAGCATTCCGAAAAAGCCTCTTTCGGAATCGACTTTAGCTCGGCTGTCGTTGCAGCCGTAATGTCCTCTCTTGTCTGAAATCGCGTTCCTTTCAAAGGCCTCTTGACTTTGGGAAATAGCCAGAAGTCGCAGGGGGCCATATCAGGAGAGTAGGGAGCCTGTCGAACCAGGGGAGTCTGGTTTTTCGCCAAAAAAATGTGAAGCAAGTGCGAAGAATGTGCTGGAGAATTGTCGTGGTGGAGATGACCACAACTCCAGTCGCTTGCGCCGCACAGTATCACGTAGGCGACGTAGGGCATCCCTCATTTCACTTGTTGTCATTTTACTTGCATTGAAAAACCGACGAGAGCACTACACACTACGTCACTCGAACACAGCTTGACAGCTACTGACGCTATCTACAGGCGGGAAATTCACGCATGCGCACGAAGGTTCAAGGTCTGGTCATGCAGGCGCGCTTGTTTCAAATCCATCAGGTTTTCAAAATAAAAAATAAGGTCGGATACTTTTCTAACAGACCACGTATTGTTATTATATATGTCCGTGATATATAATAATATGTATGATAAATATGCATGTATGTATGTATGATAAACATGTATGCATGTATATATGTATGATAAACATGTATGTATGTATGATAAACATGTATGCATGTATGTATGTATGTATACATGTTTGTATGATAATCAAGCATACAGTGTGGAAACTTTAACTGGAATAAAATTCAAGTTGGAAGGTCATTTTCCTATAGCTACACTAAGATTGTCCACGGGTAATTCACGACTTTCCGAGATCTCCACTGAAGCGCCGAAATTTCTTAAAAATTTCTTCCTGAGCACACTATTTGTACACTAGGATGCAGAGGCAAAAATAAACGGTAAAAAAACAATAATTCCAACCACTAAATACTCATTGTGAATGGGGGATGTGTGGTTAAAAATATAGAATAATGTCGTACAATAAACCTATTTCCATACTTCTTCCTCCAGTAACAAATACAACTTTTATCTACGACCACTATTGTAAATGTCCATTATTGTACGGTTCGTGGACTATGTTAATACATCATAACACACACGTATGTAACAGTCCGCGATTAATAATAAGTTATGATTGATAACATACACGTGCGTTTGGTTTACGATTCGTTGATTGGTTGAGAGTTGCTATTACGTGCTCATAATTTTAACGCCCCCCCGTGCCACGATTCAAACTAACGAAAATTGACATTTCGTACATTGGGTTGCCTATATATATATATATGAGTATACTTATTCCAGTTTAACCCAAATAAGTACTAAATAATAAGATATGTAACCATTAAGAATGTATTTCTTTTCATTTCTATCAAGTTAAATAATGTCGAGTAACAGTTATATATGAAAATACAACTGTTTGTTTGTAGGAAAAGATGATATGTTCTAAATCACTCCGCCTTATTGGGATTTACATGTAACCCTCCACTTTATGGGAAATCACATGTAATCACTCCCGCTTATGGGGAAGTATTTACACATAGCCAAACAAACAGAACTTTTTCACACAGACAGACAAATAAATTTTGTACAGACAGACAGACTGACAGAAGCATTACGTTCAGACAGACAGACCAACAGTAGCATTACGTACAGACAGACAGAGCATTTACACATAGCCAGACAAACAGAACTTGTTCACATAGGACAAACAAACACATTTTGTACAGACAGACTGACAGAAGCATTACGTACAGACGGACAGACAGACAGCAGCGTTACACACAGACAGACAGAGCATTTACACATAGCCAACAGAACTTTTTCACATAGACAGACAAACAAATTTTGTACAGACATACAGACTGACAGATGCATTACGTACAGACAGATAGACAGACAGAAGCATTACGTACAGACAGACAGAACATTTACACATAGCCAGATAAACAGAACTTGTTCACATAGACAAACAAACA
Source organism: Phosphuga atrata (assembly GCA_944588485.1). Taxonomy (NCBI): domain Eukaryota; kingdom Metazoa; phylum Arthropoda; class Insecta; order Coleoptera; family Silphidae; genus Phosphuga; species Phosphuga atrata. The sequence goes on along the minus strand of OX155898.1, from coordinate 72,063,713 downwards.
CATTTTCTACAGACAGACAGACTGACAGAAGCATTACGTACAGACAGACAGACAGAAACATTTACACATAGCCAGACAAACTGAACTTTTTCACATAGATAGACAAACAAATTTTGTACAGACAGACAGACTGACAGATGCATTACATACAGACAGACAGACAGACAGAAGCATTACGGGCAGACAGACAGAACATTTACACATAGCCAGATAAACAGAACTTTTTCACATAGACTGACAAACAAATTTTGTACTGACAGCCAGACTGACAGAAGCATTACGTCCAGACAGACAGACAGACAGAAGCATTACGTACAGACAGACAGAGCATTTACACATAGCCATACAAACAGAACTTTTTCACATAGACTGACAAAGAAATTTTGTACAAACAGACAGACTGACAGAAGCATTACGTCCAGACAGACAGACAGACAGAAGCATTACGTACAGACAGACAGAGCATTTACACATAGTCATACAAACAGAACTTTTTCACATAGACTGACAAAGAAATTTTGTACTGACAGACTGACAGAAGCATTATGTACAGACAGACAGACAGACAGAAGCATTACGTACAGACAGACAAAGCATTTAGACATAGCCAGACAAACAGAACTTTTTCACATAGACAGACAAACAAATTTTGTACAGACAGACAGACTGACAGAAGCATTACGTACAGACAGACAGACTGTAGCATTACGTACAGACAGACAGAGCATTTACACATAGCCAGACAAACAGAACTTTTTCACATAGAAAGACAGACTATCTACGATCACTATTGTAAATGCCCATTATTGTACAGTTCGTGGACTATGTAAATACATGATAACACACACGTATGTAACAGTCCGCGATTAATGTTAAGTTATGATTAATAACACACACGTGCAGTTTAACTCAAATAAGTACCAAATAATAAGGTATGTAACCACTAAGAATGTATTTCTTTACATTTCTATGAAGGTAAATAATGCCGACTAACAGTTATATATGAAATTACAACTGTTTGTTTATTATAATGTTAAATAATGATCCTAATAAGAAATAAATTTGTTACATCAAACATATTTTTCTTATTAAACAGAAACAAATTAGTGTGGTCCTAGATAAAGTATAGTACATAACTCGAGTTGTAAGGCAATTACATACTCATGGAATTACGCTAACTGTTCCGCTCGGACGTAATATGCTTCTTACAACTCTCATTACGTAATATACTATTATTTATATTTATAGACAAGACTAGATAGACAAAACTGGACAGACAAGACTAGACAGACAAGACTAGACAGACAAGACTAGACAGACAAGACTAGACAGACAAGACTAGACAGACAAGACTAGACAGACAAGACTAGACAGACAAGCCTAGACAGACAAGACTAGACAGACAAGACTAGACAGACAAGACTAGACAGACAAGACTAGACAGACAAGACTAGACAGACAAGACTAGACAGACAAGACTAGACAGACAAGACTAGACAGACAAGACTAGACAGACAAGACTAGACAGACAAGACTAGACAGACAAGACTAGACAGACAAGACTAGACAGACAAGACTAGACAGGCAAGACTAGACAGACAAGACTAGACAGACAAGACTAGACAGACAAGACTAGACAGACAAGACTAGACAGACAAGACTAGACAGACAAGACTAGACAGACAAGACTAGACAGACAAGACTAGACAGACAAGACTAGACAGACAAGACTAGACAGACAAGACTAGACAGACAAGACTAGACAGACAAGACTAGACAGACAAGACTAGACAGACAAGACTAGACAGACAAGACTAGACAGACAAGACTAGACAGACAAGACTAGACAGACAAGACTAGACAGACAAGACTAGACAGACAAGACTAGACAGACAAGACTAGACAGACAAGACTAGACAGACAAGACTAGACAGACAAGACTAGACAGACAAGACTAGACAGACAAGACTAGACAGACAAGACTAGACAGACAAGACTAGACAGACAAGACTAGACAGACAAGACTAGACAGACAAGACTAGACAGACAAGACTAGACAGACAAGACTAGACAGACAAGACTAGACAGACAAGACTAGACAGACAAGACTAGACAGACAAGACTAGACAGACAAGACTAGACAGACAAGACTAGACAGACAAGACTAGACAGACAAGACTAGACAGACAAGAATAGACAGACAAGACTAGACAGACAAGACTAGACAGACAAGACTAGACCGACAAGACTGGACAGACAAGACAGACGTGACATAGTCAAATTTATTTCTTATTAAATTTATGTTGATGATATTTAACATTTTTTTCGAAAAATCGACTGGCACAACTCACAGACAATGATACCAAAGCAATCAGTCAGATAGAAGTACTCAAAGAGTGCCCAAAAATTTGGGGCTACAGATATCCTTCCAGAAAACTGAGTTTTTCTGAACTTCTTTGCTGAAAGTAAACATACTAAATTTAAACACAAAATATGGCAAGATCAACAGATCTACAACAGTAAATGTCTGTGACGAATCACCAAAATTCGTCAATACAACGCAGTAATCAAACCTGAGGTGCTATACGCCAGTGAAACACTGATGTTAGATATTTCACATCATGGGCGTAGTCAAGGGGGGGGGGGGGTTTGGGGGTTCAACCCCCCCCGAAGTAGGCAAAATATATACATAAACGTTATATTGAAATAAAAAGACAAGTAGAGACAACTCGCTTGAAGAGAGCATGATAGATTTGAAGTTTAGGATCCCTTGTGTGTCAGTTTTAGAAAGTAAATTGGTGCATTTCTGTTACTGTATTTTCCTAACCATCCATTCATTTTATTATGGATTATTCATTATATTGTTTCTTATTAATATATTTATCATTAATATTAAACCTAACCTAATAACATAGAATAACCAATTTACATATGTCATGTTATTGCAGTAATAACCACAATAAATATCTGTTTGTCAACTCGATATCCGTTGTGTATGAGTCAAGAGGTTAATACTTCCCTTATTACATATTCCACATTAGTCATTAATTTATTACTCGTGAATTGAAACAAACCACAAAACATTGCATTCGACGCGTTTATCTCGTATAATTACATGTATTTACACGAGAGGTTTGGCCAAGATATTATTAATCAATGGTGGATGCGAGACGCGACGAACAATGTCTGCTAAGAATTCTAATGTAAACTATTAATTTATTTCACAGTTCACACCATTACATGATTCACGAGGCAATAAATAATTGTAATCCAAGAGCAACATTTAGTTTTGCGCTATTAACAATCGTGGGCTGTTGGCAATTGGCTGTTCGGGTTTTAATTAAAATAGAACCGCGCACAATATTAATAATAATAGTCCGAGATCAGTGTAATTAATATCAAGGAAGCTTTCTGCGTCTTGTATTTCTTGTTCGAACTGGACGTGTAGCTCAGAGATCGTTCTAGTCGTAACTGTGACTATGCCATGAGCACGTCTTCTCGTGACTCAGCCCTCATACACGAGGAATATGACCCATATTTTTTATTCGAAATCTTTGTTATGTTTTAACGATTATATTTATAGATAAAAGTAGATAGATATAAGTATGAGTTAAGATTATAACAATATGTATAAGTTAATAGATACGCTAGTCTGAAACGGTGTATTAGATAAAGTATTAGAATTAGGTTTAGAAAATCGCATGGACTCGGATATCGATCCATTGGAGGGTTCTTAGATTTTAAATTGACTTTTCGAGAAACTTTCAATCGATTTCTATAAATTTATAAATCATCCAATTTGTGTCTTTGCTCTCAAGTCACACCATTTATTATTAGTAAAACCATACTACATGATAGATAAACTTAATAAAGGCTGAACACAGCCTGAATATATAAATATATTCAACTTTTCCGGAGCTCTATAATATTATTGAGTATTTTTTTTTGTCAAACAAATCTCATGTGAAATTTACTAGCTACTTACTAGCTCTCAGTCTACTTTCTTGCCACTAAACAAGAACCAGAATGATAACATTGTTTTTAACCCCTAACCACCTGCCCTACGTCTCAGGTGAGAAAATTACTGCTACTTTGAGTCTGAGAGACGTATGTTAGGTGTTTAGGTGTTAAGACCATGTCTTTCTAATAATTGTGAATAGGCATCTCTAGACGCTGTTTCTCGAAACTAGAGATTTATTTTATAATGCATAACAGCAAAGCTGCACTGATGAGAGATAAATCTCGAAACTATAGATTTATCTCTCCTAATTCATAACAGCAAAGCTGCACTGATGAGAGATAAATCTCGAAACTATAGATTTATCTCTCCTAATTCATAACAGCAAAGCTGCACTGATGAGAGATAAATTTCGAGCGTACACTCTATACTATACTACACTCTATACTTGAGGATCTGTTCAACACAGGATCGGGTCTTCCTGAAGCCTCCCTGATATTCTCCCAGTTGATTTTCTACCCTTCTTTGTAAGTCTTGTAGTCTTGTCTGTCTAGTCTTGTCTGTCTAGTCTTGTCTGTCTAGTCTTGTCTGTCTAGCCTTGTCTGTCTAGTCTTGTCTGTCTAGTCTTGTCTGTCTAGTCTTGTCTGTCTAGTCTTGTCTGTCTAGTCTTGTCTGTCTAGTCTTGTCTGTCTAGTCTTGTCTGTCTAGTCTTGTCTGTCTAGTCTTGTCTGTCTAGTCTTGTCTGTCTAGTCTTGTCTGTCTAGTCTTGTCTGTCTAGTCTTGCCTGTCTAGTCTTGTCTGTCTAGTCTAGTCTTGTCTGTCTAGTCTTGTCTGTCTAGTCTTGTCTGTCTAGTCTTGTCTGTCTAGTCTTGTCTGTCTAGTCTTGTCTGTCTAGTCTTGTCTGTCTAGTCTTGTCTGTCTAGTCTTGTCTGTCTAGTCTTGTCTGTCTAGTCTTGTCTGTCTAGTCTTGTCTGTCTAGTCTTGTCTGTCTAGTCTTGTCTGTCTAGTCTTGTCTGTCTAGTCTTGTCTGTCTAGTGTTGTCTGTCTAGTCTTGTCTGTCTAGTCTTGTCTGTCTAGTCTTGTCTGTCTAGTCTTGTCTGTCTAGTCTTGTCTGTCTAGTCTTGTCTGTCTAGTCTTGTCTGTCTAGTCTTGTCTGTCTAGTCTTGTCTGTCTAGTCTTGTCTGTCTAGTCTTGTCTGTCTAGTCTTGTCTGTCTAGTCTTGTCTGTCTAGTCTTGTCTGTCTAGTCTTGTCTGTCTAGTCTTGTCTGTCGTCTTGTCTGTCTAGTCTTGTCTGTCTAGTCTTGTCTGTCTAGTCTTGTCTGTCTAGTCTTGTCTGTCTAGTCTTGTCTGTCTAGTCTTGTCTGTCTAGTCTTGTCTGTCTAGTCTTGTCTGTCTAGTCTTGTCTGTCTAGTCTTGTCTGTCTAGTCTTGTCTGTCTAGTCTTGTCTGTCTAGTCTTGTCTGTCTAGTCTTGTCTGTCTAGTCTTGTCTGTCTAGTCTTGTCTGTCTAGTCTTGTCTGTCTAGTCTTGTCTGTCTAGTCTTGTCTGTCTAGTCTTGTCTGTCTAGTCTTGTCTGTCTAGTCTTGTCTGTCTAGTCTTGTCTGTCTAGTCTTGTCTGTCTAGTCTTGTCTGTCTAGTCTTGTCTGTCTAGTCTTGTCTGTCTAGTCTTGTCTGTCTAGTCTTGTCTGTCTAGTCTTGTCTGTCTAGTCTTGTCTGTCTAGTCTTGTCTGTCTAGTCTTGTCTGTCTAGTCTTGTCTGTCTAGTCTTGTCTGTCTAGTCTTGTCTGTCTAGTCTTGTCTGTCTAGTCTTGTCTGTCTAGTCTTGTCTGTCTAGTCTTGTCTGTCTAGTCTTGTCTGTCTAGTCTTGTCTGTCTAGTCTTGTCTGTCTAGTCTTGTCTGTCTAGTCTTGTCTGTCTAGTCTTGTCTGTCTAGTCTTGTCTGTCTAGTCTTGTCTGTCTAGTCTTGTCTGTCTAGTCTTGTCTGTCTAGTCTTGTCTGTCTAGTCTTGTCTGTCTAGTCTTGTCTGTCTAGTCTTGTCTGTCTAGTCTTGTCTGTCTAGTCTTGTCTGTCTAGTCTTGTCTGTCTAGTCTTGTCTGTCTAGTCTTGTCTGTCTAGTCTTGTCTGTCTAGTCTTGTCTGTCTAGTCTTGTCTGTCTAGTCTTGTCTGTCTAGTCTTGTCTGTCTAGTCTTGTCTGTCTAGTCTTGTTTGTCTAGTCTTGTCTGTCTAGTCTTGTCTGTCTAGTCTTGTCTGTCTAGTCTTGTCTGTCTAGTCTTGTCTGTCTAGTCTTTTCTTATATTTATTATATTCTTATTAATATCTATACATTAATTATGTTCACTACTACATTACTATTGTTAGTAACCTATATTTTTGGGGCGCTTTAACCTCTGCAATCATATGAGATTGTTATGCGAGTGAATGATGGGTTATTATGTGATGAAAGACAATACTAGTTCTGTCGCCTTGAGCATTAAAACTGGTTGTAAAAGAATGAATGCTTCGGGGCATTTTTATACTAGAAGCAAAGATACACAGAACCCTAGGGCCAATAATTTTCTATCGCCTACGAATCTTTTATTTTGCAATAAATAAACATTTATACGAACTTAACGTTTCAAATTTTAGATATTGATCATCGGGCTGTAAAACACGAATAAAATATATTCCAATAATTACACAGTTTGATCTAAATGTAAGAGATTGGTAGTGTTGCGAACTGGTAATTTGGTATGGTGCTGCTCCAGGATCAGGACAATGGATGAATTAATTACACGCAAATATGTCTTTTATATGTAATTAAATACTACTTATCTACTAATATCTTACAATATGTACAACTAATCGCTAACTTATTACAATAATTATTAACTAACAACAATACACTTAATTCTACGATACTTGTGGTCGAAACCCGGAATTTACTTCGACGAAAATACGGAGGTTCGTTTTCAAAACTCAAATTACTCTCTTGCTAGCTCAATTCTGACTGCCCCTTTTTAACTTCCCCTCTACCTCATCACCTCGGTCTTGGTGTGAGTCCTCCCCTAATCTTTATGGAAAATTTCCAGAACTCATAAAACAAAATCCTCTCGGCGTCTGGGCACGATCCCTAAGTTCGAGCGTCTGCCCGCATGATTTAGATAAACCAGACTAATGGTCCTAAATAAACAAAAACTAATCGGGTGTCCACTTAGTTTTCTTTGCCGACTCGTGAAAAACTCAAATTTTTTGAAACCAAAATCGCGAGATCACAACAGTAGCATTTTAATATAACCAGCGTTAATGGGATCGAATAGATATAAAAACAAAACGGTATTAAAATGAGATGTTCAACAGCTTCTTATTAGAAGCCTCAATCTTAAAACTCTGCCCCATTTTTCCGCATTAAATATTTGCATAAGACTTTTTATGTGTAGCTAATTTAACTGCCCATGTTTCTCGAGATAGTAATCTATATCCCAAAGCTTGGTTAATTTACCAGAGTCTATTATTATTATTGGCTAATGGTCTGGAACGGGCAAAGAACCCTTTCAGAAATTAAAAATAAATTACGCCTGAAGTTAATTTATGAGGGATATATTTCGGGTTGCTGAAACGACAGGACCTTATCAGCGTTGAAAACGATTCAACTAGTCGAGTTAGTTTAATAAAACCGACTCGGTTGCGATGAGATGAAATTTGTGTGATTAATAATAAAATTCGTGGCATGCATAAGGTATACAAGTCATGTCTCGCGTTCTTATTTGTCACTGTTTAGTTATACCAAATTTCCAAACAGCTTTTAAATTCTCATTTAATAAACGATCTGTGTGTTTGTAAAAGCTGCAGGATATTAATGTTATAATTATTATATCTGCATGTTTCCCTTCCTTGTATTAATTAATAAAATCTTTATTGCGTAATACGACTAGCTAATTATGTGTAACATACTTTCCTACTTAGATAAAATAAAATATAATTACAACATTTATTTAGAAAATTGTTAAGTTACAAGACTTCTCATTTTAATTGTCGTTAATAGTATAATTACAAACCATTTGCAATTTTCCTTCTAAAGATTAGTTTTGAAATTTATGCATTTTTGGATTAAAACTATTACGTATAGATGTAGTTTTTATCACTCATGCGCAATAATATTATCTTGATGCACGTTTTTTAGTGCGATAAATTGTCAATATTGTATTTTACATAACTTGAATAACACACTCAAATATTCAAGGTTGCATTAAAATAAACAAATAAATAAAAATAAACTAAATACCACCAATACCACCATTTACACTCACTTTTACCCCTTGACATACTATGATGTCTCTAAGACGTAATGTATCTGTGATAAGATCACATGTATGGACACGTCAACGCGCATTTTATTCGTATGTCAAGGGGTTATAACGTATTCTTTAATTTTTATTTTGTTATGAAAAAAAATCTGACACTTCACGTCACTTTTTTAATACCAAGGTCTTGATGTATTAAAAAAGTGACGTGAAGTGTCAGAATTTTTTTCATAACAAAATAGAAATTAAAGAAAACGTTTTAAAGTGAGTGTATATTATATGGTGGTACTCTCCGGTTCTTATGACGAATCCACACCACCGGAGACAATTGAAAAAGCAAATTCTTCTTTTTTGATTCATTTTTTTTTGGTGACACCTGGATCAAAACTTGTAATATACCTCCCCTCGCATGTGACGCGAGTTGTTGTCATAGCAACAACAAACAGAAATCGTTTAATAATAAAACTCCATTTAATTTACATTGGACTTTCTTGCACGATTTGGATACTTTTAAACACGATTATAATAACGGTATCCTTCTCATATAATAAATAACGTAATTAGTCAAATTAAGTCAGGTTTATCAAATATTGTTTATCTTGTCAGTAATATGTTAATATTAAACATTGTGATTTATTTACATAGTCTTTATAAATATACATAATTTCTCTCTATATGTATTAACCCCTTGACATACGAATAAAATTCGCGTTGACGTGTCCATATACATGTGATCTTATTACATATACATGACGTCTTAGAGACGTCATTGTATGTTAAGGGGTTAAATAAAAAAAATGTCGAAAAAAATCGAAGTTTTCTAACAATTTTTTTTTAGGGTTCCGTACCGAAAACGGAACCCTTATAGGATCGCTTTGTTGTCCGTCTGTCTATCTGTCTGTCTGTCTGTCCGTCTGTCTCTCTGTCTGTCCGTCTGTCTGTCTGTAGGTCTGTCTGTCCGTCTGTCTGTCTGTCTAGCAAGACCATTTTTCTCAGGAATGCGTAGAGGTAACAAGTTGAAATTTGTATCAAATACTCGCGTCTGCGGTCTCTTTCATCAGCGGTGAAAAAAATCAAAGTTGTAAGTCAACGCGATTAAAAGATATGACCGTTTATGTCGCATATTTTGCGATTTCACAAGTGAATCAAAACCTATAGGGTACTTCCCGTTGACCTAGGATCATGAAATTTGGCAAGAAGCGGTGTCTTACAGCACATGTAAAGGAAAACATCTGAAAACCGTAAATATGTAGTTTAATTACAAGAAAAATGCGAATTTACTATTAGAAACTTATTAAAATACACTAATGTTGTCGTTGTGGTATTGTCAGGCTCCAGAAGCATATGGGTTGCATACAGTTAGGTCTTTATCGGTTAGGTCCGAAGGTTAAAAAGTATGTGTTGGCACCAGGCTGTTTATTCTGAATTTTCTTTGTTTATATTCGTTATGCATTTCATTACGTACGCTCTATATACATAATATATACAGGGTATATATTATGTCTAAATGTTGCTTGTTTATAACCGACATGGGACATACTCAAGTCCCGTAACATCCTGTATATATTATATTTCGTCTAATTTTTGTTTATAATCTTCTTATACTTAAATCACGTACGCCCTATATTTTTTGGTAGTCAATTACCCAAAAGCAGTCAATTGAACTACTAACATTCAGTTATTCAATTGACTGCTTTTGGGTAATTGACTACCAAAAAATATAGGGCGTACGTGATTTAAGTATATGTAGATTATAAACACAAATTGTATGGAAATATCGAATATCGAAAAAGAGTATCGAAATAGATATAGAAATATTTAATATATTAGTTTATATTAGATCTAGAAATAGTTAGATCTTAATATAAGTTAGTGAATAAGTGTAATACTAAAATAAAGTTTTCTTTTTATAAGTTTAAAAATATTCGCGTTATTTAAATAAAATACCCTGTATACCTTTATACAGGGTATATAGGTACAAGGTATATGGTCGTGATTTCAGGAGGGCCACTTTTCAAGTTAACTGAAAAAAAACTGAAGAAAAAAAAACCTTACTTACAAGTCACAACTCGCACTTTACCGGTTTTTTTGTTTTTAATTAATTTTTGTCAAACTTCATAATATTTTAAACTTTTAAAAAACTTGCAATGTCGCTTACATTCATAATTTGTAACATTTTCACTTTCTGAATGCACTGAAAACATTCTTAAAATTGTCATTTTAACATCATCATGTCATTTTAAGTCATAAACCAATATTATAGTAATGTCATTTTGACACATCTCAAATTTCCACTAAATTCAAGGTCGATTCCCATATGCGCGACACTCAGCTACGCAACGTCGTACGACATCGCCTGTCAAATAATGATTCAATTGTTTTATATGGGCACGTCGCGTAGTGAGAACGTGCCCATTTAAAACAAGGTAATCATTGTCACGTGACGTTGCGTAGCTGAGTGTCGCGTATATGAGAATCGGCCTTTAATCTGCACAAAGCACATAATTCCTAGTATTTGAGAATCTTGACAGTTATAAAAAAAGTCATTTATTATATCAAATGTCAGAAATCCATCATCTTCGAAACTATCTATTTGAGATTCTGAATCGTTTGATTTGACATTTTGCAAACGTAATCAATTCCATATGACAATTCCACAAAACTTTTTAATGAAATCACATTCCAGCCACCTTCACGTTTTAACAATTTTGGCAATTGCAATTCCACATTCAAACCAGTCCCAATGTTTAGACCGTGTCTCACGAAAATGAAAATTTTCCAAAATGGTCTAGCTGCTCTAATCACTTACCTGTTAGGGCTGCTCGCGTGTCCGCCACGTGTGTTCGTCCTTCCGGCGCCTTTTTTAAGGGAGGAAATGGGGATAATAAGCGGAGGGATTCCCTTAAAATTGTTGTCTTCCAGACGTTGGATGCCACTTCAGCCCTTTGGGCTCGTGATTACACCCCTGGTTAATTTGACTTGAAACGAGAAACTTAAAGATGCGTGCACGTGTCGGTCGAGCTTCGTTCGCGCTTCAATTCTTGTCTCTACGATTCACGCACTCGAAGCATACTACTCGAAAATATATTAATTCGCGACGAAAATAATAGGTAAATCGAGCGATTTCGGCCCAGGTCGACACATCAGTCTCCTTCTTTTAATCAATGCCGAAATCGATTCAAATGTTGAATTAAAAATAGAGAAGTGTCAGATTTTTTTTCATAACAAAATAAAAATTAAAGAAAACGTTTTAAAGTGAGTGTAAATTATATGGTGGTACTCTCCGGTTCTTATGACGAATCCACACCACCGGAGACAATTGAAAAAGCAAATTCTTCTTTTTTGATTCATTTTTTTTTTTGGTGGCACCTGGATCAAAACTTGTAAGATACCTCCCCTCGCATGTGACGCGAGTTGTTGTCATAGTAACAACAAACAGAAATCGTTTAATAATGAAACTCAATTTAATTTACATTGGACTTTTCCGCACGATTTGGATACTTTTAAAAACGATTATAATAACGGCATCCTTCACATATAATAATTAACTTAATTAGTCAAATTAAGTCAGGTTTATCAAATATTAATCATCATGTCAGTAATATGATAACATTAAACATTGTGAATTAGTTACATAGTCTTTATAAATATAAATAATTTCTCTCTATATGTATTAACCCCTTGACATATATTAACACCCGTTGACGTGTTCACATATATGTGATCTTATCACATATACATGACGTCTTAGAGACGTCATTGTATGTTAAGGGGTTAAATAAAAAAAATGTCGAACAAAATCGAAGTTTTCTAACAATTTTTTTTTTTAATAATTTTTTGTTCCGCACCAAAAACGGAACCATTATAGGATCACTTTGTTGTCCGTCTGTCTATCTGTCTGTCTGTCTGTCCGTCTGTCTCTGTCTGTCCATCTGTCTGTCTGTAGGTCTGTCTGTCTGTCTGTCTGTCTGTCTTGCAAGACCATTTTTTCTCAGGAATGCGTAGAGGTAACAAGTTGAAATTTGTATCAAATACTCGCGTCTGTGGTCTCTTTCAGCTGTGAAAAAATCAAACTTGTAAGTCAACGCGATCAAAAGATATGACCGTTTATGTCGATTATTTTGCGATTTCACAAGGGAATCAAAACCTATAGGGTACTTCCCGTTGACCTAGGATCATGACATTTGGCAAGAAGCGGTGTCTTACAGCACATGTAAAGGAAAACATCTGAAAACTGTAAATATGTAGTTTAGTAACAAGAAAAATTCGAATTTACTATTAGAAACTTATGAAAATACACTAATGTTGTCGTGGTGGTATTGTCAGGCTCCAGAAGCATATGGGTTGCATACCGTTAGGTCTTTATCGGTTAGGTCCGAAGGTTAAAAAGTATGTGTTGGCACCAAGCTGTTTATTCTGAATTTTCTTTGTTTATATTTGTTATGCATTTCATCACGTATATACATAATATATACAGGGTATATATTATGTCTAAATTTTGCTTGTTTATAACCGACATGCGAAATACTGAAGTCCCGTAACATCCTGTATATATTATATTTCGTCTAATTTTTGTTTATAATCTACATATACTTAAATCACATACGCCCTATATTTTTTGGTAGTCAATTGCCCAAAAGCAGTCAATTGAATAACTGAATGTTAGGAGTATCGAAATAGATCTAGAAATAGTTAATATATTAGTTTATATTAGATCTAGAAATAGTTAGATCTTAATATAAGTTAGTGAATAAGTGTAATACTAAAATAAAGTTTTCTTTTTATAAGTTTAAAAATATTCGCGTTATTTAAATAAAATACTCTGTATACCTTTATACAGGGTATATAGGTATTGGGTATATGGTCGTGATTTCAGGAGGGCCACTTGTCAAGTTAACTGAATGTGCTTGCTACGTCCTCCACAAAAAAAAACCTTACTTAGAAGTTTGTACGAAACCCTCGGTGTGCGAGTCACAACTCGCACTTTACCGGTTTTTTTGTTTTTAATTAATTTTTGTCAAACTTCATAATATTTGAAACTTTTGAAAAACTTGTAATGTCGCTTACATTCATAATTTGTAACATTTTCACTTTCTGAATGCACTGAAAACATTCTTAAAATTGTCATTTTAACATCATCATGTCATTTTAAGTCATAAGCCAATATTATAGTAATGTCATTTTGACACATCTCAAAATTACACTAAATTCAAGGTCGATTCCCGTATGCGCGACACTCAGCTACGCAACGTCGTACGACATCGCCTGTCAAATAATGATTCAATTGTTTTAAATGGGCACGTCGCGTAGTGAGAACGTGCCCATTTAAAACAAGGTAATCATTGTCACGTGACGTTGCGTAGCTGAGTGTCGCGTATATGAGAATCGGCCTTTAATCTGCACAAAGCACATAATTCCTAGTATTTGAGAATCTTGACAGTTATAAAAAAAAGTAATTTATTATATCAAATGTCAGAAATCCGTCATCTTCGAAACTATCAATTTGACATTCCGAATCGTTTGATTTGACATTTTGTAAACGTAATCAATTCCATATGACATTTCGACAAAACTTTTTATTGAAAAAATTAAAGCTACCTTCTCGTTTTAACAATTTTGGCAATTGCAATTCCACATTCAAAGCAGTCCCAATGTTTAAACCGTGTCTCACGAAAATAAAAATTTTCCAAAATGGTCTAGCTGGTCTAATCACTTACCTGTTAGGGCTGCTCGCGTGTCCGCCACGTGTGATCGTCCTTCCGGCGCCTTTTTTAAGGGAGAAAATGGGGATAGTAAGTGGACGGATACCCTTAAAATTATTGTCTTCCAGACGTTGGATGCCGCTTCAGCCCTTTGGGCTCGTGATTACACCCCTGGTTAATTTGACTTAAAACGATAAACTTAAAGATGCGTGCACGTGTCGGTCGAGCTTCGTTCGCACTTCGATTCTTGTCTCTACGATTCACGCACTCGAAGCATACTGCTCGAAAATATATTAATTCGCGACGAAAATAATTGGTAAATCGAGCGATTTCGGCCCAGGTCGACACATCAGTCTCCTTCTTTTAATCAATGCCGAAATCGATTCAAATGTTGAATTAAAAATAGAGATTTATTAAAATTGGCGCGAACAGTCTGTCTATATGTATTAACCGCTTAACATACAATGACCCCTCTAAGACGTCATGTAAATGTGATAAGATCACATGTCATATAAGATCACAAGACACGTTAACGTCATTATATTCGTATATCAAGGGGTTAAATAAAAAAATCGAAATCGAAAATTTTCTAACAAATCTTTTTTGCTTTTAATTAATTTTTGTCAAACTTCAAAATATTTTAAACGTTTGGAAAACTTGCAATGTCGCTTACATTCATAATTTGTAACATTTTTACTTTCTGAATTCACTGAAAACATTCTTAAAATTATCATTTTAACATCATCATGTCATTTTAAGTAATAAACCAATATTATAGTTATGCCATTTTGACACATCTCAAATTTTCACTAAATATTAAGGTCGATTCCCATACGCGCGACACTCAGTTACGCGACGTCGTGCGACATCGCTTGTCAAATAATGATTCAATTGTTTTAAATGGGCACGTCGCGTAGCCAAAGTGAGAACGTGCCCATTTAAAACAAGGTAATCATTATTTGACAGGCGATGTCGCGTGACGTCGCGTAGCTGAGTGTCGCGTATATGAGAATCGGCCTTTAATCTGCATAACCCAATCACATAATACCTAGTATTTGAGTCTTGACAGTTATATAAAAAATCATTTTTTATATCAATTGTCAGAAATCCATCGTCTTCGAAACTATCAATTTGACATTCTGAATCGTTTGATTTGACATTTTGCAAACGTAATCAATTCCATATGACAATTCCACTAAACTTTTTAATGAAATCACATTCCAGCCACCTTCACGTTTTAACAATTTTGGCAATTGCAATTTCACATTCAAACCATGTTTAAACCGTGTCTCACGAAAATAAAAATTTTCCAAAATGGTCTAGCTGGTCTAATCACTTACTTGTTAGGGCTGCTCGCGTGTCCGCCACGTGTGATCGTCCTTCCGACGCCTTTTTTAAGGGAGGAAATGGGGATAATAAGTGGAGGGATTCCCTTAAAATTGTTGTCTTCCAGACGTTGGATGCCGCTTCAGCCCTTTGGGCTCGTGATTACACCCCTGGTTAATTTGACTTAAAACGATAAACTTAAAGATGCGTGCACGTGTCGGTCGAGCTTCGTTCGCGCTTCGATTCTTGTCTCGCACTCGAAGCATACTCTCCGAATAATATAAATTCGCGAAGTAAATTGACAAGCAAATCGCGCGATTTCGGCCCAGGTCGATACACCTTTCCGCTTCCGTTAATCGGTGTCGAAATCGATTCAAATGTTGAATTGTAAATACAGATTTATTAAAATTGGCGCGAACACCCAACAATTACTATTCTTTATCACCTAAGCGACTTAACTTTATGCATGATATTCCCACCACTTGGCATCAGATACTTTAACACTTTTGGCATCAGATACTTTAACACATCTTCTCCATAATCTGCCGCGGAATGTTGTCTGTATCTGTGTAATTGACCAAATGACCATCCGGATATTGATATTGCACGTGGTGTTCCACAACTATGAATCATCGGGGGAACTAACGAGGACTTGGCCAGTTGGAAGCTGGACAGATCGCCGATTTCGAATTTGTCGATGCGGCAAATTCACGTCCACACGCCAACTTTGGCATCGCTAGCGAATCGCCGGCGATCAAAGTCGCTGCCGTGCGTACCCTGCTTTACATAAGACAACGAAGGCTCCACCGGGCTAAGAGATGGCTAGTAATAAAGCTCTCTCTCTCTCTCCCTCTAGTCATTTACTTCATGTCTCAATTGTCGTGATCTCATGCTGGCGTTTTATTATGTCATAGCGGAGTTAGCGATCTTCCACCATTTACCCCTATCTGCGGCCGTTCTTATGATTTCTTGTAGTGGTGTCCCGGTAATCTCTTGCATCTGGTAGATCGAGCGTTTTAGATCCTTCAATTTTCCCTTGCATGACCAGTTTTTCGAGATTGTCACCCGTTCCACGATTGACGTGTGACGTGACATTTATGTCTTCGTCGATTGATAGCGGTTGATAGTCCTATGTCAATGTCGAGTTCTTTTAGTATAGATACATTAGTTCTATGCGCTCTCCAAGGGATCCTTAGTAGCTTTCTCCACGTCCACATCTCGAAATCGTCGATTTTCTGCCGATAAAACTGCTTTCAGAGTTCATGGCTCGGCTCTGTGCAGTGTGTTGACTAGCCTTCGTTTTGGTTCTTTCGTGATGTGGTCTTCTTTCCATACTTTGGTTAGTTTCGTCATGGCTGTTTTCGCAAGAGATATGCGTCTTCTAATTTCTGGAGACGTATTGCCGACATTATTTATGCAGGAGCTTAGATATATTATGTTGTCGACGTTTTTTACGTTCATTACATTGGGTGGATTTCCTCTCCTGTTGCCACGATCTGCTACCATCAGCTTCGTTTTTTTTTGGCGATTCAGCTTCAGTCCGACTTTTGAGCTTTCTCTCTCGACTCTTCCCAAAAGTTCGGTCATTTATTCTTCTTTTTTGTGCGACGATTGTGGTATGTTTATTTCTCTACCACCAATTACTATTCCGCCTTCCCAGTTCTCTGGAGCTCCGCTTAGTTATCATGTCGTAGCTGCTGCTGTCATTGTTTTTAACTAACAGTTGTTAGTAGCGCTAGAATTGCAAAGGCATTAAAAGCATTTTAACTTTGGCTAGCGACGAGACAGAGCTGAAGGGAGCCGTTGAAACCTCCTTGGACAAATTTAACGAGTCCATCAAGTCTGGAGAATCCAAATGTTAAGCTGTTTTGTTTCCAACCTTCTTACAAGAACGAGGATGAGACGGCAAAGTGTGTAGATTTCTGGAAGTTTATTGAGGGCTCAGAGTTGCGGCCTGCTGGAGCTTTAGACGTGTCCCAAAAAGTTTCCACCGTGAATGAGGAAAGCGAGAACCAAGAAGAAATTGATATATAAGTTATTGGAAATACTCAAATTGGACGTGCTCGCTAAAGCTACAACAAATAATATGGTTTGCGATCTGTGCAAAGCTGATAAGAACCAAGAAGATTTAGGAGACCATTTCTGCACGAAAAGCTTGAATTCGTTCGATTCCCTAAGGAAATACCACGCTTCAGTCGAAGTTCAAACCGATCCCATAGAAACAACAGAAGTTGGCACAATGACTGACTTCATAGATCCGGCGGTCTTGGAAGCAGAGGCGCTCCGGTTGGCGTGTGAAGGCATCGATGTGTTGATGTCCCAGAAAAGTACAGAAGGCTTATGAAGGACGACACAGATTACGTTTTCGTGTGTAATTATACCAAAAATAGACAAGAAATTGAGTGCCGATACAAAGAGAAGTGTACTTGCAGCTGTGGCGAAACCACTCAACTCTCCAAACTTCTGCTCACGAACGAATTGCCAAGATCCGCAACGAAGGCGTCATTAACATCAAGCTGTTAGTGCAAAACAAAACGATGCCACTGCTCTTGCGATGACTTGCGCTGCCCTTGTCCCGCAATCCTAGATTTCTACGGAGAACTCGACAGGATTTTATTCGGCGCTTTCCAATCTTGCACCTTTTTTTAGGAAGAAGGGGAAACCTTTTATAGGCACCCACCACCTGGGTAGTGTGGGACTCTCTTCCAGAGATAGTATACCCACTAAAACCACCCTGGGATCAGTACTCCACTTCGGGACCGCGTTAGGACCTGCGTTAACATTACTTCAAAGGCCGCGTTAGCATTACACCCATCTTGCACCTGCACAGATGCAGTGGCCTGCCGAGGGGTAATCCTTACGTGGAACAATGCCACGACTCCACTCCTCCTTTCTGTGAATGCTCAATGGAGGGTTACGATAAGCCTAAGTGCATTAAAATGAGAGACCTCTTCTGTAATCATGATCTAAAGTTGGAACTCCGAATCAGAATGATGAGATGCTACGTGTTTCCCATATTAATGTACGGCGTGGAAGCATGGACACTCAATCAACAGCTTACAAATAAACTCCAGGCGTTTGAAATGTGGGTGTATAAGTCCTAAAGCTATTATGGACCGACAAAGTTACGAATGTGATGGTGTTACGAAGGATGGGAAAGTAGGGCAATTAAATGTTGGAAACTGGAATATCTGGGACATACTATGAAAGGAGGAAAGTATGAAATATTACCGCTCATAATGCATTGGAAGATTGCAGGAAATAGGAAGACGCCGGATTTCCTGGTTGGAAAATCTTAGAGATTGGTTCCGGTGTACTTCAAAGGAATTATTGAGAGCGGCAGTGTCGAAAGTGGGAATTGGCTTGTTGGTAGCTAACCTCCGTGTAGGAGATAGCACATGAAGAAGAAGAAGTGCATGTGTACAGGTACAATTGTGAAGGAGGAACAGGAAATTATCTCCTGTCGTTCATTTCCGACGACAGTCAGAATTTTCCGACGAGTTAATTACCAGCGCGGAGTTGGATGAAAGTTGGATGAAAGCGTTGCAAGTTGTGTTGAGTGCGCTAGGGGACGATGGGGTGTTAGGGCAGGCCGTGGTCTAGTCGGTTGAGGCGTCTGGCGCAGGTGTCGAACGTCTTCCACCAGGTCTTGTGTAGCTCTTTTATTTCCTCTTCTCTTCTGGGCCAAGTGCATCCGGCGTTAAACATCGCGAACCAAACTATTTTCTGGTCATCGGGCAGCTGAATAATATTTGGGCAACGCAGTCCACCTCACCACAGTCGCAGTCCGGCGATTCCCTCCTTCCAATCCGATGAAGGTAGGAATTGAAGTTTCCGTGTCCCGTGATGCGTTGAACCGCTTGGTGTGATAGCGCCAGGTCCATTTCTATCCAGACTTTAATCGATTGGATGAAATTCCTGGTCCAGCTTCCGTTTTGGGTGTTTTCCCAACGTGTTTTCCATTCCCTGAAAAAGAAGAGAAATTCTGCTCCCCACATCTCTGTGGGATATGTTGTTAAAAAGTACAGGAAGTTGAGTTCCTGGCTCCTGAGGAGGATCTATACCGGTGGCCAGTCTGGCCAGCGCATCTACTCTTTCGTTTCCGATTGAGCCTTTATGAGCTCAATATGCGATATCTCGCGCGCGATCTCCCACGTTTCTACGAATAGTTCCGTAGGAGCTGACATGTGTTATAGAGCTTCTAGAACGAATCTGCGGTCAGACAGGATGGAGCAGCCGGAGAAGTCATTAATGTTGAATCTAATATTCACAAGCTCTCGGTTTACCGCGATTAATTCGGCCGGAAATATGGAACAGAAATCTCATGCTTTCGCAGTGTACCTCAGTTTCGTCTGAGTACACCGCGATAGCACCGCACCGACTCCCCGTTCGCACCTAGAGCCGTCTGTGAGCAACATGACTGAGTGCGCATTTGCCTCACCCTGTGCATACTTTATCAACCCGATCTCCGCGGGATCCACCATCCCCTGAATGCAGACTCAAGTTTCGATTCCTTTGGGGGACATCTTATTTTATTTATTTTGTAAATACAATGCCGGCTCTCCGCTTTCGCACTGAGCCGGTTATCTTAATCTAATTTTACTAATGGCTAACATGCTACTAACATAAGTTTATCTAAACTAACCTAAGGGGCCTAAACTAAATTAAGCCTAAATTAATCTAAGCTATGGGGAATGGTGAGGGGGAGGATGGGATGGGGTAGGATGGGTATGATAGGGAGGTAGGTGGGGAAGGTGTGCAGAATGGTGACAGATTATATACATTTATATCGCCGTTTGGTGTGGCCTAGAGAGAACCTAAAAGAAATCGGGTAGGTAAAATAAATTGATGCCAGTATGTTTATTTAATATACAATCTGGGGAGGGCTTGGGGGGGCTGGTGGGGTCCGTGATGGTTTGCTTCTTCTGTGGGGCGGGGGTATCAGGGCAGGTCGTGGTCCAGTCGTGTGAGGCGTCGGGCGCAGCTGTCGTAGGTCTTCCACCAGGTCTTGTGTAGCTCTGTGTCCTTGATTTCTTCTTCTCTTCTGGGCCAAGTGCATCCGGCGTTGAACATGGCGATCTCTGTCTGGTCTCTGCATTCTCTGGTCATCGGGCAGCTGAATAATACATGGGCAACGGAATCCACCTCACCACAGCCGCAGGCCGACGACTCCTTTTGGGGACAGCAGTTTTAGCATTTCTCCACTGATGTCATCTTCCACTGTACTTTTGTTGTTCTTGAGCTTGTTGATGGCGTGCTCAACTTCAATGTCGGGTTCCTGCTCTACTTGAGTAACTTGTTGTTCCTGTTTTACTTGTGTAATAAACCTATTTCTCAACAATTTCTCACTGGAGAGCAAAGATTGTATAATTAAGAATATAGGAGTGAACATTATCTGGGAGGTTTCTAAGTTGGAGTTTTCAGTTTCTCAGTATTGGCTGGGAAGCTATATTTGACCTTGAAGATGGCTTAACACTCGTTTTGAGGATATTTCGTCGATGCTTTTTCAAGTTATTGAACCATAAATTATCACATCGAACGTATTTTGCTCGAATTATAGGGAAGTTGACGCAGTAAAATATTTATAAAATATATTTGAAGGCGTATAAGTAAAACTGCTAAACATTCACCTTAACCGTTTCATTCGCCTTGAGTACAAGCTCTTCGGGATTTTTTGCAGACGCCAATACGTTCAGGTCGTTCGCGTGGCACGCAAGTTCGACTCCCTCCTCCGTATACTCCTCCCTAGAGTTGGCCCGAGGACTGAACCTTGCGGTACACCACCCAGGATTTTATTTTTCATCCTGGACGTTTTCTGGATGACGCGATTTGTAAAGTATGATTGTACAGTGTTGATTAGGTCCTGGCTAACTTCGTTCTTTTCCAGTTTGGATAGGATTATATGCCACGGGGCAGAATTGAAGGCGTTTTGTACGTCGATAAGGACAAGTGCACTCCATTCGCATTTCCTTCTCTGCGTTGCGGATGACGTACTCCACCGCACAGATAGTGGTTTTCCCTCTACGAAATCCGCACTAATTATGCTTTCTAAAACTCGGTCGTTAACAGCTTGTTATCGACCTCTTTATAGTTTGTGCACATACGACAATTTCCGTCATGTTTTTCGGGCAGTTTTTTACGAATAACCAGCGGAAATAACAAACTGTGCCCGAAACTTTCGTATGGAGTGACGCGCATGCGCTTAACTAACCGTAAAACGGCCTATAATTGAAAATTTGTATGAATGGACGGTATTTTAACAATATTTATCAAAATACCTCGAATAGTAATTATTTCTTACAAACCGAATTTCTTATCACAACATTGAATACGTTTAGTCTCTTCTTCAAAATACTGCACAATGCACTTGCATAAAAGCTTTATTTTAAACAATGGCTTTATTTCAAACCTGTCTCAATTTATGTCGTGCATTATATAAGAACGACAAAAAAATGTTTTCCTTTTCCAGCCACGTCCTACGCCTCGTTTTATTGTCTTAACCCACACAATTCAATTTATTACGTAACTGACACACTAGCGAATTTTTATACTTTCAATTTAGTTTTATCTAAAAATCAAGTCATAAAATAAAGGGTGACACATTAAGAATGTCCTTATTTTAAAACTACAATTATCAAAACACGACATAAGTTGGATCCAAATTTTTTATTGGACATTGCAGAGTAAAAAAAGTAGATAAGCCCAAACCTAGTCCACTTCAGTTTCCCTAACTTTCCGCCGCTTCCCCGGAGGCCCCCGTTTGGTGGTGCCCCCATGGGAGCGCCCCGCCGTCGTCCCCGGTGCCGCCCGGAGCCACTGTCTGCCAAAAAGGCGCAAGAGTTTGGACTTAGAAAAGATGAAGTGGGGTAGAACCCCCCTAGCTTATCTTATGGTCATCAGCAAGTCCTATATTGAAAACTGTGAACTTACTGCCAATCAAGAGCCAATCGAACGGGTGGACAGGTATACATATCTTGGCACAAATGTTAATGATCGGTGGGATCACTCTCAGGAGATAAAAATTCGCATTGAAAAGGCAAGATCTGTTTTTACCAAAATGCGATCTGTACTAACAAGCCACAACCTAACAATGACTACAAAGCTGAGAATGATGAGATGCTATGTGTTTTCGGTTCTTTTTTACGGAATGGAATCGTGGACACTGACAGAAGCCACCAGCAAAAAGTTAGAGGCATTGGAAATGTGGATATATCGCAGAATGCTGAGAGTCTCCTGGAGGGATCGAATAACCAATGATGAGATCCTCCATAGAATGAACAAGGAGAGAGAGGTTCTAAACACAGTCAAGTGCAGAAAGCTAGAATATCTTGGCCACATCATGAGAAACGAAGATAGATTTCATTTGCTGCAGAAGATTATCCAGAGAAAGGTGGCAGGAAAGAGGTCAATCGGCGCCAGACGAATATCTTGGTTGAAAAACCTAAGAACCTGGTTCGGCATGACGACAACAGAACTTTTCCGTGCCGCAGTGAATAAAGTCATCATAGCCCAGATGGTTACCAACGTTCGGAACGGACATGGAACTTAAAGAAGAAGAAGCTTATCTACTAAAAAAGTTTAATAACGCGTTAAATGCTTAATCCTAAATTAATAATTACATTGATTAGATGGTCTCCGTTTGTCCGTAGCAAACGGAGTCTGAGATCGATGCATCAACGAACGCTGGCACATTCCTGGCGAAATCTCAACAACAGCTTGTCGAATGTTTCGTTTTAAGTCTTACAGGGTTTCAGGTCGGCAATAAATGTCTCGACCTAAGGAAGAGATCAAGACAAGAGCACACTCCCACTTATTGGTGGACAACAGAAATTGCCAAATTGAGATGGGAGTGTAATAGGAAAGTGTAATAGGAAAAGTAGGAATGTTTTTTGTTCAATCTTGTAATCGCCACAAGATTGAACAAAAAACATACAACCAGCAATGAGCAAAAGAAAGAAGCCCGTAGTCTCTACAAAAAAAACCAAAGAGGAACTCCAAAGAGCAATCACGACATAAAAGAAAATAGCTTGGGATAAGCTATGAATATATATAAATATATAAGAACTCGACAACAATATATGGGGTCTAGTGTACAAAATAGTTACGAACAAACTCAAGGACGAATCTTACCAAAGAAGCCACACTGGAAAAGATACAAATTCTATTCCCGAAGAGCAAAAAAACCATCTGGCCTAAAAATAAACCTGGAAACGTACCAATAGTCACGGCACAACAATAGAAGCAATTGCAAAGCGAGTGAAAGAAAAAAAGGCACCCGGGATAGACGAAATACCACCGGAGGTCATAAAATTTGTAGCTATCGCTTGCCCGGGAATAGTCGCTTCAGTCTTTAACGAATGCCTTAAACTAGGCAACTTTCCCCAGAAATGGAAAATTGCAAGACTAATCCTGCTAGAGAAACAGAGAAAAGATGTTACCAAACCGGTGGCATACAGACCAATATGTCTCCTAGACTCAGGGGCAAAATTACTAGACGCCATAATAAAAAAAACCGGCCAAGTGCGAGTTGTGACTTGCGCATCGAGGTTTTTTTTTTAGGAGGGCCTAACTGTATGCAACCCATATGCTTCTGCTGCCTGACAATACCACGCAACACATTAGTGTATTTTCATAACTTTCTAATAGCAAATTCGCATTTTTCTTGTAATTAAACTACATATTTGCGGTTTTTAGATTTTTCCCTTTACATGTGCTGTAAGACACCGTTTCTTGCCACATTTCATGATTCTAGGTCAACGGAAAGTACCCTATAGGTTTTGATTCCCTTGTGAAATCGCAAAATATGCGACATAAACGGTCATATCTTTTGATCGCGTTGACTTACATGTATCATAAGAAAATTTGTCTGTCCACAAATTCAATATCTCTCAATATCTCTCATGTCTGCCAAAATCTTGGTAACTTCCTTAGAAATTTTGTCATACAGAAGAGGAGTATTCCAGGGAGATTCCTCGAGTCCTCTTCTGTTTTGCATCTCACTGTTGCCGCTGTCCGTAGCCTTGCGCGCCGCAAAGCGTTATGACTGTGGTACACGCACTTGTTTTACATGGATGATTTGAAAGTGTATGCTTCCGGCAAGCAAGAACTAACGCAGTCATTGCGCTTACTACAGGAGTACACAAATGCTATTGGCATGGAGTTCGGTTGGGACAAATGCTTCATCTCAAAAGAGGACGATGCGAGTGTTTTGATGAAGATGCTCAACTCACTGACGGAAGCGTTCTGAGACATCTGAACGCCGGAGAGACTTACAAGTACTTGGGTGTGGAGCAATGCCACATCCAAGCGTCACACCAGGTAAAAAAGACTCTCTGCGGTAAGTACAAAAATCTACTCTGACGAATTTAGTCGTCAGAGCTTTCGGAGAAGAAAAAGATTTTTGCCACAAATATGCTTGCCGTTCCGATTCTGCTCTACTCATTTGGAGCAGTAAAATGGTTAGTGGATCAGTTGAAGCAGATTGATGGGATACTCGAAAAATTATATGCATCTACAGCGCAGTTTACATACAAAATCGCCCGTTCCGATGTTATATCAGTAGGGAAAGATAGTTCGTTCTGGACCCGCCTCCGCCTTCCGACCAGTGCGCATGCGCGAACAGAGGATTTACAGATTCCTGTAAACAGCTAATAAACAGGTTTGATCAGCTAATAATCAGGTTTAATCAGCTAATAATCAGTTTTAATCAGCTAATATACAGGTTTAATCAGGTTTTATCAGATAATTATTAGGTTTGTTCAGGTATCTGTAAATCCTCTGTTCGCGCATGCGCACTGGTCGGGAGGCGGAGGCGGGTCCAGAACGAACTATATTTCCCTACTTATATCTTCCACAAAACCAGGGAGGCCGAGGACTTTTGAGTGTCTTCATAACAGGGTAATCTTGGGTGTAGCCTGTAAGATCATCCAAAATTCAAATCCCCTGTTGCTTCTTGTCAGGGATCACGAGAGGCAGGAAAACGGGACAATTTTGTTTAGGGCAGCACGAAGAGCAGCAGATGAACTCGGTCTTGACTTTGATGTTGAGCGAGCTCGGCCACACTCTATTACCGAGCTCAATTTCCTCCGTCTAGAATCCCACGTTAGAATCTCTGAGCAAGACATGCTCATGAGAAAGCATATGTATAAGTCAATACATAGTGTTTTCTTCAAAGATTTTCTCTCAAGAGACCGCAGACCCGAGTATTTGATACAAATTTCAACTTGTTGCCTCTACGCGTTCCTGAGAAAAATGGTCTTGACAAACAGATAGACGGACAGACAGACGGACAACAGTGTGATCGGATAAAGTGATCCTATAAGGGTTCCGTTTTCGGTACGGAACCCTAAAAACTGAGTGGAAAACGAACTAGACGAAAAAAGTTTGGCTTCCGAAAAGCACACAAAAAGAGAGAGTTCTGTGTAGTGATACTGATAGACATAGAAAACGCATTCAATTCGGCGCCGTGGACAAACACAATAAAAGCATTGGAAGAGGCCAAAGTAAGCATATACCTATTGTGACACTTGTGTATTGTGACACTCCAGGGGAAAAAAATCGAAGTGACAAGGGGGGTCCCACAGGGCTCAGTGCTTGGACCGACATTGTGGATCGTTTACTACGATGAGATTCTACGACTGGACTTAGGAGCGGAGGTTATGCATGTGGCTTTCGCAGACGACCTTGCTATTGTGGTCGAGGCAAGGACGCCTACGATGCTAGAAGAAGCTGCACAGTATGCTGCAAACGCAGTAATCTCAAAGCTAACGGAAATGGAGATCAATGGAGATCGTCCTCATGGTGGGAAGAAGAAAACTGACGATCCTTCAGATCTAAATAGAAGGGACCACCATCGGCCAAATATATGGGAGTACACATCGACAAAGACCTCAGAATGTCTACACACATCCGAGAAATATGCAGTAAGGTAAATAAGGCTTTCATGTACCTCACGCGCATTACGCCCAATGGAGGAGGACCGCGAAGTAGTAAGGGAAGCGTTCTAACCTCAGCAGTGCGGGCAATAATATTGTATGCAGCACCAGCATGGGCTACTGTTCTAAGGTATAAATGATACCATAACATGATGGAGAGGATGAACAGGAAAACGGCATTGCGTATTATCTCGGGTTCAAGAATAGCAACCGAGGCGGCACTTTCAATCGCCGCACTACCCCCAATCCGACTACAGGTAGAAGAGAGAGTAGCGTTGCACAAAACAGGAGCTGAACATAAAGCGGGGGCTAGGAGCGAGAGGCTCAATAAGTGGCAGACGCATAACCATAAGCAATAGGAAGCATACCAGGGATGGACAAAAACATTCATTCCCAATGTAATTAAATGCTATGAAAGAAAGTGGGGAGGGGTGGGATTCTATGCCACACAAGCATTGTCTAGGCATGGCGCTTTTGGCACATATCTTTACAAAATTAGTAAACAAATCGACGAAATGTGTTGTTACTGTGAAAATATAGACTGAAAATACCCTGAAGATACAATCTTCCAATGTACAAAATGGTTAGAGCACCGGAGTAAAGGATCTCACAGACCGGAGCAGAATTTTCGCTGCCGCCATCGGTGCGATATGGCGGCGGACTGATTGATACGGCGACTTATGTACATGTTCAGACCAACAAGCGCGATTTTCGGCACTTGTTGGTCTGAACATGTTCATAAGCCGCCGTATCAATCGGTCCGCCGCGATATCGCAGCGGTCGCGGCAACGAAACTTTCGCGCCGGTCTGTGAGCTCCTTTAAGGTGCTCACAGACCGGCGCGACAGTTTCGTTGCCGCGACCGCTGCGATATCGCGGCTGACCGATTGATACGGCGACTTATGTACACGTTCAGACCAACAAGTGCGATTTTCGGCGCTAAATGAAAATATAGACTGAACATACCCTGAACATACAATCTTCCAACGTACAAAATGGTTAGAGCACCGGAGTAAAGGATCTCACAGACCGGCGCGAAAGTTACGTTGCCGCGACCGCTGCGATATCGCGGCGGACCGATTGATACGGCGACTTATGTACATGTTCAGACCAACAAGCGCCGAAAATCCAGCATGTTGGTCTGAACAAACCGCCAGATCAATCGGTCCGCCGCGATATCGCAGCGGTCGCGGCAACGAAACTTTCGCGTCGGTCTGTGAGATCCTTAAAGGTGCTAACAGACCGGCGCGAAAGTTTCGTTGCCGCGGCCGTTTTTGCGCGATTCAAGCGCCAACAAGCGCGATTTTCGGCGCTTGTTGGTCTGAGCAGAATCCAAGCTGCGAATCGATGCTATTATTCACATCTGAAGCTCTTTAAATCAAAAATCATCTCACGTAAAGCAAAACTGCGAATATATAAAACCCTGATCAGACCCGTGCTAACTTATGGAGCTGAATCCTGGAGTATGTCGGAAGCAGACAAAACTCTCTTCGTATTTTTGAAAGACGGATTTTACGGAAGATCTTTGGACCAGTGAGAGAGGAAGAAGGATACAGAATTCGCATGAACTACGAACTTCAAGAACTAATAGAAGGTGAAGACATAGTAAGATTCATTAAGGCAGAGAGACTTCGATGGGCGGGCCACATGATTAGAATGCCGAGTGCGAGAGCACCCAGATCCATCCATAAAGCGCAACCTAACCCCTCAAGAAGCAGAGGTAGACCCAGAACCAGGTGGAAAGATAAGGTAGAGGAAGATGTAGAAACTCTACAAGTAGGAAACTGGACACGTGTCGCTGAAGACCGTCAAAGGTGGAAGGAGATTGTTAAGGAGGCCAAAGCTCACCCTGGGCTGTAGAGTCAGAAGAAGAAGAAGAAGTTGGTCTGAACATGTAGATAAGCCGCCGTATCAATCGGTCCGCCGCGATATCGCAGCGGTCGCGGCAACGTAACTTTCGCGCCGGTCTGTGAGAAGCTTAAACCCGCCACAGTGTGCGGACCAATAGATAGAAATAATGCAGCAGAACGTCTACTAGAATCGGAAGAAAATTGGGTGGCGATAATAACAATGCTCCATAATATAATGAAGGAAAAGGCAGGAAGAGACAAAAATGAAATGAACTTGTAATATCAGATAAGACCAAAGCTATTATGAAGTAATGCCTAAAGGCGATTCCATAATAGCGAGAGCATTAAAGCACAGGGCGGGGTTTTTAGTGGGTTGGACCGGCGCTACCATCAAGCCGTGTGAGCCCCACACTCCTCGGGGCTGTGTGTCCTGGGGGTCGTACGTAAAAGTATTTTCCATCCCCTGAAAATAAAGAGGGTTTCAGGTCGGTTATGATAAATTTTAGATTTAATATGACCCGATGAGAAATAATCCGAAACCGACAAATCTGCAGAGCGAGGAGGCTACAACTGATCCCCACGCTGAGAAATCAGATGAGCAGGAAGGAAGACTCGTAACGCTCCCATAGACATGTTGGATACATCACGCCTTGCATCATCTTGGCGATACCAAATATGTTTCAATGGCAATCGCAGTTGAGCGATGACATCCATCCTGTGTTTTCCATTTCATCATCATCCCAATATTCCAGCTGAGCATATTCCATACAATACAATTACCTATTGAAAATGCAGCCCTTCTTCCAATATAACTTTAAGGGTTACAACGACAAGGGCAACTATAGGGTTTTCGGCAGACCAGTAACGTAAATTAGTTCCTCTCCCCATGCAATTGAAAATGCGCTTCGTCACTCGTAATTATTTTGTTGACAAAATTATCCCCTCTGCCCAAAATCCATCCACTGAATTCTAAACGTGCAATTCTCCTCCAATTTGGCGGCGCTGGAAAATGAAACTGTTGGCGAAACCACCTCTGAGTTTGAATAACGGAGTTCGTTCTAATAAAATGCTTTACACAAGCAATCCTTTGCTCAATCGCTTCATTTAAAAAAAATTTATAGCTCACTGAAGAGGACACTCTTAATTTGTCACCCTTTATATTAATGTAAATCAGTTAATAATATAAACTTAATATCAATTAAAATATCTAATATAAAATATATGCGAATTATAAGATATTTTTGGGCGTAAAAACGCCCGAGTGTTCGATAGCCTTTTGTAGACTTTTTGTTTTCAATAAATATTAAGATATTTTGGCCGCAAATCAAACTGTTACCGTTTTCTTAATGAAAGCGATTTTAATAATGAAAGCTGTTTCAAATAAACAATTTTTAATTGCCAGTCAATCACAACAAATTGGCCGTTTCATATCAAAAGACGTAATAAACTCCGAATTTATTAATTATAATTTATCGTTGTTGTTCGCACGGCATTATGATATATTTACTCGTAAATGTTCCCACATTTAATGGCAAACTTTCGTCCGGGCTTTTATGCGAGTCCTTATACATTTTTAGTGTTATTGCGAATATTTTTAGTTTTAATTACATATTAAATATCCTTTTAATTAACAGCAAACGTAATTTTATAAATTGCTGTACGGTTTTGCTTTAAAATTATTTCTACAGTTTAAATTGTTAAAGAAATTTACTATATCGAATCGAGTAAATAATTAACAATGAATATTTCCTACAATTTTTTTCTCGCATTTAATTTGTTCTTTAGATTAAATAACATAAAGAAAATTATTAGATCATCTATCCATAAATATATTAGAAATCACTAGTAGTTTATAATACAAGTGTGTAAAGAAGGGCGTTTGTGCATGAGTTGCGAAGTTTGAAGCACTAGTCTTTGCAGTGAAAATATATTTTCACTACGTCTATGTTTTTCTGTTTAGTGCCGCGAGTTATTGCCGTAGTAACAACAAACAGAAATCGTTTAATAATTAGACTTTTACGCACGATTTGTATACTTTTACACACGATTATAATAATGGCATCCTTAAATTATTTTTTTTTATGTTTAGTGACGCGAGCTATTGCCATAGTTACAACAAACAAAAATCGTTTAATAATGCAAATTTTACGCACGATTTGTATAGTTTTACACACGATTATAATAATAGCATCCTTCAATCAATATTTACTTTTCTATTTAGTGACGCGAGTTATTGCCGTAGTAACAACAAACAGAAATCGTTTAATAATTACACTTTTACGCACGATTTATATACTTTTACACACGATTTTAGTAACGGCATCTTTCAATTATTTACATTTTTGATTAGTGACGCGAGTTATTGCCATAGTAACAACAAACAGAAATCGTTTAATAATTAAACTTTTACGCACGATTTGGATGCTTTTACACACGAATATAATAATGGCATCCTTCACATACAATTATTTACTTTTTTGTTTAGTAACGCGAGTTATTGCCTAAGTAACAACAAACAGAAATCGTTTAATAATGACTCTTTTACGCACGATTTGGATACTTTTACACACGATTATAATAATGACATCCTTCACATACAATTATTTACTTTTTTGTTTAGTGGCGCGAGTTATTGCCATAGTAACAACAAGCAGAAATCGTTTAATAATTACACTTTTACGCACGATTTGTATACTTTTACACACGATTATAATAATGGCATCCTTCAATTATTTGCTTTTTTGTTTAGTGACGCTAGTTATTGCCAAAGTAACAACAAACAAAGATCGTTTAATAATTACACTTTTACGCACGATTTATATAGTTCTACACACGATTTTAGTAATGGCATCCTTGAATTATTTACATTTTTGATTAGTGACGAGTGGCGAGTGATTAGTGGCGAGTTATTGCCATAGTAACAACAAACATAAATTGTTTAATAATTAAACTTTTACGCACGATTTGGATGCTTTTACACACGAATATAATAATGGCATCCTTCACATACAATTATTTACTTTTTTGTTTAGTAACGCGAGTTATTGCCTAAGTAACAACAAACAGAAATCGTTTAATAATGACTCTTTTACGCACGATTTGGATACTTTTACACACGATTATAATAATGACATCCTTCACATACAATTATTTACTTTTTTGTTTAGTGGCGCGAGTTATTGCCATAGTAACAACAAGCAGAAATCGTTTAATAATTACATTTTTACGCACGATTTGTATACTTTTTCACACGATTATAATAATGGCATCCTTCAATTATTTGCTTTTTTGTTTTGTGACGCTAGTTATTGCCAAAGTAACAACAAACAGAAATCGTTTAATAATTACACTTTTACGCACGATTTATATAGTTCTACACACGATTTTAGTAATGGCATCCTTGAATTATTTACATTTTTGATTAGTGACGCGAGTTATTGCCATAGTAACAACAAACAGAAATCGTTTAATAATTAAACTTTTACGCACGATTTGGATGCTTTTACACACGAATATAATAATGGCATCCTTCACATACAATTATTTACTTTTTTGTTTTGTGACGTGAGTTATTGCCTAAGTAACAACAAACAGAAATCGTTTAATAATGACACTTTTACGCACGATTTGGATACTTTTACACACGATTATAATAATGGCATCCTTTACATACAATTATTTACTTTTTTGTTTAGTGGCGCGAGTTATTGCCATAGTAACAACAAGCAGAAATCGTTTAATAATTACACTTTTACGCACGATTTGTATACTTTTTCACACGATTATAATAATGGCATCCTTTAATTATTTGCTTTTTTGTTTAGTGACGCTAGTTATTGCCAAAGTAACAACAAACAAAAATCGTTTAATAATTACACTTTTACGCACGATTTATATAGTTCTACACACGATTTTAGTAATGGCATCCTTGAATTATTTACATTTTTGATTAGTGACGCGAGTTATTGCCATAGTAATAACAAACAGAAATCGTTTAATAATTAAACTTTTACGCACGATTTGGATGCTGTTACACACGAATATAATAATGGCATCCTTCACATACAATTATTTACTTTTTTGTTTAGTGACGGTATTTATTGCCATAGTGACAACAAACAGAAATCGTTTAATAATGAAAATTTTAGGCACGATTTGTATACTTTTACACACGATTATAATAATGGCATACTTCACATACAATTATTTACTTTTTAGCTTAGTGGCGCGAGTTATTGCCATAGTAACAACAAATAGAAATCGTTTAATAATTACACTTTTACGCACGATTTGTATACTTTTACACACGAATATAATAATGGCATCCTTCAATTATTTGCTTTTTTGTTTAGTGACGTTAGTTATTGCCAAAGTAAAAACAAACAGATATCGTTTAATAATTACACTTTTACGCACGATTTATATACTTTTACACACGATTTTAGTAATGGCATCCTTCAATTATTTACATTTTTGATTAGTGACGCGAGTTATTGCCATAGTAACAACAAACAGAAATCGTTTAATAATGAGACTTTTACGCACG
Source organism: Phosphuga atrata (assembly GCA_944588485.1). NCBI lineage: Eukaryota > Metazoa > Arthropoda > Insecta > Coleoptera > Silphidae > Phosphuga > Phosphuga atrata. The sequence goes on along the minus strand of OX155898.1, from coordinate 72,031,122 downwards.
ATTTGGATACTTTTACACTTGAATATTATAATGGCATGCTTCACATACAATTATTTACTTTTTTTTTTAGTGACGCGAGTTATTGCCTAAGTAACAACAAACAGAAATCGTTTAATAGTGACACTTTTACGCACGATTTGTATACTTTTACACGCGATTATAATAATGGCATCCTTCACATACAATTATTTACTTTTTTGTTTAGTGGCGCGAGTTATTGCCATAGTTACAACAAGCAGAAATCGTATAATAATTACACTTTTACGCACGATTTGTATACTTTTTCACACGAATATAATAATGGCATCCCTCAATTATTTGCTTTTTTGTTTAGTGACGCTAGTTATTTCCAAAGTAACAACAAACAGAAATCGTTTAATAATTACACTTTTACGCACGATTTTATACAACAAATTTAATTGCTAAAAACATTAGCTATTAAGAACAATAGACACTAAATTAAATTTCTCAAGTAAAACCTAAGTAATCCAATTAAAGCTTAAGAAAATGATGAAACTCAACCTTAATTAAGAAGTGACGCGAGTTATTGCCATAGTAACAACAAACAGAAATCGTTTAATAATGAGACTTACGCACGATTTGGATACTTTTACACACGATTATTATAATGGCATGCTTCACATACAATTATTTACTTTTTTGTTTAGTGACGCGAGTTATTGCCTAAGTAACAACAAACAGAAATCGTTTAATAATGAGACTTTTACGCACGATTTGGATACTTTTACACACGATTATAATAATGGCATCCTTCACATACAATTATTTACTTTTTTGTTTAGTGGCGCGAGTTATTGCCATAGTAACAACAAGCAGAAATCGTTTAATAATTACACTTTTACGCACGATTTATACACTTTTACACACGCTTTTAGTAATAGCATCCTTCAATTACACTTTTGCACATTTTTGATTAGTGACGCGAGTTATTGCCATAGTTACAACAAACAGAAATCGTTTAATAATGAGACTTTTACGCACGGTTTTGATACTTTTACGCACGATTATAATAATGGGTTACTTAACATACACTTATTTACTTATTAATGTGTTCGTATTGATGTGCGAGTAGATAAAATATTATATATTATTTCTTGTAACAAATTTGTAAGTAAGTGTAATAGTTGAAGGCAGTGTGATAGCAATGAAATATTGAGCTGGGTGGAAACGTTAAATCAATTATGTTCTCTCATATCTTGACTGGTTAATAAATGTAGGTCGAGTCACCTTGCCAGTGCATTACGGATATTGCAGTGATATTTATTGACGCGTAAAGCAATAAAGTGATTTATAAAGAAACAAATACGTTTCTTCAAGCTAGCAAGTCTAAAGAAATGCAATTTTATTTCAGCTTTAGATTTGTTACTTCGTTACTCACTTTTAACCCTTTGACATACAATGACGTCTCTAAGACGCCATGCATATGTATAAGATCACATGTATATGAACACGTCAACGCGCATTTTATTGGGGTCATTTTATATGTCGCATATAATATGTCAAGGGGCATATACGCATGTTATATGGGGTTAATAAGGGGTTAATACTGAATATTGAATTGGATAAAAGCTAATACTTGAATAGAAAAAACCTAAACTGTAATTTGGAATTACCTACTGTAACTTCCTATAAGATTCAGAATTTTGAAAATTTTTGAAAATTGCAGAAATTATTCCTGAAAGTTTGTTTTAATATTTTGAAAAGTTGCAAATTTATAAACTGCAAACTACCGGAAATACAAATTTGCAAACTTTGCCTTAACTAGTTTTCATGATAATTTGCGACTTTAATTAATTGGCAAAGGCAAACATACGGATATATTTTGCTGAAAATTGCAGAAATTATTCCTGAAAGTTTGTTTTAATATTTAGAAAAGTTGCAAATTTATAAACTGCAAACTACCGGAAATACAAATTTGCAAACTTTGCCTTAACTAGTTTTCATGATAATTTGCGACTTTAATTAATTGGCAAAGGCAAACTTACGGATATATTTTGCTGAAAATTGCAGAAATTATTCCTGAAAGTTTGTTTTAATATTTTGAAAAGTTGCAAATTTATAAACTGCAAACTACCGGAAATACAAATTCGCAAACTTTGCCTTAACTAGTTTTCGTGATAATTTGCTACTTTAATTAATTGGCAAAGGCAAACATACGGATATATTTTGCTGAAAATTGCGGAAATTATTCCTGAAAGTTTGTTTTAATATTTTGAAAAGTTGCAAATTTATAAACTGCAAACTACCGGAAATACAAATTTGCAAACTTTGCCTTAACTAGTTTTCATGATAATTTGCGACTTTAATTAATTGGCAAAGGCAAACATACGGATATATTTTGCTGAAAATTGCAGAAATTATTCCTGAAAGTTTGTTTTAATATTTTGAAAAGTTGCAAATTTATAAACTGCAAACTACCGGAAATACAAATTTGCAAACATTGCCTTAACTAGTTTTCATGATAATTTGCGACTTTAATTAATTGGCAAAGGCAAACTTACGGATATATTTTGCTGAAAATTGCAGAAATTATTCCTGAAAGTTTGTTTTAATATTTTGAAAAGTTGCAAATTTATAAACTGCAAACTACCGGAAATACAAATTTGCAAATTTTGTCTTAACTAGTTTTTATGATAATTTGCGACTTTAATTAATTGGCAAAGGCAAACTTACGGATATATTTTGCTGAAAATTGCAGAAATTATTCCTGAAAGTTTGTTTTAATATTTTGAAAAGTTGCAAATTTATAAACTGCAAACTACCGGAAATACAAATTTGCAAATTTTGCCTTAACTAGTTTTCATGATAATTTGCGACTTTAATTAATTGGCAAAGGCAAACTTACGGATATATTTTGCTGAAAATTGCAGAAATTATTCCTGAAAGTTTGTTTTAATATTTTGAAAAGTTGCAAATTTATAAACTGCAAACTACCGGAAATTCAAATTCGCAAACTTTGCCTTAACTAATTTTCATGATAATTTGCGACTTTAATTAATTGGCAAAGGCAAACTTACGGATATATTTTGCTGAAAATTGCAGAAATTATTCCTGAAAGTTTGTTTTAATATTTAGAAAAGTTGCAAATTTAAAAACTGCAAACTACCGGAAATACAAATTTGCAAACTTTGCCTTAACTAGTTTTCATGATAATTTGCTACTTTAATTAATTGGCAAAGGCAAACATACGGATATATTTTGCTGAAAATTGCAGAAATTATTCCTGAAAGTTTGTTTTAACATTTTGAAAAGTTGCAAATTTATAAACTGCAAACTACCGGAAATACAAATTCGCAAACTTTGCCTTAACTAGTTTTCGTGATAATTTGCTACTTTAATTAATTGGCAAAGGCAAACATACGGATATATTTTGCTGAAAATTGCGGAAATTATTCCTGAAAGTTTGTTTTAATATTTTGAAAAGTTGCAAATTTATAAACTGCAAACTACCGGAAATACAAATTTGCAAACTTTGCCTTAACTAGTTTTCATGATAATTTGCGACTTTAATTAATTGGCAAAGGCAAACATACGGATATATTTTGCTGAAAATTGCAGAAATTATTCCTGAAAGTTTGTTTTAATATTTTGAAAAGTTGCAAATTTAAAAACTGCAAACTACCGGAAATACAAATTCGCAAACTTTGCCTTAACTAGTTTTCATGATAATTTGCTACTTTAATTAATTGGCAAAGGCAAACATACGGATATGTTTTGCTGAAAATTGCAGAAATTATTCCTGAAAGTTTGTTTTAACATTTTGAAAAGTTGCAAATTTATAAACTGCAAACTACCGGAAATACAAATTCGCAAACTTTGCCTTAACTAGTTTTCGTGATAATTTGCTACTTTAATTAATTGGCAAAGGCAAACATACGGATATATTTTGCTGAAAATTGCAGAAATTATTCCTGAAAGTTTGTTTTAACATTTTGAAAAGTTGCAAATTTATAAACTGCAAACTACCGGAAATACAAATTCGCAAACTTTGCCTTAACTAGTTTTCATGATAATTTGCGACTTTAATTAATTGGCAAAGGCACATACGGATATATTTTGCAGAAAATTGCAGAAATTGTTCCTGAAAGTTTGTTTTAACATTTTTAAAAGTTGCAAATTTATAAACTGCAAACTACCGGAAATACAAAATCGCAAACTTTATCTTTACTAGTTTTCATGATAATTTGCGACTTTAATTAATTGGCAAAGGCAAACATACGGATATATTTTGCTGAAAATTGCAGAAATTATTCCTGAAAGTTTGTTTTAATATTTTGAAAAGTTGCAAATTTATAAACTGCAAACTACCGGAAATACAAATTTGCAAACTTTGCCTTAACTAGTTTTCATGATAATTTGCGACTTTAATTAATTGGCAAAGGCAAACATACGGATATATTTTGCTGAAAATTGCAGAAATTATTCCTGAAAGTTTGTTTTAATATTTTGAAAAGTTGCAAATTTATAAACTGCAAACTACCGGAAATACAAATTTGCAAACTTTGCCTTAACTAGTTTTCATGATAATTTGCGACTTTAATTAATTGGCAAAGGCAAACATACGGATATATTTTGCTGAAAATTGCAGAAATTATTCCTGAAAGTTTGTTTTAATATTTTGAAAAGTTGCAAATTTATAAACTGCAAACTACCGGAAATACAAATTTGCAAACTTTGCCTTAACTAGTTTTCATGATAATTTGCGACTTTAATTAATTGGCAAAGGCAAACATACGGATATATTTTGCTGAAAATTGCAGAAATTATTCCTGAAAGTTTGTTTTAATATTTTGAAAAGTTGCAAATTTATAAACTGCAAACTACCGGAAATACAAATTTGCAAACTTTGCCTTAACTAGTTTTCATGATAATTTGCGACTTTAATTAATTGGCAAAGGCAAACATACGGATATATTTTGCTGAAAATTGCAGAAATTATTCCTGAAAGTTTGTTTTAATATTTTGAAAAGTTGCAAATTTATAAACTGCAAACTACCGGAAATACAAAATCGCAAACTTTATCTTTACTAGTTTTCATGATAATTTGCGACTTTAATTAATTGGCAAAGGCAAACATACGGATATATTTTGCTGAAAATTGCAGAAATTATTCCTGAAAGTTTGTTTTAATATTTTGAAAAGTTGCAAATTTAAAAACTGCAAACTACCGGAAATACAAAATCGCAAACTTTATCTTTACTAGTTTTCATGATAATTTGCGACTTTAATTAATTGGCAAAGGCAAACATACGGATATATTTTGCTGAAAATTGCAGAAATTATTCCTGAAAGTTTGTTTTAATATTTTGAAAAGTTGCAAATTTATAAACTGCAAACTACCGGAAATACAAATTTGCAAACTTTGCCTTAACTAGTTTTCATGATAATTTGCGACTTTAATTAATTGGCAAAGGCAAACATACGGATATATTTTGCTGAAAATTGCAGAAATTATTCCTGAAAGTTTGTTTTAATATTTTGAAAAGTTGCAAATTTATAAACTGCAAACTACCGGAAATACACATTTGCAAACTTTGCCTTAACTAGTTTTCATGATAATTTGCGACTTTAATTAATTGGCAAAGGCAAACTTACGGATATATTTTGATGAAAATTGCAGAAATTATTCCTGAAAGTTTGTTTTAATATTTTGAAAAGTTGCAAATTTATAAACTGCAAACTACCGGAAATACAAATTTGCAAACTTTGCCTTAACTAGTTTTCATGATAATTTGCGACTTTAATTAATTGGCAAAGGCAAACATACGGATATATTTTGCTGAAAGTTGCAGAAATTATTCCTGAAAGTTTGTTTTAATATTTTGAAAAGTTGCAAATTTATAAACTGCAAACTACCGGAAATACAAATTTGCAAACTTTGCCTTAACTAGTTTTCATGATAATTTGCGACTTTAATTAATTGGCAAAGGCAAACATACGGATATATTTTGCTGAAAGTTGCAGAAATTATTCCTGAAAGTTTGTTTTAATATTTAGAAAAGTTGCAAATTTATAAACTGCAAACTACCGGAAATACAAATTTGCAAACTTTGCCTTAACTAGTTTTCATGATAATTTGCGACTTTAATTAATTGGCAAAGGCAAACTTACGGATATATTTTGCTGAAAATTGCAGAAATTATTCCTGAAAGTTTGTTTTAATATTTTGAAAAGTTGCAAATTTATAAACTGCAAACTACCGAAAATACAAATTTGCAAATTTTGCCTTAACTAGTTTTCATGATAATTTGCGACTTTAATTAATTGGCAAAGGCAAACTTACGGATATATTTTGATGAAAATTGCAGAAATTATTCCTGAAAGTTTGTTTTAATATTTTGAAAAGTTGCAAATTTATAAACTGCAAACTACCGGAAATACACATTTGCAAACTTTGCCTTAACTAGTTTTCATGATAATTTGCGACTTTAATTAATTGGCAAAGGCAAACTTACGGATATATTTTGATGAAAATTGCAGAAATTATTCCTGAAAGTTTGTTTTAATATTTTGAAAAGTTGCAAATTTATAAACTGCAAACTACCGGAAATACAAATTTGCAAACTTTGCCTTAACTAGTTTTCATGATAATTTGCGACTTTAATTAATTGGCAAAGGCAAACATACGGATATATTTTGCTGAAAATTGCAGAAATTATTCCTGAAAGTTTGTTTTAGTATTTTGAAAAGTTGCAAATTTATAAACTGCAAACTACCGGAAATACAAAATCGCAAACTTTATCTTTACTAGTTTTCATGATAATTTGCGACTTTAATTAATTGGCAAAGGCAAACATACGGATATATTTTGATGAAAATTGCAGAAATTATTCCTGAAAGTTTGTTTTAATATTTTGAAAAGTTGCAAATTTATAAACTGCAAACTACCGGAAATACAAATTTGCAAATTTTGCCTTAACTAGTTTTCATGATAATTTGCGACTTTAATTAATTGGCAAAGGCAAACATACGGATATATTTTGCTGAAAATTGCAGAAATTATTCCTGAAAGTTTGTTTTAATATTTTGAAAAGTTGCAAATTTATAAACTGCAAACTACCGGAAATACAAATTTGCAAATTTTGCCTTAACTAGTTTTCATGATAATTTGCGACTTTAATTAATTGGCAAAGGCAAACTTACGGATATATTTTGCTGAAAATTGCAGAAATTATTCCTGAAAGTTTGTTTTAACATTTTGAAAAGTTGCAAATTTATAAACTGCAAACTACCGGAAATACAAATTCGCAAACTTTGCCTTAACTAGTTTTCATGATAATTTGCTACTTTAATTAATTGGCAAAGGCAAACATACGGATATATTTTGCTAAAAATTGCAGAAATTATTCCTGAAAGTTTGTTTTAATATTTAGAAAAGTTGCAAATTTATAAACTGCAAACTACCGGAAATACAAATTTGCAAATTTTGCCTTAACTAGTTTTCATGATAATTTGCGACTTTAATTAATTGGCAAAGGCAAACTTACGGATATATTTTGCTGAAAATTGCAGAAATTATTCCTGAAAGTTTGTTTTAACATTTTGAAAAGTTGCAAATTTATAAACTGCAAACTACCGGAAATACAAATTCGCAAACTTTGCCTTAACTAGTTTTCATGATAATTTGCTACTTTAATTATTTGGCAAAGGCAAACTTACGGATATATTTTGCTGAAAATTGCAGAAATTATTCCTGAAAGTTTGTTTTAATATTTAGGAAAGTTGCAAATTTATAAACTGCAAACTACCGGAAATACAAAATCGCAAACTTTATCTTTACTAATTTTCATGATAATTTGCGACTTTACTAGTTTTCATGATAATTTGCGACTTTAATTAATTGGCAAAGGCAAACATACGGATATATTTTGCTGAAAGTTGCAGAAATTATTCCTGAAAGTTTGTTTTAATATTTTGAAAAGTTGCAAATTTATAAACTGCAAACTACCGGAAATACAAATTTGCAAACTTTGCCTTAACTAGTTTTCATGATAATTTGCGACTTTAATTAATTGGCAAAGGCAAACATACGGATATATTTTGCTGAAAATTGCAGAAATTATTCCTGAAAGTTTGTTTTAACATTTTGAAAAGTTGCAAATTTAAAAACTGCAAACTACCGGAAATACAAATTCGCAAACTTTGCCTTAACTAGTTTTCATGATAATTTGCGACTTTAATTAATTGGCAAAGGCAAACTTACGGATATATTTTGCTGAAAATTGCAGAAATTATTCCTGAAAGTTTGTTTTAATATTTTGAAAAGTTGCAAATTTATAAACTGCAAACTACCGGAAATACAAATTTGCAAATTTTGCCTTAACTAGTTTTCATGATAATTTGCGACTTTAATTAATTGGCAAAGGCAAACTTACGGATATATTTTGATGAAAATTGCAGAAATTATTCCTGAAAGTTTGTTTTAATATTTTGAAAAGTTGCAAATTTATAAACTGCAAACTACCGGAAATACACATTTGCAAACTTTGCCTTAACTAGTTTTCATGATAATTTGCGACTTTAATTAATTGGCAAAGGCAAACTTACGGATATATTTTGATGAAAATTGCAGAAATTATTCCTGAAAGTTTGTTTTAATATTTTGAAAAGTTGCAAATTTATAAACTGCAAACTACCGGAAATACAAATTTGCAAACTTTGCCTTAACTAGTTTTCATGATAATTTGCGACTTTAATTAATTGGCAAAGGCAAACATACGGATATATTTTGCTGAAAGTTGCAGAAATTATTCCTGAAAGTTTGTTTTAATATTTTGAAAAGTTGCAAATTTATAAACTGCAAACTACCGGAAATACAAATTTGCAAACTTTGCCTTAACTAGTTTTCATGATAATTTGCGACTTTAATTAATTGGCAAAGGCAAACATACGGATATATTTTGCTGAAAGTTGCAGAAATTATTCCTGAAAGTTTGTTTTAATATTTAGAAAAGTTGCAAATTTATAAACTGCAAACTACCGGAAATACAAATTTGCAAACTTTGCCTTAACTAGTTTTCATGATAATTTGCGACTTTAATTAATTGGCAAAGGCAAACTTACGGATATATTTTGCTGAAAATTGCAGAAATTATTCCTGAAAGTTTGTTTTAATATTTTGAAAAGTTGCAAATTTATAAACTGCAAACTACCGAAAATACAAATTTGCAAATTTTGCCTTAACTAGTTTTCATGATAATTTGCGACTTTAATTAATTGGCAAAGGCAAACTTACGGATATATTTTGATGAAAATTGCAGAAATTATTCCTGAAAGTTTGTTTTAATATTTTGAAAAGTTGCAAATTTATAAACTGCAAACTACCGGAAATACACATTTGCAAACTTTGCCTTAACTAGTTTTCATGATAATTTGCGACTTTAATTAATTGGCAAAGGCAAACTTACGGATATATTTTGATGAAAATTGCAGAAATTATTCCTGAAAGTTTGTTTTAATATTTTGAAAAGTTGCAAATTTATAAACTGCAAACTACCGGAAATACAAATTTGCAAACTTTGCCTTAACTAGTTTTCATGATAATTTGCGACTTTAATTAATTGGCAAAGGCAAACATACGGATATATTTTGCTGAAAGTTGCAGAAATTATTCCTGAAAGTTTGTTTTAATATTTTGAAAAGTTGCAAATTTATAAACTGCAAACTACCGGAAATACAAATTTGCAAACTTTGCCTTAACTAGTTTTCATGATAATTTGCGACTTTAATTAATTGGCAAAGGCAAACATACGGATATATTTTGCTGAAAGTTGCAGAAATTATTCCTGAAAGTTTGTTTTAATATTTAGAAAAGTTGCAAATTTATAAACTGCAAACTACCGGAAATACAAATTTGCAAACTTTGCCTTAACTAGTTTTCATGATAATTTGCGACTTTAATTAATTGGCAAAGGCAAACTTACGGATATATTTTGCTGAAAATTGCAGAAATTATTCCTGAAAGTTTGTTTTAATATTTTGAAAAGTTGCAAATTTATAAACTGCAAACTACCGAAAATACAAATTTGCAAATTTTGCCTTAACTAGTTTTCATGATAATTTGCGACTTTAATTAATTGGCAAAGGCAAACTTACGGATATATTTTGATGAAAATTGCAGAAATTATTCCTGAAAGTTTGTTTTAATATTTTGAAAAGTTGCAAATTTATAAACTGCAAACTACCGGAAATACACATTTGCAAACTTTGCCTTAACTAGTTTTCATGATAATTTGCGACTTTAATTAATTGGCAAAGGCAAACTTACGGATATATTTTGATGAAAATTGCAGAAATTATTCCTGAAAGTTTGTTTTAGTATTTTGAAAAGTTGCAAATTTATAAACTGCAAACTACCGGAAATACAAAATCGCAAACTTTATCTTTACTAGTTTTCATGATAATTTGCGACTTTAATTAATTGGCAAAGGCAAACATACGGATATATTTTGATGAAAATTGCAGAAATTATTCCTGAAAGTTTGTTTTAATATTTTGAAAAGTTGCAAATTTATAAACTGCAAACTACCGGAAATACAAATTTGCAAATTTTGCCTTAACTAGTTTTCATGATAATTTGCGACTTTAATTAATTGGCAAAGGCAAACATACGGATATATTTTGCTGAAAATTGCAGAAATTATTCCTGAAAGTTTGTTTTAATATTTTGAAAAGTTGCAAATTTATAAACTGCAAACTACCGGAAATACAAATTTGCAAACTTTGCCTTAACTAGTTTTCATGATAATTTGCGACTTTAATTAATTGGCAAAGGCAAACTTACGGATATATTTTGCTGAAAATTGCAGAAATTATTTCTGAAAGTTCGTTTTAATATTTTGAAAAGTTGCAAATTTATAAACTGCAAACTACCGGAAATACAAATTCGCAAACTTTGCCTTAACTAGTTTTCATGATAATTTGCGACTTTAATTAATTGGCAAAGGCAAACATACGGATATATTTTGATGAAAATTGCAGAAATTATTCCTGAAAGTTTGTTTTAATATTTTGAAAAGTTGCAAATTTATAAACTGCAAACTACCGGAAATACAAATTTGCAAATTTTGCCTTAACTAGTTTTCATGATAATTTGCGACTTTAATTAATTGGCAAAGGCAAACTTACGGATATATTTTGATGAAAATTGCAGAAATTATTCCTGAAAGTTTGTTTTAATATTTTGAAAAGTTGCAAATTTATAAACTGCAAAGTACCGGAAATACAAATTCGCAAACTTTGCCTTAACTAGTTTTCATGATAATTTGCGACTTTAATTAATTGGCAAAGGCAAACTTACGGATATATTTTGCTGAAAATTGCAGAAATTATTCCTGAAAGTTTGTTTTAATATTTAGAAAAGTTGCAAATTTATAAACTGCAAACTACCGGAAATACAAATTCGCAAACTTTGCCTTAACTAGTTTTCATGATAATTTGCGACTTTAATTAATTGGCAAAGGCAAACTTACGGATATATTTTGCTGAAAATTGCAGAAATTATTCCTGAAAGTTTGTTTTAATATTTTGAAAAGTTGCAAATTTATAAACTGCAAACTACCGGAAATACAAATTCGCAAACTTTGCCTTAACTAGTTTTCATGATAATTTGCGACTTTAATTAATTGGCAAAGGCAAACATACGGATATATTTTGATGAAAATTGCAGAAATTATTCCTGAAAGTTTGTTTTAATATTTTGAAAAGTTGCAAATTTATAAACTGCAAACTACCGGAAATACAAATTTGCAAACTTTGCCTTAACTAGTTTTCATGATAATTTGCGACTTTAATTAATTGGCAAAGGCAAACATACGGATATATTTCGATGAAAATTGCAGAAATTATTCCTGAAAGTTTGTTTTAATATTTTGAAAAGTTGCAAATTTATAAACTGCAAACTACCGGAAATACTTCAACGAATAATGTCATTTCAATTGTCATGAAAATCAATAACTTAACCTCTTCAGTTATGCACGAGGCGTTCAAGTAAGTATATTCCAGGTTATAATTCAAAACAGCAAAGCTGCACTGATCAGAGATAAATCTCGAAACTCGTCTGCAGATAGCTTTTCACTGAAGTTAAATAGAAATATGTTATCTTAAAAGCAATGTTATTTAGCTAGTACTCGTTTAATGGCACGAAAGTGGACTGGGGGCTAGTAGTAACATACAAATATTTGTTGCATAAATTAATAGCCTGCGTGGTATTAGCAAGGGAAGTAGTTGTTTCAACATAAGATTTGTTTTGTAGTCTTAAAAAGACTTATTATAGAGCTACGAATAGGTTGAATATACAGGGTAACTATAAACGAAATCGACACCTTTGGTATTGTATAAAACAAAAGTTATTTGTGATATTGACATGCATTTTGCGCTGTCAGATTGAGGAAGCTTCGAATTCGAGCTTAATGGCACGAACGTGGACTGGGAGCTAGTAATAACATGAAAATGTCTGTTGTATGATTCAATATCCTGCGTGATATTAGCAAGGGAAGTAGTTGTTTCAACATAAGATTTGTTTTGTAGTCTTGAAAAGACTTAATATTATAGAGCTGCGAACAGGTTGAATATACAGGGTTACTATAAAAGAAATCGACACCTTTGGTATTGTATTAAACAAAAGTTATTTGTGATATTGACATGCATTTTGCGCTGTCAGATTGAGGAAGCTTCGAATTCGAGCTTAATGGCACGAACGTGGACTGGGAGCTAGTAATAACATGAAAATGTCTGTTGTATGATTCAATATCCTGCGTGATATTAGCAAGGGAAGTAGTTGTTTCAACATAAGATTTGTTGTGTAGTCTTAAAAAGACTTAATATTATAGAGCTACGAATAGGTTGAATATACTGGGTTACTATAAAAGAAATAGACACCTTTGGTATTGTATAAAACAAAAGTTATTTGTGATATTGACATGCATTTTGCGCTGTCAGATTGAGGAAGCTTCGAATTCGAGCTTAATGGCACGAACGTGGACTGGGAGCTAGTAATAACATGAAAATGTCTGTTGTATGATTCAATATCCTGCGTGATATTAGCAAGGGAAGTAGTTGTTTCAACATAAGATTTGTTTTGTAGTCTTAAAAAGACTTAATATTATAGAGCTGCGAACAGGTTGAATATACAGGGTTACTATAAAAGAAATAGACACCTTTGATATTGTATAAAACGGAAGTTATTTGTGATATTGACATGCATTTTGGGCTGTCAGATTGAGGAACTCTAGAAGTTTCGATAGCACAGTTGGTATTACTGCGCAAGCAAGGATGACAAAAAACTCTACTGATTGCGAGAGAGCATATTGCGTGCTGAATTTGCCAAAACAAACTCCGTAATTGTTGTCCAACGACATTTTCGAACGCATTTTGAAAAATCACCACCTACTAGACAGTCGATTGGTACAATAAATTTGAAACGACAGGGTGTTTATGTAATGGCAAAAGTCCGGGAAGAGACCTCGTGTGTCAGAAGAAACAGTGGAACGTTTTCGTGCCGTTTACCAACGAAGTGAGCAGCTATGAGTTCCCAAAGTAAACTTTAAGAATCACTGTGTAAAATAGTTTAAATGAATTCGTAAAATCGTTTTTAGTTTTGGATTGATAAAACATTGAAAGTGTCTATTTCTTTTGTAATAATATTCAGGCAATATTTCACCTTTAATAAGTTTAAAATACGTAATATTAGAATAATAATATAAATATTTTTGATACTTTTGCACACGATTAGGTTGCCCGCCGCGAAGCGGACAGATAAATCAAGACAATATACGCGCGGCAGAGCGAATTCTCGATCCAATATATAGCGGTGGTGGCGTTAATACCTAAGTACCATATTTTTGTTTAGTGACGCAAGTTATTGCCATAGTAACAACAAACAGAAATCGTTTAATATTGACAGTTTTACGCACGATTTTGATAATTTTGCACACGATTATAATAATGGCATCCTTCACATACAATTATTTACTAATTGTTCGTATTGGTATACACGTAGAGTTTGTTTGAATAATTTAGATCTGTAAATCAATTTTTCTTAGAGCAATTTATAGCTTGCGCAATCAATGTTTCAATGGAAATAAAAATATATCAATTTGTAAGGTACTGGGTGGCAACGCTAAATCAATTATATCAATTATCTTCTTCATGTATCTTGATTGCATAGCAAATCTAGGTCGAGTCACCTTGCCAGTGCGTTTATTGCAGTTATATTTATTGGCGCATAAATAATATGCTTGCAATAACAAAAAAACTAATTTGAATAGAAAGTATTTATAACAATTAGTTCTTGTCGAAATTAAATAAAAGATAATTATTTGCATGGAAAAGTGTATTAATAATAGACATATAAACGATGTTTACGATTATTCTTGAAATTGGTGTCAATGAAATTGGTAAACAAATCAATTAATATTCTAGTTATTTTTTGTAATTAAAATGCCTCAGAAATTATTAAGTTTGTAAATAATAAATATAGTATGCATTAAATTTTATATAATAAAAAAAAAAAAAACGTGTGCTGTCCCAAGATAAAAATTCGCGAGGATTTTCTTATTATTATTCTATTACTGCGAATGTACTTCGAAATAATATCTATGTATTTTTTCTTATTTTGTATCATATTTTCAATACAAATAATGTAATCATGTGACATAAGGAACCAAAAAAAGGCTTTGTTGTCAACATCTTACTTCTTATTTTGACTTTGTCAACATCTTACATCCTCTATCAAATCACAATTACAGATTTTGTATTTGCTTGAAAGTTTTATTTGTTCAAAATATTTCTGACACATAAACTCTGATTTTTGATTGGTTGGAAGAATCATGCTTCTGTTATGACAACATTATGACAATTTTAGTCTGATTCAAAGGCAACAAAAACATCTATCAAATCATTTTTTTTTTCATTCAAATGAAATATTCAAATTAATTAAACCAAATTACAAATTTTGTATTTTCTTGAAACCTGATTGGTTCAAAATATTTGTGACACATAAACTCTGATTTTTTATTGGTTAGGTAAGAAACATGCTTATGTCATGACAACATTTTCACAATTTTAGTCTGATTCCTAGGGAACAATCTTATGTCAAAGTCAAAATTTGGTGAAATTTAAAAACATCATTTACAGATCAATTTGATCTATTTATTTAACATTTCAATTGAATTTCAAAAAAATTGAAATTTCTTGAAATCTCAATATTTAATTCTTCTTGAAGT
This sequence comes from Phosphuga atrata, assembly GCA_944588485.1. Lineage (NCBI taxonomy): Eukaryota > Metazoa > Arthropoda > Insecta > Coleoptera > Silphidae > Phosphuga > Phosphuga atrata. The sequence continues at coordinate 72,015,877 of OX155898.1, read as the reverse complement.
ATTCAATTTATTTATAACATTTTCGTAGCTCTATAATATTAAGTCTTAATAAGACTACAAAACAAATCTCATGTTGAAACAACTACTTCCCTGTCTAATACCCCGGGATATTGAAGTATACAACAGACATTTGCATGTTATTACTAGTATCATTAAATTTGTAAGTAATTAACAAGCACTAGATAAATAAGATTGTTTTAAATAGAAAGAAATGATTTTAGAAACAATATTATTTATATAGTACTCGTTTAGTGCCACGAAAGTGTACTGGGGCCTAGTAATAACCTACAAATATCTGTTGTATAATTCAATATCTTGCATGGTATTACCCAGAGAAATAACTCTTTCAACATGAGATTTGTCATAGTCTTAGTAAGATTTAATATTATAGAGCTATGAACAGCTTGAATATATTTATACATTCAAGCTAAATTTCGTCTTTAATAAGTTTAAATAACATTTTCTCACTATTAAATAAATTCTACATTTTTTATCAAATATTGAAAATGATCTCAAAAACAATGTGATTTATCTAGTACTCGTTTAGTGCGACGAAAGTGGACTGGGGGCCTAGTAATAACATATTTTATCAAATTTGTGACTTTTATTTCCACAACACATTTACGCAAACTAGGGAAGATTAACCAAATTATTCCAATTAATTTTCAAAAATGATTTTGTGGTTCAAATTTCTTGAAATCTCAATATTTAAATCTTCTTGAAATATTCAAATTATTTATAACATTTTCGTAGCTCTAGAATATTAAGTCTTAATAAGACTACAAAACAAATCTCAGGTTGAAACAATTACTTGCCTGTCTAATACCACGCAGGATATTGAATTATACAACAGACATTTGCATGTTATTACTAGTTTACAGTTTATTTGCATGTCATTAACAAGTACTAGATATATTACATTGTTTTAAATAGAAAGAAATGGTTTTAAAAACAATATTATTTATCTAGTATTGGTTAAGTGCCACGAGAGTGTACTGGGGCCTAGTAATAACATACAAATATCTGTTGTATAAATTAATATTTTGCATGGTATTATCCAGAGAATTAGCTGTTTCAACATGAGATTTGTCATAGTCTTAATAAGATTTAATATTATAGAGCTACGAACAGATTGAATATATTTATATATTCAAGCTATATTTTGTCTTTAATAAGTTTATATAACATTTTCTCACTATTAAATAAATTGTACATTTTTTATCAAATATTGAAAATGATCTCAAAAACAATGTGATTTATCTAGTACTCGTTTAGTGCCACGAAAGTGGACTAGGGGCCTAGTAATAACATATTTTGTCAATTTTTTTACTTTTATTTACACAATTTATTTATATAAACTAGGCAATGATTAAGCAAATTATTCCAATAGAATTTCAAAAATGATTTTGCGGGTCAAATTTCTTGAAATCTTAATATTTAAATCTTCTTGAAATATTAAAATTAGTTATAACATTTTCGTAGCTTTATAATATTAAGTCTAAATTAGAATACAAAACAAATCTCATGTTAAAACAACTACTTCCCTGTCTAATACCACGTAAGATATTGAATTATACAACATACATTTGCATGTTATTACTAGTATCAGTATATTTGCATGTCATTAACAAACACTAGATAAATAACATTGTTTTAAATAGAAAGAAATGATTTTAGAAACAATATTATTTATCTAGTACTCGTTTAGTGCCGCGAAAGTGTACTGGGGCCTAGTAATAACCTACAAATATCTGTTGTATAATTCAATATCGTGCATGGTATTAGCCAGAGAAGTAACTGTTTCAATATGAGATTTGTCATAGTCTTAATAAGATTTAATATTATAGAGCTACGAACCGCTTGAATATATGTATATAATTAAGCTACATTTCGTCTTTAATAAGTTTATATAACATTTTCTCACTATTAAATAAATTCTACATTTTTTTATCTGATATTGAAAATGATCTCAAAAACAATGTGATTTATCTAGTACTCGTTTAGTGCCACGAAAGTTGTCTAGGGGCCTAGTAATAACATATTTTATCAAATTTTTGACTTTTATTTACACAACATATTTACACAAAGTAGGGATGATTAACCAAATTATTCCAATTGAATTTCAAAAATGATTTTGTGGGTCAAATTTCTTGAAATCTTAGTATTTAAATCTTTCTGAAATATTCAATTTAATTATAACATTTTTGTAGCTCTATAATATTTAGTCTTAATAAGACTACAAAACAAATCTCATGTTGAAACAAATACTTCCCTGTCTAATCCCACGCAGGATTTTGAATTATACAACAGACATTTGCATGTTATTACTAGTATTAGTATATTTGCATGTCATTAACAAGCACTGGATAAATAACATTGTTTTAAATAGAAAGGAATGATTTTAAAAACAATATTATTTATCTAGTAATCGTTTAGTGTCACGGAAGTGGATTAGGGCCTAGTAATAACATACAAATATCTGTTGTATAATTCCATATCCTGCATGGTATTAGCCAGAGAAATAGCTCTTTCAACATGAGATTTGTAATCGTCTTAATAAGATTTAATATTATAGAGCTACGAACAGATTGAATATATTTATATATTCAAGCTACATTTCGTCTTTAATAAGTTTGTATAACATTTTATCACTATTAAATAAATTGTACATTTTTTATCAAATATTGAAAATGATCTCAAAAACAATGTGATTTATCTAGTACTCGTTTAGTGCCACGAAAGTGGACTAGGGGCCTAGTAATAGCATATTTTGTAAAATTTGTAACTTTTATTTCCACAACACATTTACACAAACTAAAGAAGATTAACCAAATTATTCCAATTTAATTTCAAAAATTATTTTGTGGGTCAAATTTTTTGAAATCCTAATATTTAAATCTTCTTGAAATATTCAAATTAATTATAACATTTTCGTAGATCTATGATATTAATTCTTAATAAGGCTACAAATCAAATCTCATGTTGAAACAACTACTTCCCTGTTTAATACCACGCGGGATATTGAATTATACAACATACATTTGCATGTTATTACTAGTATCAGTATATTTGCATGTCATTAACCAGGACTAGATAAATAACATTGTTTTAAATAGAAAGAAATGATCTTAAAAACAATATTTTTTATCTAGTACTCGTTTAGTGCCGCGAGATTGGACTGGGGCCTAGTAATAACATGCAAATATCTGTTGTATAATTCAATATCCTGCATGGTATTAGCCAGAGAAGTAGCTGTTTCAGCATGAGATTTGTCATAGTCTTATTAAGATTTAATATTATAGAGCTACGAATCGGTTGAATATATTTATATATTCAAGCTACATATCGTCTGTAATAAGGTTAAATAACATTTTCTGACTATTAAATAAATTCTACATTTTTTATCAAATATTGAAGATGATCTCAAAAACAATGTGATTTATCTCGTACTCGTTTAGTGCCACGAAAGTGGACTGGGGGCCTAGTAATAACATATTTTGTCAAATTTTTGACTTTTATTTACACAACATATTTGCAAAAACTAGGGAAAATTATCAAAAACAAAATTCTGCAAGAGATCTAGGTGAGAATTTCCCATTATAATTTGATGAGCAATAACATTTGGACAAAGTACTACAAACATTGAAATACCGCAACGTATGTTAACTTAATCGTAGCATTAAGGCCGGTCCAGACGCTCCGTATTGTTCAACGTTTTGTCTGCGCAGTTCAACAAGTTGCAGATAAAACGTTGCGTGTAGATAGGAAGATTGCGCAGTTTTAAAAACTGCGCGGAGGCGGTTCAGTTGTAGCGATAACTGAGCTAAAGTGCATAGATATCCATGAATTGTGCAGATAAGTCGGCGCATGTAGACGGTAGCTTCGTTTTCCGATTCATTTTGTTCAAAAATGACCAGACTAGTACCTCCTCCATGATGATTTCACTAAAACTGTGCGAAATACACAGATATATCTGCACCGTGCAGACGCTCTACAAATTGCAACGTTTTCATTCCGTCTTAAGACTGCGCAGACAAAAGGTTGTGCAATACGGAGCATCTGAACCGGCCTTTAGGTGTGGTAACATCTTTTTGTATAAAAGAATCTTTTGTTTTATCTGAATAAAAAAAGGTTACAAATGATGTAATAGAAGTGAATGAAAATAAGGTTGCAAAAAAGGAACGTGTAATGCGATATCCGTATAAGGGGATAATGTTACAAAATTGAGCTGTCGGCGAATATCGGTTACACAAAGCACGTAACCTAAGACTTAGTGAGATCGAGATACCAGTGAACGGAAGTTATGTAGATTTAGAAACATCAGATTTGCATAAGTGCCACTTGTTGGCCGAAATAAACAGTTCAACCTTTCACGCACCTTTTATTCGGTATAGATACGAGCAAATTATAAGTTTATTCAACACAATTTACCCAACCCAACAACATGAAGAAAAATGATGATTGTGATAATTTTTTTTTTGATCTCGTGTCAGAAAACATGAAATAAAACACAGATACAAATACTATGACTACAAACATTATATAATATTTGACCAAAACTTGGCCATTCTGTGATGCTTCATAAAGTTCATCTTCTGTGCAGGAGATCAGACACAGTTTACACTGAAGCATATGTTTCACAGTCTGGTTTTCTCCACAGTCACACTGAATGCTATCTTCATTAATGAAGCCACACTTTGCAAGATTTGTCTTAAATCTGCCCACTCCTGATCTTAATCTATTCAAGGATTTCCATGTTAACCATCCTCGATCATAACCAGGAGGTAAAGTTTCGGCTATCCTTTCCCAGCTCAGGGGAAGAGATTCCTTAGATTTTCATAATTCTAGCCTAGCTTTTTCCCATGTAGTCTTCAATTCTTTGGATTAACGTAGGAAACTCTTCCTAGACTTTAGCCTCTGAGCATGTGGTTCATGCCCATTTAGAGGATGGGTTGCTTCCTGCTTAGCTTTCTTCCTTTCCTTGTTTGCAGCTATTTCTTATCGAATAGAGGGTGGTGCTATTCCTGTGAGCTGGCAAACGCACTGAGTTGGTGTTGATCTTAAGCATCCAGTTATAGTTCTACATGTTTCATTGAGAGCTACATCCAACTGTTTTGCATGAGTTGAGTTCTACCAAACCGGACAGGCGTACTCTGCAGCGGAATTGCACAATGCCATTGCAGATGTTCGAATGGTGTCAGGCTGATTACCCCATCCAGTTTTCTCAGAAGATTATTCCTGGTGGAAACTTTTGACTTGGTGTTCAGACAATGTTTCTTGTAGATAAGAACTCTGTCCAATGTCAGTCCTAGAAATTTTGGAGCGTAACAGTGTTCCAGTTCTACTCCTGACCGTACTACCTTCAATTCACGAAAGGCTCCCCTGTTTCTCAAGTGAAAGGCATATGCTTGTGTATTGGAGTGATTTGGTTTCAGATTTTTTTTGCGAAATAGTATTTGGACAGTCCCTTAAGGGCACTTGTGAGGTTATTGTCCACTGATTCAAAATCTTTACTCTGTGCAGCAAGAGAGAGATCGTCAGCGTACAAGAAATTCCTGGTGTTGGGAGCTATGGGCTGGTCATTTGTATATACATTGAACAGATATGGAGCGAGAACACCACCTTGGGGTTGGCCATTCTTTTGTAATATCCATCGGCTACGTTGCCCTTGGAAGTCTACAAAATACCTCCGATTCTACAGGAGAGTGGCAATGAACTTGGTTAGGCTGGAGTTCTTAGTCAACGTGTAGACCTTAGCAAATAGGAGCTGATGGTTAACAGTGTTGCAGGATGCCGATAAATCAACAAATGCCACTCCAGCTACCTTAGCTGCTTCAAAACCATCTTCTATGAACTGCGTAAGGTTAAAGCAACTGTCTAGTACAGCTTTTGCCGGGACGAAATCCAGCTTGTACGGGTATGAGCAGAGCATTAATTTCGGGTAGAAGGCGATTCAGAATCATTCTTTCAAGCTTGTAGAGGTGACACTGGAGTGTAGCTGGTCTGAAGTTCTTTGGGTTGTTCCCTTCTTTGCCAGGTTTCAGCAGAGCTATCACACGGCTCTTCCGTCAAATCTTTGGGATTTGATAATTCTTCATGCAGTTATTGAAGAGCTGGAGTATAAGTAGGGGAATATCCTATGTTCTAGGCCCACCACAACCACCGACCTTGAAATTACAGATTCCTGTAAAAAAATTAAAAAATTACAGATTCCTGTAATTCAATTTCCCCTACTATATCACAGATGGCGCTTTACAGATTCTTGTAAAATTCAAAAAAATACAGATTCCTGTAATTCAATTTCCCCTACTATATCACAGATGGCCCTTTACAGATTCCTGTAAAATTCAAAAAATTACAGATTCCTGTAATTCAATTTTCCCTAGTAGTAGGAAAAGGTAGTATGTTCTGGAACCGCCTCCGCCTCCCGACCAGTGCGCATGCGCGAACAGAGGATTTAATCAGCTAATAAACAGGTTTGATCAGCTAATAATCAGGTTTAGTCAGCTGATAATCAGGTTTAATCAGCTAATATACAGGTTTAATCAGCTAATAAACAGGTTTGATCAGGGTTAAATCCTCTGTTCGCGCATGCGTACTGGTCGGGAGGCGGAGGCGGTTCCAGAACATACTACCTTTCCCTACTAGTATATTCCTGTATTTTAAGCCGAAATGCTCAAATTGTTCTGTCTGAATGTCATCCAAGCCGGATGATTTTTCATTTTTAGTCTATTTCATAGCCTTATCCAGTTCTGCCATTCTGAATGGTATTGAAAGATCGTTACTTTCCTCTTGAATTTCTCTTTGATGTCTGGGCACTTTGTACTTGTGGATGGGCTTCCAGTTCGTCAAAAGCTGATTTGCTATTAGGTTGGCAGTGATGTTGTGATGTACAGAGGTTTTTGTCGGATCATTGCTTAGACGTCTTAAAAGTCTCCATGCCTTATGGCTGTCTCTTCTCAGATACAGGTCTGATATAGATCTAGCCCATTGATCCCGTTTTGTTTGTCTAATGACGGAGATGAGTCTGTTCCCAGCTTCTACTGTTGATTCACTGAAAGGATTTGCTTCAAATAACTTCCCGTATTCTGTGAGTAGGACAGCTTCATCTGATGTGAGAGCAGGGATAAATGAAGTCCGGCAGCCGCGAGGTATAGACTTTCTGAAGCACTTCTTTACAGTTGTGGTGAAGATATCATGGGATTTTGGTGTGGGTTCTATTGAAGACACTTATCCATATCTGCAAATTTCGACCAGTCAGCTTTATTGAAGTTGGAATGGTACCTTAGGTCTAACGGCAGCAAATATTTGGCACATTATTGACCGGTGCTGTGTATTAGGTATCGGAGAACAGACAGATTTTACACATAGTTCGCTGATTCTGTTACTGCTGAGAATGAGGCCAGGGTTGTAACCACGTTTCCATCTATCACTATTGAATGATGCAGGGCTGTTTTGCATCGTGGATCAGGGTGAGGTGATTTATTTCTGCCCATTCCTGCTCTGCTCTTCCATTCTCATCTTCATGATCATATCCCCATGTGCAGCTTTGGCTGTTGAAGTCGCCAATCACAATCTGTGTGCTTTTATTTTGGAAATTGTATGACAATTAGCTTATTGATGATGAAATCAGCGCCAGGTTGTTTATAAAGAGATAAAATCGTACAGTTGGCTGTTTCTAGAGTGAGAACTTTAATGTTGTTTTCCTCCGTGAGTGCCGTGGAGAGGACTTGAATATCTGGATGGATAAAGATGGCACTTCCATACTTATCATGAGGTCTTTCTATTGCAAGGACCATTCCCTTTACTTTTGGTCTGTGCATTTTATAGCTTCTATGTATCTGTATGCATAGCACATGGCATCCATGCTCTATATTTGCAGAGATAATTGTTAACTGTGGCCCTGAAAAGGATTCGGTTGATGTTTCTGGTGTGAAAAGATCAGCTTTTCTAAAAGATTAGATTTCTGCCGGCGTTGAACGCCCGATTGCTTCATAACTCTACTGTAGGTCACAATCTTCGCGGGGCACCCCCCGTTCCAACTGACATCTTGTTCCAACTGACACTTGACGTTGTCAAAAAAAATAATTTTTATAATAATCAACGATTTATATTCTTATTCTAAATTTAAACATAAATTAATACCGAAAATAAAGATGTATCTACAGCAAGAGATATTAACAATTTCATTGAATTGCCTTCCAGTATTTAGGAACTTGCACTAGATATTAGACCCTTATTGGCATATATTATTTTACAACACTTAAGAATTTTAACAATCAACATTTTCACAAGGACATTATATTTACATCACTTTATATATTGACTTGCACTATTTTGAGACTTGGACTGTTTAGGAACTTCTTTTCTGTTTTAGGAGCTTTTTAGTTTTAGGAACTAGGAAGAGATAGTGATCGAAATGTTCCAAGAAAAACAAATATCTTATATTTTCATTGCACAATACATAGAATAGTACATACATAGAATACATACATAGAATGTTATGCAACATAATCTAAGAATTATAAACTTATTAAACCCGAAATATAGCCTGAATATATAAATATATTCAACCTTGCCGAAGCTCTATAATATTATTAAGTCTTTTTTAAGACTCCAAGTCAAATCTCATGTTGAATATAATTGTATATAATAGTATAATTCAATATTTTAATGGTCAATATGTTAGTAAAATATGTGATAAACCAAAACAGTAATGGAATTTTATAAAAGAAAAAATTGGTGGGAAACATAAGAAAAACTCAAATGAAATATAACAAATGCATACTTTTTTGATATTTGTAAAAAATTGAGTAGTAGCATAACTTGTAACAAAGTGTGAGGTATCCATACACGGAGTAACACTGAAACAATGTACTTATACCCAACTGATTACCTCGTTAAAAGACAGAAATGGGGGAGTTTATGTATAAAAGTTATAACGATAAAAGCCATAGTGGAACAGACATAGATTTTTATTTTAAGATAAATATATGAACTGCCGTAATTATTTTACGTTGAAAATGTTTATATCTACCAATTTTTTTGTTATGTTTGATATAGATAAGGCCTATGTACAGGTAATTTGTAATTACCTCTATAGCGGTTAATATTGTGTGTATATTTCTTATATATGCATATGTTCTTATCTGGTTGAATAAATAAACAAAATTAAAATATACAACAGATATTTGTCTGTTATTCACTAGCCCCCAGTCTACTTTCGTGCCACTAAACAAGAATTAGATAATACATGGTTATAGAATATACATGGTTTTTAAGATCATATCGTTCTATTTAACTTAAGAGAATAGCCATCTGCAGACGCGTTTATATTAGAAGAATTGTTTACGTGATTACAAGATTTAAGTATTCGATTAAATGTAACTTAAATATTCGATTTAAGAACTTGAAGAGATAGTGATAGAAATGTTCCAAGAAAAACGAATAACTTTACAAGAATTTTAGTTACGTAAACTTTAGTTACTTCCCAATAAATGGAATTGTTTTACTAAAAATATTCAGCAAAATATAAAATGTAAATTCTAGTCGAAACTTGTTTGTTGTTATCTTTGCTGACCAAGCAGCACTCAGCAGGGAGTAACTTAATCCCTTTATACAAGTTATTGCTCCTACGCCATTTCCAGGTTGAAATGACGTCAAACGAAGATTATTAGTTTCAACTGTATTTACCCATCATAAACCGTAATTTCCAAAAGTGAACATAAGGTCATAAAAATGACCACTTTGACGAGTTGACTACAACAATAAATATCGTATTATTATATTACTGTAATTTTAAATCATCATAGAAACATTTCCTGTTTTCACAATAGGAAGGATAATTTTCGAATTCAATCAATAGCTAAGTGGTTTTTGAGCTTTTCGCAATACTGCAGGGGTGCTTTTCGTCGTGCCCTGTATACGGGGTGCTGAGGGTAGTAGCCTTGCTTTTTCACTAATGACAAATATATATTTTTATTCATTTGCCGATTAGATTTCAATCTATTTAATCCACACATAAGTATTTCAAATTATCAGCCGAGGATTTGATAATCGATAAACGGTTTAATAAAATATAAATAAACTTATATCTGGTTAGAGCATGAAGTTTTCGAATGATTGATGCATGATCCACTTCGTCTAGTTGCCGTTACCGCCCGTTTGGGTTTTGGCATTCTTCTCAATGAGCGTTGCCCATCATCTACTTCGGTCTCTTGCAGAGACTGGATTGCTCTCGCATTTTCCTTCATTTTCGACATTAGGCCTGCGTCTTCCTAGTGGCTTTTAGTTCACTCCGTCTGTTTAGTGTGCCTAGTGTCCTCCATCCTCCTCAGAATATAGGTTTTATTAAGTAAGTATTTCAAATTATCAGCCGATGATTTCATAATCTTTAAACGAATTAATAAAATATAAATAAAATTATATTTGGTTTGAGGTTTTCGAATGATTGATGCATGATCTACTTCTTCTAGTTTCCGTTACCGCCCGTTTTGGGTTTTGGCATTCTTCTCAATGAGCGTTGCCCATCATCTACTTCGGTCTCTTGCAGAGACTGGATTGCTCTCGCGTTTTCCTTCATTTCCTACATTAGGCCGGCGTCTTCCTAGTGACTTTTAGTTCACTCCGTCTGTTTGGTGTGCCTGGTTTCCTCCATCCTCCTTAGCATATGGGTCTTCTGGCTGTTAATATACTAGCGAGAACCTTGTAGGTCACATTTAGTAGATGCGATACCTTTGTAGTTAACATCATCCACAAAATTTTAGATGAAGAAATAAGAGAACAATGGATGAAAACCTGGAAAGAACTTCCAGGGTTGAGACAATCCAATGTAATGCTGGAATATGTTAACTAGAAAAGAACAAAAGCTTGCCGGAGACTAAACAGGAACAGGCTTAGAGTCCTGACAAGACACTGCAGACTTAGAAAACACCTCAAGACCCTAGGCCAAGAGGAAGATGACAGATACAGATTCTTTAGTTTAGCAGAGGAAACCCCCATACTTCTGCTCAAACACTGCGGAGCACTGCTCCGCAAGAGACATATGTATCTTGGGGCCCACTACTTGAACGCACACGAGTTGCAGTTCTTGAATCCCACCCAATCCCACTCCTGTTTTCTAGTTGCCTGTATTAAGCCACATCGAAAGACTTCCAAGACTTAGAAGAAAGAAGAACTTGGTCCCAGAGTTCCACAAAATAACAACGAACCAGTCTCTTCCTATTCATGGTGTTGTAATTGGAGGATTTCATCGTTTGAAGTCCAGGTCTCCACCCATTCAAACAGCTCAAGATCTCATTTTATGTGACTTCAGTGCCACAAAAGAATGGGAAACTGAATGGTGCATCAAAGTTCCTCATGAGTGGCAGCCCTTATTTAATGCAAACCATCCTCCTCCTGGCTTTGACCTACCAATCAAAATTTAGGTTACAATCAACAGGGTTCGAACTGGCCGTAGTCGATGTGCATCATTGCTTCATTTAAATGGGGCTTAAAATCTTCCCTTAGTTGTGATTGTAGTGATGTGGAACAGACAATTCATCACATTGTTATGGAGTGTGAAAGAAGAGCGTTCTCCGGATCCATGGATGAGTTTATGAAGGCTTCAGTTCAGGCTGTGCAGTGGTTGAACAATCTGGACATTAATTTATGAAATCACTTGTCTATATATTGTCTATTGTCATAGGGTATTTTTATACTTGTTATATTTTTTGTGAGTAACACCATAAGCAAATAATAATAATAATCCCACCCAGATCCTGAAATTCCTGAAGGAATCAGGACTAGATAAGGCGCTCTAAATGGGTAAGTATACCAACGTTTAGACGAAGAGGGTGGGGTACAATAGATCTACGAAGGTCACGTACAGGAAACTCCTGCTGTTGGGAGCTACGGGCTGGTCATTGTATACACATTGAACAGAAATGGAGCGAGAACACTTCCTTGGGGTAGACCATTTTTCTGTAGTCGTCACCACCAATACTACAATCTATCATTTATCTCTGTCATTGATATATTCTTTGCGGTCTTCTTTCTTGTGTATTGGTATACTAATAGTGGTATTCTAGTCCTCGGCATTCGCTCCTGTCTGCGCGCCTCCTTTATAAGTCTATATACTTCCTGTTGTGATCTACTACATAAATCTAAATTACATTTACACTGTGCAACAAGAGCGAGATTGTCACCGTAAAAGAAACTCCTGGTGTTGGGAGCTATGAGCTAGTTATTTGTATACACATTGAACAGAAATGGAGCGAGAACACTTCCTTGGGGTAGACCATTCTTCTGTAGTCGTCACCACCAATACTACAATCTATCATTTACCTCTGTCGTTGCCACATTCTCTGCGGTCTTCTTTCTTGTTTATTGGTATAATAATGGTGGTATTCCAGTCCCTCGGAATTTCCTCCTGTCTGCACACTCCCTTTATAAGTCTATATACTTCCTGTTGTGATCTACTCCAGAAATCTAAATTACATTTATACTGTGCAGCAAGAGCGAGATTGTCACCGTACAAGAAACTTCTTGTTTTGGGAGCTTTGGACACATTGAACACAAATGGAAGTAGAACACTTCCTTGGGGTAGGACATTCTTCTGTAGTCTCAAACGGCTACGTTGCTCTTGGAAGTCCACAAAATACCTCCGATTCTGCAGGAGAGTGGCAATGAACCTGGTTAGGTTGGAGTTCTTGGTCTACGTGTAGACCTTAGCAAGAAGGAGCTGATGGTTAGGGGTGTCGTAGGCTGCCGATAAATCAACAAATGCCACTCCAGTTACCTTAGTTGCTTCGAAACCATCTTCTGATGATGAACTGCGTAAGGTTCAGCAACTGTTCAGTACAGCTCTTGCCGGGTAGAAAACCAGCTTGTTCGGGTATGAGCAGAGGATCAATTTCGGGCAGAACGCGGGCAGAATCATTCCTTCTAGTAGTTTGTTGAGGCAACACAGGAGTGTAACTGACAAGACTAGAGAGACTGTCTAGTCGACAAGACATATTTTACATTTTAATTAACGTTCATATGAATATTTATGTCCTATTTATGCACTTTAGATGTTATATAATAAAAAGAATAACAAATGCTGTTTTGCTCTGGCGAAATTTATAATAACCGTTTTTAATGTTAATGAGACAATTATTATGAAGTTCCCGAATCGGTGCTTTTCAGTCCAGTTATAAAAACTACTTAAATTGAAATTGGGCAACTCGACGATGATTCTACAATAATTCGGGCAAATACAGTTTAAACTTAACTTGATTATATATATTTCATGGTTGTTTATTTATAATGGAATCTTAAATTCCTTCACAAACGTTAAAACGGTAGTAGAATGACTTTTAATGTTTGATTATCTGTGTAGATATTATCAAACTTATTGTAAATAGAGCATAACGTGTGCCTGTGCTGTAACGTCATGAATAAAGATTTTTATAATTTTATGAAATACAATTTGTAATCAGTATAAATTAAATGTAATGACCAAACTAAAAATTAATAAATAAATAAATTAAAAGTAATTATTTCGTAGGGGAGAATTATCCCCTAGGGATTAGAGGCTTAGAGGGTAAAAACGTACCACTTAACTTTTAACCTATATTGCACACTTTTGGTAAGTCTCTCTGAGAGTTTAGCTTAGTAGTTTTATAAAATGGCATTTAAAGAACATGTGCACACTATCAATTATCTTATAAACATAATAACTGTAACTTTATTTTAATTTTTAAATAATTAACACAAAGATACAAATTCAAAACCGGTACTGTAAATCGTACCGGGTAGATTTTTTTAACATTCTGGATATAATATATTTTTTTAGCTTTTGCAATATGGCACATGACTCATATGACACCCATATAAAACATTTTACGCATTCAATCATATCCTCCAGTCGAACTTCAGTTTTTCTTTGTGTGAAAAGCCCTCGCCAAAACACATCCCGAAGTAGGCCTTAAAGTAGGCCGGCGTTTAAGTGGTAACGGAAACTTTGCACATAAGAGACACGGACGAGACTGCAGAAAACGAAGAGGTTCTGACTATCATAGAAGACAAAGTAAGTAACCTAGGAAACAAAATGCTAAATCTCAGCGATCTAAGACCGAACGCAAGCCACTACGCTCGTAGTAAACAAGGAGGACGCGGACAAATTGTTAAAAGTGTCTAATAATCTAACCTAACCTATATAAAGGTGGGCCTTTTGCGATGCTCAATAGAGAAACGAATAAAAATCGAACGGCGCTACAAATGCTGAGAATACGAACACAAGGCGGAAAACTGCGACGGACCTGGCAGATCAAAACTGTGTTAGTGTTACGCTTGCCGAAAAGCAGCTAAAGACTGTACGCACAAGCATGCCCAATCTGTAAAATAGCAGGACACAGTGCCAACATCGCAAAATACGAATCCTTCCGCTATAAGCTGCCAAAGGCGAGGAGACTAAACAGACGGGAGAGACAGATACTTGGAACAAACAGACACAACAAATAGCTCCAGCTCGTTCAAAATATAAAATTAAACCCATTCAACAAAACCTGTGCCGATGCGCAGCGGCCCAACAATTAATGACTCACTAGGACATAGACATAATCATAGGTCATGGGCCGAACAAAAAAAAAAGAGCAAGAAAGTACGAATAGGATGGTTGCGACAGTTACTACGTGGTAATCCATACTTACATTGAATTGAAAAATTCACTTTGTTTTTTACCACACTTATATTATGTAAAAATATTATATAACTTATTATTCACAGTTATATAAATTTCTACACATATCACGACTCGAGTTTCGACGTTTGACGGTCATTTTCAAGTGGGCTCGGTAATTCTTGAAAATGACCGTCAAACGTCGAAACTCGAGTCGTGATATGTGTAGAAATTTATATAACTGTGAATAATAAGTTATATAATATTTTTACATAATATAAGTGTGGTAAAAAACAAAGTGAATTTTTCAATTCAATGCAAGAAAGTACTATTGCCCGTGTGGGGTTGTAGATCCCCCATCGGGCGCCTCCCCAGGTGGCGGATAGGGGGATGCCTCCTAGATATAGGTGGTACCGGGGAAATCAAATACCCGGGGCGGACCAAAACCTACAAATGTAGCGTCTGCACTCAGAATGAGCGGCTACAAATCCGCAGCGTCTGTTCCAGATTGGGCGGCTGCAACAGCGTCTGATTTAAATCCTGTAAACAGGAGGCTGGTTTGGAAGCTATAGCTGGCAGCCCCAGCACCAAACTACGGCCACAGTGGGCTAATAACCTGCTTGGCCTAAACTATGCTATTAATGAAACCTCTACAACACAAATCCGGACGGACAAAACGAAGACAACACTGGCTACACTTAAGGAAAAGTTACGTTTTGGATGCTGGAACGTAAAAACTCTATACGAAGCATCAAAACTGCATCAAGCGGTGAGAGAATTAAATAACTACAACATCTCAGTTTTAGGCTTATCAGAAGTTCGCTGGCTTGGCAAGGGGGAGCTCAACTTACAATCTGGGGAGCTTTTCCTGTACAGTGGCAAAGAAACTGGGTCTCATGAAAGAGGCGTTGGTTTCATAATTAGTAAAAAAGCCAGAAAAAGCCTAATTTCATGGAACCCCATTGATGACAGAATATTTACAGCAAGGTTCCACACTAAATACAGAAATATCACCTTTGTACAATGCTATGCACCCACAAACAGTGCGGGTGCTGAGGAAAAAGAAAATTTCTACGATATCCTTGAAAGTACGTTAAGGAAGATAAACAGAGGTGATATCACCATACTCATGGGTGATCTCAACGCTAAGGTCGGGACAAATAACAGTAACCTAGAAGACATCATGGGTAAAGAAGGATGTGGGGAAAGAAACGAAAACGGTGAACTATTCACGAAACTCTGTTCAACATCAGACCTAGTTATAGGTGGAACAGTGTTCCCACACAAGCAAATCCACAAAGTCACATGGATATCCCCCGACAAGAAAACCCAAAAGCAAATTGACCATATTGCCATATCGAAAACATGGCGGAGATCCCTACTTGATGTCAGAAACAAAAGGGGTGCAGACATTGCCAGCGACCACCACCTTCTGCTCGGCACGTTCAGAATCAAACTGGCCGTACCAAAGAAACCTGAACAATCAAAGAGAGTAAAGTTCAACCTACACAAACTGCGCCAACCAAACTGCAAAAAAGTTTTCCTAACAAACCTGCATGAAAATGCAGACCAAAATCTCATAACATCTTGGGATGGCTTAGCCAAGACACTACTCGAATCGGCCAAAACAACCCTTGGCGCAAATGAAAGAAATCGAAAAGACTGGATCTCAGACCAAACATGGCAACTTATACAAGACAGAAAGGATGCGAAGAAACTGGTACTCCAGTGCAAAACTTCGATGACAAAAAATGATGCAATCTGGAGATATACACAACTATGCAAACAAATTAAAGCATCTGCCAAAAAAGACAAGCGAATATGGATTGACCTGATATGTGAGCAAGCAGAAGAATCAGCCAAAAATAACAACTCGAGGACTCTTTACACACTGACAAACAAGCTCTCCAAAAAGCACATAAAGACCACAAATATAGTTAGAAGCAAATACAACCGCCCATTGACCACCCCAGAAACTCAGCTCGATAGGTGGAAGGAATACTTTGCTGATATGCTCAGCTCACCCACGGAAGACGAACTTGAGATAGCTCCAGAAGACAATGCAAATGAACAGCTGAATATAAAAATAGACGCGCCTTCAAAAAACAGAAATACCTAAATACCATCAAGCAGCTGAAAAACAACAAAGCGGCAGGGCTAGACAACATACCTGCCGAACTAATCAAGGTAGACCCTAAATGGATTGCACCTCTACTTGCAAAAATAATAAAAGGGATCTGGACAAACCAAGAAATTCCAGCAGAAATGAAACATGGTCTCATTATCAAACCGCCAAAGAAAGGAGACCAAACGCAATGCAAAAATTGGAGAGGAATAACGCTGTTACACACCATAAACAAAATTATTGCAAGTGTAATCCAACATAGGCTGGCAGAAGCATTCGAACCCATACTGCGTCCAAACCAAGCAGGCTTCCGCCCAAACCGCTCATGCATAGACCACATAAATTCAACAAGAATAATTATAGAACAATCCGTTGAATGGCGATCGCCACTATATCTTGTTTTCATCGACTTTGAACGTGCTTTTGACAGCCTATCCCACTCTGCTATATGGAAGATACTACGGACAAGAGGCGTGCCAACAAAAATCATCGACACGATTAGAGAACTGTACCATGACGTATCATGTAGTATCCTGCATAGCGGAGCACATAGCAACCTTTTTCCGGTGAGATCAGGACTGAAGCAAGGATGTGTGCTCTCTCCCTTGCTTTTTAACATTGCTCTTGACTATATCCTGGAAAAGTCTTGCAGACCAAACGATGGTATTCGATGGTCTCTTTACTCTAATCTCAAAGATCTCGAATACGCAGACGACATTTGCCTTTTTTCGCATACCTATGAAAGTATGCAAAGGCAACTCACCCTACTATCAGACATGGCACAGAAGATAGGGTTGAAAATAAATGTCTCAAAAACAAAAGCCATGCGAATGCACACAAATAACGACGCACCGTTTCAAATAAACGACCAACCAATTGAGAATGTAGAAAAGTTTCAGTATCTAGGAAGCATTCTGAACGAGACGGGCGGAACAGACCTAGACATTCTAAACAGAATTCAAAAAGCACAGATGGCATTCAGGCAACTAAACACAATATGGAGGTCCAACATCATAAAAACAAAGAGCAAGCTGCGTTTATATAGAACAAACGTCAAAGCAATCCTCTTATATGGATGTGAGACCTGGAAAAACACTAATGCCACAAAACATAAACTTCAGGTTTTCGCCAACAAATGTCTACGAATCATCCTCAGAATCTTCTGGCCACAGAAAATTACTAATGAGCAACTTCTTAAACGATGCGGAGAAGAAACAATAGAGCACGACATTAAGAAAAGAAAATGGGGATGGATCGGCCACATTCTAAGAAGAAAACCAGACGACATTGCAAGGGCAGCACTAGACTGGAATCCCCAAGTAACGAGACGACGAGGAAGACCGGCTCAAACATGGAGGAGAACAGTGTTAGATGAACTAAAAGCCCAGAAAACCTCTTGGAGTGAAGCCAAAGCAATGGCCCAGAATAGGGTCCGCTAGAGGGTGCTTATGGAGGCTCTATGCTCCACGTAGGAGTCCAGAACCCATATATATATATATATATATATATATATATATATATATATATATATATATATATATATATATTGAATTGGTAAAACCATACAACATTATAGATAATCAGATAAACTTAATAAAGACGGAACAAAGCTTGAATATATAAATATACTCAACCTTTCCGGAACAAAACAAAAAAACAAATCTCTTATGAAATTTGTCAGTTATTCTATAGCTTTCTGTCCACCTTCGTGGCACTCAACAAAAACCATAAAAATAACATTGAGTTTTAAGATCATGTCTTTCCGATACCTTGAGTGGATAGCCATCTGTGGACGCGTTTCGAGATCTATCTCTCATCAGCACAGCTATGCTTCCATGAACAATATTTTGTAAATCTTATATATATATATATATATATATATATATATATATATATATATATAAGTACTATTGCGATATCAACGATGATAGCTTCATGGGAACCGGCTCTAACATGGACGTAATCAAACATAGGACTTTTAAAGGCGTGGCGGTGGTGGAACTACCTACCGTACATGTGTAGGTACTCCATGAATTTTCCCCAAACGGCAACAAACTGAAAGTCCTAGAGACAATTCTTAGATCGTCAACTAAACAAGTACTCCTGGCAGCAGACCTAAACGCAAAATCGAACCAGTTCGAATCGATCATAGAAAACTGTTGGACGAGCCAATAGAGGTCAAAAATCTAGTGCCTCTAAATCTAGGCGACAAATTCACATTCCAAGGATCCAGTGGCAGCTCAACCATAGACGTCACGTTCACAACACAGGACATAAGCAAGTTCAAATGGAGGGTAGACGATGAGACTGAGAACCTCAGCGACCATTATTCGATCCACTTTGAGCATGCTGCAGAGAAAACGTGCCAACTCACCCAGCGTGGCTGGCACATTACAGAACGAAACTGGGCCACATTTAACAAAAACACAGAAAACGCATCACTAAATAAATCCAGAAACATCAACGCCAAAAAAACTCGGAATAATTAACAGAGCTGTACAATAAACACCTATCAAAAAGCAAGCACAAGAGTAACTGTCGGTCGGTATACTGGTGGACACGCCAAATTACTGAACTTGTGAGTTGAACTACAAGAGCAAAGAAAAAACACTGAAATAAATAGTGTGTTGTATACCTTGCGAAGAGATGTTTCAAACGAGATGTCACTTGTCATACCTTTCCATTTGAAAAGAAAGTGTTGGAGGTCTGGGCACTTCCGGGAACAGATAAACACTCAGCATATTATTCTTCTTTGCGTTGTCCCGCTGGTGCAGCGTCCGATTTCTTGCTCTTTCTGTTTTTGTGCGTCATTTGGTTTTAGGCCCACGATCTTTAGGTCACTATTCATCGTATCCCGCCATCGCTGCTTCGGTCTTCCTTTGGGACGTTGGCCTTCAATCTCAAAATGGAGGGCAGAATTGACAACAGTTCCAGGAGCTGCTCGCAGTGCATGGCCATTCCATCGGAGTCGTTTCTCTCTCATTTTGTCCACAATACGATTTGGTCTCGAATTGTGTCGTTTCTGACATGGTCAATAAGGGAGATGCTCATTCCCCAACGAAGCATTCTCATTTCCATGGCATGTAGATGACATTCAGAAATATTGCCAGATGGTCGACATTCGACTCCATATAGCGCAACAGGCCGTATCACTGTCCGATATATCTTGGATTTGAGGTGATGTGGCAATTTGCTGTCGCAAAGTACACCTCCTGACCCCCCGCATCCAGGTTGCATTTAATCTGGCTCTTTTTTCTTTGTTTTCTTCTTGATTATTGGAAGTGGACAAATTTCATTAATGGGAATGTATACAGTTTCAGCAGGAGTATTAAATTCTTCATTTATTATAGATACATTGCTATTGACTTCTTCTGTTATGGTTTGTGAGTTATATAAAAGAGAGCTTGCCTCGAAATGTTTAGAAATTACCGAGGTACGATTTGGCAAACCCGTTGAACTTGTCGAAACCCGTTGATATTCGGAAATAGTTTACTTTCAGATTGTATTCTAAGCTAATTTTACACTTGTCATATTTAGTATAACATGTGAGCTTATGTTTAATACAACAATATTTAATATGTATATACCATTAGCATGGCCACAGCAATTACAACAACACTTTTACAATTTTGTTATCTATTTTTGTAACTCTCTACCACCGCTGTTATATACAACTTTATATCAACATTTCGCCTTAGATTGTTTCAATTATCGATTAACTTAAAAAACGAACTAGCTGAGCGACACGAAAAATTGTTATTAAGCGAAATTTGAGGGTGGTACGATTTAACACCTAACCACCTGACATACGTCTCTCAGACCCAAAGTAGCAGTAATTTTCTTACCTGAGACGTGTATGTCAGGTGGTTAAGGGTTAACTAACCGGTATGATTTTGAAAACGCTTCCCTAATATGTATTTTTCATATGTAAAATTTAGTCTTATAGTAGACAGAAAATTGCACAAACTGCAAGGAAGATATGTGAGATTTTAAGTTTAAGCAGTTTTAAATTCGCACTTAAATTGTGCAAGTAGTGCTATTGGAAAATTCTTCTAAAACATTTGATTAGTTCCCGAAAATCGTTCCTGAAATACGTTTGTGTAGATACCTATCTCTATAGTTTTTTTCGCAAAGCTTTGATCCTCCTCTTGGCCTTACGTCCCTCTCAGGGATTTTGCCACAAACCTTTTCCACTTGTTCCTGTTTTCTGCGGCTCTTCTCCAGCTGTTGATTTCCAGTTTTCTTAAATCAGCTTCCAAGTCGTCTCTTCATCTCAATAGTGGAGGGCGCCGGTCTTTTACCTTCTGGTCTCGCATGAAGGACCTCCCTGATGTTTCTGTTGTAGATTGTAGATATGGTGGTGACGACTTGTACTGCGACCTTATAGATATTTTGTACCCCACCCTCCTCCTCCAAGTGTTGGTGTACTTACCCATTTAGATCGCCTCCTCTAATCCTGATTCCTTTAGGAATCTCAGGATCTGGGTGGGATTCAAGGCCTGCAGCTCCTCTGTGTTCAAGCAGTGAGCCCCAAGGTACATCTGTCTCTTGCGGAGTAATGCTCCGCAGTCTTTGAACAGATGTATGGGGGTTTCCTCTACTGAGCCACCGAATCTGCATCCGTCATCCTCCTCTAGGCCTAGGGTCTTGAGATGTTTCCTAAGTCTGCAGTGTCCCATCAGGTCTCCTGTCAGAATTTTAAGCTTGTTCCTGCTTAGTTTCAGGCAAGCTCTTCTGGTTAAAAGATCCCAGCATCATTTTGGATTGCCTTAGCCCTAGAAGTTCTTTCCAGGTTTTCATCCATTTTCCTCTTGTTTCTTCATCCAAACTTTTGTGGATGGTGTTTACACTCATGCCGCAAAAGGGTTCCGGACCTATAAAGGGTTACTGTTTCTGTTACTCTCCCTGCGCGATCCATACTTACCCATTTAGAGCGCCTCCTATAATCCTGATTCCTTTAGGAATTTCAGGATCTGGGTGGGATTCAAGGCTTGCAGCTCCTCAGTGTTCAAGCAGTGAGCCCCAAGGTACATCTGTATCTTGCGGAGTAATGCTCCGCAGTCTTTGAACAGATGTATGGGGGTTTCCTCTGCTGAGCCACAGAATCTGCATCCGTCATCCTCCTCTAGGCCAAGGGCCTTGAGATGTTTCCTAAGTCTGCAGTGTCCCGTCAGGTCTCTTGTCAGAATTCTAAGCTTGTTCCTGCTTAGTTTCAGGCAAGCTCTTCTGGTTAAAAGATCCCAGCATCATTTTGGATTGCTTTAGCCCTAGAAGTTCTTTCCAGGTTTTCATCCATTTTCCTCTTGTTTCTTCATCCAAACTTTTGTGGATGGTGTTTACACTCATGCCGCAAAAGGGTTCCGGGCCTATAAAGGGTTACTGTTTCTGTTACTCTCCCTGCGCTTTACATGTCCGAGCCATCTTATTCTCATGGATTTTATGTGTCCAACTATCGTTTGCTCCTTTATCAGCTCTTCCGGCTATTCTATACCAATCTGCTGTTGGTACGGGCCCGTATACCGTTCTCAGAACACTTCTTTGTGTTTGTTCACGTTGGAACGCGCGGGCGCGGAAGACGTGACGAGTTCTTGTTCACATTGGGCGTTTTCACACTACACGACTCCGACACGGCTCCGGCACCGCAGAGTCAACGATGCCGGTGGGATCGAATTTACATTGAAATAAGTGGAATGGTTTCACACTAGACGACATATCGGTGCCGTGCCGGTGCCGCCGCCGGCTGTCGTCAAAGAACAATCTTCCCACTCTTGTCGTCCCGATAAAACTAATCAGTTGGTGTTTTCAAGATGGGTTTTAAGATTGATATTGTGACTCTGATTGAACACGAGGAAAAAAATCCTGCAATTTGGGTTAAAAATATCGAAAATCGTAAAAGTAAAATATTAAAAGAAAAATATTGGCAGGAAATCTTTCGATATTTGGATGATGAATTTGATCAACTGCCACTTGCAGAACTAAACTATTTACTAAAAAATGGCTTTTATCGGTGTCGTGTCGTCCGCACGTGCCGTGAGGTGTGAACTCGTGTCGTTGTCGTGCCGGAGCCGTGTCGGAGTCGTCTCGTGTAGTGTTATCACATTGGCCGCCAAGCGTTTTCGCGGATGTGACCTGTTGTCAGGTTAGGTTGGGTTAGTATACTAACCTAAGTTTAAGTTTTGGTTAGTGTACTAAGCTGAGCAGCACTAATAAACTTTTCTGTATTGAAAGACGTGATGAAAACATGCTATCGTTTCTAGCGATCAGTTCGTACTGGTTGAACTTAGACGTCGCGAGTGAATCGCGCGTTCCGCCGCTAGTTCGACGTGAACACACACAAACATCTCACGCGTTTGATATTGCCGCGAGCGCGCCGCGCGCGCCAGTCTTTAGCTTGCCCGCTACTTAGACCGCACGTGCGTTTCGTGCGTGAACACTACGATATTAAGCCATATGTTTGATATTTCGTGACCGTGCCCGCCACCGCGCCCGCAAGTTAACGTGGATGAGCATTTTGCTTTTTTTTTTTTTTTGGATGAGCATGCTCTTGGTCTTGGGTTAGCGACCAGCACTCACGCCCGTAGGTTATCACAGGCCTCACTTAGAACTTATAAAGTTTAAGTTTCGCTGACAATGGTAGTGTGCTGGATTTAAGTGGGAATTTGAGGCCAACTGTTATTTTATTGCTCTGGTTGGTTTTACTGATTTAACCTCTATCTGCCTGTTTGGACCGTGTCTCACCAAAATCAAATTTTCCCATTTGAAACAGGTCTAGCCTAATCACTTACCTGTTAGGGTCGCTCGCGTCTCCGCCACGTGTGGATCGTCCTTCCGGCGCTTTTCTTAAGGGAGGAAATGAGGATAATGGGTGGAGAGAGCCCTTAAAATCGGTGTCTTCCAGACGTTGGATGCCGCTTCATCCCTTTGGGCTCGTGATTACACCCCTGGTTAACTTGACTTGAAACGCTAAACTTAAAAATGCGTGCACGTGTCGGTCGAGCTTGGTTCGCGCTCACACTCGAAGCATACTCTCCGCAAATATATAAATTAATAGGTAAATCGCGCGATTTCGGCCCAGGTCGACACATCTGTCTCCTTCTTCTAATCGATGCCGAAATCGATTTAAGATTTGAATTAAAATATAGATTTATTAAAATTGACGCGAACACTTACCTATGATGTAGCCAAACGCTGAATAAATATGAGCAATATTTCGTACACCAGGAGTTGTTCATATTGCAACTTGGAAATTTCCACAAAAACACAACACAAGTGGCGCTGAAAGCGCCACAAGAACATCAGCAACACTACATGCTTAACTTCCTTTGAAAACTGATTATGTTATTTTAAAACTCTGACAGCTTAGTATATAGTCATTCTACTTAATATTTCACATAAAATATCATGTGGCTCTGAAGGCGCTACCAGTGGCGTGCGCCTTAAAATTATCCATACAACTGCTCAACTCTACACCCTCATTAACCTTTTCCGCTTTAATTATTTTTAACTTCTTTAACTCTTTGATTATTACATCCAAAACAACGATCGATATGCATAAGTTAGAATAAATTAATAAAGTTATTAATATCCAGATAATTTAAATGATGATATTATAGATTTAGAATGACCAAACTTTAAATAATCAATTCATAATGAAATGTATTTATCATAACTTGATGTTGACCACAATAAAATTAATATTTTACACCCTTGGAATGTCATTATGTCTTTCTGTTATAATGATACGAATATTTCAACATTGAACTATTATTGTAATTGTGCTTGCTCTAGTAGAACTAATACCATTAAACTATTCAATGGCAACATGTAATATTGTTTATTGTACTTTAAATAGGATTTATTACTTACAAGTCACTGCAATAATTCCATGTTCTATATAATTTATAATCTTATTAGCTTATACCAATTTATCCATTATTTGAAATTATTTATATTTATTAATGTTAATGCTACTTATAAACACATATATGCTGTAAACAAATCTTTGTGGATTGCATTTAATGATTACGTTACGAGTTGATTAAATAACATGTCCGCTAATAAGAAGATCCATAAATAACTGCTTGACATAGGTGGCACCTTCAGCCTACAATTATTAGCAGTCACGTAATAATTAGATTCGTATGATATACAAGATGCGAGATTTTATTTCCAAGTAGAACATCTGTTCTAGTTGTTTTCGTCCAGTCGTGGGTTAAATCCCACATTTTGAATGAAATTTATTTTCGGAGAACATTGTTTTACAGTTGCCTAATACGATGGAATATATAGTTTAATTATATGTGAGTTGTCACCTAGAGTTATGCAGTGTGGGTTATAATACGGCGTTATAAATATTTAATTCATTTTTTCTTTCTGAACGTGCATGGTGATTTCTCCGAGTGCAACAAACTTATTTAAATGATTTATTATTCGTCTTGTTACTATTTAGGGTACTTACGTATTAACGCCACCACCGCTACATTTGTAAATGCCGCCAATCTACACCAAAAATTTTTATGATAAATCATAAAATAAAACATTTTATTGAAAATTCAAACATTTTTAAAAATACTTGAACACGATTGAAGACGATCTATTCTATATGCTACAAGGACAAAATGTTTTCCTAATACAATGTCAACATAGAGATTACGCAACGAGTAATAACGAGTAATACGGAACTTTGATTCATCCATGAAGAGCACAGACATTCTTGTAGTTGCTATACGACATATTCACGAGCAAAATTCAACCTTGCTATTCTGTGGCGTCGTGTCAAAGAGGGTTTTCGGACGGGTCGTCTTGATATTTTTTAACCCCGGTTAGATTAGGTTGCCCGCCGCGAAGCGGACAGATAAACCAAGACAACATACGCGCGGCAGCGCGAACTCTCGATCCAATATATAGCGGTGGTGGCGTTAATACGTAAGTACCCTATTTAGATATTAATATTTCTAAAATCGGTCTTGTCTGAATACATGGGATAGTTACCTAATTTACCTAATATAGAGAAATCTAAATTATTATTGAATTTTAGTTATTCATAACTCATGCATAAAAGACCTTCTTCACACACTTTTATCATAAAACAAGTTTATTATTTTCAATGAAGTTACGTATTTGTGTTATTATTGGAATGACTACGAGGAAGTTACTAAAACGTTTAGGAAGAATACACGCTTATATCAAGCAAACAATAGTAAACTTTTTTATGGAATGGCGTTATACATATGCAAATTATTGACTTGGATTGCAGATAATTGTTAGTTTATACGTAATATCGAATCTTGGCAACATAATATTTGAATTAATATGCTACTATAAGTAGTGATGATATTAATTAAATAGTGAGAATCAATTAAAATCCGCATTTTAAATAATGAAAATTATATGGTTTGTTCAATATGGTTGGATTGTATGTCCTTGAATATTTACATCTATGTTAATTTTTGTTTTCTCTGCCAATATGGATATAGGGTTATTTCAGCCCTTCCAACACTGCGGCCATGTGACCTATTGTACTTGTTCTTTCACAGAGAATGATGTTGTTTTCAATGATGGTTAAAAAGTATCTTGCCCCATTTGTCATTTCTAATGATAATTGGGTACCTTATAACGTAATTGAGTACCTTAAATGAGAGTATCAAATCGTACCAAGTTTCATTAAAATCCGACGGTCGGTCCATCCGTAATTGCAAAACGCGCACAAAAATTTTCAAAGTTCAAAAATTCACCAAAACCGTATTTACAAAGCAATAATTTTGAGTTTTGGAATTTGAGTAGTTCTGATAAATACAACAAATTATATAAAATTTCATTAAAATAAATCAATGCGTCTGTCGCTAATTGCAAAACGCACAATAATTTACAAATTTCAGAAATTTACCAAAGCCGTATTTACTAAGCTATAATTTTGAAAATGCGTAATTTAGTACCTTACATAAGAGTATCAAATTGTACCAAGTTTCATTAATATCCGACAGTCGGTCTATTTGTATTTAGAAACCGCGCACAAAAATTTTCAAATTTAAAAAATTCACCAAAACCGTATTTACAATGCAATAATTTTGAGTTTTGGAATTTGAGTACTTCTGATAAAAAAAACAAATTATATAAAATTTCATTAAAATAAATCAATGCGTCTGTCCGTAATTGCAAAACGCACAATAATTTACAAATTTCAGAAATTTACCAAAGCCGTATTTACTAAGCTTTAATTTTGAAAATGGGTAATTTACTAGTTCATATGAGAGCATCTAATTGTACTAAGTTTCATTAATATCCGACGGACAGTCTATGCGGAATTGCAAAACGCGCACAAAAATTTACAAATATCAAAAATTCACCAAAACCGTATTTACAAAGCAACAATTTTGAAATTTCGGATTAGAGTAGTACAAATTTCACAACTACAATTTTTAGAACTACAGCTTATACAAATTTCAAAAATTCATTAAAACCGTATTTTTGCCAAGGTACTCAATAGGCGGACAAGACTAGACAGACAAGACTAGACAGACAAGACTAGACAGACAAGACTAGACAGACAAGACTAGACAGACAAGACTAGACAGACAAGACTAGACAGACAAGACTAGACAGACAAGACTAGACAGACAAGACTAGACAGACAAGACTAGACAGACAAGACTAGACAGACAAGACTAGACAGACAAGACTAGACAGACAAGACTAGACAGACAAGACTAGACAGACAAGACTAGACAGACAAGACTAGACAGACAAGACTAGACAGACAAGACTAGACAGACAAGACTAGACAGACAAGACTAGACAGACAAGACTAGACAGACAAGACTAGACAGACAAGACTAGACAGACAAGACTAGACAGACAAGACTAGACAGACAAGACTAGACAGACAAGACTAGACAGACAAGACTAGACAGACAAGACTAGACAGACAAGACTAGACAGACAAGACTAGACAGACAAGACTAGACAGACAAGACTAGACAGACAAGACTAGACAGACAAGACTAGACAGACAAGACTAGACAGACAAGACTAGACAGACAAGACTAGACAGACAAGACTAGACAGACAAGACTAGACAGACAAGACTAGACAGACAAGACTAGACAGACAAGACTAGACAGACAAGACTAGACAGACAAGACTAGACAGACAAGACTAGACAGACAAGACTAGACAGACAAGACTAGACAGACAAGACTAGACAGACAAGACTAGACAGACAAGACTAGACAGACAAGACTAGACAGACAAGACTAGACAGACAAGACTAGACAGACAAGACTAGACAGACAAGACTAGACAGACAAGACTAGACAGACAAGACTAGACAGACAAGACTAGACAGACAAGACTAGACAGACAAGACTAGACAGACAAGACTAGACAGACAAGACTAGACAGACAAGACTAGACAGACAAGACTAGACAGACAAGACTAGACAGACAAGACTAGACAGACAAGACTAGACAGACAAGACTAGACAGACAAGACTAGACAGACAAGACTAGACAGACAAGACTAGACAGACAAGACTAGACAGACAAGACTAGACAGACAAGACTAGACAGACAAGACTAGACAGACAAGACTAGACAGACAAGACTAGACAGACAAGACTAGACAGACAAGACTAGACAGACAAGACTAGACAGACAAGACTAGACAGACAAGACTAGACAGACAAGACTAGACAGACAAGACTAGACAGACAAGACTAGACAGACAAGACTAGACAGACAAGACTAGACAGACAAGACTAGACAGACAAGACTAGACAGACAAGACTAGACAGACAAGACTAGACAGACAAGACTAGACAGACAAGACTAGACAGACAAGACTAGACAGACAAGACTAGACAGACAAGACTAGACAGACAAGACTAGACAGACAAGACTAGACAGACAAGACTAGACAGACAAGACTAGACAGACAAGACTAGACAGACAAGACTAGACAGACAAGACTAGACAGACAAGACTAGACAGACAAGACTAGACAGACAAGACTAGACAGACAAGACTAGACAGACAAGACTAGACAGACAAGACTAGACAGACAAGACTAGACAGACAAGACTAGACAGACAAGACTAGACAGACAAGACTAGACAGACAAGACTAGACAGACAAGACTAGACAGACAAGACTAGACAGACAAGACTAGACAGACAAGACTAGACAGACAAGACTAGACAGACAAGACTAGACAGACAAGACTAGACAGACAAGACTAGACAGACAAGACTAGACAGACAAGACTAGACAGACAAGACTAGACAGACAAGACTAGACAGACAAGACTAGACAGACAAGACTAGACAGACAAGACTAGACAGACAAGACTAGACAGACAAGACTAGACAGACAAGACTAGACAGACAAGACTAGACAGACAAGACTAGACAGACAAGACTAGACAGACAAGACTAGACAGACAAGACTAGACAGACAAGACTAGACAGACAAGACTAGACAGACAAGACTAGACAGACAAGACTAGACAGACAAGACTAGACAGACAAGACTAGACAGACAAGACTAGACAGACAAGACTAGACAGACAAGACTAGACAGACAAGACTAGACAGACAAGACTAGACAGACAAGACTAGACAGACAAGACTAGACAGACAAGACTAGACAGACAAGACTAGACAGACAAGACTAGACAGACAAGACTAGACAGACAAGACTAGACAGACAAGACTAGACAGACAAGACTAGACAGACAAGACTAGACAGACAAGACTAGACAGACAAGACTAGACAGACAAGACTAGACAGACAAGACTAGACAGACAAGACTAGACAGACAAGACTAGACAGACAAGACTAGACAGACAAGACTAGACAGACAAGACTAGACAGACAAGACTAGACAGACAAGACTAGACAGACAAGACTAGACAGACAAGACTAGACAGACAAGACTAGACAGACAAGACTAGACAGACAAGACTAGACAGACAAGACTAGACAGACAAGACTAGACAGACAAGACTAGACAGACAAGACTAGACAGACAAGACTAGACAGACAAGACTAGACAGACAAGACTAGACAGACAAGACTAGACAGACAAGACTAGACAGACAAGACTAGACAGACAAGACTAGACAGACAAGACTAGACAGACAAGACTAGACAGACAAGACTAGACAGACAAGACTAGACAGACAAGACTAGACAGACAAGACTAGACAGACAAGACTAGACAGACAAGACTAGACAGACAAGACTAGACAGACAAGACTAGACAGACAAGACTAGACAGACAAGACTAGACAGACAAGACTAGACAGACAAGACTAGACAGACAAGACTAGACAGACAAGACTAGACAGACAAGACTAGACAGACAAGACTAGACAGACAAGACTAGACAGACAAGACTAGACAGACAAGACTAGACAGACAAGACTAGACAGACAAGACTAGACAGACAAGACTAGACAGACAAGACTAGACAGACAAGACTAGACAGACAAGACTAGACAGACAAGACTAGACAGACAAGACTAGACAGACAAGACTAGACAGACAAGACTAGACAGACAAGACTAGACAGACAAGACTAGACAGACAAGACTAGACAGACAAGACTAGACAGACAAGACTAGACAGACAAGACTAGACAGACAAGACTAGACAGACAAGACTAGACAGACAAGACTAGACAGACAAGACTAGACAGACAAGACTAGACAGACAAGACTAGACAGACAAGACTAGACAGACAAGACTAGACAGACAAGACTAGACAGACAAGACTAGACAGACAAGACTAGACAGACAAGACTAGACAGACAAGACTAGACAGACAAGACTAGACAGACAAGACTAGACAGACAAGACTAGACAGACAAGACTAGACAGACAAGACTAGACAGACAAGACTAGACAGACAAGACTAGACAGACAAGACTAGACAGACAAGACTAGACAGACAAGACTAGACAGACAAGACTAGACAGACAAGACTAGACAGACAAGACTAGACAGACAAGACTAGACAGACAAGACTAGACAGACAAGACTAGACAGACAAGGCTAGACAGACAAGGCTAGACAGACAAGGCTAGACAGACAAGACTAGACAGACAAGACTAGACAGACAAGACTAGACAGACAAGACTAGACAGACAAGACTAGACAGACAAGACTAGACAGACAAGACTAGACAGACAAGACTAGACAGACAAGACTAGACAGACAAGACTAGACAGACAAGACTAGACAGACAAGACTAGACAGACAAGACTAGACAGACAAGACTAAACAGACTTGGTCATCGGCGAATCCTACTATTTCCACCCCAGCGGTGAAAGCGAGCCTTAACACGCCATCGTATAGAATGTTCCACAGGGTAGGTCCCAATATAGAGCCTTGAGGAACACCACTATTTTTACTTCGCATTCGACGACCTCATCGCCGGATTCCATCTGTATTCTCCTATTTGAGACGTAGCTGCGAACTAGCCGCTACAGGTATGGTGTAAAGTTTATGTCAGTTATCTCTTCCATAATCTTTTCCCAGGCTGCAGAATTAAAAGAATTTTTTATGTCTAGGGCTTTCAGCGCTGTCATTTTACGTGTCCTTTGTGTGTCGCTTGTGGCTTTCTGTGCCAATTTGATCACCCACAGAACGGCATTGACCGTGGACCTTCCTTCTCTTGTCCAATTCCACTTGAATTCTGGCAAGAAGCAGTTGTTTCCCGAAGACATCCAGCAGGCATATTTGTCTGTAAGAGGATGGCTCGTGTATGTGTTTTTCATCTTTCCGGAGGAGGACCAACCTTCTACCTATTTTCCACCTATCCGGGAATCTACCATCTGCTATTATATTGTTCATAACTTCTAGAACGAATTTTGGTAATCTAATTACGGCAATCTTTACGACTTCTAGTGGGAGATTGTCGGGTCTTGGTGCTCAGCCATTTTGAAGGCGCTGGCTGGCCCTGTTCAACTCCTCAATCAAAAATTCAGGAGTTTCTTTAACTCCCGGTAAAACCCACTGTAGTTTCTGGTGTTTGCGACAGAGAACCTCCACCACTTCTCTCACGTTTTCCATGGTCATTGTTTGGACCGTGTCTCAGGAAAATTATTAATTTAAATTAATTATTTATTAATTAATTTAAATTAGGATGGTCCCGTCACTTACCTTTAGGGTTGCTCGCATCTCCGCCCCGTGTGGGCCGTCCTTCCGTCGCCTATTTCAAGGGAGGAAAATGGGAAAAGAATAAATATCGGGATATATGTGTGGAGGGATACCATTAACATAGGTCAGTCCGGACGTTGAATGCCGCTGCAGCCCTTCGGCTCGTGATCACACCACCCTGGTTAAACTTAACTTGAAACGATAAACTTAAATGCGTGCACGTGTCGGTAGAACTTGGTTCTCGCTTCGATTTTGGTCTTCACGCTTCTCACACTCGAAGGAGGTCGAAACATCTATCTCCTTCTGTTAATCGATGCCGAATCGATTCAAATGTTGAATTAAAAATAGAGATTTATTAAAATTGGCGCGAACAGTCATTTTCAGATTTTTTCACATTCAGGTCATACGCAGGTATGGTGCCAATATCTGTAGCATCTCACCAGTTGGATTTTCTCCATCAAGACACCAACCACAAGTGTAGGGTGTGGGGTGTCCCGTCCTGGGCTGTAGCGCCATGGGTTTGTTTTTATTGGAGCTGTTGAACATTAACATATGTGTTCCGCAAGGAAGTGTTCTGGGTCCCGCCCTATGTCTATAATATACAGCGGACCTAGTCTCATTTATGCAGAACTTCCGATGCATTTTATATGCTGATGACTCAACTTTTATTATATCCAGGAATTCGAAACGACTGAAAATAAAATTGAAGCCAACAATGTTTTATTCAAAATGCTGATTTGGTTCTCCGCAAACAACCTATCCCTAAACAAGGATAAAAGTGAAGTACCTCATTTTCTAAACACAGCGACATCAGTATGCGGAGAATTTTAACTTAAAGATCGATGGTTTTAATCTTCAGAGAATCCAAATACCAAAACCTGTAGTGCAGCAGTCGGCCAACGTCAGAATCAACAACCAATTAACCACAGAAGAAATTGAGATAAAAAGAGGGGTACGTCAAGGATGCATAATGTCACCAATGCTATTTAATCTCTAAGTCGAACAAATATTCTCAGAAGCCTTTGATGATTTAGAATTCGGATTAAAAGAGAACGGTGCCACAATAAACAATATAAGATACGCAGACGATACAGTGGTCATAGCAAGCAACCAGCAAGAGCTACAGCTTCTAATCAACAACATAAACAGAAAGACCAAGAATGAACAGATCCAAAACAAACTTCATGGTTATAAGGCAGGGGCATCCATCACGGTAGAGGGGGAAACAATCTAAATAACGAAGTACCTAGGCATACTAGTAAACGACAGATGGGACCCACGATAAGAGATCAAGAGTAGGGTAGAACAAGCCAGACAGGCATTCAACAAACTACGTCCCTTGCTATGCGATAGAAACCTAGAATAGAATAATAATTTAGAAATCCGCCACAGAATGGTCAAATGTTACGTTTGGGCAATCCTACTGTATGAAGCAGAAACCTGGACGATAAAAGTAGCATTCATTAGCAAGATCGAGGCGATTGTGGACACTCTGAAGAATGCTCCGTATCCCATGGATGGACCACATTACCAACGAGGAGGCGCTGAGAAGGGCAGAAATGGACAGATTACTATTCAATACTATATAGCAGCGCAAGATCGGGTCACATAGTAAGAGGGCCAAAATATCGAATTCCCCAGCTCATACTCGCAGGAAAGATAGAAGGCAGAATTGGCATCGGACGTAAACATCAGGGCGATAAAAGTAGCATCTATTAACAAGATCGAGGCGTTCGAGATGTGGACGCTCAGAATAAAGCTCCGTATCCCATGGATGGAGCACATTACCAACGAGGAGCTGCTGAGAAGGGCAGAAGTGGACATATTACTATCCAATACTATAAAGCAGCGCAAGATCGGGTCACATAGTAAGGGGGCCAAAATATCGAATTCCCCAGCTCATACTCGAAGGAAAGATAGAAGGCAGAATGGGCATCGACCGTAAACAGCAGGACGATAAAAATAGCATCTATTAACAAGATCGAGGCGTTCGAGATGTGGACACTCTGAAGAATGCTCCGTATCCCATGAATGGAGCACATTACCAACGAGGAGCTGCTAAGAAATGCAGAAGTTGACAGATTACTTTTCAATACTATAAAGCAGCGCAAGATCGAGTCAATTAGTAAGGGGGTCAAAATATCGAATTCCCCAGCTCATACTCGCAGGAAAGATAGAAGGCAGAAAGGGCATCGGACGTAAACAGCTGGACGATAAAAGTAGCATCTATTAACAAGATCGAGGCGTTCGAGATGTGGACACTCTGAAGAATGCTCCGTATCCCATGGATGGAGCACATTACCAACGAGGAGCTGCTAAGAAGGGCAGAAGTTGACAGATTACTTTTCAATACTATAAAGCAGCGCAAGATCGAGTCACGTAGTAAGGGGGTCAAAATATCGAATTCCCCAGCTCATACTCGAAGGAAAGATGAAAGTCAGAATGGACATCGGACGTAAATAGCTATCATGGCTTATGAACATCAGGAACTGGGCCGGAATCAAATGGTTTGGACTGGAATCATTTGGTGATATGTGCCAAGCAGCAATAAACAATACGTTAACAATTATTCAATAAATGATAATTTTCCAACGCACATAGGTGTAAGGTAACAGAAGAAGAAGCATGGGGATCCTCTAGTCGAATATACTTTGTGCTCTCTGGTGGGTATTCCTTCTACATTCACCTGCAGTAGTCACTAACAGTCACTAACAGTGACTTGCCTGTACATCTTGGAGGTAGCTTGCTTCATCCACAAAATGATGTTAGGGTTGAGCAGTAACATGGATATCCACCAGCACTTCACAAGAAGACGTACAAAACTATACACTCCTAAGTGTAATTTACAATACTGCAATAAATCTTCACGTATCTTTGGAGTTTCTACGTGCACCCAGCTACCAAATAGTATTAGAGATGAAGGTTCATGGAGAAACTTGAAATCCGTTCTATTAAAAGATACTCTTTATTCCCTTCAGATATTTGTTAATGTATCTTTTTGGTTTCTCCTTTGTGTTACATTAATGGCTTTTTTGACTTTATCATATATGTATTCCAGTGTACATCGTGTATGAAATAAATTTGATTTTGATGTGATATTTTCTCCGTCATGGTACGTTAGCTGAAACATTCGTTTTATTGGTGCGACTCATTTCGTTTTGAATCGCAATTTAAAAACAGGACACTCTTAATTTGTCGCCATTTATAAATCACCACAATAAACAAAAACATTATTGTTGTATTAAATAGTAACATTTGTATCTTTTCTTCAAAGATTATAATATCTAGAAAATCATTATATACCGAAGACGAGAAACATTCCTAGAAATTATAATCTTTAAAGAAAAGATACAAATGTTACTATTTAATAATAGCAAATTCTTCAAACTCAACATTATATAAATTGCTCGCACAGACCGACAAGGACATATTCGCCCCATTTTCAACATAAATAAAAACATCATAGTTATATTGCTTAAAATATCCAAATCGTGCGTAAAATTCCAATGTAAATAAAACGGAGTTTCAATATTAAACGATTTCTGTTTGTTGTTACTATGGCAACAACCCGCGCCACTAATCAAAAAATGTAGACGTAGGCAGACAAGATTAGGTTTTTTCAAGATTAGCCGAAGGCGAGTGTTTTAAATTTCGCAACTCGTGCACAAAGGCCCTTCTTCACACACTTCTATCATAAACTACTATTATGTTACAGTCCTCGAATTTATATTGATTTATATAACTGTCTATAATTTCAAGCCTAATATATTTAGTGTCTATATCAAGTTATATTTTTTTTTACAAAATCAGTAGAAAAGAAAAAGATTCTTTCAATCCAGTTTAAATTATCAATAATCAACATATTATTCGATTGTAATTAATAATTTATTAATTATATATTTCTTTACCGTAAAAAAAAATCGAAGATTACGCACTAAAACTCTCTTGGTCACGCGATTTTAGCCTCGAACGTTATCACTTCTTGAGAGCTACTAACTTAACTCTTATCAGATTAACTTCCGTTCCCACTTAAAAATAGCGGCAACGCGTAATTACCTTAAAAAACGAAAATAATAAACCTCTTTGTACGCTCTGTAAATTATAAACAAAATTCGAAAAGTAACAGTTTTTCTCAACGCATTTATCACTCGACGCCTAACAGATTTATTTCAAGCAGCGTCACATAAAAAATGTTTCAACCACATGTTGCGCTTGTAATGGTAAATTTCCAATTAAGAGATTTTCTTCAGCGTAAACAAACGCTTAAATGCTCCTTTTTACGGCGCATTACAAAGCCTGTTTGTATTTCCGGCAGAGGAATGAATGGTGTTAAAACATATTGGGTTTTAAGTTTACTGGTTTTAAGTTTACTAAACTCGTTTCTAAAATCTAATCGAAATTTTCTTCGGATCGATTTGCAACTGGAAAATAGTGAAAAAATCGTAGTAAAAACTATTTATGGTACTTACGTATTAACGTCACCACCGCTATATATTAGTTTGCTTCGCGGCGGGCAACCTAATCTAATCGGGGTTAAAAAAATAAAGTATTTTGAGGTTTAAAAATGTTTTAATCTTAAATAAAATGTTTTATTTTATGATTTGTCATAAAAATGTAGCGGTGGTGGTGTTAATACGTAAGTAACCTATTTATTTATTTACCTACTCGCACAACAAAACGAACACATTAATAATTAAATTATTGTATGTGAAGGATGCCATTATTATAATCGTGTGTAAAAGGATGAAAATCGTGCGTAAAAGTCTCATGTAAAACAAATGGAGTTTCATTATTAAACGATTTCTGTTTGTCGTTTCTATGACAACAACCGGCGTCACTAAACAAAAAACATAGGCGTAGACAGACAAGAATAGACTGACGAGCTGAAGGCGAGTGTTTCGCAGCTCATGCACAAAAGCCCCTCTTCACACTTGTATCATAAACTACTAATATGTTACAGTTCTCGAATTTATATTGATTTACTTGTTTCTTCCTGATATTGTCACTACAGAAAACATGACTTATCAGTCTATTAGTCAGTATCATAAACTACTATTATGTTGCAATTCTTGAATCTAGTCTGACGAGACTAGGGCGAGTGTTTCACAACTCATGCACAAAAACCTTTTTTCACACACTTGTATCATAAACTACTATTATGTTGCAGTTCTCGAATCTAGTCTGACGAGCCGAGGGCGAGTGTTTCGCAACTCATGCACAAAAGCCCTTTTTCACACACTTGTATCATAAACTACTATTATGTTATATTTCTCGAATTTATATTGATTGACTTGTTTCTTCCTGATATTGTCCCTACAGAAAACATGTCGACATTCTTTCAGATGCAGATTCAAAATGGTCAAAGCTGCGTAACAACTTAAATTATTATACAGTTTATCCAAATTTAATTCCTGTTATTTAATGGTTTAGCGCGTATATTAAACAGCGTGGTAGAAAAAGCTGACATCAGTTGCTATTCTAAATGTAAAAATATGGTCATAAAATTACATGCTTCTGAAGTTACTGTAATTTTAGAAGACGAACAGGAGAACTGTGTAATTACATAATAAATAATGCCCTCTATTTTATTATTCACCACAATAGCTTATCAATAACAATAATAGAGTAGAAGAATTCATACTATTGTAATAGAAATACAGTTATCAATTGTCGCCAATGTTGTATTTGCTGGTCCAGTTCCCACTTACGGTACTGTGCTGTTTGCAAAACCGAGAAGAGGATGTGCAATTTTTTATGCCAGCTTACAGCAAATCTTATTTGTCCATTGTATTCAGAAGAATATAAAGATTTTTTTGTGCTAATCCTTCTATGACGAATAATTATTCCAGAAAATTATACTGAAATTATTTATGTTATAGACAGACAAGACTAGACAAACAATACAAGACTAGACAAACAAGACTAGGCAAACAATACTAGACAGAAAAGATTAGACAGACTAGACATACTAGCCTAGACAGATAAGACTTTTGCAGTATG
Organism: Phosphuga atrata; assembly: GCA_944588485.1. Classification (NCBI taxonomy): domain Eukaryota; kingdom Metazoa; phylum Arthropoda; class Insecta; order Coleoptera; family Silphidae; genus Phosphuga; species Phosphuga atrata. Next base: position 71,977,952 of record OX155898.1, on the reverse strand, counting down.
CGCGAGTTAGTAGCAATAGATGAATTAAAGAAATAGCCGGAAATAGCAATTTCCGGCAGTTTTTTTTAGATTTTCGCGTGTAATTCAGGAAATAATGGGGGGATTTTCGCGAAAATTGCAACAAAATATTCTTGAATCTTCACTGAAGAGATAGGTGTAACGCATTCAGGTAGTCACACTATGTGGGAGCTAGTACGTATCGATGAAATTTTTCCGGAATTCCGCGTGTAAATTAATGAAAATCAGTCGGATTTTCGCAAAATTTGTAACAAAATGTTCTTGAAACTATTCTGAAATGAACAATTTGTCGCACATAGATAGTTGCACTATGTGCGAGTTAGTACGAATAGATTAAGTTAGTTCTGGCTAATACAAGCCATTTTCCGGCAGTTTTTTTCAGATTTCCGCGTATAATTCAGGAAATATAGGGCGGATTTCCGCGAAAATTGCAATAAAATATTCTTGAAGCTTCACTGAAGAGATTGGTGTATCGCATGTAAGTAGTCACACTATGTGGGATTTAGTACGCATCGATGAAATTTTTTCCAAATTTCGCCTGTAAATTAATGAAAATCAGTCAGATTTTCGCAAAATTTGCAACGAAATGTTCTTGAAACTTTTCTGAAATGAACAATGTATCACAAATAGATAGTTGCATTATGTGCGAGTTAGTACGAATAGATGAATTTAGTTCTGGATAATACAAACCAATTTCCGGCAGTTTTCTCAGATTTCCGCGTATAATTCAGGAAATATTATGCGGATTTTCGCGAAAATTGCAATAAAATATTCTTGAAGCTTCACTGAAGAGGCTGGTGTATCGCATGTAGGTAGTCACACTATGTGGGAGTTAGTACGCATCGATCAAATTTTTTCGGAATTTCGCGTGTAAATTTATGAAAATCAGTCGGATTTTCACGAAATTTGCAACGAAATGGTCTTGAAACTTTTCTGAAATGAACAGTGTGTCACAAATAGATATTTGCACGATATGCGAGTTAGTACGAATAGATGAATTTAGTTCTGGCTAATACAAGCCAATTTCCGGCAGTTTTTTCAGATTTCCGCGTATAATTCAGGAAATATTGTGCGGATGTTCGCGAAAATTGCAATACAATATTGTTGAAGCTTCACTGCAGAGACTGGTATATCGCATGTAGGTAGTCATACTATGTGGGAGTTAGTACGTAACGATGAATTTTTTTTTTGAATTTCGTGTGTAAATTAATGAAAATCAGTCGGATTTTTTGTTTTGTTGTCAAATTTGCAACGAAATGGTCTTGAAACTTTTCTGAAATGAACAGTGTGTCACAAATAGATATTTGCACGATATGCGAGTTAGTACGAATAGATGAATTTAGTTCTGGCTAATCCAAGCCAATTTCCGGCAGTTTTTTCAGATTTTCGCGTATAATTCTGGAAATATTTGGCGGATTTTTGCGAAAATTTTAATAAAATATTTTTGAAGCTTCACTGAAGAGACTGGTGTATCGCATGTAGGTAGTCACACTATGTGGGAGTTAGTACGCATCGATGAAATTGTTTCGGAATTAATTTCGCGTGTAAATTAATGAAAATCAGTCGGATTTTCGCGAATTTTGCAACTAAATGTTCTTGATACTTTTCTGAAATGAACAATATGCCACAAATAGATAGTTGTACTATGTACAAGTTAGTATGAATAGATGAATTTAGTTCTGGCTAATACAAGCCAATTTCCGGCAGTTTTTTCAGATTTTCGCGTATAATTCTGGAAATATTGGGCGGATTTTCGCGAAAATTGCAATAAAATATTCCTGAAGCTTCACTGAAGAGACTGGTGCATCGCATGTAGGTCACATGTAGTCACACTATATGGGAGTTAGTACGTATTGATGAATTTTTTTCGGAATTTCGCGTGTAAATTAATGAAAATCAGTCGGATTTTCGCGAAATCTGCATCTAAATGTTCTTAAAGTTTTTCTCAAATGAAGAATGTGTCACAAATAGATAGTTGCATTACGTGCGAGTTAGTACAAATAGATGAAGTTAGGCTAATACAAGCCAATTTCTGGCAGTTTTATCAGATTTTCGCGTAAACTTCTGGAAATATTGCGCGGATTTTCGCGAAAATTTCAATAAAATATTCTTAAAGCTTCCCTGTAGAGATTGGTGTATCGCATGTAAGGAGTCACACTATGTGGGAGTTAGTACGCATCAACGAAATTTTTTCGGAATTTCGCGTGTAAATTAATGAAAATCAGTCGGATTTTCGCGAAATTTGCAACGAAACGGTCTTGAAAGTTTTCTGAAATGAACAGTGTGTCACAAATAGATAGTTGCACTATGTGCGAGTTAGTACCAATAGATGAAGTTCGTTCTGGCTAATTCAAGCCAATTTCCGGCAGTTTTTTCAGATTTTTGCGTTTAATTCAGGAAATATTGTGCGGATTTTCGCGAAAATTGCAATACAATATTCTTGAAGCTTCACTGAAGAGATTGGTGTATCGTATGTAGGTAGTCACACTATGTGGCAGTTAGTACGCATCGATGAATTTTTTTCGGAATTTCGCGTGTAAATTAGTGAAAATCAGTCGGATTTTCGCGAATTTTGCAAGTAAATGTTCTTGAAACTTTTCTGAAATGAACAGTTTGTCACAAATAAATAATTGCAATATGTGCGAGTTAGTAGGAATAGATGAATTTAGTTCTGGCTAATACAATCCAATTTCCGGCAGTTTTTTCAGATTTTCGCGTATAATTCGGGAAATATTGTGCGGATTTTCGCGAAAATTTCAATCAAATATTCTTGAAGCTTCCCAGCAGAGATTGGTGTATTGCATGTAAGGAGTCGCACTATGTGGGAGTTAGTACGCATCGATGAAATTTTTTCGGAATTTGGCGTGTAAATTAATGAAAATTTGAAGGATTTTCGCGAAATTTGCAACGAAATGTTCTTGAAACTTTTCTGAAATGAACAATGTGTCACAAATTGATAGTTGCATTACGTGCGAGTTAGTACGAATAGATGAAATTAGTTGTGGCTAATACAATCCGAAATTTGCAACGAAACGGTCTTGAAAGTTTTCTGAAATGAACAGTGTGTCACAAATAGATAGTTGCACTATGTGCGAGTTAGTACCAATAGATGAAGTTCGTTCTGGCTAATTCAAGCCAATTTCCGGCAGTTTTTTCAGATTTCCGCGTATAATTCAGGAAATAATGTGCGGATTTTTGCGAAAATTGCAATAAAATATTCTTGAAGCTTCACTGAAGAGATAGGTGTAACGCATTTAGGTAGTCACACTATGTGGGAGCTAGTACGTATGGATGAAATTTTTTCGGAATTTCGCATGTAAATTAATGAAAATCAGTCGGATTTTCGCGAAATTTGCAATTAAATGTTTTTGAAACTTTTCTGAATTGAACAGTTTGTCACAAATAAATAATTGCAATATGTGCGAGTTAGTAGGAATAGATGAATTTAGTTCTGGCTAATACAATCCAATTTCCGGCAGTTTTTTCAGATTTTCGCGTATAATTCAGGAAATATTGTGCGGATTTTTGCGAAAATTGCAATAAAATATTCCTGAAGCTCCACAGAAGAGACTGGTATATCGCATGTAGGTAGTCACACTATGTGGGAATTAGTACCCATCGATGAAATTGGTTCGGAATTTCGCGTGTAAATTTATGAAAATCAGTCGGATTTTCGCGAAATTTGCAACGAAATGTTCTTGAAACTTTTCTGAAATAAACAATGTGTCGCAAATAGATAGTTGCATTATGTGCGAGTTAGTACGAATAGATAAAGAATATAAAGATTTTGTTGTGCTAATCCTTCTATGACGAATAATTATTACAGAAAATTATACTGAAATTATTTACGTTACAGACAGACAAGACTAGACAAACAAGACAAGGCTAGGGAGACAACACTAGGCAGATAATACTAGACAGACAAGATTAGACAGAAAAGACTAGACAGACAAGACTAGACAGACAAGACTAGGAAAACAAGACTAGACAGACAAGACTAGACAGACAAGACTATACAGACAAGACTAGACAGACAAGACTAGACAGTCAGACTAGACAGACAAGACTAGACAGACAAGACTAGACAGACAAGACTAGACAGACAAGACTAGACAGACAAGACTAGACAGACAAGACTAGACAGACAAGACTAGACAGACAAGACTAGACAGACAAGACTAGACAGACAAGACTAGACAGACAAGACTAGACAGACAAGACTAGACAGACAAGACTAGACAGACAAGACTAGACAGACAAGACTAGACAGACAAGACTAGACAGACAAGACTAGACAGACAAGACTAGACAGACAAGACTAGACAGACAAGACTAGACAGACAAGACTAGACAGACAAGACTAGACAGACAAGACTAGACAGACAAGACTAGACAGACAAGACTAGACAGACAAGACTAGACAGACAAGACTAGACAGACAAGACTAGACAGACAAGACTAGACAGACAAGACTAGACAGACAAGACTAGACAGACAAGACTAGACAGACAAGACTAGACAGACAAGACTAGACAGACAAGACTAGACAGACAAGACTAGACAGACAAGACTAGACAGACAAGACTAGACAGACAAGACTAGACAGACAAGACTAGACAGACAAGACTAGACAGACAAGACTAGACAGACAAGACTAGACAGACAAGACTAGACAGACAAGACTAGACAGACAAGACTAGACAGACAAGACTAGACAGACAAGACTAGACAGACAAGACTAGACAGACAAGACTAGACAGACAAGACTAGACAGACAAGACTAGACAGACAAGACTAGACAGACAAGACTAGACAGACAAGACTAGATAGACAAGACTAGACAGACAAGACTAGACAGACAAGATTAGACAGTCAAGACTAGACAGACAAGACTAGACAGACAAGACTAGACAGACAAGACTAGACAGACAAGACTAGACAGACAAGACTAGACAGACAAGACTAGACAGACAAGACTAGACAGACAAGACTAGACAGACAAGACTAGACAGACAAGATTAGACAGACAAGCTAAACAGACTAGACAGATAAGATAAGAGCCGCCGTCTCCTGACACCGTCCTGTATGCCCTGCACGTCCTCAATGCCATATTTCTTTAAATTGAGGCCAACTTTTGTCTCTCACTAGACTTTTCCATAGCCTTGTTCCATACTGGGCAACGAACAGCCTGGTGACATAGACCACTGTGCATAACAGTCTTCGCTTGCTGTTCTTTGGTCTTGCGAAATTTGACGTGATTGTCGTGGAAGTGTTATTACCGCCCTTGGAAATTTCAATCTTACACTGCTTCATTATTATTTTTCCTTCTAGGGTAAATATTTTTTGCTTTTCATTATATTTCAATATTTAAATATGTATATTTCAATATTCGTTTTCTCGCTATTTTTAAATTTTCGGTTTTGATCGGAATTCGTGATCTTGAAGTGGTCAGGTCTAGGTCTAGATTAATCTATGCTCGGTGAGACAACGACAAGTGTGCTACTTCACTGTCATCCCCTTTTTAAGGCCCTCTGCTTCACACATGGGACACGAGACCCCTGGCCATCACGTGGACAGTAGTGACAGTACCCCCACGAGTCCTTCTCCACGAATGGGTACCAGTGCCAGGCTCTTAGGGCTCCCATTCCCCATGGTACATGTATAAACCGACTTATGTTATGGTAACGGTCGAACGCACTTTTGTACGTCTCTTTTGGATGATCCCGCCCTCATGGCTACATCCTTTGCACAAGCTATTGTTCGGGTAGCCCCATGAGAGCTCGGGCCGAATCGGGCCCTATCCAGTGCGAACGACCCCAATTGATACAAAATAAGACAAATTAATTCAATCTTAATATGCGTCAGAAAATTTATTTTCACATGTTTTTTTGTTTAATGACGCGAGTTGTTGTCATAGTAACAACAAACAGAAGTCGTTTAATAATGAAACTCCATTTGATTTACATTGGACTTTTACGCACGATTTGGATACTTTTACTTACAATAATGTATTTATTAATATGTTAATTTTGGTGTGTGATAATTTCTTAAGTAGAAAACAATATCGTAAAATATATTTTCAAATAATTATTCTGTATTATTCCATTGTTTTGTTTACAAATTTATAAGTTTTGGCGCCACAACACGACCTATATTTATAATATCCCATAATTTATATAATTGTTTAGTAAATGTTTGCATGTTAACTTTTGTCATTTACTGCTTCGGTGTAAATCTAGCAGGACAATCGGGTATTTATGACTGTATTGCCATTATATTAGTAAGGGGGACAACGTTAATTAACCTCTTGAACTCACTATTTATATAATATCCGAGCAATGAGGTATCGGCCCGACTCTCTCACAGAATCCGTTATGTCACGAAATCGTACTTTTACATCTGATATTATAACTCGATAAAATGCAGATTAGATATGCTCTCTCTTAGATCATGTATGTGTATCCGTTAGAAACATTTTATTGTAAACTAATATTGCAATTTGAGTAAATAGTCGGTAGGAAGCATTTAACTGATTTTCTTCATTTTATTTGTAATTTAAAAAAAATCCAGTTTTTTTGAGAGCGGAATGATGGACGATCTCAAGACGGTGATGCAACTGCATCTAATGAAGGCTCATTGTCAGTTTAAAGTTGTAATTAGAATGTGAAATTCTAGGATGTTATTAATTATTTGTGATTACGGTGTTTAAGCCGCGGCAAACCGAACAATTACGTCAAGTCTACGATGCTCGAACTAGTTTCGATTTCGCCGATGTTATGCAATTGCTTTAGAAAAATGAAAGTGTTATTGCGAATTTATGTGTCGAAAATAAAAATAAATTGATTTTCTAATATCCTAGCATTAGAGATATTTTAATATTGCTAAAACCATATAGATAATCGTATAAACTTAATAAAGTCGGAACGCAGCCTGAATATATAAATATATTCAACCTTTCCGGAACCCTATAACATCATTGAGTCTTTTTAGGACTACTAAAACATGTTTTTGTAGACTCTATAAAGTTATAGAGCTCCGGAAAGGTTGAATATATTTATATATTCAGGCTGTGTTCCGACTTTATTAAGTTTATTTAGAGATATAGTTTTATACTTAAATCTCAAAAACTGGAGCTGTTAATAAAATCGGGACAATAAACTGCGGAGAAACAAATTCTAAACTTAACATAATCATGAATAATTATGCAAATAATAAATGCCATAAGGGTTTAAGTTGTCAGATATTAAAACGTTAAAAATTAAAATTGTTCCTGTGTCTCTAGGCAATTAAGAACACGTTTAAACGCACATTAATAAATAAATAATTTTATATTTACATTTATAACGCTATAGATAAAAAGCTTACAATAAAAGACTTTCATTCGATTTGTTGTGCTATTATTAAACAATAAAATTAAAACTATAAATGTATAAGATATAACATGTAATGTTTACAATAGAAAGACCATAAGATTACATATGTCGTGTCATTACCGAACAATAAAATTAAAAGAATAAAAATCCGCGTAAAACAAAATGTTATTAACGGTCCACGTATCAAATTAAATTTGTTTATTGCGGAATAAAAGCCCGAATACTCTTAACCTACATTAACATCGTGGCCATCAGCTATAATTAAAAGATCGTGTCGGCAACATTATAATAATATTGTGGGACCTTAACCTAGGACACCGCAGTTTAGCCGCAAATGGTAAGTGTGAGAAGGTATAATGCAATTAGATGACGTATCTTTTACCACATGCGAAAACCGATTATAATAAATATATAATATTCGTGTTTAGAGAGCACATTATGTTTTAATATCACTAAAAACTAGTTTAACAAAGGTAAGCAGTTACCTCTGCAAGCGCTTCATTATATTGGAGGCGGAAGGTAAAGTAACGGAAAGACAAGTTCACGTTGGTGTTCCGCAGGGCTCGGTGATGGGACCCACCCTGTGGAACATCCTGTATGATTTACTAGAGGGCGTTGATATAGTAGGTTTTGCCGACGACCTGCCCCTCATCAAGTCCTACCTCACCTAGGAACACTCGACCACTTTCGGTTCTCCCTTCATGGCTTTCATTAAAGAGACGGCGAAGCGCGCCGCAGCATAAGCCATGGAAAACGTGGCAGAACCAGCTACAGCTTTCGCTTTGACAACTTCAGTTCCCGCTTCTTGGATCCTCTGAGTCAGGGGGGGGGGGAGTAAGTCCACAGCAGGTTTTGCTTGCGAAATCAACGGCAAAATGGTGATTCCGATCTAGCCCGCATGCGAGAGATTCCGCTTTCCGCGAGCTATAGGTACCGTACGTTAAACTATCGCCCGGTATGGCAGAAAAGGTAGTTCCTCACGTGCATGAAACGTTCATTAAGACATTTCTATATTTGCCGCCCCCTTGAAAGTGCCGCCCTGCACGCCCGGTCCCGGTGGGCCTGCCACCGATAACTGGAACGTTCATTTGCGAAGGATACAGACCTTTAGCTTCGGCAATGAAAGTGTTCGCCCTCACAATATCCAGGGTTGTCACTCCAAAGATCTTCTTCGGATCCAATTTCCCAGCCTTCTTGAAGACTTCTGAGGCGATCGGAACGGTCGCATTGACGAGGTTAGAAATGATGGCCAAGCACGCTTTAGGGCCCACTTAAATTCCATAGGATTGTGCTTCATTATTCAGTCAGTAATGAAACTTTTACTGAATATGGGTATCCACAAGAAGTTTCTTTGACTAAATTTGAATGCTCCGCCTCCAATGAAATTATTTCTTCTTCAAAGGTTTTTTGCAAATATCTCGTCAACGCTTCAAACTAGAAAATTGCAACCCGGATCTCTGTATGTACGATTGTCTACAAAAAAGTCTACAAAAAAGTGGTGTCTACAAAAAAGTATTTTTTGCAAAGTTTGTTAAATCATTCGGTTTAGCCACAAAACTAAAAAATATTAATTGCAATCTTTTTTTCAATGGTACCCCTTCAATGCTACTTACTACCCCTTCTTTGAATTTCGTTTCTCAATTTACATGAGCTTAAATGGTCGGGTCTAGGTGTTGAAATTAATGTATGCTGTCCCACCGTCCGTTCAATTGCGGCTCTCGGCCGCAAAATTCTCGGTATAGGCCGCACAGCTCCCGGGCCAGGACCACTCGCCTTCGGCTCGTGCTTTAAACTTCGCAACTCATGCACAAAAGCCCTTCTTCACACACGTGTAGATTATAGATATGGTGGTGACGACTTGTACTGCGACCTTTATAGATCTATTGTACCCCACCCTCCTCCTCCAAGTGTTGGTGTACTTACCCATTTAGAGCGCCTCCTCTAATCCTGATTCCTTTAGGAATCTCAGGATCTGGGTGGGATTCAAGGCCTGCAGCTCCTCTGTGTTCAAGCAGTGAGCCCCAAGGTACATCTGTCTCTTGCGGAGTAATGCTCCGCAGTCTTTGAACAGATGTATGGGGGTTTCCTCTACTGAGCCACAGAATCTGCATCCATCATCCTCCTCTAGGCCTAGGGCCTTGAGATGTTTCCTAAGTCTGCAGTGTCCCGTCAGGGCTCCTGTCAGAATTCTGAGCTTGTTCCTGCTTAGTTTCAGGCAAGCTTTAGTTCTCTTCTGGTTAAAAGATCCCAGCATCACTTTGGATTGCCTTAGCCCTGGAAGTTCTTCCCAGGTTTTCATCCATTTTCCTCTTATTTCTTCATCTAAACTTTTGCGGATGGTGATCACGCTCATACCGCAAAAGGGTTCCGGACCTATAAAGGGGCTACTGGATCCCTTGTTTGCTAGGTGATCGGCTTCTTCGTTTCCGTCTATACCAGTGTGTCCTGGTACCCAGTATAGCGTTACTTTATTATCCCTGCCAAGCTTGTTCAGCTTCCCCACACAGTCCCATACCAGTTTGGATCTGATGGTGTATGAGCTAATGGCCTTGATGGTTGCTTGGCTATCTGACAGGATAGCAATTCGTTTTTTGCGGTAATTCCTGTCGAGGTTAAACTGTGCACATCTTTCGATTGCGTGTACCTCTGCTTGGAAGATACTTGGGGATGTTCCCATGGATTCGGAGTATTTGGTACTAGGTCCAAACACTCCTGCACCAGTGCCTTCCTTTGTCTTCGAACCATCTGTATACCACTTTATGGCATTTTGCTCTATGTGGTATGCTGAGGATTCGTCGCTCCAATCGACTTTACTACTACACATTGCTGTGTAGTTTTTCTCGAAGTGGTATTTGCATACCATTTCGTCTTTTGGTACTTCCACCCAGGGGATCTTGGCAGCGAGGCTGTTTCGGTCTCTGCTCCCGATTATTTTACCTCTGCCCATTCCTTCCTTGCTGAATCTTACGTTCGCCGATCTGGAGGCGCTCTCCACCACAAGGTGCAGCGGAGTCAGATCCAGCAGCAGCTCCAATGCTGCTGTCGGACACGACCCCATCGCCCCCGTGATGCAGACACACGCCAGTCTTTGAATCGTCTCAAGCTGTTTCCTCATAGAGGCCAGCTTGATTCTAGTTCCCCACGCAACCGCCCCATAAGTGATTGCAGGTCTCACTATCATGGTGTACATCCATCGCAGGATAGTGGGGTTACAACCCCACGTTTTTCCTGCCAGATTTCTGCACACCATTAGGGCGCGTTTGGCTTTACCTACCACTGCCTCAGCGTGTCTATTCCATAGGAGTTTGCTATCTAGTGTGATACCCAGATACCTTATCTCCTGTTGGTATTCTACTGCCTTCCCATCTATGAGTATGGGATGTAGGCAGTTTAGTTTTCTTCTTCTAGTAAATGGTATCACCGTGGTTTTGCTCGGGTTGAGTCTCAATCCCACTGTTTGACACCATTTACTAGTTACTTTGAGACCTCTCTGAACAATTTCACAGAGCGTTCCCTCAAATTTTCCTCTGGCCATTATGACTATGTCATCGGCGTAACCTTGACATTTGATGTCTAGGTCGTTTAGCCTAACCAGTAGTTCATCAACTACCAGGCTCCACATTAGCGGTGATAGTACACCTCCCTGTGGGCACCCTCGAGTTGTGGAGATCTTAATGGTGTCTTTTCTCACTTGTGTCTCCGCCGTTCTAGTTCTCAGCATTTCTCCCATCCACTTTGAGATAGTGCTGTCGATATTCCTTCTTTCGAGTGCCGCCCTGACAGCCTCGTGTAAGGTGTTGTCAAAAGCTCCCTCTATATCCAAGAAGGCACATATCGCTACTTCCTTTATCTCTAGTGCTGCTTCTATTTCGTTTGTCAGCTGATACAGGGCGGTTTCTGTGGATTTCCCTGCTCTGTAAGCATGCTGACTCCTGTGTAGTGGTGTACCTACCAGCACTATAGTCCTAAGGTAATTATCAATCACCTTCTCCATTGTCTTTAACATAAAAGATGTTAGACTAATGGGTCTAAATGACTTCGGTTGAGTGGTGTCTTTCTTCCCCACCTTCGGTATAAATACCACCTTAGCCCTTCTCCATAGCTCCGGTATATATCCGAGCGCTAAGCTACTTCTAAAGATATTTAGAAGATACGGCATTAGTTCTCTCTCTCCCTTTTGTAGGAAGGCAGGAACTAGTCCGTCCACACCTGGGGCCTTAAAAGGCTGGAAAGTGCCGATAGCCCATCTGATTCGGTTTTCCGTACAGATGGACGCTGCCCTCTTCTAGTCGGCCCGACTTGGTTTCCGTGGTTGCATCAAGCCGTCGGTCTCCCTGTATCCTCTACATCCCAGAAAATGGGTTTCTAGTAGGAGGAGAGCTCTTTGCTCTTCATCCTCCGTGAAGGTCCCATCCGGTTTCTTCAGAGTGGTTGTCATTTCCACTCTATCCTTCGCTAGTGCTTTGTGCAGTTTAGCTGCCACCGGCGTGGATTCTATGTTTTCACAGAAGGTCCTAAAGTTTTCCCTTTTTGCCCTTCTGATCTCTTTGTTATAGGTGGTAAGCACTTTAGAGTATTCTAGCTAATTTCCGTATTGCTTGGCTTTGTTGAAAAGCCTACGTACTTTTGCTCTTAATGTAGACAAATTTTTGTTCCACCATTTTTCGTCCTTATGCTCCTTCGCGGTTTTTACCGGGCAGCTGGATTCAAATGCCGTGGTGATTGCTACATTTATTTCTCCTACAGCCTGCGCCAGCACGGTGTAGTGTTTGATACTACCCCGCACTGTCACCTGCTCTAGGTTTTCTTTTAGTTGGGAACTAAACATAGGCCACACAGTTTGTCTGGGGTCTCGAATGGGGGTGTTTTCCTCACTCGCTCCTTCCAGCTCAAACTCTATGATCCTATGATCTGACATTGAGGGCTCACTTGAAACCCTCCACTTTTTAATTAGTTTACTTACGTTAGCGCTACCTACCGTAATATCCAGTACCTCATTTCTGACTTTAGTGACAAATGTTGGTGTGTTCCCAACGTTGTACACAATTAAGTTCTCTTTAATGAGGTATTCTAAAAGGTACTCACCCCTCTTATTAGTGTCCGTGCTGCCCCACATCTCATTGTGTACGATCGCGTCACATCCCAGGATGAGTGGCAGCCTTCTCCTAATACAGTGTTCCACCAGCTTTTGTACTTTAATGGGTGGTATGCTGTTACCATCGCCAGGGAAGTATGCTGATGCGATCACTACTTCGCGGTGGAGACCCTCGATCTTGATGAGGGCCTGAATCGGTACTAAATCCCGCGTTAAAAATTCTGAAAGACATAAGTAATTTATGCCATTTCTTACCATAATGCAGGTTCTAGGGGAGACCTCACGGCTGTCCCAAACCAACTTACATTCCCTGTTGCTAAGGCCTCTGATCTTACCTCCGTAGGTCCAGGGTTCTTGAAGCAGCGCTAGCCCTAGGTGCTGCTTGGTGAACATCCTAGCCATCACAGCTGAAGCTGCTTTGGCATGATGGATGTTCACTTGGGCTATTTTGGTGCGCCAGCTGGTCATTCTTGTTTTGGGACAGGAGGCGGCAAGTCCTCCTCTGTCCCTACAAGAACATCTACCTCTGCCTCTGTAGACATGGCTGGACTGCTCATGTCTACGAGTGTGAGGTCAAGGTCGTCTTCCCGGGAATCCGGGCTGACTTCCTTGTTCTCTGTGTCGGTTAGGTCCCGTACACATGGATTATTTTTACTTTTGGAATTCATATAAATCCCACGAGTCGCAAGGGAACTAAAGGTCCACCACATCAGAGCCCCGCTTGATAGTGGTAAGGCTGGATACCCTCTGAGGTCGCCAGGTATCAGAGAGGCTCCGTAAGCGATGGCCGGTTGCCCTTGGCCATCAACCAGTCCCTTTGGCACGGGTCGCATGACACCTTGGGATTAAGGGTTTGGAAGTTCTTGGTTGTTCGCCCTCCGCCGAACGCCCCGACCGGAGTTGTTCCCGTCGTGACGTCCAACGGTATGTTGCGAAACTAAGCCCTCACACCGCGACAAGGTGACTTCCACGTGAGGGACACACGTGTATCACAAACTACTATTAGAGCGGTGTGCTTCTAGTCTCCAAACTTTTTTAGATAGGGGTCGGATTGGGGAGTTCTCGAAACATATTATTGACATTTAATTTGAATATTAATTTAGGTTTTTTTACTTTATAATGGGAAATAAAGGCTGGATCAAAATCCTCAGAGGGCTAGATTCGGCCCGCTGGCCATATTGTTGCGATCGCAAATATAATTGCACAAACACATAACTTCATCGAAAATTCTCGCGGTAATCTGATAAATTTAGATTTAATAAACGAAAGATTGATTTAGAATACACTGTTTTAGTCTCCAAACTTTTTTAGAATGGGGCCGGATTGGGGAGTCGGACGAAACATATTATTGAAACTCTATTTGGATATTAATTTAGATTACGCGTGTATTGTTTATATTGAACTTTATAATGAGAAATAAAGGTCGGGATCAAAATCCTCAGAGGGCTAAATTCGGCCCGCGGGCCGTAGTTTTACAATAGCAAATATAATAGCATAAATACGTAACTTCATCGAAAATTCTCGCGGTAATCTCATAAATTTAGATTTAATAAACTGAAGCTTATAGAGTTAATATTTATTTAATGTAACGGTGTATTGGTGAGTTCTAGAATACTACGAGCTGTAGTGGGTCAACCGACTTCTTCTTGTTCCATAATTAATTGCTTAGGGGCATTGCTGATCCAGTACAATCGTTATAAGAATGCTATGCTATTAGTTTTTTACAGATTATTATTAGTTTTGGAATTTGTAGTTACACATTCAATTGTACCAAACTGAATTTTGTCGAAGTTAAATATTCTTGGCAAAATTGGATTATTCTAAAACACAAAAAAAATCATTGAATTTTGGTGAAATCATACTAATTATAGGTACAATCATATAAACTTATTAAAGACGAAATATAGCTTGAATATATAAATACAGTATAATCTCGATATTCCGGCACATATGGGACCAGACAACCGCTGGATTATAAGAAAGAGTGGTTTGAGGGAAGAGCAGTCTCCAGTCTCAAGGTCGAGCCGGATTACTGGATGTGTTGTCCGATTAACCAGCGACCGAATTACCGAGATTATACTGTATATAGTTCGTAGCTCTATAATATTAAGTCTTATTAAAACTATGATGAGTTCATGTAAGTGTATTCCAATTTGTAATTCAAATAGCAAAGCTGCACTGATGATAGATAGATCTCGAAACGCGTCTGCAGATGGCTATTATATTCACTTAATTTAAATAGAAAGAAATGATTTTAAAAACAATGTTTTTAAATCAGTTGTTTAGTAGTAGGGATTAGTAATAACTTGCAAATGTCTGTTGTATCCTGTAATAATGTACTCTGTATGTAACTCAATATCCTGTACTAATGCATAACTCAATATCCTGTGTGATATTAGCCAGGTAGTAATTGTTTGAACGTGAGATTTATTCATAATCTTAATTTTATAGAGCTACGGAAAGGTTGAATATATTTATTTTTTCTAGCTATATTTATATTTTCAATATATTTATGTTTCGTCTTTAATAAGTTTATATAAAAAAAATATCATTTTGTCATTAATATTTGCGTTATTCTATAATTAATTTAGATTCTGGGATTATTTCTTCTAAGATTCTAGAATAACTTTTTCCTCTATAGCTTGTGAAGTGTGTAGAACACGATTTTTTAAAGAAAATTTCACTTAAAGTCATTTTTACTATGTCTTTAACTAAATTCTTAGTGGTATATAAATGTGAGTTGTCTTGCATTTAACTAGCAATACTAAATCACTAACGCAGCGTTACTAAAACGTTCAGTTGAAAATAAATTAAGATAATAATTAAACGCTCGTTCGGTATTTTAGGTTGCATGTATCAAGTCACGTATTTTGATTTTCAAGATTTACCATGAATGAAGAACATTCCAGTTCCAAGTGCATTATAATCTTCTTTTCGTATAAACACTTATATTATGTAAAAAATTCAATTTATTTACAGTTTTGTTTCAATTGCATTTAAATTGCGAAATTTTCACAATTTTTATAGAGAATTTTAAAGATTTCAATGCGTTGTTATAGCGTATATCGTTCCATTTTTACTAATTGCGTAGTTTTTACTTGCCATCTGTCAAGTAGTTACAGGTTGACTCATGACAACTCTTAAAATGGCTGGCTAATGAATATGAAACCTCTTATTGGAACACCCTTATCATAACACCCATACCTTGATATTTTACAAACACCCATATCTTGATATTTTAAATTTTTGTCATCTTGTAATTCTCTGATTATGACTATTGTAAATTCTAAATATTCTATATTAGGGGGAGCGGAAAGTAATGTCGAGTTTTAACATTAAATTCAAACACATAAGTTTTTCTTCTAATTGTAAGTTAACAAGTTTTTATTCTATCTATTCTTTATTAGTTATAAAGAATTTAATAGTCTTTTTATACTCTATAATCAATGATATAACCACCCTCGTTATGAACAACTTGAACAACAACTGCAAATTTTCAGATGCCTAGCATATTCCAGATCGATACGAATCAATTGGTTTGAACCAATTCATTATTCACTTCATTCAGTTTTGGTTGCACTTTAGATGCTTTCTATGTTGATAATCGAATGAATATGTTTTCTGCTCAGCTATTCCTCAAGGATCTGAAATTAAGATTTTAAATAATAAAGATTATTTAAGATTTAAAGATATTTAAGGAATCATTGTAGTTGCCATTATTGTATTACTATTATTAGAATTGCTATTATTATTAATTATTGTTCGCGTCAATCGTGTTGTGTGTAGGAGGATGGAAACAAACTAATTAACCATTTATGTTCCAAATTTTTGCAAAAGGAATTAATTATTAGATAGTTTAATTATTAATTAGAAACGTTTATGTTGTAATATAATAAAAAGTAAGATGAGAATTGCAATTTAGGACAAAACCTAATTATTGTTTTAAGTTTAGTACGTTAAAAGTAAGTTGTGCAAGTTATACTTACTATTAGACGAGTGCGCATTTACTTCTACTTTTTCCCGTGGCCGAGCGTAGTGGGGATTGTTTTGGGTGCTAAATCTGATAATGAGTTAGTAAGTGTGGAGAAGTGTTGTGCAGCGGATGCGCTCAGCTATTGTGGCAGTGCTGTGTTTATAGTGAACTTGGTTTTTCTTTAAATTGGATTATCTTCGAAAAGTTTAGAGGTAAAAAACTTAAATTATAGTTTTTTTATGTTAAACATGCAGAATTGAATTACTGAAATATATTTTTATATTTGGTTTTGTAAAATAAATTTCATTCAATACAAATTGCGTTGTAAAATAAATTATTTCTGTATTTGTCGATATAAATGTAAGTTGAGTTAATCTTTACGAATTTCCAATTTCACAAATTAAATCTTCTTTTCTTTATTTTTAAATTAAAAACGTGTTTCTCCGGACACGAGCGTTGAATGATAAACACGATATGAGACGGAAAAGACTGATCAGACAAGACTGGACAGACAAGACTAGACAGACAAGACTAGACAGACAAGACTAGACAGACAAGACTAGACAGACAAGACTAGACAGACAAGACTAGACAGACAAGACTAGACAGACAAGACTAGACAGACAAGACTAGACAGACAAGACTAGACAGACAAGACTAGACAGACAAGACTAGACAGACAAGACTAGACAGACAAGACTAGACAGACAAGACTAGACAGACAAGACTAGACAGACAAGACTAGACAGACAAGACTAGACAGACAAGACTAGACAGACAAGACTAGACAGACAAGACTAGACAGACAAGACTAGACAGACAAGACTAGACAGACAAGACTAGACAGACAAGACTAGACAGACAAGACTAGACAGACAAGACTAGACAGACAAGACTAGACAGACAAGACTAGACAGACAAGACTAGACAGACAAGACTAGACAGACAAGACTAGACAGACAAGACTAGACAGACAAGACTAGACAGACAAGACTAGACAGACAAGACTAGACAGACAAGACTAGACAGACAAGACTAGACAGACAAGACTAGACAGACAAGACTAGACAGACAAGACTAGACAGACAAGACTAGACAGACAAGACTAGACAGACAAGACTAGACAGACAAGACTAGACAGACAAGACTAGACAGACAAGACTAGACAGACAAGACTAGACAGACAAGACTAGACAGACAAGACTAGACAGACAAGACTAGACAGACAAGACTAGACAGACAAGACTAGACAGACAAGACTAGACAGACAAGACTAGACAGACAAGACTAGACAGACAAGACTAGACAGACAAGACTAGACAGACAAGACTAGACAGACAAGACTAGACAGACAAGACTAGACAGACAAGACTAGACAGACAAGACTAGACAGACAAGACTAGACAGACAAGACTAGACAGACAAGACTAGACAGACAAGACTAGACAGACAAGACTAGACAGACAAGACTAGACAGACAAGACTAGACAGACAAGACTAGACAGACAAGACTAGACAGACAAGACTAGACAGACAAGACTAGACAGACAAGACTAGACAGACAAGACTAGACAGACAAGACTAGACAGACAAGACTAGACAGACAAGACTAGACAGACAAGACTAGACAGACAAGACTAGACAGACAAGACTAGACAGACAAGACTAGACAGACAAGACTAGACAGACAAGACTAGACAGACAAGACTAGACAGACAAGACTAGACAGACAAGACTAGACAGACAAGACTAGACAGACAAGACTAGACAGACAAGACTAGACAGACAAGACTAGACAGACAAGACTAGACAGACAAGACTAGACAGACAAGACTAGACAGACAAGACTAGACAGACAAGACTAGACAGACAAGACTAGACAGACAAGACTAGACAGACAAGACTAGACAGACAAGACTAGACAGACAAGACTAGACAGACAAGACTAGACAGACAAGACTAGACAGACAAGACTAGACAGACAAGACTAGACAGACAAGACTAGACAGACAAGACTAGACAGACAAGACTAGACAGACAAGACTAGACAGACAAGACTAGACAGACAAGACTAGACAGACAAGACTAGACAGACAAGACTAGACAGACAAGACTAGACAGACAAGACTAGACAGACAAGACTAGACAGACAAGACTAGACAGACAAGACTAGACAGACAAGACTAGACAGACAAGACTAGACAGACAAGACTAGACAGACAAGACTAGACAGACAAGACTAGACAGACAAGACTAGACAGACAAGACTAGACAGACAAGACTAGACAGACAAGACTAGACAGACAAGACTAGACAGACAAGACTAGACAGACAAGACTAGACAGACAAGACTAGACAGACAAGACTAGACAGACAAGACTAGACAGACAAGACTAGACAGACAAGACTAGACAGACAAGACTAGACAGACAAGACTAGACAGACAAGACTAGACAGACAAGACTAGACAGACAAGACTAGACAGACAAGACTAGACAGACAAGACTAGACAGACAAGACTAGACAGACAAGACTAGACAGACAAGACTAGACAGACAAGACTAGACAGACAAGACTAGACAGACAAGACTAGACAGACAAGACTAGACAGACAAGACTAGACAGACAAGACTAGACAGACAAGACTAGACAGACAAGACTAGACAGACAAGACTAGACAGACAAGACTAGACAGACAAGACTAGACAGACAAGACTAGACAGACAAGACTAGACAGACAAGACTAGACAGACAAGACTAGACAGACAAGACTAGACAGACAAGACTAGACAGACAAGACTAGACAGACAAGACTAGACAGACAAGACTAGACAGACAAGACTAGACAGACAAGACTAGACAGACAAGACTAGACAGACAAGACTAGACAGACAAGACTAGACAGACAAGACTAGACAGACAAGACTAGACAGACAAGACTAGACAGACAAGACTAGACAGACAAGACTAGACAGACAAGACTAGACAGACAAGACTAGACAGACAAGACTAGACAGACAAGACTAGACAGACAAGACTAGACAGACAAGACTAGACAGACAAGACTAGACAGACAAGACTAGACAGACAAGACTAGACAGACAAGACTAGACAGACAAGACTAGACAGACAAGACTAGACAGACAAGACTAGACAGACAAGACTAGACAGACAAGACTAGACAGACAAGACTAGACAGACAAGACTAGACAGACAAGACTAGACAGACAAGACTAGACAGACAAGACTAGACAGACAAGACTAGACAGACAAGACTAGACAGACAAGACTAGACAGACAAGACTAGACAGACAAGACTAGACAGACAAGACTAGACAGACAAGACTAGACAGACAAGACTAGACAGACAAGACTAGACAGACAAGACTAGACAGACAAGACTAGACAGACAAGACTAGACAGACAAGACTAGACAGACAAGACTAGACAGACAAGACTAGACAGACAAGACTAGACAGACAAGACTAGACAGACAAGACTAGACAGACAAGACTAGACAGACAAGACTAGACAGACAAGACTAGACAGACAAGACTAGACAGACAAGACTAGACAGACAAGACTAGACAGACAAGACTAGACAGACAAGACTAGACAGACAAGACTAGACAGACAAGACTAGACAGACAAGACTAGACAGACAAGACTAGACAGACAAGACTAGACAGACAAGACTAGACAGACAAGACTAGACAGACAAGACTAGACAGACAAGACTAGACAGACAAGACTAGACAGACAAGACTAGACAGACAAGACTAGACAGACAAGACTAGACAGACAAGACTAGACAGACAAGACTAGACAGACAAGACTAGACAGACAAGACTAGACAGACAAGACTAGACAGACAAGACTAGACAGACAAGACTAGACAGACAAGACTAGACAGACAAGACTAGACAGACAAGACTAGACAGACAAGACTAGACAGACAAGACTAGACAGACAAGACTAGACAGACAAGACTAGACAGACAAGACTAGACAGACAAGACTAGACAGACAAGACTAGACAGACAAGACTAGACAGACAAGACTAGACAGACAAGACTAGACAGACAAGACTAGACAGACAAGACTAGACAGACAAGACTAGACAGACAAGACTAGACAGACAAGACTAGACAGACAAGACTAGACAGACAAGACTAGACAGACAAGACTAGACAGACAAGACTAGACAGACAAGACTAGACAGACAAGACTAGACAGACAAGACTAGACAGACAAGACTAGACAGACAAGACTAGACAGACAAGACTAGACAGACAAGACTAGACAGACAAGACTAGACAGACAAGACTAGACAGACAAGACTAGACAGACAAGACTAGACAGACAAGACTAGACAGACAAGACTAGACAGACAAGACTAGACAGACAAGACTAGACAGACAAGACTAGACAGACAAGACTAGACAGACAAGACTAGACAGACAAGACTAGACAGACAAGACTAGACAGACAAGACTAGACAGACAAGACTAGACAGACAAGACTAGACAGACAAGACTAGACAGACAAGACTAGACAGACAAGACTAGACAGACAAGACTAGACAGACAAGACTAGACAGACAAGACTAGACAGACAAGACTAGACAGACAAGACTAGACAGACAAGACTAGACAGACAAGACTAGACAGACAAGACTAGACAGACAAGACTAGACAGACAAGACTAGACAGACAAGACTAGACAGACAAGACTAGACAGACAAGACTAGACAGACAAGACTAGACAGACAAGACTAGACAGACAAGACTAGACAGACAAGACTAGACAGACAAGACTAGACAGACAAGACTAGACAGACAAGACTAGACAGACAAGACTAGACAGACAAGACTAGACAGACAAGACTAGACAGACAAGACTAGACAGACAAGACTAGACAGACAAGACTAGACAGACAAGACTAGACAGACAAGACTCGACAGACAAGACTCGACAGACAAAACTCGACAGACAAGACTCGACAGACAAGACTCGACAGACAAGACTCGACAGACAAGACTCTACAGACAAGACTCGACAGACAAGAGCAATTATTAACTACTTTCATGTTTTTAACTGCGACATTTAAATATTAGCTTTTCAAATATTACACCAATTGACTTAATTTAAAAAGACAGTCAGGTTATCAGAAGTGTTGCTCCAAATTGGAGCTTAGTGTCACATCCTGATTAAAAGGAATGATATTAATTAATTAAGTGATCAAATAATTTGAACGTTAAAAAAATCATTTCATCATAACTGTGTGATAACTTGGCCTTGATGCAAAAAATTTTCACAAAACTTCGAATTCTAAATGGGAGTTTATTTGTTTGCTATTGTTCTATTTATTTTAGACCCCTCACCTGTCTGCTATTTTGTTGACCTAAAAATTAGAAAACTATGTCGCCCGAAAGATAAAATTTTATTTCAGGTGATAACCAACGGTTTTTTGAAGGTAACGAAGGAATCTAACGAAAGTTAAATTCATTGCTTGCGCCTCAAATACAAGAACATTTTAAATTCTAGTTTCATTACCAATATGTTTTTGTAAGATGGAATTCCTAAAAAAATAACGAATGCATATAAATGACAATTTTAGAAATCTCAAATTTTTGTTCAAATCTGACGGTCAAGCGAATTTCTTTATTTATTAACAGAATTTTATGAAACTTGCAACATTTCTTAGCTGTCACTATAATTTTCATTGTTAATAATACAACTAAGAAATGTTGCAGGTTTCATAAAATTTTGTTAATAAATGAAGAAATTCTCTGGACCCTCAGATTTGAACAAAAAATTGAGATTTCTAAAATTGTCATTTATTTGTCAAAAATGTTGAAACTTTGCAAAATTGTTATTAAGAATGCAACTAAGAAATATTGCATGTTACATAAAATTCTATTAATAAATAAAGAAATTCGCTTGACCGTCAGATTTGAACTAAAATTTCAGATTTCTAAAATTGTCATTTATTTGTCAAAAATGTTGAAACTTTGCAGAATTGTTAGCAATAATACAGCTAAGAAATGTTGCAAGTTTCATAAAATTCTGTTAATAAATAAAGAAATTCGCTTGACTGTCAGATTTGAACTAAAATTTCAGATTTCTAAAATTGTCATTTATTTGTCAAAACTGTTGAAACTTTGCAGAATTGTTAGTAATAATACAGCTAAGAAATGTTGCAAGTTTCATAAAATTCTGTTAATAAATAAAGAAATTCGCTTGACCGTCAGATTTGAACAAAAATTTGAGATTTCTAAAATTGTCATTTATTTGTCAAAAATGTTGAAACTTTGCAGAATTGTTAGTAATAATACAGCTAAGAAATGTTGCAAGTTTCATAAAATTCTGTTAATAAATAAAGAAATTCGCTTGACCGTCAGATTTGAACTAAAATTTCAGATTTCTAAAATTGTCATTTATTTGTCAAAAATGTTGAAACTTTGCAGAATTGTTAGTAATAATACTGCTAAGAAATGTTGCAAGTTTCATAAAATTCTGTTAATAAATAAAGAAATACGCTGGACCGTCAGATTTGAACAAAAATTTGAGATCTCTAAAATTGTCATTTATTTGTCAAAAATGTTGAAACTGTGCAAAATTGTTACTAAGAAATGTTGCAAGTTTCATAAAATTCTGTTAATAAATAAAGAAATACGCTGGACCGTCAGATTTGAACAAAAATTTGAGATTTCTAAAATTGTCATTTACTTGTCAAAAAAGTTGAAACTTTGCAAAATTGTTACTAATAATAGAACTAAGAAATGTTGAAAGGTTCATAAGATTCAGCGAATAAATAAAGAAATTCGCTAGATCTTCAGATTTGATCCAAAATTTGAGATTTCTAAAATTGTCATTTATGTGTCAAAAATGTTGAAACTTGGCAAAATCGTTAATAATAATACAACTAAGAAATGTTGCAAGTTTCATAAAATTCTGTTAATAAATAAAGAAATACGCTGGACCGTCAGATTTGAACAAAAATTTGAGATTTCTAAAATTGTCATTTATTTGTCAAAAATGTTGAAAGTTTGCAGAATTGTTATTAATAATACAGCTAAGAAATGTTGCAAGTTTCATAAAATTCTGTTAATAAATAAAGATATACGCTGGACCGTCAGATTTGAACAAAAATTTTAGATTTCTAAAATTGTCATTTATTTGTCAAAAATGTTGAAACTGTGCAAAATTGTTACTAATAATACAACTAAGAAATGTTGCAAGTTTCATAAAATTCTGTTAATAAATAAAGAAATACGCTGGACCGTCAGATTTGAACAAAAATTTGAGATTTCTAAAATTGTCATTTATTTGTCAAAAATGTTGAAACTTTGCAGAATTGTTATTACTAATACAGCTAAGAATTGTTGCAAGTTTCATAAAATTCTGTTAATAAATAAAGAAATACGCTGGACCGTCAGATTTGAACAAAAATTTGAGATCTCTAAAATTGTCATTTATTTGTCAAAAATGTTGAAACTTTGCAGAATTGTTATTACTAATACAGCTAAGAATTGTTGCAAGTTTCATAAAATTCTGTTAATAAATAAAGAAATACGCTGGACCGTCAGATTTGAACAAAAATTTGAGATTTCTAAAATTGTCATTTATTTGTCAAAAATGTTGAAACTTTGCAGAATTGTTATTACTAATACAGCTAAGAATTGTTGCAAGTTTCATAAAATTCTGTTAATAAATAAAGAAATACGCTGGACCGTCAGATTTGAACAAAAATTTCAGATTTCTAAAATTGTCATTTATTTGTCAAAAATGTTGAAACTTTGCAGAATTGTTACTAATAATACAGCTAAGAAATGTTGCAAGTTTCATAAAATTCTGTTAATAAATAAAGAAATACGCTGGACCGTCAGATTTGAACAAGAATTTGAGATCTCTAAAATTGTCATTTATTTGTCAAAAATGTTGAAACTTTGCAGAATTGTTACTAATAATACAGCTAAGAATTGTTGCAAGTTTCATAAAATTCTGTTAATAAATAAAGAAATACGCTGGACCGTCAGATTTGAACAAAAATTTGAGATTTCTAAAATTGTCATTTATTTGTCAAAAATGTTGAAACTTTGCAGAATTGTTATTACTAATACAGCTAAGAATTGTTGCAAGTTTCATAAAATTCTGTTAATAAATAAAGAAATACGCTGGACCGTCAGATTTGAACAAAAATTTCAGATTTCTAAAATTGTCATTTATTTGTCAAAAATGTTGAAACTGTGCAAAATTGTTACTAATAATACAACTAAGAAATGTTGCAAGTTTCATAAAATTCTGTTAATAAATAAAGAAATACGCTGGACCGTCAGATTTGAACAAAAATTTGAGATTTCTAAAATTGTCATTTATTTGTCAAAAATGTTGAAACTTTGCAGAATTGTTACTAATAATACAGCTAAGAATTGTTGCAAGTTTCATAAAATTCTGTTAATAAATAAAGAAATACGCTGGACCGTCAGATTTGAACAAAAATTTCAGATTTCTAAAATTGTCATTTATTTGTCAAAAATGTTGAAACTTTGCAGAATTGTTACTAATAATACAGCTAAGAAATGTTGCAAGTTTCATAAAATTCTGTTAATAAATAAAGAAATACGCTGGACCGTCAGATTTGAACAAAAATTTGAGATCTCTAAAATTGTCATTTATTTGTCAAAAATGTTGAAACTGTGCAAAATTGTTACTAATAATACAACTAAGAAATGTTGCAAGTTTCATAAAATTCTGTTAATAAATAAAGAAATACGCTGGACCGTCAGATTTGAACAAAAATTTGAGATTTCTAAAATTGTCATTTATTTGTCAAAAAAGTTGAAACTTTGCAAAATTGTTACTAATAATAGAACTAAGAAATGTTGAAAGGTTCATAAGATTCAGTGAATAAATAAAGAAATTCGCTAGATCTTCAGATTTGATCCAAAATTTGAGATTTCTAAAATTGTCATTTATTTGTTCAAAAATGTTGAAACTTTGCAAAATTGTTACTAATAATAGAACTAAGAAATGTTGAAAGGTTCATAAGATTCAGTGAATAAATAAAGAAATTCGCTAGATCTTCAGATTTGATAAAAAATTTGAGATTTCTAAAATTGTCATTTATTTGTCAAAAATGTTGAAACTTTGCAAAATTGTTACTAAGAATGCAACTAAGAAATGTTGCATGTTTCATAAAAATCTATTAATAAATAAATAAATTCGCTTGACCGTCAGATTTGAACTAAAATTTCAGATTTCTAAAATTGTCATTTATTTGTCAAAAATGTTGAAACTTTGCAGAATTGTTATTAATAATACAACTAAAAAATGTTGAAAGTTTCATAAAATTCTGTTAATAAATAAAGAATTTCGCTGGATCTTCAGATTTGATCCAACATTTGAGATTTCTAAAATTGTCATTTATTTGTCCAAAATGTTGAAACTTTGCAAAATTGTTATTAAGAATGCAACTAAGAAATGTTGCATGTTTCATAAAATTCTATTAATAAATAAAGAAATACGCTGGATCTTCAGATTTGATCCAAAATTTGAGATTTCTAAAATTGTCATTTATTTGTTCAAAAATGTTGAAACTTTGCAAAATTGTTACTAATAATAGAACTAAGAAATGTTGAAAGGTTCATAAGATTCAGTGAATAAATAAAGAAATTCGCTAGATCTTCAGATTTGATCCAAAATTTGAGATTTCTAAAATTGTCATTTATCTGTCAAAAATGTTGAAACTTTGCAAAATTGTTAATAATAATACAACTAAGAAATGTTGCAAGTTTCATAAAATTCTGTTAATAAATAAAGAAATACGCTGGACCGTCAGATTTGAACAAAAATTTGAGATTTCTAAAATTGTCATTTATTTGTCAAAAATGTTGAAACTGTGCAAAATTGTTACTAATAATACAACTAAGAAATGTTGCAAGTTTCATAAAATTCTGTTAATAAATAAAGAAATTCGCTGGATCTTCAGATTTGATCCAACATTTGAGATTTTTAAAATTGTCATTTATTTGTCAAAAATGTAGAAACTTTGCAGAATTGTTATTAATAATACAACTGAAAATTTTTGAAAGTTTCATAAAATTCTGTTAATAAATAAAGAAGTACGCTGGACCGTCAAGATTTGAACAAAAATTTGAGATTTCTAAAATTGTCATTTATTTGTTCAAAAATGTTGAAACTTTGCAAAATTGTTACTAATAATAGAACTAAGAAATGTTGAAAGGTTCATAAGATTCAGTGAATAAATAAAGAAATTCGCTAGATCTTCAGATTTGATCCAAAATTTGAGATTTCTAAAATTGTCATTTATCTGTCAAAAATGTTGAAACTTTGCAAAATTGTTAATAATAATACAACTAAGAAATGTTGCAAGTTTCATAAAATTCTGTTAATAAATAAAGAAATACGTTGGACCGTCAGATTTGAACAAAAATTTGAGATTTCTAAAATTGTCATTTATTTGTCAAAAATGTTGAAACTGTGCAAAATTGTTACTAATAATACAACTAAGAAATGTTGCAAGTTTCATAAAATTCTGTTAATAAATAAAGAAATTCGCTGGATCTTCAGATTTGATCCAACATTTGAGATTTTTAAAATTGTCATTTATTTGTCAAAAATGTAGAAACTTTGCAGAATTGTTATTAATAATACAACTGAAAATTTTTGAAAGTTTCATAAAATTCTGTTAATAAATAAAGAAGTACGCTGGACCGTCAAGATTTGAACAAAAATTTGAGATTTCTAAAATTGTCATTTATTTGTTCAAAAATGTTGAAACTTTGCAAAATTGTTACTAATAATAGAACTAAGAAATGTTGAAAGGTTCATAAGATTCAGTGAATAAATAAAGAAATTCGCTAGATCTTCAGATTTGATAAAAAATTTGAGATTTCTAAAATTGTCATTTATTTGTCAAAAATGTTGAAACTTTGCAAAATTGTTACTAAGAATGCAACTAAGAAATGTTGCATGTTTCATAAAAATCTATTAATAAATAAATAAATTCGCTTGACCGTCAGATTTGAACTAAAATTTCAGATTTCTAAAATTGTCATTTATTTGTCAAAAATGTTGAAACTTTGCAGAATTGTTATTAATAATACAACTAAAAAATGTTGAAAGTTTCATAAAATTCTGTTAATAAATAAAGAATTTCGCTGGATCTTCAGATTTGATCCAACATTTGAGATTTCTAAAATTGTCATTTATTTGTCCAAAATGTTGAAACTTTGCAAAATTGTTATTAAGAATGCAACTAAGAAATGTTGCATGTTTCATAAAATTCTATTAATAAATAAAGAAATACGCTGGATCTTCAGATTTGATCCAAAATTTGAGATTTCTAAAATTGTCATTTATTTGGCAAAAATGTTGAAACTTTGCAAAATTGTTACTAATAATAGAACTAAGAAATTTTGAAAGGTTCATAAAATTCAGTGAATAAATAAAGAAATACGCTGGACCGTCAGATTTGAACAAAAATTTGAGATTTCTAAAATTGTCATTTATTTGTCAAAAATGTTGAAACTTTTGCAAAATTGTTATTAATAATACAACTAAGAAATATTGCAAGTTTCATAAAATTTAGTTAATAAATAAAAAATTACGCTGGATTGTCAGATTTGAACAAAAAACTGAGATTTTTAAAATTGTCATTTATTTGTTAAAAATGTTGAAACTTTGCAAAATTGTTATTAATAATACAACTAAGAAATGTTACAAGTTTAATAAAATTTTCTTATAAAATAAAGAAATAAAAAAATCCGCTGAACCGTCAGATTTGAAAGAAAGTTTGAGATTTCTAAAATTGTCATTTATTTGTCAAAAATATTGAAACTTTGCAAAATTTTCATTCATGACACAACTAAGAAATGTTGCAATTTCATTGTTCCATTTATTAGGTACGTTAATAGGTTTGTTAAAGATATGTTGGTGAGTAGAGAGGTACCTCGAAATACGAACATATGTACGTCCTGATACACAAACGTCTTGATATAGGAACTTCTGAACATACAAACATCTCGACATATGAAAGTCCCAACATACAAACGTCCCAACATACAAACGTCTCGACATACGAGAATCCTAACCGAGGGGTTATCCACTCTTACAATACATGTTAATATTTAGATGCATTACCGCACATTACTTTGCATTTCTTAGCATTACGTAAGTATTACACCACAGTACACAGAGTACTCTTGGATTCCTTGAATTACTCTAGCATTCCCTATATTACGTTCACATTATATTCGCATTACGGCTACATTAGCTCCTCACTACACCCGCATGAGCTCATCATGCGCCGTGCTGCATTAGGACAGTGAGCTCCTCGGTTCTAACGTACGAACGTCCCAACATACAAACGTCTCAACATACAAACGTCTCGACATACGAAAGTCCCAACATATGAACTTCCCAACATACGAACGTCTCGACATACGAACTAACGTAGACTAGCATCTATGTCATTTTATTTATTTATAAAATAAAATTTTCGGAAATTAAATAGAAATTAACGGCGTCTTTTCAATTAACTTTATCACAAACAATAAGACAAAACTAAAATAAAAAAAAGTATTTATACTAATTAGGCCTCCCGCGCACTAGGCAGCCAGGCTGCGGCGGCCGATATATTTGAACCAAACGACGTTTATCCGTATCGAGACTCATTTTGTGAAAAAGTTTCGGAACACAAAATGCGTCCGGCTGCCACAAGTGCGTGGAGACTGACGGCAGCCACATACATTCGCAGATTCGCTGCACTTGCTCGGAGTTGTCGCAGTCATTGGGCTGTCGTTCAATCAAGCGTATTCTAATGGCTGCCGTAGCCAGGAATTTGTAGATGTCTAGCAGTCATTTTGCGAAAAAGTTTCGGAACACAAAATACGTCCGGCTGCCACAAGTGCGTGGAGACTGATGGCAGCCAGTGTCGTTCGGGGTATGCGCAGCCATTGAGCTGTCGTTCAATCAAGCGTATTGTAATGGCTGCCGTAGCCAGGAATTTGTAATTGCCTAGCAGCCACATACATTCGCAGATTCGCTACACTCGCTCGGGGTGTGCGCAGCCTTTTAATCAAGCGTATTCTAATCTCTGCCGCAGCCAGGAAATTATAGTTGTCTAGCAGACACATACATTCACAGATTCGCTACACTCGCATGGGGTGTGCGCAGCCATTTGGCTATCGTTTAATCAAGCGTATTCTAATGGCTGCCGCAGCCAGGAAATTATAGTTGTCTAGCAGACACATACATTCACAGATTCGCTACACTCGCATGGGGTGTGCGCAGCCATTTGGCTATCGTTTAATCAAGCGTATTCTAATGGCTGCCGCAGCCAGGAAATTATAGTTGTCTAGCAGACACATACATTCACAGATTCGCTACACTCGCTAGGGGTTTGCGCAGCCATTGGTCTGTCGTTCAATTAAGCGTTTCTAATCTCTGCCGCAGCCAGAAAAAAATTTAGTTGTCTAGCAGACACACACATTCGCAGATTCGCTACACTCGCACGGGGTGTGCGCAGCCATTTGGCTATCGTTTAATCAAGCGTATTCTAATGGCTGCCGCAGCCAGGAATTTGTAGTTGCCTAGCAGACACATACATTCGCAGATTCGCTACATTCGCTCGGGGTGTACGCAGGCATTGAGCTGTTCTTCAATCAAGCGTATTCTAATGGCTGCCGCAGCCGCGGCATTTGTAGCCGCCATACGCCGTCATGTGTTAGACTTTGCGCCAGCCTGACTGTCCAGTGATCGAGAGGCGTAACAACAATATTCTTAATTGTATATTCACTTATCGAAATTTACATGTCTTGGCCACTTGCACATGTCTCTCACCAAATTCGGAATATTTTTGTTAACATGTTCCGAATATGGCTGTGGCCTCATTGAACGTTTCTGTGCCAAATAGCAATTGGTAAAAAGGTCAATTGATTTACATTCTGTTTGTAAAATCTTTGAATCATTAATAATATATTCCAATTTTTAGTTTCAAAAGACCTACATCTTCCAATTTAACGGAATCTAATCTTGTCTATCGGGTTTTAATAGCGAGGATTATATTTAATTAGATTTATATATGCGCAGTTTCTGTAGAATATTTAAATACGCCGTGATTTTTCTGTCTGGTGCGATTTCTCCTGCGAGGTTTTTGTTTTGTATTAATCATTCAATTATAAAATAGCGTATTCGTTTTACAACTAGCATTAATTGAATTGTGTGGGTTGCGGTCGGATTATTCACGTCAATTATTTCCACATTTAATTTATTTTTCGTCCATTATTAATCCTAATCCGTTATTTTAAATTCAACCAAGACATTTTAATTCGTATCTTTTATTTTCTTAATTACGGCAAAATCATTGCGTGTAGGTTTTTAAAACTGTTTTCAATCGGCTATTAAATGTTAAATGTACAAATAATATACACGACAAAACGAGCCTGTCAAGATTATGTGACTTAACTGGATTACCAGCTAAAGCAAAAACTGAACCAACAACACTTACCAGACTGCTTATAAAAACTTTATTTAAATAAATTAAAGTCCAAACTAAATATTATCGAAAAACAATTTAATTGACTTGAATCATTCGCGGGATTACTAAGAACATTGCTAGAAATGTTTTGAAATTTTGAAAATTTTGCTAGGGCTGCCCCCTTTTTTAAGAATTAATTAAAAAAAGTTTGATAGAATTGGTAAACCCATCCGACGTTATAGATCAGCAATCCTCACTACGCGGCCCGCGGGACGTATGCGGCCCTCGGAACGATTTTTGGCGGCCCTCGGCTGTTAGGGAAGTAAATGAAAACGTAAATTTAAAAACGTACGTTGGGAATGGGCATTGAATGGGCATTGTGATTGAAACACTGATTCGATTGCAAGGAGACTACAACAAAATTGTAACAAAAATGATGAGTATTGTTTGTTAACAGGAACAAAAGTAATATGTAGATTGAAGAACAGTCAAAGGGTGATTATTCCAGCTTTCCTTCAGTTAAAACTCTGTTTGATGAAAATCCAGATGAAAAGCAAGATGTTTCTGATTTAATAAAGCTGTTGACAAACCTATAAGACCTTTATTATTAATTACACTTTTGACTTGCGGCCCTCAGGAAAATCTGATAAAAACAATTAGGCTCTCTAAAAACTCCAAGCGAGGACCCCTGTTATAGATAATCATACAAACTTAAAACAAACTGAAAATTTATTATAGAGCTCCGGAAAGGCTGAATATATTTATATATTCAGGCTGTGTTCCGTTTGTTTTCAGTTTGTAAAAAAAGTTTGTATAGAGTTGTATTTTGTAACTAGGGCGGTAAGTTGTCAATTTGACGCGAGAGCGAATTTGGGCGCACGAACGAAGTGAGTGGGCACATTCGCTCGAGAGAGCAATTGACAATACCGCCCGTGTTACAAATAAAATTTTTAATTACTCATGCGAGGGGATGTATCTTACAAGTTTGTGATCCAGGGGCCATCCACAATAATGACTCAAAAATGAAGAATCTCCGGTGGTGTGGATTCGTCATAAGAACTTTCCTCAGTCTCCGGTATCACCATAGAATTTACACTCATTTTAAAACGTTTTCATTAATTTTTATTTTTATTTTGTAATGAAACAAAATTGTGACACTTTCACGTCACTTTTTTAATATCGAGGTCTTGATTGTGTTTATTTTATTTATTTATTTGTTTTTTTTTTTAATGTAACCTAGCGATATTGAATATTTGTGTGCGTTTCCCAGGTTATGTGGATATACAACGAGAAGTGGCATTTCTCGTATTAAAAAAACGTGTGTCAAGAAGTACTTTTCGCGCATGTGTAATAAAAAATTTAAAATAATTTTCCAAGGAAAGTCGAAATAGTTTGGATTCTAGGGCTAATAATATTAGCCCTATTTATTACAATACCTATTTAAGTTATAGATAAATAAATTTTAAGTTATTTTATTACTATACATTCCTACTACACCCTTCTTCTTCTTCTCGCGGATGGGTCATTTAGGACCACGCGGAATCAACGTATGCTGAGCCTTCCTCCTTGCCCAATAGCTTTTCATCTTCATGGATTGTTGTACTTTCTGTTCCTCCGACCATGCACGTCGTGTTGGTTTCTTCAGATCTTCCTCAAATCCCCTTGTATGAACAATATTCCTGATCACATTTCTATTCATGAGATCTGGCTATCCCATCTCCACTAGGTCCCTTTCCACTTGTTTGTACCACTTTGGTCTTGTACGTTTGTTCTGTAGAAATTTGTGGATTCGGTAAGTAAGCCTCGTATGATTCATTCTTTCCAAATGACCCAAAAATTGAATTCGTCTCATTCTCATGTTATCGGTAATTTTTGAATTTTTTATAAATATTTCAGAATTGGGTTTGGGATAGTGTATGCCATTCTTAATTCTGGGCTCTAAGATCTTTCTCATAATTTTCCTTTCCTTAATATTTAATTGTTCCTTTAATGTTTTAATTTGTAAATTTAGCGTTTCTGAAGCATAAAGAGCTTCCGGTTTAATCACTGTTAAATAATGACGAATTTTACTATTCCATGACAGGCATTGCTTGTTATAAACATTTTTTGTGCATTGAAATGCTACCTCCATTTTCTGGATTCTTGATGTTACAGATTTATTTTCATTGCCATTTTCTGTCAAAAATCTCCAGCATCTTTTCCGATTTCTGGGTCAGCGTCCATGCTTCGCTTCCATATGTGAGGATGGGTCGTATGATTGCTTTATATATATCACACTTCGTTTGTCTGCTAGCTAGCTTCGAGTTAAGGATGGATTTAAGAGTGAAGTATGCCCTGTTGGCTTGTATGATTCTATGTTGTACTTCCACCCCTTCGTCGTTCTGATCCGTGACGGTTGATCCCAGATATTTAAAGTTGTTGACGACTTCTACAGTGTACTCTCCCATATCCAGATTATTTACTGCGTGTACTGGCGCTCCCGGTCTTACCATCATTACTTTTGTTTTATCCTTGTTTATTGACAGACCTATCTCCTTGGCTCTCTTCTCCATTTTACCGTAAGCATCTTTCATTGCCGTTAGCGATCTACCGATGATGTTTAGGTCGTCAGCATAGCCCAAAAGTTGCGTGGATTTATTGTAGATGGTACCGTTGCATTCTATCTGAGCTTTCCTTATAGCTTTTTCGAGCGCGATGTTAAATAATAAGTGTGATAGACTGTCTCCTTGTCTCAGACCTGTAATGGTTTCAAACTTGTGCGATGTCGTTTTTTGGATACCGACTTGGTTCCAAGTCTTTTTTAACGTACAATTTACCAATTTAATGATCTTTTGTGGTATCTCGAATTCTTCCATTGTCTTCATGAGAGTTCTTCTATCGATAGTATCATACGCTTGTTTAAAGTCTACGAAGACCTGGTATGTGCTGATGTTCATTTCCCATGTCTTTTCTAGTATTTGTCTGAGTGTAAACATTTGGTCAGTCGTCGACTTTCCTTTCCGGAAACCTGTCTGATACTGTCCTATAATGCTCTCTGCGTACGGTTGGAGTCTTCGTCCGATTATCCATGACAGCACCTTGTAGGCCGTGTTAAGAAGAGTTATACCACGATAGTTCTTGCACTCCAGTTTGTTTCCTTTCTTATAGATAGGGCATATCTTCCCCTCCCGCCATTCCTCGGGTATCTCTTCTGTCCTCCAGATGCTTCCTATCAGCTGGTGTAAAGCACAGTTCAGAGCGTCTCCTCCCATTTTGATCATTTCAGATGGTATCATGTCCGGTCCCGGTGCTTTGTGGTTCTTTAGTGCCTTTATCGCCTCGCTTATTTCTCTTTGTGATGGTTCGTTATCTTCTCTCAGATCTCTTACTTCTGGTGTGTGAATTGGGTCGTCTTCAGCTGTTTGTCCGGTTAATTCCACTCGTAGTGAGGTATTCAGGAGTTCGTTAAAATATTCCGCCCATCTACCTACCACTTTACTTTCTTCAGCCAGTAAGGTGCCCTCTTTACTGTTGATTATTGTTGCTCTGGGCTGAAATCCATTTCGCAGGTTGTTCACTATCTTGTAGCATTCTCTAATTTCGTGTTTCTCTTGGTGGTGCCCTATCTGTGCCACCTGGTCGTTAAAATGGGCCCGTTTCTTCTTCCGAAATAATTTGGATGCTTTCTTTCTTTGCTTGTTGTATTCAGCTTGTTTGGCTCTCGTGGGTCTCTGCAAATTCTCTGCCCTAGCTTTCTGTTGTTTCTCGCGTGCTTCTTCACACTCTTCATCGTACCATTGGTTTCGTTTTTTCCTATGGACTTTCCCGAGAGCCTCCTCTGCCGATTCCTTAATCCCCTTTGCAATTTCCGTCCATTGTTCTTCAATACTATGATTTTCCGTCAACACTCCTAGTTTTTCGGCGATCTTTTCTTCGTATCGTTGCCTTACCCTGGTTAAGTTCAGTTTTTCCCCATCCCTTTTTTCTATTCCGCTGTTTGCTGGCTTTTTCGAGTTGGCTAGCCTTTGTTTTAATTTAATCCTCACCAGGTAATGGTCCGAGTTGCAGTCTGCCCCTTTGCAGCTTCTGACGTCCTGTATGCTGGACATAATATGCCTGGTTCAACATCCAAGTATCAGTTCTTCCGAAAACAAAGGGGAACCTCCAACAACTTAAAACTTAAACAACTTTCTCAGATTCCCAAAGGTTGGTCCTTAAGGAATATAACGATATTTCTGAAAATCTAGTAAAAACTGCACTTAGTCTGAACTAGAAACTAAGCAAAACGTCAAATTTCTCAAAAACGTCTTCTGTTCATCACAGTCTGCTCAAAACTGTAAGTAAAGATTTTTCCGAAAATCAAAGAAAATCTCCAAACTTGTTCAGTTTCCCATGCTCTTGTCCAAAGCCCAAGTAACTGTTTTCCCGAAAATCGAGAAGAAACTTACCACAAAATCAAAGTTGGTTGTTACATCCACGTTTCAAATAAAATCGTTCTTCGGCTCCTATACTTTCCGTCTAATTCATAAAAATTTGCAACTCGTTTAATAGTATATTACGTAACGAGAGTTGTAAAAAGCATATTACGTACGAGCGGAACAGTTACGCGGAATTGCCTTACAACTCGAGTTATATGCAATATATCTATGACCACACTTTTCTGTTTTATAAGAAAAATATGTTTGATGTAACAAATCTATTTCTTATTAAGTACATTATTTAACATTATAATAAAGAAACAGTTGTATTTTCATATATAACTGTTACTCGACATTATTTAATTTGATATAAATGAAACGAAATACATTCTTAATGGTTACATACCTTATTATTTAGTTGGGTTAAACTGGAATAAAAGTGCTCATAGATATAGGCAACCCAATGTACGCAATGTCAATTTCCGTTAGTTTGAATTGTGGCACGGGGGGCGCTGAACGTATGAGCACGTAGTAGCAGCTCTCAACCAATCAACGAATCGTAAACCAAACGCACTTGTGTGTTATAAATCATAACTTATCATTAATCGCGCACTGTTACATACGTGTGTGTTATGATGTATTTACATAATCCACGAACTCTACAATAATGGGCATTTACAATAGCGGTCGTAGATAAAATACATTTTACCTATGCTAAAATGTATTGTATATAAATAATATAAACGCGTTGTAAATATATAAACGCCTTATAAGTTAAGGATAATGATTGTGAGACTTTAATTACCTTTTGAGATACAACAATATCTGTAGGTAAAGCTACAATAAATACTTAAAGCTAATAGTTTTGAAATTTGATTCTTAGGTTCCGGAAGGTTTTTTTGCAGGACTCCGTAATTTTTAAACCTAATAAGTTCCTGATAATTCTATTTTGTGCTACCAGATTACTTCTATTTGCGAAGAAGCACCCCATAATATTATTCCATATGTTAATGCGCTTTGTACTTCAGCAAAATACCAACTGCGATGATCTTCCTTTTTTAACAGTTTATGTATATGCTTGATTAAAAACGCCTTCTTGTGCAGTATAGAGTTGATGATTTGTATTTGGGTTGTGCAGTATATGATGATTTGTATTTAGGTTGTCCATCTTAGATGTTTCTCTAGATGTACGCCAAGAAATTTTATGTCTCTGTTCAATTGATGATTTTTAACAGCAATATTAATATTTAGACACTTATTGTCGACTGGAAAATTATATATTCTGTTTTGTTTTTAATCAAATGGAGTTGATTTGCTAAGAACCTTGTATTACCTGTACCTAAGACTCTGTTTGCTTCCTCAACATTGATGCTTTTGTTTTTCCCAGTCACAATGAAGTGTCATCCGCATATACAAGTACAATGACGTCCTCTTATGTAGTTAATTAGGTCTGCCGTGTATAGTAAAAATAATGTTGGGGCCAATACACTTCCTTGTGGTACCCCTATATGTGTACAATGTACACTCCTATAACACCCCCATACCTGCCAGTATTTACATTGGTACCATCACAACCGATTGCCATAAGATGATGTTGGGGAATTCCTTCATGTGGTAGAAACCTTGTCAACGCAGTTTCTATTCCATTAGCTGAACCAACGTTAAGTACTACGTACCCCATTGAAATAGACCCTGGCTCTTGAATTAGTGAGATGTGCTCCTCAAATGTCATAGTCCTGTAGCTATATTTAAGCTGTTCCTGTCTCCTCTATAGAGTCTTTTGCAACTTCTTCTTAACTTCTTCTATTATCAATTAAAAAAGTATGTTCTTGTTTTGGAAC
Organism: Phosphuga atrata; assembly: GCA_944588485.1. Classification (NCBI taxonomy): domain Eukaryota; kingdom Metazoa; phylum Arthropoda; class Insecta; order Coleoptera; family Silphidae; genus Phosphuga; species Phosphuga atrata. The sequence goes on along the minus strand of OX155898.1, from coordinate 71,940,750 downwards.
CTTTTTATACTTACCACAGATACATTAAGGGAAATCTTTACACTTGCATGCTGCAATATCAAAAAACAGTACCTTACTACTTTGTCGAAAACTTTTGATAGACGCCTTTTGACACACACTTTTTCAGACACAGACTTTTCAGACACAGACACAGAGTAAGTTTTTGCATTTTAAATGGTATACTTTTAACATTTGTACGACCCTTGTTCGTGTTACTATCGGAATAGATGCAGTTTGCCATATACTTTCAATTCTGGATATTTCTGTTATTATATATCTAGTCTTGTCTGTCTAGTCTTGTCTGTCTAGTCTTGTCTGTCTAGTCTTGTCTGTCTAGTCTTGTCTGTCTAGTCTTGTCTGTCTAGTCTTGTCTGTCTAGTCTTGTCTGTCTAGTCTTGTCTGTCTAGTCTTGTCTGTCTAGTCTTGTCTGTCTAGTCTTGTCTGTCTAGTCTTGTCTGTCTAGTCTTGTCTGTCTAGTCTTGTCTGTCTAGTCTTGTCTGTCTAGTCTTGTCTGTCTAGTCTTGTCTGTCTAGTCTTGTCTGTCTAGTCTTGTCTGTCTAGTCTTGTCTGTCTAGTCTTGTCTGTCTAGTCTTGTCTGTCTAGTCTTGTCTGTCTAGTCTTGTCTGTCTAGTCTTGTCTGTCTAGTCTTGTCTGTCTAGTCTTGTCTGTCTAGTCTTGTCTGTCTAGTCTTGTCTGTCTAGTCTTGTCTGTCTAGTCTTGTCTGTCTAGTCTTGTCTGTCTAGTCTTGTCTGTCTAGTCTTGTCTGTCTAGTCTTGTCTGTCTAGTCTTGTCTGTCTAGTCTTGTCTGTCTAGTCTTGTCTGTCTAGTCTTGTCTGTCTAGTCTTGTCTGTCTAGTCTTGTCTGTCTAGTCTTGTCTGTCTAGTCTTGTCTGTCTAGTCTTGTCTGTCTAGTCTTGTCTGTCTAGTCTTGTCTGTCTAGTCTTGTCTGTCTAGTCTTGTCTGTCTAGTCTTGTCTGTCTAGTCTTGTCTGTCTAGTCTTGTCTGTCTAGTCTTGTCTGTCTAGTCTTGTCTGTCTAGTCTTGTCTGTCTAGTCTTGTCTGTCTAGTCTTGTCTGTCTAGTCTTGTCTGTCTAGTCTTGTCTGTCTAGTCTTGTCTGTCTAGTCTTGTCTGTCTAGTCTTGTCTGTCTAGTCTTGTCTGTCTAGTCTTGTCTGTCTAGTCTTGTCTGTCTAGTCTTGTCTGTCTAGTCTTGTCTGTCTAGTCTTGTCTGTCTAGTCTTGTCTGTCTAGTCTTGTCTGTCTAGTCTTGTCTGTCTAGTCTTGTCTGTCTAGTCTTGTCTGTCTAGTCTTGTCTGTCTAGTCTTGTCTGTCTAGTCTTGTCTGTCTAGTCTTGTCTGTCTAGTCTTGTCTGTCTAGTCTTGTCTGTCTAGTCTTGTCTGTCTAGTCTTGTCTGTCTAGTCTTGTCTGTCTAGTCTTGTCTGTCTAGTCTTGTCTGTCTAGTCTTGTCTGTCTAGTCTTGTCTGTCTAGTCTTGTCTGTCTAGTCTTGTCTGTCTAGTCTTGTCTGTCTAGTCTTGTCTGTCTAGTCTTGTCTGTCTAGTCTTGTCTGTCTAGTCTTGTCTGTCTAGTCTTGTCTGTCTAGTCTTGTCTGTCTAGTCTTGTCTGTCTAGTCTTGTCTGTCTAGTCTTGTCTGTCTAGTCTTGTCTGTCTAGTCTTGTCTGTCTAGTCTTGTCTGTCTAGTCTTGTCTGTCTAGTCTTGTCTGTCTAGTCTTGTCTGTCTAGTCTTGTCTGTCTAGTCTTGTCTGTCTAGTCTTGTCTGTCTAGTCTTGTCTGTCTAGTCTTGTCTGTCTAGTCTTGTCTGTCTAGTCTTGTCTGTCTAGTCTTGTCTGTCTAGTCTTGTCTGTCTAGTCTTGTCTGTCTAGTCTTGTCTGTCTAGTCTTGTCTGTCTAGTCTTGTCTGTCTAGTCTTGTCTGTCTAGTCTTGTCTGTCTAGTCTTGTCTGTCTAGTCTTGTCTGTCTAGTCTTGTCTGTCTAGTCTTGTCTGTCTAGTCTTGTCTGTCTAGTCTTGTCTGTCTAGTCTTGTCTGTCTAGTCTTGTCTGTCTAGTCTTGTCTGTCTAGTCTTGTCTGTCTAGTCTTGTCTGTCTAGTCTTGTCTGTCTAGTCTTGTCTGTCTAGTCTTGTCTGTCTAGTCTTGTCTGTCTAGTCTTGTCTGTCTAGTCTTGTCTGTCTAGTTTTGTCTGTCTAGTCTTGTCTGTCTAGTCTTGTCTGTCTAGTCTTGTCTGTCTAGTCTTGTCTGTCTAGTCTTGTCTGTCTAGTCTTGTCTGTCTAGTCTTGTCTGTCTAGTCTTGTCTGTCTAGTCTTGTCTGTCTAGTCTTGTCTGTCTAGTCTTGTCTGTCTAGTCTTGTCTGTCTAGTCTTGTCTGTCTAGTCTTGTCTGTCTAGTCTTGTCTGTCTAGTCTTGTCTCTCTAGTCTTGTCTGTCTAGTCTTGTCTGTCTAGTCTTGTCTTATATAATTATAAGTAACATCTTATAACATTCTTATCTTATAATATTTCTGGCTATTTCTGAAAATGTGGGCTCTTTTGCAGTTTCCAATTGCAACTTTAGTTGATGTCTGTTGTTTCAAAAATTCAATGACGTTGCGGAGGCTATCACAATAAATCAAATCAAATAATTTTTTTGTGTGGATTAATTTGAATCCAAAAGGTACCGATTTTTCACAAAAAATATTTCGCTCCACCCTAGTGTACATATTGTCTGTCATTATTATTCTCGTGTCAGAAAACATCAAATAAAAAACAGATACAAATACTATGACTACAAACATTATATAATATTTGACCACTTCATTTGGCCACTTGCACTGCATTCTGTGATGCTCCATAAAGTTCATCTTCTGTGAAAGAGATCGGACACAGTCTACACTGAAGCATATGTTTCACAGTCTGGTTTTCTCCACAGTGACACTGAATGATATCTTCTTTAATGTAGCCCCACTTTGCAAGATTGGTCTTAGATCTGCACTTAGATATTGTCTGTGATTGTCCAGTTCTACTTCCAATATTTACTGATACAAACTGTTTCCTACAAAAATGTTGTTAACAATTCAAATTCATTCACTTCAAGTTGTTATGAATTAGACCGCTTGATTATAAATTGACGTATTTCTACGTCGTATTCTGGCAGGTTTCAAAATTAAAAAAAAAACGTATTACTACGTCAACGGGTTACACAGTGTTAATAATCACCTGTTAATAATCACCTGTTATTAAAGCTTTTCATTTTCTTTTCTTGTGGGAAAATTTCATTCATGTATCAGGCAGATCGAAAATATATGTATTTTAAAATCGAAGTGGGATTTGCTTCGGTGAAAACAGACAAACGGACGTAAACTAACGGTCAAAAGGGTGTTTGTTTAAGCCGAAAGGCAATTTCGAGAGTAGTCAATCGGACTGGGTCTACTTGACCTGGCAGATGGGATCAAATAAATTAGTCTCGACAACCCGAAGACAGACATGCCATGTAAATTAAAAACATGTTTCAGCAAAAGGGAAACGTGACTAATCTAGATACTTACAGCTTTTTAAATCAGTTGTGATGTATAACAAGAATTGAATATTATATAATGAATTGAATTATATATTTGATTGAATTTTGTTTGTTATTAAGCCAAAACAGAATTTTTCTAATAAAATTTGAGACCTTAAATATATTATTTCCAATAGTATTAAATTTCGAAAGCGGAACAATAAAAAACCTTTTTTTTTTTCTTCAACGAATTATTATTCGTTCTCTGTGCGACACGTGTTTCCTTCCTTCCGTTAGAAGGTTTTTGAATAGATTAAATATTTCCACAATGTGCTTGGGGTAGACAATAGGGAATATAATATGTATGTAATTTAAATTTGCTTCAAATATTTTTATTCCCAATCTTAATTCGAACCATCTTAATTTGAACTAAACCATCATTTTATTAAATAATAACTTTTTAATTACTTAAAATTAATAAATAAAAGTGCGAATTAAGCGAGGGAAATTCAAATTTGTAAAATTCAACACAATAGACGTTTTTACGGTTAGTTAAGCGTATGCGCGTCCGTCAGGTTTAAAAGGCGGGAATATGAAAGTTTTGGGGGCGCATTTTGTTATTTCCACAGGTTATACGTCAAAAAAGTGCCTGAAAACATGGCGGAAATTGACGCATGTGCACAAAAAAATTTCAACTATGAAAAGGTTTATTGGTTAAAACGAAATATGACGAATATGTGGTCGTTTCTATTGTATTTAATCCTAAATATCATGAGATGTAAACACAAACTATAAATTTTGATCATTGTAAAACGAACACATGTTCAACGAAATTGCATACATACACTGTTTTATTGCTAAAACTAATCACATGTAATGTTATTCAAGTTTTTATGATACTTTCTATGTATTTTGGGAACAAAATATTAATATATACTGCCTTAAGGAGGTTCGATCGAATCCTATGTTAAATATTTTTTCAAGTTTAGGCTTTGAAACTTTTTATACATGAAGATCAAAACTTTATTTATGTCCTCTCAAAATTTGAATGTGATCCTCCGTTTAGTTTATCCGAAAAAAAAATCAAAAATGATGTTTTTTCGAATCTTATACACAGTTCTTATGGCCGACAAGCTTCCGTCACGTCTTTATTTATTTTTTTCGACTTTTAGTCCACTTTCGTGGCACTAAACAAGATCTGAGGGCTAAAAAATAACTTACACATTTCACGTGAAATTTGTTTTGGTAGTCCAAAAAAGACCCAGTAATATTATAGAGCTCCGGAAAGGTTTAAAACATTTTTATATTATATGATTATCTATAATGTAGTATGGTTTTACCAATAGTAAATGACCTTGTTTCAAAAACAAATTCTTTAACTTAGTTTATGTAAATATTAAAAAATCTTATGTAATAATAATAAGGCAATAACAATTTTTTTTCTATAGCTTTATGCTCGGTGGAGCATAAAAAGTTGATTTATAAATCGGTTGTAATAATGGACGCAGTTCCAGCATGTTTATTCATAGGATATATAATTATTGTTTTAATTTGGAAAAGAAACGTTTTTAAATAGGAATTATGTAAGGTTAGTCGGTTTAAATTTGAGAGTTATTTATTAATTTGTTGGTTATTAGTAACATTTAATTTTATTATTTTCAAAGGTGAATAGACTGGTGTAGATTAAAAAAAGCAAAACTTAAATAACAATCAATATGTAAATTAGTTGATAACTTGTCGAATTAATGTTGGATGAAAATATCGGCAGAAAGTTTGCGTGTTATATTATTTGCAGCGGCAAAAAAATGTTTTGGCCTTGTTTTAGCTACGGTTGAAAACTGATTTGTGCATTTTTGCATAAATAAATTATCAACAAATATGTTAATATATGCGAATATTTATGATGCAAAAAAACTATTTCTTTTTTTCTTATAAATATTAATTTTATTAATTGCTTCTAACAAAAAATATAATTATGTCCATAACAGTATTTAAATTTCTAAAGTTATTCACTTTAATGCCTAAGCATAAATGTAATCATTTCTATGTTGACGAGCAATTTATGGTTTTGGTAAAAGAAGACTCTCGCCGGACTTGAAATCGGGAATTGATTCAAAAACGACAGAAATTAGTGAACAGGAAGAGCATTGATGTAATAAATGCTAAAAGAACTAGAGGAGACCGACAAGACTACCATACGCTATCGCCCTCCAAACTAACATAACTCTAACTATCCTGTGTAAGGGTCAGTAGGGAAAGATGATGCGTTCTGGAACCTCCTCACTCCTCGCCCCCCACCACTACCCTAACCAATACCCCCCAACAATTCAACAGTTTTGACGAATAAATGACAATTTTAGAAATCTCAAATTTTCGTTCAAATCTGACGGTTCAGCGGATTCTTTTATTTATTTATTTGTTAACAAAATTTTATAAAACTTGCAACATTTATTAATTGTATTATTAATAACAATTTTGCAAAGTTTCAACATTTTTGACAAATCAATGACAATTTTAGAAATCTCAAATTTTGGATCAAATCTGATTGGAAAGATCTGGAAGATCCAGCGAATTTCTTTATTTATTCATTGAATTTTATGAAACTTTCAACATTTCTTAGTTGTATTATTAATAACAATTCTGCAAAGCTTCAACATTTTTGACAAATAAGTGACAATTTTAGAAATCTGAAATTTTAGTTCAAATCTGACGGTCTAGCGAATTTCTTTATTTATTAATAGAATTTTATGAAACATGCAACATTTCTTAGTTGCATTCTTAATAACAATTTTGCAAAGTTTCAACATTTTTGGCCTCCCGCGCTCTAGGCAGCCTGGCTGGGACAAAGTCTAACACATGACGGCGGCGTATGGGAGCCCGCGCACTATGCGGCTACGAATTCGTGGCTGCGGCAGCCATTAAAAGAAGCCTGATTGAATGGCAGTCCATTGATAATGGCAGCTGGAGCAAGTTCAGCGAATCTGCCAATATACGTGGCTGCCGTCAGTCTCCACACACTTGTCGTAGCAGCCAAACATATTTTGTGTTTCGAAACTTATACACAAAATGATATTCGATACGATAATACAATAACATGCCGGCCGCCGCAGCTTGGCTGTCTAGTGCGCGGAAGCTCTAATTAATCTGACTGTTGTATAAATATTTTATTTTTGTTTTAGTGTTGTCTTATTGCTTTTCACAAAAAAATACGTACCGTAATGAATATTTTTAATTAACTGTGAAAAATTTTGAATTGGTAAAACCATACAGATTATAGATAATCATATACTTAATAATAATAACTTAATAAAGTCGGAGAAAAAATAACTTATAATAAATAACTTAATAAAGAAAAGCTTGAATATATAAATATACTCAACCTTTCCGGAGCTCTATAATGTATCATGTACCGGAGCTCAATAGTATTATAGAGATGCGAAAAGGTTGACTTTATTTATATATTTAAGCTTTTCTCCGACTTTATTAAGTTTATTTAACTGTGATAATGTTAATTGAAAAGACGCCGTTATTTTTTATTCATTTCCGATAATTATTAATATAACTCTACAGTATGGAGCCCATACCACTTTCTTGAGGGTATTCAGGACAAGTTTTTGAGGTACTGTGCACATAGTACCTCATAGGCTATGCCAGAAGAGAGTATGAATATAAAACAATCATTGAAAATCCGAATTTGAAAAGATTAAAACATAGAAGATCTCATATTGTTACATGGAATCATAAATGGGAAAATAAATTCACCAGAAATCTTAGAGCTCGTAAAATTTAATGTGCGAAGGACACGAAATTCGGAAATATTTAATATTCGCTTTTACCGCACTAAGGGATCGTCCATTAATCACATGAGGCTCGAAAGGAGGGGAGGTGGTTTGTAAAGAATCACGAAATATTATATGGGGGCGGCGGGGATGACTGGGGGTGCAGGCCAAAAACAAGATATCTGGACCAAGTGCAGGAGAATGTAATAGCAATGAAGGTGACCGGATGGAAAGCTAAGGCCCGGAATAGATTGCCCAGGAATGGAAAAAAATTCTAGAGGAGGCCAAAACCCATAATGGGTTGTGGAGCCAAAGCTGATGATGATGATGACGGGGATGTAGTGAGATATCACGTGTATTTATTTTTTCGTTGAACGCGCCATTTTTAAAACGAAAAGCGGCACGCGACTTGTACAAGAAAAATACACGTGATATTAGGTAGAAGAGGACTGTAGCTTATTACAATACGGGTCTTAACCTAAAAAGTCACCACGTATCACCTGGGGGAGGGGGGCTTAAAATGTTGCTAAAAAACATCTCGTGATTAATAGACTACCCCTAACTCCTGAAGGAAGTCCGTGGATTTCAGGAAAAACCTCGAAGGAAAGGTACCCCCTGGACAAAAGAGAAAAAGGAGTTACACCGGCAGAAGATGAGACAATACTGGGCAAAGGTCAAAGTCCAACAGTTGAACAAGCGTGGTGCAAAGTAGGGCTATTCGAAAGAAGAAGAAGAAGAAGACTACCCCTAACTACCCCTGTATGCACAAAATGAGTCAATTGTCAAAATGCTGAACCAAGCCAATAAGCACAGTTCTAAAATATATTTCTTCAATAAGTCAAAGATTTCTATCAAAAGAGTTGTAAAAACAATATAAATACATTTTTAGTCAGTTTTTCATTCGTATTATTTTGTCATTAGTATTTTGTTCAATAAAAATTGTTATTTTTATTTATTTTATGTTTTTTAGCAGAATTAAGTAGTAAATAAGGCTATTTGTATTGTGATTATAAAGTATGAAGAATTTTTTGTAAAAAAAAAAAAATTAATAAATATGTTAAAAATAAATAAAATGACATAGATACTATAGTCTACATTAGTCCGTATGTCGAAACGTTCATACGTTGGGATGTTCGTATGCCGAGACGTTCATATCTCGAGATGTGATTTGAGTGAGATGAAATTTCTAAGTACTTCTCTACTCACCAACATATCTTTAACATACCTATTTACGTACTTAATAAATGGCCTAATATAATTGCAACATTTCTTAGTTGTATTATTAATAACAATATTGACAAAAAAAATGGTAATTTTAAAAATCTCAAATTTTCATTTATATCTGAGGGTTCAGTCGATTTTTTTTATTTCTTTATTTATTAACAGAATTTTATGAAACTTGCAGCATTTCTTAGTTGTATTATCAATAACAATTCTGCAAAGTTTCAACATTTTTGACAAATAAATGACAAATTTAGAAATCGCATTTTTTTTCAAATCTGACGGTCCAGCGTATTTCTTTATTTATTAACAGAATTTTATGAAACTTGCAACATTTCTTAGTTGTATTATTAGTAACAATTTTGCAAAGTTTCAACATTTTTGACAAATAAATGACAAATTTAGAAATCTCAATTCTTTTTCAAATATGACGGTCCAGCGTATTTCTTTATTTATTAACAGAATTTTATGAAACTTGCAACATTTCTTAGTTGTATTATTAGTAACAATTCTGCAAAGTTTCAACATTTTTGACGAGTACATGACAATTTAGAAAATCTCAAATTTTTGTTCAAAATTGATGGTCTAGCGAATTTCTTTATTTATTCACTGACTTTTATGAAACTTGCATCATTTCTTAGTTATATTATTAGTAACAATTTTGCAAAGTTTCAACATTTTTGACAAATGACAAATTTAGAAATCTTAGTTGTACATTTTTTTTTTTGAAATCTGACGGTCCAGCGTATTTCTTTATTTATTAACAGAATTTTATGAAACTTGCAACATTTCTTAGTTGTATTATTAATAACAATTCTGCAAAGTTTTGACATTTTTGACAAGTAAATGACAATTTAAGAAATCTCAAATTTTTGTTCAAAATTGATGGTCTAGCGAATTTCTTTATTTAATCACTGAATTTTATGAAACTTTCAACATTTCTTAGTTGTATTATTAGTAACAATTTTGCAAAGTTTCAACATTTTTGACAAATAAATGACAAATTTAGAAATCTCAATTTTTTTTTCAAATCTGACGGTCCAGCGTATTTCTTTATTTATTAACAGAATTTTATGAAACTTGCAACATTTCTTAGTTGTATTATTAGTAACAATTCTGCAAAGTTTCAACATTTTTGACAAGTAAATGACAATTTAGGAAATCTCAATTTTTTTTTCAAAATTGATGGCCTAGCGAATTTCTTTATTTATTAACAGAATTTTATGAAACTTGCAACATTTCTTAGTTGTATTATTAATAACAATTCTGGAAAGTTTCAACATTTTGGACAAATAAATGACAAATTTAGAAATCTCAATTTTTTTTTCAAATCTGACGGTCCAGCGTATTTCTTTATTTATTAACAGAATTTTATGAAACTTGCAACATTTCTTAGTTGTATTATTAGTAACAATTTTGCAAAGTTTCAACATTTTTGACAAATAAATGACAAATTTAGAAATCTCAATTTTTTTTTCAAATCTGACGGTCCAGCGTATTTCTTTATTTATTAACAGAATTTTATGAAACTTGCAACATTTCTTAGTTGTATTATTAGTAACAATTCTGCAAAGTTTCAACATTTTTGACGAGTACATGACAATTTAGGAAATCTCAAATTTTTGTTCAAAATTGATGGTCTAGCGAATTTCTTTATTTATTCACTGACTTTTATGAAACTTGCATCATTTCTTAGTTATATTATTAGTAACAATTTTGCAAAGTTTCAACATTTTTGACAAATGACAAATTTAGAAATCTTAGTTGTACAATTTTTTTTTGAAATCTGACGGTCCAGCGTATTTCTTTATTTATTAACAGAATTTTATGAAACTTGCAACATTTCTTAGTTGTATTATTAATAACAATTCTGCAAAGTTTTGACATTTTTGACAAGTAAATGACAATTTAGGAAATCTCAAATTTTTGTTCAAAATTGATGGTCTAGCGAATTTCTTTATTTATTCACTGAATTTTATGAAACTTTCAACATTTCTTAGTTGTATTATTAGTAACAATTTTGCAAAGTTTCAACATTTTTGACAAATAAATGACAAATTTAGAAATCTCAATTTTTTTTTCAAATCTGACGGTCCAGCGTATTTCTTTATTTATTAACAGAATTTTATGAAACTTGCAACATTTCTTAGTTGTATTATTAGTAACAATTCTGCAAAGTTTCAACATTTTTGACAAGTAAATGACAATTTAGGAAATCTCAATTTTTTTTTCAAAATTGATGGCCTAGCGAATTTCTTTATTTATTAACAGAATTTTATGAAACTTGCAACATTTCTTAGTTGTATTATTAATAACAATTCTGGAAAGTTTCAACATTTTGGACAAATAAATGACAAATTTAGAAATCTCAATTTTTTTTCAAATCAGACGGTCCAGCGTATTTCTTTATTTATTAACAGAATTTTATGAAACTTGCAACATTTCTTAGTTGTATTATTAGTAACAATTTTGAAAAGTTTCAACATTTTTGACAAATAAATGACAAATTTAGAAATCTCAATTTTTTTTTCAAATCTGACGGTCCAGCGTATTTCTTTATTTATTAACAGAATTTTATGAAACTTGCAACATTTCTTAGTTGTATTATTAATAACAATTCTGGAAAGTTTCAACATTTTTGACAAATAAATGACAAATTTAGAAATCTCAATTTTTTTTTCAAATTAGACGGTCCAGCGTATTTCTTTATTTATTAACAGAATTTTATGAAACTTGCAACATTTCTTAGTTGTATTATTAGTAACAATTTTGCAAAGTTTCAACATTTTTGACAAATAAATGACAAATTTAGAAATCTCAATTTTTTTTCAAATCTGACGGTCCAGCGTATTTCTCTATTTATTAACAGAATTTTATGAAACTTGCAACATTTCTTAGTTGTATTATTAATAACAATTCTGCAAAGTTTCGACGTTTTTGACAAGTAAATGACAATTTTAGAAATCTCAATTTGTTTATTCAAATCTGACGGTTCAGCGAATTTCTTCATTTATTAACAAATTTATATATATATATATATATATATATATATATATATATATATATATATATATATATATATATATATATATATATATAGATATAGATATATATACATATATATATATATATATATATATATATATATATAGATATAGATATATATACATATATATATATATATAAATTTATATAATAACAATGTAAATTATAGTAACAAATGCATTCGTTATTTTTTTAGAAATTCCATCTTACAAATACGCATTGGTAATAAAAACAGAATTTAAAATATTCTTGTATTTCAGGCGCAAGCAATGAATTTTACTTTCGTTAGACGTTACCTTCAACAAAGCGTTGGTTATCACCTGAAATAAAATTTTGTCTTTCGGGCGACATAGTTTTCTTACTTTTGGGTCAAAAAGAATTAGGGTAGATGACGAGACAGCTGAGGGGTCTAAAATAAACAGAACACTAACACACAGATAAACTCACTTTTAGAAATTCCGTGAAATAAAATGAAATTTTGTGTATCAAGGCCAAGTTATCAAACAGTTATGTTGTAATGATTGAAACGATAAAATGATTTGAAGTATTTAAATTGATTTTTTTAAGAATATTCTCTTAATCAGGATGTAACACTAAGCCACAATTTGGAGCAACTCTTATGACTGTCATTTTAAATTAAGTCAATTGGTGTAATATTTAAAAAGCTCAAATTTAAATGACGCAGTTAAAATCATTAAAGTAGTCATAATTGCTTTTGCTTGTCTAGTCTTGTATGTCTAGTCTTGTCTGTCTAGTCTTGTCTGTCTAGTCTTGTCTGTCTAGTCTTGTCTGTCTAGTCTTGTCTGTCTAGTCTTGTCTGTCTAGTCTTGTCTGTCTAGTCTTGTCTGTCTAGTCTTGTCTGTCTAGTCTTGTCTGTCTAGTCTTGTCTGTCTAGTCTTGTCTGTCTAGTCTTGTCTGTCTAGTCTTGTCTGTCTAGTCTTGTCTGTCTAGTCTTGTCTGTCTAGTCTTGTCTGTCTAGTCTTGTCTGTCTAGTCTTGTCTGTCTAGTCTTGTCTGTCTCGTCTTGTCTGTCTCGTCTTGTCTGTCTAATCTTGTCTGTCTAATCTTGTCTGTCCAGACTTGCCTGTCTACAATATGAAAAAAGCCCATATTTAAATGTCGCAGTTAAAATCATGAAAGAACTAATAATTGCTCAACTAAATGTTATTGACTGATAACCCTTTATAATTTCATATAATATGTGATTGTTATATGTGATTTTTTAATTTTCAGAATTAATTATGTAAAAATGGCGACGGTGGATAGCGGCACAGAGACCCTGTTCTCGGATGACTCTCCATGCGATCTCGGCTCGCCGACGGTTTGTTCAGTCGAGGACTTCGAGACGGCGGTGGAAAACAAGCGGGAACTTAACGCCAGATTAGCACCTCCGAATATTCAGCCGTACAGCGGCGTCTTGGAAAAGGTAATTTATGACTTTCGTTTAAACGCGAGCGAGAATCCGCGCGCCGCGCGAGGAAACAAAACGAAAATAACTGGTTTAGTGTTCGTGCGATTTTTCCCGCTTTGTCTCTCGGATGCATACACACGCGCGTAGGCCGAGCATGAAAACTCAGTTACATAGTATTTTATTACCAACACCTGTGCAACTCCTCGTATAAGATATTATAAGCATATTCTAAGTAATTGATAACTTAATGAATAAATCTCATTTATTAGTCACATGCTGGAATCATTTTGAGACAATTATTGAATATTATTTTTATAAATAATTTACAAACAGAAAAGGAGTTAGTAATTTTACGTTTTCAGCGTCGATTAATAAGGCGCGATAAAGTGCGAGATAACTTTTGTCGAAGGATGGTTAGATATCGCGTTACTATTGTTTATAGCCGTATAAAGATGGTGGCGGTTTATTCTGCGCGTTTTATCTGCGAGATGCGATCTGCTGATGCGGCGTCGTCTTGCGGAGGCGCAGCCAGGTTACGAGACTTGGCGTTCGTCACAGCGAAGTAGTTCTCACAGTCGCAAAAGCTGTGTTAAATAAAATACGAAAATATATTGTCCCGAATAAAACTCATTTTTGTGTTGGTGTTGCATAGAAAAATATATGCGCGTCAAAAAAACAAACACCAAGTATTGAACGATTTTAATAAAATTTACAGAATTTGATCATGTAAATGAACTGAATCGATGATCAAAAAATCAACTTTAAAAACTTAAAAACAGATGAAATAAAACTAATAATGTGTTGACACAATTGTGGACGGTAGGATCTAATACCCAAACTGCGGATTCTTCTGTAAACAGTAGATTGCTCATTTAGAGCCAACGAGTCATTTCCCAACGTCCGCGACGTTGTAAATCTGTCCCTTAAAGTTGTAAGACGAAACTTTAAATACATAAGAACAGATGAATAAAAACTAATAATGAGTTGATACATTTGTGGACCAAACCCAAACTGCGGATTTTTCCGTAAACAGTAGCCATGGATACTCTTTGGCCATTTAAGTTTTAGCCAACCAGTCATTTTCCAATGTCCGCGACGTTGTAAATCTGTCCCTTAAAGTTGTAAGACGAAGAGCTCGATCTTCACGCTCTCAAAGACATACGGCCCTTGCCCAGAGAGTTGTGGTTTGGGGGTGATAGCGTATAGTAGTTGGTTACCTCTAGTTTTTTTAGAAGCAAGTCGTTACGCGAATGCCTTGCAGAACCTGCCTCTCACAGCGGCCATTACAAGACAGTTTTTTGATAGTGCCGAAATCAATTTAGTATCAAAGTTCGAGCTTAAATCCTCCACTGTTTTATTCGTTAGTATCAGAGTATCGTTGCATACTGTATTATTTCATGTTCATTTTTTATTTTATTTTGGAACGGGTCATTTATGAACAATGTAAAAAGCAGTGGACACAAAACGCTTCCTTGTGGTATACCAATAGTTATTGTTCTTACGTCGGATTTTACCTGGCTTTGAACTGTATCAATTTTAGTTATTTGTTTTCGGTTACTAAGAAACTAGTTTATGAAATCTAAGGCCCTTTTTTCTAATTTTATGCGCAAAATCTTTTGGTCTACTAGATCATTGGTGGCGAACCGATGGCACGCGTATCACAGCTGACACGTAGAAAATTTTTATTGGCACGCCAACTATTTCTCACGCATGCCTTCTAAACTTGTTAAACTATCTTTTCTAAAAAAAAATCTCATTCTACTTTTGTCCGTAATTGCAAAAAGACGCACAAAAATTATCAAATTTCCAAAATTCACGAAACACGTATTTACAAAGTTAAAATTTTGAAATTTGGCAATTTGTGAGATTTCGCAAGAATATCAAATCTTACCAAGTTTCATCAAAATCCGTCGATTGGTTTGTCCGTAATTGCAAAAGGCGCACAAAAAATTACAAACTTAAAAAAATCACAAAAGCCGTATTTACAAAGCTACTATTTTGAAATTTGGGAATTTGTGAGATCTCGTAAGAATATCAAAGCATACCACGTTATATCAAAATCCGTCGATTGGTTTCTCCGTAATTGCAAAATCCGCACAAAAATTTACAAGCTTTAAAAATTCACAAAAGCTCTATTTACAAAGCTACAATTTCGAAATTTGGCAATTTGTGGGACTCCGTAAGAATATCAACTCTTACTACATTTCATCAAAATTCGTCGATTGGTTTGCCTGTAATTGCAAAAGGCGCACACTAATTTATGATATATTTTATTTTTTGATATATTTTATGATATCTTGTAAGAATATCAATTCATATTAAGTTTCATCAAAACCCGTTGATTGGTTTATCCGTTGCAAAATTGCAAAAGACACAAAAATTTACAAACTTCTAAATTTCACGAAAGCAGTATTTACAAAGCTACAATTTTTAAATTTGATAATTTGTGAGATTTCACAAGAATATCAAATCATACAACGTTTTATCAAAATCTGTCGATTGGTTTGTCCGTAATTGCAAAAGGCGCACAAAAAATTACTAACTTCAAAAATTCACAAAAGCCGTATTTACATAGCTACAATTTTGAAATTTGGCAATTTGTGAGATTTTGCAAGAATATTAAATCATACCAAAATTCATCAAAATCCGTCGATTGGTTTGTCCGTAATTGCAAAAGGCGCAAAATTTACAAACTTCAAAAAATCACAAAAGCCGTATTTACAAAGCTACAATTTCGAGATTTGTCAATTTGTGAGATTCCGTAAGAATATCCAATCATACTACATTTCATCAAAATTCGTCGATTCGTTTGCCTGTAATTGCAAAAGGCGCACAAAAAAATCCAAAATTCACAAAAGCCGTGTTTACAAAGCTACAATTTTCAAATTTGGTATTTTATGATACCTTGTAAGAATATCAATTCATACCACGTTTCATCAAAATCCGTAGATTGGTTTGTCCGTTGCAAAATTGCAAAAGACACAAAAATTTACAAATTTACAAAATTACGAAAACCGTATTTACAAAGCTACAATTTGTGAGATTTCACAAGAATATCAAATCATACAACGTTTTATCAAAATCTGTCGATTGGTTTGTCCGTAATTGCAAAAGGCGCACAAAAAATTACTAACTTCAAAAATTCACCGAAGCCGTATTTACATAGCTACAATTTTGAAATTTGGCAATTTGTGAGATTTTGCAAGAATATTAAATCATACCAAAATTCATCAAAATCCGTCGATTGGTTTGTCCGTAATTGCAAAAGGCGCAAAATTTACAAACTTCAAAAAATCACAAAAGCCGTATTTACAAAGCTACAATTTCGAAATTTGTCAATTTTTGAGACTCCGTAAGAATATCCAATCTTACTACATTTCATCAAAATTCGTCGATTGCTTTGCCTATAATTGCAAAAGGCGCACAAAAAATTCCAAAATTCACAAAAGCCGTATTTACAAAGCTACAATTTTCAAATTTGGTATTTTGTGATACCTTGTAGGAATATCAATTCATACCACGTTTCATCAAAATCCGTAGATTGGTTTGTCCGTTGCAAAATTGCAAAAGACACCAAAATTTACAAATTTACAAAATTCACGAAAACCGTATTTACAAAGCTACAATTTGTGAGATTTCACAAGAATATCAAATCATACAACGTTTTATCAAAAACCGTCGATTGGTTTGTCCGTAATTGCAAAAGGCGCACAAAAAATTACAAACTTCAAAAAATTACAAAAGCCGTATTTACAAAGCTACAATTTTGAAATTTGGGAATTTGTGAGATTTCGTAACAATATCAAAGCATACCACGTTATATCAAAATCCGTCGATTGGTTTGTCCGTAATTGCAAAATCCGCACAAAAATTTACAAGCTTTAAAAATTCACAAAAGCCGTATTTACAAAGCTACAATTTCGAAATTTGGCAATTTGTGGGACTCCGTAAGAATATCAACTCTTACTACATTTCATCAAAATTCGTCGATTGGTTTGCCTGTAATTGCAAAAGGCGCACACTAATTTCCAAAATTCACAAAAGCAGTATTTACAAAGCTACAATCTTCAAATTTGGTATTTTATGATATCTTGTAAGAATATCAATTCATATTAAGTTTCATCAAAACCCGTCGATTGGTTTATCCGTTGCAAAATTGCAAAAGACACAAAAATTTACAAACTTCTAAATTTCACGAAAGCAGTATTTACAAAGCTACAATTTTTAAATTTGATAATTTGTGAGATTTCACAAGAATATCAAATCATACAACATTTTATCAAAATCTGTCGATTGGTTTGTCCGTAATTGCAAAAGGCGCACAAAAACTTACTAACTTCAAAAATTCACAAAAGCCGTATTTACATAGCTACAATTTTGAAATTTGGCAATTTGTGAGATTTTGCAAGAATATTAAATCATACCAAAATTCATCAAAATCCGTCGATTGGTTTGTCCGTAATTGCAAAAGGCGCACAAAAAATTACACACTTAAAAAAATTACAAAAGCCGTATTTACAAAGCTACAATTTTGAAATTTTGGAATTTGTGAGATCTCGTAAGAATATCAAAGCATACCACGTTATATCAAAATCCGTCGATTGGTTTATCCGTAATTGCAAAATCCGCACAAAAATTTACAAGCTTTAAAAATTTACAAAAGCCGTATTTACAAAGCTACAATTTCGAAATTTTTCAATTTGTGGGACTCCGTAAGAATATCAACCCTTACTACATTTCATCAAAATTCGTCGATTGGTTTGCCTATAATTGCAAAAGGCGCACACTAATTTCCAAAATTCACAAAAGCAGTATTTACATAGCTACAATTTTGAAATTTGGCAATTTGTGAGATTTTGCAAGAATATTAAATCATACCAAAAATCATCAAAATCCGTCGATTGGTTTGTCCGTAATTGCAAAAGGCGCAAAATTTACAAACTTCAAAAAATCACAAAAGCCGTATTTACAAAGCTACAATTTCGAAATTTGTCAATTTGTGAGACTCCGTAAGAATATCCAATCATACTACATTTCATCAAAATTCGTCGATTGGTTTGCCTGTAATTGCAAAAGGCGCACAAAAAATTCCAAAATTCACAAAAGCCGTATTTACAAAGCTACAATTTTCAAATTTGGTATTTTGTGATACCTTGTAAGAATATCAATTCAAACCACGTTTCATCAAAATCCGTAGATTGGTTTGTCCGTTGCAAAATTGCAAAAGACACATAAATTTACAAATTTCCAAAATTCACGAAAACCGTATTTACAAAGCTACAATTTCTGAGCTTTCACAAGAATATCAAATCATACAACGTTTTATCAAAAACCGTCGATTGGTTTGTCCGTAATTGCAAAAGGCGCACAAAAAATTACAAACTTTAAAAATTCACAAAAGCCTTATTTACAAAGCTACAATTTTGAAATTTGGGAATTTGTGAGATTTCGTAAGAATATCAAAGCATACCACGTTATGTCAAAATCCATCGATTGGTTTGTCCGTAATTGCAAAATCCGCACAAAAATTTACAAGCTTTAAAAATTCACAAAAGCCGTATTTGCAAAGCTACAATTTCGAAATTTGGCAGTTTGTGGGACTCCGTAAGAATATCAACTCTTACTACATTTCATCAAAATTCGTCGATTGGTTTGCCTGTAATTGCAAAAGGCGCACACTAATTTCCAAAATTCACAAAAGCAGTATTTACAAAGCTACAATTTTCAAATTTGGTATTTTATGATATCTTGTAAGAATATCAATTCATATTAAGTTTCATCAAAACCTGTCGATTGGTTTATCCGTTGCAAAATTGCAAAAGACACCAAAATTTACAAACTTCTAAATTTCACGACAGCAGTATTTACAAAGCTACAATTTTTAAATTTGATAATTTGTGAGATTTCACAAGAATATCAAATCGTACAACGTTTTATCAAAATCTGTTGATTGGTTTGTCCGTAATTGCAAAAGGCGCACAAAAAATTACTAACTTCAAAAATTCACAAAAGCCGTACTTACATAGCTACAATTTTGAAATTTGGCAATTTGTGAGATTTTGCAAGAATATTAAATCATACCAAAATTCATCAAAATCCGTCGATTGGTTTGTCAGTAATTGCAAAAGGCGCAAAATTTACAAACTTCAAAAAATCACAAAAGCCGTATTTACAAAGCTACAATTTCGAGATTTGTCAATTTGTGAGACTCCGTAAGAATATCCAATCATACTACATTTCATCAAAATTCGTCGATTGGTTTGCCTGTAATTGCAAAAGGCGCACAAAAAATTCCAAAATTCACAAAAGCCGTATTTACAAAGCTAAAATTTTCAAATTTGGTATTTTGTAATACCTTGTAAGAATATCAATTCATACCACGTTTCATCAAAATCCGTAGATTGGTTTGTCCGTTGCAAAATTGCAAAAGACACAAAAATTTACAAATTTCCAAAATTCACGAAAACCGTACAAAAGGCGCACAAAAATTTACAAATTTCAAAAAATGACAAAAGCCGTATTTACGAAGCTACAATTTTGAAATTTGGGAATTTGTGAGATCTCGTAAGAATATCAAAGCATACCACGTTATATCAGAATCCGTCGATGGGTTTGTCCGTAATTGCAAAATCCGCACAAAAATTTACAAGCTTTAAAAATTCACAATAGCCGTATTTACAAAGCTACAATTTCGAAATTTGTGGGACTCCGTAAGAATATCAACTCTTACTACATTTCATCAAAATTCGTCGATTGGTTTGTCCGTAATTGCAAAAGGCGCACAAAAAATTACTAACTTCAAAAATTCACAAAAGCCGTATTTACATAGCTACAATTTTGAAATTTGGCAATTTGTGAGATTTTGCAAGAATATTAAATCATACCAAAATTCATTAAAATCCGTCGATTGGTTTGTCCGTAATTGCAAAAGGCGCAAAATTTACAAACTTCAAAAAATCACAAAAGCCGTATTTACAAAGCTACAATTTCGAAATTTGTCAATTTGTGAGACTCCGTAAGAGTATCCAATCATACCACATTTCATCAAAATTTGTCGATTGGTTTGCCTGTAATTGCAAAAGGCGCACAAAAAATTCCAAAATTCACAAAAGCCCTATTTACAAAGCTACAATTTTCAAATTTGGTATTTTGTGATACCTTGTAAGAATATCAATTCATACCACGTTTCATCAAAATCTGTAGATTGGTTTGTCCGTTGCAAAATTGCAAAAGACACAAAAATTTACAAATTTCTAAAATTCACGAAAACCGTATTTACAAAGCTACAATTTGTGAGATTTCACAAGAATATCAAATCATACAACGTTTTATCAAAAACCGTCGATTGGTTTGTCCGTAATTGCAAAAGGCGCTCAAGAAATTACAAACTTTAAAAATTCACAAAAGCCTTATTTACAAAGCTACAATTTTGAAATTTTGCAATTAGTGAGATTTTGCAAGAACATCAAATCATACCAAAATTCATCAGAATCCGTCGATTGGTATGTCCGTAATTGCAAAAGGCGCACAAAAATTTACAAACTTCAGAAAATGACAAATGCCGTATTTACGAAGCTACAATTTTGAAATTTGGGAATTTGTGAAATCTCGTAAGAATATCAAAGCATACCACGTTTTATCAAAATCCGTCAATTGGTTTGTCCGTAATTGCAAAAGGCGCACAAAAATTTACAAACTTTAAAAATTCACAAGAGCCGTATTTACAAAGTTACAATTTCGAAATTTGGAAATTTGTGGGACTACGTAAAAATATCAAATCATACATTTCATTAAAATCCGTGGATTGGTTTGCCTATAATTGCAAAAGGCACACAAAAATTTCCAAATTTTACCAAAGCCGTATTTACAATGTTACAATTTTCAAATTTCGTAATTTGTGATATCTTGTAAGAATATCAATTCATACCAAGTTTTATCAAAATCTGTCGATTGGTTTACCCGTAATTTCAAAAGGCGCACAAAACTCATCAAATATTCACGCTAATGCGATAACTGACTTCCACTATCATATTGTAAAAGTAGACCTGGCACGTCAGCATCTCAAAATGTGAAAATTTAAAAAAATTGGCACGCGGCCGGAAAAAGCTTCGCCACCTTCGCCTGTACTAGATCAAATGCCTTTGTTAAGTCCAGTAATATTCCAGCTGGAATTGTGAGATTTTCAATAATATTCTTGGTTATATTTGTAATAAGACTGGAAACATTTAGAGATGAATTCAATTGATTTAGATTATTTTGAAAATATTTCGGGCAGAAATTCGAAAACACGCTTTTTGCCCGTTTTTATATCCGCTAATTTTGGCTTACGTTTCACCACAACAGAAAAGATTATTAATAGTTTGTTCTATACAAAATTTCGCGTCTTTTCATGTATTACATGTCAATATCCATGACATATCAAAATTCGCGAATTCGAAGAAGCGCTTCAAGCAAATTGCGATTTTCGACACCTGTCCAATATTTACATGTTGCATATCAAAAGACGCAGAATTTTACACAGATTAAGCTAATATAAATCATTATGCAATTTAGTTTAGTATAAATCAGGAAATCTTAAAAAACTAAACAATTTTCAAATCTTACTCTTAATATTAATCTTCGTATTACTCCCAAGATCATTATTTGGTAAAGATCTGACCTGATTTAATTGGACTGATACAAAAATACACGCGAGCGAAGCCGCGGGTTATAGCTAGTAAATTATAATTAGATTTAATATATTGTTGCATACAAATGAATAAAGATTTAATAATTATATCTAATTGACAGTTTTAGTTTTATAATGGTACAAATTACGAATGAATTATGACCACCCGTTTACTATCTACTATAAATATATTTTATCCGAAGGCTATTTGCCACTTGCTGCAAGTTTTTCCTGCAGAATAATTTAGCAGAATATCTTACGCATCTTTCGAGACTAAATTTGTGGAAATCCGTTGAAAATTGCCCGAGCAATGAATTAAAATGTAAGAGTGCTCCAGCGGATCGATGGCTGCGTATGTTTCAATAGACCTTTTCATAGATGAAATTTGTTTGTGCCCATGTTTTGCCCGAACTTTTTGACGTATAACCTTATTATTTGCCCGAAACTTTCATATTCCCGACTTTTAAACTTGGCGGATGCGCATGCGCTTAACTAATCGTAAAAAGGTCTATTGAAAGCTACCTAGGAATATGATATATGTCTTCTGTTTAATTTTCTGACGCTGAATCGATTGGTACTAACTAAAAGTCTCTGAGATAAGCCGTTCAAACGTTATGACATCGTGGAATCTACGGAAAATGCATTTCCTTAAAATCATTATTTATTAAGTGAACGCAAAATTTCAAAGTGTTTTCCCTGCTGGTTGTAAATAAGTATAATCTTGATAATCCGCCGGTTGGTTAGACCGGCACGTTTAGTAATACGGCGCTCTGGAGAAACAAGTCTTTTCTTTCCGCTGTTCCGCGTCGGATACAAACCTCGCGCACTTAACATCGTCAGAAATGCAGACGATAAAAGCTGAAATAAACCTTTAAACTCTAAAAACTTGATTCGCGATTCTGACCAAGCTAACTTCTTCTTCTTCTTCCTATCGTTTGTCCCGCCTGGTGGCAGGGTCCGCTGTGAGGATTCGTTGTCTCCATTTCTTTCGGTCTTGAGCCATATCTAGGTGTAGATGTGCAGTCTTCAGGTCATTATCAATTGGGCCTCTTCCCCGTGACTTCCAGGGTATATGCTGACTTAGCTATTGTGTCTTCTTCTGCACGCAGCACATGGCCAAACCAGCGTAAACGGCCTTCCCGCATTTTCTGATGGATCGGCGCCACTCCGAAACGTTTCCGTATATCAACATTGGTAACATGATCCATTCTAGTGATGGCGCCTGTCCACCTAAGCATCCTTGTCTTCATGACGCTTAGCCGACGTTCCACCTCTTTTGTAGTGGGCCAAGACTCGGTACGATAGAGTGCGACTGGACCTTGGATCTTGGATTTATGGTGGTCTTTCATCCGGCGGTCGCACGCCATTTCAAACAAGATGCCTGCGTCCTTGCCTTGACCTCGTCAATGATTCTTGCATTGTCAGAGACAGTAGATCCAAGATATTTGAATTTTGTTACATGAGGTCTTCTCCATCAACGCTGATGGTCCCAAACTTCTTGCGGATTTAAAGTCATATATTCCGTCTTCCTTTTATTCACTCGCAGGTCACATTCAGCTAATCGATCACTGCACAATTGTGTTTGGTGCTGGAGTTCAAGTTTGCTGTTTGCAGCTAACATGACATCATCAGCATACAGGAGCGTCCATGTATCGTCCATGTCCAGTATCCATTAGAAGGATGAACAGCAGAGGCGACAAGGCAGAGCCCTGGTAGACCCCCACCATGATGTTGAAATCATTGGTTGCTCCTGCTGCAGCTTGAACATATCTCGTCGTTTCTTTGTAAAGAATATGCACCCAGTTAAAAAGATATTCTCGGAGCGCCAACCAGATTACATCATGAGGCACCCGATCGAAAGCCTTCTCCAGGTCTAGAAAAGCGAGAAGCAGTGGCTTTTTCTTTCCACAATGCTTCTCGACCAGCAACCTTGCTGCGTAGATTGCATCCGTTGTGCCGCAGTTTTTCACAAACCCAGCTTGGTTCTTTGCGAGTTTTGCGAATCCCTTTGTCGAGAATGCGTTCGAAGATCTTCATCGCGTGGCTCAGAAGTCTGATTGGGCGATAGTTTTGGGCTTCCTTTCTTCTTGAAGATTGGGACAGTGATGCTCCGCTGCCAGTCTGTTGGTATCCGACCTTCTTTGATGATCTGGTTGAAGAAACATCTTGCGGCATCCCATCGTTGAGAGCGCCAAAACTGGAATTTCATCAGCGCCGGTGGCTTTCCCCAGTTTCATCTCTTTCAGAAACAGCCTCAACTTTGGCGATCACGACTTCCTTTATTGGTCCTTCAACAGGACATGTGGGTGGAATTGGAGGAAATTCTTCGGTCGACAGTTTCTCGAAGTAGTTACGCCAGCGTTCTCTCGCCTTCTCCCAGTCGACCAGCAGTTCACCTGTTTCGTTATTGATGCCATAAAAGCGTTGGATGTCTTCCGTTTTGCGGTGCATTGATTTGACCAGACGGTAGATGTCACGTTCGTCTTTACGAGTGTCAAGTTTTGCATACAACCAACCAACTATACACCCCTAATGTTTAGGCAACTCAGAGCACGTATAATCTCCTCCCAGACAACCTCCCCGCAACCCATTTTGAATTTTCCCGCTATCCACCGTGCACTTATCTTGCAGCGTCATCTACACATACTCGCTCGGACACGTTCAGAACTATTCTGTATAGGATTTTCCCATAAGGAGGCTGGTACTAGGTTTTACATGTAATTCCCCATAAGGTGCTTGCTGCCAGACTTACGTGTAATTCGCCCATAATGTGCTAAATTTATAAGTAATTCTCATAAGGAGGTGGTGAGCCTAGAACATACTATCTTGCCCTACTACGTACTCTACTCTACAATTGTCTTCGGAACTTTTACAAGAGGTTTGGTGTGAGGGTGACAAACGATGCCATAGCTTAGTTTCAAGGCACAAGCTAAGAAAATTTTCATTCCTTTTCTGACGAAGAAATCCTCAGCCTAATTTGTTCCACGTATGTTCCATGTATGACGATGTTAAGTCAATCGGACGATGAGTTAACGATGTCTTAAATGTTTGAACTCGGCGAACTGGTGCAAACGGTGACGCGTTTAAAATATGTAAACTTATTTTAATCGTGACAATCCGGAATTCTTTGATAATCCGGCGGTTCGATATGTGTCGGATTATCAAGGTTATACTGTATTTAGCTTTGTTGTTTGCGTGTTTTAACACTTCTTTGATAATCCGGCGGTTGTCCGATTTTAAACAGATATTAATTATAATTGATACGATTAGAAGAACTATTTTAATTTGTAACACTTGTGCGCGTTATTATTTGAATGGAGATTTCGGTTAGCGGATTGATTTATCCGTTTCGAGATAATCGGTGACATTAAGGTGGATATTATTGGAATTGCTGGAATAGTTTTCTTAATTAAGCGCATGTCGTCGATTCATAAAAATGAAGGCCGTTCGGAATGAATGAAATAAATGGTTCGGATCCATTAATGTAGAGAGAGCGTGTTGGTGAGGTCAATGAATTAGATTTAAAATTGAGGAAGAGGTGTTCGCAAAAATGGTGGTGTACATAATACCGGACTTGGAATATGTTGGTCACAGCTCAAGAAAAATGCCAAGGTCAGAACGGATTATTATTTTGTGTAAAAAATACTCTTA
The DNA here is from genome assembly GCA_944588485.1 of Phosphuga atrata. Classification (NCBI taxonomy): domain Eukaryota; kingdom Metazoa; phylum Arthropoda; class Insecta; order Coleoptera; family Silphidae; genus Phosphuga; species Phosphuga atrata. The sequence continues at coordinate 71,915,495 of OX155898.1, read as the reverse complement.
TTAAAAGTTACACAGCATTTTTGACTGGATTAGAAAATCCATTTTTCAACGGAATCTGAATAAAACATAAGAACCCAGCTCGATGAATAAAATAATAATTTGTACGTGTCGCAAAGTGGTAGAACTAATATTTTAATTTAATTAGGTCACGTCGGCATCAGTGTGAACTTGACCTTAAACGATTACCGGCTTGTGTTTAAAATGCAAATTTTGTACTTTTTTCGGCTCAAACTCAAAGCAAAATCTTTCTTGTGACCAACATCCGGAACAACTATTTTTTTTGAAACATAATATAGACATCCTCGACAATATTTGCAATAACAGTAAATTCCTGAGTAAATATAGCCTTTAACATTAAAGTAGAATCGAATATAAACAAGTAATTTTATTTCAAATTAGACATAATGCGCAAATGATGTTAAATCTTTTTGTTCCTAAAGCTCCACAACTCCTGGTGCTCTATCATCGGCTAGAAGTTTCCTGTTTGCTGACATTGGTACTTACGTATTAACGCCACCACCGCTATATATTGGATCGAGCGCTGCCGCGCGTATGTTGTCTTGCTTTATCTGTCCGGTACGCGGCGGGCAACCTAATATAACCGGGGTTAAAGAATCAAGTATTTTGAGTTTTAAAAATGTTTTAATTCTAAATAAAATGTTTTATTTTATGATTTATCATAAGAATTATAGGTGTAGATTGGCGGCATTTAAAAATATAGCGATGGTAGCGTTAATACGTAAGTACCCTGACATTTAGCCTTTTGAGGTCTTTTACGATACATTTGTTTCTCGGTCTTCCTACTGAACGGTTTCAGGTAGTGATCTTTTTGGCGTTTCTATCATCATCCATGCCGTACACGTGGACTAGTCACGTTGCGTGTTTGTTTGCGCAAAACTGTATTCGTATATATTTTTTTCTTCGTTGCATTCGTTGCAATTTTTGTATTCGTTGTATTCGTTGCGCTTTGATGAACCTTACTATATTGGGGTATCCAGTTCATGGTTCATTCATGGCAGCATCCAACAACCTATTGATAAAATCAACAACGTTCGAACAGAAGAATATCCATAAGCAGTCCTGGATATCCAACGATGGAGTAACAAGGAACCACATCGACCATATATTGGTTAATGCAAGGTATAGCAGCAATGTAACCGACGTAAGAAGCCTTAGAGGCGTGAATGCTGATAGTGATCATTTTTTGGTTAGAGCTAAGGTGCGAGCTAGAATATCTAGCCAAAAGTACCAAAACACAGTCAAGCTGCCTACATGGAATACTGAAACATTTAAAGATGACAATAAAAAACTAGAATACCAGAGGAGTCTAACAGCGCAACTGGAGGTAACAACTGGAGGTAAAATATGGACGAACATAGAGAGGTCAATAATCGCAAGTACACAAACGATAGTGGGGAAAAGAAAGGCTAAAGGAAGGAACTCGTGGTACGACAAGGAGTGTGAAGAGAAGATAAGCGCAAGAAACATAGCCAGAATGAACGCGCTGCAAGCGCCAGGCGCACCAATTGGGATAAATACAGACAAACAAGAACAGCAGAACGGAGAACATTTAGAGTCAAGAAAAGAGCGTACGAATAAAAAATGCTAGAAGAACCTGGAAACAAGTCGAACAAATAACCAAACTAGGAAATTTTTTCAAGAAGTGAGAAACATTAAAGGAGGCTTCAGAGCGAGGACTGACATGTATCTTAAAACAGATAACGGAGGACTAGTGACAGATAAAAACGAGGTGTTGGAGACGTTGAGAAGCTACTTCGACCAATTACTGAATGCGCAGCAGGACCAAGAAAGAGGTACGGTCACATACTACACCGCAGATCCACTGGTCGAGGAGCCAACCCTTGAAGAGGTAGCGAAGGCGATCATGAGAATAAAGAATAACAAAGCACCGGGTAAGGACACAATATCAGAGGAATGTCACAAATATCGAGGAGAAACTCTTATCAAATACTTCCACACCCTCATACTTCAGATTTGGAAGGAAGAGAAAATACCTTCTTCTTCTTTTTCAGACTTTATTCTTCCAATATTGGAGACTGCACATCTACACCTAGATACGGCTCAAGACCGAAAGAAATGGAGACAACGAATCCTCATAGCGGACCCTGCCACCAGGCGGGACAAACGATAGGAAGAAGAAGAAGAAGTTAGCTGGATCAGAATCGCGAATCAAGTTTTTAGAGTTTAAAGGTCTCCGTCTTGACTTTATTTCAGCTTTTATCGTCTGCATTTCTGACGATGTTAAGTGCGCGAGGTTTATATCCGACGCGGAACAGCGGAAGTCCTCCCTTTTAACTTTCCATTCTTTTCTATTCCTCGCCAGACTTAACCATTTCCTTCCTGCTACTTCCCGGATATCGTCACTCCATCTTTTAGGGGGGCGGCCTATGTTTCTCCTTCCGTATCTTGGTCTCCATACCAGGATTCTGTGAGACCATCTGTCATCAGTTGTTCGTAGGCCCAGCCCAACTCCATTTCTGTTGCGCCACTCTTTCCACCACGTCCGCAACACCTGTCTTCTTCCGCACCCATTCGTTCCTTTTCTTGTGGCGTAACGTTATGCTTAGCATTTTCCGTTCCATTGATCTTTGCGTAACGGCCAGCTTCTTGATGTTCTGTTGGGTAAATGTTGTGGTTTCTGCGCCATATGTGAGAACCGGTGCAACTCTTGAATCAAATATCCTCGCTTTCAACTTTCTTGGGAACGTCTTGTGGGTTAGAATAAAATCCAGCTTCCCAAATGCTGCCCAGCCTAGTCCTATTCTTCTTCTGGTCTCCGCATCTTGGTTTTCTTTGCCTATTTTTAGTTTATGTCCCAAGTAGATGTAGCTCTCTACTCTTTCCACCGTGACACCATCGATGACTATATCAGGCCGGTGTGGAACATCAGCTGTCATGATTTTTGTCTTGCTCATATTCATGTGCATACCAGTTGATTTGGAGATGTTGTTTAGCTGATTCAGCATTGTTTCAATATACAGACTCTTCAGTGGGCACTAATACAATATCATCCGCAAAGCGCAAGTGCGTCAGACTTTTGCGATCAACATCTACTCCTTTGTCCGCCCAGTCTAAGTTTTTAAAGATATTCGCTAGACCTATTGTAAGTAATTTGGGGACAAGGTATCTCCCTGGCGCACTCCACGTCTGATGGGTATTTTGTCGGATAAATCTTGTAGTTTCAGCGTCATAGTGGCGAAGTCGTAGATGGTTTTGATTCGCTTGTTGGTATTATTGCTTTTGTAGCTCCTTTGATAATATCAATGAGGGCTCTATTTATGTCAGTTGTATTTTTATTTGCTATTCCCAGCTTTATTACTTTTTCTGTTCTTCTCGTTACTTCCTCCTCGTACTTTATATTTTGCGTTTTGAGTATCTCTATGTCAATTTGTTTGGCAGTACCACTTCGTAGAAGTTTCTGTTCTAATGTTAATTTTTATATGTGCTCTTACTAGGCTATGGTCACTATTTGTTGTAAATGCATTTAGAACAGATACATTTTGTACTATGTCTTTACGATTGGAAAATATGTAATCAATTTCATTCTTGACTAAACCATTAGGGCTTTGCCATGTCCATTTGTAATGCGTTTTTTTTTTCTTAAAGAAGCTATTCATATTATAGAACGTATTTCGTATGAGATACTCCATCAGGATATTCCCTCTATCAGAGAAAATACCAAGTAGTTGGAAAGAGAGTGTGTCTACGCCCTACACAAAAAGGGCGACAAACTACAATGCTCCAACTATCGGGGAATATCATTGATAAATACGGGATATAAGGTCTGGTCCCTGGTACTACTCGAAAGACTATCTCCCTATGTTGAACACCAGCTAAACGGCTACCAATGTGGGTTCAGGAAAAGAAGATCAACAGTAGACCAGATCTTCACAATACGTCAACTTTTGAAAAAGTGTGGGAGTACGATAAAGTCATACATCAACTCTTCATCGACTTCAAACAAACGTACGACAACATCTTGAGGGTGGAGCTGTGGAATGCTATGATGGAACTGGGAATTCCGAGTAAACTTATCAGCTTAACAAGGATCAACATGGAAGGCTCCAAAAGTGCAGTACGGATCGGGGGAAAGTTGTCAACCTTTTTTACGATAAATAATGGCCTGAAACAGGGAGACGCCATCTCCCCACTCTTCTTTAATATACCTCTGGAGAGGGTAGTGAGGGAAGCAAAAACGGAGACACTACTATTTAGAAATTGGGGCCCGTGTCTTATATTGGCCTTTGCGGATGACATAGACGTCATTGGAAACACAACCAGAAGTGTTTAAAAAAATTGAATCTGCAGCGGAAAATATGGGTCTAAAAATAAACGAGAGTAAAACCAAGTACATGACCACATCAAGGACTAAACGTAGGGATAGAATAGGACAAAATGTGACGATGGACCAATAAAACTTCGAAAGAGTCCAGGAATTTAAATATCTGGGTGCCACTATCACGTCTGACAATGATATGACCAAAGAAATTAACAACAAAATACAAAGTGCCAATCGATTTTGTTTTGCATTGCAGAGAATAATTAAATCAAAAAATGTATCTCGGACTACAAAAATAAGAATATACCACTTCATTATAAGACCGATTATGACTTACGCCTGCGAAACCTGGACAATGACAAAAAAGAACGAAAAGAGACTGAGAGTTGCAGAGAGAAAAATACTACGGTGTATATACGGGCCTATAAGGAATGAAACTACATAACAGTACCGCAGTAGGAAAAACCGGAAAATAGAAGAACTATATGACCAACCAGATATTGTAAGAACGATAAAAGCGGAAAGACTGAGATGCGAAAGAGATAGGAGGATGGACGAGTTGTTAGATTTGTATGAAAACAGGCCCCGACCGGTAGAAGACCACTAGTGCGACTACGGTGGAGAGACAACATAGCATCAGATCTTAGATCTTATGTCTAGATCTTAGAGCTAATGATGGACAGAGTCCAATGGAGGAGAGTTGTTGAGTCAGCCCAGACCCACCATGGGGTGTAAGAGCTACAGAGAGAGAGAAAGAAAGAGAGTTCATGGTTCATTCTTATTTTTGTAGGATCGACCGTGTTCTCTTTTCGGGCCATATATTCGAGTATCGATCGCTTAAATCCTTTCAAGTTTTCTTCTTTCGCCTCCGTATGTCACAATAGGTATTATCAGGTGTAACTGTATCCTTGGTTTTGTTTTATGCGACAATATCTTGGAGCGTAGGAGGTTTTTGTTAGTGCAGTACGCTCTTCTTGCGCTAGCAATTCTTTTCTTTGTCTCCGACTAATAGATCTCATATGTCTCCGATGATATATGTCTCCGACTATAGTTCCCATTTAGGTATTTGAAGTTCAATAGTCCTTCAAAGTCATAGTTATGTTATTTGCTTTTTTTCTTCTTGATGTTATCATATACTTCGATGTGTCTTTTGCACTACATTTTTCGCGACTCGTTCCAAGCACTTAACAGTCTCTAGTATTGTTGTAACGGAAGTCCGACTCCGTACCTCCGCTTCCGCCTTTTTTTTGGGAAGTTATAACGGAGGTTTGTTTAAAACCGACCAAGAAGTTTAAATATCTGGGGTCATATATTCAAAGTGATGGAGGGCTGGAGTCTGAAATACAACACAGAGTAAATAGTGGATGGATGAACTGGAAGAAATTGAGTGGAGTACTGTGTGACAAGAAGAGCAGCTGCAGGAGGAAAGGAAAGCTCTACAAATCTGTGGTGAGGTCTACTATGCTCTATACCTGGCCGATTGCAAAAGCACATGAGAGAAAGATGGAAGTGGCAGAAATGAGAATGTTGAGGTGGATGAGCGGGGTAACAAGAAAGGATAGAATAAGGATTGATCACATCACACGAACAGTGAAAGCGGGATCCATAGAAAAGAAGGTTCAAGAACGCGGGCTAAGGTGGTTTGGACATGTGCAGAGAAGTGAGGAGGACTACGTGGGAAAAAGAGTTGAAAAGCTGCGAATATGAGGATCAAGGAAGAGAGGAAGACTTGTCTTCTGCCCTACATTTTTCGCCACTGGTTCCAAGCACTTAACAGTCTCTAGTAGTGTTGTAACGGAACTCCGATTCCGCCTCCGCAAGTGCGGAACTTCCGCAAGAAATCGTACCTCCGCTTCCGCCTCCTTGTTTTTTTTTGCAGTTATAACGGAGGTTTCTTTACGTTACGCCAACGCGCAAAGAACGACCTTTTGAGATGCATCGCCGCGCGATTGAGGCTTGCGCATGAAACGGTCCGAATTATGCTTGTGTGGCGGGAATGTGAGTAGGTTATACCACGTAATACATGTATCAACTTGTGGGCTCGCTAAATCGTAATTATTATTGAGCTTTCCAGTAGATATTCTTATTCCAATCGCGCGTTGACGTTGAAAAACTAAGAACATGTGAGAGTTGGCAGTATTTTTTGGAGACGGATAATTATTATGCAAAATGCAAAACATGTGGCAAAAACTATTCAAGAACATCGAAAGGGCATTTGAAATCCATGCATAAAGAAAAATATGAAGAATTTTGTAAAATTGCAACACCATTACAACACCATTACAACAAACACCATTACAACAAGCAAAACGGCAACTGTCCATAGAAGAATATTTAAACAAATATCAAATCTGGGACACATCACACCCCAAAGCAAAAAATGGACGATATGATCGGAGAAATGATCTGCCTTTCCATTTTATCGAGGGCATTGGTTTTCGTGGCGTAATATAAACTTTCCCTAGAAGAAGCTAGAAGAAGACTAGCATGGACGGCGTTCGGAAAACCAGAATATCCCAATAAGATTGAGATCAAGACTATTCGATCAGTGCTTTCTCCCTGTGCTAACCCGTGGATGTCAAACATGGACATTAACAAAAGTAACAATGACCAAAATGGGCGTAACCCAAAGATCCATGTAAAGACAAATGCTGGGAATAGCGTTGAGGGATAGAAAAAACAACGCATTGATCAAAAACACTACGAAAATCAGAGATGTTATCGAAACCATTGCCACTCAAAAATGGAACTATGCCGGACAAAGAGCCAGAGGTACGGACGCGAGATGGAATAACAGACTGTTGCACTGGAGACCATACCTAGGACGACAAAATAGAGGACGACCACTGATGCGCTGGGCAAACGATATAAAACTAACAACAGGGTTTAATGATAAGAGAAGCACAAGACAGAAAGAGATGGTGCCATATAAGGGATTATTGATTTTTTCCCACCTCCGCATCCGCTTCCGTTAACCTCCGCGTCTGCGGAGGCTAAACTCTTCACCTCCGCATCTGCCTCTGCTTCCGCTAAAAAGACCTCCGTTACAATTCTAGTCTCTAGTATTGCTCGTTCTGCTCGGCCCATTTATGGCTATATCGTCGGCATAGGTTCCTTTTGTCCTTCTTCTTAAAATTCCTTGTCCGTTCCGGACGTTGGTAACCATTTTGGCAATCATCACTTTGTTTGCTGCTGCGTGCAAAATCTCGATTGTGGTTATGGCAAACCATGTTCTTAGCTCTGTTTCCCGCTACTGTCCCTTGCAGTATTGTTTGCAGTAGATGGAATCTGCTTTAATTCCGCATAATATGCCCCAGGTTTTGGAGTTTTCTGCATTTTATGGCGTTGAGGTGCTCTTTATCGTTCCGCATTCTGTGAAGGACCTCAGTGTCTGTTATGCGACCTTTCCACGAAACTCTCAACATCCTTCGATATAACCACATCTCGAATGCTTCCAGTTTCTTGCTCATAGCATCGGTCCACGATTCAACTCCTTAAAAAAGAACCGAACAACGCAGAATTCTCAACGCAGAATTTTCGTTAACATTGTGAGGTCGTGACTCTTTAGTAGGAGTCCTATATTGTTAGAAACAGTCCACGTTTTCTCGATACGGATCCTCATTTCTTGAGAATGATCCTACTGATCGTTTAGAGTAGTGCCAAGATATGAATATTTATTTACTCTCTCGATGGGTTTCTGGTTGACCATGAGGCGATAATTTCCAAAGTGTGATTTACTAATTATCATTAATTTTGTCTTTTTGATGTTAATATCAATGCCATACCTTTCGCTACTTGCAGTTACTCATTACAATATCTAAGCCATACATCCAGAGGAGAATAGTATAAGTTGCTTCAATTGACAATACAGGGCAAAGTAATAAGCTAACGGAACAGCGGTAGACGCAGATACTCATGGCTGCGTAACCTGAGAGAGTGGTATGATACCACATCCTAAGAGTTATTCCGAGCTACCGCTTCCAAGATGAAGATAGCGATGATGATTGCAAACCTCCTGAAAGGAGATGCCATATAAAGAAGAAGAAGTTACTCATTCCTAAGGTGTTAGTTTCTTCATGCTATTAGCAAATATCATCCGCGTACCGTATATTTTATCTTCGAAAGATTATTGGTTGAAGAAAATCTTAGAGAAAAGTACGAGGATGGAGAGGTAAATGAAGGAGTGACCCCAGCATTAAGTAGGGAAGAAGTAGAATATGCGCTTAATGAAATGAAAAATGGGGAGGCAGTAGGTCCAGACCAAATCCCAACAGAGGAAGAAGCCTGGGAGTTCGGGGTATTGATATCCTCTGGAATTTAATAAAGAAGATTTGGAACGGAGAAACAATGCCACATGCGTGGATAAATAGTATTCTTGTCCCCATATACAATGGGAAAGGTGATGTCCAAAATTGTGGCAATTATAGAGGTGTAAAGCTGATGTCTCACACAATGACGACATGGGTAAGGATCATTGAGACCAGGTTGCGTTGGGAAACCGAAGTAGGGGAAGAACAGTTTGAATTTATGCCAGGAAGAGGAACAACTGACGCAATATTTGGCTAAGGCAACTGATTGAGAGACACAGGGAAGTGCAGGTTGATTTACATATGGTCTTCATTGAAGTGGAGAAGGTGTATGACAGAGTGCCCAGGCAAGATATATGGAGATGTATGAGAAGTAAAGGTGTACCAGAAAGGTTGAACGGTGAGACCGGTGAAAGAAATATACGAAGGTGTGATGACACAAGTTAAGAGTAGTGTGGGTGCAACAATGAGACAACGATGAGAGGTGATAAATACGAAATATTTAGCGGGCAAAATACAAGGGAAAAGATCAGTGGGAAGACGCCAGAACTCGTGGCTGAAAGATTTGAGGAGATGGTTCGACCGCTCGTCTGCAGAAACCTTTCGTGCTGCAGCTTCCAGAGCTAAAATTGCCATTTGGATCGCCAACCTTCTACAGGAGAGGGTGTGATAAGAAGAAGAAGGGTACAACAGTGGAGAGTAGGGCTACAACAGGGATATGCTCTCAGCCCATATTTCTTTGCCCTGGTAATGGATGTGCTAGTCAAGGATGTGAGGAAAGCGGCACGATGTTCGCCGAGGACGTTGTACTCTGTGAACTGACCCGAGAGAAACTTCAAGAGAGGCTTGAAGAGTGGAGGAAAGCCCTAGAAGAAAGGAGATTTAAGATCAGCGGGGTGAAAACTGAATATCTGTATATGAAGGAAGATCAAGATCTATGTATTAACCTGCAAGAAGAAGAACTGCTACCGAACAAGAAGTTTAAATATCTTTGGTCATATATTCAAAGTGATGGAGGGCTGGAGTCTGAAATACAACACGGTAAATAGCGGATGGATGAACTGGAAGAAATTGAGTGGAGGTCTGCGTGACAGGAAGATCAGCTGCAGGAGGAAAGGAAAGCTCTACTAATTTGTGGTGAGGCCTGATATGCTCTACAGTGCGGAAACTTAGCCGATTGCAAAAGCACATGAGAGAAAGATGGAAGTGGCAGAAATGAGAATGTTGAGGTGGATGAGCGGAGTAACAAGAAAGGATAGAATAAGGAATGATCACAACAGAGGAACAGTGAAAGCGGGACCCATCGGAAATAAGGTTCAAGAAAACGGGTTAAGGTGGTTTGGAGATGTGCAGAGAAGTGAGGAGGACTACGTGGGAAAAAGATTTAAAAAGCTGGAAATAGGAAGGTCAAGGAAGACCAAAAATGAGATGGAAAGACAAGGTATTAGAAGGACAAGGACATTGTTTTGACAGAGTTTTTCTTCAGCGGGTTTCCAGTTGTGTAGCTTCTCGAAGTACTGTTTCAGGTTTTCACAGTTTCACAACTTTTGTGTTGGTTTCAAGCGTTCTACCAGGCCGACAGAAACAGAGGCTTGTAGTTCATCAGTTCTTCCCCAAATGTTCTGTAGAAGTTTCGCGTGTTATTTATTTTGAAATCTTCGATTTCCTCTAATTTTTTGAAATGGTATGGCCGTTTAATGCGTCTGATCGTTTTGGATGTCTCTCTCTGCATTTTTTAAAAAATTCTGCCGATTCTCATGTGTCTTGTGGCTATGCCAACTCTTCCACGCAAGCATACACGATTCAAGGGCCCTGTCGCATACCAATTTCCATCATCTGTGTTTTCGTGGCGACAAGTTAAGAGCATTTTAGGTACAACAATGAGACAACGATGGGAGGTGAGAAATACGAAATATTACGCCTCATAATAGAAGGCAAAGTACAAAGATGGTTCGACCGCTCTTGTGCAGAAATCTTTAGTGCTGCAGCTTCCAGAAATTGCCATTTGAATCGCCAGACTTCGGCAGGAGAAGGCGTGATAAGAAGAAGGGTACAACAACGGAATTCCCAGTGAGAGTAGGGCTATACTAGGGATATACTCTCAGCCCATATCTCTTTGCCCTGGTAGCATACCAATTTCCACCATCTGTGTTTTCGTGGCAATTGACCGAGTTTCTTTGCTGATTGCAGGATTGTCTGAAGAAGTCCCACGTTTGTGTGTTGGTCTGTAGTGATTATGCGAACTCCTCCGCGTGTTCTCTTAGGTATTCTGGATCTATACGCGTGAATTTAGATTTCCGACATTTTCTTCTGTTAGTTAAAGAGCAGGTTTTAATTAGTGAAAGGTAATGATTGGCCTCCACGTAACCCTCACGTTCATGATTTCTGGGGAAGATTTTCTGGTTATCGCTGCGTGATCGATTTGGTATTCCTTGAGGTGGTGATTTCCAGGTTGTCATATTGCGTAGTGGTTTCTTAAAGTGTGTGGACATTAGTTGGAGGTTAGCCATATATGTTGATTAGGCGATGTCCATTGGCATTTGTTTTTATGTGTGCCTAGAAATTCCCAGTGATGTGTCTGTGCTTCCTTTCTTTGCCGATTTGTGTATTGAAATCTATCTCCGAGAAGGATCTTGACCTGGTGTTGAGGGATCTTGCTGTATGTCCGTTCTAACTGTGACCCGAACTTCTCCACTTTATTCTTGTCAGGAGCATCAGTGTGTAGGCTTTGTTGGCGCATTTAATTGTGAGTAGGGTGATCCATTCCGAAAGTGTTGAGATATGATATTCTCTTATATATGATACCGGACTGTATTTTTTACGCTATTGTGAGTAGTATCATTTTTACCCTCCTATTTATCACCTTTTTCTGAAGGGGGTGAATGAGTCCACTTTTCCATTCTTGCAGTATGGTTGCGCTCTTCCAGATTATCAATATGAGGTTTTGCATGCATGTCCACAAAGGAAATCCGTCCGCTTTTATAAGTTCTGATGTTATAATATCTATTTAATTGTCCTATCGTCACCAGTTACTTCCACATTTAAATATGTTATTATATCTGTTCCCGTGGCCTTGTTATTGTTCAGAGTATTTATCTCCAACTTCTTCTAGTGTTGGTTCTTCCATATGAGGTTCAGCGCTGCTACATTGCCGTTCATTTTCATTGTAGTCCATCTGATGGTTGAGCAGTTCGCGGAAGTGTTTTCAATTATTCTTCAAAATTAAGGATTCATCCCATTTTTAATCAACTATTTCTTCATGTAATTCCTTATCTAGATTTTGAGGAAATAAAATCTTAATATAAATGACCGTATTGTGGTTATACGCATCCTAAAACGTTACGAATGCGAAAATTTTTGACGAAGAATGACAAACCGCAGAGCAGCCGGGAAAAAGTGCACGCGCTTTGAGTTTTATTATTTTTGCTGAAATTGAATGTAGCGCTTCGCGTTCTCACGGTCGAAGAGTGTGGCCCTGAGGCGGAGGCAGGCGGAGCCCCGCACGAGCCAGCTCCACTATCAAGACTTGCTCCATCTAATAAGACTGTTATGCAAAAATACGCATTTAATGCAAACTGTCGTAACTGCTGCGAATGTTACCGTGGATGCGTGTTACGTTTCCTGCAATAAGAAGTATTAAGTAACTGGACTATAATTAAATATTAAATTAGATTTTTTGCGCGAAACTTATGTAACAGAATTCATTGAGGAATGTTTATATCACTCGTGGAATTCTACCTTGGCAATTTCCTGTCATCGTTATTTAATTTTAAAGACACATTAATTAACAGCAATTGCAATTAAATTAATTTTGTTTTAATTATACATCAAAATTAATTTGTTTTTATCGGTTCATGACGAACATTATATTATGTTCTTATTATATTAGATTCATGACGAATGTTATATTATTTTCTTAGTACATCGAGGCTAAACAGATTTGCGAAAATGTTGTTCCGTTGTAACGAAAATTAATATTCAAAGGCATTTTTCCCCAATGTTTTACTTACAACAAATCAGTTAAATAAAATTAAGTTAATATCTATAAAGGTGGCCATACACGATACTACCTATCGTTCAATAGGCAGCGACATGCATGAACGATAGGCAATATCTTGTATCAAGTAGAACAATTAAAATTAAGTTAAAATCTATAAAAATCGCTACACACGATACTGCCTATCAATCTACAATCCTACAATCGTCAGCGACATGCATGGATCGTGTATCAAGTTGAACTCACCGTGTGTGGGTGCGAATTGGCATGACAGTTATTCCTGAACGAAGAATCAAAATTCAATTGTTTTGGTTTGATCTAGCCGAATGGATTATGCCGATTGGAATGTGTATGACAGCCTATTTGTATTTTCCTTCATGTGCAGACTGGTGCACATGAAGGAAAAGTGCAGACTAGTGCACAGACTTGTGCTCCGTCCAAAAGGACACTATGCTGGTTGTAATGCTATCAGTTTCACTCTTCTATTTTTATCTACTTTCCCGAGATCTCTGAACCTGAGTTATTGAATTATAAACCGTTCATCATGATCCAGTCTAGATACTTGTTTGGCGAGTTTTTCAAAGACAAGGGCATTTCGAGAAGCTCAGGACATATGTGGCTACAACAGCCTTGTGGACTAAGCTTTATACCGTCCATTAAGACCTGCAGCGGTTTCAACATCAGTCTGTCGCACCACGCAATCCAGTAGGCCATTGAAGAATTGAAGCCTTTGTCTTCTACAGATCTTCGAAGCGAGTCCCGTATTCACTCTCGGGAATACAAAAATTAGATGCCAACAAAACCTACGGTACTTAAGTGTCGTAATTGATAGATTCCTGAACTTTGTTGGCCACCACTCTCGCGATTTTGGTACTGTTAATATAACATCTTCATCCTTAGGCCAGGTATGTTCATGCATTCGCATATCAGTCTCCAAAGAGCGTCTCCATATTTCGGTATCTGTGCAATAACACCGTACGTGTAATTTTGGTCACACTCACAGAGAAGACTTTCTCTTTCACCAAATCTGTGGAGGTATGCTTTGAAATTACCATGACCTATTAGTAACTGGATTGCTTGGTGGGACAGACTGATGTTGAAACACCTCCAGGTCTTAATGGACGGTATAAACAGCTTGGTTCACAATCCGGTTGTAGCCACATCCCATCTGTCCTGCCAGAGCTTCTCGAAGTGCCCTGTTCAAACATTTGTGACAGCCGATCTATTCTGGATGTTCCGAAGAATTTAAATGCACCCACTGAATTATTATTGGAGACGTGGAAGACAGCCGCCAGAGTTTCAAGGAAGGACAAGATCTGTTGGCATTGGATTAAGGCCCACGCTGGTTTTGAAGGCAATGAACGAGCAGACAAGCAAAAACAAAGAAGCAAAAACTTGTTTGGCAAGCTGCCAAACAAGCAGCTGGCAAGGAAGATCTGCCAGTAAATTGCCCAAACAGGGTATAAGATCGTTTCCATGTACAGGAAAATATTCAGACCCACTTTTGACCAGGAAACTCAATAATGGGTTTTCAGATCAAACCATGTACATCAATTTGTAACAAAGATCTTTCCATTTTTTTTTTATTGTAAAGTGGAGAATTTGGATCGAAGTAGAACGTTTCACATACATTATTCGACAAAATATATAATACACTTCACTCACTCACTCCGTTGACTTCTTTGGGACGTGACGATTCCAGCTCTCACTATCTGCCTCCATTCCTTCTTATCCAGCGCTGCATCCTAACATCCAGTGACGCCCATCTGTCAGAAGTCACCTCATATCGCCATCTACTACTCGGTCTTCCTTGAGCCTTCCATCTTCTTCTCATAGATCTGGCGAACTATTCTGGGAGCATCCATTCTGATCACATGTCCTGCCCATTGCAGCCGTTTCGCTTTCATGATGTTCACTACCCTGGGTTGATTGGCTAACTTGTACAGCTCATGGTTTGATCTGAAAACCCATCTTTGAGTTTCCTGGTCAAAAGTGGGTCTGAATATTTTCCTGTACATTGGAGCACGATCTTATAGCCTGTTTCGCCAATTTACTGGCAGATATTTCTTGCCAGCTGCTTGTTTGGCAGCTTGCCAAACAAGTTTTAGCTTCTTTGTTTTTGCTTGTCTGCTCGTTCATTGCCTTCAAAACCAGCGTGGGCCTTAACCCAATGCCAACGGATCTTGTCCTTCCTTGAAACTCTGGCGGCTGTCTTCCACGTCTCCAATAATAATTCAGTGGGTGCATTTAAATTCTTCGGAGCATCCAGAATAGATCGGCTGTCACAAATGATTGAACAGGGTCTGCTGCTGTTATTTTCCACATAACGCGAGGCTTGCAGTATGGTCAAAAGTTCAGCTAGAAAAATTGAGCAATACTTTTCTAATTTAAAAAGCCTACGGAAGTCATCATCATACTCATCTGAAGACTCTTCGAAGCCACTTTCACTGTCATTTTGGTGACATCAGCATCATCCTCCTCCTCATCTGAAGACACTCTCGCTTTCATCGTAGTCTTCGTCGTCATCCTCCTTCTCATCTGAAGACTCCTCAGAGCCACTCTCGCTGTCATCGTAATCACATCATCATCTTCCTCCTCGCGAGACACTCTCGCTTTCATCGTAGTCTTCATCGTAGTCTTCATCGTAGTCTTCATCGTAGTCTTCATCGTCATCCTCCTCCTCATCTAAAAACTCCTCGGAGCCACTCTCGCTGCCATCGTAATCACATCAACATCTTCCTCCTCGCGAGACACTCTCGCTTTCATCGTAGTCTTCATCTTCATCCTTCTCCTTATCCGAAGACTCCTCGGAGCCACTCTCGCTGTCATCGTAATCACATCATCATCTTCCACCTCATCTGAAGACTCCTCGGAGACACTCGTGCTTTCATCGTAGTTACCGTCATCATCATCCTCATCTGAAGTCCCCTCGGAGCCACTCTCGCTGTTATCTTGGTGACACCATCATCATCATTCTCCTCCTCATCTGAAGACTCCTCGAAGCCCATCTCGCTGTCATCGTAGTCACATCAACATCATCTTTCTCCTCATCTGAAGACTCCTCGGAGCCACTCTCGCTGTCGTCGTAATCACATCATCATCTTCCTCCTCGGGAGACACTCTCGCTTTCATCGTAGTCTTCATCGTCATCCTCTTCCTCGTCTGAAGACTCCTCGGAGCCACTCTCGCTGTTTTCTTGGTGACACCATCATCATCATCCTACTCCTCATCTGAAGACTCCTCGAAGCCACTCTCGCTGTTATCGTAGTCACATCATCATCATCCTCCTCCTCATCTGAAGACTCCTCGGAGACACTCTTGCTTTCATCGTAGTCTTCGTCATCATCATCCTCATCTGAAGACTCCTCACAGCCACTCTCGCTTTCATCATAGTCACCATCATCATCTTCATAATTGCCATAGCTAGAACCATCATAGACATAACTTGTTTCGTCATCGTCATCGTCAAACTTGGCCCTACCTACCAAATTTATGACTCATAGTAGACCTGCTAAGATTTTTAGTTTGTCATGTATCATTATCAAGTATTATGTAACTAGCGACAATTGTAAAGGGCGAATTACTTCTTGGGTATTCACGGCTAGTTCGAGCTCGTTCAATGCATCTGGTAAGCCCAATATATCTTTAATGAGCGTATCGTCTGCGATCTGGTGGGAGCTATGGAGGCCCAGCTGCTTGAGACGGATGTCGGCTGGAAGGAGACCCGTAATCACACAGTCTGCCTCAGAGGAGACTGTGCGATACGCTTTTGCAACACGAGTGGTGCTGTACGCTAAAAATCTTTAGGCTTCCTTTCACGCCACACGACTTCTGCCATATTGAAGCAGCGTATAATAGTGCGGGTTCTATAGCGCCGCGGTAGATATCAATCAGCTGTGATCTCCTCAGACCCTACTCCTTTCTCGCAGCCATACCCAGCTTACCCAGTTTTACCCCATCACAAGCCTCTTTCAAGTAAGTTCAGGAATCTGTCAATTATGACATCTAGGTACCGTAGGTGTTCTTGTCATCTAATTTTTGTATTCCCGAGAGTGAATATATTATATGCCACCATTTTCGAAAGAGATCTGCCTGAAGATTGCGAAATTGTCACTTATGCGGATGATACGTTTCTACTCTGCAACAGCAAAACCATCGCGGGCTTGTCCAAATTGTGTCCATACCAAAGCACGATCCACAAATTTGTTTTGAAATTTTTTAAAAATAATGCTGGCCATACACGATACTGCCTATAGTCCAATCGAAAATAATGCTGGCCATACACTATATTGCCTATCGAGGTCCGATGCTACTAGAGAAAAAACAATAAATTGATCGCTTGCAAAGTGTGAAATGACCCAAAATATAAGCTATTACAAAATACTGCACTATATTGCCTATCGTCCAATCGACATGACGCTGTGGCTTGGTCCAATCTGCAGTTCGTCCATATACACCACACACGACCAATTTAAACTGTCCAATCGGCAGCGACGTTCAATTGAAGCTAGGCGCCACCAGTGACGTACGACGATATTTTACCGTCACAAATGACGGACAACGATGTTTTAGCCGTCTTGGGCATTTTACTAGTGATAAAGAAAAGAAGAATAACCCACGTTTATCACCTACAAAAATCTTGACAAAACTGAACTGACAATCGCGACTGCCATATACAACAGCAAGGGTTGTCAACAGGGTTCAAAGTCAGGTTTCTGGAAAATATTATATGGTACCATTTTCTAAATAGATCTGCCTGAAGATTTCGAAATTGTCACTTATGCGTATGATACGTTTCTACTCTGCACAAGCAAAACCATCGTGGGTTTAAAGGAGAAAATTGATCGGTCTCCATATAACCTTAGCCGGTGGGGAAACAGCTCCTTTGCTTCGAATATCTGCCAATGAAAAGGGCCTCGGGCATCGTCTTTTGGGCATTAAAATTAAGTGATTTCAATTCCCCACTGGCAAAGGTTATATAGAGACCGATCTGTTTTCTCCTTTAAGCCCCCGATGGTTTTGCTTTTGCAGTGTAGAAACGTATCATCCGCATAAGCAACAAAGATTGCGAAATTGTCACTTATCCGGATATGATACGTTTCTACTCTGCAAAAGCAAAACCATCGCGGGCTTATATTTGGGCTGATTTCATTCGAAAATGGTGCCATATAATATATTCCAGAAACCTGGACATGACTTTGAACCCTGTGGACAACCCTTGCCGATGTGCATGCCAGTTGCGATTGTCAGTTCAGTTTAGTCAAGATTTTTGTCGGTGATAAACGTGAGTTATTCTGCTTTTCTTTATCACGAGTAAAATGCCCAAGACGGCTAAAACATCGTTGTCCGTCATTGGTGACGGTAAAACATGGTCGTACGTCACTGGTGGCGCCATGGCTTCAATTGAACGTCGCTACCGATTGGACAGTTTAAATTGGTCGTGTGTGGTGTATATGGACGAACTGCAGATTGGATCAAGCCGCAGGCAGCGTCATCTCGATTGGACGATAGGCAATATCGTGTATGGCCAGCATTATTTCGATTGGACGATAAGCAGTATCGTGTATGGCCAGCATTATTTAAAAAAAATTTCAAAACAAATTTGTGGATCGTTCTCTGGTATAGACACAATTTGGACATCCCAGTTCATTATAAAAAGTTTTATGAACCGGAAAATATTTACCCATACATAAATATTTTCTTTTCTAAAACCCATTTTCATTCCTAAAATATTTCAATTTTTGTTTCATTTAATTCGGTTATTACTAAACATTTATTTTTACGTGAAATCTTATTGGAAAGATGGTAAAGGCGGTTAAAAATCGAACATTGAGTTATTAGGTTCCAAGTGTGCAAGTTCCCCACGACGGATAAGGAAATCCTGTTCAGAGAAAACTGGATAAATTACAATACATCGTGAAACAAACGACCTAATCGGCAACCGTTGCAAAGATTTGCGGAATTTTATTTTCAGGCGAATAAATCAAGAAACGTTTGAAGGCCGCCTCCCGGCAAATAATATTTCAAACATTCCACTTTTTTCAATCCGTTCGGATCGAATGCAACTCGCATTTTATAATAAATTATGTAAAATATTGATGTGGAATAATTAATTTGCATATGAATGTGATGAAAAAATGTGCTTGAAAGTTTGTGCTTGAAGGCTTGTTACCGCACGCCGCCTTCAAAAAAAAATTAAATGGGAAATATTTTCCAATTCTAAAAATATCACCTGGAATATTAAAATTATTAATTATTATTATTATTCGTTGAGCTCATCTTGTTTAAGTCTTGTTTCTTCTGAGCCTAGAGTTCCCTCATTATCTGTGAGTGGCCCAGCTCTGCACTCTTGCGCTCTGATGTACAGGTGGTACCTTTGGTTCATTTCGGTTTATCCCATTCGTCAATATCTTTATGCGGAAGAGATTTCTGACCTCAAACATAACCTAAAAATACTGCATCTACAACCAGACGACGCGTCGTCTGGTTTTAGGTGGTATAAGTATAATATCTGTTTTTGTCAGTTCGTTTGAGATGACCATAATACCGTGCCCGCCATCACGGATCGTTTCTGTAATTTTCTCTATTTCACTGTAACCTTCTTTGTTGGGTTTTTTTATGATGGATGCCATTCTTGTAATTCGATCCCTTACACCAGGGGCGGATCCAGGATTGTCATTTGGGGGGGGCTTGACCCCGCCGAGGTAAAGTAAAGAGTAGCAAAGAAAACACTAAAAAACACACATTTTATTTTGCTTAGCACATAATAAGTCTCTCGGATACCTTTTCGCAAATTCCTCAATGACTTCGTTAGGTTGTAGATTAGCAGAGATATCTCGGTGAATATACATGGAAGCCAAACCGGTTAACTTGTCTTGGGTGATTGTCGTACGAAGGTACGATTATATTATTTTAAGCGAAGAGAAGCTCCACAATACAAGTGGTTACTGGTAATGTAGCGAGAATTTGTAACAACATTTTATATATTTGGAAAAAAACTCCATGTATATTCACCATTTGTCTCTTGATGCGCTTCAGCTGCCACTCCATAGCTCCTTCTAAAGAGATATTTATCCCGATAACGAGAGAGGATGAGATAAATCGTCACTGTAAACGCATGCAGCTGCTACTATCGAGGTCAGATTTTCTGTGTTTACGATGGCACTTGGTAGAAGGTGGAACATATCGAGAATCGTATCTTTCGACAATCGAATATCAGCCTTTTATGTCCCCACTCCTGGGGCACCGGCCACTTCTCTGCCCGTATCAAACCTCAGCAATAAAGATTGATTACCAGAGAAGGGTTTAGGTAGTTGAGAGCCCATGGTTACGTAAGCCGGGTTGGGAAATTGAGTGATGGGTTGGCAATTTTCTTGTCGCAAAGTACACCCGCGACCTCCTTCCACCGCATCCAGGCTGCATTTACTCTGGCTCTTACTTCATCACTGAAACTGCACTCTGGAGACGAGGCCCAAGGTACCTAAAGGACTTGGTAAACTGCTAAAAAGTACGCAAATATTTTCCCTCCATCAATTGGCTCATCTCATACTCCAAATACAGAATTGCTTTGAGCGATTTCTACGACAATAATTTTGAGAAATTCGTTTCCCTCAGAACTACAGTCAAGGAAATCCTCCAGGAAGAAGAAGATTTAGCCGAAATCGTACAACTTGTGTGAAAAGGTTCATTGACAGAAACAGATAACCTTGATCATAGATAAGACATTGAAGGAAGATTTCCTACTACAAAACTCCTATTCGCTGTATGATCCTTTCTGCCCATTCTACAAGACCGTGGGTATGCTGAAGAATATGGTTCGTGCGTTTGTTATCAGCCTTTTATATCCTCACTCCTGGAGCACCGGCCTATTCTCTGCCCGCATCCAACCTCAGCACTAAGGATTGATTACCAGAGAAGAGTTTAGGCAAGTTGAGACCCCACACGGTTGCGTAAGCCGGGTTCGGTATGGCATCTACAATCGATGATCTGCTCTCGAAAAGCGACACTTCTCGTTCTTACTACACTTTCTACCATCTCATAATAAAGATTAAGATCTAATGCAACAGCCTGCAGTTCCTGTGAAAGCGAAACCGTGATTTCAAATACTGCGGCGGTTACCATTAAGATAAGACAAAGCCGAATCGTTGAATAGAAGCTAGAAATCTTGCACTTTTCAATGACGGAGAAGTTCTGTCGATTTCTTCAAGGAACTGTGTGATAGAGTCAAAGAACTCTTTGAATTGAAGGATCGCATCATGGCTTTCAACCCAGCGTGTATCAACTGGACTCTTTTCGTCTGTGGGTGTTTTTTAAAAACAACGATAGCTTGTTGTTGAACGATAGCTCGTTTGAAAACTTCCAATCTTTTTTCTGACTCTCGTACAAAACTGGTAATATTATTTACTATTGCCATCATATTGCGAACACTAGGCAAGCTGCATGCCTTCTCGACAGCTAGTGGTTGGATCTCGGGACACGTATTGTAATAAGCCACCGTCCTCTTATGCATGGCATTACTCTGGCAAAGCCATCACAGCAAATTGCCGAGAATACCTCCCTCAAATGTGGCTCGCCGCTCACGTTAAAAAAGGTAAGGCCCCCCTACGCTTATGTCTAAGACATAGACTCCAAACACAATTATACGTAAAGGGAGGAGACCTAGGTCCCAGTTAAGCTGTTGCGCCAAAAAGAAGAAGAACTATGATAATATATTTTCCTATGACTTCACTTTAATTTGCCACGGAAGAACTCAGATGCTTTTGGGGGGGGCTTGAGCCCCTTAGCCCCCCCCCCGGATCCGCCACTGCCTTACACCTCTAACGATTTTGCGCTCTTTCTTCTCTAGTTCTTCGAGGAGTCTTTCGTTAGCATTTTGGGATAGTGTTCAATTCTTCTTAGTACTTCTTCATTTGTGGTTCTAGCAGTCCAACGAATTTTAGCTATGCGTCTGTAGAGCCGCATTTCAAATGCCTTTGATGTTTTTATGGATTGTACTTTTAGCGTCCTCTTCTACCCATTATAAGTTGCTACCTCATATAACAGCTGAGACCATACATCTTCTTCTTCTTTAATCCATAGCCGGCGCATGGAAAGGTGGTCGACCTCGTAGCCAGTACGCTGCTGTTGGTGCCGCTAGATTCCGTGCTCCATTCACTATACGCTTCCATGCTAATCGATCAGTTGCAACGGTTCTTGCCTCAGCTGTTTTTATTCGCTGGTTTTTTAAATCGTTCTCTACGTGTTTCAACCATGTGGTCTTCGGTGCTTGTTTTTGTGTTCTCCAATCAAGAGGTCGTTTTTTCCATAGGAGTTTGTGCGGTACTCGATTGTCGCCCATCCTACAGATGTGGTCGAACCATCGTAATCGGCGTTTTTGAATTTCCTCAACAATCGGTGTCTGTTGGTCGCACCTTTCTCTGATTGTCTCATTTCGGAGGTGGTTGAGGAGTGAGACGCAGAGAATCTGTCTCAGGCATCGCATTTGGAAGGCCTCGAGCTTGTTAAGGTCTGGTTTGAGTAATGTCCATGTTTCCGATCCATAAAGAAGAAATGGGAGGATCAGCGTCCGGTATAGGCGTATTTTGGTTTTGATGGTAATATTCGTCCGCTTCCATATGCACCACTTGAGTGAAGCAAACGTTGCTGTTGTCTGGCCTATCCGGCTGTGAACTTCGGCTGTCGAAGCTACTTTCTTCTCCACAGCCAGTGATCCCAAATATTTGAACTGTGGTACCTGCTCGATTGTGGTTCCATCGAGGTAAACTCTGGCTTCAGATCCATCCGTTGTAAGCACTTTGGTCTTATCCGCATTGATTCTCAGTCCGTATGACTGGGCAATGCGGGAAATGTCATACAAGGTGTCTGTTGCTTCGGCATCTGTGTTGGCGAAAACCGCACTGTCACCGGCGAACATCAGATCGGTTAGGAAGTTTTTGTCATCATATCGAACTCCGCGTCGCCCATCAAACGCTTTTCGCATAATCGTGTCGATCACAATGTTAAAAAGGAGCGGCGAGGCCACGTCTCCTTGCCGGACTCCGGTTCGAATCGGGAATTCCTCAGACATGTCATTTCGGATACGAACATTGCTGGTTGAGCCGTCGTACGATGCTTGAAGAAGTTGAATGATTTTCAGTGGCACGTGTTCGATCTTCAGGGCTTCCCACAAGCTTGTCCAATCGATGCAATCAAAAGCAGATTTGAAATCGATGAAGACGATGACAGTTCGTTTGCCACATCGAATTCTTTCTTCCATTAGCTGACGGAGAGCAAATATCTGATCGATGCATCCTCGATGTGGTCGAAATCCAGCTTGTTCTTCCCGGCTTGTTTGCTCTCGATGTTTCTGTAGTCTTGATTGTATGATTCTCATAAATACTTTGCCGACGATCGAGAGGAGGCTAATACCACGGTAATTCTTGCATTCCCCACTGTCGCCTTTCTTCAAAATTGGCACAACAATCGCTTTCTTCCACACGGAATGGAACACAATCTGAATACCATATATGCACTGTGAGAACGTGAAGTTGATGTAATAAGACGTCTCCCCCGGCCTTGATCATTTCGGCAGTTACTTGATCTCCTCCCGGCGCTTTACCATTTTTCAGGGATTTTATTGCCGTCTTCACCTCATTGATTGTTGGTTCAGTATCGGGAAACTGATTTATCGGCTGCTCAATAATCGGCAGTTCGGGTGCTGGACCTACTGGCGGATTGTGGTTGTACAGCTGATGAAAGAATTCTCTCCACCGCTGTAGACGTTCCTGAGGAGAGGTCACGAAAGTTCCATCCAATTTTTTGATATTGTCATTTGTTGATGTTGTTTTGCCACTTAACCGTCGGATTGTCTGGTACAGCGTCCGGTACTCATGCCTTGACGCTGCTTCTTCCATGTCAGCCGCGATGTTATTCCAGTAAGCTTCCCGTTCCAATTTCATTTTCTGTCGAACTTCTTTGTTCAATCGTCGGTATTGTTTGAAATCGACGTGTTTCATTTGCTTCCGCTGGTCGACTAGATTGAGACAGTCGTCCGAGATCCATTGCTGCGTCCGTCGACGGATGGGCGGACACAGCTCCGTTGCACACCCCACAATAGACTCAGAAAGTTGTTTTTCTTCTATGTTGATATCGACTGGTATCGTGAGTGCTGCAAATTTGTTGGATAATGCGATTTGAAATTTTCGGCTGGTTTCAGGGTCTCGCAGACAGGCCCAGTTCCTCTTGGCTGATGGTGGTGCCTTTTTCTTTGCTCTTTGTAATTTCAATTGTAGTTTCACTCGGACAAGATAATGGTCTGATCCACAGTCGGGTCCACGCATCGCACGTACATCTTTGAGCGTCGATCATAATCTGGTGTTGACCAAAATGTAGTCCAACATCGCCGAATCGTTGCCGGATGGATTTCGCCACGTGAGTTGATGTTTGAGGGGGTGACGAAAGATGCTGTTGCCGATGATCAAGTTGTTTGACGCTGCAAATGATAAGAGGCGTAATCCGTTGTCATTTATTTCCCCGTATCCGAATTTTCCCATCGTTTCTTCCCAACCGGTTCGATCTGCACCCGTATGTGCATTAAAGTCGCCCATAAGTACGATTAATTCAGTTTGGGGTATTGTATCCAGTGTGTGTTGAAACTGAGCATAAAATTCATCCTTGTTTGTGTCCGGGCTGGTCTCAGTTGGGGCGTAGACGGATACGATATGGGTCTTAATCGTTCCATCAATAGTGATAACCGCCAGACGCTCGGATATCGGTTGGAATGCGATAACACTGGCAGAGGCCCGTCGATCAACCATAAAGCCAACGCCCGCTTCTCGTTTGTCGCCACCAGAATAGAATAGCGTCATCGTCTCGTCGATTGATGGTGGGTCAACCTTCATTGTCCCAGATCCTGTGAGCCGCAGTTCTGATAATGCACAGATCGATATTTTGCATTTCAATAATTCCTTGGCGATAATTTCCTTTTGACCAACGTGATGTCCCGTTCGCACATTCCATGCGGCGATTCGTATTTCTGATTTCGGTGTGATTAACCTGAGTCTTTGGCCAGTAGTCCACTTCTCACCAGCATCCCTGGTTCCCAAAGCAGGCGCATCGGCTGCCCCGGATGCGGTAGCATTAATTCGTAAGTGGTTAAGTCGTGTATCCATGCGGTTTCTTGCCTAGTTTCTTCGGTTTCCCGATTCTGGTCGGCGCGGCAGGTCGACCACCCTCCTCCTTTCACACCCTGGGCTTGGGACCAGACGACGGCGGAGACATAACATTCTAGAAACCTCAATCTCATGGCTAAACTTAATTTCTTATTTGTGCACATTGATCTGTATTTTATAAATCCTTTCCGGGGTATTTATATTCTTTTATCTCCTCATCTTGGTCAATTTGGGAATTTATGATTGCTCCCACGTATTTATTAAACAACCTAATATTATATAGAGAATATAGAGCTCCGGAAAGGTTGAATATTACGACTTAATTAAGATTACATAATAAATTTATAAATATACAAATATTTATATTTGACATCCTTTAACGCGATGTTTTTTAGCATTCAAATATGAATAGAATTTTATTAAAATTCAACATAAATGAAAGAAAAAACTTTTGCTGACGATTTGAAATCGAATTCGGCAAATGTACGGTTGTCCTTGAGGTGTGTGTGGTCTTCTGGTGGCGATAGAGAACGCAAACCTTTTCGGTTGATGTGAGCCGGACAGTTTTATTGTGATTTTGAGTCTGGAACGTGTTAATTGGTTTTATTGAGTTTACGAATTGATGGATCTTTTCTGGGAACTCGCGTCGCACCGCAGCTTCGATATCCAATAACACATTTCCCAGAAATTTTATTATCGAAATTTTGATCGGTTTTTTCCTCAATGTCCATTCAATAAATTGTTAATAAATAGATTGTTAGGAGAAACGGGTTTCGATTACATTCAATTAATTCATAAACGAAGTTCTATAAACAAATATAGAAGTTTGAATATTTTTGAGATAGATCTCGAAACGTGTCTGCAGATGGCTATTGATCTAGTTATTTGTCTAACGTTTCTTGTTTTATTGTCATGTAAGTGAACTGAGTCCTGGTGATTAACACAAATATCCATTGTCTATCAACATGAGTTTTGATTTGTAGCCTTAAGACTTAATAATATTATAGAGCTTCGGAAAGGTTGAATATATTTATATATACAAGCCGTGTTTTAGAAGTTTGCTTTTTCTGTTAACCGGTACACATTGCAAAGGTACCATTGCGGTGGTCTCGGGATCAGTTGGCACATTCCAAAGGCTACAATTTATTAATCGGTTTATTACATGTGTATTATATATCCGCGTTTATTGCCTTGCCATTGATTTACAATAATTTATTTATTCTTACTGCACCTATGCGTTCAGCCGAATAAACATTTAATTGAATGTTATTTGTTAAGCTTAAGCTACGAGCGAAGGATCAGACGCGTCAGTATAAGGACTTTCACATTTTTTTCATCTTCTTTGCGTGCCTTATCCCTTCGGGATGTTGGCGATCAACATAGCAATTTCCGCTCTATCTACATCTTGTCTGAAAAGTTGTGTGGAAGTGAGCGAGAACCACTGCCTCAGGTTTCCTAGCCACGAGTTTCTACTTCTACCTGGTCCTCTGTATCCACCTACTCTTCCTTGCTGAACCAGCTGTAGTAAGCGGTATTTCTGGTTTCTCATTATATGGCCAAGATAGCCAGTTTTTATCTTCTTGATTCTGCTCATAACTTGCCTCTGCGTGCCTATTCTTTGCATTACCACCTCATTCGTAATGTGATCCCGCCAGGATATGCGGAGCAGCTTTCTATATACCCAGAGCTCGAACGCCTCTATCTTCCTTTCTGTTGCTTCCGTTAGCGTCCATGCTTCTGCGCCGTACAACAGAACAGAGAAAACGTAACACCTGACCATTCGGACCTTTAGTTGAAATGTCAAGTCGCTGCTGCATAGCTTTGTCACATTTTATCTATCTAATATTTATTATTTTAATTTTATTTTATCTATCTATTATTTATTTTCGTGGAAAGCAAAACTACCACGAATAATTCTGCCAAGAGAACCTTTCAACTAGTGCCGTTCGGAACCGGCGATAAACTGCTAGGTCCCGCATATTAGTGTGACGATGCGTTCCGCAAGTATGCGCGAGAGGTTGCCTACGCTAGAACACTAGTATGGCACCTTAAGAAGAAGTATTCATTTTAACTGGATGTAATCAATGTCTAATTTATCTATTATTACATTTGTCTTAGCTTTATCGTCGTTGACTTGAGTCTCGCATCCTTGTTTTTCTACACGAAATTTTGCTTGTCCAGTCTTGTTGGACTAACTTAGCTTGTCTAGTTTTTGTTTTTTAACTTCAATAAACAAAGAAAAGCACAGCAAGACTAGGCTAAGAATAATAAAGAGAAAAGGCCAAATAAAGAGTCTAAATGGAGAAAACAAGATACTTTTGCTAATATATTAACCATAACTATAATTATACGTTTTTGTAAATGTTAATGATATTTAGAAAAAATAATTTTTTAACAATCTTTGAACTTTTCAATTATTTATGAACACCGTATCAGCGAGAGAAAACAAGGAATCTTTATACGGATCCGGCTGACGATGACTAATTGAAAACATACCTACAGACTATGTCCCGATGTCTATAATCTAATATAAAAATAGTTATTAAAACGTTACGGGGAGAAACCCAAAAATGTTATTCTTAAGTCGCGAGAGTAAAGGCTTAATGGTATAGCAACCCGATCTGGAAAATCGCCTCGGGCGATTTAATACGAGATAATTATAGCTCGATAGATCTACTAACTTTTTATTAAAGTTGTTATACTGACGCGTCTGGTCCTTCGCTCGTAGCTTAAGCTTAACAAATAACATTCAATTAATTGTTTAAATGTTTATTCGGCTGAACGCATAGGTGCAGTAAGAATAAATAAATTATTGTAAATCAATGGCAAGGCAATAAACGCGGATATATAATACACATGTAATAAACCGATTAATAAATTGTAGCCTTTGGAATGTGCCAACTGATCCCGAGACCACCGCAATGGTACCTTTGCAATGTGTACCGGTTAACTATATTTCTTTTTCCTTTTGGTTATTATTTATGGATTTAATTAAACGGTACCTATAAGCGGATGTGGAAAATATTTTGCAAATAAAACGGAATCACTCACAGAAAATAACTAATTAAAATAGATTGATGATGATTTTATTTATTACTTATAATTATTTCTATGACCCTAACAAACTAATAATATTCACATTTTAATCGAGTTTAGTGATGATCTAGTCCAGCGGTGGCGAATCTATGGAACGCGTGTCACAGCTCAGCGGTGGCGAATCTATGGCACGCGTGTCACAGCTCAGCGGTGACGAATCTATGGCACGCGCGTCAGTGCTCAGCGGTGGCGAATCTATGGCACGCGTGTCACAGCGGTGGCGAATCTATGGCACACGTGTCACAGCGGTGGCAAATCTATGGCACGCGTGTCACAGCTCAGCGGTGGCGAATCTATGGCACGCGTGTCACACGTTGGAAATTTTTATTGGTGCGCGGGAGGAGGGTAGTGTTAAAATGTTGTGCTTGGTGAACAAAGACCGTCATGAAGAGGATGTACATCGTTCGTAATATTTTTTGTGCATTTTAAATAATGCATCAATATTTGCTGCCGACGCAAAATTATCAGGCCGTATAACAAGCTAGACTGAACGATGACCATAGTTTAATTTCAATATAAAAAATATAAATTCTAAAATATTTGGGATATATATTTTCTACCTATGTAACCTTATTGCTCCTCCATTTTGCATGTGAACTTGTAAACTGGAATAACATATTGCGCATTTTTCTTGCAAAAACTCTGTGCAGCTCATAGTTGAGACTATTATACCCGGCCACTTTTTGCGTTTCCTTAACAGTTACAGCGATTGTAAGTTATGTTACTGATCTGCCTTTCTAATTATCAACCCATATTCCCACGGATGAAATGCCACTTTCGCGGCACTAAACAACTTAGATATATCAGTAATAATCAAGCCTTGTCTTATTAAAGGCAAACAGCATGAATAAATAAATTTATTCCACCTTCCCGTAGCTCTATAATATTTTAATATAATATATTGAATTATATAACAGATATTTGTATGTTATTTACTAGCCCCCAGTCCATTTTCGTGGCACTAAATAACTTAGATATATCAGTGATAGTCAAGCCTTTTCTTATTACAGGCGAGACAGCCTGAATATATAAATATATTCAGCCTTCCCGTAGCTCTATAATATTATTAACTCTTTTTAAGACTACAAAACAAATCTCATGTTGAAACGACTAGTGTCGATTGAATTATATAACAGATATTTGTATGTTATTTACTAGCCCCCAGTCCACTTTCGTGGCAATATTAACATTAATTGATATAACAATATTAATTGTTTGAAGCTAAGCTAACAATTAAGAAAAACTTTGTTTAGTGAAGATGGGCTAGTTGATATAAAGACGGGAATTAACAGACAAATTGAGTCAACAAATATTAGGTAAACCTTCTCCAAAGCTTGTATATTCTTGTCTGGTTGATTAAACATTCAGTGAATTCGTGGTTGAATAAACCGTTTGTAATAAAATCTAATGTAAATTTATTACAAAGACGCGTTTGAATAGAAAAATTATAATTTTGATATTATCTGCTTGATGGTAACGAATGTTTTCTATTAATAAATTTCTGGGTACCGTCGACCGAAGCGCAGTCGGAGTCCCGCCGTCGGTTTTCAGTAGTTGCAATCTCTCGCACTTGAATATATCCAGCGACATCAATTTCCAATTTCCTGCTCTTGACAAGAACGTTTGTGGATACTTAATGTTCGCCCATAAATAAATACCTCTTCGCACACAACAAATTATATTTAATAACAACTCTAATTTATTATTACGTTACACGTTATGCCTCGCGTAATTGTTATTAACTCGGTTTTCTAGAATTTATTTCAACTCACTTCACCGATTAATAGTTGCTTGAAATTTAACGATTTACGTATATTACGCAATCAAATTTAACAAGTCTGTAAATACTTGGATAATTATAACATTTTATATCAACAGAAAATGCTCATGTTTCATCATCGCGCATGAAACATTTAATAATTCTCTTCGAAAATTAAAACTTTAATAATTTACGAAGTAGAAGATATATTTTTGGTCTCAATAATTGTTTCTGTAAACGAAGATTTATATTCTTGCGCACTTAAATAGAAGATAATTAGGGGCTGTTGAGATTTATAACCATCAAAATTCTTAAACGTATTATTAAACTTGTTTCATTTATCTCGTGTAACATTAGCTTTCTTGCCATTTATTAATTACTCCTGTTACTATTGTCGATTAGGATTAACTAAGTTTGTTATTTTATTTCTGCAACTTGCAAATTACTATTCAATTTCAATTAATTTATTGACCACAATATGTATAAATACAGAATGCGCCAACAGTATTGCATCAAGCGATGTAGAATTAATGTGCGTGCGATTTAAGCCATGATATTTTAAGGTTGCATACAGTATCCACCAGTGCATATTTTGTCGACATTTTTAATTTGTTAGTAACAATTGTTTCCGAGTGGTGGCGCCACAAACGTTTGACCCATGAACGACCATAACCTAATTTTAGTATCTTTCTTTAGGTTAGGTGAGGTCGGGCACCTAACCTAAAAAAGAGACTAAAATCTCCAGCCACTCCCAAAGAGTTTCACTCTTCTAACTGCCTACCTTATCCATGATGTCAAATCATGGGTCGTTTTTGATATCATTTGATAGACATTTTTGTGAATAGGAGAGTCTATCGAAAATGTGGGGTCACATATGTGAGGGTACACAAAATGTGATTGTTCTTTGGCGCGTTTCTTTGTATTCTTCAGTCTGGCGGTCGCTCCCTCCAAAAGAGTTTGCTTGGAAGCCGGGTGTTCATTCGGCAGACGTGGCCAAACCAACTTTGGTGCGTTTCTTTGTGTTCTCCAGTCTGGCGGTCGCTCCCTACAAAGGAGTTTGTTTGCAAGCCGGGTATTCATCCGCCAGACGTAGCCAAACCAACTTTGGTGCGTTTCTTTGTATTCTCCAGTCTGGCGGTCGCTCCCTCCAAAAGAGTTTGCTTGGAAGCCGGGTGTTCATTCGGCAGACGTGGCCAAACCAACTTTGGTGCGTTTCTTTGTATTCTCCAGTCTGGCGGTCGCTCCCTACAAAGGAGTTTGCTTGGAAGCCGGGCGTTCATTCGGCAGACGTGGCCAAACCAACTTTGGTGCGTTTCTTTGTATTCTCCAGTCTGGCGGTCGCTCCCTCCAAAGGAGTTTGTTTGCAAGCCGGGTATTCATCCGCCAGACGTAGCCAAACCAACTTTGGTGCGTTTCTTTGTATTCTCCAGTCTGGCGGTCGCTCCCTACAAAGGAGTTTGTTTGCAAGCCGGGTATTCATCCGCCAGACGTAGCCAAACCAACTTTGGTGCGTTTCTTTGTATTCTCCAGTCTGGCGGTCGCTCCCTACAAAGGAGTTTGCTTGGAAGCCGGGTGTTCATCCGCCAGAAGTAGCCAAACCAACTTTGGTGCGTTTCTTTGTATTCTCCAGTCTGGCGGTCGCTCCCTCCAAAAGATTTTGCTTGGAAGCCAGGTGTTCATTCGGCAGACGTGGCCAAACCAACTTTGGTGCGTTTCTTTGTATTCTCCAGTCTGGCGGTCGCTCCCTCCAAAAGAGTTTGCTTGGAAGCCGGGTGTTCATTCGGCAGTAATGGCCAAACCAACTTTGGTGCATTTCTTTGTATTTTCCAGTCTGGCGGTCGCTCCTTACGAAGGAGTTTGCTTGGAAGCCTTGTGTTCATCTGCCAGAAGTAGCCAAACCAACTTTGGTGCGTTCCTTTGTATTCTCCAGTCTGGCGGTCGCTCCCTCCAAAAGAGTTTGCTTGGAAGCCGGGTGTTCATTCGGCAGACGTGGCCAAACCAACTTTGATGCATTTCTTTGTATTTTCCAGTCTGGCGGTCGCTCCCTACAAAGGAGTTTGCTTGGAAGCCGGGTATTCATCCGCCAGACGTAGCCAAACCAACTTTGGTGCGTTTCTTTGTATTTTCCAGTCTGGCGGTCGCTCCCTACAAAGGAGTTTGTTTGCAAGCCGGGTATTCATCCGCCAGACGTAGCCAAACCAACTTTGGTGCGTTTCTTTGTATTCTCCAGTCTGGCGGTCGCTCCCTTCAAAGGAGTTTGTTTGCAAGCCGGGTATTCATCCGCCAGACGTAGCCAAACCAACTTTGGTGCGTTTCTTTGTATTCTCCAGTCTGGCGGTCGCTCCCTACAAAGGAGTTTGTTTGCAAGCCGGGTATTCATCCGCCAGACGTAGCCAAACCAACTTTGGTGCGTTTCTTTGTATTCTCCAGTCTGGCGGTCGCTCCCTACAAAGGAGTTTGTTTGCAAGCCGGGTATTCATCCGCCAGACGTAGCCAAACCAACTTTGGTGCGTTTCTTTGTATTCTCCAGTCTGGCGGTCGCTCCCTCCAAAAGAGTTTGCTTGGAAGCCGGGTGTTCATTCGGCAGACGTGGCCAAACCAACTTTGGTGCGTTTCTTTGTATTCTCCAGTCTGGCGGTCGCTCCCTACAAAGGAGTTTGCTTGGAAGCCGGGCGTTCATTCGGCAGACGTGGCCAAACCAACTTTGGTGCGTTTCTTTGTATTCTCCAGTCTGGCGGTCGCTCCCTCCAAAGGAGTTTGTTTGCAAGCCGGGTATTCATTCGCCAGACGTAGCCAAACCAACTTTGGTGCGTTTCTTTGTATTCTCCAGTCTGGCGGTCGCTCCCTACAAAGGAGTTTGTTTGCAAGCCGGGTATTCATCCGCCAGACGTAGCCAAACCAACTTTGGTGCGTTTCTTTGTATTCTCCAGTCTGGCGGTCGCTCCCTACAAAGGAGTTTGCTTGGAAGCCGGGTGTTCATCCGCCAGAAGTAGCCAAACCAACTTTGGTGCGTTTCTTTGTATTCTCCAGTCTGGCGGTCGCTCCCTCCAAAAGATTTTGCTTGGAAGCCGGGTGTTCATTCGGCAGTAATGGCCAAACCAACTTTGGTGCATTTCTTTGTATTTTCCAGTCTGGCGGTCGCTCCTTACGAAGGAGTTTGCTTGGAAGCCTTGTGTTCATCTGCCAGAAGTAGCCAAACCAACTTTGGTGCATTTCTTTGTATTCTCCAGTCTGGCGGTCGCTCCCTACAAAGGAGTTTGCTTGCAAGCCGGGTATTCATCCGCCAGACGTAGCCAAACCAACTTTGGTGCGTTTCTTTGTATTCTCCAGTCTGGCGGTTGCTCCCTACAAAGGAGTTTGCTTGGAAGCCGGGTGTTCATCCGCCAGAAGTAGCCAAACCAACTTTGGTGCGTTTCTTTGTATTCTCCAGTCTGGCGGTCGCTCCCTCCAAAAGATTTTGCTTGGAAGCCGGGTGTTCATTCGGCAGTAATGGCCAAACCAACTTTGGTGCATTTCTTTGTATTTTCCAGTCTGGCGGTCGCTCCTTACGAAGGAGTTTGCTTGGAAGCCTTGTGTTCATCTGCCAGAAGTAGCCAAACCAACTTTGGTGCGTTCCTTTGTATTCTCCAGTCTGGCGGTCGCTCCCTCCAAAAGAGTTTGCTTGGAAGCCGGGTGTTCATTCGGCAGACGTGGCCAAACCAACTTTGGTGCGTTTCTTTGTATTTTCCAGTCTGGCGGTCGCTCCCTACAAAGGAGTTTGCTTGGAAGCCGGGTGTTCATCCGCCAGACGTAGCCAAACCAACTTTGGTGCGTTTCTTTGTATTCTCCAGTCTGCCGGTCGCTCCCGCCAAAGGACTTTGCTTGGAAGCTGGCTGTTCTTTCCGCAGATGTTTCCAAACCAACTTTGGTAGGTTTCTTTGTATTCTCCAATCTGGCGGTCGCTCCCTCCAAAGGTGTTCGCTTGGAAGCCTGGTGTTCATCCGGCAGACGTGGCTAAACCAACGTGGTCTTCTTCTCCTTTTAGTATTTCTTCTTCGATCGGTGTCTGTTGATAACAGCTTTCTCTAAGCGTCTCGTTTCGGAGTCGGTCGCGGATAGAGACACGGAGTATTTGTCTTAAGCATCGCATTTGGAAGGCTTGTCAGGCTTGTTTTTTGTTCTGGTTTGAGCAGTATCCACGTTTCTGATCCATAAAGAAGAAAAGGGAGGATTAAACTTTCAGTAAGGACGGATCGGAAGCGAGTGTTTACCTCGATGAAACCCAAATCGAACAGGTACAAAGTATTTTGAATCGCTTGTGACAGAGAAGGAATTGGCGTCGGCAGCCGATGTTCATATCCGGATTGGTCAAGCAACAGCAACATCCGCCTCGCTCAAGTGGTGCATATGGAAGCGGACGAATATCACCATCAAATACGCTTATACCGAACTTTAATCCTTCTTTATGGATCAGACATGGACACTGCTCAAACCGGACCTAAACAAAGTCAGCACTTTGGTTTTATCCGAATTGATCTTTAATCCGTATGACTGGGCGAAGCGGGAAAGTCGTACAAAATGTTTGCTTCGACATCCCTGTCGTCGGAAAACATTATATCAGTTATGAAATCGTCGCCGCCGCCGTATCGGACTCCGCGTCGTTTTCGAATGCTTTCTGCATAATCGCGTCAATCACAACGTTAAATAGTAGTGGCGAGGTGACGTCTCCTTGTTGTACTCCAGTTCGAATCGGATAAGTCATAATAACTGCTGGTTGAGCTATCGTACGATACCTGAAGAAGTTGAATGATTTTCAGCGGCTCGTGTTCGGTCTCCAGGGCTTTCCACAAACTGGCCCAGTCGATGCAATCGGCCAATGAATTCGGCCCATCCAATTCTTTCTTCCGTTATATTTCAGCATAGTGCTTGTTTGGACCGTGTCTCACGAAAATCAAATTTTCCCGTTGAAAACAGTGCTGGTCTAATCACTTACCTGTTAGGATCGCTCGCGTCTCCGCGACGTGTGGATCGTCCTTCCGGCGCCTATTTTAAGGGAGGAAATGAGGATAATGGGTGGAGGGATCCCTTAAAATTGGTGTCTTCCAGACGTTGAATGCCGCTGCAACCCTTTGGGCTCGTGATTACACCCCTGGTTAACTTTATAGCGCTATTAATTGCGTGCACGTGTCGGTCTAACTTGCCTTCGCGCCTCGACTCCGTTCCGCTCGCTTCTCACACTCAAAGGATACTACCCGAATAATAAAAAATTCGCGAAGTAAATTGATAAATCGCGCGATTTCGGCCCAGGTCGATACCCCTTCTGTTGATCGGTGCCGATATCGATTCAAATGTTAAATTTAAAAATACAGATTTACTAAAATTGGCGCGAACAGTGTAATGCGTTACGTATGCCGGAGCTGTGCCGCAACGTCATCCTACATACAAATAGGCATAGGCCTTTTATATAGTGCTACTGTACTAGTGATAGTGCCATGTTACACGATGCGTTGGGCCGCCGTGCGGCGTCGCACCGTAGGCGGAGAGGGGTGATGCGGCGCTGGAGTGCATCGTGCTGCCACCGCAATATTGTATGCAACGTGTTTATTTTATGAATAATAATATTTGTCTTTCTTACGTTGAGTACCGGTAATATGGATATTGATTTCCTTATATCTTACATCGTGTGTTTTATCATTATGGGATAAAACACACGATGATTTTAAAAATAACTTTCGTCATTGACGTTGCGGCGTAAATAGCATTCGACTGAGGTGCCGCACCGCCCGTGTGACATCCTATAGCTCGAATTAATTGCGGTGCGGTGCCGCACCGCACCGTTAACGCATCGTGTGGCCTCGCTCTAATTTGGTTACATTGAGAATTTTTCTTATGAACCGAATGCAATATTCTTTCCGATTCAGTACTTTGCATATGCTCTGAGTTGCAGTGTGCCAAGTTAAGTGCTCTTCAATATATACTCCTAGAAATTTTGTGCATTTTGTTCGATTTATTACCTGCTTTTATTTGGATATTTTCGATTTATTTGCTTCTCTCGGTTTGGAATACCACGAATTCAGTTTTTTTGAATCCAAGTTATTTGAAGGAAAACCATTCCGTTACAGATTGTATGACTGTGATGCATTTTTGCATTGAGGTTTGCAAATTGTTTTCTGACATTAAAAAACTGGCGTCATCAGCATATAACGTGGAATCAGATTCGTGTAGATATGCTACTAAATACCTACACGATAAATAGTGTTGGTGAGAACACACTACCTTGGGGAACCCCTGTTGCAGCAAATACCTATTGGGGAAATTGCCCTTGTCTAATTAGATTTATAATAAGATTTTATTATAAAGTTTTAGGATAGCTGTACTAGTAGATATCCCGCTTTAAAAGCTGTCTTGTTCAGGGGGTATCATTTAATGCTTCGCAATGAAAGGGTGAAGTCTCTGTAGGAAACAATATTTCAATATTTTAGACAGCACTGAGATTAAAGCCATTTGATCTGTAATTAACCTTTAAAATTGCCGGAAATTGCTCGTTATTGAGACAGCAATTAATATACAGGGTGTTTCAAAAAGAATATACGTATTTCGCATGCATATATTTATTAAACTTTACACACATATTTACGAACCTTATTCAAGTTTAGATTACAGATGTTCAATACGTCCTCCATCAGCGACACGAACAATATCACACCGATACTCAAATTCCTCTCATTCTCGGGCAAGCTATTGACGATGATAACACTTTCGCAAAACGCATCGTGTTCAGTAATCAATCGACTTTCCATGTTCCATGTTAGTCATTGAACATGTACGAGATTCGCCCAAAGTCAATGTGTTTTGTGCGATATCCCGACCATCTGTTTACAGCCAGACCCGGACTTAGAGACCCAGGGCGGCTCGTAGGCACTTAATATTTTGATTAAGTGACAAAAAACAAGTTTCTACCGAGTCTAATGAATTCAGAAGACTTGTCCTCCTGACCCTCAGAGCGCGTAGATGGTTTTTCATTTGCATCATTGGCAATTTTCCAAAGAGCCATTGGCCATGATCTCATCCCAGGAGCAACATAGACTTCGGCGTCAGCTCGAGCAGACCAAAAAACTGGCGTTATCTGCATATTACGTGGAATCACATTCGTCTTAAACCAGAGAAATTTTAAAAATTTCTCACCAACTATTGTGAGGAAACAGGGGTTCCCCAAGGTAGTGTGCTCTCACCAACAATTGTGAGGAAACAGGGGTTCCCCAAGGTAGTGTGCTATCACCAACACTATTTATCGTGTATTTAGTGGCATATCTAAACGAATGTGATTCCACGTTTTATGCTGATGACGCCAGTTTTTTAATGTCAGAAAACATTTTGCAAACCTCAATGCAAAAATGCATCACAGTCATGCAATCTGTAACGGAATGGTTTTCCTTCAATAAACTTGGATTCAAAAAAAACTGAATTCATGGTATTCCAAACCAAGAGAAGCAAATAAGTCGAAAATATCCAAATAAAAGCGGTAAACTCGGCAATAAATCTAACAAAATGCACAAAATTTCTAGGAGTATAGGAGTACATCATTGGCAATTTTCCAAAGAGCCATTGGCCATGATCTCATCCCAGGAGCAACATAGACTTCGGCGTCAGCTCGAGCAGACCAAAAAACTGGCGTCATCAGCATATAACGTGGAATCAGATTCGTCTTAAAAATTTCCTCTGAATAACTTCCAAAGCGGCGATATACTTTTTGAAGTGAGGATCCCAAATAATTGATCCATATTCTCAGATGGATCTTACGTAAGTGTGGTAGAGCACCCTAAGCGCCAAATTATTGTTAAAACACCGAGAATTGCGAATTATGAATCCGAGAGCTTTCGCGGCCTTGGACACTGCTAAGAAGATTTGTCGCACAAAAGAAAGATGACAGTCAAATGTAATACCAAGGTCTAAATGTAATACCAAGGACTGTTTCAAAGCGATCAAGCCGGATATTATACAAGGTATAACTAAATTCGAAAGGGTGCAGAAGCCTAGTAAAAGTGACAATTTTGCATTTGCTAAGATTAAGACCGATTGCCATCGCACCTTTTTCCAGAATATTCAGGTTTGTTGGTAAAACCAGGTTTTACATGTCTATTTTAGGTTCAAACTCGTCAGATCGCAGGTCAAGTTGCGGATAAGCTCAGCTTTCTCTTACTTTATCAAGGAATCAGCCTTTAACATCTGTGTTGATCCTAAACGCTTCTGGTCTTTTGTGCGTTCTAAAAAGCGCCTATTCCGGACCTAATATCGTCGGGGTGCTTAATAGACATGAAAATCTTAAGGTCGTCAGCGTAAAGTAAATGAGGTGTGGATAGAGACGAACTCAAGTCATTAATAAATATATTAAATAGTAAAGGACCTAAGTTGGACCCCTACGGAACACCAGAGGTGGCAACAAATTCTGTCGAGGGATATCCGCAACGAAAAACAAACTGCGACCGATTCGCAAGGTAAGGGGAGAATAAATCAATTAGATTAGGTTAGCCAAAAGAGTGAAGCTTCTTAATAAGGACTGCGTGATCTATGGAGTCGAATGCTTTTGAAAAATCGGTGTAAATGCAAACAACCTGACTCCTATTAGCAATAACTGGTGTTGAATATTGGGCAAAGACAACTAAGTTGGAGAGCGTTGAGCGACCCTTCATGAAGCCATGTTGTTGTATGGAGAGAAGATTGATATGATTGAAGATTGATTTATAAATGATGGATTCAAAAACTTGGAAAGAATTGATAGGGGACGATAGTTCCCGATTTCAGATCCAGCGGATCTTCGTGGATTTTCAAACAACTGGAAAGGTGCAGGATCTGGTTGAAAATCTTGGCATGTAGTGGCGCAAAGATATGTGCATAGTCATGAATTAGGGAGGCTGGTATGTTTTTTTTTTTCTTTGGGGAGGGACGTAGCAAGCACCCCCGGTTTATCTTGACAAGTGGACCCCCTGAAACCCACCCATCTTGGCACTGCTCTACACATAACTTGAAGATGCCGGTTATTTTTCAATGTTGTCTGTGATGTACCTTAGTTCCCCCATCCAGTCATGCTGATTAGGGATTCTGGTTTAGTCGCAGTCTTTTAGCATGCTGTCATTTCTTCTCATCCTTCTCCTTATAGCTGATTATTTCAGATATTGTTTTAGATATACAGTTGTTTTCCGATTCTAACATGGAGGGTACAGTGGTTCTAGGTTTTAGATCCTTTGGTAGGATGTCCCTCTCTGTGTCCCACCTACTACATATGTAGATGGTGTGCATCACGCTGTCCTCTTCCCCGCAGTATCAACAGCTCCGCCTATCTTGTGGAGGTAATCTCGAAAGCATCCGTGCCCACTGAGTGCTTGTGTTAGATGGTAGTTTAGTTCTCCGTGTTTTCGAGTTGCCCATTTTTCCACATCCTTTATTAACCATTGTCCTTTATGGCTTGCTACCCACTCCTTCTGCCATACCCGTAGTAGTTCAGTCCTTGCGATCCTCTTGGCTTCTTTTTTATCAGTAATTGGTTTGATTTCTTTAACTGAGTAGATGCTATGCCTCTCCCGCACTAGTAACTCTATTGGTGGAATGCCTGCTATTACCAAAGACGCCTCCCTTGATATAGTTCTGTAAGCGCTGCTAGTTATAATTGCTAGCATTCTCTGGACCGCTGCCAGCTTGTCTTTGGTGGCTTTCACGCTTATAGTCCTTGCCCATACAGGGGCTGCATAAAGCATTGCTGAGTGGGCTACCGAACACAGCAGTTTTCTCTTACTAGTCTTGGGTCCTCCTACATTAGGCATGAGCCTCTACAGTGCAGAAAAAGTTTTGTGAGCTTTGTCGGCAGCTTTTGTGACATGGTCCCTAAATGACAGGTTTTTATCTATTATTACGCCTAAATACTTTATGGTCCCCTTTGGTATGATACTAGCATCTCTAAATTTGAGGACCAGTCTTCCTAGACCAGTCCGCCAAGATCAGTCCGCCTAGACCAGTCCGCCTAGACCAGTCGCTCGGCCCCCCGATTTGGGGGGTGCCTGAAACCCCGACCGAGCGCGTCCTCAGGTGGCGGATAGGGAAGGCTTTGGTTGGAGGGTTTGAACTAAATAAAAAAGCTCTCATGAATCAACAGGCTTGTACAGAGGGGAAAATCCTCTTCAACAAAAAAAGTTCCTCAGACCCACTAGGTCTAGGTCGGATAGTCCTTACAATATTACATGGAGGAATAACTATTACTCATTTACGGTGCAGAGGGTATATACCTCAATGTCGGTCGGATCAGGGAATGGGCGAGTTAAAGAACTCAGAACTCAGCTACGCGACGTCACGCGACATCGCCTGTCAAATAATAATTATATTGTTTTATTGTTAAATGGGCACGTTCTCATTAGGGCTACGCGACGTGCCCATTTAAAACAATGTAATCATTATTTGACAGGCGATGTCGCACGACGTCGCGTAGCTGAGTGTCGTTGCATATGGAAATCGACCTTTATTCTGCCTTGTTATACGTCTCGATAGACACAGACTTAAAGCCGATTCTCATATACGCGACACTCAGCTACGCGACGTCACGCGACATCGCCTGTCAAATAATAACTATATTGTTTTATTGTTAAATGGGCACGTTCTCATTATGGCTACGCGACGTGCCCATTTAAAACAATGTAATCATTATTTGGCAGGCGATGTCGCACGACGTCGCGTAGCTGAGTGTCGTTGCATATGGAAATCGACCTTTATTCTGCCTTATTATACGTCTAGATAGACACAGACTTAAGGCCGATTCTCATATAGGCGACACTCAGCTACGCGATGTCACGCGACATCGCCTGTCAAATAATAATTATATTGTTTTATTGTTAAATGAGCACGTTCTCATTATGGCTACGCGACGTGCCCATTTAAAACAATGTAATCATTATTTGACAGGCGATGTCGCACGACGTCGCGTAGCTGAGTGTCGTTGCATATGGAAATCGACCTTTATTCTGCCTTGTTATACGTCTAGATAGACACAGACTTAAGGCCGATTCTCATATACGCGACACTCAGCTACGCGACGTCACGCGACATCGCCTGTCAAATAATAATTATATTGTTTTATTGTTAAATGGGCACGTTCTCATTACGGCTACGCGACGTGCCCATTTAAAACAATGTAATCATTATTTGGCAGGCGATGTCGCACGACGTCGCGTAGCTGAGTGTCGTTGCATATGGAAATCGACCTTTATTCTGCCTTATTATACGTCTAGATGGACACAGACTTAAGGCCGATTCTCATATACGCGACACTCAGCTACGCGACGTCACGCGACATCGCCTGTCAAATAATAATTATATTGTTTTATTGTTAAATGGGCACGTTCTCATTATGGCTACGCGACGTGCCCATTTGAAACAATGTAATCATTATTTGACAGGCGATGTCGCACGACGTCGCGAAGCTGAGTGTCGCGCATCTCGGAATCGACCTTAACTTGGATTTTTTACCTGCAGGAAATAACCTTAAATAAAGTCTATATCCCGCTTACTCTCCCTCTCAACTCAACTTGAAGTTATTTGAAAATGTTATTTGCTTGTTACAATCGATTCAGTTGGCAATGCATTGTTATTGTGGAGCACGCATCTAGCAGAACGAGTTTTCTCCGCCGTTCATTACAACCCGTCGCTCGCGAAAAAGAACGCTACCTTCGTCAGGATTTCCAATACATATTTCATGTTTCGCCTTCTTCTCCCACATTTAAATTCTAATCTGCGTTATTTAAAATCGTTCGCGAAAAGGCCGAACATGCCAAACATGAATTATTTATTTACGCGATTGTCAATAAATTTTTTTAATTTCTTTAAAATGCACAAATAAACAGAAGACAATATTTTTTCCGTGTTCAGTGATATGAACACGGAAAAAATATTGTCTTCTGTTTATTTGTGCATTTTAAAGAATTTTAAAAAAGGTTATTGACGATCGCGTAAATAAATAATTCATGTTTGGCATGTTCGGCCTTTTCGAGAACGATTTTAAATAACGCAGAGTATTGACTGATTGACGCAAACTCAACAATAATTTTTTATCTGATATTGTCTGGTCTTTTTTGCATAACCTTTATTGCCTGACCTTTTCTGGTCTTGTCTGACCTTTTCTGGTCTTGACTGGCCTTTTCTTGTCTTATCTGACCTTTTTTGGTCTTGTCTGACCTTTTCTGGTCTTGACTGGCCTTTTCTTGTCTTATCTGACCTTTTTTGGTCTTGTCTGACCTTTTCTGCTCTTGTCTGGTCTTGTCTAATCTTGTTTAGCTTGTCTGGTCTTGTCTGGTCTTATCTGCCCTTGACTAGTCTGGCTTTGTCTGTTCTTGTCTGGCCTTGTCTTGGACTTGTCTGGCTTTGTCTTGGCTTGTCTGGCTTTGTCTTGGCTTGTCTGGCCTTGTCTAGTTTTGTCTGGTATTGTCTTGGCTTGTCTGATCTTGTCATAGTTAAGAATTGATAAAGTTGAGAACAAACGGAGAATAAATCGAGCTAATAAAAACGTGGTAATATTGTATTAAGAGTGGTGTGAGTGTGAGACGAGTGTGTATCGCGTTTATTGTATTAGCAGAAGGCACCTGTAATTTGAATTTTTATCGGCAGTCTGACCTGAGGGCAGCCATTACAACTAGCGGTACTCGCGCCCGCTTATTTGAGACTTATTTACATTTCACTTACTGCTCTCGCAGTCTACGCTTCATAGACAATGTGCAATCAAACAACGCAGATTCTGTTTTTCCCCTTGAAATTGAGAATTCGAATGGAATTGTTTATTTTATGTAAATGAGGTGTTGTGCAGGGTCAGAAGTCCTCGGGCTACGCCGTCCGTCTGACACACTTATTGCAGGTTGCGGGAAGGAGGCTAATTGTGTTTTGTTGAGATAATACGCAGCATCAATAATCTACCGTTTGTTTCCAATATAAGTTATGGTCCTGTTGTGTGGAACACACGCGACCATAACTCATCAAAGAGTGTGTGTGTACGCGCGGAGTTGAGGATCTGTCCGTTATTGCGTTCGTTTATAAGGCCAATGTCAATGGTTTGTGTTTTATGCAAATAAATATGGAAACCTACGCATTTTCCTCCGTTTCTTCCGAACGTGAGAAACTCGTATTGTGTGCGCACGATCTGCTGTTATTCGACATATTTATATTTTAAAACGTCTGCGATCTTTATCAATTTCAGGGTAAGGTTGTGATACGGCCGATCGCGTTCAAACCGGCCGTTTTGAATCCCGCGGCGCGATTCGGCGTCGCAGGCGAACGTTATGGATCAACACCCATCTTAACGAGGCCCGGCTCTAGACTCACATTATATGGAAGTAAGTTAATTCACTCACACATAAACACGATCTACATGTTTCATTTCGCAGGCAGTAACGACTTACACCAAATAAATTCCACAAACATAAACAACTATTCGCTGGACAGAAAACTGAGATCTTCATGCCAGTCGGTCGCGTCTTCTCCGCCCTTGGCAATGAGTTCCTTAACATCTCTTCCCCATAAGCTAATGAACTACGATAGCTTAGAAAGTGTCAGGAAATCTCCCGCTTCAACACTGGATGGTTCCATTGTGTAAGTAAAACATTCTAAACTATAAACTTAACAAGGTACGAACACAGCCTGAATATATATTCAACCTTTCCGGAGCTCTATAATGTTATATGACCCTTCAGGAGCACTTTAACATTATTTCCGGAGATCTATAACATTATTTCCGGAGCTCTATAACACTATAGAGCTTAACAAAGTCGGAACATATAAATATACAAATATATTCAACTTTTCCGGAGCTCTATAATGTTATAGGACCTTTCCGGAGCTCTATAGCATTATTTTCGGAGCACTATAACATTATAGAGCTTAACAGAGTCAGAACACACGCTAAATATATTAATAAATTCAACCTTTCCTGAGCTCTATAACATTATTTCCGGAGATCTATAACATTTCCGTCAGCTCTATATCATTATAGAGCTTAACAAAGTCGTAAAACAGCCTGAATATATAAATATATTCAAGCTTTCCGGGGCTCTATAATGTTATAGGACCTTTCCGG
Organism: Phosphuga atrata; assembly: GCA_944588485.1. Taxonomy (NCBI): domain Eukaryota; kingdom Metazoa; phylum Arthropoda; class Insecta; order Coleoptera; family Silphidae; genus Phosphuga; species Phosphuga atrata. Next base: position 71,871,804 of record OX155898.1, on the reverse strand, counting down.
AGCTCTACTACATTATAAGACTTAACAAAGTCGAACACAACCTGAATATATAAATATATTCAACTTTTCCGAAGCTTTATAATGCTATAGGACCATTCCGGAGCTCTATAACATTATTTACGGAAATCTAACATTATTTCCGGAGCTCTATAACATTATAGAGCTTAACAAAGTCGGAACACAGCATGAATTTATTAATATATTTAAGCTCTATAATATTATAGAGCTACGGAAATAATGTTATAGATCTACGGAAATAATGTTATAGAGCTCCGGAAAGTTTGAAGTTATTTATATATTCCGGCTGTGTTCCGACTTTGTTAAGCTCTATAATGTTATAGAGCTCCGTAAATAATGTTATAGATCTCTGTAAATAATGTTATTGAGCTCCGGAAAGGTCCTCCGGAAAAACCTTTCCGGAGCTCTATAATGTTATAGGACCTTTCCGGAGCTCAATAACATTATTTACAGAGATCTATAACATTATTTACGGAGCTCTATAACATTATAGAGCTTAACAAAGTCGGAACACAGCCGAAATATATAAATAAATTCAAACTTTCCGGAGCTCTATAACATTATTTCCGTAGATCTATAACATTATTTCCGTAGCTCTATAATATTATAGAGCTTAACAAAGTCGGAACACAGCCTGAATATATAAATATATTCAACCTTTCCGGAGCTCTATAATGTTATAGGACCTTTCCGGAGCTCTATAACATTATCTTCGGAGATCTATAACATTATTTCCGTAGCTCTATAATATTATAGAGCTTAACAAAGTCGAAACACAGCCTGAATATATAAATAAACTCAACCTTCCGTAGCTCTATAACATTATTTCTGGAGATCTATAACATTACTTCCGGAGCTCTATAATATTATAGAGCTTAACAAAGTGGGAACACAGCCTGAATATATAAATATATTCAACCTTTCCGGAGCTCTATAATGTTATAGGCCCTTTCCGGAGCTCTATAACATTATTTCCGGAAATCTATAACAATATTTCCAGAGCTCTAGAACATTATAGAGCTTAAAAAAGTCGGAACACAGCCTGAATATATAAATATATTCAACTTTTCCGGAACTCTATAATGTTATTGGACTTTATGTCAGGAGTTTATGTCAGGAGCTCTTTAGCATTATTTCCGGAGCTCTATAGCATTATAGAACTTAACAAAGTCGGAACACAACCTTAATATATAAATATATTTAACCTTTCCGGAGCTCTGTAATGTTATAGGCCCTTTCCGGAGCTCTATAACATTATTTCCGGAAATCTATAACAATATTTCCAGAGCTCTAGAACATTATAGAGCTTAACAAAGTCGAAGCACAGCCTGAATATATAAATATATTTAACCTTTCCGGAGCTCTGTAATGTTATAGGCCCTTTCTGGAGCTCTGTAACATTATTTCCGGAAATCTATAACATTATTGCCGGAGCTCTATAATATTATAGAGCTTAACAAAGTCGCAACACGGCCTGAATATATAAATATATTCAACTTTTCCGGAGCTCTATAATGTTATAGGACTTTTCCGGAGCTCTATAACATTATTTCCGGAGCTCTCTAACATTATAGAGCTTAACAAAGTTGGAGCACAGCCTTAATATATAAATATATTTAACCTTTCCGGAACTCTATAATGTTATAGGACCCTACCGGAGCTGTATAGCATTATTTCCGGAGCTCTGTAACATTATAGAGCTTAACAAAGTCGGAACACAGCCTGAATATATAAATATATTCAACTTTTCCGGAGCTCTATAATGTTATAGGACGTTTCCGGAGCTTTAAAACATTATTTCCCGAAATCTATTACATTATTTCCGGAGCTCTATAACATTATAGAGCTTAACAAAGTTGGAGCAAAGTCTTAATATATAAATATAGTTAACCTTTCCGGAACTCTATAATGTTATAGGACCTTTCCGGAGCTCTATAGCATTATTTCCGGAGATCTATAACATTATTTCCGGAGCTCTATAACATTATAGAGCTTAACAAAGTCGGAACACAGCCTGAATATATAAATATATTCAACCTTTCTGGAGCTCTATAACATTATTTCCGGAGATCTATATCATTATAGAGCTTAACAAGTTTTTGTAGAAGCTAGATTAGACTAGATAGCAAGTTCTAGTCTTCAGATTAGTAAAGCTTGGTTAGTCTGAACTATGTTTGTCAAGTTTCATATTGTTAGTTATTCTACAAGCGGAGTAATTGATGGAAATGTGACTGCCAATTTAGGCTAAAAGTTTAATTAAGTTTGCGTCTTTGTAGAAGCTAGATTAGACTAGATAGCAAGTTCCAGTCTTCAGATTAGTAAAACTTGGTTAGTCAGCATTTTGTTTGTCAAGTTTCATATTGTCAGTTGGTTTAAATGCTAAGTTATTGGTGGAAAGGTAGAGTGCTAATTTGTACTAAAACTTAGTTAAGTTTGCCACTTTGTAGAAACTAGATTGGACTACGTATAAAGTTCTAGTCTTCAGATTAGTAAATCTCGGTAAGCTTAGATTATGTTTGTCAATTTTCAACTTGCTAGTTGGTCTACAAGCTGAGCTATTGATGGAAATGTATACTGCCAATTTAGGCTAAAAGTTTAATTAAGTTTGCGTTTTTGTAGAAGCTAGATAAGACTAGGTAGCAAGTTCTAGTCTTCAGATTAGCAAAACTTGCCTAGTCTGCATTATGTTTGTCAAGTTTCATCTTGTTAGCTAGTTTACATGCTAAGTTACTGGTGAAAATGTAGACTCCTAATTTTTGCTAAAATTTAGTTAAGTTTGTCATTTTGTAGAAGCTAAATTAGACAAGGTAGCAAGTTCTAGTCTTCAGATTAGTAAAGCTGGGTCAGTCTAGTTTATGTTTGTCAAGTTTCATCGTGTTAGCTAGTCTAGAAGCTGAGTAATTGATGGAAATGTATGGTGCCAATTTAGGCTAAAAGTTTAATTAATTTTGCGTCCTTGTATAAGCTAGATTAGACGAGATAGCAAGTTCTAGTCTTCAAATTAGTAAAACTTGGTTAGTCTGCACTACGTTTGTCAAGCTTCATCTTGTTAGCTAGTTTACATGGTAAGTTCCTGGTGGAAATGTAGACTCCTAATTTGTGCTAGGGTTTAGTTAAGTTTGCCACTTTGTAGAAGCTAGACTGGATTAGGTATAGAGTTCTAGTCTTCAGATTAGTAAAACTCGGTTAACAACCCGGCAACAACCCCTTCGTTCTGCGTGGGCCTAAATGGAAGGTTGTTAGGAGTCAACTGAGTCCAAGTTTCACCAGCAGAAAAGTAAGTTGAACACAGTTTGAACGGTTATTGGGAAATATATTCAACCTTTCCGGAGATCTATAACATTATTTCCGTAGCTCTATATCATTATAGAGCTTAACAAAGTCGGAACACAGCCTGAATATACAAACATATTCTTCATTTTCGGAGCTCTATAATGTTATAGGACCTTTCATGAGCTCTATAACATTATTTTCGGAGATCTATAACATTATAGAGCTTAACAAATTCGGAACACAGCCTAAATATATAAATATATTCAACATTTTCGGAGCTCTATAATGTTATAGGACCTTTCAAGAGCTCTATACCATTATTTCCGGAACTCTAGAACATCATTGAGCTTAACAAAGTCGGAACACAGCCTGAATATATAAATATATTCAACCTTTCTGGAGCTTTGTAATGTAATAGGACCTTTCCGGAGCTCTATAACAATATTTCCGGAGATCTAGAACATTATTTCCGTAACTCTATATCATTTTAGAGCATAATAAAGTCGGAACACAGGCTGAATATATAAATATATTCAACCTTTCCGAAACTCTATAATGTTGCCTGTGCCTGAATATATAAACACATTCTTCATTTTCGGAGCTCTATAATATTATAGGACCTTTCCGGAGCTCTATTACATTATTTCCGGAGATCTATAACATTATAGAGCTTAACAAAGTAAGAACACAGGCTGAATATATAAATATATTCAACCTTTCCGAAACTCTATAATGTTATAGGACCTTTTAGGAGATGTATAGCATTATTTCCGGAGATCTATAACATAATTTCCGGAGCTCTAGAACATTATAGAGCTTAACAAAGTCGGAACACAGCCTGAATATATAAATGTATTTAACCTTTCCGGAGCTCTATAATGTTATTGGACCTTTCAGGAGCTCTATAACATTATTACCGGAGATCTATAACATTATTTCCGAAGCTCATTATAGAGCTTAAAAAAGTTGGAACACAGCCTGACTATATAAATATATTCAACCTTTCCGGAGTTCTATAACATTATTTCCGGAACTGCATAATGTTATAGAGCTCCGGAGATAATGTTATAGAGCTCCAGAAATAATGTTATAGAGCTCCGGAAAGGTCCTATAACGTTATAGATCTCCGAAAATAATGTTATAGAGCTACGGAAGGGTCCTATAACATTATAGAGCTCCGGAAATAATGTTATAGAGCTCCGGAAAGGTCCTATATCATTATAGAGCTCAGGAGATATTGTTATAGAGCTACATTATGGTTGAATATATGTACATTCAGTCTGTTCCGACTTGGTTTAGCTCTATAATGTCATAGAGCCCCGGAAAGGTTGAATATATTTATATATTAAGTCTGTTCCGACTTTGTTAAGCGCTATAATGTTATAGAGCTCCGGAAATAATGTTATAGAACTCTGGAAAGATTGAATACATTTGTATATTCAGTCTGTTCCCACTTTGTTAAGCTCTATAATGGTATAGAGCTCCGGAAATAATGTTATAGAGCTCCGCAAAGATCCTATAACATTATTGAGCTCCTGAAATAATGTTATAGAACTTCGGAAAGGTGGAATATATTTATTTATTCAGTCTGTTCCGACTTTATTAACCTCTTTAACATTATAGAGCCTCGGAAGTAATGTTATAGAGCTCCGGAAAGGTCCTATAACATTATAGAGCTCCGGAAATAATGTTATGTAGCTCCGAAAAGGTTGAATATATTTGTATGCTCAAACTGTTCCGTCTTTGTTAAGCTCTATAATTTTATAGAGCTCCGGAAATAATGTTATAGAGCTCCGGAAAGGTTAAATATTTTTGTATATTCAGTCTGTTCTGACTTTATTAAGCTCTATAATATTATAGAGCTTCGGATATAATGTTATAGAGCTCCGGAAAGGTTCTATAACATTATAGAGCTCTGGACATAATGTTAACGAGCTCCTGAAAGGTTGAATATATTTGTATATACAGTCCATTCCGACTTTGTTAAGCTCTATAACGTTATAGAGCTGCGGAAATAATGTTATGGAGCTCCAGAAAGGTCCTATAACATTATAGAGCTCCCGAAATAATTTTATATAACTCTGGAAAGCTTTAATATATTTGTATATTCAGTCTGTCTTTGTTAAGCTCTATAATGTTATAGATCTCCGGAAATAATGTTATAGAGCTCCGGAAAGGTTGAATATATTTGTATATTCAGTCTGGTCGGACTTTGTTAAGCTCTATAATGTTATAGAGCTCCGGAAATTATGTTATATAGCTTTGGAAAGGTCCTATAACATTATAGAGCTCCGGAAATGAAGTTATAGAGCTCCTGAAATAATGTCATTGAGCTCCGGAAAGGTACTAGAACATTTTAGAGCTCTGGAAATAATGTTATAGAGCTCCGTAAATGATGTTATAGAGCTCCGGAAAGGTTGAATATATTTGTATATTCAGTCTGGTCCGACTTTGTTATGCTCTATAATGTTATAGAGCTCTGGAAGCTCTCGTTTTTATCAAATGGCATGTATGCAAATCATTCTAAAAGAGTTTTATTTATGTGTGTAGGAATAAAACTTCGTATAGACTAGCGAGCGAGGGCGGTGGCAGTTTATTGGACTTGACGCCGTCGCCGTCGGATTCGGGCGTGTCCGAACTGGAGGCGGCTCTGCGCGACAGAGATTCCGAGCTCGCTTACCTGCGCCAGACGATGGAGCACAACGAGCAGGTGATATTCCGCGTCTACCAGGAGAAGGAGCGCAGTTGGGAGCGCGAGATCCGGCGCATACGGAACTTGCACGATTCCAGCTTGCGCGCCGCTTCGCAGAAAGCGCTCAAAATGGAGCAGATGATGATGATGCAAAACTACCAGTTCCAGCAGGAGAAGAAACGTCTCGCGGCTGAAACGCAAAGGGTCACCAACCAAAATGAGAGACTCGTGCAAGAGGTTGATTTGCTTAGCAATAAATTGGAGGAGACGGAATGGGGTTTGTGTCAGAAGACTGGAGAGATATCTCTGCTCAAATCTCAATTAAAAGATTTTCAGGTACGTTAAATAGAAAATTTGGATTTGCTAGAAAACCTTGGAATTTTGATCCGAATGGAACTTGGAATTTTGATTCGAATTCTTCCATTTGTTTGCTTTTATTGCAGATAGATCTTGGACGCTCCATTAGAAGTTTGCACCAAAGAGGAAGAACGAGCAGTGAGCAGGTTTTTGTGGTCGAAAAGTGTATCAGTGGATTGTGGCTCGTGATGAACCTTCCGACCACAGATCCTACCAACAATGAAGTGCAAATCTTCTGCAAATTAGATCTTCTGCAGATGAATGATGATCTTCTCCAAATTAGTTATTGGTCCTTAGTCATCGTCAGGTTCGGCCTACAAAATCATCAACAGCAAATTTGGGTTTCAAAAAGCCTGGACTAATTGCGTTAAAAAATAATACACAGTTGTTATTGTTAAGCTGTAGAGGTCCTGGTATGAAAACAAAGTCTCTGCATGAACTTGTTGTTGTTTTGGAACCCATCTTGCACAGACTTTATGAAAGCCAAGGCTGTTGTGGATGATTTCGTAGGCAGAAAAACGACTAATTTGCTGACGATGTGCCACTTCATTTTTGCTGTAGCAGAGGATTGTGGCGCTTGATAAACTTTTCTACCACAAATACCAGATCAGTTCTCGTTGTTTCCTTTGGTGCAAACATCATTTCTCATGTTTTCATATCATTTCTCATCATTTCTCGAAATGTAGGGCAAATATTTATTTATTAACAATTTAACAAACTAATATTTCTAGAGGTCCGTGGCGGATTATTATACAGGGTGTTGGGTAAACATACGGCAAAAATTTCAGGAGGTATACCTTGTCCGTTCTTTTATCTCTTATCTTGTCTGTCTTATCTTATCTGTTATCTTATCTTCTCCGTTCTCCTTCCGCTCGGATTTTTGTAATCCATCTTATACTAATCGTTTGATGAGTCAAAGTCTTGAAGCTTTAAACATATTCCAGAACCTCAACGCCTTATATAAACAACTGACGTAACCTGCACCGTCTAAAGAATTGATTTTCGATCTTGCTCCGGTCGCCTGCGCAACTTCAAAAAACTGCACAGGTCTATTCCCATACACGCTCTAGTCTACCTGCGCAGGCAAAGCTGCACAGGCAAAGCTAAAAACCTGCACAGGCAAAGCTGCACAGGCAAAGCTAAAAAGCTGCGCAGACAAAGCTAAAAAGCTGCACAGGCAAAGCTAAAAACCTGCACAGGCAAAGCTAAAAAGCTGCACGGGCAAAGCTAAAAAGCTGCACAGGCAAAGCTTTAACCTACCTGCGCAGGCAAAGTTGCTCAGGTAGACAGGTAGACACTCTCAGGTCGAACGTTGTGTGTATGGCGGGCATTAGACACTTAATTTAGACGATTAGTTCTACTTTAATGAATGAAGTGTTTTTAATTAATTTATATTTCTTTGGGTCAGCAATGGTCGAATGTAGGCAACCATATAAGCCAAGAATGCTTATATATTATACAGGGTGTTAGGAAAATATGCGGCAAAAATTCAAGCGGTTATTCCTTGGCCTATTCTATAGTCCATTTTTTTTAAGAGTGCAGTAACTAAAAACCTGATTTACACTATGACAAAAGTTCAATATGCATATCTTCGACAATTTTATCCAGTTGGTACAGTTCATTTTCTTCTTTTATAACATGGTCAACGCAATTGGACCACTTCTCAGCTAAAACTTGCGCTAAGCCATCATGAAATAATTTTGTTACTTCGGACATTTTAAATGTTTTATTATTTGTTGCCACATATCCCTTTACCTGTGCCCAAATTAATTCAATGGGATTTAATTTGCAGTGGTATGGTGGCAAACGTAAAACCTCCTGATATGTATTTCGAATCATTTCGTCCACTTTGTATGGAGCTGGTTTGAGTGTTTATGTAACTTTTTACCATATCCAATAACTCTACTTTTAATAAATCTTCGTCTAAAGTGGTTGTCGGTGTTTTTTCTATTTTGACGGAATGGTACGGAGCATTGTCCATCACAATAACACTATTTTCAGTTAATGACAAAATTTTTGCCATATGCTCTTCAAATACGGTGGGATTCATATCCTCGTGGTAATCACCCGTTTTTTTTTATTCAAATATTAGTAACCCACATTCTACAAATCTTGCCTATGTAGGTAATTATTAATTGGTGACCTTTGCCAAATGTAGGGCGAACATGACAAATCTTTTTTAAAGGCTTGGCGTGAATTTGTTACAGTCTTATCTTTCCAAACTTTTGTTTTTGTATGGCCTGCATTCACCCAGATCTCGTCCAGGTAATAAATAGATCAGATCAGATGACAATTATGAATTGACACGGCAGCCATTGACAACTAACAGCTCAACATACTTTGGCGTACGAAAAAAATATACTTGGTGTTAAGTAATTTTTTCATCTTTAAATTTAAAATTGAATATGAAACATTATTGTATAATATAGTACCTATTAGACGTAGTATAATTTAACGTTCTATTATATTTAGAAATTATTCGTAGTCTTATATTCACTTAATTACGTATCGCCAAATTCTACGCCAGTAGAACCTTTGTTAGAACCAGGTAGACTGGTGTATCTATACTAAATGTATGTGAAAGAGAGAGATGGAGAAGTAAATATCGTCGGTGTGAACTTCTCCTCGATTTAAGCCAATCAGAGAACAAGGTCAAATAAGCCCTATATTCCCTGTTCTGCATTCTTAACAAAATTGAACTATAATATTAAACATTTTCTATTCCAGTTTTCCGAACGAACAGAAAAAAAAGCCCATGAACTTTATATAGATTTTTTTTGTGACACGCTGTATATATTTTTGCGCAATTTTTTAGCACACGTTTTTTGGACTTATTTCAAACGTTTTGCTGAATTATTCCCGATATTTTCATAACAAAAACAATTGATTTTAAACATTTTTTATTATAATTGTCAGAACGAACAGACTGCAAAAGCCATTGAACTTTGGATAGATTTTTTTTGGGACACACTGTATATATATTTTTTGGGACACACTGTATATATTTTTGGGACACACTGTATATATTTTTTTGGGACACACTGTATATATTTCTTTTAGGACACACTGTATATATTTTGGCGATTTTTTTAGCACACATTTATTGGACTTATTTCAAACGCTTTTCTGAATAATTCCCGATATTTTCATATAAAAAACAACTAATATTAAACATTTTCAGAACAATTTTCAGAACGAACAGACAACATGGGTCGCTACAATGAAGATCGGTCGCCCAATGAACTTTATATAGATATTTTTGGGGCACACTGTGTATTTTTTGCGAAATTTTTGTAGCAAAGGTTCATTGGAGAAAAACAATTGCTTTTCTACATTTTCTATTACAATTTTCAGAAGGAACAGACACCAAAAGCCCATGAATTTTAATTAAATGTTTTTTTTTGGGACACGCTGTATATATTTTTGAATATTAAACATTTTCTGGTCCATCGCACCACGTCCTGTACGTTCAGATTTTCCCTGATTTCTTTACTTCTTTTTCGATGAATAAGAGTCACGCCAGATATTGCACATAGTGTCTTCATTTCGGTGGTGCGTATTTGTTGTTTAGTTGCGTTGGTTTCTGCCCTCGTTTCGGCCGCGTATGTTAGAATGGGACGAACACATTTTTTGTAAATTCTGACTTTGCTGTGTGAGGATATATTTGTTCTTCCAAATGATGTTATGTAGTCCTCCGGATATTTGTGCTGCTTTGGTTGTTGATCCAGACGAAGAGAGCGGGACAGACACGTCGACCGGATGGGCCCAGAACGACTGGCAAAATGGGCCAAAATAGCAAAACCCAACACAAAACGACCCATGGGAAGACCACCGAATTGATGGAACGAGTCATGGAGCTCAAGGTCGCAAGAGACGAGAGATGCGTAAAGAAACAGGACAATGTTCTAAAAAGAAATAGGAGGAGGAGGAAACATTTTCTATTTAAATTTTCAGAACGAACAGACAACAAAAGCCCATTCACTTTAATTAGTTTTTTTTTAGGACACGCTGTATATATTTTTGCGCATTTTTTGGCACACGTTTATTGGACTTATTTCAAACGCTTTGCTGAATTTTCCCCGATATTGTTACAACAAAAACAACTAATGTTAAACATTTTCTATTCCAATTTTCAGAACGAATAGACAACAAACATTCCCATGACCTTTGGATGGATTTTTTTGGGACACGCTGTATATATTTTTGCGCATTTTTTGGCACACGTTTTTTTGACTAATTTCAAACGCTTTGCTGAATTATTCCCGATATTTTTCTAACAAAAACAACTAATATTTAACATTTTCTATTCCAATTTTACACGCTGTATATATTCTTTAATATTAAACATTTTATATTGCAACTTTCAGAACGAACATACAACAAAAGCCCATAAATTTTAATTAGATGTTTTTTTTGGGACACGCTGTATATATTTTTTTAATAATAAACATTTTCTATTCCAATTTTCAGAACGAACATACAACAAAATCCTATGAACTTTAGATAGATATTTTTTGGGACACACTGTATATATTTTTTACGCAATTTTTTAGCACACGTTTATTGGACTTATTTCAAACGCTTTGCTGAATTATTCCAGATATTTTCATAACAGAAACAACTAATATTTTCTATTGCAATTTTCAGAACGAACAGACAACAAAAGCCCAATGCACTTTAGATAGATTTCTTTGGGACACGCTGTATATATTTTTGCGTATTTTTTAACACACGTTTATTGGACTTATTTCAAGCGCTTTGCTGAATTATCCTCGATTTTATATGACAATCACAACTAATATTAAACATTTTCTATTCCAATTTTCAGAACGAACAGACAACAAAAGCCCAAGAGCTTTGGATGGATTTTTTTTGGACACACTGTATATATTTTTTTTGGTACACACTGTATATATTTTTCTTGGTACACATTGTATATATTTTTTTTGGGACACACTATATATTTTTTTGGGACACACTGTATATATTTTTGCGTAATTTTTTAGCACTCCTCCATTGGACGGTTTTCTGAATTATTGCCGATATTTTTATATCAAAAAACTACAAATTTGAAACATTTTCTATTCCAATTTTCAGAACGAACAGACACCATGGGTCGCTACAATGAAGATGAATGTCGCCCAATGAACTTTATATAGATTTTTTTGGGACACAATGTATATATTTTTGCGTAGTTTTGTAGCACCCGTGTATTGGACTTATTTCAAACGCTTTGCTGAATTATTCCCGATATTTTTATAACAAAAACAATTGATTTTAAACGTTTTCTATTTCAATTTTTAGAACGAATAGACAAGAGCCCTTGAACTTTAGATTTTTTTTGGGACACACTGTACATATTTTTTGCGTAATTTGTTAGCACACGGTTATTGGACTTATTTCAAACGCTTTACTGAATTATTCCCGATATTTCATAACAAAAACAATTGATTTTAAACATTCTCTATTACAATTTTCAGAACGGACAGACAACAAAAGCCCTTGAACTTTACTGTAGTCACACTGTATATATTTTCTTGGGGACACACTGTATATATTTTTTTTGGGATACACTGTATTTTTTTTTTTTTTTTGGGATACTGTATATATATTTTTTTTTTTTTTTTTTTGGGACACACGGTATATATATATTTTTTTTTTTGGGACACACGGTATATATTTTTGCTTAATTTTTTAGCACACGTTAATTGGACTTATTTCAAACGTTTTTCTGAATTATTCCCGATATTTTCATAACAAAAAACAACTTATATTAAACATTTTCTATTCCAATTTTTAGAACGAACAGAAAACACGGGTCGCTACAATGAAGAAGAATGTCTCCCAATGAACTTTATATAGATTTTTTTTTGGGACACACTATTTATATTTTTTGCGTAATTTTTAGCACACGCTTATTTCACTTATTTCAAACGCTTTGCTGAATTATCTCCGATATTTCTATAACAAAAACAACAATTGTATAAACATTTTCAGTTACAATTTTCAGAACGAACAGACAAGCCCATGAACTTTAGATAGATTTTTTTTTTGGGACACTCTGTATATATTTTTGCGTAATTTTTAGCACACGTTTTTGGACCTATTTCAAACGCTTTGCTAAATTATCCCCGATATTTTCATATCAAAAACAATTGATTTTAAACATTTTCTATTAAAATTTTCAGAACGAAGAGATCACAAAAGCCCATGAACTTTGGATAAACTTTTTTTTTGGGACACGCTGTATATATTTTTTGCGTAATTTTTAGCACACGTTTATTGGACTTATTTCGAACGCTTTGCTGAATTATCTCCGATATTTTTATAACAAAAACAATTGTTTAAACAATTTCAATTACAATTTTCAGAACGAACGGACAACAAAAGCCCATAAACTTTAGATCGATTTTTGTTTGGGACATACTGTATATATTTTTTCGTAATTTTTTAGATAGATTTTTTATGGGACACGCTGTAAATATTTATTGGACTTATTTGAAACGCTTTGCTGAAATTTATTCACGATGTTTTTCTAAGACAACCAATTGATTTTAAACATTTTATATTCCAATTTTCAGAACGAACAGACAACAAAAGCCCATGAACTTTGGATAGTTTTTTTTGGACACGTTGTATATTTTTTGCACAATTTTTTAGCACAAGTTTATTGTTCTTATTTCAAACGCTTTGCTGAATTATTTCACGATGTTTTTATAACAAAAACAACTAATATTAAACAATTTCTGTTCCAATTTTCAGAACAAACAGACAACATGGATCGCTACAATGAAGATGAATGTCGCCCAATGAACTTTTTATAGATTTTTTTTGGGACACTGTATATATTTTGGCGTAATTTTTTCGATTTTTTTTTTGGGACACGCTGTATATATTTTTGCGCATGTTTTTAGCACATGTGTATTGGACTTATTTGAAACTGTTTGCTTAATTATTCCCGATATGTTTATAACAAAAACAACTAATATTAAACATTTTCTATTCCAATTTTCAGAATGAACGAACAACAAAAGCCATGAACTTTAATTAGATTTTCTTTGGAACACGCTGTATATATTTTCGCATTTTTTAGCACAACAAAAGCCCAATGAACTTTAGATAATTTTTTTTGGGGACACACTGTATATATTTTTGCGTAATTTTTTAACACACGTTTATTGGACTTATTTGAAACGTTTTGCTTATATTTATAACAAAAATAATTTTAAACATTTTCTATTATAATTTTCAGAACGAACAGACAACGAAAGGCCATGAACTTTTACAAATAAGAAATGAGTGCCGCGATGTTCGTGAGATGTTGGAAGAACGCGAAGCTCAACTGACCGACATCAAAGTCATCCTCGTGGACAAGGACCGCGAAATCGAAGAGATTAAAAAGCAACTGAACGAATTCAAATCGAACGACCCAGTGTACCAAGAAAGCAACAACAACGAAACCGAACGGTTACGTAGAGAAATTCAAGAGCTGCGAGAGGAATTGTCCGAAGTCTCGATGAGCGAGTACGAAGGTCTCGAACCCGGCCGAACGTTGCGCAATCACAAGATTGACGAGACTAAAGAGGATTTAGAAATCCAAAGACTGAATGTGTTGTCGGAAGATGCGGCGAGGCAACAGCTTGTGGAATTGAAGTGTGAACTAGACCAGCGAAAAACGGAATTCGAGAATGAAAGAGTCGTTTGGGTGCAAGAAAAAGAAAAGGTTCTCAGATACCAGCGACAGCTGCAAATGAACTACGTGCAAATGTATCGGAGAACCCGAGCGCTAGAAGCAGAGGTCGAAAGTCTGAACATAGAGCTAGAGTTGGATAAAACCGGCATGAAGATTCTTCCCAGTGAACTAACGCAAACTATCGAGTTATGATTGTTTACTTCAAGAGTTCTTTTTCTCGTGTAGATTTCGCCTCTACATCAGTTCGCCTTGGGTTAAAAGTGCTTTTAAGTTTTTCAAGAATAAAGGTCGATTACCATATGTGCGACACTCAGCTACGCGACGTCGTGCGATATGTCAAATAATGATACATGGTTTTAAATGGGCACGTCGCGTAGCCCATTTAACCCCTTGACATACAATGACGTCTCTAAGACGTGATGTATATGTGATAAAATCCCATGTATATGGACACGTCAACGCACATTTTATTCGTATGTCAAGGGGTTAAAACAATGACAGGCGATGTCGCGTGACGTCGCGTAGCTGAGTGTCGCGTATATAATCGGCCTTAACGCTAAATTTTGTTTTAGAATAATTTTATTAAGTTATATTCATACATTTTTTATGTGATTTTAATTATTTATTTAACTATGTATAGAGTATTATTTAACAAACTATTTTCATACCAACATACTATACCATAAATACCCTTAGTTTTAAGTTTTTTATTGTTGCAAGATGTACATATTTTTTTAAATAAATTGTTACATTCAATCTAAACATGTGCGGGAAATTGTGCGGATATGGTGCAGATGATAGTATGTTTGTGTTTTTAGGCCTCCTTCGTCCAGCCAGAGTTTTGCTTGTTAAATCTAGATCTAGGATAAGGTTTATTAGTTGTAAACTCTGCTATATCTTCTTTGGGCTCAACAGCACGATCTGCAACTTCGGGATTTGCTGCTTGCGCTTCTATTACTTTAGAACCTTTTCTACATTTGCTGAAATATTGAAAAGCTAAAGTTATGCAGGTTAATCCAGTTCCTATGAATATGATAAAAAAGGCTCCGCCAATATTTTGAATACTAATTCCTTCAGATTCATCTTGTTTTTCGCATATAACAGCTTTAGGATTGTTGGACCCCACCCATGCATCTTTGATAAGTTCCAGTCGCCGTGTACTGAATAACTCAAGAATACTACAAAATACAACATTTAAAAACATTCATTAAAAGTTTGTGTTTCTTACGCTGTGTCTAATTGATCTTTTAAATATGACCCTTGCTGCACAGCAATAGCATACGGCTTCCTTGAAAATTCTCTTCCCACCATTTGGAGATCACAGCTAGTTAAAACCAAGTGTTTTATCTCGGTAGCATCGCCCAAGAAAGCGAAACCTTCGCTTGAAGATCTCGATTCTCCAACCCGCTTCAGCGCTTCTTCCAGAGTATTGGGTAATCCAGCCTCCTTCATTGTTCGCCACATTTTTATATACCTGTCACTCAATGGATAATCCCAAACTGCTAATTTAGCTCTCTCAAGATCTGATAAACTATCGTTTAAAATCATGTCTTTCCAAATTCTAAAAAGATATTTTTAGTTTATGAAGAATTAGTAACATTCATAAACTCTGAACTGCCGCAGATTCTTAAAAAGTCGTCGCAGTTGAAAAATTCTGCGGGCAAGTGTTCTGAAGAGAACGACCCCAACCGGCCACCTGGAGCCCCTTAAATAAGTGCGGGGCGTCCGTGGATGTGATTACAAAATTTGCAAAAAAAAAAGTTGCATTTTCTCTTGCACCAGGTGAACGGGATGTCGCACAGTGGCCGGAAATCCCAAAAAGCTGCCCAAAAGTGGAAAAAGATTTTTTTTTTCTAGACTTTATTGGTTGGAATAGTTGCAGTGGTACATCTAAATCCTCACGCAATACATGGTAGAGGTTATCAACACAGATTTTGAATTATGTGGGATTGCTGGCAACTATTTGATTCGCTTAATGGGGCAGCTAACACCAATTTTCTGGAAAAACACTTCCTCAACGAATTACCCCATCTATGTACAACTGAGACATGTGGTAAAGTACATTTTAGTCCGTGCATGACTTGATGCGGGGTATCCTGATAAATGGATAGGCAGGAACGCACAGTGGTCGGAAATCCCAAAAAGCTGGTCAAAAGTGAAAAAAAAAAAATCTTGGGACTTTTAATGGTTGGAATAGTTGCAGTGGTACACGTAGTATGTATTATGACCATTAGCAGTATTCTAGTATGTATTATAATCGTGAACCCGGCACGCGTCTGGCCTTCCGCATTATTTGCTTGTTGCTCGTCGAAAGTAACACGAAGTTCAAACGGCTGTAGAATCGGGAAAACTTAACGAATTTGGATTCTGAAAAATGGATTCTTCTCTAGATAGTAACTACAATTTGAATGTGTTTCTCGAAATTATTATTAGCAATGTATGATATAGTAAATAATGAATGAAAATAGTGTTATTTTTCTTGATGACGTTTTGGTAAATATAGCAATAAGTCAAAACCCTGGTCGACCCGGGCTCTTAAACCAAATTCAAATTGTTGCTCAGACAATTATTCAGAACATATCCAAAAATTAACTGCGCGTAACTGCGCGTTCGGTTATAATTTTTATGCGATGATGATTTTTATGCGTATGAAATATTGTTTATAGTAAATATGAAGGAACCGTCCAAATATCGTAATTTTTGTCTCCTTGCATTTTTGAGGTCGCTGATCACGAAGCTGAATTCAAAATTTCGAAATTCAAAATGGCGGACGCAATATGGCGGATAATTTTTCGACAAAAAGCATTCAATTTTGTTGAAAGTCGAGATTTAGCGGCTGTAAATGTCACCGATAACCAAACTGAAGAAATTTTTTGAGGAAACACGAAATATTCCAAAAAAGCATTTAAAATTTTCCCAAAAAAGTAATTTTAGTTTCGTCGTCAGTGACTTCAAAAACCACTAAATCCTGAGTTTCGACAAAATTGAATGCTTTTTTCGGAAAATTATCCGACTTGTATTGGCCGCCATTTTGAATTTTGAATTCAGTTTCGTGATCGGTGATATTTACAGCCGCTAAATCTCGACTTTCAACAATATTGAATGCTTTTTTCGCCATATTGCGTCCGCCATTTTGAATTTTGAAATTTTGAATTCAGTTTCGTGATCAGCGACCTCAAAACTGCAAGGAGACCAAAACTCACGATATTGGACGGTTTCTTCAAACTTTGACCAGCTTTTTGGGATTTCAAACCACTGAGCGTCGCAGGACGGCGAGCTAGGGCTCTAAAAATGTGGCGCGGCGGCGGCTAAAGGGTCCGTGATGAATTTCCGAGACCTGACGCAAAAATGCGCCTCAAAGGTAAAAAAATCGTGATTTTAGGTTTCGGTCTTGTGCGTTCGAAACTGGGGGAGTTGAGTCGCAAACACGGCAGCACTCGATTCTACAACATAAAAATGTACAATCCCGTTTTGCGCCGCCGCCGCCGCTTTCGTCGGGCCGTTTCCGCAAAAACCTCGATTTTCGAGGAGTTTTCACCACCTGGAGGGGCGCGGCAGGACAGAGGACGAAACTTGGGGATGCGCAACGTGCGGACGGAGATTCGCAGTTAAACCATTGAAGACGCGCGGTTAAAATACCGAATATCTGCCGGCAGCACAAAGAAGCTTAATTTGACCTTTTCAGAAACCCACGTGGTGCGGTCCCCAGGTGAAAGTCGGGAAACGCCACACGTCAGTCGTCTCGAATTGATCTAAATTTACGCTTCCCCACACGGACCCCAAAATTTTGCATTAGAAAAATAACCACTTTTACAAAGGTCCGAAAACGGCACCGCGAGGTACAGAACAGGTACCAAAAACGGCACCGTTCGACGGGGCTGTCGGTTCTACAACATAAAAATGTACAATCCGGTCTTGCGCCGCCGCCGTCGCCGGTTCCGTCGGGCCGTTTTCGCAAAAACCGCGATTTTCGGGGGGGGTTTTGACCACCTGGCAAATTGTTTTCGGTACCTGTTGTGTACCTCGCGGTGCCGTTTTCAGACCTTTGTAAAAGTGCTTACTTTTTAATGCAAAATTTTGGGGTCCGTGTGGGGAAGCGTAAATTTAGATCAAATCTGCAAGGCGACACCATGTCGCCATCGTTGTTTATTACTGTCCTCGAGTATGCATCTAAAAGGTTGGCATGGCAACAAAAAGGAATACTCATCGATGGAGAGAGTCTCAATCATCTACGCTTCGCGGATGACATCGTTATTTTGTCAGACATTCTGGGAGAGGCCGAAGACATGCTCCAAGAACTCAACGATATTGCACAACAAATTGGACTGACAATAAATTTTGAAAAGACCAAAATGATGACCAACATGGTTACCAGTGACCAAATACAAATTAATAACAACAAAGTAGAATTGGTTGACAAATATATATATTTGGGTCATGAGATTAAAATAACCAGAGACAACCAAACCTGCGAACTAAATAGACGAATTACCCTGGGATGGGCGGCAAATTCACACAAAGATTCGGGCAGAAAACTTCGACATGCGGCCTCCGACACCACTCTCGACGATACGCTTTTTTTGGCGAAGTTATTCACATTTTTTTGAGAATCCGGGTCCTCTGACTAAAACGCCGCCTGCGCCTGCCACCCGGGGACGGCCGTTCATCAGATTCTTGTAGCCAAAGAACAGACGAACGACCCCACGTAAGGCGATTTTTGATGAGACTTCCGGATCGCGTCATTTAGGTTAGATTAGTTTAGGTTACCTGGAGCCCCTCAAATAAGTGCGGGGCGTCCGTGGAAGTGATTACAAAATTTGCAAATAAAAAAGTTGCATTTTCTCTTGCACCAGGTGAGCGGGACGTCGCAGGACGGCGAGCGATGGATCTAAAAATGTGGCGCGGCGGAGGCTAAAGGCCAGCGAAGAGTTTTCGAAATCTGACGAAAAATGCGCCTCGAAGGTAAAAAATTCGTGATTTTAGGTTTCGGTCTTGTGTGTACGAACCAGGGGGAGTTGAGTTGCGGAAACGGCACCGCTCGACGGGGCTCTCTCTCTCGGGGTTCTACAGCATAAAAATGTACAATCCCGTTTTGCGCCGCCGCCGCCGCTTCCGTCGGGCCGTTTCCGCAAAAACCTCGATTTTCTTGACCACCTGGAGGGGCGCGGCAGGACGGAGGACGAAACTTGGGGGTGCGCAACGTGCCGACGGACATTCGCATTTAAATCATCGAAGAAGCGCGGTTTTTAAAATACCTAAGATACCCCCAGGTGAAGTTCTGGAAACGCCACACGTCAGTCGTCTCATAATTCATCTAAATTTACGATTCCGTCGCGATCTGGCGATTCAAGCCGAACGCTTCCCCACACGGACTCCAAAATTTTGCATTAAAAAAATAACCACTTTTACAATGGTCACGGCGAAGATGCCCAGGGAAAATGAAATTCACGCAAAGATTCACGACACGCGGCCTCCGACACCACTCTCGTCGTTGCGCAACTTTTTTTGGCGACGTTTTTTACAATTTCCTGAGAATCCGGACCCTCCGACTAAAACGCCTGCGGCGGCGCCTGCCACCCGGGGGCGGCCGTTAATCAGGTTCTTGTAGCCAAAGAACAGACGAACGACCCCACGTACGGCGATTTTCGATGAGACTTCCGTCATTTAAGCGTCCAAAAATGACGAAATTTTTGCAAGAAAAAGTAAGTATTTGACACTTGCCAAAAAAAATAAGTAAAAATGTCTAAAAATGAGGTGACAGTCGGACGTGTGGCGACGTTCTGGACACCCCGGTGCTGGAACGACGTCCGTGCGACGAAAACTGTCCGAGTTATGGGTGAAAATATAAAAAAAATATCCGGAAATTTATAAAAATATTTTAGATTTTTATAAAAAAATATAAATCCCTCGGTTAGAGTAGACAACCAACTTACATCCGCCTTTAAAATCGAAATCGGTGTGAGGCAGGGAGATAGATGCCTTGAGCGCCATGATATTCAACCTAACATTAGAGGCATATATGAGAAAGCTGAATATAACGGGATACATTGGCAACCGATCAACACAGGTTGCTGCATATGCAGATGATGTCAGTTTGACACGTAGAAGCAAAGACGCGCTAAAGGAAGCACTATTGATGCTGGACGATGAAACGCAAAAAAGGGGATTGAAAATAATTGAGGTAAAAACTAAATACATGCAAGTTGGAAGAGAACATCACGATAACAATGACCTTAACTTGGGCGAGTATCGCTTTGATCAGGTTGAAAGTTGTGTCTACTTGGGAACAGAAATCAACAGAACGAACGTAATAGCTAAAGAAACAAGCTCGCGAATTCTTAGTGGAAACCGATGCTACTACGGATACCAACAACTGATGAAGTCCAAGTTATTGAGTCACAAAATCAAACTTCAAATATACTGAACACTCATAAGACCAGTAGTAACGTACGGATGCGAGGCCTGGACCCTAACCACCGCAGAGGAGGACGCGCTACGCAACTTTGAAAGAAAGATCCTCAGAAAGATCTACGGACCGATCCTAAATGAGCATGGAATTTGGAGGATACGAATGAACCATGAACTAAGCAGGTTAATAAACGAAGCGGACATAGTGAGATATGTAAAAGCTCAAAGAATAGCATGGCTGGGACACCTGTACCGAATGCATGACGACAGACCAGCCAAGAAAATGTACAACTGGCGGCCAGTAGGAAGAAGGAAAGAGGCAGGCCAAGGAAAAGATGGATGGAAGACGTGGAGGAAAGTCTTAGAAAGATGGGAGTAAGGGATTAGAGAGAGAAAGCCGGTGAAAGGACAGAATGGAAGAAGATTGTTGTAGAGGCAAAAATCCACCGCGGGTTATAAAGCCAACAGAAGAAGAAGAATAAATCCTCCGGAAACGGTGGATGGGTGAAATTAGTTTTAGAATTTGATTTAATCTTTTGCAAAACAGTTGTGCGTAATTTTCGTAAGACGTACGTAATAGACCTTTTCATACTTGAAATTTGTTTGAGCACATGTTGTGTAAATTTCCGCCATGTTTTGCCCGAACTTTTTGACTTATAACCTTATTATTTACCCGAAAATTTCACACAGCCCCGGATATAGGGCGGGGGGGTATAAAAGCGGGCGGCAAATTGAGAGGGCGGCATATTCAAACTTGGCAGACAAATACAACGTTTTACTTTCGTATATACTAATTTGTCACGATAAATTCTCAATAGTTTTCGAGATATTTTAGTTTTTTTTCGAGATATTTTTTATAAAAAAAATTAGCGACCAATCAAAATAAATCAATTTTTTTTTCACATAATTTTCTTTCCCGACTGAATGTGCTATCCTAAATAATATATATGTCCTACACGTCTATGTAACACGTCCTAGTATTTGTAAATAAATAGGCTTAACACAGAATGAGTAACGCTAGATAGGTTTTTGTGGGGTTGTTTCCGGGAGGCCTATGTCTATCAGTGGGCGTCTGATGGTTGAAATGATAATGACAAAGGTTTTTACCTTGGTAATCTATATCTATCTTTATCTTTGTAAAATAAAATAATTTGTATATAGGACGGTAGGAGCGGCAAGATCCGGGACTGCTTTCACATTCCCGCCTTTCAATCTTGGCGGATGGGCATGCGCTTAACTAACCATAAAAAGGTCTTTTGACCCATTTTTAGTACAGTGACGGCTCGTTACTCGCTTAGTAAGAGTAAAATAAAATAAAACTTACTTATGAAACTTTAATTCGATATTAGCCATCCTTTCAAAGTAGTGCATGGCTGCTGATCCATTAAGCGGTGCGTATTGAATTTTGTATTGTTTCGAAAGATCCTCTAAAGAAGTAACTGGTGTCTCTAACCGTGAAATCGTCAGAAACACAGCTAGATTTGCAGTGTATGAGGCAATAATGATGAATCCAAAAAGCCACCAAGTGGCAACAACAATGCGGCCGGATAGATTTTTAGGAGCTTCACCTCCGCCTTGTGCAGTTAGAGAGGTCACGCTGAACCAAAGACATTCTTTAAAGTTGAATTCCCGCTTTTCTTCATCGTTTTTATACTTCTCTCGGTTGTTTTGGTAACTGTACGGACTCCAACGATCAAACCCCCATATTAATAAACTGATAAAAATTAGTTTTAGGAAAAAAATAATGAAGGTATTGTTTTACCTGGTAAAGAAGTATGTAGCTAAAATACATAGCCAGACTTCATTATCTAGCACTGTTAAGAATTGAAACTTCGAAGTTACAACTTTATGGCGTTTCATCCAAATTGTGAAACCAACTAGATCGTAATAAGGTACAGTGAAGTCGATTACATTTTCTCTTTCTACCATAACAGACATTGCACCAAGACCAATATCAGCTCGTTTTTCCATCAACTCCTTAACCACTCCATTCCAATTCCCCTTCTCGTCCATATTTCCAAACTTTCCATCAGCCACTGGCAAGATTTCATAATCGAACTTCAACATCGTTGCAATTTCATTGATGACATCGATGCTATATCCAGAATACTTCTTCGGCGCGGTCTCATCCTCAATAATGAATGGTGCTTGCTGTAATAACATAACAAGTTCATCAAACTGTGGTTGGTAGATATGACTAGCTATGCTCACTGGGACAAGAGCGATTCGGTACACCAAATCAGCAGTGTAACTGCCCATTGATTGAGCATTTAATAAATTCAGCTCGTTATTAAATCCGGCCGTCCAGGATCCGAGCTGTATAGACGTGTCAGTAGAGCCTTCGCGGATTCCAACCGCCCTTAATTGCATCGTGAACTCCATTGAACTTAATCCGTCTGAAGTTACTTTCAGAGGGCCGTAAACCGGGGTTTCCGAACTTCCCTAACAAAACAGCAATCATTTTAAAGATAAAATATATTCTAAGATGCAACAATAAATCTTTTTTAATATACTTACAAAGAAAGACCGCAGAAAGTAAACAACGCTACAATTAAAAGAGAAACCTAGCAAAACGAATCGTAAGACAGACCCACGAAAACTCTTTGGAAAGAATGATAATTAATGTGGATACAAGACAGGAATTTGTTTATAAAATGATGATATATCTAAACAGCACAGTAAAGCTAGGACACACTGGTTCCACGTACGCAACGTATGTAACGCATTACGATATCCGGACTCTTGATTTTAGATGAAAAATTATGCCATAGAAGAACGCAATCACACGCCTCACACGCAACGTCGATTTGGGATCGACGTGGGAAGGTGGAGGGGATGTTCGTACGCTATCCACGCGTGTGAACAGTGTGTTTCATGCGTAGCACGTCATAAACAACAATAGACCTTTGATGCAAGCGTTCTCCTTCTTCTTCTTATTGTGCCATATCCTCAGTGGACGTTGGCGATCAATATGGCCCATCGGATTCGATCCACAGCCGATCTGAACAAGTCAACCGATGTTCTTCCGGTCCATTGTCGCAGATTCTTCAACCAGGAGATCCGTCGTCTTCCCTGTGACCTCTTCCCCTCGATTTTTCCCTGCATGATGAGTTGAAGTAGCCTATATCTGTTGCTGTTTCTCATGATATGTCCAAAGTATGACAGTTTTCTGTGTTTGACTGTTGTGAGCAGTTCTCTGTCCTTCTGCATGCGTAGGAGTATGGTTTCGTTGCTAACATGGTGGGTCCAGGAAACGCGAAGCATTCGACGATAGCACCATGCTTCGAAGGCCTCCAGTCGCTTACTGGTTGCCTCGGAGAGTGTCCATGCCTCCACTCCATTCAAAAGCTTAGAGAAGACGTAGCATCTAAGTTTGCGTGTTCGAAGATGGATGTTCAAGCGCATGTTACACAAAACATTCTTCATTTGGTTAAATGTAGAACGTGCCTTCTCTATGTTGATCTTTACTTCACGACTATGATCCCATTGGTCATTGAGGTTTACACCCAAGTACGATATTGATGGTACTCTCTGTAGTTGGGCCCCATTTACCAGGAATTGGGCATTAGACGCATTTTTGCTGACGATTAGAATTTTTGTCTTTGCCACATTCAATCGCATATTAAGTGGTTCGCATGCCTCTACTACTTTATCAATCAGTCTCTGTAGTCCTTCGGCACTGTCGGCAATTAGTACAGAGTCGTCTGCATACCTTAAGTTATTAATTATTTCCCCGTTTATCTTTATCCCAATCTGTTCTTCTTCGAGTGCATTCTTAAAAAGGTTTTTTGCGTATCGGTTAAACAGTAGCGTGGATAGTACGCAGCCCTGTCTGACACCTTGTTCTACTGGAAATTCCTTTGACATTATATTTTCCACACGAACACATGCTGTTTGTTGTCTGTACAGATTGTTGATTATTCGTGCATCTCTGTCATCTATTCCTGATTGCTTTATGGTTTCTGTTAGCAAATCATGGTTAACCCTATCGAATGCCTTTTCGAAGTCGATAAAACACGTGAAAACATCGCAATTCACGTCTCTTACTCTCTGAATCAGAACACTCAGACCAAAAAGGGCATCTCTAGTCCCCAATCCACTCCTAAACCCAAATTGCGTCTCGCTAATGTCTTCTTCTAGTTTTTGATATATTCGTTCGTAAATAATCTTAAGAAAGACCTTCATGAAGTGACTTGTGAGACAGATAGTTCTATAGTCTTCGCATTGTTTAGCTGTGGTTTTTTTAGGAATCGGTATAAACGTAGAGACTAGCCATTTCTCGGGTATATCTCCCGATTCATATATGTTGTTAAATAAGTCCGTGATTAGGTCTAGGTATTCTTCCTCAATGAGCTTTAACATATCGCCAAGAACTTCATCTGGGCCCGGGGACTTGTTGTTTTTGAGTCTTCCAATTGCCTTAAGAACTTCTTGATGAGTTATAGAAGGTCCTGTTTGTGCTGGGCTATTTGTGTTAGAAACTGTTCGGCTATCGTCAGCATAAAGAGTCTGTATGTATTGTTGCCATCTTGCTACTTTGTCATTCACGTTCAGTAGTGCAGTCCCGTTTTTGTCGGTAATTATGTTATTCTGTCGTGGTTTGTTTATTCCAGCTGCATCCTTTATTTTTTTATGTGTATTTAAAACGTCATGTTTTCTGTCTAGTTCTTCTATTTCAGAGCATTGTTCTTTCCACCAGTTTTCTTTGGCTTCTTTGATCTTTTTTTTAATGTTGTTGTGGATTTGCTTATATGACTTTAAGTCTTTACTCTTTGTTTTTCTTCGTTCTTCCATCAAACCTAAGATCTCATCTGTAATCCACTTGCTTTTCTTTTTTCTATGATTTGTGTAAAGGTTTTTATCTGCAACAGTTTTCATTACATTGGTGATGGCTTCGACTTGTTGTTCTATGTTGCGGCTGGCAAGGCTTCTGATCTTGTTCATACCTTGTCTTTAACTTGTTGCATCACGTTGGGGTCTTTCAGTCTCTGTATGTCATGTCTCTTCAATTGGGGCTTCTTCTCTGTTCTCTTAAAGCGTACTTTAAGTGTTGACAGCAGTAGGTTATGGTCGGTATATACGTCTGCTCCAGGGTAAGTTTTAGTGGATGTGATGGACTTTCTAAACCTTTTATTAAGCGTTCTCCCCAAACTGTAATTTAGACATGTACATAAAGAATCGTTCTTCATCAGATTCCAGTTTCTGCATTAATGTATGGTATTCTCCAACTTTTTCTTTTTGTTTATTTATCTCATGATCTCATGTTCTCTTCTTAACTTTAGTTCTTGTTTTTGTGGCGCGGAAATATTCATTCAAAAATATTAAACTCAATAAATCTTCCTCAAACTCGCTATCAGAATCAGAAAACATGACTTATAGAAGCACTAGTGCACCTTTTGAGAAATTACAACAGCGTCTGATGCAAAATTTACGTTGCATACGCGGGACGAGTGTGCACACCAATTCTCCCACGTTGCATCGCATACGTTGCGTACGTGGGACCAGTGTGTCTCTGCCTTAAAAGATGCAGCAAAACTAAAAGTCATAAACGATAATGAGATCATGATGAGGAGAGTCAAAACGATAGAGCATTATACAAATCTGTGGAATAATCAAAATACCAACCAGCAAGACATTTCAATAAATGAAAATTTTGATGAAACTAATTTTACGGGCGATTACCATAGAGGAGTTAAGAGAAACCATAAAGAAAATGAAAAATCGGAAGGCCACAGGGCCCGATGGGCTTAACACAGGATTATTAAAACATGGAGGACCACTTTTTGAGTTTAGACTACTGCAACATAAGGCGGGATTCCACGGAGGCAACTTTTTCGGCAACATGTAAGTCTCGCTACGCAAGTCTCTCCATTGAAGGAACGCGATGCCACAAGAAACATGTCTATTTGTGGCATGCTACATGTCGAGTGTTGTTGCCGTGACGCATGCGTCCCCTCTTGACAAGATTGAACGTGTCGAACATTGTCATCGCTATCCAACAGCAATCGGATCGGGCAACTTGTAGCATGCGACAGGAATAATGAAAGAACCACAACATTCATTGAAGATTACCATAATTCACCCAGATACACATGCAAACCTACGGACTTGTTTACGTTCGACAATGACCGATGAGAGACAAAATTCAGTTCTTTGTTTGGACCGTGTCTCACGAAAATCAAATTTTCCAGTTTGAAACAGGGCTGGTCTAATCACTTACCTGTTAAGGCCGCTCGCGTCTCCGCCACGTGTGATCGTCCTTGCGGCGCCTTTCTTAAGGAAGGAAATGGGGATAAAAAGTGGAGGGATTCCCTTAAAATTGTTGTCTTCCAGACGTTGGATTTTCAGCCCTTTGGGCTCGTGATTACACCCCTGGTTAACTTGACTTAAAAGGATAAACTTAAAGATGCGTGCATGTGTCGGTCGAGCTTCTTTCGCCCTTCGATTCTTGTCTTTACGCTTCTCACTCTCGAAGCATACTCGCGAATATATATAAATTCGCGAAGAAAATTGATAAGTAAATCGCGCGATTTCGGTCCAGGTCGATACACCTTTCCCCATCTGTTAATCGGTGCCGAAATTGATTCAAATGTTGAATTAAAAATACAGATTTATTAAAATTGGCGCGAACAAGCGCTATTGTCAACAGAAAATGAAATAGCATCACGATTTGATATAAGAAAAATCAGAAGAGAATATTGCTAAGAAATAAGAATTTTGTTTAAAAACCATGCAAGAAAATGCTATAAACTATTGCAATTTGTTAATAATGTTTGTGATGAGATTAGTTATATTGGATTAAATTAGAGATTAATATTATGGCAATTTGAATATTCATTCTTAAAAAATATTCTCTTAGGGGCAATCTTTCAATATTACCTCTGAGGTGCACATATGCGTTTTTTATTTATAAATTATTTTCTCTCAAATACAAAATATATTAAAAGGGCCGATTTTTCAATCCTCAGATAATCAACCAGATAAGCTTTAAACAACCAGATATTCGAGACAGATCCATAAGTGATGGATAGCTATCACCCGTACCCAAATATCTCAATGTCACTAATAACCTCAAACGAGGTGGTATTGCATCACGAAAGTTGGTATCATGCTTTTTTATAGTGGGTGAGATTTTATCAAGCAAGTACTCAAAATCCTCTTTGCTCATTCGTGTGAAATTTGGAAATAAAGCTTCATCATTCAAGCATTCAGCAAGCAAGTTAAATTATATTGTGTTTCTTCAACATCAACATATATTTGTCTGCTCCACCACCGTGGTGACCTTTTTTTCTTACGATTAAAAGCTATTACCAAATATGCAGCTGACTCGACTTTCCGTAAAGACATGCTGCACCAAACTGAAGTTGCCTAAATGGAATCGTTTGAGACGCATGCTACAAACATCGACGCCAAAGCGCATGGGGCGACAAATTCCGCTTGCAACTTTATTGAATTCTGTGCCACATAGTCGCGCACGTATAATCAGGCAACACTAGGAAACATGTATCATGCCTCATGTCGTACATGTCCTATATGTCCTATATGTCGTGTACATGTCCTATATGTCGTGAGTTGCCTCAGTGGAATTCCAGCATTATAAATGTATGTTGGTGTGAATAGAAGATCCCCACAGAATGACAGACGGCAGAAGTTATATCAATATATAAAAAGGGGATCGTGACTTCAATGCTCAATTGGGAAGAGAGAAAAAATACAGAAAGATATTAGACAATTATCCGGCGCATAAGAGAACCAACCGCAACGGAGAACGATTGGTGGATCTGTGTAGGACTTTTGGGTTTCTCATGAGTCTACAGCCTTCAAACACTTACCAAGGAAGCAGAAGACTTGGATTTTACCTAATACCAACCTGGGTGAATTCCAGATAGATTATGTGGCCGTTTCACGAAAATCTCAAAAGGAACCGACTAACCAACCGTCTGTTCACCTCCTGACAAAACAAGAAGGTTCGTACCACTTGGTTGAAAGAAACCGAGAGGGATATTAAAGAACTGGGAATAACAGATTCCCAAAACAGACAGTCTATGAAACGCACCCTGAAGGAAGTCCGTGGATTTCAGGAAAAACCATGAAGGAAAGGTACCCCCTGGACAGAAGAGAGAAAGGAGTTACACCGGCAGAAGATGCGACAATACTGGTCAAAGGTCAAAGCCCAACAGTTGAACAAGCGTGGTACAAAGTAGGCCTATTCGATGCAAGAAGAAGAAAAAAGGGGATTGCTCAAAATGCTCAGACTACCGAGGAATTGGCCTCCTAAGCAGTGCTTACAAAATATATTCTAAAATAACTAATGAAAGACTGAAACCTATTACAGAAGCTCTATTAGATGAAGAACAATCCGGATACTTGCAGTGATAATATATTCATCTTAAAAGACTCATTGAGAAACGAAGAGAGTTCAACTTAGAAACCCACATGGCATTTGTGGACTTCGAAAAAGCTTTTGATTACGTAAACAGATACAAACTCCAGGAACTTCTTCTTTCTTCTTTAATCCATAGCCGGCGCATGGAGAGGTGGTCGACCTCGTAGCCAGTACGCTGCTGTTGGTGCCGCTAGATTCCGTGCTCCATTCACTATACGCTTCCATGCTAATCGATCAGTTGCAACGGTTCTTGCCTCAGCTGTTGTTATTCGCTGGTTTTTTAAATCGTTCTCTACGTGTTTCAACCATGTGGTCTTCGGTGCTTGTTTTTGTGTTCTCCAATCAAGAGGTCGTTTTTTCCATAGGAGTTTGTGCGGTACTCGATTGTCGCCCATCCTACAGATGTGGCCGAACCATCGTAATCGGCGTTTTTGAATTTCCTCAACAATCGGTGTCTGTTGGTCGCACCTTTCTCTGATTGTCTCATTTCGGAGGTGGTTGAGGAGTGAGACGCAGAGAATCTGTCTCAGGCATCGCATTTGGAAGGCCTCGGGCTTGTTAAAGTCTGGTTTGAGTAATGTCCATGTTTCCGATCCATAAAGAAGAAGTGGGAGGATCAGCGTCCGGTATAGGCGTATTTTGGTTTTGATGGTAATATTCGTCCGCTTCCATATGCACCACTTGAGTGAAGCAAACGTTGCTGTTGCCTGGCCTATCCGGCTGTGAACTTCGGCTGTCGAAGCTACTTTCTTCTCCACAACCAGTGATCCCAAATATTTGAACTGTGGTACCTGCTCGATTGTGGTTCCATCGAGGTAAACTGTGGCTTCAGATCCATCCGTTGTAAGCACTTTGGTCTTATCCGCATTGATTCTCAGTCCGTATGACTGGGCAATGCGGGAAATGTCATACAAGGTGTCTGTTGCTTCGGCATCTGTGTTGGCGAAAACCCCACTGTCGGCGAACATCAGATCGGTTAGGAAGTTTTTATCATCATATCGAACTCCGCGTCGCCCATCAAACGCTTTTCGCATAATCGTGTCGATCACAATGTTAAAAAGGAGCGGCAAGGCCACGTCTCCTTGCCGGACTCCGGTTCGAATCGGGAATTCCTCAGACATGTCATTTCGGATACGAACATTGCTGGTTGAGCCGTCGTACGATGCTTAAAGAAGTTGAATGATTTTCAGTGGCACGTGTTCGATCTTCAGGGCTTCCCACAAGCTTGTCCAATCGATGCAATCAAAAGCAGATTTGAAATCGATGAAGACGATGACAGTT
Organism: Phosphuga atrata; assembly: GCA_944588485.1. Lineage (NCBI taxonomy): Eukaryota > Metazoa > Arthropoda > Insecta > Coleoptera > Silphidae > Phosphuga > Phosphuga atrata. The sequence goes on along the minus strand of OX155898.1, from coordinate 71,841,696 downwards.
CGTTTGCCACATCGAATTCTTTCTTCCATTAGCTGACGGAGAGCTAATATCTGATCGATGCATCCTCGATGTGGTCGAAATCCAGCTTGTTCTTCCCGGCTTGTTTGCTCTCGATGTTTCTGTAGTCTTGATTGTATGATTTTCATAAATGCTTTGCCGACGATCGAGAGGAGGCTAATACCACGGTAATTCTTGCATTCCCGACTGTCGCCTTTCTTCAAAATAGGCACAACAATCGCTTTCTTCCACACGGATGGAACACAATCTGAATGCCATATATGCACTGTGAGAACGTGAAGTTGATGTAATAAGACGTCTCCCCCGGCTTTGATCATTTCGTCAGTTACTTGATCTCCTCCCGGCGCTTTACCATTTTTCAGGGATTTTATTGCCGTCTTCACCTCATTGATTGTTGGTTCAGTATCGGGAAACTGATTTATCGGCTGCTCAATAATCGGCAGTTCGGGTGCTGGACCTACTGGCGGATTGTGGTTGTACAGCTGATGAAAGAATTCTCTCCACCGCTGTAGACGTTCCTGAGGAGAGGTCACGAAAGTTCCATCCAATTTTTTGATATTGTCATTTGTTGATGTTGTTTTGCCACTTAACCGTCGGATTGTCTGGTACAGCGTCCGGTACTCATGCCTTGACGCTGCTTCTTCCATGTCAGCCGCGATGTTATTCCAGTAAGCTTCCCGTTCCAATTTCATTTTCTGTCGAACTTCTTTGTTCAATCGTCGGTATTGTTTGAAATCGACGTGTTTCATTTGCTTCCGCTGGTCGAGTAGATTGAGACAGTCGTCCGAGATCCATTGCTGCGTCCGTCGACGGATGGGCGGACACAGCTCCGTTACACACCCCACAATAGGCTCAGAAAGTTGTTTTTCTTCTATGTTGATATCAACTGGTATCGTGAGTGCTGCAAATTTGTTGGATAATGCGATTTGAAATTTTCGGCTGGTTTCAGGGTCTCGCAGACAGGCCCAGTTCCTCTTGGCTGATGGTGGTGCCTTTTTCTTTGCTCTTTGTAATTTCAATTGTAGTTTCACTCGGACAAGATAATGGTCTGATCCACAGTCGGGTCCACGCATCGCACGTACATCTTTGAGCGTCGATCGGAATCTGGTGTTGACCAAAATGTAGTCCAACATCGCCGAATCGTTGCCGGATGGATTTCGCCACGTGAGTTGATGTTTGAGGGGGTGACGAAAGATGCTGTTGCCGATGATCAAGTTGTTTGACGCTGCAAATGATAAGAGGCGTAATCCGTTGTCATTTATTTCCCCGTATCCGAATTTTCCCATCGTTTCTTCCCAACCGGTTCGATCTGCACACGTATGTGCATTAAAGTCGCCCATAAGTACGATTAATTCGGTTTGGGGTATTGTATCCAGTGTGTGTTGAAACTGGGCATAAAATTCATCCTTGTTTGTGTCCGGGCTGGTCTCAGTTGGGGCGTAGACGGATACGATATGGGTCTTAATCGTTCCATCAATAGTGATAACCGCCAGACGCTCGGTTATCGGTTGGAATGCGATAACACTGGCAGAGGCCCGTCCATCAACCATAAAGCCAACGCCCGCTTCTCGTTTGTCGCCACCAGAATAGAATAGCGTCATCGTCTCGTCGATTGATGGTGGGTCAACCTTCATTGTCCCAGATCCTGTGAGCCGCAGTTCTGATAATGCACAGATCGATATTTTGCATTTCAATAATTCCTTGGCGATAATTTCCTTTTGACCAACGTGATGTCCCGTTCGCACATTCCATGCGGCGATTCGTATTTCTGATTTCGGTGTGATTAACCTGAGTCTTTGGCCAGTAGTCCACTTCTCACCAGCATCCCTGGTTCCCAAAGCTGGCGCATCGGCTGCCCCGGATGCGGTAGCATTAATTCGTAAGTGGTTAAGTCGTGTATCCATGCGGTTTCTTGCCTAGTTTCTTCGGTTTCCCGATTCTGGTCGGCGCGGCAGGCCGACCACCCTCCTCCTTTCACACCCTGGGCTTGGGACCAGACGACGGCGGAGACGACGGTGTATTAGGTCGAAAAAGGAGGGAGAGCAAAAAATACGTATATGTCACTTTGACATTGAACTACCAACTCCAGGAACTAATGCAAGAAAGAGGATTCCCTAACCATCTAATAGAAACTATCAGACCGTTATATAGAAACACAAATATAATAATAAACAATGTCAGCAGTAGAACAAGCAAAATCCAAACCAGTCAAGGACTTGGATAAGGGTGTGGACTATCACCTACCCTATGTAATATATATATTGACGACGTAGTTAAACTCTGGAAACCGCAAGGAAATCCGCGGATAAAACTACGAAAAGGAAATTATCTAAACTCACTGCTTTATGCCGATGATTTAACATTAATACAAAACAGCGAAGATAATTTGCAATTTGCAACATGCAAATAATGCAATATGCAAAGATGCAATATGCAAAGAAGCAAGATGTAATATGCAAAGATGCAATAAATGATGCAATAAAATAAAATAATGAAAGATGCAATAAATAATTTGCATCTGTTACATACCGTCTCAAAATACTCTGCGAAGAACACAACCTGAAAATATCACAAGACAAAACAAAAATAATGGCTTTCGAAAGAAAACAAATACTGTGTTCCAAAATAATAATAGGCAATACGACATTAGAGCGGGTATAAGTTAACGGGCATTAGAACCACATATAAAAACGACAAAGATGTCGAGTTCACAAATTTCAGGCAATTTGCGAAAAAATCAACAGAACTTTAAAACGAGACTGGAAACAAGACTAACATTTTGCAGGACCGTGGCCGTCCATGTACTTACAGAAGAGAATCGTGAATAATGATTGCAAGGACGCATCCAAAATATATGCAACCGAAATGAGATTCCTTAGAAGCGTTAAGGGATGCTCTAGAACCGACAGAATAAGAAACGAGTTCTTATTTCCGTACCGAAAACGGAACCCTTATAGGATCACTTTGTTGTCCGTCTGTCTGTCTGTCCGTCTGTCCGTCCGTCTGTCTGTCTGTCAAGACAATTTTTCTCAGGAACGCGTAGAGCTAACAAGTTGAAATTTGTATTAAATGCTCGGGTCTGCGGTCTCTTTCAGCTGTGAAAAAATCAAACTTGTAAGTCAACGCGATCAAAAGATATGACCGTTTCTGTCGCGTATTTTGCGATTTCACAAGGGAACCAAAACCTATAGGGTACTTCCCGTTGACTTAGAATCATGAAATTTGGCAAGAATCGGTGTCTGACAGCACATGTAATGGGAAAAAATCTGAAAACCGTAAATATGTAGTTTAATTACAAGAAAAATGCGATTTTTCTATTAGAAACTTATGAAAATACACTACTGTGTTGCGTGGTATTGTCAGGCACCAGAAGCATATGAGTTGCATAGAGTTAGGTCCTCCTAAAGATATCTTACTTACAAGTTTGTACGGAACCCTCGGTGCGCGAGTCACAACTCGCACTTGGCCGGTTTTTATCCTGTCGGTTCTAGTGCATCCATTAACGCTTCTAAGGAATCTCATCTGTATTTTGGAACAGGAACTAGACATTTTCAATGTAAACGACAAGATAGAAGAATATACAGATAATTGGAGACAACACATTAATCGGATGCAAGAAGAACGAATACCCCAAACGAATCTTAAAATACCAACCAAGCGGACGCAGAGATGCAGGTGGACCGAAGAAAAGAATCATAATCAAGATAACGTTCTGAACATGCAGCAATGCCTAACCCTTGAATGCAGAAGAAGATGCAACAACGTTTTCTGTAAGAGACAGATAGAATCCCTTTACTTATTCATTGCGTTTAGATTCTGGTTACATACAATCAAGATTATACCAAATCTTTAATTAAAATGCAAGCACTTTATTTATATAAAACGATGATTTAAATTGTGTTTATATCAATGAAACTAAAATTAGCTATTGACGATTCAGGATAAGGTAATTCTTGTAAGACCAATTTTAGAGTATGAAGTGAAGATTCTAAAGTTTCTTTGGAGGAAAATAATATTAGGAAGAATAAAGAAGGTAAGTTTATAATAATGTTTTAGGATAGCTATTGGACAGACTAGATAGGAAAGACTAATCAAGAGCCAGGTTTAGCCAAAAGCTGCCAAATTTATCAGTTCCTTGGGCCATTCTCTCAAAACCTTTTCAAGGACACAGTTAAAGAGAAGTGGAGAAAGTCCATCTCACTGTCTCCTTTCAGTTTTTATTTCGAAGCATTCTGAAAGTTCGCTTGGGTTAATTACCTGGAAGTCTTCCGCTGATAACTATCGGCATATAGTAAGGAATCAGATTGATTTTATAACGGTGAACAAGATGTTCCGAAACTCGATAACATCCGTAAAAACCTATCCTGGTGCAGACGTCCCATCTTACCATAATCTACTACTATGCACTTTAAGACTACGATTAGAAGCTAACAAAAACAAAACGAATGGAACGAATGGATACCCAAAAACTTAAAGACGAAAATATTAAAACCGAAACAAAAAATGAACTGAATAGAAATATAGCTGAAATGAAAGAAAAAGCATATAACGATTTTGAGCAAAAATGGATGGATTCATAGAAAACCATAGTGGAGACGGCAAAACCCAATCTTGTCACAGGAGGAAGAAGGAAAAGTTCCAGATGGATGACCGAGGAAATATTGGACCTCATGAAGGAGCGGAGAAAATATAAAAACAACAACGAAGAAAGATATCCACAAATCCATAGCCTGATTAAAAGAAAGAGGCAAAGGAGGCTTGGAAGGCAGAGAAGTGTACCGAAATCGAACAACTGGAAAATCATGATCGTTTAATTTACATGAAAAAATTAAAAAAGCTGCAAGATATGTTTAGACCTAGAAACTCAGGAATCGTTACAAACACGAATGGCAAGGCACTAATGGAAATTGACCATAGGATAGAAAGGTGGAAGGAGTACTTGCAGGCACTATTTAATGATGAGAACCGAGGCATTTTGAAGGAACCAAACATAGAAACTGGGGCCTCTATCAACACAGAAGAAGTTGCGAATGCAATCAGGAAGCTTAAAAACAAACAAAGCAGCAGAACCCGATGAAGTTTATGCAGATTTGCTGAAGCTCATAGAACAAAGCCACCTGGACATCATTACAGAGCTATTCAATTACATTTATGCGAGCGGCACAATTCCAGGTTTCAACATTTATTACCAAACCTAAGAAAATCGCAGCTAAAAAATGCGAAGACTACAGATACATTAGTCTAAAGGTCGAATGACGAATTGTGTCAAAAACGGCGTGTTTTTGAAAATGAATGGAATGAACGACGAAAAAGCAGAGGAATTGATCGCTCTTGTGGCTGATTATGTTGAACTGTATGACTTACAAAATAAAAATTAAAGTAATCAACAAAGGAAAGTTTTATTCGGAAGAAAACTTTCTTTAAATTAAATCTCGAGACTCGTCCGTAATTAAGACCAATGTTCATTAATTTTTAATGTTCATAAGAATGTTCAATGTTCATAAGATTTTATGAACAAGGGTCATTCACCAATGACCCTTGTTCATAAAATCTGATGCACCCAATATTTTCATTTCCTTTTCTTTTCTTTCAATTTCTCATTTTCGTAACACATGGCTACGACGAAAAAATCATCATCGGAACTTGACAAACTTGACATTTTGAAAATATACCTTAACCTGAAATGTAGAGAAACAACAGATTTGGCATTTGCAGCAAATAATCGCGTATCTGAGTGTCGCATATATCAGAATACCTAGCAGCGACGTGATAATTCGCGATAGTTCATTGTGCAACGCCGCGTAAATGAGTGTCGTGTATATGAGAATCGGCCTTAATGAGTCACGTTCTAAAAACATTCCTAAAAGGAATACATGGACGTATTTATCCCAAACTCGAAGAACATATCGGAGAGACACAATTCGGATTTAGGAACGGACACGGGAAGCACTGTTTAACCTTAATGTTCTAATACAAAGAGCACGCGATGTAAATTGTAATGTCTTTGCCTGTTTCATCGACTTCGAGAAAGCTTTTGATAGAGTAAATCACACAAAACTATTGGAAACGCTTAGACAGTCAGGCCTGGATGACAGGGATATCCGCATTACATCTAACCTTTAGTTGAAACAAAAGGCTCGTGTTCGGGTGGAGGATGCGCTCTCTGAAGAGTTTGAAATACGCCAAGGAGTTCGACAGGGATGTGTGCTCTCTCTGCTCTTTAATCTTTAATCGGAGAGACTGTTTAGAGAGGCTTTGGAGAACGAAAGAAAGCGGCGTATATATTAATAATCTAAGGTACGATGACGACACAGTCCTAATCGCAGACACAGTCGAGGGTCTCCAGAGGCTAATAGACAGAGTAACAAAAGTTTGCTAAACCTACAACATGCGCCTAAACACAAATAAAACAAAGGTTATGATAATAAGCAAACAAGATATTGATGGCCAGTTTTAGGAAAAACGGCTCCGGTTTACATCGATAAACATCGATAGCCCTTCCGGGGCACATTCCTTAACAACAAATGGGAACAAATAAATGAAATTAAGATCCGAATTGAGAAGAGTAGAACAGCTTTTAATCGCATGAGAAGCGTGCTGTGCAATTTAAATATAGGCTTGCAGCTCAGAGTCAGAGTTCTTAGATGCTACGTTTTCTCAATACTAGCATATAGGGTGGAAGCTTGGACTCTGACCGACGCTGCATGTAAACGTCTGGAAGCATTTGAGATGTGGTGCTACAGACGCATGCTTAGAATATTATGGATTTACCACGTAACCAACGAAGCCGTCCTACAGCGTATGAGAAAACAAAAATAGGTTTTAAACGTAATCAAAGAACGCAAACTTTCATATGTTATGCGAAACCAGAAATATAGACTACTTCAGCTTATTTTGCAGGGCAAGCTTAAAGAGGTCCTGGAAGACGACGAATATCGTGACTGCGAAATCTAAGACAATGGACAGGAATGACAACTATGGATCTATTTCGAGCTGCAGCAAATAAAATCAGATGGGTCATAGTAATCGCCAACGTCCACTGAGGATAAGGCACAAGAAGAAGAAGAATCAAAACCTTGTTTCCGCAAAAATGATAAGTGAAATATATAAGCGAAATGTAAATTAAAATAAACTTGAAATTACTTTCCAAAAATATTGTTGCATATTTAGTCCGTTCCTTTCTGGATTATTGTTTCCGTCATAGTCATCACAAGTTATATAAGAGTTATTGCTGAGCCAGCCTCCTTCACTCGATATATCCCTGCAATTATACGTTTTTAGTATTCACAACAAGTCTTGTTTGAGCATTTTACTTTATTGCTAAGAAGGTGTGAAGAGCAAGATCGAAGTAAAACGCAGCTGCGATATCCGGCTCGGCATTCAATTGATAAGTGGTTCTTATCACTCTGTTCCGGTCTTTATATTGATTATCCAGAATCGGTTTTACAAACATCACCGAGGCGTTTTTGCAAGCACATGCGATCTCTCCCTTGTCTTGCGTGATTGCGTGCCACGCGAGCTCCCTGTTGAAGAGGTCTACACCATTGGCGGCATCCAATACACGCTTTATGTTGTTTATGCTACCGAGAATGAAGAAGTTTAACATGCCCCTTTTACGGAGGCTTTGCAACTGATCTTTCGGATTATCCGCACTAATCTGCACGATCACGTAACGAGTCGCCGTATCTTGCAACAACGTTTTATACTTATGAGCCATGACTGAAATATTAAACGGTTTGGTGATAACGTTCTACGAAATGGAATTTGTTTTACCGAAGGACTCGTCAAATAAAATCGCCGCATTGGAGATGTTTTGATTTAAGACTATAGATCGGATTACTTCTGGAATTACGTCGGCTGGTGGATTAATTTGGATTAAAAATTGTTGCTGCTGATCGGTAAGGTTCATAAATTGTCGTAAATCTCTAGGTTGGGCAAACGAGCCGCTAATTGTTGGCAAAGACAACGCGAATATGAACGATTTTACTGTTTTTGAGACTAATCCAGACATCGTTGTATCAAGAACAACATCCGGTGGCTTTTCAGCATCCAGCATATCGCTGTAAGTCTTACATACTAAAATTATTAAATTACGCTGAAATATTCAACCATTAAGCATATACGTACATGAATCCAATAATCCTTTAGCATCGCTTGGATTTCCAACGACTCTTTGCATGTTAACTTTGACGCCTAATCTTGGGTTTCGTCGCACGTATTCTAAAGCTGCATCGACCGCCTTTTCCGCAACCAAATTGCCTTCTTCATTAACAAATACTAAAGGAAGAAAAACAATTCGTGGGTTTATATTGCTTTTATGAAGATTTAATACTTACAGACGTTGATGTTTTGATAGGTTTGGGTTTGAACAAGGTTCACAAAAGAAGACATTAATAAATAAAAGGAAACTACGTTGCTTAAAAGTTTCATGGTTTTATCCAAATCAGTGTACCTTAACGTTTGATCGCGTTGAAGTGCAGCATTTATAAGTAAGAAAATGAGTGTATAGACAGAGTTGCTTAGTGACTTGATCTATTAGGTACGATTAATTGGGTTATCGTCGTCCCCTTCAATTACTGCCCTTATTAATTGCGTTAACCTGCCAATTATATTCTATTAAGCTTTGGTTAGGTGTATTATTTCTACGATTCGGGTTATAATAACATCGTTACGTTTATCGTCGAATATTACTCTCGTATATAATTCTGTGTTTACACTAAGAAAATAATATTTATCAACATTACATAAATATTATTAAATATGTATGTAATTACATTAATTAAAAACAGACACCGCGAATGGAGAGATCATGTTGAACGGATGGACGACAACAGATTGCCGAAAATTGCAAGGGATGGTCTCTCAAGAGATCTCCCCTGTCGCCGGCAGCCAAAGTGTACAAGTCGTCGAGAACAAACAAAATTTAAAACGCTTATAATGTCAGGCAGAGGTAAAGGAGGCAAAGTTAAAGGAAAGGCCAAGTCGCGTTCGAGTCGTGGCGGACTCCAGTTCCCCGTCGGTCGTATCCACAGACTACTTCGAAAAGGCAACCTCATCAAGGTTTAAAACCTCTTTTTGTTTTCTCATACGCTGTAGGACGGCTTCGTTGGTTACGTGGTAAATCCATGATATTCTAAGCATGCGTCTGTAGCACCACATCTCAAATGCTTCCAGACGTTTACATGCAGCGTCGGTCAGACTCCAAGTTTCCACCCCATATGTTAGTGTTGAGAAAACGTAGCATCTAAGAGCTCTGACTCTGAGCTGCAAGCCTATATTTAAATTGCACAGCACGCTTCTCATGCGATTAAAAGCTGTTCTAGTCTTCTCAATTCGGATCTTAATTTCATTAATTTGTTCCCATTTGTAGTTAAGGAAGAGGTAGTTTATTGATGTAAACCGGAGCCGTTTGCGTAAAACTGGCCATCAATATCTTGTTTGGTTTTTATCATAACCTTTGTTTTATCTGTGTTTATGCGCATGTTGTACGTTTCGCAAACTTCTGTTACTCTGTCTATTAGCCTCTGGAGACCCTCGACTGTGTCTGCGATTAGGACTGTGTCGTCAGCGTACCTTAGATTATTAATAAGTACGCCGTTTAGTAAAACGCCGTCATCTGTGTTCTCCAAAGCCTCTCTCAACAGTCTCTCCGAATAAACATTAATATCTATCTAGCGGCTGTGATGGAATATCTGGCCGCGGAAGTCCTCGAGCTCCCCCGAAACGCCGCCCGTGACAATAGACACGCATCATTCCCAGACATCTCCAGTTGGCCATCCGCAACGACGAGGAGCGGAATAAACTACTCTCCGGCGTGATCATCGCCCAGGGCGGAGTACTGCCAAATATTCAAGCCGTCCTCTTGCCCTAAAGAAGATCGAAAAAAAGCCCTAAGTTGACTGCATGACTCATTGACGAGAGAGTTTCAAAGAAGAACCGGTTGAATTAAACGTGATTCAGGACGTCCACCCATACGTTGGTATGAAAGCTGGATTCATCATCCCAGCTACAACTCTATGAAATTAGAGAACAAGGCAGATGCCTTACAAAAAGGAGGAAGAAGTAGAAGACATACTTATTACTGAATTTACAACGGTTAATGCAAAGACATTCAATATATCCTAGACTTTCTGCAAAAATCCGTGGTTTGTCCAAGCGAACTTGACTGCGATTTCTACACCTTTAAGTTATAAAAAATGTCCACAATTCAATGAAAAACCACTGGTTAAGGCCAAAAAATCACATGGGTCCACATACAAACTAATTTCTCTTTCTTATAAAGAGGTAAGATCCATTCAAGTCGCTAAACTCAAAAATAGAGAAAATTCAAATTAATGGATTTTTGTAGTAAAACTAGGATTTATTTCATTTATTAAATATTCTGAGGAACAAAATAAATTCTTCTTCTTCTTCAAGTACCATCTCCTCTTAGAAGGTTGGCTATCATCATAGCTATTCTCACTTTGGATGTTGCAGCCCTAAACAACTCAACGGAACTACAGTTGTTCGCGCCAATTTTAATATATCTATATTTTAATTTAAACATTTGAATCGATTTCGGCACCGATTAACAGAAGGGGAAAGGTGTATCGACCTGGGCCGAAATCGCGCGATTTACTTATCAATTTACTTCGCGAATTTATATTAGTCGAGAAGTACGCTTTGAAGGTGCGAAGCGTGTAGAACGAGATCGAAGCGTGAAGCCAAGTTCGGCCGGCACGTGCACGCATTATTCAGTTTCAAGTCAATCACGAGTCCATAGGACTGAAGCGGCATCCAACGTCTGGAAGACAACAATTTTAAGGGAATCCCTCCACCCATTATCCTTACTTCCTCCCTTAAAATAGGCGCCGGAAGGACGATCCACACGTAGCGGAGACGCGAGCAGCCCTAACAGGTAAGTGATTCGACCTGTTTTTTGATTGAAAGTTTTGTTTTTTGTGAGACACAGTCCAAACATTGGTCCTTCGAACCGGATGTCGAGTCGGGGGTCAGTTAGTCGAAGACGTACATGATATACGGGCGCTGTTGGATTCGCCATTTTGTTTCCGGTCTCGGCGGAAACACTCAAAGCGTACTCCATTAATTTCGTTGATTATTAATTTTGTTCGGATATCCTGCTGTCGTTGGAATAATTAGTTAATTATCTGGTTATTCAATTTCGTTAAATATTAATTTTATCTGGTTATCCAGTTTCGTCGGAATAATCAGTTAGTTATCTAGTTATTCAATTTCGTTGATTATTAAGTTTGTATCGATATCCCGATTTCGTTGGAATAAACAGTTGTTGTCTGGTTATTCAGTTTTCGTTGTGAATATTCGATTTGTGAATATTCGATTCTACGAGTCTACAGTTTTTCCTTTGAATGTTCCATCCATTTGGTTTGGTTATTCAGTTCACGTTTCAATATTCGATTTTTCATAATGGATAAGCGTGAGAGAGCATTGAACCATTTTCTTAGGTTATTTAACCAGGAAATGCGTCTTCTACCTCTGTTTCTTCTTCGCTGTATCTTTCCTTGAATGATATTCTGCAACGATACATATTTCTCTCCCCTCATCACGTGACCCAGATACTGCAGCTTCTTTATTTTAATTGTGTTCAATAATTTCCCTTCCTTTCTCATTCTTCCCAGTACCTCCTCACTTGTTACCATGTCTACCCAACTTATTCTTAAGATCCCTCTATATGACCACATCTCAAATCCTTCCAGTCGATCATTTATATCTTTTTTTAACGTCCAGGATTCTTTCCCCTTTAACCACATCACTTTGCAACCACTTCATTTTGCAGAGTTGTAGTTGATGAAGTCGAAGGTACTAACTACATTAGTATTTATTCCCCATTAGCAATATCTTCTGGTGTAGACGCGTTCTATTCTTGAATGACTGAAAAATTTACGAGAAACACTGATTCGTTCAATGCATCTCGGTCGTACTCACGTTCACGTTCCAATTCTCTATTGAAAGAGTCGTTCATAGCACGATTTGGCGTTGCAATTCCTAACTTTACTAACAAACTGCCGCGCATGAGGTAATACATGTCTTCTATCAAAAGCAAGCCCTGGTTATGTATTTCTTCATTCACCTCGAGATCGGGATTCCCTGAAGTGACACGAATTCGATGTAAAATCTCTTCTGACATGTTATCCTTGTACTTGTTCCATAGTTCAATTGAATTCGATCGGAAACATCGATCGAAATATTGTTAACAAATAATGTGCGTATATGATTTAGAGATGCAGAAAGAACTGATTAGCTATTGTAATATCCCAACGTAATGGGAGTCCGATAATGTTCCACAGTAGACCAAAAACTTCAGTTAGAAAATTAGACTTCAAACTAAATGTTAAGAATCATAATCAGAGCAGTGAACTCACTAGACCATTTGACCTCCCAGATATAGAAACAGCCATCTGTACATGTAAGAATGACAAGGCAGCAGGATTGGATAATATCTGTGTTGAACAAATTAACCATTTTGGCAATGCCACCAAAATCTGGCTTCTAAATCTTTTTAATAACTGCCTTGCATTTTTCAAGATCCCAAAATTATAGCGCAAGACTCGTGTAATTGCTATTTTAAAGCTTGGTAAAGTATGCGGGTAGCGGGTAGACACTCCATGCGATCCCAGCAGGGATAGGTCTACTTCAGGGATGCGCCCCTGCCCACGTGAGCTTCGATTCTCCCCCCATCCCTGTCTCGGGAGGAAATCTAATCTTACTCCTTAGTTCCTACCCATGAAACTACCCTCTACCCCATCCCAAACAATCACAGTAAGAAGAGGGACCCCACTGTGACTACATAGTCCCACGAGCACAATGAGATATGATAGTTAAGGATGAGAAATCGCCAAAAAGGCGCCAGTGGGTGGCCGGGTCCGCTGGTGAGAAATGGACTACCGGCCATGCGACTGTTTCCAGCCAGGCAACGCATGGAAAGTATGCTACTGACCCCCACAATCTTAGAAGAGTTATGAGGATCGGAACATGGAATGTCCAAGGATTCCTAAAAGCTGGAAAACTACAGATAGTAGAAAGAGAAATAATACAATATCTGAAACTCACTGTAAACCACTTCAGAACAGAAAATGGCAATATGATGTACTACTCAGGACATGAAACAGAGAGACGGTGTAGCATTTCTGAACGGAAAAACGTACTAATGAATCCATTCTACGAGCACTTAACATCGTCGATCGACTAAGCAAAACTATCCAAAAGTTTATCCTAAGATATTTCGGTCACATAATGCGAAGAAAGGACGACTCACTTGAGATTTTGATAGTGCAAAGAAAGATAGAGAGTAAGAGACCACGAGGAAGATCACCATCGCGCCATGTGGATCAAATATCCAAAGCCATAGGTGAAACTGTACACGTTTGCACAAAAGCTGCTGAATATAGGGAAGATAGGGAAACTGTTTTTGAGACTAATCCAGACATCGTTGTATCAAGTACAACATCCGGTAGCTTTTCAGCATCTAGCATATCGCTGTAAGTCTTACATACTAAAATTATTAAATTACGCTGAAATATTCAACCATTAAGGATATACGTACATGAATCCAATAATCCTTTAGCATCGCTTGGATTTCCAACGACTTTTTGAATTTCAACTTTAACGCTTAATCTTGGGTTTCGTCGTACGTAATCTAAAGCTGTATCAACTGCCTTTTCCGCAACCAAATTGCCTTCTTCATTAACAAATACTAAAGGAAGAAAAACAATTCGTGAGTTTACATTGCTTTTATGAAGATTTAATACTTACAGACGTTGATGTTTTGAGTAGTTTGGGTTTGAACAAGGTTCACAAAAGAAGAGATTAATAAATAAAAGGAAACTGCGTTGTTTAAAAGTCTCATGGTTTCATGTGTCCAAAACCGTTTATTGGTTTGATTGCGTTGAAGTGCAGCATTTATATGTAAGAAAATGAGTGTATAGACAGAGTTGCTTAGTGACTTGATCTATTAGGTACGATTAATTGGTTTATCGTCGTCCCCTTCAATTACTACCCTTATTAATTGCATTAACCTGCCAATTATATTCCATTTAGCTTTGGTGTTAGCTGTATTATTTCTACGATTCGGGTTAATATAACATCGTTACGTTTATCGTTGAATATTATTCTCGTATATAATTATGTATTTACACTAGGAAATAATATTTATCAACATTACATACATATTATCGAATTTGCAACGATTAATGGAAAGACATTTAATATATCCTAGACTTTCTGCAAAAATTCGCGGTTGGTGCAAGCAAACATGACTGCGATTTCTACACCGTTAAGTCACGAAAAATGTCGTCGGTTTAGCCGTAGTGCGCCCTAGGCCTTAAACAGATGGGCATTAATTCGTTAATCGTTAATTAACGAAGTTAACAAAATGCTTAACTGATTAACTTTTAAGTTAACTCAAAAAATGTTAACAGTTTTCTTAACTTCCGTTAACTTTAGTCCACTACATTGGTTGTTTGTTGACATGTTGTCATTTTTGTTTTTTAAATTATGCGCCACGCAAAAGAGCAAAAACCAGAGAAAAGGCGAGAAAGCCGTTCATTGTTATACCCCTTTAGCCAATGTCCTATTATCTAGCATAAACAAGATTTGAACGGTTTATCGAAGATGAAGATGCCAGCTGGCTCGACAGCCACAATCATTGTTGCTAGCTGGCTGTTGCGTTTCACCCGAAGTTTCTACAATGTGGATGCAAAAGTATGAGAGCACCAAGTTATCAAAAGTCAAGAAACTTATGGAAGCAGAAGATGTTGTATTTTGTGTCCTGTGTACCCTAGGTGTTTTTGTTTTTGATGGTTGGCAGCACTGAGCGGCCGGCTTAAGGGTATCGATTTTTGCATGCGCATAGCGGAAGTCGAGTAACGGTTTTTTCTTGGGTATACACGTTAAGTTTATAAGGTTAAGTTTTATTTTCAATAAAGTTTTTGTTTAATTATTCAAATTGTATTCTACATACTCCGAAATATTAAAAACACAACAGAAGACGCTCTGAATAGAGAAAGGGAAGCAAATGGAAATGAAAAGGATAGTGCCTGTATTAGTGGACGCAGCAATACTGAAGAAGAAAGAGAGGATTTTTTCAGCTCTGTTACTCTCTGAGTCTGAAGAAGAGGTCGCAAAAAAATCACAGAAACAGAGCCAAGAATTTGGGGAGAACTTGGCTGGACTCAAAGTCAAAAGAATCTTTTACGAATCTTTTAGGCAGCATCCCCTTTCTAGGTGAACAAGTTTTTTTTTTAAATCTTTTTTTTTTTAAATATAATACTGCAATTCCATCAAGCGCCAAAGGAGAACGACTTTTTCTACACGGAAAGATATTTCGAGAGCTAAACGCACGCTCATCACAGTCAGGTGACAATTTTAATATGATTATGTTCAGGAAAGGCATTGTGAACATGGGCGTAGCCAGGATTTAGTTTCGGGGGGGTTTTAAGACCACGATTTAGTTTCGGGGGGGTTTTAAGAAAATACAGTAACAGAAATGCCCCAATTTACTTTCTAAAACTGACACACAAGGGTTACTAAACTTCAAATCTACCATGCTCTCTTGAAGAGAGTCGTCTCTACTCGTCTCTTTATTTCAATATAACATTTGTATTTTATTTATACGTATTTTATTACATTTATATTTTGCATATTTCGGGGGGGGGAAGGGGGGGGAGTTAATTTTAAACCCCTCTGTAAATCCTTATGGGATTTTGCGCCCGAACTCTCCTAGCCTATCTACTTCCGTCTTAATCACCTACGCTTTGCCGACGATGTTGTACTTTCCAGCAGCGATCCAGAACTAGGTATAATGCTACGTGAACTCGAAGAGGTCTCCCAAGCGATGCAGCTGTAAATGAATTGTAAATGAGTCCGAGCAATATAATGGTCACCATCGGTAATCGAACTCTTGAGAAATTCGATGAGTATGTATATTTGGGACACAGCATCAAGTTGGGAAAGGACAATCGGACAGCCGAAATCACCAGACGTATCGGCTGTACGTGAGCCGCGGCTCAGCTACATTCTCCGGGAACCACGCATCCCTATAAACTTCAAGAGGAAGCTTTATGAGTCATGCCTCTTGCAACCCAACGTAGAGATACGTTGAGAACTCAACGTTCTCAACGTATGGGCTTGAGATTGTAACTCTAACGATGCACAGCTCAAGTCTACCAGCGAGCGATGCTGAGAATCAGCATCCTTCGCTGGGAATCAGCAGCATTACTAAAGGATATTCATACATTTCCTGTGTGATTTTATTTATTTATTTAACTATGTATAAAGCAGGGATACAATAAATCTATTAAGGCCGCAGTACAAGTCGTCACCACCAGAACAATCCTCAATGTATAAAGGATTATTTAACCCCTTGACATACGAATAAAATTCGCGTTGACGTGTATACGTGTATATATATATATATATATATACGTATATATATATATATATATATATATATATATATATATATATATATATATATATATATATATATATGTATACGTATATATATATATACGTGTATAAGTGTATATATATGTATGACGTGTATATATACGCGTTGACCATATACATATGATCTTATCACAGACACATGACGTCTTAGAGACGTCATTGTATGTCAAGGGGTTAACAAACTATTTTCATACCAACATACTATACTATGTTTAAAACCCTTTAGAAGTAAACGCCCTAAACGCCCCTTTAGAAGTTTTTTATACTTATAGTCCATTTTTTTAAGAATGCAGTACAGGAAAGATAGGGCTTATTTGACCTTGTTCTCTGATTGGCTTAAATCGAGGAGAAGTTCACACCGACGATATTTACTTCTCCTTTTCTCTCTTTCTCTTCACATACATTTGCAGCTGTTAGTTGTCCATGGCTGCCGTATCAATTCACAATTATCATCTGATCTGTTTGTATCATTTAGATTTTTTGCGTTTCTCTCCATTCATTTGTTTGTATTTTACTACTACTAGTAAGGTGGGTAAGGGGTGACGGCAATAATCACCAAGTAAGTCCGACCCAAATGTCAACCTCTCCTGCACGCGGTGCCCGCTGCTAGATAACGAACGAGGCTCTGGCGACCGAGTCATGGCGGTATAACCATTCCAACGAGAATCAAGGAAATGTATTCTCACAACAGCCCCAGAACGGCGGACCGAAGTGCTACCGGGATAAGTAGCAAGCATTAACTAGCCAACAGCTATGGGTGGAAGAGCTAGAAAATGTTAGGGCACCCTTTTGTCCAAGAGTTGAGAAACCAATTCTGAAGGCGGATGAACTGCTGAAGCGGTCAACGGCATAAGAATGCAAAAAGCAAGGAGAAACTATTGCATTAAAGATCCTCGTGGATATCTCTAGAATCACCATTATGACGATGAATTTCACAGCAAATTATTCCGGAGTAAAAAGTCTCCCAATCGGATCTCCGGGGGAGGCGGTTTTGAATGAGGTCGTGGAAAAAAGAGTGTCATTGAGATCAGACACGTTAAGAGTAGGCACATGGAATGCAAGAAGTCTATACTCGCCAGGAAGATTAGACAACATAGTTCTTGAGATGGAAAGACTAAAAGTGGACTTACTTGGGGTAAGCGATGTAAGATGGGCAGGAATAGGCTCGATAAATACAGATAATGGAATGCTATACTACTCAGGAAACAATGACCCAAAACATCAGTACGGAGTAGGAATAATCCTAAACAAAAAGTTAAACAGGTCAGTTACAAACTTTACTCCCTATTCAGATAGAGTAGTAATGATACAATTAAAGACAAATACTGGAATTATGAACGTGATCCAAATATACGCACCAACTACAGATAAAGAAGATGAGGAAGTTGAAGAATTCTATACACAACTAAATGCAGTACTAAGAAGTATAAATCGTTGCGAAGTGACCATAGTGATGGGCGATTTTAACGCCAAGGTAGGAAAAACAAAGGTAATTGGCTGCACTGGTGAATTTGGCCTCGGGGATCGGAACGAGCGCGGTGACCGTCTGATTCAGTTCTGTCAAGATGAGAATTTTATAATCACCAACACACTCTTTCAGCTCCCTAAAAGAAGGCTGTATACCTGGACATCTCCAGCCCATACAAAGGAGAAAATCATACGAAATCAAATAGGTTATGTGCTCATCAGAAATAGATATAAAAATGCCGTAAAAGCAGTGAGAACTTACCCTGGAGCTGACATCCACTCAGATCACAATCCTGTAATAGCAAAGGTACAAGTTAAACTAAAGAAGATCATAAAGAAACAGAACAACAACATAGATATTCAACTTCTTAAGGATAAAAATATACACGAAGTTGTAGTTGACCAGATAAAGCAAAATGTAACAACAGCAATGAAAGAAAATGAACTACATCAAGATGTCGACATAAGATGGAATCGAGCTCAAACAGTTCTGACAGCAGTAGTGAAAGAAAACCTAACTAGGAAAGCAACAAAAAGGAAATATTGGTTGACTGAGAAAATCATAGAGCTCATGGATGAACGCCGGACCCATAAGAACCAAAATGAAAAACAGTATAAAATCTTACATAAAACGATTCAAACAGAAATAAAAAAGGCAAAATCAGAGTGGATCTCTAAACAATGTGAAGGAATAGAAATGCACGAAAGAAACTATGACAGCTTTCATATGCACAAAAAAATCAAAGAGATGACAGGAGCTAGAAAAACCTTCCAAGCTAACCATGTGATCAAGAGCGCAGATGGCCGCATAATAACAGATGTGAATGAAAAAGTAACCAGATGGGAAACCTACGTGCGGGAACTCTTTAATGATGAAAGACCAACACAAGTACCAATAAGAGTAGAAGACGAAGAACCTAAAATAATGAAACATGAACTCGAATATGCCCGCAACAGTATGAAGCCAAGAAAGGCTACGGGGCCGGATCAAATACCAGCTGAGATATTAAAATTATTCGATGAACACCTAATAGATAGTCTCCTAGACCTGTTTAACACAATATATGACACAGGCATCATACCGAAACAATGGCTTTTATCGACATTTGTATTGATCCCTAAAAAAGCAAATGCTAGAGATTGCACAGATTATAGGACTATTGCACTTATGAGCCATGCACTAAAAATCTTTCTAAAAATCATCCATAAAAGAATTTATCGAAAACTAGAAGAGGACATAAGTGATAGCCAATTTGGATTTAGAGAAGGGCTTGGAACAAGAGAAGCACTCTTCGGAATAAATATTCTTTTTCAAAGATGCCTAGACATAAATCAAGACCTGTTTGTGTGCTTCATCGATTTCCAAAAGGCTTTCGATAAAGTTCAGCATGACAAATTACAACAACTAATACTTAGAAAGAATTTAGACCGGAAAGACGTCAGGATAATTACCAAGCTATATTGGGGACAAAGTGCAGTTGTAAAAATCGAAAATGAACTGACAGACGAAATAGAAATACGCCGCGGAGTTAGACAAGGCTGCATCGTATCCCCGCTATTATTCAACATATACAGTGAAGCTATATTTGAAGAAGCTTTGTTAGGAGAACCAATAGGTATAAACATAAACGGAGAGGTAATAAATAACATCAGATATGCCGACGATACGGTATTATTGGCAGGTAGCGAAGCAGAACTACAACACATACTCGAAAGAGTAAACCACCAATGTGAAGCTTATGGACTTCAAATGAATCTTTCAAAAACCAAGTGTATGGTAGTTTCTAAGGCACATAACCAACAAGTGCAACTAAATATCAACAATACCATAATTGAAAGAGTAGATTCCTACAAATATCTTGGAACCGTGCTAGACAAAACAAGCGACCAGGCAGGTGAGATACGAAGAAGGGTGGAGATAGCAAGATCAGCGTTTATGAAAATGAAAAAGTTTATTTGTAACAGAGACACTAATATAGAATTACGAATTAGAATACTACGCTGTTATGTGTTCTCTACCCTGCTATACGGAGTTGAAGCCTGGACCCTAAAGAAACCTGAACTAAAACGGTTGGAAGCATTCGAGATGTGGTGTTATCGCAGAATGTTTAGAATATCCTGGAAAGATAAAGTCACCAACAAACAGGTACTTGAAAAGGTAAAAAAGGAATGCGAAGTCGTGCTGACCATTAAGAAAAGGAAACTAGAGTATCTAGGCCATGTCATGAGAGGCCCCAAATATAGTCTTCTAAGATTTATTATGCAAGGGAAAAATTAAAGGAAGCAGGAGTATTGGTAGGCGTAGAGTATCCTGGCTGAAGAACCTGCTCGAGTGGTTCAGCTATAGCAGCACGGAACTGTTCAGAGCATCGGTGAACAGGATAAGAATAGTCATGATGGTGTCCATCCTCCCGTAGGAAAAGGACTGCAAGAAGAAGAAATTTACTACTATTGTTGCCATTTGGAGTACGTCATCAATAATAATAAGATATTCAATGAAACCATTAATAAACTACCAATCTTATATTCAAGTAACTATATTTGAATTTAGCGCCAAATTTTGTAACTAGATTGAACATTTGTCATAGTGTAAATCAGGTTTCTAGTTACTGCATTCTTAAAAAAAAATGGAGTATAGTTACAAAATGTATATGTTTTTTTTAAATAAATTGTTACATTCAATCTGAATAGATGTGCAGAAAATTGTGCGGGGTGCAGATAATAGTATGTGTGTTTTTAGGCCTCTTTCATCCAGCCAGCATTTTGCTTATTAAATCTAGATCTAGGATAAAGTTTAATATTTTTAAACTCTGCTATATCTTCCTTGGTCTCAACAGCACGATTTGCAACTTCAGGCTGTGCTATTACTTTCGAACCTTTTCTATATTTGTTGCAACAATATTCAAAAGCTAAAGTTATACAGGCTAATCCAGTTCCTACGAATATAATAATTAAAGCTCCGCCAATATTTTGAATACTGATTGCGGCAGATTCATCTTCTTTTTCGCATTTAACAGCTTTAGGATTGTAATCCCACCAGTCTTCTTTGTAAAATTCTAGCTCCCGTCTAGTGAATAAATCAAGAATACTACAAAATAAGACAGTCAAAAACATTTAATTAAAGTATCTTCAGATATTATCCTTTTATTAATTATATTTTATTTAGTTCTTGGGTAAAAGGATTTAATAAATGTTAATAAAATTCCGATATATTGCCAACGTTTCGGTCTTTTCATATATTCATATGAAAGCTGTCATAGTTTCTTTCGTGCATTTCTATTTCTTCACATTGTTTAGAGATCCACTCTGATTTTGCCTTTTTTATTTCTGTTTGAATCGTTTTATGTAAGATTTTATACTGTTTTTCAACGTTTCATTAGTTTTTAATATTTGTCATTTTATATACAATATTCATATTTAAATTTTAATCTTAATAATTTATATTTATGTTTATTATGTTAAAGTTAATTAATATATAATATTTAGACATAAGCCCTGAAGAAGGTCAGAAATTAAAAAAGACCGAAACGTTGGCAATATATCGGAATTTTATTAACATTTATTAAATCCTTTTACCCAAGAACTAAATAAAATACATTTAATTAAAGTTTGTGTTTCTTACGCTGCATCAAATTGATCTTTTAAATGTGACCCTTGCTGCACAGCAATAGCATATGGCTTCCTTGAAAATTGTTTTCCTACCATTTGGAAATCACAGCTAGTTAAAGTCAAGTATTTTATGTCCATAGCCTCGCCTATGAAAGCGAAACCTTCGCTAGAAGATCTCGATGCTGCAACCCTCTTCGCCGCTTCTTCCAGAGTATAAGGTAATCCAGCCTCCTTCATTGCTCGCCACATTTTTATATACCTGTCACTCAGTGGATAATCCCAAACTGCTAATTTAGCTCTCTCAAAATCTGATAAACTTTCATTTAAAATCATGTCTTTCCAAATACTAAAAAGATATTAATCTATTAGTTTATGAAGGAATATTAAAATTTTCAACTGTTCATAAACTCTGAATACGGTAGGTCTGTCGAATTGCGTCTACTTAAGCATGAACGTAAAATTCTCTAATATATTAACCCATAACCACCTGCCATACGTCTCAGGTGAGAAAATTGCTGCTGCTTTCGGTCTGAAAGACGTATGTCAGGTAGTTAGATGTTAAATGAAGATGAAAAACGGAATGTGTTCGTGGAATCTAATGTTTATTATTATACAAATAAAACACAAAATATTGTTGGTCTGTTTATTACGGTAATGAAAAAAGATCCGAATTCAAACATCGTCGTTTTGGCGCAATTAAACTACTGAAGTAAAATTTAATTGAAACTTCGATTTTTGCGATAACTTGCGAATTACTTGCGATAACTTGCGAATTACTTCAGAATCCTAGTGAGATGAATGAATACGTAACGATTGCTCTACACGTGATCCTGTGATGGATCTTGTCATAATTTCACTGTCTAAACTATTTTCACCATCAGATGCATGTGTACATTGTTGAATAAGTGGTCTTGTAATAAATTTGGTAATCACTTCACTGTCAGAAATATGTTGAGAGTCGGAAGCATCAGTAGATGTGCTATAACATACAAGTCTTTTTACAGTTTGCAAGCCACGTGTAGAAGCAATCGGTGATCTGTAACAAAGTTGACTTATCTTGATGTTAGATGCGGTATGATGTGTGAATCTGGTGTGTTTTCTGAAACATCTGGAGATAGACACTCAATCAGTGAACGCGGTTGAGTGACTTGTAGAGCAAGTCAAAAGTGTTCAAACTTTCAATCAAAGACGGTGAGAAGTCTAGTGTCAAGTATGCAGATGGTAGAGTTTGGCTGCCGAACATTCAACAAAAGTTCTACCTCTTCGTTGGTAGTTTCCAAGTCTCCAGTGGAACTTGCCATTGGAGATATATCGCAAGATTCACTTTTATCCTCATTTGTAGGTGCCTGTGGTTCTGTTAACACAGAGGTTGCAAAAGCGCTTTCAGGCAAAACATTTGGATTAAAGGGATATAACCCTGTTGCTCGGAAGCTACTAGTAATATTTTCATGTATCATACATTTTGACAATATCTTATTGAATTCTGGACGAGTTAATTTTCGTACATGGCTTTTATAAGAACTTCTTGGTAACCCTCTAAAGAGTGTCTTTTCCAGTAACTTTCTAAAGGTTTGTAACAGGCTTTATCAAGCGGTTGCAATTCATGGGTCGTATTTGCGGGTAAAATTTTCGGACCTCACCATGACATCACCACAGACCAGTATAAGATCAGAACCAATATCGAATTAAAAGCACTCTACAAGGACACCGATATTGTCCAAGAAATTAAATCACAGCGACTAAGATGGGCAGGCCACGTGCACAGACTGCATAACGAAAGACTTGTAAAACTGGTATGGGAGGAGATTCCCACAGGCAAGAAACCGCTCGGACGTCCCAGAATGCGATGGAGAGATAACATCCAAGCAGATCTCCGGAAAATGAACATTCCATTTGACCCTAGGTTGATGGAAGACCGAACAAATTGGAAAAAAGTTGTACAGTCAGCCAAGACCCACCCAGGGTTGTAGCGCTACGTGATGATGATGATGATTTGTGGGTAGACAGTAAAGAGTGATACCAAGTATATCCGCCTCTTCAGCAATTCTGTAGTCTAAATGAAACGTTGCCCCGTCAAATATAAGAAGGCAGTCTCGCGAGGTCTTGTATCTTAAGAAGTCAATAAAAAGCTGTGAAGTCATGCTTCCCTCCGGATCCAATCTAACAGTTGAATCTGGAGGCAGATTTAATTCAAATTTTTGATTCTTTCGAACGCCTTTAAATATAATCATCGGAGGTATGGAATTTCCCCAACGCATTTGCACAACCCACGAAAGTGACATTTTCGCCAAGTTCGGATGCTTGTAAATGTACTCTGTTTGTTCCTTTCCGAGCGATCACTGTAGGTTGTTTGTGGATTGTTAAACGGGAACCTTTTTCGTCCATATTATAAAGCCTTTGTAACAGATTCCTAGTTCGTCATATAATGTTTCCACTTGTTTAAAATGATGTGAACTATTGCTTTGTTTAGATCTTGGCCTCTGGCTTGATTTAGAAATTGGGCTTTGTGTTTTGCAACATTGCTATTTTTCTTCAGAAATAATGTAAGCCAGTCTCGTCCGGCAATACCTAACTTGTTAAAATTGTTAGTAATGTTATATGCCTCACAAAACACGAATGCTTGTTTGCGTATTATCTTTGGCGTTAACGGTATTTCCAAATCTAATAATGCTTTTCACAAAATCTTCTTCCTGTTCGCTAATAAATATTGATCTTCTACCTAAATTTCGTTTGGACATTCCACTCTTTAAATAATCTCGTAATGTTCTTCTAGGGATGTTATAATTACTAGCTGCTTTATTACTAGATAACCTGTTTGTCTGAACAGCGATAACAGCAGCTTCTAAATCACTTTGTGCCCACGAAGCACGCTTACCTTACCTAATTAAAACAATAAACTAAGTTAACTTAACTATTTATTTAACTTAATTATTTATTTAATTTAAACTTAATTATTTATTTTCCTTTTGCACAAAAAGTAACATATTATATTTTAAAGTTTATATATACATTTGCGGATTAATCAGTTCATTTTCATAATGTGCAAATAAAGTCCTTTCATGATAAGGTTACGAGATGGTTAAAAACGCCTACCGTTGCATTTGGTATGGGTAATAATGCCTAGGTGTAATTACCGTCGAGGACACTTCTAATACACCCTGGGGGGAAGTCTAACCCCTACAGGGCGCGTCCCCAGGTGCTGGATAGGGGAACGCTCGTCAAGCATGCTTGAAGGGTAGAGGTAAAATAAAATAGCCTCCGCGGACCAAAATAAGACTAGGTAGCAACAGGCTTACAACCTGCTATACCGAAACTCAACTTTGTAAAAGAAACACCAACAAGCCTCGGAAACGGACAGATGAAATCAATGACGACTTTTAGCGCACGATATCGGACACGATTTGGAACATGGAACGTAAGGACGTTGCTGAAGCCAACCACTTTAGCCCAACTGACGAAAGAATTTCGGAGATACAACTTACAAGTACTAGGCCTAAGTGAAATCAGATGGGAAGGAAGTGGCGTAAAGAAAACATCAACGGGAGAGGTGCTCCTCTACTCCGGGAAACAAATTGGCGAGGCGCGCAGAGGTGGTGTCGGATTCATGCTAACAGAGAAATCAAAGCAAAGTTTAGAAGATTGGAGCCCAATCTCAGAAAGGATAATAACAGCACGATTCCGAACGCGCTCGAGGTATATATCAATAATTCAAGTTTACGCACCGACAATGGCAGCTACAGAAGAAGAAAAGGATACATTCTACCAACAATTGTTAAGCACAATTCGCCAACTTAAAAAGACGGATATAAAAGTTGTGATGGGAGATTTCAATGCCAAAGTTGGGAAAAAGTAATGGGAAACTACGGTATAGGGGAAATTAATGAAAATGGAGAATTACTAGCGGACCTCTGCACAAATCACGACTTGCTTATAGGCGGAACAGTTTTTCCACACAAGGAAATACATAAAGTGACATGGTGCTCACCGGATGGCAGAACCCAAAATCAGATAGATCATATTTGCATAAGCAAGAAATGGAGAACATCACTGCTTGATGTCCGGAATCACCGTGGAGCCGACGTACATAGCGACCACCACCTTCTCTGTGGACAGTTACGTATTAAACTGATCTCAAACACCAAGCGCCAAGCCACCAGGAAGACAAAAAAAATTGACATCGCAAAACTTCAAGATAAAATGACGGCAAAGGCCTTCGCAGAGGAAGTAGCCAACAGACTGAAGGACAAGACCACAGGGAACAAAGACATTACAGAACGATGGTCAAGCATCGGAGATGCGTTAAGAGGAGCTGGAGACATCCTTGGGTACAAATCCAATGAGAGAAAAGAATGGATATCTGATGCGACTTGGAAATTAATCCAAGACCGCCGAAATTTAAAGCAACAAAGAAACTGTGCTAAAGATAAAGATAAACAAAGGCTATCCCGGATTTACAACGCAGCCGATAAGCAAGTGGGAAAGAGTGCTAGAACTGATAAGAGGAAATGGCTAGCTGATATTGCAACCCGAGCGCAACTAGCTGCTGACAGCATGAACACCAAGGAAACATATCGCCTGACGCGAAAGTTCACAAACACAGGCTACCCCTCAGAACGACCAATACGCACGACGAACGGCAAGCTATGCACAACCGAGGCACAGCAAATAACCCGCTGGACAGAACACTTCCAAGAGCTCCTAAACACACCGTTGGAAGAGGTACCACAAAGTCCTATGACACCAAGCGGAAACAGAAGATTTAGAGACGACCCGCCAAGCATAGAGGAGGTGAAGGCCGCCATCAAACACCTTAAAAACGGCAAGGCGCCTGGCGCTGACGAGACATACTCGGAAATGTTTAAAATAGACATAAAGAGAATCACCGAGATTATAACACCTATAATTCGAGAAGCATGGGAAACAGAAGTAATACCATCCACGTGGAAAGAAGGCCTAATTATCAAACTGGCGAAAAAAGGAGACCTGAGTATATGCTCCAATTGGAGAGGAATAACTCTTCTTAACACCATTAACAAATTAGTTTCCAAAATAATTCACGACCGGATCAGCAATGTGGTTGAACCGACACTACGCAAGGAGCAAGCGGGATTCAGGCCTGGCAGGTCCTGTACCGACCAGATAAACACCCTCAGAATCATCGTTGAACAGTCGGTCGAGTGGCAGTCACCACTCTATCTACTGTTCATCGACTTCAAGCAAGCGTTCGATAGTGTGGACAGGGAATTTATGTGGATAATACTAGCCAGCTACGGGGTGCCTACAAAGTACATAAACATAATCAAATTACTATACAAAGAAGCAAGCTGCATGGTAATCCACCAAGGACAACGCGGCACACCTTTCACAGTAAAACAAGGATGCACGCTCTCCCCACTTCTGTTTACCATAGTCTTAGACTGGGTCATGAAGAAAGCAAATAAAAAAACAAGGGGAATTCGATGGACGCTCGTGAGGCATTTAGAAGACCTAGATTTTGCCGATGATATCTGTCTCCTGTCCCACACGAAAGTAGATATGGAAAAAAAGTTGGAGGCTCTCAAAAAGTACGCAATGCAGGTGGGAATGAAAATCAATGTCGATAAAACCAAGCTGATAAAGATCAATGCGACAGCCCCCTGCAACCTGGAGATAGATGGCAGGCAAGTACAGGTAGTAGATAGTTTTTGCTACCTTGGAAGCCTTATTTCACAGGATGGTGGTGCTGATAAAGACGTAAAACAACGGATACAGAAGGCGCGACAGGCATTCGCAATGCTTAACAATCTGTGGAACTCAACAAAAACTTCCCGTTACTTAAAGCTCCAAATTTTCAAATCTAATGTAGTATCAGTTCTTCTTTACGGTAGCGAAACGTGGAAAGTGACTACCACCAGAGTATCACAACTTCAGGTATTCACGAACAAGTGTCTGAGAAGAATACTTCAAATATTTTGGCCCAATACCATAGCAAATATTGAACTTTGGAAAAAAGCAAATATGGAGCGTCTTGAAACCCAAATAAGAAGAAGGAAGTGGAAATGGATCGGACACACACTTAGAAGGCCGGAGGGGGATATTGCAGAAGAAGCTCTTGACTGGAACCCCCAAGGTTCAAGAAAGAGAGGCCGCCCAAAAATTACGTGGCGGAGGACAGTCGTACAGGAAGCCAGGGCAAGCGGAAAGGAGTGGCGCGAGGTAAAGGCCCTGGCTCAGAATAGAATCAGATGGAGAGCGTTTGTTGATGCCCTATGCTCCCACGAGGAGTAAAGGAAATGATGATGATGACACTTCTAATAAGTTCATAATTTACAGGAAAATTGACTGCTTAATATATTATAGAAAAACTGGTTATGAACGGTAGAACAATCACACTAACCAATAAACCTTATAGTTTACTTCTAAACTAAGAAATTTCATTAAAACTTGGCTTGAAATTCCCGCTCTTTGTTGTTAAAAACAACGCAGCCACTACTCGCCAGGACGCGTCAGTCCAATACTAGACCGTGACGGGGGAAGTGACGCAGGCGCGACTCGTGGCTGTTTCGTGATGTATAAACCTTGATGCCTATAGTTCATTTTTTTAAGAATGCAGTAACTAGAAATCTCATTTACACTATGATAAATGTTCAATCTAGATACAAAATTTGGCGGTAAATTCAAATATGGTTAATTGAATATAAAATTGGTGATTTATTAATGGTTTGATTGAACATCTTAATATTATTGAATAACTTATACAATACAAACAAATAAATGGAGAAAAATACAAAAAAATCTAAATGAAACAAACAGATCAGATGACAATTGTGAAGTGACACGGCAGCCATTAAATAGCTGCAAATGTATGTGAAAAGAAAGAGAGAAAAGAGGTTGAGATGTAAATATCGTAAATATCGTCGGTGTGAACTTTTCCTCGATTTAAGCCAATCAGAGAACAAGGTCAAATAAGCCCTATCTTCCCTGTACTGCATTCTTAAAAAAATTAACTATAGGTATTAAGTTCGATTTTATATATTACGTAACCTAAGTTATTTAGCATAGGCGCAATTAGCCTCTAGGCGTAATTCGAGAGACCTACCTTATAATAAAACTTACTTATGAAATTTTGTTTCGATATTAGCCATTCTTTCAAAGTAGCGCATAGCTGTTGATCCATTAAGCGGTGCGTATTTAATTTTGTATTGTTTTGAAAGATCCCCTAAAGATTTAACTGGAGTCTCTAACTGTGAAATCGTCATAAACACAGCTAAATTAGCTGTATATGAGGCAATCATGACGAATCCAAAAAGCCACCAAGTGGCAACAACAAGGCGACCAGATAGATTTTTAGGAGCTTCCTCTCCGCCTTGGGCAGTTATAGAGGTCACGCTGAACCAAAGGCATTCTTTAAAGTTGAATTCTCGTTTTGCCTCTTCGTTTTTATACCTGTCTCGGTTTTTCCGGTAACTATACGGACTCCAACGATCAAACCCCCATATTAGGAAACTGATAAAAATTAGTTTTAGAAAAAGTATGTCTTTACGCACGAAAGTATTGCTTTACCTGGTAAAGAAGTATATAGCAAAAATACATAGCCAGACTTCAATATTTAACACTGTGAAGAACTGAAACTGCGAAGTTTCAACTTTATGAACTTTCATCAAAATTGAGAATCCAACTTGATCGAAATAAGGTACAGTGAAGTCAACTACATTTTCTCTTTCAGCCATAACAGACATTGCACCAAGACCAACATCAACTCGATTTTCCATCAACTCCTTAACCATTCCATTCCAATTCCCTTCCTCGTCCATATTTCCATACTTACCATCAGCCACTGGAAAGATTTCATAATCGACATTCAAAATCAACGCAATCTCATTCATGATATCAATGCTATATCCAGAAAATTTCTTCGGCGCGGTCTCATCCGCAAAAATGAACGGTTCTTGCTGTAATAACAAAACAAGTCTATACAGGTGTGACTGGTAGATATGACTAGCTACGCTCACTAGGACAATTGCGACTCGATACACCACATCGGTAGTGTAATTTCCCATTAATTCAGGATTTAATAAACTCAGCTCAGTCTTATTAAATCCGGCCGTCCAGAATCCGAGCTGTATAGACTTATCGGTAGAACCTTCACGGATTCCGACTGCGCTTAATTGCATCGTGAACTCCATTGAACTTAATCCGTCTGAAGTTACTTTGAGAGGACCATAAACCGGGGTTTCCGACCTTTCCTAACAACACAGCAATCATTTTAAAGATAAAATATATTCTAAGATACAACAAAATGTTTTGTAAGAGGCGATAAATTGCATTTTAGATTCTGTTTACATACAATTAAGATTATACCAAATGCAAGGACTGTATCTATATAAAACGATTATTTAAATTGTGCCTATATCGATGGAACTAAAATTAGCTCAAGATGATTCAGGATAGTTTTCCCCGTGTGGGGTTGCTAGTCCTCCATCGGGCGCCTCCCCAGGTGGCGAATAGGGGAATGCCTCCTAGATATAGATGGTACCGGCGAAATAAAATACCCTGGGCGGACCAAAACTAGCACAAGCATCGCAGCCTCTGTCTTATGCCCGCCATTCACACAACGGTCCACCGGAGAGGTCTAGGTTTGCCTGCGTAAACCTGCGCAGGTACACCGGAGCGTGTGTAGGAATAGACCTGTGCAGTTTCTTGTGTACGGTTGACCTGCGCATGCAAACCTGCGCGTGTCACCTTTTCGGTAGACCGTAGCGTGTATGGCGGGCATTAGGTTTAACGGCTACAAGCAAACCTAGACCGCGTTTGTATCCAAACTGGGCGACGGTCAACACCCAAAATGGGCGGACCAAAACTGACCAACCCGCCTGGCAAGCGTGGCGTTTAAATGCCGTATACCTTCCAACATGACATGTCGAACTTTGAAACGCGTATACCCCAGGCAAGTAGAGCCAGTAGCTCAGAATCTTGCCCGCATAGACCAGGCAGGCTCATGGACTCTGAGGGAGGCGAAAGAGTCCGAAAAACGACGAATACGGAAAAGAAAATAGAAACTTTACATTGCAACATACAATGTACGAACGCTAAGGCTACGGCCTGAGTGAAAATGCGTTGAGCGGGGAGCGGGGCGTGCAGTTAAAGCGGGCAATGGGTGGTCTGGCCTGAGTGATGTGCGGGGCGTGCAGCTGCATCCGGCGCGGCGCTCCCCCACCCATCTCAGTGACCTAGCCTAGCTCAAGCCTCAAGAAATCAGTTCCATAGACAGCGTTGTCGTGGTCAAGCTGATTTACCATCATGGCATCTTAGAGCCAGTAGCTCAGAATCTTGCCCGGATAGACCAGGCAGGCTCATGGACACTGAGGGAGGCGAAAGCTCGAATAATAATCACCAACAACGACGAATACGGAAAAGAAAATAGAAACTTTACATTGCAACATACAATATACGAACGCTAAGGCTACGGCCTGAGTGAAAATGCGTTGAGCGGGGAGCGGGGCGTGCAGTTAAAGCGGGCAATGGGTGGTCTGGCCTGAGTGATGAGCGGGGCGTGCAGCTGCATCCGGCGCGGCGCTCCCCCACTCATCTCAGTGACCTAGCCTAGCTCAAGCCTCAAGAAATCAGTTCCATAGACAGCGTTGTCGTGGCCAAGCTGATTTACCATCATGGCATCTTATGCCGTTTGTGACATGTTTTTAGAGGAAAATTCTTTATTAATAAAAAACCGGCCAAGTGCGAGTTGTGACTCGCGCACCGAGGGTTCCGTACAAACTTGTAAGTAAGGTATCTTTAGGAGGACCAAACTGTATGCAACCCATATGCTTCTGGTGCCTGACAATACCACGCAACACATTAGTGTTAAGTTTCTAATAGTAAATTCGCATTTTTCTTGTAATTAAACTACATATTTACGGTTTTCAGATTTTTCCCTTTACATGTGCTCGATCTTCCTTTTACCGGTCGTAAACATTCTGTCGTTCAGCATGTTGTAACAGTCGGGCTGTTACTTTGCACGGGCTGTTACAATCACCTGCAGAAACTTACAGATCATGCCCTCTCGCCACACCGTGTCGTAAGCTGCTGACAAGTCGATGAAGGTGGCTGTCGTTTTTTGTTTTCTTTAGAACACTGCTTCGATGTGTGTGGTGAGCGAGAGAACTTGGTCAACGCAGCTTCGTTTCGGTCTGAAACGCGCCTGTTCTATTGGGATTTTGTCGAAGATTTTTTGGCTTATTCTGTTGTATACAAGGCGCTCGAGCAGTTTGTAACTCCCGGATAGCAGTGCTATGGTTCTATAGCTTTTGTGTGAGTCCACCGGTTTTTGTCTGTGTGTTAGAAGTTCAGGACTGATGTTATCTAATCCGGGAACCTTTCGGGGCTTAAGATCTTGAATTACTGTCGAGATTGCGTCTGCTGTGAAAGGTCGGGAGTGTTCTGTCTCTTTCGCTGAGATTTTGAGGTGTCTGAGGTCTCGTTTAACTTTTATTGTGTGATATTTGTCCTTTGGTGCTCTGGACGTTGCGTTGATTTAAAAAAAGTTGTCCAAAAATAGAAAGAAGTTTCAGATTTAAACATGACTTGGAATATAGGGGTTTTCCAGGTCGCTGATTACGAATTTCATAATATAATTTAAAATTCAAAATGGCGGATCCAATATGGCCGACCACTTAATTAAAAATTGTTCGAAATTTCATATAAATTGGTATTTAAGTGTTTTCGAGGTCACTGATTATGAATTTCATTGTATAATTTCAAAATGGCGGATCCCAATGGCGTAGCTCTTTATTAAAATTTGATCGAAATTTCATATAAATTGGTATATGATGGATTTCCAGGTCACTGATAGCAGGTAGTCCGTGTCTACGCAGATCCTAACAAACAATTTACAAAGGTTAACATACTAATAACAACTTAATAACAAATTAAACTACTAATAACAAATTAAGTAACAAACAATTTGCCCGGCGCGGCGCAGCGTCTCACATTTCTAATCTCTCATGTACAGAGGCAGACATGATCAAGATTTTCTTCTAGATTCTATTACAAAATATCGTAATCTATATGTTCTATATCTCAACTTCTTGAGCCCCGCTGCGGTGATAACTTTTTTGCTAATTTACGGATTATTTTTTCAAGAAATAGCATTATGTAGACACACCTTTGACTTGATTTCTAACACACGCGAGTATAAATTAATGAAAACGTTATATATGTAAATATTCTAAATACCTTCCTTAACACCCTCCATCAAACAGAAACAAAAAAGGACACTCGAGTAAACAGTTACTCACACTTGAAGAAACAAAGATATTTCGGAGCCGCTGCACGTGTGCCGAGCCGACAAGGGTAACTTTAAACTGGCGTAGCGTCTCAACCATAAAAGATATCCCACTTATATTTTAGAATAACATACACTGAACCATCCTCTACAAGATTCTTTTGAGATAAACTCATTCGAGGACTATCATTGTTTCTATTTTTGGTCAACTTTTTTCATATTCAGACCACTGTGCGTTGTTACTATATGAGATGTTACTGCGTTTGGCGAGATAGTTGATTTTGATCTTTTTATGCGTGATCCACTCCTTAGTTTTAAAGAGTGTGCACGCTTTTCTGCTTGAGTTCTGGAAATTCAAACTTTCTACGGTTTCTGACCACTTTTATTTCTTGCTGCATCAAGACTATGAAGGAGTTCGTCTGCTATATCACCGGTTTCGAGGAAGTTTTGATAAAGCTCAGCGCTATTCTGTGACCATTCAGGGATGTACTCCTTACGAAAGCCTCTTGGGATGCAATTTTTAGCGGTGCCTATGTTTGCTCCCACGAGTCTGGTGTAGTTTTTACTCTGTGGTGGGATCCTGCCTAGGCATTTATCTAGATCGTCAGAAAACTTGTACTAGTTAGCCTTCCAAAAGTTCCACCTTGGTCGAGCTGAGGACGTGTTTATTGGTATTTTGGTGCTCGTTTCTATTATGACTGGGCGATGCTGACTGTGTGGGAAATCGCAGAGAACCTGTCGTTGGACCGGAAGAGATGCATTGCTATTGCTGCTGGTTGACGTGAAGCACAGGTCAGGGTTATATTCTCGTCTTGATGCTGCGGACTTGAAAGTGAAGCGGTCTGTTGCATCGAAGACGAGATTGAGGTTTTCATGTTCAATCCATCTTACCTGCGCCTTACCCTCGACAGTGCCACAGTTTCTGTATTTCCACTGCTGGGTGGGGTTGAGTTTGGAGAATTAAGTGTGGCCAAGCAGTAGCGGGTGCTTTATAGACATTGGATGCTGTGAATTCAGACATTTTCAGTAGAGGTGTTTATCAAAGAAGCGTTTGCGATTTCGTGCCTGACGTAGGTTGCTGCCCCGTAGGCTAGGTGATAGGTTGTTCCGAGTTGGTCGTATCCGGGTATTTTGCCCTCTTTTTGTTGTTCTTCTGATTGGCAGTGTGTTTCCTGAATAGCAACCAGATCAATATTGTCATTCTTTAAAAGCTTAGATAATTATTGGCATCGCTTCTTGCCAAATTTCATGATTCTAGGTCAACGGGAAGTACCCTATAGGTTTTGATTCCCTTGTGAAATCGCAAAATATGCGACATAAACGGTCATATCTTTTGATCGCGTTGACTTACAAGTTTGATTTTTTTACAGCTAAAAGAGACCGCAGACCCGAGTATTTGATACAAATTTCAACTTGTTACCTCTACGCGTTCCTGATAAAAATTGTCTTGACAGACAGACGGACGGACGAACGGACAGACGACAGACAGACCGACGGATAACAAAGTGATCTTATAAGGGTTCCGTTTTCGGTACGGAACCCTAAAAATGGACCTATTACCAAAAGATGGTCCTAGTGCTGTTGTCAAACAAAGAAAAAAGTTTGGAGAATTTTCTACGCTATATACATCTTTGAGAGAAAATGAACTTGGTGACTTGATAACCAAATTTCTGGTTTAGCCTGAATATGGGAAATAATGTCTTCAAACGATATACTGCACGCTGTAGTGGAACGCTAATCACAAACTGATTTGAAAAGAGCGTGCACGCCACGCTGCCCGCCCCGCTGGACGCAAACCCAAACGCCCCGTTCACTTACTAAGCCACTCCTTACTCAGGACACCTGCTACTAAGTCTTCGGTGTGAGTGCCCGCTCAAACAGAGCGTGGAGCGGGGCACGGCGTGCAGTGTGCATCTCAAACACATGGTCTTAGTAGCAGGCGTCCTGAGTAAGTAAGTGAGCGTGGCGTTTGGGTTTGCGTGCAGCGTGGCGTGCACGCTCATTTCAAATCAATTTGTGTTTAGCGTTCCTCTACAGCGTGTAGCTGAGATGAGTGGGAGACCGTCGCGTCGGATGCATCTGCACGCTGCACGCACCGCTCATAACTCACACCAGACATTGGACGCCCATTGCCCGTTTAAACTGCACGCCCCGCTCGCCGCTCAACGCACTTTCACTCAGGCCGTAGCCTAAGACCACGTGTTTGAGATGCACGCCCCGCCTCGCTCCCCGCTATGTTTGAGCTGGCACTCAGGCCGTAGCCTAAGACTTGAAGAACATATTGAAAGGCTCGATCAAGAACTACGGCATATAAAATGGGACGTCTCGGGCTTAAGTAAAACTAGATTGAAAGGTGAACTAAGCACATCTTCGATTCCGGATATCTACTCTACCAATACAATTCAGAAACAAACCATCACTTAGGGAGAGTTGCTCTATTGATAAATAAACGTCTAAAAAATCGAGTTACAAAAATGAAATCAATATGAACCTGAGTCATATTCATCATGATACAAATTAACAACAGATATAGCCTACAAAGAATCCAGGTCTATGCACCGACCTGCATATCAGAGGATCAAGAAGCGGAACAGCTATATGAGGACATATCAACAATGGGGAAAGCAAAGTCATTATTATGGGAGATTTCAATTCCAAAATTGGACAAAACATAGACAAGAATATTCTTGGATATCCCGAACAAGGATATACAAGGATATCCCGAACATCGGAAAATTTGAACTGGGCCAAAAGAACAGCAGAGGAGAAATGCTAACTAACTACTGCAGAATCGAAACCTTTTCTGTATGAACTCCTTGTTCCAGAAACCTCCACAAGGACGATGGACATGGAAAAGTCACCACCAAAAATGAAATCGACTATATCTTAACCAACAGAAGGAATATATGGCATAATGTAAACGTCCTGAACCGATTCGATACTAACAGCGATCACCGTACAGTCCGAGCAACCATACAAATTTGGAGAGGAACAAACTAATCCATAGACAAAAATACCCAACGGTAGAAGTACTGAGCAACAACAGAGAAGCATTCCAGAGCACTCTAAAATCTAAACTAGGAGAACCCAGAGCACTAATATACCTATTAATCGACGAACTCTCTGAACAGCATTCAAGTTGCAACAAAGAAAATATGCTCCGAGAAAAAAGAAAGCTCGAGGAAGATCAGCGCACGAACAAGAGACCTAATAGAAATAAGGAGGGGAATGAATCGTGAAGCACAAGGCAATAAGGAAATCAATAGAACTATAAATAAAAACACCCGGAAAGACCTGAGAGATCACAAAACCAAGATGATTACGAATACAATCGAAGATAACAGAAATATGAGGGTTCTCAGATCTAAACTATCGAACGGAAGGCCGAAACTTACAAAAATAAAGAACAAAGAGGGAATTATAGTGTGCAACATAAAAGAGATCACAGAGAAACAAATCACAAAACTTATACGCTTCCACACGTCTAGGTAACCAATATCAGAGATATAACATTCAAAACGTAGGATCGGAAGAAGTTCCCGAGATAGATCAGGAAGAAATGATGGCAGCAGTAAAGCAGATGAAAAAGAGGAAAAGCCCAGGTGAAGATCAAATCGCCATCGAAATGATCAAAAGGGGCGGAGAAGACCTCCTCCAAAGCGTACGACTCCTACTGAATAAGGAACTGTCTTATGGAAGGAAAAATCCCAAACAAATGGCAAAATGCAGAAATTATACTATCCTAGCTCTACTCCTATAAGCTTGTTATCGCACTAATACAAGCTACTAACAAAGATTAGAAACTAACCGGCTAACACACAAAATGGACTCATTTCAACCATGCGAACAAGCAGGATTTCGGAAAGGATTTGGTACCACAGACCACTTGCAAACTCTTCGCACTCTCATCGAAAAAAGTACGGAGTTTACAATATCAATTCATATAGCCTTTGTGGACTACCACAAGGCGTTCGACTGCGTCGAAACATGGGCAATATTAAGATCCCTCGATAATGCGAGAATCGACTCCTTTTACTCAAACCTCATCAAGCAGATCTATGAAAACGCGACCATCCAGGTGAAAATTGACGAGGATTCAAAAACAGAGTATATGCCAATCGAAAGATCTCGCCGAAACTATTCACACTCGCCTTGGAGGATGTCTTCAAAAACTTATACTGGAATGAAAATGGTGTGCACAGTGTACATGGAAGTATTCGTGGGTGCTGGACGTGTGTGAGAGTGCTCGGTAGTGAGAGTCTGAGAGCAGAAGTGAAAGGCTGCCGGTGGTTTGTCTATTTTGTTCAGGCAGTTATTGTCGTCGGGAAAACCTTCGTTGCAAGTAAGTCGTTATCGCAGCAAGCGTGTTGAAAACTTTACGCACGTGGTGATAAGTTGTGTTTGCGTGGTTGCGGCGCGACAGGGTAAGCGCCCAGGCAACGTTTCAAAGCGCATCTGGCGAGGGATAGCGGAATTTGTAGCTAAGACCGGCTTCAACAGCGGAAGGTGTCTTCGCGGGAATGGACGAATGCGAGAGCAGACCGAGAGCGGGCAGTGAGTCGATGAACCCGTTTGAAAGATGTGCTAAACTAAACCGATCACCGATCCAGACGGCTAAGAGGTCGAAAAAAGAGGAGATGTCAGATAAAGGAAGAGGGGAGTGCAGTGCAGGTCAGAGTGACCATTTTGAGAGAATATTGCAGGAGTTAATAGAAATTAAAAAGGAGTTCACGACGGTAGACAGGATGTTGGAGGAAATGAGACGGGAAAACAGAGGATTGGAGGAAAAATTGGAAAGGGTGGTGAAGAGACAAAAGGAGGAGGAAGAAGTAGAAAAGGACTGGAGAAAGGAATTGTTAGCAGAGTTGAGGTCAATAAGAGATGAGAATATGGAAATAAAGAATAAGTTATCGAAACTGGAGGAGGAAGCGGAGGCAGTCAATGAGGAGAAGAGAAGAAGCGAGAGTAAGTGGGAGGAGGAACGTCAGACAATGAGAGAGGAGCTGGCTAAACTAAAAGATACGGAAGAGAGGAGACTAAGGAGGGAATTAAGAAATAACATAGTTATTTATGGAATTGAAGGAGAAGATTGGCGGGAAAAGGCAAAGAACATATTTCGGGAAAAGCTAGGTTTAAACGAAGGTTTCTGGAGTGCATACAGGCTTGGCTCGAATAGGGATAATAGAGAAAGTAAAGGCCCGATTATGTTAAAATTAGAAAGTTTGGAGGTAAAAAAGGACATAATGAGAAACAAACGCAAGCTTAGAGGTACAAACGTATATTCAAGATGATTTCACCCCAAAGGAACAAGGAATCCAGAAAGAACTGTTAAGGAAGGCAAAGGTACTCAAGGAAAGGGGGCACCAGATTAAAGTAGGATACCAAAGAATGGAAATAGATGGGAATTGGGTACAACGGGACAAGGTAGCAAAAAACGAGTAAACGACCAAAGAAAGATGGGACTGTTACACAACGACGGAACGGTAAAGGAAAATGTAAAGCTAATGTTTTGGAATGTAGCAGGGCTCAGGAAGAAATTGGATAAGGTGGACGGCTCTTTTATAGAATTCTTGAGGAAATTCGAAATAGTTGGGTTAGTGGAGACCTGGGTTCAAGAGAAGGAATAGGAAACCTGTAAAGAGAGACTCCCCAAGGAGTACAATTGGAGGATATAACCGGCACGGAGAGAGAGTGACTACGGAAGGGCAAAGGGGGGAATAATAACAGGGGTCAGAAGAGGCATCAAGGAATCGGAGAGAATTCTAGAAGAGGTGGAGGGTCTAGTTTTTAGGGAGGTAGAACTGGAGGGGGAGTGGTGGCAGATAGCAAACGTTTATAATAATAAGGGATTGGAAAAAATTAAAGAGGGTATAAAGAGGAATTTAGAAGATATGGTAACGACAAACTTGCTACTAGGAGGTGATTGGAATGTTAGGATAGGAGAAGAGCAGGTCAATACGGTGGATAAGACGGGTGATGTGATCAGAAGGAATTCTAAAGACAAAATTAAAAATGCAGAGGGAAATGTTTGGTTGGCGTGGGTGTTAGAGAACCATTGGGATATTTTGAATGGGTGTATTGAGGGCGATTGGGAGGGAGAATTTACGTTTGTGGGTGCAATGGGTACCTCAGTTATTGACCTAATAATTACAAATGATGCGGCAAGACGGCAAATAAAACTGATGGAAATCGGAATAAGAAGTGAGTCGGATCATATGCCGGTAGTGGTGTCGTTGAAGCAGCAAAAGGAGAAAGATGTTAAGGCGGAGAAATGGGTTTCCAGATGGGATAAGGAGGCGACAGAAGAATACGGAAGGAAAATAGAAGAGGTAGAGTGGAACCCCATAGAGGATATAGACATGATGGCAAAGAAAATGGAATCTGCACTTGTGAAAAAGAAAATCAAAGAAGCGTTTCCAGGCCGAGCATGGTACGACGGGGAAGTGCGGAACGCAAAGCAAAGGTTTCGAGAAGCTATGAGAGAATGGAGAAAGGGAGAAGGGCTCAAAGTGCACGTGCTGGAAGCGAAAACAGAATTGCAAAAAATGGAGAATAAGAAAAAGGAGCTTTGGGAGGAGAAGGAGAAGCAGCGGGTACGAGAAATCAAGACGGAAGCTGAGCCGTGGAAATACGTGAGAGAGAGTAGGAAAAGGAAGGAAAGATTACCCAAGAGCATTGCGATAGAAGAATGGCAAAACCACTTCATGAGGATGCTAGGAGGGGTGGAGATGCGGTCAGAAAGAGATGATAGTTCAGGAGATCGACAGATAAAGCAGGAAGAGCTCGCCGAGGATATCACCGTGACGGAGGTGGAGGTTGTTATTGGTTCCCTAAAGCCAAGAAAAGCGGGAGGTTTGGATGGGCTAGGAAATGAAGCGTGGAAAGAAGCACCTGGAATCTGTAAGGAGAAGTTTACGGAGGAATTGAGAAGGATAGAGAGAGGAGACAAAAGGATACCAGTCAGCTGGAAAGTGGGGATAATTCAACCGGTGCTTAAGAGTGGAACGAGAGACGCGCTAGAAAATTATAGAGGTATAACTTTGATGAACTCCTCATTCAAAATATTTGCTAAAATCCTGGATTGTCGCTTAAGGAAGGAAATCAATGAAAGGAAGCTTTTGCCGGAAATACAAGCGGGGTTCAGAGAAGGAAGGGGCACGGTGGAACACCTGGTGACCTTGAGAGTCATCATGGACCATGGAATGAGAAAGGGATGCCTGTTTGCTCTTTTCATTGATTTGAAAGCCGCATATGACTCGGTGAACAGAAGGAGACTGGACGAGTGTTTGGGCAAGCTAGGTATCTCAGAGAGGGTAAGAAGGAACATCAGGAATTTGTACGAGGACACGGTCTGTAAGGTAGTAGCGAATTTTAATTTGTATGTATATTTTGTATGGAAATGTAAATTATTTTAATTATGCCAATAAAGGTTATTACTGGAATGAAAAGGGAATAAACATCGACGGAGTACACATTAATGATCTGCGATTTGCAGACGATATTATAGTTATCAGCAGTACACCATGCTGCGAGAACTTCATCAAGAATCAGTAAAAGTCGGACTCGAAATGAACCTAACAAAGACAAAGATAATAAGCCTAGAGAATATCGACTTAACTATTAATAACCAGCAAATCGAAAAAGTATCACACTGCATTTACCTGGGCCACAACGTTCAATTGGGTAAAGCAAACCAAACTCTAGAGGTGTCAAGAAGAATAAGCCTCTCTTGGGCCGCTTTTGGAAGTTTGGGAGTTCCCGATAATTCTTCGAAGGAAAGTATTTGAATCGTGTGTACTGCCGATCCTTACCTATGGCCTCGAAATAATGGCGTGCACTCGGAAAACATCGAAAAGGCTACAGACCACACAGAGAGCTATGGAGAGGGCTATGCTTGCAATTACCCTCAGGTAATAGAGGTGATAGAGTTCGAAACGAAGAGGTCCGGAAAAGAACTGGTATGACGGATGTGCTCACTTAAGGCAACCCGGAGAGATGGACAAAGAGAATCTCAACATGGCGCCCGAGAGAGACCAAACGGAGCGGCAGGCAGACCTCAGACACGATGGCGACGGTATACAAAAGATTGCAGGAAAAAACTGAATCCAAACTGCAACAAACAGGAAGACGCGGAAATCCTTGGAAGAGGCATACATCCAGTAGTGGATAAACGAAGGATGAGAAGAAGAAGAATATTCATTGTAGTATAACCAAATTTAGAGTATTAAGTGAAGATTCTAAAGTTGGAGAAAAATAATATTAGGAAGAATAAAGAAGGTAAGTCATTAAAGGCTTAATGGTAAGTCATTAATAGTTTTTTAAAAAACTATTTAAAGAAGGTAAGATTATAATAATATTTTAGGATAGCTATTGGACATATTAGATAGGAAAGACTAATAAAAATTTCCTTAAAAGACTATAAAAATAAGGAAATTGGTTTCCTCAAAAATGATAAGTGAAATATAAGTATAAGCGAAGTGTAAATTAAAATAAACTTGAAATTACTTTCCAAAAATATGTTTGAATGTCTGGACCGTCCCTTTTCGGATTATTTTCCCCATCATAGTCATCACATGTTATATAAGAGTTATTGCTGGGCCAGGCTCCTTCAGTGTAAATATCCCTGCAATGAAACGTTTTCAGTATTCGCTACAAGTCTTTTTGAGTGTTTTACTTTATGGCTAAGAAGGTGTGAAGAGCAAGATCGAAGTAAAACGCAGCTGCGATATCCGGCTCAGCCTTCAATTGATAAGTAGTTCTTATCACTCTGTTCCGGTCTTCATATTGTTTATCTAGAATCGGTTTTACAAACATCACCGAGGCGTTTTTGCAAGCACATGTGATCTCTCCCTTGTCTTGGGTGATTGCGTGCCAGGCGAACACCCTGTTGAAGAAGTTTAAACCGTTGGCGGCGTCTAATACGCGCTTTATGTTGTTAATGCTACCGAGGATAAAGAAGTTTGATAAGTCTCTTTCACGAAGGTTTTGCAACTGATCTTTTGGATTATCCGGACTAATCGGCACGATCACGTAATGAGTCTCCGTATTTAGCAACAACGTGTTATACTTATGAGCCATG
Source organism: Phosphuga atrata (assembly GCA_944588485.1). Taxonomy (NCBI): domain Eukaryota; kingdom Metazoa; phylum Arthropoda; class Insecta; order Coleoptera; family Silphidae; genus Phosphuga; species Phosphuga atrata. The sequence continues at coordinate 71,799,799 of OX155898.1, read as the reverse complement.
ACTGAAATATTAAACGGTTTCATGATCAACGTTCTACGAAATGTAATTTGTTTTACCGAAGGACTCGTCAAATAAAATCGCCGCATTGGAGATGTTTTGATTTAAGACTATGGAACGGATTATTTCTGGAATTACATCGGCGGGTGGACTAATTTGGATCAAAAATTGTTGCTGCTCATCGGTGATGTTCATCCATTGTAGTAAATCTCCAGATTGGCCAAACGAGCCGCTAATTGTTGGCAAAGACAACGCGAATATGAACGATTTTACCGTTTCTGAGGCTAGTTCAGACATCGTTGTATCAAGTACAACATCCGGTGGCGCTCCAGCATCCAGCATATCTCTATAAGTCTTACATACTAAAATTATTAAATTAGCTTCAAATATTTAACCAATCAGGATATACGTACATGAATCCAATAACCCTTTAGCATCGCTTGGATTTCCATCGACTCTTTCAATAACAACTTTAACGCCTAATCTTGGGTTTCGTCGTACGTAATCTAAAGCTGCTTCAACCGCCTTCTCGGCAACCAAATTGCCTTCTTCATTAACAAAAACTGAAGGAAGAAAAACGAGTTTAAATTGCTTTTATATAGATTTAATACTTACAGACGTTGATGTTTTGAGTAGTTTGGGGGGATATAAGGTTCATTAAAAGAGAGATTAATATATAAAAGGAAACTATGTTGTTTAAAAGTCTCATGGTTTCATCCAAATCAGTGTACCATACCATTTATTGGTTCGATCGCGTTGAGGTTCAACATTTATAAGTAAGAAAATGGGTGTATAGACAGAGTTGCTTAGTGACTTGCACTTGATCTATTAGGTACGATTAATTGCTTTCTCATCGTACCCTTCTATTACTGCCCTTACTATTTGCATTATCCTGCCAATTATATTCTATTACGCTTTGGTTAGCTGTATTATTTCGACGATTCGGGTTAATATAACATCGTTACGTTTATCGTCGAATATTACTCTCGTATATAATTATGTATTTACACTAACAAAAAAATATTTTTGAACATTACACATATATTATAGAATTTATAATATAAATAGTCCGGTCATTTTAGACATAAAAATAATGATCAAATAAAAAAAATCCGACAGAGCCAAATCTTCGTAGAGACCTTAGGTTTACCACAAGGAATAAAGTGTCAAAAGTCCCCATCAGTTCCATGTGAGCTTAGGGACTTATTCGGGGCCCAAGGTCAAAATTTTAGGTTTTTTGGATTTTTCCCGAAAACGGTAAGTTTTATCGAAAAAGTACCTCAGAGCAAAGTTGTAGATCTTAAAATTCTCTATAAAAATGGTCCGTATTATTTTTTCTCTAAGACCCACTATTTCCCAGATATTGCGCTTGTAAGAATCACGTTCTACATAATATGCACACTAGGGAATGCAATCTCGCGAGATTTTAGACCTAGCCGAGATCTAGCGAGACCGTAAAGCCAGTCTCGCGAGATTACGAGACTTCCGAGATCTCGCCCAATTGGGTATTTTTACTAAAAACATTCGCTAATACTATTAATTCCGTTTATTGATTTTCAATATATAAGAAAAAAATAAAACATACATGTAATTGGCATATTATAATCATTTATTTTAAAATAAAACACAATATTACGTTATAATATAATATTCGTCAGTCTTATTCTTATTATATAAACTGAAAATCAGCCTTCTGCATGTGCAGTATTAAGAACAAAAAACTTAAAATAAAAATTAAAAAAACTTCGAAATATAACACTAAATCAGCCTTCAGCAGTATTATGAACAAAAAACTCAAACCAAAACAAAAAAACACTTCGAAATAATTCGAAATGTAACACTTATTCAGCCTTCTGCAGCATTTGCAATTTTTAAGGATATGTAAGTATTATTAGACAGTGTTATTAAAAGGATAAGTTATTTTTGAAAGTGGCTTCTCAAAAAACACAGCTTATCAAGGGTTTCATCTGATAGACGACTCCTGATTTTACAGGCCAAGTACCCCGCGGCCGAAAATGCTCTTTTTGCCTCTACACTAGTCGGAACCACAGTCGACAAACAGTTGTGTACAAACTGAAGGAGTTCACTTTTAACCCCTCCAGCTTCATACAAATTCATCTCTTTTTTAATGAGTATCTCCTATGAATTTGCAGAATTTGTTGAACGATTGGGCTTTTTCAATGCTGTCAACGATTTCAGTATTGATATATTTGAGAGATTATGTCAAATATGAGGAAGATTTGGAAGAGTATGCGCGAGACGAAACGTTCAAAATGTCACAGAAAGTCAGTATCCGAAAAGAAATTAAAAAACTTATAGAGAGATTGCACTGCAAGACGCAATACTACTATCATACACAGGAAAGCTCATCTGTTACAGAGCCACTCCCTTCAACATCAGCAGCTCTTTGTAGCTCCTCTTGAAGGGAAATACTTTTTCCAGCCGTGGACAGAACAGAAAGGGGCACATCATCATTGGCGTCTTCGCTTTCGCCAAGTACAACATCATTACAAGCAGCTGCTGATGTTGAAGGGAGTGGCTCTGTAACAGATGAGCTTTCCTGTGTATGATAGTAGTATTGCGTCTTGCAGTGCAATCTCTCTATAAGTTTTTTAATTTCTTTTCGGATACTGACTTTCTGTGACATTTTGAACGTTTCGTCTCGCGCATACTCTTCCAAATCTTCCTCATATTTGACATAATCTCTCAAATATATCAATACTGAAGTCAAGCAAGTTCGGCGCTCAGCTATGCGGTTTCTCAATGACTCTGCTAGTTTTCTTGAAAATGTTGTCGTCAGTTCTTCAAGTTTGCGTATCTTAAATCTTAAAGTCGTTTCGGCAGTAACCAGGTCAGAATCTCGACGGCATAAGACCTCCACAGCGAGTTTGACAGGCTGAAATACTCTGTCTAAGTTTGTCAAAACTGTATACTCTTCTGCACTCAAAGAGTAATCCGAATTAGTGTCAAGACCTAAATCGATCAATGCTTTGCCGACACACAGTTTAACTTTATTAAATGTCGATATCATATCAGCAAGGCTTAACCAGCGTGTTTTGCAATCTAATTGTAGCTGTAAGTTTTTGCCAAATTCTTGGTTAATGTAAACTTGGAGGAGATCGTTTTTTGTTGGCGATTTCTTAAAAAGCCTGACCAGTTTTCTGACCTTTTCTATGATACTCGCGTACGCTGTATCCAGATCTACCTCTCTTGTTGGAAAAAAGAGTAAAAAACGTCATCTTTGTCATCGGAGTTTATTTCGGTTTCTTCTCCTGATACGTCAAGTATCTCATCAATGTCATTGTCCTCAGACAAAGATAAATCTTGTTTTTTGTACAGAACGTCCATGATAGACAACTGAATGCCGTGGGCATAGCAGAGCTGATGTAGTGGATTAATCAAACGTCCTAATTTGATCATGTTGTAATGTTGACTACATCATCGTCAAGAGACAATTCAAATTCTGAAAGTCTGTTCTTCAAAAGATCCACTGCAGTTTCGGCAGGCATACTGCCGTATATTCTGATCAAGCCTAAATTCCAAAATATGGCTTCATTTTCTTTGCATGTGTGGACATTCACGTTCATGTAACGTCTGTTTCTAGAGGAAGTCCACTCATCGAAGGTTAATGTAAATCTGTTGTTATCTTCCTTTAGCTGAGAAAGTTCTTGTTTAAGTTTTATTTTTAAGATCATTCCGTAATTAATTACCATAAGTTTAATTGAATTAGGAGATGACGGTAATTTGTGTCTCTTAGAACAAAAAAGGTCTCGCTGGTCTTTTGAGGTGCAAAATACACGAAAAGGTAAACCGTCTTTAGCCACCATTCTTGAAACCATAATTTCCTTCGAAGTATCTTCGTTGTGGAAATGGTCCGTAATTTTTCGCTTTTTAGGTACAGTTGATGATTTTGATTGCTGAATAGTACTATCTGAAGAAGCTGCTGGCTCTGGCGCCGCTGGCCCAGCAACCGGAGTCCTCATTGAAGTTTCTACATTTTGCTCAATCTGAACATCCTCAACCTTTTTTTTCGAATCAATGTTATGTATAGACTTCAAGTGTGTGTGTAAGCCTTTTGGAGAACGGTCTTTAGCTTTCAAAATCTTCCCACACACCTTGCACTTTGCACTGAGTCCATCATTGGCTCTTAAGCAATATTTCCAAACTTCTAATGAACTCCATTATTCACTGTACACTGTTGTTGAGTTTGTGGACATAATTCTATGCCAAATTACATTAAATGTTAAACTAAAATAACCAGTAAATCACAAAAATCCTTTAAATTCAACAAAAACTAGATAATTACGTAAACAAACGCACGCGTGCCGGCAAAGTGATGACAGTGAGTGAGCCGGGCCTCGTCCCCCGCAAGTCCCGCGCCCCCTACTGCCCCTGCGCTGCGCCACGAGTAGTGCCTACAGCATGCGCAGAGCAGTTTGCGCGCAACCGCGCTACGATACACACACCGATTTTATTGCGCCGCTCAATCTCGCAATCTCGCGAGATCTCGTACAAAAATTGAACGAGACTCAGTCTCGCAAAATACGGACGAGATCTCGCGAGATCCCGATCTCGCGAGAACGTGATTGCATTCCCTAATGCACACATTTCCACACCACCTGTGAGGTAGTGTACTCGGCGCGTTTTTTTTAACGTGGTATCCCCGGTAGGCCTATTCCACGAACCTTTATGACGTTATTTTCAGGAACAATAATTATTTAATAGTATGAAGATTATTGATATGGGTTACTGAGTTTAACTGTCGTTCTAACTTTTTTTTATTACTTTAATCTGACTCATACTCTTCATATTCAACTTCAACAATCATGTTTTCTTCAATTTCTTCTTCTTCTCCTTCCTGTTGATGAACGCTTAGAAATTGTTCAAATGAAGATGAATCAGTTGTCTCTTCATCAAAATCACATGAATCTTCCTCTCTTGTATTTAATTGAACATTTTAGCAAGAGACACCTTTGCAATTGGTACACGCTGGAGAACACTGCAACCCTACTTTTTTACAGCCACATTTGGCACTACAACCTTTCTTGCAATTGCAAAAAATAGTGTTAAGAAGTTTTTCTGGAGCAGGGGGCAGTAAAGTTCGAATCGGTTCCAAAGTATTATTTATCAATTTCCAACCCCAGTCTTCAGGGTTCAGTACATTGCCTTGCCATGTCTGAACTTGATAGTATACTCGAAACAAATGTTGACTAGCAGATGCCGATGTTGGAGGAAGACAAGATAGCTGTACTTGCTTTTTGTTTCGTGTATTCTTTACAAATGTTAAATATCTGTACGTATCTATGCAATCAATTTTTAAAATTTTCTTAGAATAAATTTTCTTAGAATAGTATAATGTATACATAAAAGAGACACGAGTAGGCATTTTTGCTTGCTTGAGTACCTAAATATGTATATACGTGGCATATGTGTGCATACTATGTAGAACATGATTCTTACAAGCGCAATATCTGGGAAATATTGGGTCTTAGAGAAAAAATCATAGGGACCATTTTTATATTTTAGAGAATTTTAAGATCTACAACTTTGCTCTGAGGTACTTTTTCGATAAAACTTACCGTTTTTGAGAAAAATCCAAAAAACCTAAAATTTTGACCTTGGGCCCCGAATGAGTCCCTAAGCTCACATGAAACTGATGGGGACTTTTGACACTTTATTCCTTGTGGTAAACCTAAGGTCTCTACGAAGATTTGGCTCTGTCGGAATTTTCTTTATTTCAATTGTCTAAAATGACTGGACTAAAACCAGCGTTTTCGAAAGTATAGGTCGCGACCAGGCACCGGTTCGTAGAAAAAATTTGCCGGGTCGCGAAAAAGAATTTGCCGGGTCGTAAAAAACACTAACTTTTGTTTTCTTTTTAGCTGATACGAAAAAGGAATTGATTGCTGCAAAAATATAGTGAAAAAGCACTCTTCCCTTAACAGTCAAATAAAAACCTCAATTTGACAGCTTTTGAAATTTCCGAATTAATAGTTGAGACTGAGTATCTTTATATTGCAACAATTAATACTTCCCGATTTAAAAATCGTCACAAATAATTGAAGCGGAATTATGCGGAAAAAAGTTTATTTTCAGATATCATCATCATCCTGTAGCAGTCGTTGTTCGGTGCTGACCATATTCCTCCTCTAAGTTCTACCATGTTTCTCGGTTCTAGGCCCTCAGTATCCAATTCCCAGCGATTCTCTTTATATCATCGCTCTAGCGTGTCGGTGGTCTACCTCTATTTCGTTTGTCCTCTCGTGTTCGTCCTTCAAAGTACCGGAGGGTTTTGAGAAATATGCCTCTATGGTCTCAAGCCCGATGAAGGGAAATTCCCAATCTACACCTCCACGCGGTGAAGGATGGTAACACTTAGGTGGCTAACGTAGATGGCGACCGAGTGTAGGCCGGGATAAGCCTTCCCTCTGCCTTCTGGTAGCTTCAGAGCACCCTGTTGGTTCGGTTGTTTGTTTGTCTTGTTGGTCGTACATGAGTCTGGGGTGTCTGGGATTGCATTTTGAGGGTGGATATGATCGGTCGCCATGCTGGGGGCAGTCTCAAGGAATCGTCTCTCGTGTTCATGCAGTAGTCTCGTTTTTCTATCTCTATGGCTTCTCTGTATTCTCGTGACATTTCGTGGCTAATCTGTGCAAGAGTCCTTGAATTTCTAAAGTCCATCCAGTGACCGGTGTTTGTGTGTTGGACAAGTGCCGATGAAACTTTGTCTCTGTGTCTGACTGAAACTACATCTTCTTGAATCCTAGCAGATATTTTTCTATTGGTACGCCCAATGTAGGTTCGTTCACATGTTCCGCAAGGTATTTCGTAAATTTCATGGGATTCTAACGGGATGGTGTCTTTAACTCTGCGTAGCATGGAGGATAATTTCTGGTTAGGTTTGAAAATGCTGTCTATGTTGTGTCTTTTAAGGATTCTGGCAATTTTGTCAGTTGATCCATGAACATATGGTAGGGTATGCTGTGCTAACGGGTTTCTGGAGTTCTTCAGTTCTTTGGTTGGCTACTGTTCTCTGTACGACGGAAAGCTCTGGATATTAAGCTGTTTGGATATCCATTTGAAGAAAGAGCTTCTCGTAAGTTCCTCAATTCTTTCGGTAAGTTAAGCTGATCGGCTAGTCTTTTGGATCGGGTGGTCAGAGTGTTGATATATATATATATATATATATATATATATATATATATATATATATATATATATATATATATATATATATATATATATATAAAATGTACAAGAGATACAAAGACTGTTGAGGGAATGAATGGAGCTGGACTGTATAAACTGCACTCGACTGGTCTGGTTGACTGACTGCTGGTTGAGTCTGGTTGAACTACTTGAGTCTGGTTGAACTGGCTGAGTCTGGTTGAACTGGCTGCTGGATGAGTCTGGTCGACTGGGACCACTGGCTGGACCGGTGTGACTGAGTCCACTGGCTGGACTGGTGTCACTACGCTGACTGAATCCACTGGCTGGACTGGTGCGAATGAGTCCACTGACTGGACTGAACTGGACTCGTTGGTTGGTTGCGCCTGACTGTTGAACTGAACTGGAGTCGACTTGCTGACTGGTAGCGCCTGACTGTTCTGTTTGACTGTCTTGTTTATTCAGGGGTCCAGGTATTTATGTTATGTCCAGGTATACTGGTCCCTCATCTGGGGGTGATTATTTTTCTATACTCGGCTATTTGTCGCTTTGGTGATTACCGATTCTCGGGCAAAACATCTTGTCGTAATTTCCCCGGGGATTACACCATTGACCCTAACAAAATGTTTTCGGAAATTCATCCAAAAATACTTGGGTAATATTTCTTTAGAAAGTAGAAATATTTCTTCTGCTCGAGGATTACATTACCGACCCTAATAAAATATTTTCGGAAATTGTCCGAAAATATTTGGGTAATTATTGTAATGCCCTCGTAAACTAAGAAATAAAAATGGAACGGCTCGTTGCCGCTACAGTTCCAAAGAAATGTTGTTTTACTATGGTTTATAGGATTTTGAATTTCCTGAACGACATGGTATTTCGGACTCTCCAGAATCCTCAGGGCTGATTGCGCCGCTGTTAGTGATGGAGGACTGGTTAGCTCCTAGAGTAGTTCCATTTACCTTTTACGGTTATTAAAGCGCATGCGCGTTCGGTTAGGTTAGGTTAGGTTAAACTATTGTTTTAAAGGCGGGAATATGATAGTTTCGGGCGCTATTTGTTATTTTCACTGGTTATACCTCAAAAAGTGCCCGAAAACGTGACGGAAATTTACACATGACCACAAAAAAACTACGAAAAGGTCTATTCTAAGAAATTGAAATTCGTGTTTTTTTCAAATTCAAATTGTCGTTTGAAATTCAGGGGGGAAATAGCTTTTTGGGCAATTTCGAAGTTAATACTGGGATTGTAAGTTCCAGAGTGTGTATTCAGCCGCGTCTAACATGTCATTATGTTTGTAACTCATATATGTTTGTAACTCAAAATGTTTAGTTATGATCGTTTACTTCATTTTTAGGGTTCCGTACCGAAAACGGAACCCTTATAGGATCACTTTGTTGTCCGTCTGTCTGTCTGTCTGTCAAGACCATTTTCCTCAGGAACGCGTAGAGGTAACAAGTTGAAATTTGTATCAAATACTCGGATCTGCGGTCTCTTTCAGCTGTGAAAAACTCAAACGTGTAAGTCAACGCGATCAAAAGATATGACCGTTTATGTCGCATATTTTGCGATTTCATAAGGGAATCAAAACCTATAGTGTACTTCCCGTTGACCTAGAATCATGAAATTTGGCAAGAAGCGGTGTCTTACAGCACATGTAAAGGCAAAAATCTGAAAACCGTAAATATGTAGTTTAATTACAAGAAAAATGCGAATTTACTATTAGAAACTTATGAAAATACACTAATGTGTTGCGTGGTATTGTCAGGCACCAGAAGCATATGGGTTGCATACAGTTACTGGAAAAATTAATAAATTTTTCCAGTATCCGTTTCTGTCAGGCACCAGAAACATATGGGTTGCATACAGTTACTGGAAAAATTAATTAATTTTTCCAGTATCCGTTTCTGTCAGGCACCAGAAACATATGGGTTGCATACAGTTAGGTCCTCCTAAAGATACCTTACTTACAAGTTTGTACAGAACCCTCGGTGCGCGAGTCACATCTCGCACTTGGGCGGTTTTTTTTTCTTAGATCTTGCCTTTACATAAGTTCGCCTTGGGTTAAAATTGCTTTTAAGTTTTCAAAGTATAATGCTAAACTTCAAAACAGTTTTATTAAGTTAATAAGGATGTTCATACATTTTTCATGTGCTTATAATTATTTGTTTTAAGGTTCTTATTTACCAAACTATTTTCATACCAACATATTTTACCCTTACCTTTAAGTTTTTTTGTTACAAAATGTATAAATCGTTACATTCAATCTAAACAGACGTGCGGCAAACGGTGCTTTGTGCAGATAATAACATGTTTGTGCGTTTAGATTCACTCCATCCAGCCAACATTTTGCTTATTAAATCTAGATCTAGGATAAAGTTTTTTAGTTTTAAAATCTGGCTTATCTTCCTTGGCCTTAACAACACGATTTGCTGCTTGAACTGCAATTACTTTCGAACCTTTTCTATATCTGTACCACCAATATTCAAAAACTAAAGTTATGCAGGCCAATCCAATTCCTACCAATATGACGATAAAGACTCCGCCAATGTTGTGAATACTAATTCCGTCTGATTGGTCAATTGCGCATTCAATAGCTTTTGGATTGTGTCTCCACCATTTTTCTTTTAATTTTTCCAGTATCCGTCCAGTATTTAATAAGTGAAAAATACTAAAAATAAAACATTTAATATCAGTTATTGAAAGTTTGTGTTTCTTACGCTGTATTGAATTGATCTCTTAAAGGTGAACCTTGCTGCACAGCAATAGCATACGGCTTCCTTGAAAATTCTTCTCCCACCATTTGGAGATCACAAGTAGTTAACTGTAAGTATCTTATGTCCGTAGCGTCTCCCAAGAAAGCAAAACCTTCGCTTGAAGATCTCGATTCTGCAACTCTCTTCACCGCTTCTTCCAGAGTGTTAGGTAATCGAGCCTCCTTCATCGCTTGCCACATTTTTGTGTACTTGTCACTCACTGGATAATCCCAAACTGCTAATTTAGCTCTCTCAAAATCTGATAGACTATCATTTAAACTCATGTCTTTCCAAATCCTAAAAATATGTGTTCATCTATTAATTGAGCCGTTTATTTTGAAAGTAACTCCATTTATGTTCGAATCGAGATATTTAAGGGTTTGCATAGAATTAAATTTAAAAATATGGGTAACAGGCAACATAGTAGAATAATGTTTTGGTGTTTCTAAGGGAGTCAAATTTATTACCCCAATTAGCATATTTAATGTTACTTAAGAAATAATAGGTGGGTAAGGGGTGACGGCAATAACCACCATGTAAGTCCGACCCAAATGTCAACCTCTCCTGCACGCGGTGCCCGCTGCTAGATAACGAATGAGGCTCTGGCGACCGAGTCATGGCGGTATAACCATTCAAACGAGAATAAAGGAAATGTATTCTCACCGTGAGGGGTTGCTAGTCTCCCAGCGGGCGCCTCCCCAGGGGGCGGGTAGGGGAAAGCCTCCCAGATATGGGTGGTACCGGGGAAATTAAATACCCGGGGCGGACCGAAACTAGCAACAACAGTAGCGTCTGACCCAGAGTGGGCGGCTGCAAATGGCGTCTGACCCAGAATGGGCGGCCGAAAACCAAACTCACCAACCCGTCTTGCCAGCGTGGTGTTTTACGGCAAAAAAAACCTTATTTTTACCCATGAAAATGATAGATGTAAACAAACAAATACCCCAGGCGGATAGGAGAATATCTCCACAGTTTCGCAATGATAACCAATCATTCTGTCCCACGGATTCTGGGGGGACAAACATCTAATGAAGCAGAAAACCTACTCAACAAAGAAGCAGAATATACACATGTATATCGCAACCTACAACACAAGATCGCTACAATCAGAGGAAAGACTCACCGAACTCGGGCGAGAATTAGATCATATAAAATGGGATGTTGTTGGTCTCAGCGAGATTAGAAGACGGGGAGAGCAACTAATAAAACTAAAATCTGGGCATAGCCTATATTATGCGGGAAACGACGAAAATTCCAATGGTTGAACCGGTTTTATAATACATAAACGTCACAGCAAGAATATAATTTCCATAAAGAAAATCTCCTCTAGAGTGACTAGCCTGGTCCTGAAACTAAATACAAGATACCACATAAAAATCGTACAAATCTATGCACCGACGACCAACTACAGTGATGAGGAAGTAGACATCTTCTACGACGATATATCTACGGCCCTAAGAGAGCAACCAGTCCAATTCACCATTGTATGCGGAGACTTCAACGCCAAAATCGGAATGAAAAGCGACGATACGGAAATTTCTTTAGGAAACTTTGGACTGGAAGGCAGGAATAACCGAGGTGAGACGTTGTTGGGCTTCCTACTACAAAACAACCTATTTCAAATGATATAAAAAACTAAATCGAAGATGGACCTGGGAAAGTCCAGACGGCCGCACAAGAAATGAAATAGACTTTGTAATAACGGATAAAAAACATTTAATCAAGGACGTAACGGTATTAAATAGATTTGATACTGGGAGCGACCATAGAATGGTGCGATCAAAAATAACCATTGATATAAAGAAAGAAAGACACAAAATGGTTAAAAAGACAACCAACCAACAATGGCACAGCCCACTAGATGTAGAGGAATACCAACAGTGCATCGCAGACCGGTTGACGAGTGGAAACGCGGACAAAAATGAAAACATCAACAACCTAAACGACCGAATAACAAATGCCATAATAGAAAGTCAAAGTACATGCTGCCCTAGAACAAAACAAGAAGAAAAACTCAGCCAAGAAACAATACAGCTGATGCAAAGTAGAAGAAACATGAGAAGTGAAGAGACAACCTCCATCGAAGAACTACGAGAGATAAATAAACAGATATCGAAGGCAATAAGGCGCGACATAAGAGCACATAATAAAGATAAAATTCAACAAACCATAGAAAACAACAAAAGTATGAAGGTCCTGCGTAGAAAACTGGGAAGCGGGAAGAGACAAATAACTAAACTCAGAAATAAACAAGGAAATATAACAACGAACAGAGAGGAGATCATAAATGTCGTTGAAGAATTCTACCAACTTCTATATACAAGCCAAAAAGAACCAATCCCGGAATCTGAACCAGATATCGTATCAAATAAAAAGGGCATCATAAACCAAGGGTCTGAAATACTACCAGATATTACTTTAGATGAAATAGAATTAGCCTTAAGTAAAACGAAGACAAACAAAGCCCCCGAAGGTGACCACGTCACCGCAGACGCCATCAAAATCGGAGGTGTCCACCTGCTAGGAAAAATCAGAGACCTGTTCAATCTTTGCCTGTTCAACAGTACAGTACCAAATGAATGGAACAACGCTATTGTGATCTTAATACACAAAAAAGGAGATATAGCTGACCTAGAAAACTATAGGCCGATAAGCCTTCTAAGTCATCTCTACAAACTATTTACAAGAATAATAACAAATAGACTTGAAAATAAACTGGACTTCTACCAACCAGTGGAACAGGCAGGATTTCGCACAGGATACGGAACCAATGACCTTCTACAAAGTGTTAAAACAATAGTCGAGAAAAGTATTGAATACAACAGACCACTCGTACTGGCCTTCATAGATTTCCATAAAGCATTTGACACCGTCGAGTTAGATGCAGTTATGGAAGCACTACAGGAATGCCGTGTCGACCATCGCTACACGAGAACCATTTACAACATCTACAAAAACGCCAGTATGACGGTTCAACTCCATGAAAACACCAAACCCATTCCAATTGGTAGAGGCGTGAGACAGGGGGATACGATATCGCCTAAACTGTTCACCGCGGTTTTGGAACTCGCTTTCAAAAAGCTCAACTGGGAAAGAAAAGGCTTAACCATAGATGGCAAAAATCTATCAAATCTGCGATTTGCAAATGACATAGTGCTGCTTGCTGACGATCTTAACGATATAAAAACAATGCTATTAGAACTCCAGGAAGCATGTAATACCGTAGGCCTAAGAATAAACTATTCCAAAACAAAATGTATGACAAACTTGGTCCCGAGCAGACAGATAGATGTAGGCGATAGAGATATTGATTTCGTAGACAACTACACCTATTTAGGTCACGAAATACGCATAACTAGAGACAACCAAACATGCGAATTTAAAAGAAGAATAATCCTCTCTTGGGCCGCATATGGAAAACTTCGGGACGTATTCAAAAGCGATCTGCCAGTCTGCTTGAAAAGGAAAGTGTTTGATCAATGTGTATTGCCAGTTATGACCTACGGCACTGAAACCGCAACACTCACCGTCGCCACTGCAAAAAAGCTCCAAATTGCACAACGAAAGATGGAAAGATCGATGCTCGGCGTGTCGCTACGAGACCATATCACAAACGAAGACCTACTCCGAACAACAGGTGTCACAGATGTGGTTGTGCGTATGGCGAGGCTAAAGTGGAACTGGGCTGGACACGTGGCCCGAATGTCAGATGGAAGATGGACCAAGAGACTACTGGAGTGGAGGCCAAGAGCAGATATACTAAGCAGGGGGAGGCCCCCCACAAGATGGACAGACGATATAAAAAGAACAAGAGGAGCCTGGATGCGAGAGGCTCAGGATCGGAGGAAATGGGTGGAAATTGGGGAGGCCTATGTCCAGCAGTGGACGCAAAGGGCTGTTTGATGATGATGATGATGAAGAAATAATATGTTTTTCGTAGCTGTAAATGGACTTGGGCCACTTTCAAAATCAATTAAATCTCGTTTCCAACTCTTGAGAAAGCACAAGTCCATTCATAGATAAAATAAACTTTCCTTGAAATAAAGATATATGTATACACTTTTATGTTATAAAATCAAGAATGATAAATAACAGTTGTTAAATAATTTTTACATTAATATTAATATTGTCATCTCCAGTTTGTGTATGCAGGAAGGATATAAAATAATTATTGTGGGCAGGTGGTATACAAAGTGGTATATAATGTGGTATATAAAGGTGGTATACCAAAATTCCTTGTATTTGAGGTTTGTGATGTTAGATTTATATTATTAAAATTGTTCATTCTAGTGCCATCTATTATTATATTCATTGCACTGCCATCTATTACTTTGTTCATGGCAGCGCCACATATTTTTACTTGTATTATATTAATAATAAATGAGTTAGTCTTGTGTAAAACATCACTGCGTGAGCATTATTTCTAACAGGTTATGGGCCCAGACTTGAAAAATGGCAGCCGTTAATTATTTGTCGAGTGTACCGAAGCTGAAAGGAAGAGAGAATTATGCAGAATGCTTGTTTGCAATGGAAAATCTTTTAGTGTTAGACGGATTATCCAAGAGCATACTTGGAACTGAAGAAGACGCGGAGAAGGTTGGAAAAGCAAAGGCCAGGCTAGTTCTAGCCATCGAGGCTTCGTTGTATGTGCACATTAAGGAGGCAAAGACTGCAAAAGACGTTTGGGATGAGTTAAAAAAAACTATTTGATGACTCGGGTTTTACGCGGAAAATTGGATTATTGCGAGCTCTTATTTCTATAAGGCTAGAAAATTGTGGTTCCATGGAGTCATATGTGAATCAAATGGTTGACACAGCGCAGAAATTAAAAGGGACAGGATTTCAAATAGATGATGAGTGGATCGGTTCGTTATTATTAGCCAGATTGCCTGAAAGGTATTCGCCGATGATAATGGCGATCGAACACTCGGGAATTCTAATAATGGCCGACAGCATTAAAACAAAATTGCTGGACATGGAGCCGGAAGTCGGTAAGACAGGGAGTGCAGTTGCCAGCGCCAGAAATGCAGGAACGAAACAGCAACACAAGTACGGGCGCAGCACGGCGGTAACCGTGAGTCAAGTGTCAGAATGAAAGACGTTAAATGTTATCGGTGTAAACAGATAGGTCACTTTAAAAATAAATGTCCGAATGAATATGTGGAAAATCGTAGAAACAGTAATAATAATAAAAACGAACACGCGTTCAGTGCGGTATTTTTAAACGGTGCATTCAACAAAAACGACTGGTACGTGGACTCGGGCGCGAGTGTGCATCTAACGGTTAATAAACATTGGCTGCGAAATGTGTCAAAGAACGTGAATTTAAATGAAATCATGGTGGCAAATAATTGCTTAAAATATATCCTAATACTAGTGTGATATTGATGAGAAAATAAATGATGTGCGTGATAAAACTTACTCATAAAATCTTAATTCGATTTCAGCCATTCTTTGAAAGTAGGTCATAGCGGCTGATCCATTAAGCGGTGCGTATTGGATTTTGTATTGTTTCGAAAGATCGTCCAAAGATTCAACTGGAATGTTTAACTGCGAAACCGTCAGAAACGCAGCTAAATTTGCGGTATATGAGGCAATGATGATGAATCCGAAAAGCCACCAGGTCGCAGCAACAAGTCGACCGGAAAGATTTTTGGGAGCTTCGCCTCCGCCTTGAGGTGTTAGAGAGGTCATGCAGAACCAAAGGCATTCCTTCAAGTTGAACTCTCGTTTTTCTTCATCGTCTTTATACTTTTCCCTGTTGTTTTGGTAACTGTACGGACTCCAACGATCATACACCCACATTAAGAAACTGATAAAGATAAGTTTTAGAATAAAAAAAATAAGTTCCTATTATTTTACCTAGTGAAGAAATATGCAGCTAAAATACACAGCCAGACTTCGTTTTCTAACACTGTTAAGAACTTAAACAGCGAAGTTTCAACTTTAGGAAGTTTCATCAAAATTGAGAATCCAACTAGATCGTAGTAAGGTATCGTGAAGTCAATCACGTTTTCCCGTTCAGCCATGATAGACATTGAACCAAGTGCAATATCGGCTCGTTGTTCCATCAACTCCTTAACCACCCCATTCCAATTCCCTTCCTCGTCCATATTTCCAAACTTACCATCAGCCACTGCAAAGATTTCGTAATCGAATTGCAAAATCCCCGCAATTTGGTCGATGAGATCGATACAATATCCAGAAAACTTCTTCGGCGCGGTCTCATCCGCAAAAACGAACGGTTCTTGCTGTAATAACACACACATTTATCTAAACGTGGTTGTTAGATAAGACTAGCTCTACTTACTAGGACAGTAACGATTCGGTACACGACATCGGCTTTGTAATCGCCCATTGATTCAGGATTTAATAAAGTCAGGTTGTTATTAAATCCGGCAGTCCACGATCCGAGCGGTATAGACTTGTCAGACGAGCCTTCGCGGATTCCGACCGCACTTAATTGCATCGTAAACTCCATTGAACTTAATCCGTTCGAAGTGACTTTCAAAGGACCGTAAACCGGGGTTTCTGAACTCTCCTAACAACATAACATCTTTTCATAGTTGAGTTTTTATGCGCATGCGTCAATTTCCGCCATGTTTCGGGCAAAAAGTGCCCGAAAATAACAGTGCAAATAACAACGAAGCTTTCATATTCCCGCCTTTTAAACAAGCCGGACGCGCATGCCCTTAACTAAGCGTAAAAAGGTCTCTGATATTAGTTTCATTGTGAAAGTCATAACATGCCAGTTTTTCTCTTGAAGTTTCAATCAAATTTTATGCAATATCTCAAAATTTAGCAAACATTCGCAAAAAAGTTTCAAATAAAACTTATAGAGTGTTAAATTTCCTATAAGAAAACTTGTTTGGTTAGTGAAGTAGTTCGATGCCTGGCGAGATTAAATAGACTAAATTCTAGGCGTACATTTTTGAAAATCACAACCAAGTTGTTTTTCCTTGAAATTTGATTCAAATTCGAATCAAAATAACTCAAAAATGTGCAAGAATTTACCAAAAAGTTTTAAATAAAACTTGTAGAGCGTTAAATTTCCTATAAGAAAACTTGTTTGGTTATTCAACTAGTTCGACGCCCATCGAGATTTAGACTAAATTCTAGGCGTACATTTTTTGAAAATCACAACCAAGTTGTTTTTTCTTGAAAATTGATTCAAATTCGAATCAAAATAACTCAAAAATGTGCAAGAATTTACCAAAAGGAAATAAAACTTGTAGAGCGTTAAATTTCCTATAAGAAAACTTGTTTGGTTAGTCAAGTAGTTCGATGCCAGGCGAGATTAAATAGACTAAATTCTAGGCGTACATTTTTGAAAATCACAACCAAGTTATTTTTCCTTGAAATTTGATTCAAATTCGAATCAAAATAACTCAAAAATGTGCAAGAATTTGCAAAAAAGTTTTAAATGAAACTTGTAGAGCGTTAAATTTCCTATAAGAAAACTTCTATTGCTAGTCAACTAGTTTTAAACTCAATGAGATTTAGACTAAATTCTAATTAGTTCCATTCGGAAAGTCACAACAAACCAGTTTTCTATTGAAAATTTACTCAAATTTTATGCAAGATAACTCAAAATTTCTCTCTCCTAACAACACAACACTAGACAGCAAAGGTTAATCAAAGCCGTGTTTAATCAAATACAACAAGTGCAAATTAAAATAAGTTTAAAACGTTGAAATTACGTTACTAAAATATCTTTGAAGGTTTAAACCGTTCCTTTCTGGATTATTTTTCCCGTCGTAGTCATCACATGTTACATAAGAAGTATTGCTGGGCCAACTTCCTTCAGTGACAATATCTCTGCAAAGAAACGTTTTCAGTGTTTACCAATACACCAAATCTTGTGTTGTAATTTGAATTTTGGCGGTTAATAATTATATGACATATGCGTGTTGTAATTTCTTAGAAGGCAATGGTTTATAAATTTTGTTACTTGGTTGGCATGGGTTACAAGTTGTTTATTTTATTGATTTTATATTTTTGTTTAATGTGTGAATTTTTGTGATTATATAAAGTTCAAATTAGTTATTAATTAAAGTATTCGCGTATAATAAGTTTTTATGCAACAAAGGTTTGGGGCCCAGAAAAGACTTGGACCCAGACGAAAGTTTGGGGCCCAGAAGGATAAAACCGGAGAAAATCCGTGCATGTAATGCACGCCCTGTGCAAGTCACAAGGTAATTTATTTGAATTATTTTTTCTTATTTTGGATCGAGAGGTTGCGCTATCGTGCGATATATGGTCTGGATTTATCTGATATAATATCACACAATCAAAACCTAAACTAACCTAGGTTAAAATCGTTAAAACATTGTGTTTTTACGTTAGTTCTAATTTCTGCCACGACTTACATGCGCGGATCTCCGGTTTAGCCGACTAAAGTTTTAATTTTTGAATAATTTAAATTATTAAGAAATGATTTTAGATTGCCAATTGAAATGGCTGAATCTGGAATATTGGAAGGAAAATCCAAGTATTGCCATTATCCAACTTCCGCTTCCAAGGTGAAGAAATTGATTGCAAACCTGTTGAATGGAGATGCCATATTAAGAGGAAGAATCCAATTATTCAACTTTTGGAAATTTTGACTGGAAAATTATTTACTAGGCGGCAAACGTTGGAGGCTAAACCGGAGATTCTTGCATGTAAGCCGTGACAAAAATTAGAACTAACATAAAAATACAACGTTTTACTGATTTTAACGGTTGTAACCTAGGTTAGGTTAAAGGTTAGATTGGGTGATAAATCCGAACCATACATCGCGCGGTAGTGCGACTTCTCAAAATAAGAAAAAATATTTTAAATTCAAGATATATACAAATAATAATAATAATTGGTTAAACCGGAGACCCGCGCATGTCAACTTCAGCGCCTCCGTGGCAGAACTTGTAACTAATAAATACGCACAGTGGCGGGAACACTATTTGGCCTCTATATTTTACTGTAACCGTTAGTTTTTGCTTTGTTTTATTTTACTGTAACCGATTTTGTTTTGGTTTCTTCAGTAAAGTGAGAAATCCGGAAACGAGATTGTTTCAGTTTTACACAATTTGGTTTTCAAAATGCCATTGACATTAGATAATATTATAATTAATATGCTTAATGACAGAATGATTGAATTGCTAGTGGATATAGGTTTGCTCATGGGCGTATCCAGAGTGGGGATTTTGGGGGTTCAAACCCCCAAATATGCAACATTATATTGAAATCAGGAGGGACGAGTAGAGACGACTATCTTCAAGAGAGCATTGTAGAGATGTGTAGTTTAAGAACCCTTGCGTTTCACTTTTAGAAAGTAAATTGGTGCATTTCTTGAAATCCCCCCCTAAACCAAAACTTTGAAGCAAAATTTTCAACTCTGAACCAAAATTTAGAAGCAAAATTTTCAATTTAAACGCAAAATATTTATAAGCAAAATTTAAAATTTAGAAGCAAAATGTTCAGCTTTGAAGGAAAATTTAGGAGCAAAATTTTTAATTTATAAACAAATTGTTCAATTTATAAGCAAAATTTAGAAGCAAAATGTTCAATTTAGAAGCAAAATTTAGAAGCAAAATGTGCAATTTATACGCAAAATTTAAAATTTAGAAGCAGATGTTCAATTTAGAAGCTAAATTTTCAAATCTGAACCAAAATTTATAAGCAAAATTTTCAATTTAGAAGCAAAATGTTAAGTTTAGAAGCAAAATTTTAAAATCTGAAGCAAAATTTAGAAGCAAAATTTTCAAATCTGAAACAAAATTTAGAAGCAAAATTTTTAAAACTGAAACAAAATTTAAAAACAAAATTTTCAATTTAGAAGCAAAATTTTCAAATTTAGAAGAAAAATGTGCAGTTATAAGGAACATTTAAAATTTACAAGCAAAATTTTAAATTTATAAGCAAAATGTTCTATTTAGGAGCTAAATTTTAAAACCTGAACCAAAATTTAGAAGCAAAATTTTCAGTTTAAAAGCAAAATATTTATAAGCAATATTTAAAATTTATAAGCAAAATGTTCAACTTTGAAGGAAAATTTAGGAGCAAAATTTTCAATTTAGAAACAAATTGTTCAATTGATATGCAAAATTTAAAATTTTGAAGTAATATGTTCAATTTAGAAGCAGAATTTAGAAGCAAAATGTGCAATTTATAAGCAAAATGTAAAAGAAAAATGTTCAATCTAGATGCTAAATTTTCAAATCAACCGAAATTTAAAAGCAAAATTTTCAATTTAGAAGCAAAATGTTAAGTTTAGAAGCCAAATTTTAAAATCTGAAGCAAAATTTAAAATTTAGAAGCAACATGTTAAATTTAGAAACAAAATTTTCAAATCCTAAACAAAATTTAGAAGCAAAATTTTCAATTTAGAACCAAAATTTAGAAGCAAAATTTTCAAATTTAGAAGCAAAATGTGCAGTTTATAAGCAACATTTAAAATTTACAAGCAAAATATTAAATTTTCAAGCAAAATCTTCTATTTAGGTGCTAAATTTTCAAATCTGAACCGAAATTTAAAAGCAAAATTTTCAATTTAGAAGCAAAATGTTAAGTTTAGAGTAGAGTTAAGAGTAGAGACGACTATCTTCAAGAGAGCATTGTAGAGATGTGTAGTTTAAGAACCCTTGCGTTTCACTTTTAGAAAGTAAATTGGTGCATTTCTTGAAACCCCCCCCCCCCCCCGAAACCAAAACTTTGAAGCAAAATTTTCAATTTAAACACAAAATATTTATAAGCAAAATTTAAAATATAGAAGCAAAATGTTCAACTTTGAAGGAAAATTTAGGAGCAAAATTTTCAATTTATAAACAAATTGTTCAATTTATAAGCAAAATTTAGAAGCAAAATGTTCAATTTAAAAGCAAAATTTAGAAGCAAAACGTGCAATTTATAAGCAAAATTTAATATTTAGAAGCAGATGTTCAATTTAGAAGCTAAATTTTCAAATCTGAACCAAAATTTATAAGCAAAATTTTCAATTTAGAAGCAAAATGTTAAGTTTAGAAGCAAAATTTTAAAATCTGAAGCAAAATTTAGAAGCAACATGTTAAATTTAGAAGCAAAATTTTTAAATCTGAACCAAAATTTAGTAGAAAAAATTTCAAATCTGAAACAAAATTTAGAAGCAAAATTTTCAATTTTGAACCAAAATTTAGAAGCAAAATTTTCAAATTTAAAATAACATTTAAAATTTACAAGCAAAATTTGAATTTTACAAGCAAAATGTTCTATTTAGGAGCTAAATTTTCAAATCTGAACCAAAATTTAAAAGCAAAATTTTCAATTTAGAAGCAACATGTTAAATTTAGAAGCAAAATTTTCAAATCTAAACCAAAATTTAAAAGCAAAATTTTTAAATCTGAAACAAAATTTAAAAACAAAATTTTCAATTTAGAAGTAAAATTTTCAAATTTAGAAGCAAAATGTGCAGTTTATAAGGAACATTTAAAATTTACAAGCAAAATTTTAAATTTATAAGCAAAATGTTCTATTTAGGAGCTAAATTTTAAAATCTGAACCAAAATGTAGAAGCAAAATTTTCAATTTAGAAACAAATTGTTCAATTGGTATGCAAAATTTAAAATTTAGAAGTAATATGTTCAATTTAGAAGCAGAATTTTGAAGCAAAATGTGCAATTTATAAGCAAAATGTAAAAGAAAAATGTTCAATCTAGATGCTAAATTTTCAAATCTGAACCGAAATTTAAAGGCAAAATTTTCAATTTAGAAGCTAAATGTTAAGTTTAGAAGCAAAATTTAAAAATTTGAAGCAAAATTAAAAATTTAGAAGCAAAATTTAGAAGCAAAATTTTCAAATTTGGAAGCAAAATGTGCAGTTTATAAGCAGCATTTAAAATTTACAAGCAAAATATTAAATTTACAAGCAAAATCTTCTATTTAGTTGCTAAATTTTCAAATCTGAACCGAAATTTAAAGGCAAAATTTTCAATTTAGAAGCAAAATGTTAAGTTTAGAAGCAAAATTTTAAAATCTGAAGCAAAATTTAAAATTTAGAAGCAACATGTTAAATTTAGAAGCAAAATTTTCAAATCTGAACCAAAATTTAGAAGCAAAATTTTCAAATCCTAAACAAAATTTAGAAGCAAAATTTTCAATTTAGAACCAAAATTTAGAACCAAAATTTTCAAATTTAGAAGCAAAATGTGCAGTTTATAAGCAGCATTTAAAATTTACAAGCAAAATATTAAATTTACAAGCAAAATCTTCTATTTAGGTGCTAAATTTTTAAATCTGAACCGAAATTTAAAGGCAAAATTTTCAATTTAGAAGCAAAATGTTAAGTTTAGAAGCAAAATTTTAAAATCTGAAGCAAAATTTAAAATTTAGAAGCAACATGTTAAATTTAGTAGCAAAATTTTCAAATCTGAACCAAAATTTAGAAACAAAATTTTCAAATCCAAAACAAAATTTAGAAGCAAAATTTTCAATTTAGAACCAAAATTTAGAAGCAAAATTTCGAAGCAAAATTTTCAAATTTAGAAGCAAAATGTGCAGTTTATAAGCAACATTTAAAATTTACAAGCAAAATATTAAATTTACAAGCAAAATCTTCTATTTAGGTGCTAAATTTTCAAATCTGAACCAAAATTTCCTAGACCCTAGTAGAAAATATTTTCTAAACCCCCCCCCGAAAATAAACCCTGATACGCCCGTGGGTTTGCTTGCGAAAAGGTATGTTTGTGTTAATTGTGGAGAGAAAATGACATTGGTGAAAGTGAAAAGGAATGATGGGTATGTATGGCGGTGTGACAAGGCTAGAGCCAACGTGAATGCACATATGAGACTATAACCGGACAATGCCCATGATTTTAAAAACTAAAAAAAAAAAAACGACCGTTGAGATTTTTAACTAACTGAGATGAATACGAAAATGGAAGCCTACAACACAGACAAATAATGTGGCAAGGACCGTTGGTTTAACCCCGGTTAGATTAGGTTGCCCGCCGCAAGGGATACAGTTAAATCAAGACAGCATACGCGCGAATTCTCGATTCAATATAGGACAATGTGGCAAGGACCTTAGCGTAACTCTTAGTAAGAGACAACAAATTTGACTCTTTTATTACTACTGCTGTAAAGGTTTATTGAGCATGTTCTAGTTTAATTTCTGAAACTGCCACCCAACGTGGGCTATTGCTACACTTTACCCAATAATTAATGTTGCTTTTCAATTCAGACATATTGGTCAACTGTTTCAAAATATTATTTTTTCATTTTAGATTAAAGCGATCTAATACAAAAAAACATTACCAAATTTTGTTACAACTAAATATAATCGTCGCAACCTTTATTACTTTTGTTTAGACTACGCCACTGCCGCCCACTCATCTGCGCATGCGCACTGTATAAAAAAGGGCGGGTTTTACATGCGCACTTCTCCGGTGTTACCTAATAATTATATATACAAATAAATTCAAATAATTTACCTTGCGATTTGCACGACCTTCGTCCCATGCACGGATCTCCCGTTTTACCAAATTTGGAATTACGTAATGGGGAATGAAAAAGATGCTTTGGTAAGTTTTAAAATTAACTTGATGCTAGATGAACATTTACAAGCAATTGTTGGGAATTAAAAAAAAAAAAACAGCGTAACCCATGACAATCGTACTAACAAGTGATAATCCACTGCCTTCTTGAACAACTTAAGCCCGCATTCACGATCAGTTAAACTGATTAGTTGAACTGATGTACATAAAAAAACTGACAGTGAGTGTGAAATCCTAAGTGCTCATCCACGTTGGCTCGCGGGCGCGGTGGCGGGCGCGGTCACGTAATATCAAACATGGTGTATAGCTGTGTCCACACTGTGCCGATCGGCAATGTTGACGACAACGACATGGTCGGCTTTTGCCCTGTCCACATTAACTCATTATGGCATTAACGGCACAAATGAATTTAAATGCGTAGTTTAGATAGTAGTTTCAAAGTGTTTAAAGAAATGTTATTTGTGTCATATTCATATTAATTTTTAATTTAAAATTTAATTTTATGGCTGCGGCAATTATCATTGCAGTTGCTGGAGTCAGCAACATCGTTGTCGTCGCCGCCCAAGAAGGTTTTGAGTTAGGCCCAGTCTTAGAATCTTAAAAAATCTTAACAAGTATAGTACGGGGGAATTTTTGAAGGATTTAGTGCTTGATCATTTTGATGAATTAAACTTAGAATACAGAAATTACATTGCCTTTAAAAACTTCTTTAGAATGAAAAATTCAGATTTTGAAAATCGGAAAGTATAATTGCGCCGCAAATAATTAAAAAAAGGCACGCCAACTTCATTTTTGTCAATTCAGACAACCAAACGAAACTGCGATTTCTATTAGGCCATCGTGTCGTTTATTTAGATTTTTATAGTCGGGATTTGTAGGATCCCACAGTAATTGTTTGTTAAGCTGTGTTCACACTGTGCCGATCGGCAAGGCCGAACGTCGGCAAGGCCGAACGATCGGCAAGGCCGAAGGCCACATGTCGAACGGCACAAATGAATTTAAATGTACTTACATTTTTATCTATCAGAGCACAGGAGTATATTGGTCTCTAATTATTATCATTCTAACACTATGGCTTTATATTAATATTTTAAAAAATCAAATTACTTCTGTATCCTGAAAAAATTTTATTTTTGGCCCATAAAAATCCAAAAAATAGGATTTTGATGGGCCAAAAATAACAAAGATTTATACGCAAACCACTTGCTTATATAAACTTCATTTGTACCAGTGCCTGTTGTCTTGGAATCTTTCATCTTCTTGCGCTCCCTGCTAAAATGGCTGGGAGTGAACTTACAGACGTCGCGAGTGAATCGCGCGTTCTGCCGCTAGTTCGACGTGAACACACAAACATCTCACGCGTTTGATATTGCCGCGAGCGCGCCGCGCGCGTCATTCGTTAGCTTGCACGCTACTTAGACCGCACGTGCGTTTCGTACGTGAACAATTCAATATTACGCCATATGTTTGATATGTCGTGACCGCGCCCGCGAGTTAACGTGGATGAGCCCTAAAGCTGGCAGCATACGCACGGTTTCCTGATTCGGAATTCCGCGTTCTAGCTCAGACGTTCGATTTTTGGTATTAGGAATTTAAACTGCCAGTAGATAGAGAGACACTTTCATGAAAGCACGTTTAAGATGTGTTTAAGGCTGGCCGTATACGCACGGTTTCCGGATTCGGTTTCCTGATGCGTATTCCTCATTCGGAATTCCGTGAGACTTGCGCAGCAGTCCGAGTTTTTGTATTAGGAATCCACACTGCCAGTCCTTGTATTACCACATTCTTTTTTTTTTCTCCTCTTCAATTTTTAAATTTTTTCATTTGTTTTTTGAGTTGTTGTTTGAGTATATCTATTTCTATCATTGCTTTTTCGTTTATTACTTTTATATCTTTTAATTCTTCTTTATGTTCGATTTGTTCTCTTCGTAGTTCTTGTAACTCTTTGTATCATTTTCATGTCTTCACTACCTTTTCTTTGTTCTTCCTTAATATCCTTTGTATCACTTGTGAGGTTTTCCATCGTTTTCATCATACTCTCCATCCTGTTTTCATTTCCCTTTTCGTCTTTTTTTGGTACCAGTAGGTAGAGAGACGATTTCGTGAAAGCACGTTTAAGATGGACGACGACGAAATAATTTCTATTGCACTTTTACTGGCGCTAAGTAAGAAAAAAAGGAAACGTCGACATTGGGTACACACACTTAACACCAAAAGAACAAAAGAGAGTCAATACTACCTGAAAAAAGCAACATTGCTAGCTCACCCACACACACGCCCTTTCCGTTCGTGTGCGGCGGATTATCAAAAATGTATGCGAACATTCGGGATACGTTTGCGCCTAGCCTAAGGCCGGGCGCATACGTACGGTTTTCGGATTCGGTTTCCTAATCAGGATTCCTGATTCGGAGACCCGAATGCTTGTCAGTGTTGGGCATAATTCAATTAATTTTTTAATTGTAGAATCAAACAATTACAATTTTAATTGCAACTAAATTGATTGCAATTGATTTAATTAAATTAACTGTTTAATTGTGATATGCAATTGAAATCAATTGCAATTAAATCCATTAATTGTGGTTTACAATTAATTTAATTGCAATTAAAATTTTAATTGTTAGTTACAATTAACTTAATCATCAATTGTTTATTATTACAATTAATACAATTAATTATTTGATGAATGTAGAAACTTTTCCTTCATTGTAACAGTACTTTCCCGCATTGTGCCAAATAAAATAATTTCCAATATTGTAAATAATCTAAATAGTTGGGAAAGATGGTTCGTTCTGGACCCTTCACCTCCACTTCCGGCCGCCCACATCGCTCCCACTTCCGGTTAACACCCCACTTCCGGTTCTCACCTCCACTTCCGGTTCACACACACTTCCGCTTCCCACTTACACTTCCGGTTTCGGAAGTGGGAACCGGAAGTGTGAAAAATTTTGGAACCGGAAATGGGGGTTGGAAACCAGAAGTGGTGAAAATTTTGGAACCACAAGTGGAGGTTAGGTTAGATTCCCACTTACACTTCCGGTTCCCGTCCCACTTCCGGAACCGGAAGTGGGAACCGGAAGTGTGGGAAAATTTGGAACCGGAAATGGAGGTTGGAAACCGGAAGTGTTGAAAATTCTTAAATAATATTTGTCGGCCAAAAATATGTATACAAATTTCATGCGGAAATGATTTTTCAGCGCTCCAGCTAATGAGGAACTCGCCTTCGGGCTGTTTCCCCAAACGAGCTGTCGCGTTGTGAAATCAAACTTCCTACACTCTAATGTAAATAACTATTAGTTACGCATTATGGCAAGTGATACATTGGAGTATAATATACATCTTCTAACCGACATTTATTAATTGTTAATTGTAATTGTAAAAGTGCATCAATCAATTAACAATTAATCAATTGTAATTGCAAAATTTTACAATTAACAATTAATTAATTGTTAATTGTGATATATTGCAATTACAATTAATTATTTTAATTGTTAGTTGCAATTAAATCTCGCAATTTAATTGTTAATTGCAAATTGTTTTCACAATTAATTTTTGCCCAACTATGATGCTTGCCCTACATATAAAATGTTCAACTGGGCGCACACGTTAGTACATTTTCCGAACGAAAAAAAAACCTTGCGTTCATTTTGGAAAGAAACCGTGCGTTCGGGTCATTCAGAACGGAAAAACCGAATAACGTCATCCCGAACGCAGCGCTCGAATACATTTTTGATTATCCGCCGCACACGAACGGAAATTTCCGTTCGGAACTTTTCTTCCATATCCAATCAACCTTATGCACGTATTTTGTTTTAAATTTTCTCTTTTATGCCATTGTGAAGTTTACCAAAGGATTTCATTAACATCCTACAAAATTTGAAGAACTCTTCTGGGTGTGCTCGAAATTTTGCTCTTTTCAGATAGAAGTGACTCTCTTTTATTCTCTTGGTGTTTAGTGGGTTTACCCAATATCGACGTTTCCTTTCTTTCTTACTTAGCGTCAGTAAAAGTGCAATAGAAATTAATTCGTCGTCGTCCATCTTAAACGTGCTTTCACGAAAGCGTCTCTCTACCTACTAGCTGCTGGCAGTGTAAATTCCTAATACAAAAACTCGAAGGTCTGCGCTAGTCTCGTGGAATTCCGAATCAGGAATCCGAATTAGGAAACCGAATCCGGAAACCGTGCGTATGCGGCCAGTCTAAAGGTCCTTTCACACACATCAGTCACATCACGTTTCAGTCAACTTTCCCAATTAGAACCGTCGCCGTCCAGTCTCAGTCGAAATAGCGGCTGTATTCACATCTATCCGTCAGGGTTTTCAAACCGTATTCAGTCATTTTTTGTCTGTGAGATGTGCCCTCGAGTGTAACTATTTTTGTTAGGGCGTTTTCGGTGAACGACTTAGCTGTCATAGCATAAATTTTGGACGAAGAAGAGGAAAATCAACAGAAGAAGAAACGAAAATGGGTCCACGAGGCATGGGAAAAAAGAGAAACAGAAGGAGAATGTATCACATTATTTAACGAATTGATCGACGATGAAACCAAATTTGTTTAGTATTTCAGAATGACTGAAAACTGTTTTAACATACTGCATACATACTGCCGTAAATTAGAAATGCATTTATGATACTCATTGGCAAAAATCTATAACATCTAACGAACGGGACACGTTGTCAATACCAGAAAAAACAGCATTACCAAACACATCAGTTGAGCTTCCATACGTAATTGATACGTAGGTGATGAAGCGTTCCCGTTAAAAAAAAATATTTAATGAGACCATACTCGGGCCAAAATTAGTACAATTCAAAACGAATTTTTAATTATCGCTTGTCTCGTATAAGAAGAGTTTTGGGGAACGCATTTGGTATTTTATCACAAACATTCAGGATCTATAACAGAAGGATACAGGCTATTCCACAAAATGTCGGCCATATAGTACTTGCAACTTGCATACTTCACAATTTCTTAAAAAAATATGATGACAACACGTACACATATGAAACATTGTCTCATCAAGGTGGAAATGCAACACGGTAGGCTTTTCAAGTTAGAGAAGAGTTTACAAACTTTTTCAGCTCAGAAGTCGGCAATGTACCGTAAGTCGTAGAGTACAGGGATTTTCGAACACATTCAATTAACTTCTCATCCTCACCCATTTTCACTTTTCAAATAATTATAAAACGCCGTCCGTCAAACAAAAAATATCGTTGAGAAGAAATCTGCTAAGACGGTTCGGTGACTGCAGTACGACTGCCGGTTATGATTCGTGACTGCGCTGGATCAGTGTAGACAGCGCCATTTGACTACCAAGAAAACATATTTTTTGTAACTGATACTTCTCGGATCTGACGGAACGGAGACGTGACGTGACTGATGTGTATGAAATGACTTCAAAGATAGAGACACACTGGTCCCACGTACGCAACGTATACAACGCATTACGATATCTGGACTCTGAAAAAATATGCCATAGAAACACACTTATCGTATGCAACGCAATTTCACGCCTCACACGCAACGTCGATCTGGGATGTCCAGATTGGCGTGGGAAGGTGGAGGGGATGTTCGTACGCTATCCACGCGTGTGATTTGTGTGTTTCTAGAACCCATGCGTAGCATGTCAGAAACAAATAGACCTTTTGATGCAAGCGTTCCCCTCAAACTGCATTTTAGATATGCGAAAGTACATAAAGAATCGTTCTTCATCAAATTCCAGTTTAACCGCCATGGTGTCAGGATGCGCAATAACTGAAGAATTTATAGAAAAATAGCTTGAAATATGAAGATTCGTCCATTCTCAAATAGTTACGCCAGTCACTCGGTTTCAGTGACAACTCATTTATAGAAATTAATATGAGATAACTGATATTTCTTTTTTAACCATATTTTCGTTCAGTTTTTGTTTTGTTTTTCTATTGATGAAACTACGTGGTCTGTTAGAGAAGTATCCGACCTTTAGCCGGTAAAAAAAACTGACATACCTGGAGCGTTGGAAACCTAATCACCCTCAAAGTAGTTTCTTTGGGACTCCACACACTTCTCCCAGCGGTGCCGCCATTGTTGGAAGCATTCCGAAAAAGCCTCTTTCGGAATCGACTTTAGCTCGGCTGTCGTTGCAGCCATAATCTCCTCTCTTGTCTGAAATCGCGTTCCTTTCAATGGCCTTTTGACTTTGGGTAATAGCCAGAAGTCACAGGGGGTCGCAAATCAGGAGAGTAAGGAGCCTGTCGAACCAGAGGAGTCTTTCGGACTCGCATTAGGAGTGTTTTCGCCAAAAATTTGTGAACGAATGTGCTGGAGCATTGTCGTGATGGAGTCGCTAATTTCCTGATGACCACAACTCCAGTCGCTTGCGCCGCACAGCATCACGTAGGCGACATAGGACATCCCTCATTTCACTTGTCGTCATTTCACTTGCATTGAAAAACCGACGAGAGAACTACACACTACTTCACTCGAACACTGCTCGACAGCAAGTTACGCTATCTACAGGCGGAAATAAATTCACGCATGCGCACGAAGGTTCAAGGTCGGCTCCTGCGCGCGCTTGATTCAAATCCATCAGGTTTTCAAGATAAAAAATAAGAAAGGATACTTTTCTAACAGACCATGTACATATGATGTAATTAAACTACATGTAACGATACATGGCTACAAGTAGCAGCCGTCATAAGTAAAATATCCTATTTAGAATCAGAATCGATTTTTTTAAGTTACGCGGTGAGAAATTTGCTAGTCAGATACAGCACGCGACTATCGAGAAATGAAGGTAGGTTTTAAGCCAGTGAGTGGGGAAATATTTTTTAACTGATCAGTTCTATACGTCAGTTCTATTGATCAGTTTTAACTGATCGTGAATGGCGGGCTTAATACGCGTCATATAATAGACCCTTTCATAGTTGACATTTTTAATGTGCATGTGTCAATTTCCGCCATGTTATACGTCAAAAATTGCCCGAACTTTTCGACGTATAACCTTCACAGGTTCACCGCCACATGTTTTTTACCAACATTGCCAAAAACTTTTTGAGTTCCAGATGGGGGTGGGGGGGGTGGGCACACCCTAAACCAATAACAAACGAAGTGAGCCACTCTACTGGTACACGGCACATTTGAATTTCAATCGAATTGTGTTCCACAGCAGTTACAAAGCACGAATTATATGGAAAAATCAGTTGTGTGTCCTCGGAGACAACTTACTGGATATAACATACTGAAGATAACATACTGAACGAAGATAACATACTGAACCTCGAAAATAAGAGTTCTGGAAAAAAGTACCTGGATTCACGGAACTTTTTACGTTAAATAAGCGTGGCGTCAGTATCAAAGAAAGTGTGTACCACATGTGTCGCACATGGCAGTCAACCTGTTATTATTTGCCCGAAACTGATGCGCATGCGCTTATCCCCTTGACATACGAATAAAATGACGTTGACGTGTCTATTACATGTGTTCTTATCACATATACATGACGTCTTAGAGACGTCATTGTATGTCAAGGGATTAACTAACCGTAAAAAGGTCTATTAACTCAAATTACAACATCTTGTTTACGTATTTTACCTAATAGCTAAGACGGTGTGAAGAGCAAGATCGAAGTAAAACGCAGCCGTGATATCCGGTTCTGCGTTTAATTGATAAGTCGTTCTTATCAATCCGTTCCGGTCTTGATATTGATCATCCATAATCGGTTTTGCAAATATCACCGTGGCGTTTTTGCAGGCGCATTTGAGCTCTCCCTTGTCTTGCGTGATTGCGTGCCAGGCGAACTTCCTGTTGAAGAAGTTTGCACCGTCCGCGGCATCCAAAACACGCTTGATGTTATTCAAGCTACCGAGAATGAAGTAGTTTACTATGTCCAGTTTACGAAGGTTTTGCAACTGGTCTTTTGGATTATCCGGACTAATAGGTACGATCACGTGACGCGTCGCCACATTTTGCAACAGCGATGTAAACTTGTGATCCATGACTGAAATATTAAACGACGTTCTAAAAAGTGTAATTTGTTTTTCTATTTTGCGTCTGTAATGAACTCATAACGGCACTGTTATGCGTGCGGTTATGGCACGCCGAGTGCGATACAACTTTCTCAATATGTATCGGCGATTTGCTTATTTAGAAATGGCATAAAAGGGCGCAAAATAGAAAAAATTGTATTAACACCTAACCACCTGACATACGTCTCTCAGACCCAAAGTAGCAGTCATTTTGAGACGTCACTCAACTCACCTGAGAGACGTAATCTCACCTGAGACGTATGGCAGGTGGTTAAGGGTTAAAGAACGAGTACTATATGCGCGATTTTTCAGCAGGCGTCCATGTTTAGAAAAACGTCCATGTATTCCAAACTTGGACGCGTGCTGTAAAATCTCGTTTACCGAACTCGTGCTTTGATATACTATTACCGAATGACTCGTCGAATAAAATCGCCGCGTTGGAGATGTTTTGATTCAAGACTATTGACCGGATTATCTCTGGGATTACGTCAGCTGGTGGACTAATTTGTATGAGAAATTGTTGTTGCTGTTCGTCGATGTTCCTCCATTGTCGTAAATCTCCAGGTTGGCCAAACGAGCCACTAATCGTTGGTAAAGATAACGCTAGTGTGAACGATTTTACCGTTTCTGAGGCTAATCCAGACATCGTTGTATCCAATACAACATTCGGCGGCTTCTCACCATCCAACATTTCGTTATAAGTCTTACATACTAAAATTATTAAATCACCTTCAAATATTTAACTACTCAACACTTACATGAATCCAATAATCCTTTAGCATCGCTTCGATTTCCTGCAACTCTTTCAATATCAACGCTAACATCTAAGTTTGGGTTGCGTTTTATGTAATCTAAAGCTACATCAACCGCCTTTTCCGCAAGCAAATTGCCTTCTTCATTAACAAACACTTGAAAAAGAAGAAGAATTCGTGGTTTCAAATTTCTTTTATCTAAATTTAATACTTACAGACGTTGATGTTTTGAGTGGTTTGGGCGGATGCAAGGCTCACAAAACAAGAGATTAATAAATAAAAGGGAAGTAAGTTGTTTAAGAATATCATTGTTTTATTTAAATGAGAGTACCATACCGTTTGATCGCGTAAGAGTTCTTCATTTATAAATTAGAACATGAGTGCGAAATAGATAGAGTTGCTTAGTAATTTGTACGTTATAAACAGACACATGATAAATTATGTATGAATATTTGATGTTCCGCCGTCCTCTTCTTTCGCGGTTCTTTTTCACTTCTATCCTTATCAGTATCACTAACATGCCTATTACATTCTATTCTTCCTTTTAGGTGCAATTGGGTTAATATAATGTAACGTTTATCGATCGAATTAATTATTCGTTATGGATTTCTACTACTAAATTAATAATATTCAACATTACATATATAGGGTAATGGCAAGAAAGTAATTTCGGTTTTGTAATATGAACAAAAAACATTTTAATCCTTTTCTTTTCTTTTACCCCTTGACATACGAATTAAATGCGCGTTGACGTTTCCATATACATGTCATCTTATCACAAATACATGACGTCTTAGAGACGTCATTGTATGTCAAGGGGTTAAACTTTTTTCAACGTATACACAAACGACCAACAGACACGTCGCTTCATCTATGCGGATGCCACAGGGGGATCATCGCCACACAAGGGAAAAGCTTCGAAGAACTCGAGAATAAACTAACTACAGTCTAGGAAAACATGGCACAGTACTACGACATAAACCAGTTGTAGCCGAACCTAGCAAAACCCAGGTAATTGCAATTTCACCTGAGATTTATATTTCCCATTTTGTTCAATTAACTTTTCCAACTTTCTAGGAGCTATATGACTCCATGCTCATACAACTTCTGATCCCTATCAGAAAAAATTGCGATTTAAAATCATTGTCATTTCTGAATTTTCTATCATTCTGCAAACTTCGAAATAAATCGTAATCATATGGTGCCAGGTCAAAGGCTGTATGTGAGATGCGACATCACTTTCCAAATTCCAATAATTTCGATGATATGCGTTAGATAGATGATGCGTTCTGGACCAGCCCCCTTATGGAAAATTTACATGGGAGCAGCCTCCTTATGGGAATTTACATGGACAGCCTCCTTATGGGCGAGGGTGTGAGGTCTATGTAACCCCACGCTAAAGAGAGTGTGAGATCTATGTATCCCCACGCTAAAGAGAGTGTGAGGTATATGTAGCCCCACGCTCATTAGGTTTAAACACTTTGTGGGTTCGAAGTGCGCTCGCGAGGGTTCCGTACAAACTTGTAAGTAAGGTATCTTTTTTTTCTGGAGGACGTAGCAAGCACATTCAGTTAACTTGACAAGTGACCCTCCTGACAGCACGACCATCTTAGTACCTCTGCAAGCATAACCTCAAGATGTACTTACGTTATGCTGCGAGCAAAACCGTACGATGGAATTCTACCCTTTAATTTATTACCATACATCCCCCATTCACTATAAGTGTTTAGGGGTTCTGGAACTGCACTATTTGTTCTTACTGCTCAATTTTGCCTGTATACCTATATACCCTGTATAAAGGTATACAGGTTATTTTTTTTACTTTGCTTATGATCACTTAACACATACGGTGTAGGTAGATCGCCGCAAATCCCCGCACTATGCGAGACTTGACTGCCAGACACAATAACTAAAACAACCGAGATCTGAGATCGAAGAGATCTGAGAATGAGAGAATGAGATCCAAGATCTGAGAATGCGCTGTGACTATGAGTTGTGAACTTGGCGGCGGCGGTCGTAAGACTACAGGTATAGTTTTGTACCTTTTTAGGGTTCCGTACCGAAAACGGAACCCTTATAGGATCACTTTGTTGTCGGTCTGTCTGTCTGTGTATCTGTCTGTCCGTCTGTCTGTCACGACCATTTTTCTCAGGAACACGTTAAGGTAACAAGTTGAAATTTGTACCAAATACTCGGGTCTGCGGTCTCTTTCAGCTGTGAGAAAATCAAACTTGTAAGTCAACGCGATCAAAAGATATGACCGTTTATGTCGCATATTTTGCGATTTCACAAGGGAATCAAAACCTATAGGGTACTGCCCGTTGACCTAGAATCATGAAATTTGGCAAGGAGCAGTGTCTTACAGCACATGTAAAGGGAAAAATCTGAAAACCGTAAATATGTAGTTTAATTACAAGAAAAATGCGAATTTACTATTAGAAACTTATGAAAATACACTTATGTTGTTGTAGTGGTATTGTCAGGCTCCAGAAGCATATGGGTTGCATACAGTTAGGTCCTCCTCGGTTAGGTCCGAAGGTTAAAAAGTATGTATTGGCACCAAGTTGTTTATTCTGGTTTTTTTTTGTTTATATTCGTTATGCATTTCATCACGTACGCTCTATATACATAATATATACAGGGTATATATTATGTCTAAATTTTGCTTGTTTATAACCGACATGCGACATACTCAAGTCCCGTAACATCCTGTATATATTATATTTCGTATAATTTTGCTTTATAATCTACATAATATGTTGATAATCTACATAATAATACTATAATATAATCTACATAATATGTTGTAGATAATATGATTTAAGTATATTATACTTAAATCACGTACGCCCTATATTTTTTGGTAGTCAATTGCCCAAAAGCAGTTAATTGAACAACTGAATGCTAAGAGTATCGAAATAGATCTAGAAATAGTTAATATATTAGTTTATATTAGATCTAGAAAGAGTTAGATCTTAATATAAGTTAGTGAATAAGTGTAATACTAAAATAAAGTTTTCTTTTTATAAGTTTAAAAATATTCGCGTTATTAAAAAAAAAATACCCGGTATACCTTTATACAGGGTATATAGGTATACAAGCAAAATTGAGCAGTAAAAACAAATAGTGAAGTTTCAGAACCCCTAAACACTCATAGTGAATGGGGTATGTATGGTAATAAAATATAGGGTAGAATTTCACTTGTACTCCAATTGTACGACAGCGACATCTTGAGATTATGCTTGCAGCGGTACTAAGATGGTCGTGATTTCAGGAGGGCCACTTGTCAAGTTAACTGAATGTGCTTGCTACGTCCTCCACAAAAAAAAAGATACCTTACTTACAAGTTTGTACGGAACCCTCGGTGCGCGAGTCACAACTCTCACTTGGCCGGTTTTCTTTCCATTGCATAATTCACCAGGAAGAACTTTGCGTATAAACATTTCGAGAAGATATTGGTAAAGTTGGATGGATTTGGTAGTCAAGGTCACCAATAAGATTATCGCAAAGGCGCTTGATTATCGTCAATTGTGAAGAAAATACAAAAATATGACTTTATGAAACAAAAAAATCCGTGGCTCTTGATCCTGTTCATAGTTGGGCAAAGATTAATTGTGAAAACAATTAACAATTAAATTGCGAGATTTAATTGCAACAATTAAAATAATTAATTGTAATTGCAATATATCATAATTAACAATTAATTAATTGTTAATTGTAAAATTTTGCGATTACAATTGATTATCTGTTAATTGATTGATGCACGTTTACAATTACAATTAACAATTAATAAATGTCGGTTAGAAGATGTTTATTATACTCCAATGTATCACTTGTCATAATGCGTAACTGAAATAGTTATTTACATTAGAGTGTGGAAAGTTTGATTTTACAACGCGACAGCTCGTTTGGGAAACGAGCCCGAAGGGCGAGTTCCGCATTAGCTGGAGCGCTGTAAAATCGTATCCGCACGAAATTTGTATAATTTTTTTGGCCGACAATTATTAATTAAGAAACAAATAGACCCCCCGCCTCAACTTCCGGTCCCCACCCTGCTTCCGGTTCACACCCCCACTTCCGGTTCCGGAACCGGAAGTAGTGTGGGAACAGGAAGTTTGAGTGGGAACCGGAAGTTTGAGTTTGAACCGGAAGTGTGAGTGTGAATTAGAAGTGGGGGTGAGAACCGGGAGTGGTGTGGGAATCGGAAGTGGGAGTGAGGTTGGGGGCCGGAAGTGGAGGGTCCAGAACGAACCATCTTTCCCAACTATTTAGATTATTTACAACTTTGGAAATTATTTTTTGGCCTCCTGAATTGTAAAGCTAGCTTTGACATTGTGTATACATCAAGCGAAACTAGAATTTTACTCACTATGTTGCAAAGTCCGGCTACAATGCGGTAAAGTCACTTTCCCGCATTGTAGCCATACTTTCCCGCACTGTGCCAAATAAAATAATTTCCAATATTGTAAATAATCTAAATACTTGGGAAAGATGGTTCGTTCGGGACCCTCCACCTCCACTTCCGGCACTCAACCTCGCTCCTACTTCCGGTTCCTACCCCACTTCCGGTTACCACCCCCACGTCCGGTTCACACTCACACTTCCGGTTCCCACTCACACTTCCGGTACCCACCCCACTTCCGGTTCACGAACCAAAAGTGGGAACCGGAAATAGGGAAAATTTTTGAACCGGAAGTGGGAAACCGGACGTAGGGAAATACTTCGGGAAAGACTACTTCGGGTCCCCTACCTTCGCCCCCCACTTTCGGTTCCCACCCACTTCCGGTTTCCACCCTAACTTCTGTTTCCACCACTAAAAATTTTCACCACTTCCGGTTCCCACCCCCCATTTCCGGTTGCAAAAATTTTCACAGTTCGGGTTCTCACTTCCGGTTCTGGAAGTGGGGTGGGAACCGGAAGTGTAAGTGGGAACCGGAAGTGTGAGTGTGAACCGGAAGTGGAGGTGGGAACCGGAAGTGGAGTGTTAACCGCAAGTGGGAGCGAGGTGGGGGGCCCGAAGTGGAGGTGAAGGATTCAGAACGAACCATCTTTCTCAACTATTTAGATTATTTACTATATTGGAAATTATTTTATTTGGCACAATGCGGGAAAGCACGGTTACAAGGGAGTGATACACGGTGACAAGAGGGAAAAGTATTTACATCCATCAAATAGTATTAATTGTTAATTGTTAATTGTAATAATAAACAATTGATGATTAAGTTAATTGTAACTAACAATTAAAATTTTAATTGCAATTAAATTAATTGTAAACCACAATTAATGCATTTAATTGCAATTGATTTCAATTGCATCTCACAATTAAACAGTTAATTCAATTAAATTAATTGCAATTGATTTAATTGCAATTAAAATTGTAATTGTTTGATTCTACAATAAAAAAATTAATTGAATTATGCCCAACACTGATCCTGTTTGAAATCGTTTTAATTGAAAATTTGACTCTTAAGTTTATAGAGTTTGCCGACCCCTAGCCTAGCTTGACTGGTGAAAACTCTGTTGCAGAACAGGGGCTTCTATGTTACACTGCAGCGAAAAAAGGAGTCGATGGAGAGACCAGAGGAAGGGTCTACCACAGGGAAGTGTACTGGCTCCTATGCTTTGCAACGTATACACAAATAATGATTACATTGTTTTTAATGGGCACGTTCTCACTATGGCTACACGACAGCTACGCGACGTGCCCATTTAAAACTGTAATCATTATTTGACTGGCGATGTCGCACGACATCGCGTAGCTGAGTGTCGCGCATATGGTAATCGACTTTAAAGCAACTAACCTTAGACCTTAATCCTAACGATATCATCAGCGAGGAAGCATAGAGTGGTACAACGAAAAATGGAGACATCAATGCTAGGTTTAGGTTTGAGACCACGTTACGAATCAGGGCCTACGACAGAGGACCAGGGCGACAGACATTATCAAAAGGATAGAGACTTCAAAATGGAATTGAAGGAAATGGGGGATGACAGGCGGACGAAAAGATTGTTGGAATGGAGACCACGCGCTGATAGGCGAATCAGGGGAAGATCACCTAAACGCTGGACCGACGACCTAAAACCAATTGAAACCAACTGGATTCAGGCAGGTCAAGACAATCCACAATGGAAAGCCATGGGGGAGGACTATGTCCAGCAGTGGACGTCGAAGGCTGGGTGATGATTGATGATGAAAGCAACTAAACAAGTATTTATCACATCGTCGTCATGTTAAATACGGAACAATGGTTTAGGAGAACTGGAAAGGTGAATATTAAATCTCTTGAAAAGAATAAGAGTAGCAACAACTATAGAGAAAAACTAGAAAAACGCCAAAATAATCTTTCTCAACTCTATTTTTGAATATTTCTTGAAGTACAGTCTGCTTTTTACAACAAAAATATTTCTAGTACTAGAAAAATACAGGGTGCCAACATAACATTCATAAATTAGTCTATCGTAGTCCACTGCTGCACGTTAGCCTCCCGTGACTGCTTCCGCATCTGCCGGTCTTACGCTGCTTGCATCCAATTTGTATGGATACGTTTAATATCGGACCATCTTGCAGGTGGGCTCCTCTGCTTCGCAGAGCTTCATGTCTTGGTTTCCATTATTCGTTCTGGTCCATCCAACTAAAAAAAAACTGCAAGCAGAATTGCCGCTTATTTTCAATAAAATCACAATAAAATTCCTGAAGACACAAGTATCTGTAATGTTTCATTATATATTTGATGGTGAACGGTCGAGTTTTCGTTTTGTACTGTCCACCAAACATTTGTCAAATGCGGTCTTTCCATTGTGGACTGTCTTGACTCGCCTGAGTCCAGTTATTTTCAATTCTTTTTAGGTCAGCGGTCCAGCGTGTAGGTGATCTTCCCCTGTTTCACTAATTGTCAAAAGATGTGCAGAAAATGGTGCGTGGTGCAGATAAAAGTATGTTTGTGCGTTTTTAGGCCTCCTTCGTCCAGCCAGCATTTTGCTTATTAAATCTAGATTTAGGATAAATTAATTAAGTTTATCAATTTTAAACTCTGCTATATCTTCGTGGATCTCAACCCCACGATTTTCAACTTCAAGATTTGCTGCTTGCACTGCTATTACTTTCGAACCTTTTCTATAATTGTACCAGCAATATTCAAAAGCTAAAGCTATACAGGCTAATCCAACTCCTACGGATATGAAGCCAAAGATTCCGCCAATATTCTCAATAGTAATTCCGTTATACTCAACTTGTCCTTCGCATATAGCAGCTTTAGGATTGTTTTGCCACCAATGTTCTTTGATTAATTCCAGTCGCCGTGAACTAAATATCTGAAGTATACTAAAAAATAAAACATTTAAAAACAATTATTAAAAGTTTGTGTTTCTTACGCAGTATTAAATTGATCTTTTAAAGGTGAATCTTTCTGCAGAGCAATAGCATATGGCTTCCTTGAAAATTGTTCCCCTACCATTAGGAAATCACAGCTAGTTAAAGTCAAGTATTCTATGTCCGAAGCCTCGCCTATGAAAGCGAAACCTTCCCTTGAAGATCTCGATGCTGCAACCCTCTCTACCGCTTCTTCGAAAGTATTAGGTAATCCAGCCTCCTTCATTGCTTGCCACATTTTTGTATACCTGTCACTCAGTGGATAATCCCAAACTGCCAATTTAGCTCTTTCAAAATCTGATAAACTATCATTTAAAATCATGTCTTTCCAAATTCTAAAAATATATTATTTGTTTATCTATTAGTTGATGAAGAAGTAGTAACATTTGCAACTGTTCATATACTCTGAGGGCCTGTTTTACCATCCTCAAGTAAAGTGTCGAGTAGGCTTTCCGCCAGTTAAAGTCACCCGTAACTCCATGTGCGAGTTTCATGACGTTCGAGTAGCACTAATCATAAAATTAACCTATCCGTAACTTACTTGCCACGATATCTACCCATTAATGGGTTTACTTTACAGTTAAAAATTGTCAGTTGACATTTTGTGTAGGTATTTATCATAACGCCGATTATTTTAAAATTTGTGAATAAAAATGGATTTAATTCAATTAATTGATCATCAATTGGATTAATTCTAAGACGCACCAAGTACCTAGGATTCGTGTATTTAAATATTTTATTAATTGATAAAATATTCGCATATTGATTATTTTACGAACCTAGATGAAAGTGATTTTTTTGCCAGATTTCGTCTATCGAAATATGCAGTAAATCAATTGTTTAACTTACTTTAACTGTTTAATTGTCACAATCAGTGCCGTTCCTGGCGGGTATGCAGCGAATGCCCCGCACGCAGGGCGCCAAATTCAACTATTCGCTACTCTTGCAAAAACGCACTTCTAATTGGAAGAAAAATAGGCATTAAAGGTATTAAAAATCAAATTATAGCAAAGCTGTAAACTTTGATTACAGGAAGAAACAGTAAATTAATATAAGAAGTAACTTCTACACTTTGCTTCAACACTGGAATTTACATGCAAAAAATCTGAGTCGTGTGAAGTTGGCCCCCAAATTTTTGAAAAAAAAGAGTTCTGGCAAGATTTCGAATAGTTCTAGAGTTCTTGAAAATTGCAATAGTTCCGGAAAATTTCGGGCAGAAATCGAGAAAAACAATTTGGGGGCCAACTTCACGCAGCCCCCTCTTTTTCAGGAAAAAGAGTTCTGATGTAATATTCCAGTTCTTTATATAGAGTTCTAGAGTTCTCAATCGATAATGCATATAGTTCTACTCTTTTTTTTTTTCAAAATTTTTTAATTTTTGAACAATTAAAAAAAAATCTGGTAACGGTTTTCGATTGTACTAAGGCAGATAAACAAAAAATGCTTATTAGACATTTTTGTAAAATCAATATTTATAAATTTATTTATAAAAAACTTTCGACGAAGATAAAAAAAAAATACAAGAGTTCTGATAACAGTTCTGAGTAGCCCCCGAAGAGTTCTAAACAAATAACCAATACAATTTCTTTGTCAAACCAATATTAAAGAAGTTATAAGCAAAAACGAGGCGCAAAATTTTTGAAAACTACAAAATTAAAAAAAAAAAAAAACCTTGACTTCTGTTAAGGGTCCTAGGTAGCCCCTCGAGAGTTCTGAACAAATCTCTTTTATAATCTCCATGTCCGACCAATATTAAAAAAGTTATAAGCAAAAACGAGGCGCAAATTTTTTGAAAATTACAGAATTCGAAAAAAAAAAAAAATTCCATGAGTTCTGTTCAGAGTTCTGGGTAGCCCCTCGAGAGTTCTGAACAAATCTCTTTTATAATTACCATGCCCGACCAATATCAAAGAAGTTATAAGCAAAAACGAGACGAGACGCAAAATTTGTTAAAATTACAGACTTTAAAGAAGTTATAAGCAAAAACGAGGCGCAAATTTTTTGAAAATTACAGAATTCGAAAAAAAAAAAATTCCATGAGTTCTGTTCAGAGTTCTGGGTAGCCCCTCGAGAGTTCTGAACAAATCTCTTTTATAATTACCATGCCCGACCAATATTAAAGAAGTTATAAGCAAAAACGAGGCGCAAAATTTAAAAAAATTACAGAATTCAAAAAAAAAAAATGTTTCATGAGTTTTGATATGAGTTCTGAGTAGCCCCCGGAGAGTTCTGAACAAATAACCTATACAATTTCTGTGTCAAACCAATATTAAAGTAGTTATAAGCAAAAGCGAGGCGCAAATTTTTTGAAAATTACAGAATTCGAAAAAAAAAAAAATCCATGAGTTCTGTTCAGAGTTCTGGGTAGTCCCTCGAGAGTTCTGAACAAATCTCTTTTATAACTTCTTTTAAAAAATTTCGAATTCTGAAATTTTCAAAAAATTAGCGCCTCGCTTTTGCTTATAACTTCTTTAATATTGGTTTGACAAAGAAATTGTATTGGTTATTTGTTCAGAACTCTCCGGGGGCTACTCAGAACTCTTATCTGAACTCTTGTATTTTTTTATTTTTTATCTTCGTCGAAAGTTTTTTATAAATAAATTTATAAATATTGATTTTACAAAAATGTCTGATAAGCATTTTTTGTTTATCTGCCTTAGTACAATCGAAAACCGTTATCAGATTTTTTTTTAATTTTTCAAAAATTAAAAAAATTTGAAAAAAAAAGTAGAACTATATTCATTATCGATTGAGAACTCTAGAACTCTATATAAAGAACTGGAATATTACACCAGAACTCTTTTTCCTGAAAAATAGGGGGCTGCGTGAAGTTGGCCCCCAATTTGTTTTTCTCGATTTCTGCCCGAAATTCCCCGGAACTATTGCAATTTTCAAGCAAGAACTCTAGAACTATTCGAAATCTTGCCAGAACTCCAGAAAAATTTAATTTTTTCAAAATTTCGGGGGCCAACTTCACACGACTAAAAATCTGTTGTAGGCGTGTCGGCACTCGGCTTACGGGCAGCGGCATATCTTCAAAGGATGCCGCTCGCCTTTGGCGGCTCGCTCGACAAATAATATACATGTTATTGTTTTTTATGCATTTATCGGCGGCGTGTGCCTCAGAGAGGTCGAAGGTGCAAAAAATATTATTTTCTGAAAAGTTCTCCACCAGATTTTAGCGGTGATATAAAACAGGATAATGTGGCTTGTTTCAGTCAGTCAGTTCAGTCATCGAGTATTCGTCGGTGATTTTTGACGATTAATAATAATTTCATTTGAATATAATATTACGTGTTGCCGTTGTGTTGCTGATTTTAAATCTTAAGGTAAGAGAAGATGAAAGAAAACGTGATATTAAATCAAGTAATATTTCGATTCGAGAGTTTTCTGATTATATTTTGACTCCGGTCAGCTTTTTTTCTAGTTATTTTTTTTATCTCTTCAGAAATGAGTGATGGCAGTAAAAAAAATTGTCTGGAGCCCAAAATAAAAAACGTCTATTGAAATTGGAGGCAGAGCGGGATAAACTCAGCGGTTCGCTGAACAAATTCCTTCAACTCAGCAGTCCTTTGGCGAATCCACTTCTGTCAAGAGAAGAACAAGCAGAACCGATGATTATTATCGAAGATCAGCAGCCATCCACGTCTGGAAGTTCTGGAACGCCTGTTTCACCTCATCCAACTCCTGAACTGGGTCATCCGGTAAGCGAGAATGAAGAAAGATCTGAGCACAGTGACATTTCTGATATTAGTGATATTGATATTGCTGATCCATCTACGTGAGTAGGGAAAGATCCTATGTTCTATTCCCTCCTCACTCCTCGCCCCCCACCACTACCCCCACTACTACCCCACCACTACCCCCTAGGTAATAAGTGAATGCAGGTGGATGAAAAGTGGATGGAAAGTGGATGTAAAGTGAATGCAAGTGGATGGAAAGTGGATGTGAAGTGGATGGAAAGTGGATGCAAGTGGATGGAAAGTGGATGCAAGTGGATGGAAAGGTTATGTGTAGCGTGGGGTCACATAGACCTCACACCGTGTTTAGCGTGGGGTCACATAGACCTCACACCCTGTTTAGCGTGGGGTCACATAGACCTCACACCCTCTTTAGTGTGGGGTCACATAGTTGGGGTAGGTTACAGATGTTAGGAATGAAGCGCCATTAGGGTAGGTTAGCATTAGATTAGTTGGGATAGGTTAGGAATGAAGCGCGCGTCATTTCTAACCTATCCCAACTAATCTAATGCTAACCTACCCTAACGTTAACTCAACTAACCTACAACCTACCCTAACCTAATCCAACTAATCTAATGCTAACCTACCATAATGGCGCTTCATTCCTAACATCTGTAACCTACCCCAACTATGTGACCCCACGCTAAAGAGGGTGTGAGGTCTATGTGACCCCACGCTAAACAGGGTGTGAGGTCTATGTGACCCCACGCTACACATAACCTTTCCATCCACTTGCATCCACTTGCATCCACTTTCCATCCACTTGCATCCACTTTCCATCCACTTTACATGCACTTTCCATCCACTTGCATCCACTTTACATCCACTTTCCATCCACTTTTCATCCACCTGCATTCACTTTCCACTTGAAAAAGCTGTTTAAAAGCTGTTCAAAAGCTGATTATAAAGCTGTTTAAAAGCTGATTAAAAAGCTGATTAAAAGCTGATTAAAGTGGATGAAAAGTGGACGGAAGAAGTGGACGGTGGACGGAAAAAGTGGACGGTGGACGGAAAAAGTGGACGGTGGACGAAAAGTGGACGGAAAGTGGATGAAAAGTGGACGGAAAGTGGACGGTGGACGGAAAAAGTGGACGGAAAGTGGACGGAATGTACGGAAACTGGACGGTGGACGAAAAAGTGGACGGTGGACGGAAAAGTGGACGTAAAGTGTATGGATAGAATGCGGCTTCTCGTACAACGGCTGTTCAATTTACTAATAAAGCTATCTACATCAATCCCTGAACCATCAATTCTATAGCTGACACAAGCTTGGATGATGTTCTGCTGGACCGGCTTCACCGGCTTCAGGTTTAGGGTGAATATTCAGGATCTAGACTCCTCTTCTTCCCACCATTATTATGTTTTCTCATATGTCGCTATCTTTTCTTGTTAAAATTGAATTGCAAACGGTGTATTTGTAGTACATTTTTTTATTGTCATCACATACTTCCTTATGGCTTCCAAGATTATCCTTGCTGCGAAAACCTTTACAGATTGATCGCTGGGATACAGTTTTA
The DNA here is from genome assembly GCA_944588485.1 of Phosphuga atrata. Classification (NCBI taxonomy): domain Eukaryota; kingdom Metazoa; phylum Arthropoda; class Insecta; order Coleoptera; family Silphidae; genus Phosphuga; species Phosphuga atrata. The sequence goes on along the minus strand of OX155898.1, from coordinate 71,754,990 downwards.
ATTTTGAATTGGTAAAACCATACAACATTATAGATAATCAGATAAACTTAATAAAGACGGAACAAAGCTTGAATATATAAATATACTCAACCTTTCCGGAACTCTATAATACTAATGAGTCTTTTTAGGACTACCAAAAACAAATCTCGTATGAAATTTGTCAGTTATTCTATAGCTTTCAGTCCACCTTCGTGGCACTCAACAAAAACCATAAAAATAACATTGATTTTTAAGATCATGTCTTTCCGATACCTTGAGTGGATAGCCATCTGTGGACGCGTTTCGAGATTTATCTCTCATCAGCACAGCTTTGCTTCCATGAACAATATTTTGTAAATCACACATGGGATTTTAAGTGAGTGATTTACAAAATATTGTTCATGGAAGCAAAGCTGTGCTGTTGAGAGATAAATCTCGAAACGCGTCCACAGATGGCTATCCACTCAAGGTATCGGAAAGACATGATCTTAAAAATCAATGTTATTTTTATGGTTTTTGTTGAGTGCCACGAAGGTGGACTGAAAGCTATAGAATAACTGACAAATTTCATACGAGATTTGTTTTTGGTAGTCCTAAAAAGACTCATTAGTATTATAGAGTTCCGGAAAGGTTGAGTATATTTATATATTCAAGCTTTGTTCCGTCTTTATTAAGTTTAACAGGTTTAATTGTTGATATGACTATGAATTTAGAGCATAGGTTTAAATATCAATCGCGTTCCGAATATAAATAATTATCAATGCTAAACAACCGACCGCGCTCGAGGTGTATGTTAGTAAATTTATTGTAAACAAAACGCCCGAACATCTGAATGTATACAAGTTGAAATACGAAAATGCTGACTCGGTGAGACACAAGGTCAACGGTAATTATTTGTTCATTAATCAACCCATCAGAAGCGAGATAATTAGTTTAGCATCTACTGAAGGTGAGGCGGTCGGGCGGCATCTCCCTTAGGGTACATGCTAGAGCCGTCTAGGGGTGGGGGTAGTGGTGGGGGGCGAGGAGTGAGGAGGGAATAGAACATAGGATCTTTCCCTACTTACACGGCCAAATAATTTGAGTCATCATCTAATCCAATCAATCGTGACAAAGGGAGCTTCAAATTAAGAGCTTTTTCAAGGGAGGTTCAAATTAAAGAAAATTTTCCTGTTGATGAGTCTGGTAGGAAATTTTCAGCAACGCAATATCTTAGGAAGTTGCCAAACGGCGAAATAGTTAATAGGGATTGGTTGGTGTATTCTAAAAAAATTAATTGCGTATTTTGCATTTATTTGTAAAGTTTTTAGCGCTTTGTCTCATCAATTGACCACTGGGTACTCCAATTGGAGGCACCTTTCAGTTAATATTTCCCGACATGAAAATAGTATGGAACATATGAAAGGGGCTCAAAAATGGCACGAATTAAAATTGCATTTGAGCAAAGATTGCACAATTGATAAAGAGCAACAACATCATTACGAAAATGAAAAAAGACGATGGCGTGCAATTATCAAAAGAATGATTTGTATTGTGCAATATTTGGCCAGTCAGAATTTAGCATTCAGGGGTGACAGCTCTAATCTTTTCGAATCAAATAATGGTAATTTTCTGGTCGAAACGATGCCAAATTCGATCCGATTATGATGGAGCACCTGAGCAATATTCAAAGGTCTAAAGAGTTGAAAAAAAACATGCCCCATTATTTAGGCAATCACTTTCAAAATGAATTAATCCATCTATTATCAAAAAATATTCGCATAGAAATTTTGAACTGCCTCAAGAAAGCAAAATATTATTCAATAATTTTGGATGAAACTCCAGATGCTAGTCATGTTGAGCAGTTGACTTTCATAATTCGCTTTCTTCATTTTTCTTCAAATGAGGTTGAAATAAGAGAACACTTTCTGGGTTTTTTTAAAGTTTTGGATAGTACAGGAGAAGGGCTTTTCAATCTGTTGAGAGATGAGATACCTTTGCTGAATGTTTGGTATCCATGTCTCTTGAATTATCTTCCATCAAATCAAGTAAACTCCTATAAATCTCGAGAAGTTGAAATCTAAGAGGTTGAACGGCTCTGACTCTGCTTTCCCATCGAGTTTTACTCACTTACTTTAAAGAGAGATTTTGTAAATAAAAACTGATCTTAAATTTTCGCTTTGGATCTAGAACTGGATCGTCTGTACTTTCATATGAAAATTGACGCTTTCTCTTTCGTTCCCTAATTGAGAGAAATGTTTGCTCTACATCATTTTTTCCAGCTTCGGCTTTAGCCTCATTCACAAAAACATCAAAATTTTCATACCAACTACCAACTTTTGAAATTGATTTTCTTAATAAGAAAGGTCAGGGTTATGACAATGGCGCAAATATGTCTGGGAAGCATGTGGGCATTCAAGCTCAATTTAAAAAAGTTAAACCCGAGAGCTATTTTTTGCCTTGTTGTGCTCATACATTAAATTTGACAGTTAATGATGCAGCTAAAATCTCAGACGAGATTGTAGGTTTTTTTTCAATTATTCAGGAGCTGTTCAATTTTTTTTTCCGCTTCACTCTACAGGTGGAATATTTTAAAGCGAAATTTACAAAATCTCTCTTTTAAGTCAGTGAGTAAAACTCGATGGGAAAGCAGAGTCAGAGCCGTTCAACCTCTTAGATTTCAACTTCTCGAGATTTGTAGGAGTTTACTTGATTTGATGGAAAATAATTCAAGAGACATGGATACCAAACATTCAGCAAAGGTACTTTTAAAAAAAATTAAAACGTTTAAATTTATTTGTTCCATCATTATTTGGTACGATGTATTGTCAAAGGTCAATATAGTGAGTAAAATGATGCAGAATCCAAATACAGTTGTTAATGAATGCCACATAGAAATAAAATCACTTACTTCGGTACTTAAAGTGTGTGACCCTGTTGATCTTGCCATATTTTGTGTTCAAATTTAGTATGTTAACTTTCAAATTTAGTATGTTTACTTCTTTTCAGAAGAACTCAAGAGATCTGTAGTTCTACTTTTTCTGCACACTCTTTGAATACTTCTATCTGTCGGATTGCTGTGGTTTCGTTGTCTGTGAGTAGTGCCAGATCGTTCTCATAGGCTAGACCTCTAGCTTATCCTTGGGTCGTCCAATTCGTACTGGCTTCCAGTAGCCTTGTATTTTCAGCTCCTTCTCCCATTCCTTGACGACCTTATCCAGCACCAGGTTGAAGAGGAGCGGTGAGAGTCCATCACCTTGGCGAACGCCAGTCTTGATCTCAAAAGGTGCGGAGATTTTCCCCTTGAACTTCACCTTAGATGTTGTGTTAGTCAGTGTTTCTTCTATCGAATATGCCTACTTTGGACCACGCTTGTTCAACTGTTGGGCTTTGACCTTTGCCCAGTATTGTCGTATCTTCTGCCGGTGTAACTCCTTTCTCTCTTCTGTCCAGGGGGTACCTCTCCTGGGGTTTTTCCTGAAATCCACGGACTTCCTTCAGGGTGCGTCTCACAGACTGTCTGTTTTGCAGATCTGTTCTTGCCAGTTGGTGTAATCCCCGGGGAAATTACGACAAGATGTTTTTCCCGAGAATCGGTAATTACCAAAGCGACAAATAGCCGAAAATAGAAAAATAATCACCCCCAGATGAGGGACCAGTATACCTGGAGATAATATAAATACCTGGACCCCCGAATAAACAAGACAGTTCGATCCAGACAGGCACGGTCCACACAGTCAGGCGCAACAGTCAGCAAGTCGACTCAAGTTTCGTCCAGACGGTCAGGCGCAAACAGTCAGCAAGTCGACTCCAGTTCAGTTCAACAATGAGGCGCAACCAACCAACTAGTCCCGTTCAGCCAATGGACACAGTCTAGCAAGACAGTCAGCGAGTGACACCATTTCAACCAGAATCAACCAGCAGTCAGTCAACCAGACCAGTCCAGTTCAGAGAGTACAGCTCCACTCATTCCTTCGCAAGTGTTTGTATCTCTTGTACATTTGTATATATATCGTCCATGTAAATAAATTCCTGTGCAAACCGTGAGTGATACATTATTCTACCGCGTATCACCCTACAAAATTAATTAGACCTCCATAATGTATTAATTCTACGCTTGTATGTAGCTGACAAGATAACAGGGGTTGTTATCAACGTCAGACGCAGAAATTAATTAGGCTGCCATAATTTAATAGTTCCACGCTGTATGCAGCTGATAAGCAAAATGTCAGGGTCAAGGTCGTAGGAGGAGGAGGATCTAGAAGAAATCATCTTTCAGGTGTTTGGACTGTTTTAACATACCTGAATCATTGGAACAAGTTGGACGTTATATCAACAAAGTAATTGACAATTACCTTAGAACAATAGTGCTGGTAGGTGCACCACTACACAACTGTCAGCATGCATACAGAGTAGGGAAATCACCAGATACAGCCCTGTATCAGCTGACAAATGAAATAGAAGCAGCACTAGAGACAAAGGAAGTAGTGATATGTGCCTTCTTGAATATAAAAGGAGCCTTTGACAACACCTCGCACAAAGCTGTCAAAGCGGCTCTCGAAAGAAGGAATATTAACAGCACTATCGCAAAGTGAATGGGAGAAATTTTGAGAACCGGAACGGCTGAGGCATAAGTGGGAAGAGACACCATCAAGATCTCCACAACTCGAGGGTGCCTACAGAGAGGTGTGCTATCACCACTAATGTGGAGCCTGTTAGTTGATGAATTACTGTCTAGGCTGAACGACCTAGACATCAAATGTCAAGGTTACGCCGATGACATATTCATCGTAGCTAGAGGGAAGTTTGAGGGAAGGCTCTGTGAAATCGTACAGAGAGACCTCAAAGTAACTAGTAGATGGAACTGAGACTAAACCCGAGAAAAATCACGGTGATACCATTTACTAGAAAGAGACAACTAAACTGCCTACAGCCCATAAGTACTGTTAGATGGGAGGGCAGTAGAATACAAACAGAAGTTAAGGTATCTGGGTAAGGTATCTACATAACAATAGATAGCAAACTCCAATGGAATAGACACGCAAAAGCAGCGACAGGAAACGCCAGACGCGCTCTAATGGTGTGAAGAAATCTCGCAGGGAAAACGTGGGGTTGTAACTCCACAATCCTGCGATGGATGTACACCATGATAGTGAGACCTACGATCACTTACGAGGCAGTTGCGTGGGGAAGTAGAACCAAGCTGGCCTCTATGAGGAAGCAGCTTGAGAGGATTCAAAAGCAGGCGTGAGTCTGCATCACGGGGGCGATGGGGTCGTGCCCGATAGCAGCATCTGACTCTGTTGCATCTTGTCGTGAATATCGGCGATTGTAAGGTTCAGCAAGGAAGGAATAGGCAAAGGTAAAATAATCTGGAGCAGCGACCGGAATAGCCTCGCTGCCAAAATCCCCTGGCTGGAAGCACGAAAAGGCGAAAAGGTATGCAAATACCATTTTAAGAAAAGTTACACTGCAATGCATAGTAGTAAAGCCGATTGGAACGACGAATCCTCAGCATACCATATAGAGCAAAATGCTATCAAGTGGTATACAAATGGTTCGAAGACAAAGGAAGGTACTGGTGCAGGAATGTTTGGACCTCGTATCAAGTACTTCGAATCCATGGGAACAACCCCAAGTATCTTCCAAGCAGAGGTACACGCAATCGAAAGATGTGCACAATTTAACCTCGACAGGAATTATCGCAAAAAACGAATTGCTATCCTGTCAGACAGCCAAGGCCATTAGCTCATACACCATCAGATGTAAACTGGTGTGGGACTGTGTGGGCTAAAAAAGCTTGTCAGAGAAAATGAAGATACGCTATACTGGGTATCACTCAATTCTTCTCAATTAACGTTCTACGAGTTTCGTTATTACGATTAGGTCATTAAGTGAATCACATTAGCCGATAAGCAAGAGTCTAACATCCATGTGTCCTTGTGCCGCGAGGTAAAAAAGTTTGACAAACCATTTGCATACAGATTCTCCTCACTTAACGACTTACTTTCAGACTTTAGTTTCATTATGGGAATTGGTCGATAAGCGAGACCATCCATTTGCCCTTGTAGCGGTCATCAACTACTTCACTGAAAAAAGGTCAGATGAAAATTTTGATGTTTTTGTGAAGGAGGCTAAAGCCGAAGCTGCAAAAAATGATGTAGAGCTAACATTTCTTTCAATTAGGGATCGAAAGAGAAAGCGTCAATTTTCATATGAAAGTACAGACGATCCAGTTCTAGATCCAAAGCGAAAATTTAAGATCAGTTTTTATTTTCAAATTTTGGATACAACTGTTCAATCCCTACAAAGTCGTTTTGAGAGATTGAAGCAATGCAATGATTTATTTGGATTTTTGAGTGATTTTCAAAACCTAAATTCTGATGAGATTAAACGATCGTGCATAGATTTGGATTTGGCTTTGCAAATTCACCATGAAGGAAATGTTTGCAAGGATATTGATTGTCTTGATTTGTACAATGAAATCTCACCATACAAAATCCTTAACCCTGTCAAAGACTCTCGCAATACCTCAGACTCACCCATAGATATTCTGAATTATATATCCAAGAAAAAGTCTTTGTTTCCAAACCTGTCTATAGCATTAAGGATATTTTTGACGCTGCCGATTTCTGTTGCGTCTGGCGAAAGGAGTTTTTCAAAGCTAAAACTTGTAAAATCTTATTTGAGAACTTCGATGTGCCAGGAAAGGCGTTCAGATTTAGCTGTTATTTCAATCGAAAATAAAATATGCGAAGCCATCGATCACAATGAAATGATCAATGAGCTTGCATCTGCAAAAGCAAGACGTGTTATGTTCTAAAACTACCTTGTTATTTGATAATTAGGTACTTAGGTATTAGACAGATCTTGCACATTTTTTGATTTGTTTGCGTTGAGCGCCGTTTGAGAGTTTTAACTCAATTCACTTAATTGAGTGAATTGAGTTATATTAGATTTTTTGTTAATTTCCGAATGGACGTGTTTTATTTATGACCTATATTGTACGTTAATAGTCTATTTTATTTGATGTCGAAAATAAAATTTTTGTCATATTTTTTCGTTGTAATATTTTATTACGCCCATTTTCATAATCAAACACTTACTCTAAAGTGACTTTAGTCTATAAGGAAACTATTCAGTTTAAACCTCAAACTAAAAATGATTATGAAAATTGGCCTTATCATAAAAATTTAAGCATAGTATATAGGGACGCACAAAATTATTCTTGCACGCAGGCGTTCGCCACCCCAGGAACGGCACTGGTCACAATCTCCAATTAATAATCTCTAATTCACAAAGGTAAGTGGAATTTTTTTCATTATTCAAGTGATTTTACTAATACCTATAAAATCTACTGAACTTCTTAGCAATAGGTAACCATACGTTTATTCCCTTCTATTATTTCAGAAATCAAGCAGTTGCAACAAAAACAAGTCTGCTACTAACGCTAAGATATCTTGCTACTGGATCCTACTTATCATCATGTGTCTTTGCTTTTCGACGCTCTTGAGCCTTCCGCTCAACTGTTCCGCCGTCTTGTTATTAAGATCCAACCTAAGAAGTGCGGCTGATTTTTGTGGTGTCAGTCCACCAATAGCAAGCCGTATATTGAACGACTGTGACGTAAATTTGTTACTTCATCCACTTAACCCGAAAGTTGTTACTCGAAGCTTTATTGTCGTTTGTGAAATTGACAAAAGATACTCGTAACTTTTACTTGCAGATTAACGTTAACTGGGAAGTAACTAATCAACGTTTTACTTAGAGATGATAAAAGAGGCCCTGAGTATAATAAAACTTACTTATGAAATTTTAATTCGATATTAGCCATTCTTTCAAAGTAGCGCATTGCTGTTGATCCATTAAGCGGTGCGTATTTAATTTTGTATTGGTTTGAAAGATCCTCTAAATCTTCAACTTGAATATCTGAGTCTGAAACCGTCATAAACACAGCTAAATTTGCGGTATATGAGGCAATAATGACGAATCCAAAAAGCCACCAAGTGGCAACAACAAGACGTCCAGATAGATTTTTAGGAGCTTCCCCTCCGCCTTGGGCAGTTACAGAGGTCACACTGAACCAAAGACATTCTTTAAAGTTGAATTCTCGTTTTTCTTCAGCGTTTTTATACTTCTCTCGGTTGTTGTGATAACTGTACGGACTCCAACGATCAAACCCCCATATAAATAAACTGATAAAAATTAGTTCTAGATAAAACATAATGAGTGAGGCTAAGGAATTGTTTTACCTGGTAAAGAAGTATGTAGCTAAAATACATAGCCAGACTTGATTTTCTAACACTGCTAAGAACTGAAACTGCGAAGTTTCAACTTTAGGAACTTTCATCAAAATTGCGAATCCGACTCGATCGTAATAAGGTACAGTGAACTCAATCACATCCTCCCTTTCAGCCATAATAGACATTGCACCAAGACCAATATCAGCTCGTTTTTCCATCAACTCCTTAACCACTCCATTCCAATTCCCTTTCTCGTCCATATTGCCATACTTACCATCAGCTACTGGAAAGATTTCATAATCGAACTTCAATATCGACGCAATTTCCTTGATGACATCGATGCAGTATCCAGAATACTTCTTCGGCGCGGTCTCATCCGCAAAAACGAACGGTTCTTGCTGTAATAATATAACTAGGATATCAAAGTGTTGGTGGTAGATATGACTAGCTATGCTCACTAGGACAATAGCGATTCGGTACACCACATCGGCAGTGTAATTGTCCATTGATTGAGGATTTAATAAAGTCAGCTCGTTATTAAATCCGGCCCTCCAGGATCCTAGCTGTATAGACTTCTCAATAGAGCCTTCGCGGATTCCGACTGCGCTTAATTGCATTGTGAACTCCATTGAACTTATTCCGTCTGAAGTTACTTTCAGAGGACCATAAACCGGGGTTTCTGATCTTTCCTGACAACACAGTAATCATTTTAAAGATAAAATATATTCTTAGATACAACAAAATGTTCTGTACGTGACGATAAAATGCTTTTACTTAGCTGACACGTTCATTGCATTTTAGATTCTTGTTACATACAAATAAGATTATACCAAATATTTAATTGCAATGCCTGAACTTTAGAATCTTAGGGATTTTAGGGTGGGTTCAATGAGGGTTTAACACTTTACACAAATAATATATTGTTTTTACTCAAAACTTCGTTACATGCTTTCGTCTTGTTGCAGAGGAGAGTGTCTTGTTGCACATGCGCACTCACACAAGCCACGTTGCCACTTCTATTCCCAACACTCCTCCTCGATTTTTACATATTAACCCTTTTTTAACATTACAAAACATAAAAATCGTTTCTCTTACAATCTAGTTCATAATACAAATAAAACTTTTTTTTTTTTTTAACAAATATTTAGGATATTTTTGTAGTAACTGAATTGTTCATAACTTAGTGCTTTAGTAAACATATCCGCCAGGTTCTCAGTAGAACTTACATATTTTATATCTATCTCCTTTGAGTTTACTTTGTCTTTAATAAAGTGATATCTAATATCAATGTGCTTTGATCGTTTACTATTTTCGTAACTATTCGCCATATCAATCGCACCCTTATTATCTACATACAATACAGTTTTTACATTTTCGTTCAAATCTTCGCTTAATCGTTTAATATTTATTTGTTCACATGCGCTGACAGTGGCAGCTATATATTCTGCTTCTGCAGTTGATAAAGAAACACATCCTTGTTTTCTGGAAAACCATGATATAGCATTTTTACAATACATTGTTACTGATCCACTTATGCTCCTCCTATCTTTTTTGTCGTTTGCATAATCTGCATCTGAGTAAGTTTCAATTGACATTTGATTTGACTTTACATATGTTAATGACAAATCTATAGTAGTGTATAAATATTTTAACACTCTTTTTGCTTCTAACCATGCTGATTGCGTTGGTTTATCTAGACATTGACTCAAATAGCTTGTTGCATAGGATATATCTGGCCTAGTGCCTGTACTTATATACATTAATCCTCCGATTAATTCCCTATATGGAACATTAACAATCTCTTCGCTTGAATCTATTTGATAACCTTTTGTTATTGGAATCTTTGCTCCTTTACTCTCTATCATTCTAAATCTTTCAACCATTTTTCTTATGTGTTTACTTTGAGATAACTTTAATTTTTCTTTTGATCTTTCTATTTCCATACCTAAGAAGTTTTTTACATTGCCTAAATCTTTCGCATTATATTCTTTCTTTAGTTCAGATATAATAAACTTTACATTCTCGTCACTTCCAGTTATAAGTATATCGTCTACAAACACAATTAACCATACATTCTCGCCAATATAAAAACAACAATCATTTTTAGATCTTTTTAACTTGATACTACTTGCAAAACTATTAAATGTTTCGTTCCAACATTTTGGGCTTTCCTTTAGTCCGTACAAACCTTTATTCATTTTAAAAACTTTATTCCTTTCAATATTTATTCCTTGTGGTGGATTTACATAAATTTCAGATTTTAAGTTACTGTTCAAAAATGCCGTTGGGATATCCAACTGCTTCAATTGCCACCCTTTTTGAATAGCCTGAGAAATTAACAATCTAATTGTTTGCAATCTAGCCACTGGGGCATAGTTATTTGCGCTATAATTTACATTTTCTTGAAAACCTCTTGCGACAATTCTCGCTTTCTTTACACCGTCATCTTTGGTTTTAAAAATCCATTTAGAGTCTATAATTTTCTTATCTTTTGGTTTAGGAACTACTGTCCATGTGTTCATATTTGTATGAGCATTTATTTCTTTATTTATAGCTTCTTGCCACCCATCATTTAAGTTTATTGCTTCATCATATGTTATTGGATCTTTTCTTAAAAATAAACAATATGCAGTATGCAATTCGTATTCAAAATCTTTTTTATATCTTTCCGGTACTTTAATTGTTCGTGTTCTAGTCTTTCGTTCTTCATTAATAACATTTCTTTCATCAATACTACTATCATCACTACTATTCTCGTTTTCTACTTCACTATCACTTGATTCATTACTTTTTTCGGTTTCACTATTATTTTCGTTATTTACTTCGTTCTCACTTGACTTATTATTTTCGCTTAATACATCGCTTTCATTTAATATGAATTGCTCTGATAACTCATTTCTATTTTTATCGTTTACAAACTTATAATCACTTTCATCAAATTCTACATCTCTGGAGATTATTATCTCTTCTGTTTGAGGGTTCCACAAACGATACCCATTGCTACTATAACCTACCATTCGAGTTTCAATACTTCTTTCGTCAAGTTTAAATTTACGTGGTAAAATTACCGCCCACGCTTTTGAACCAAATACTCTTAACCTTTTTAAATCTAATTTTCCGTAATACATTTCGGCTGGAATTTTAAAATTTATTGCTGCAGATGGACATCTGTTTAACTGATAAGCTGCGCACATAAATGCTTCTGTCCATAAGTATTTTGGTAACCCTGTTTCATTTATCATTGTTCTAGCTTTATTGTACAAAGTTCTATTAAGTCTTTCTGCTACACCGTTTTGTTGTGGTGAATAAGGTCTAGTATACTGAATAATAATTCCGTTTTCGTAACAAAATTTTCTGAATAAATTTGAAATGAATTCGCCGCCATTGTCACATCTTATCCTTTTTACATTTACATCTTTTTGCGTTTGAATTTCTTTAATATAATGTATAAGGTTATTTTCAGCTTCACTCTTATTTTTAAGTACATACAGTTTTACAAAATGAGAATAATCGTCCGTTATAGTTTGAAAATATTTTTGACCTTCATTTGACATAGGTGTCACCGGACCAGCTATGTCTGTGTGTATTAACTCACCAATTTGTCTGCTTCTTGGTAGTTCTTGTTTAATAAATGGCTTCCTTACGCTTTTGTTTTTCATGCATGAATTACATTTTTTGTCGGACATGGGTAGTTTCATTGTTGATAACCCCTTTTTATTTAAATGACCCAATCTCAAATGCCATATATTATTGTTTGAGCATACATTTGCTTCTTCAAACTTAGAATTATCTTTAAGTAATCCATTCAAATAAAATAAACCGCACCTTTCTTTGCAATGCCACACTGCATCATTTTTAATTAACGTTACCTTTAATGGTTTAAATATAACTTCAATACCTTTATCTATTAACCCTTTTACTGACAAAATATTATGAAATAAACCCGGAACAATTAATGCATCAATAGTTACTTCCCTTCCGCATGATAACATACAAATTTTACCTTGTTTCTTTGCAATTAATGCATCGCCGCTTGCGATTTTTATTCTTGTACACGTTTCCATGACAATAACATTGGTCATGTATTTTTCATATTCTTGTTGTATTAAGTGTTCTGTTGCACCTGAATTAATTATCCAATCAATATTGTCTGTGTTCACTGTTGCCTGATAACATTCTAGCTGCGTCGTTGCTACGAAATTGTAGTTTTCTTCTGTCTTGCTCATGTGTGTCTGATTTTGATTTGAATTTCCTCTATGCTGTCCTCGACCTCGATTATACTGGAATCTTCCACGACTGAAGTTGGATTGTGCACGTCCACGACCACGAAAATTTCCTCTCTGTTTGCCATTATTTGTGTTGCTAAAACACTCTGACTCTATATGTCCAGTACGCCCACATTTGAAACATTCGTATCTTGCACTAAATGCTGCTTCACTTCTATTTGTTGATGTCTTTTCACCTCTCTTTAATTCGTCGTCTAACAAACACGTTTTTACAAAATCAACAGTCAAGTCTTTTTCCGCACTCATTGTTTCTATGGCAGTAACTACATTATCATACGACGATGGTAATGTTAGTAATAGATGACACACTTTATCAGACTCATCCATTTTAGTGCCTGATGATTCTATGCTATTTATTAATGCATCATATTTTAGGAAATGATCTTGTAATTTGTCACTTACTTTGCATTTTAGCGTTAAAAGTTGTCTTTTCAGATGTAATTTGTTTACTGCGCTTTTTCTTTCGAAAATGTTTTCTAAGCAAGTCAACATTTCTTTAGCATTTCTTGCTTTCTGCACATATGAGATGTATTTGTCGGTTATACATTTTACAATAGTTGATCTAGCTTTAGCATCTTTTTCTTTGTTCAGTTCCTTTCCAGGTTGTAAAGGTTCGATTGCTTCTTTTACTCCTTTTTCTTCTAGTATAAGATATACTCTGAATTTCCAATGTGTAAAATTTGTTCCCTCTTTCAGTTGCGGGTACACCACGATCCCTTCACCGGTCGCTGTCGCCATTTTTCTTTGTTCTGCTAAACACGTTTTTTGCACTTTTTTAAATTTACCCTTATTTTATCAAATAAAGCGATTTTTCAAAAAACTTTTTGTCTCTCCCCTGGGCCCATAACCTCTTAGGGATTTTAGGGTGGGTTCAATGAGGGTTTAACACTTTACACAAATAATATATTGTTTTTACTCAAAACTTCGTTACATGCTTTCGTCTTGTTGCAGAGGAGAGTGTCTTGTTGCACATGCGCACTCACACAAGCCACGTTGCCACTTCTATTCCCAACATAGAAAATATTTAAATTTTGTTTATATTGATGGAACTAAAATTAGCTCTTGTTGATCTAGGATGAAGTAATTATTGTATGCTAACCAATTTTAGAATATGAAGTGAAGATTCTAAAGATGGAGAAAAAAAATATTAGGAAGAGTAAAGATGGTAAGATTATAATAATATTTTAGGATAGCTATTGGACAGATTAGATAGGAAAGGCTTATCAAAACCGTACATACATACATATCTGGGGCATACAATTAAAATTGGCAAAGAAAATCAAACTGCCGAAATCAAACGCAGAATCCAACTAACATAGGCCGCCTTTGGAAAGCTCAGCCATATACTAAAAAGCCAAGACATCTCAATTTACCTAAAACGTAAGGTTTACAACAGCTGCATCCTCCCCGTTGCCACCTATGGCCTGGAAACGATGGCTATCACTAAAAAATCAGCAGCAAAACTTAGAGTGACTCAAAAAGCAATGGAACGTGCGATGCTGGGAATCACTCTAAGAGACAAAATGCGCAACACAGATATCATGACAAAAACAAAAATAATAGATATCATGGAGAGAACAGCGGATCTCAGATGACAATGGGCAGGACACGTGGCCAGAAATAATACAGAAGAATGGAGCCACAAGATTACCTTCTGGAGACCCCGGGAAACAAAAAGAAGCACGGGAAGACCCCAAACAAGATGGATAGATGACATAAAAACGATAGCAGGAAAACAGTGGATGAGAACAGCAAATGACAAAGAAGCATGGAAAAAATTGAAAGAGGCCTATATCCAACAATGGAAGTATGAAGGCTAATAAGAAGAAGAAGAAGAATCAAAACCGTATTTCCTTAAATATGAAGTGAAATATATATGTGAAGTGTAAATTAAAAGGGGTGCAAAGTAGACTAGCCTCCTCATGGTCAGAGATGTACAAGATACCTCAAAGAAGTATCTGAATACAAGATGCAAGATACTTTTAAGTAATGTATTTGAAATAACAGATAAAAGATACTTTTGGAAAAAGTATTTGCAATAAAAGATATAAAATACGTATTCTAAATAGGTTTTTAAAAAATGAAACAACTTATGTGATTTGTTTCACTTGATATTTTATTGATTACTAGTTTCACCAACACAGTGGCATCTTCAGATCTAATACATACATTAAACAATTACATATATTTATATGATTTTAACATGGGCTTTGCCATATTTTCAAGAGTGGTGATTGGTGCAGAAATTCGGTCTGTTCGTTGAGACAGTTACTAGAACTGTTGTTGATGGTTTTTCCGATTTCTAAAGATTCTAGTAGGTCCATTTTTAATCCTTTTTCCATGCGATGTAATATTGTCTCAACGAACAGACCGAATTTCTGCACCAATCACCACTCTTGAAAATATGGCAAAGCCCATGTTAAAATCATATAAATATATGTAATTGTTTAATGTTTGTATTAGATCTGAAGATGCCACTGTGTTGGTGAAACTAGTAATCAATAAAATATCAAGTGAAACAAATCACATAAGTTGTTTCATTTTTTAAAAACCTATTTAAAATGTCGTTTCATATAGTTAAGGCTAAAACAATTAATGATTTAAATACGTATTCATTAAATACTTTTTAAAGATATAAAATATTTTTTTGAAAGAAAACATACATTTATTATATTAATTTTATTGTTTATTTAGCTTATTTAAGAACAGTGATCATGTGATTAATCGCGTAAATATCAAGAAAATATTATATTTTTAAGGTTGTATTTGAGATTTAAGTAAGACCAGTTCTTCAAACATTTTATCACTCATTTTTCTTCTATGAGGTCTCATTATCATCCCACCAAAAGAGAAAAGTCGCTCCACAGGGGCGGAACTCGGCAAACAGGTGTTTATTAACAGGATTATTTATATAACAGGATATTATTTATCAGATGTATATTATAAAAAAAAATATTATAGGATAAGTATTTAAACTCTGTAGACGGGTGTCTTTATTATTTAAGTATTGTAACGTTTCTAAGTCAGCTGTGTTGCTAGACCCTGTGTTGTTGTCGCCACTTGCAATAGAGGAATCAGAATCCTCTAAAAACATAAGAAGATTCTTGTTTTCCCTTTTTTAGTCTTCTTCATTGTTGTTTAAAATCTCCGATTATTGTTTTTGATATCAATTAATTGTACGTGTTTCAGCCAAGATCAGTTCTTTAACATGTCCTTTAAGTGCTTTTGGTACCCATTTCATTTTAGAAAATGGATGTGAAACTGTGGCTAAAATAGCATCATTTGCAGCAGGCTCTAACTGCAAAAACTTGTTATAACGTCTGTATAAGTTTTCTTCACTCACATCTAGCAAAGTGCCACAATATTTTAGGTTTTCCATTTTAAGATTTTTAATGATATATTCGATTCGTGTAAGTTCTGGTAATAGACAACCATAGTAGGTGTCTTTATCCCACTAGCAAACTTGCTATCCGACGGATTCTCCGTCGGATTCTCACTTGCAAACTTTGAATAGCTTCTGCTATTGGCTTTGATTAGTCCACATATTCACTTAAAAAATGTATTTCATTTTCCTTAAATGCAGGTAATTTCAAGATTTTCGTAGTTTCATTTAGACATTCCTGCACTGCTAAAAGTTTTTTTATGGAATTATAATAAGAATTCCAACGAGTTGCACATGGAGAAGTTGATGATTTCCCTGTCAAATCGAAATATGTTTCACATGCTTTTGGTGACCTAGAACAGTGGTGGCGAGTTTATGGCACGCGTGTCACAGCTGACACGTAAGAAAATTTTATTGGCACGCGAACTACTTCTCACGCATGCCTTCTAAACTTGTTAAACTATCGTTTCTAAAATAAATTTTTAAGTTTCTCAATCTACTATTGTGCAACATCAATGGTGTAAAATATAAGACGTGTTCAAAATCCGTCGACTGGTTTGCCCGTAATTGCAAAAGGCGCACAAAAATTTATAATTTAACAAAATTAACCAAAGCCATATTTACTAAGCTACAACTTTAAAATTTGGGAATTTGTGAGATCTCGTTAGAATATCAAATTGATACCACTTTTTGTCAAAATCTGTCAATTGGTTTGCCCGTACTTTCAAAAGGCGCACCAAAATTTCAAAAAATGCACGAAAGCCGTACTTACTAGGCTACCATTTTGAAATTTGGCAATATGTGAGATTTCGCAAGAATATCAAATCATACCAAGTTTCATAAAATCCGTAGATTCGTTTGTCCGTAATTGCAAAAGGCGCATACAAATTTATAAATTTCAAAAATTCACAAAAGCCGTATTTACAAAGCTACTATTTTGAAATTTGGGAATTTGTGAGATCTCGTTAGAAAATCAAATCATATCCAGTTTCATCAAAATCCGTCGATTGATTTGTCCGTAATTGCAAAAGGCGCACAAAAATTTACAAACTTCAAAAATTCACAAAAGCCGTATTTACAAAGCTACAATTTTGAAATTTGGGAATTTGTGAGATCTCGTAAGAATATAACATCACACCAACTTTTATCAAAATCCGTCGATGGATTTGTCCGTAATTGCAAAAGGAGCACAAAAATTTACAAACTTCAAAAATTCACAAAAGCCCTATTTACAAAGCTACAATTTTGAAATTTGGGAATTTGTGAGATCTCATAAGAATATCAAATCGTACTAAGTTTCATTAAAATCCATCAATTAATTTGTCCGTAATTGCATAAGGCGCACAAAAATTTACAAACTTCAAAAAATCACTAAAGCCGTATTTGCAAAGCAACAATTTTGAAATTTGGGAATATGTGAGATCTCGTAAGAATATCAAATCGTACCAAGTTTCATCAGAATCCATCGATTGGTTTGTCTGTAATTGCAAAAGCCGCACAAAAAATTAGAAACTTCAAAAATTCACAAAAGCCGTATTTACAAAGCTACAATTTTGAAATTTGGGAATATGTGAGATCTCGTAAGAATATCAAATCATACCCCATGTTCACCGTTATATATAACGGCTATTAGTTCATAGATAAAAGACCTATTAGTGCATAGACAGAAGACCTATTGGTTCATAAAAATAAGACCTATTAGTTCATCGATAGAAGACCTATTAGTGCATAGACAGAAAACCTATTAGTTCATAGACAGAAGACCTATTAGTTCGTGGACAAATGACCTATTAGTTCATAGACAGAAGGCCTATTAGTTCATAGATAGATGACCTATTGCTTCATAGACAAAAGACCTATTAGTTTATAGATAGAAGACCTATTAGTGCATAGACAGAAGACCTATTGGTTCATAAAAATAAGACCTATTAGTTCATAGATAGAAGACGTATTGGTTCATAGACAAAAGACTTATTAGTTCATAGACAGAAGACTTATTAGTTCATAGACGGAAGACCTATTAGTTCATAGACAGAGGACCTATTAGTTCATAGACAAAAGACCTATTCGTTTATAGATAGAAGACCTATTAATGCATAGACAGAAGACCTATTAGTTCATAAACAAAAGACGTATTGGTTCATAGACAAAAGACTTATTAGTT
Organism: Phosphuga atrata; assembly: GCA_944588485.1. Lineage (NCBI taxonomy): Eukaryota > Metazoa > Arthropoda > Insecta > Coleoptera > Silphidae > Phosphuga > Phosphuga atrata. The sequence continues at coordinate 71,736,957 of OX155898.1, read as the reverse complement.
CATAGACAGAAGACTTATTAGTTCATAGACAGAAGACCTATTAGTTCATAGACAGAGGACCTATTAGTTCATAGACAGAAGGCCTATTTGTTCATAGACAAAAGACCTATTGCTTCATAGACAGAAGACCTATTAGTTCATAGATAGAATACCTATTAATTTATAGACAGAAGACTTATTAGTTCATAGGCAGAAGACCTATTAATTCATAGAAGACCTATTAGTTCCTAGGCAGAAGATATATTGCTTAATAGACAGAAGACCTATTAGTTCATAGATAGAATAGCCACTAATTCATAGACAGAGGACCTTTTGGTTCATAGATAGAATACCTATTAGTTCATAGGCATAAGATCTGGTATTTCATAGAGAGAAGACTTATTAGTTCATAGACAGAAGACTTATTAGTTCATAGATAGAAGACCTATATGTGCATAGACAGAAGACCTATTAGTCCATAGATAGAAAACCTATTAGTGCATAGACAGAAAACCTATTAGTTCATAGACAGAAGACCTATAAGTTCATAGACAAGACCTATTAGTTATACTTTTATACAGTTATAGCCGCATATAACATCAAAAATTCACAAAAGCCGTATTTACAAAGCTAGAATTTAGGAATTTGTGAGATCTCGTAAGAATATCAAATCGTACCAAGTTTCAATAAAATCCGTCAATTAATTTGTCCGTAATTGCATAAGGCGCACAAAAATTTACAAACTTCAAAAATTCACAAAATCCGTATTTACAAAGCTACAATTTTCAAATTTGGGAATATGTGAGATATTGTGAGAATATCAAATCGTACCAAGTTTCATCAGAATCCATCGATTGGTTTGTCCGTAATTCCAAAAGGCACATAAATTAGAAACTTCAAAAATTCACAAAAGCCATATTTACAAAGCTACAATTTTCAAATTTGGGAATATGTGAGACCTCGTAAGAATATCAAATCATACCGCACGTTCACCGTTATATATAACGGCTATTAGTTCATAGATACAAGACCTATTACTGCGTAGACAGAAGACCTATTAGTTCATAAAAATAAGACATATTAGTTCATAGATAGAAGACCTATTAGTGCATAAACAGAAAACCTATTAGTTCATAGACAGAAGACCTATTAGTTCATAGACAAATGACCTATTAGTTCATAGACAGAAGGCCTATTAGTTCATAGATAGATGACCTATTGCTTCATAGACAGAAGACCTATTAGTTCATAGACAGAAGGCCTATTAGTTCATAGATAGATGACCTATTGCTTCATAGACAGAAGACCTATTAGTTCATAGATAGAAGATCTATTAGTGCAGAGACAGAAGACCTATTAGTTTATAGACAAAAGACGTATTAGTTCATAGACAAAAGACTTATTAGTTCATAGACGGAAGAGTTATTAGTTCATAGACGGAAGACCTATTAGTTGATAGACAGAGGACCTATTAGTTCATAGACAGAAGGCATATTTGTTCATAGACAAAAGACCTATTGCTTCATAGACAGAAGACCTATTAGTTCATAGACAAAAGACGTATTAGTTCATAGACAAAAGACTTATTAGTTCTTAGACGGAAGAGTTATTAGTTCATAGACAGAGAACCTATTAGTTCATAGACAGAAGGCCTATTTGTTCATAGACAAAAGACCTATTGCTTCATAGACAGAAGACCTATTAGTTCATAGATAGAATACTTATGAATTCAGGTATAGAAGACTTATTAGTTCATAGACAGAAGACCAATTGATTCATTAAAGACCTATTAGTTCCTAGACAGAAGATATATTGCTTAATAGACCGAAGACCTATTAGTTCATAGATAGAATAGCCACTAATTCATAGACAGAGGACCTTTTGGTTCATAGTTAGAAGAACTATTAGTTCATAGGCAAAAGATCTGTCATTTCATAGAGAGAAGACTTATTAGTTCATAGACAGAAGACCTATTAGTTCATAGATTGAAGACCTATATGTGCATAGACAGAAGACCTATTAGTCCATAGATAGAAGACCTATTAGTGCATAGACAGAAAACCTATTAGTTCATAGACAGAAGACCTATTAGTTCAAAGACAAGACCTATTAGTTATACTGTTATGCCGTTATAGCCGCATATAACGGTATAGTCGTAATACCGTTATCAACATCCGTCGATTGGTTTGTCCGTAATTGCAAAAGGCGAACAAAAATTTACAAACTTCAAAAATTCACAAAAGCCGTATTTACAAAGCTTCAATTTTCAAATTTGGGAATATGTGAGATCTCGTAACAATATCAAATCGTACCAAGTTTCATCAGAATCCATCGATTGGTTTGTCCGTAATTGCAAAAGGCGCACAAAAAATTAGAAACTTCAAAAATTCACAAAAGCCGTATTTACAAAGCTACAATTTTCAAATTTGGGAATATGTGAGACCTCGTAAGAATATAAAATCATACCGCACAGTCACCGTTATATATAACGGCTATTAGTTCATTGATAAAAGACCTATTAGTGCATAGACAGAAGACCTATTAGTTCATAAAAATAAGACATATTAGTTCATAGATAGAAGACCTATTAGTGCATAGACAGAAAACCTATTAGTTCATAGACAGAAGACCTATTAATTCATAGACAGATGACCTATTAGTTCATAGACAGAAGGCTTATTAGTTCATAGATAGATGACCTATTGCTTCATAGACAAAAGACCTATTAGTTCATAGATAGAAGACCTATTAGTGCAGAGACAGAAGACCTATTAGTTCATAGACAAAAGACCTATTAGTTTATAGATAGAAGACCTATTAGTGCATAGACAGAAGACCTATTAGTTCATAAAAATAAGACCTATTAGTTCATAGATAGAAGACCTATTAGTGCATAGACAGAAAACCTATTAGTTCATAGACAGAAGACCTATTAGTTCATAGACAAATGACCTATTAGTTCATAGACAGAAGGCCTATTAGTTCATAGATAGATGACCTATTGCTTCATAGACAGAAGACCTATTAGTTCATAGATAGAAGACCTATTAGTGCAGAGACAGAAGACCTATTAGTTCATAGACAAAAGACCTATTAGTTTATAGATAGAAGACCTATTAGTGCATAGACAGAAGACCTATTAGTTCATAGACAAAAGACGTATTAGTTCATAGACAAAAGACTTATTAGTTCATAGACAGAAGACTTATTAGTTCATAGACGGAAGACCTATTGGTTCATAGACAGTGGACCTATTAGTTCATAGACAGAAGGCTTATTTGTTCATAGACAGAATTTTCATAGTTCATAGACAGACTATTGCTTCATAGACAGAAGACCTATTTGTACATAGATAGAATACTTATGAATTCATGTATAGAAGACTTATTAGTTCATGGATAGAAGACCTATTAGGTCATAGATAGAATAACTATTAATTTATAGACAGAAGACCTATTAGTTCCTAGGCAGAAGATCTATTGCTTAATAGACAGAAGACCTATTAGTTCATAGATAGAATACCTACTAATTCATAAACAGAGGAACTTTTGGTTCATAGATAGAAGATTTATTAGTTCATAGGCATAAGATCTGTTATTTCATAGAGAGAAGACTTATTAGTTCATAGACAGAAGACCTATTAGTTCGTAGATTGAAGACCTATATGTGCATAGACAGAAGACCTATTAGTCCATAGATAGAAGACCTATTAGTGCATAGACAGAAAACCTATTAGTTCATAGACAGAAGACGTATTTGTTTATAGACAAGACCTATTAGTTATACTGTTATACCGTTATAGCCGTATATAACGGTATAGCCGTTATACCGTTATCAACATCCGTCGATTGGTTTGTCCGTAATTGCAAAAGGCGAACAAAAATTTACAAACATTAAAAATTCACAAAAGCCGTATTTACAAAGCTAAAATTTTGAAATTTGGCAATTTGTGGGACCTCGTAAGAATATCAAATCATACTACGTTTCATCAAAATCCGTGGATTGATTTGCCTGTAATTGCAAATTGGCACGCGGCCGGAAAAAGGTTCGCCACCCCAGACCTAGAACATAAATTCCAAAGTGCCTTGGCAGTTTGCTAAGGCGATCATGCAGTTTTTTATAAAAAGTGTTTTTCAATCTTGTTCAAATTGTGATGAGGAATCTGGAAAAGGTTCTGGTAACAAATCATCATCTTCATTACCTTCATCGAGTGGTGTTCTTTCAAGATCTTCTTCCTGCGATATATATTCAAGATGTGCAACTGTCTCTGAATCAGATTTACCAAGTATTTCAAGGGCCTTAACCATATTTGATCCATTATCTGTTACTGTCTGTTGTTATAATTTTGGATAGCTTTTAATCATTTTCTGAATATATATATATATATATATATATATATGTGTATATATATATATATATATATATATATATATATATATATATATATATATAAGTATGCGTCGAACGGTTGACCCGTACGGACGCATATATCTCTTGAGAATGGCGAATGTTAGTTCGCCGAAACGTCGAGAATCCGGTTCTTTTCAGAGCCAACCCTCAGCATCAACGCGGAATCCCCGAGAAAACAATACAACACAGGTATCTATCCGCGAAAACCTCAAATACAACATATATATATATATCAGCTATCATTTCAGAAACTATATCATAAGTGTGAGCCCCTTTGAATCTTCTGCATGCAATGGTAGCACTTTTCCTCACAAGAGTGTCACTTTCAATCCAATGGACTGTAACCCGCAAATAACTTCTTTTAGAGGAAGACCAAACATCAGCTGTGCTGCACACAAATTCAACAGACTTCAAAGCAATCTTTAATTTTTCCTTGAATTCATTGTATTCATTTCTAATACTATTTTTGATTGAAAGACAGCATAAAACTTACATTTCCACGTTGTCTTCGATTATTATGATCTTTTCTTTAGAAAATATTGTAATCATTAAACAATAATTTATTTCACTTATGAATTTGGTAGTTTGACACACACGAAACGACTTAAAACTTAAAATCACATGTCAGCACAATAAAATACAGCGCGACGACTGCGGAAGGCAAAATTAACTAGACCATACCGCATTTTGGTAAGTTGATAAAAGTATTTTGCCAAACGTAGTATTTACAAAATACTAAGATACAAAAAGCATGTATCTAAATACAAGATACAAAATTAAAATTTAAAAAAGTATTTGGATATAAGATAAAAATACTTATTTTGTATCTTGTATCTGTATTTCAAATACTTGTATCTAAGATAAGTCACATCTCTACACGTGGTGCACCCTGGGCAACGTAATTATATTACGGCTAAATAGTCTACAAACCTCGGGGGTTTGCGCCTAGTGAATACGCGACTGGCATTCCTGAGGTTCCCTATCTGGATTCTCACGTTACTTCAACTTGTTTAGGGTGAGACTCCTTTATTTCTTTTACCTTTCCTCTCAGATCTCCCTTGATCAACTCTTAGTCTCTTCCTACCCCGACGCTATTAGAACACTCGAGGGCTAGGGGTCTATCTCTATTTCATACATATCTCTACCATCCTTCTCCATACCAACCCGCAATGGCCAGCATGGTAGGGGCAAATGGCTAAATACCCCAATGACAGTAAAAAACCAAAGAAGTCCCTCAGTCTCCGGCAGCTCAAAACCACTGACTACGGTAGCGGATAAGGTCTCGAGCAAAGGGTGCAAAGAATCTCCGGAGTAAACTAGGCTACTTGCGAAGACGAACACTGCACATCGCGTCTCACAACGTACGAACCTAATTATCGGATCAAAAAGTAACTAAAGAAACAGAGCTTGATAAAATAAAATGGAACATCGTTGGCTTGAGTGAAGTTAGAAGAAGAGAAGAAAGCCAGATAACACTGAAAACTGGCTACATCTTCCATTATAGAGGAGAAGAAGAAACATCAAATGGTGGTGTGGGAATGATCATACACAAGAAACTTATACCAAATCTAATAGAAATTAAAAGGATAAGCCCAAGAGAAATGTACACAACTTCAAATCTGGGCTCAATGCACAATATGAAATTCATACAGGTGTATGCCCCCACGTCAACATCATCAGAAAAATATCTGTATGCCTTCTATGACAACATCAATGAAGCATTAGAAGAAAATACTATTACACTCTACTGATAGGCGACTTCAATGCCAAACTCGGAAGGAAACAAGATGAAGCCGAAACTTCACTAGGCACCCATGGCTTTGATGAAAGAAACGAGAGAGGAAACAGACTCCTCAACTTTTTGCAAGAACGTGGTCTCTATTCAATGAACTCTTTCTTTGACAAAAAACTACAACGGAAATAGACTTGGATCAGCGCAGATGGCAACACTAAGAACGAGATAGATTATATCATAACAAACAGGAAAGGAAAAGTTCGCGACGTAGTATTCCTGAACAGGCTTTCCATACGGAGCGACCATAGAAATATTCGAACAAAAGTTTCAGCAGTGAATGATTGAAAAGCAAAACCAACAGATGTGGAAGCAGTCACGGGAGGCATACGTCTAGCAGTGGACTACGATAGGCTAATAGATGATGATGATGATGAAATTAAAATAAACTTAAAAAGTTGTAATTACTTTCCAAAAATATTTTTGAATGTTTAGACCGTTCCTTTCTGGATTATTGTTTCCATCATAATCATCACATGTTATATAAGAGTTATTGCTGGGCCAGGCTCCTTCAGTGGAATTATCTCTGCAATGAAACATTTTCAGTATTCACGAATTCTATAAGACTTGTTGGAGTGTTTTACCTTATGGCTAGGAAGGTGCGAAGAGCAAGATCGAAGTAAAACGCAGCTGTGATATCCGGCTCGGCATTCAATTGATAAGAGGTTCTTATCAATGTGTTTCGGGCCTGATATTGATTATCTAGAATGGGTTTTACAAACATCAACGAGGCATTTTTGCAAGCGCATTTGATCTCTCCCTTATCCAGCGTGATAGCGTGCCAGGCGAGCTTCCTGTTGAAGAAGTCAACAGCGTCTGCAGCATCCAATACACGCTTTATGTTATTTATGCTACCAAGAATGAAGAAGTTTGCTATGCCCAGTTTTCTATAGTTTTGCAACTGATCTTTTGGATTATCCGGACTAATACGTACGGCCACGTGACTAATCGCCACATTTTGCAACAACGATTTATACTTATGACCCATGACTGAAATATTCAACGGTTTCATAACGACATTTTAGAAAATGGAATTTGTTTTACCGAAGGACTCGTCAAATAATATCGCCGCTTTGGAGATGTTTTGCTTTAGAACTATTGACCGGATTATATCTAGAATTACGTAGGCTGGTGGACTAACTTGGATTAAAAATTGTTGCTGCTGATCGGTGATGTTCATCCATTGTTGTGATACTCTAGATTGGGCAAACGAACCGCTAATTGTTGGTAAAGACAACGCGAATATGAACGATTTTACTGTTTTTGAGATTCTTGCAGACATCGTTGTATCAAGTACAACATCCGGTGGCTTTTCGGCATCCAGCATATCGCTATAAGTCTTACATACTAAAATTATAAAATTACTCACAAATATTTAACCGTTCAGTATATACGTACATGAATTCAATAATCCTTTAGCATCGCTTCGATTTCCAACGACTCTTTCAATATAAACTTTAACGCCCAATTTTGGGATTCGCTCTACGTAATTTAATGCTGCATCAACCGCGTTTTCCGCAACCAAATTTTCTTCCTCATTTACAAATACTAGAGGAATAATTCGCGATTTTAAATTGCTTGAATCTAGATTTAATACTTACAGACGTTGATACTTTGAGTAGTTTTGGTGGATTCAACTCTCACAAAAGAAGAGAATAATAAATAAAAGGAAACTATGTTATTTAAAAATCTCATGGTTTTATCTAAATCAGTGTACCATACCGTGTTTAAACTAATATATAACTAATAATATCGCGTAAAATGTGAGCATTTATAAGTGAGAAAATGAATGTATAGACAGAGTTGCTTAGTGACTTGTAGTTAGCGACACATGATCTATTAGGTACGATTAATTGCTTTTTCGTCGTCCCCTTCTATTACGGCTCTCATTAGTAGCATTAACCTACCAATTACATACTATTAAGCTTTGGTTAGGTGCATTATTTCTACGATTCGGGTTAAAGTAACATCGTTACGTTTATCGTCGAATATTACTCTCGTATATAATTATGTATTTACATTACCGATATAATATTTTTTAATATTACATACATATTATCGAATTTACATCGTTTAATGTACAGATAACTGTACAGGCCCGCTGTAAAATTTTTACTTTTTAGGGTTCCGTACCGAAAACGGAACCCTTATAGGATCACTTTGTTGTCCGTCTGTCTGTCTGTCTGTATGTCTGTCTGTATGTCTGTCTGTCTGTCAAGACCATTTTTCTCAGGAACGCGTAGAGGTAACAAGTTGAAATTTGTATCAAATACTCGGGTCTGCGGTCTCTTTCAGCTGTGAAAAAATCAAACTTGTAAGTCAACGCGATCAAAAGATATGACCGTTTATGTCGCATATTTTGCGATTTCACGAGGGAATCAAAACCTATAGGGTACTTCCCGTTGACCTATAATCATGAAATTTGGCAAGAAGCGGTGTCTTACAGCACATGTAAAGGGAAAAATTTGAAAACCGTAAATATGTAGTTTAATTACAAGAAAAATGCGAATTTACTATTAGAAACTTATGAAAATATACTAATGTTGTCGTTGTGGTATTGGCAGGCTCCAGAAGCATATGGGTTGCATACAGTTAGGTCCTCTTCAAGTAAGGTCCGAAGGTTAAAAAGTATGTGTTGGCGCCAAGCTGTTTATTCTGAATTTTCTTTGTTTATATTCGTTATGCATTTCATCACGTACGCTCTATAAACATAATATATACAGGGTATGTATTATATTTAAATTTTGCTTGTTTATAACCGACATGCGACATACTCAAGTCCCGTAACATCTTGTATATATTATATTTCGTCTAATTTTTCTTTATAATCTACATAATATATTGATAATCTACATAATAATACTATACTATATAAGTTTGTACGGAACCCTCGGTGCGCGAGTCACAACTCGCACTTGGCCGGTTTTTTTTTTTTTTAGAAACCATTTATGAGATGAAATAAGGAAATATCGCATTTGAAACACAATTTACTCATCTTTAACACGTTGACTGCCGTCTCGGTCAATATGACCGAAAAAAAAATTCCCTTCAGGCCGGCGCGGTCTATATGACCGAGAAAATTTTTTTCACCTCCACGCTGACCCGGTCAATATGACCGAGTCAGTTTTTTAAGCCCCACAAGCCAGGCGCTCGGCATCTAATGGTTCTGACCGTGCCGAGTGACTGGGCCGGCCTAAAAGAAACGTTGCGCAGTGCCAGTTTTTGGCGTACAAGTTTAACGACAAAGAAATAGCAAAAAAATTGAAATTCATGTAAAAATCAGTCTTTATTCTTTTATAATTGAAAACAAATCTGTAAATCCATTAAAAATTCAACGCACTTAGTCTAATTTAAACAAATTAATATAAAGTCTTGCAAAAATAACATTCATTCTGAGTAATAAACTACTCATATAAGATTTTACTCCGCAGCATAGCGATGTTTTTTATTGAAACAGTCAATGCACATAAAGGGCTCCCCTTCACATCCTTTACAGTAGGTTCGAATCCTTTTCAGATTCCTTGCTACACGCCAGCCCAGATTTTTCTTTGCGGTTTCGTAACACATTTGACATGATTTGCGTTTTTGGACTTCTCTTTGACCCATTTCATGACGTGGGCGACGACTTCGACTTGGCGTGTCGACTTCCACCTCTTCTGCTGCTGGACGCGCATTGCATAAGCCATAGGCAACGGATTTACGAAATTCCAAGATGCCTGTGTCCGAACTTTTAACTTCTTTGTACATCAACCACGCATTTACCATAGCAGCATTCAAAAAGATCTCAAACGCTAGCTTCCGATACCATTTGATACTTTTTCTGAGAGGTGTTTGGTATGCCGTCATTTGATCGGACTGACCAACTGGCGATTTTCCCTCATTATAAGCCAGTATCGTTTCTGGTTTTGTGCTTGCTTGGCCCCGACGATTTCGTATTTCAACTTCAGAATCTGAGTGTTTTGTCGACAGCATCAAGACGTACATCTTGTCTCGCCAGGAAAGTACTGTTATCCATTTACGATTTTCTCTTGCAATGCATTCTCAGCGCTTAAATTTTTTCTGGACCACTTGGCGACCTTGGCGTGGGTTTCCTTGACGGTTTTTCCTCAAGGTGCCAACTAGATGTGTTTGCCGATTTAGCAACTGCGCGGCTAATGACAGACTAGTGTACCAATTGTCCGTGACCATGGTTCTTCCGCAGTCCAACAATGGATTACTTAGTTTCATCACGACTCTCGATGGGGTTGTTTGCTGCATATCGAGATTCTTGCCGGCTTAAATTTCCATGTTATAGGTATAACCTCCATTACAACAGAGCTTAAATATTTTGATGCAATATTTATGACGTTTTCTTTTTAGATATTGGCGCATCACGATGCGGCCATGGAATGGTATTAGTGACTCGTCTATGCATATCGTTTCTCCAGGTTCGAGTGCTGCTTGAAAATTGTGCACTACCTTATTGACAAAACTCTGGATTTTGTGGAGTCTGTTATTTTGAGGATTGTTCTCGTTATCCGCGAAGTGCACCATTCTCAACAGTAACTCGAACCTGTTCCTTGACATTGCTGCAGAAGCAAATTCGTTTCTGAACATCGGTCTCCTGCTCCAATAATCTGCTAGCTTTGGTAAACGGGCTATACCCATATAAATAATTAATCCAAAAAAACGCTTAATTTCGTAAATATCTGTCGGAAACCACTCGTGTAATCTTGCGTGTGGTGTAACATCGTTATTATTTACAATAGTTTGCGTAGCATATAGATTCGTTTGCCCGACAATATATTCAAATATGTTATCATCAACAAGCGCAGAATAGAACGCTAGAGGTCCCTCATCAGTAAGAAGCTCGGACAGATTTTTATTGACTCCTGACTCTCTAGTGAAAGGAACAAGAACTGGCTGCCTACCTTGCGGCTTTTTCCATTCAGGGCCGTCGTTTGTTCTGGGCGGAGTTCTAGTAGTTCTATCATCTTCAGAATCAGAAGATCTTTCGGATTCTTCGCTACATCTTTCACTACCCGGTTCTTGTGTTTCCGCATTCTCATCTCCAGTTTCACTGTCCTCTAAAGAATCGACATTCTCGTTCTGTGTAATCTCAAATTCTTCAGCATCACTTTGCTGCTCTTCATCTTCAATAGCATAGCGTCAACTATTTGAAAATACAGAATGCAGGATAAAACAGTCATTTATAATTATTTTGGAAATACCTTCGGACTCAGATGAATTATTCAAAATGTCGTACAATTCCTTATCTGTCAGTGGACGCTTGTTGTCCATATTTTAATTTTGCGACACGATTGTGCACGCTTTACAAGTAAACAAAACGTGTAAATAAAATAAACGCTCAGCTGTCTCTGCGCATGTACCGAGCAGCTGACCGAGTCGGCGTTGCGCGGTAACATTATTTATAACTTTTACACAGCTCCGGCTCGGTCAATATGACCGAGACAAATTTTCGCGATTTTCTTCGCGGCGATGGAATTTTTTTGAAAATTTCTTGTTCAGGCCGTCATTATTTGTCGAGATCTACATCTGCGCATAATGGCCCATTGATTGAAAATTTTGTCCTCATATGAAAAATTTGTGATGGCTCAAATATAAAAGAGATTAAAAAACACCCTGGCAGTCAACGTGTTAATATATGTTTAAATACATTGAATTGAAAAATTCACTATGTTTTAGTCACACTTATAAAATGTTATGTTACTTCTTGTTATGTATGCATGAATCTGACGCTGGTACTTACGTATTAACGCCACCACCGCTATGTATTGGATCGAGAGTTCGCGCTGCCGGGAGTATGTTGTCTTGATTTATCTGTCCGCTTCGCGACTGACAACCTAATCTAACCGGGTTTAAAAAATGAAGGATTTTTAGTTTTAAAAATGTTTTAATTTTAAATAAAATGTTTTATTTTATGATTTGTCATAAAAATTTTAGGTGTAGATTGGCGGCATTTAAAAATATAGCGGTGGTGGCGTTAATACGTAAGTACACTAACGCTCTTGCAAACTAATCAAATTATGAAAAACGAATATTGTGCAAATTTCATTTGCAAAGGCAATTATTACAATCTTTCACAAGTTTTATATTCTCGTTACAACCACCACATAAATACCTTCGTTTTTGTTTATCACTTGGGTAAGGGTAAGCATTCTAGATAAATTTAAACTCTTAAAAGCTCAAGAGTCAAGAGTTTGGAGTGAGCCGATTTCTTTGCACGCAAGTTTATATCTCAGGCTTTCAGCAAAAATCGTCTGTTACGTAAAATAAGTTCGCTAAGTCACGAGAAATATAAACACTGGTTAAGACCAAACAATCAGATATATTGACACACCGTCTACATACAAACTGATTTTTCCTTATATCGGGTGTCTCAAAAGAAAGTTTATATTTGTTTAGCTTATTGCGTGAACGCAACGATTCGGAAAGGCGCTAGTGATGTGTCAATCGGTAGCCTGGCTCTTGGTAATTTAGTCGCTATGGAGCGTTTCTCGGGAGCGGACGTTGTGCGTACGCGAATTTTATTCTGCGACTGCAATTGCAATTCTGCACCAATTGAATTTTATAGGGGTGTAGCTTTAGATTTTTGTGCAAAATGCGGTGTAGTGATGATCTATGCGAGTCAAAGCACTTGCACGCCTCTGAATAGAGAGGTTGGGTTCATCACGAACAGACCGATTAACCCGTTCTACGTTCTCTTCCGCTCTCAATAACCTTGGGCGTCCGGGGTTTGGTTTATCCAGGGTTGAACCGGTCTCATCAAACTTTTTTACCCATTTCCGAATGAGAGGAATGCTTGGCATTCATTAAATTCATTATTTAAGCTACGAAAACCATGAATATTGGAGAAAGTTCTTCGCGCTATAGTCGGGAAGATATTATAGCGTTATCCAGTTGATAAAAAAAAAACGCTAACGGAGTTTTAAACGCTAACGGAGCCCCTCTGAGACCTGGTGACCTCAGAGGGTATCAAGCCTTACCATGTCAAGCAGGGCTCTGACGTGGCGGACCTTTAGTTCCCTCGCTACTCGTTTGATTTATATGAATTCCAAAAGTAAAAATAATCCATGTGTGCGGGACCTAACCGACACAGAGAACAAGGAAGTCAGCCCGGATTCCCGGGAAGACGACCTTGACGTCACACTCGTAGACATGAGCAGTCCAGCTATGTCTACAGAGGCAGAGGTAGATGTTCTTCTCTGCCGCCTCCTGTCACAAAACAAGAATGACCAGCAGGCGCACCAAAATAGCCCAAGTGAAAATCCATCATGCCAAAGCTGCTTCAGCTGCGTTGGCTAGGATGTTCACCAAGCAGCACCTAGGGCTAGCGCTGCTTCAAGAACCCTGGACCTACTGAGGTAAGATCAGAGGCCTTAGCAACAGGGAATGTAAGTTGGTATGGGACAGCCGTGAGGTCTCCCCTAGAACCTGCATTATGGTAAGAAATGGCATAAATTACTTATGTCTTTCAGAATTTTTAACGCGGGATTTAGTACCGATTCAGGCCCTCATGAAGTTCGAGGGTCTCCACCGCGAAGTAGTGATCGCATCAGCATACTTCCCTGGCGATGGTAACAGCATACCACCCATTGAAGTACAAAAGCTGGTGGAACACTGTATTAGGAGAAGGCTGCCACTCATCCTGGGATGTGACGCGAACGCACACAATGAGATGTGGGGCAGCACGGACACTAATAAGAGGGGTGAGTGCCTTTTAGAATACCTCTTTAAAGAGAACTTAATTGTGTACAACGTTGGGAACACACCAACATTTTTCACTAAAGTCAGAAATGAGGTACTGGATATTAGGGTAGGTAGCGCTAACGTAAGTAAACTAATTAAAAAGTGGAGGGTTTCAAGTGAGCCCTCAATGTCAGATCATAGGATCATAGAGTTTGAGCTGGAAGGAGCGATTGAGGAAAAAACCCCCATTCGAAACCCCAGACAAACTGTGTGGCCTATGTTTAGTTCCCAACTAAAAGAAAACCTAGAACAGGTGACAGTGCGGGGTAGTATCAAACACTACACCGTGCTGGCGCAGGCTGTAGGAGAAATAAATGTAGCAATCACCACGGCATTTGAATCCAGCTGCCCGGTAAAAACCGCGAAGGAGCATAAGGACTAAAAATGGTGGAACAAAAATTTGTCCACATAAAGAGCAAAAGTACGTAGGCTTTTTAACAAAGCCAAGCAATACGGAAATTGGCTAGAATACTCTGAGGTGCTTACCACCTACAACAAAGAGATCAGAAGGGCAAAAACGGAAAACTTTAGGACCTTCTGTGAAAACATAGAATCCACGCCGGTGGCAGCTAGACTGCACAAAGCACTAGCGAAGGATAGAGTGGAAATGACAACCACTCTCAAGAAACCGGATGGGACCTTCACGGAGGATGAATAGCAAAGAACTCTCCTCCTACGAGAAAACCATTTTCCGGGATGTAGAGGATACAGGGAGACCGAGGGCTTGATGCAACCACGGAAACCAAGACGGACCGACTGGAAGAGAGCAGCGTCCATCTGTACGGAAAACCGAAACAGATGGGCTATCGGCACTTTCCAGCCTTTTAAGGCCTCAGGTGTGGACGGACTAGTTCCTGCCTTCCTACAAAAGGGAGAGAGAGAACTAATGCCGTATCTTCTAAATATCTTTAGAAGTAGCTTAGCGCTCGGATATTTACCTGAGCTATGGAGACGGGCTAAGGTGGTATTTATACCGAAGGTGGGGAAGAAAGACACCACTCAACCGAAGTCATTTAGACCCATTAGTCTAACATATTTTATGTTAAAGACAATGGAGAAGGTGATTGATAATTACCTTAGGACTATAGTGCTGGTAGGTACACCACTACACAGGAGTCAGCATGCTTACAGAGCAGAGAAATCCACAGAAACCGCCCTGTATCAGCTGACAAACGAAATAGAAGCAGCACTAGAGACAAAGGAAGTAGCGATATGTGCCTTCTTGGATATAGAGGGAGCTTTTGACAACACCTCACACGAGGCTGTCAGGGCGGCCCTCGAAAGAAGGAATATCGACAGCACTATCTCAAAGTGGATGGGAGAAATGCTGAGAACTAGAACGGCGCAGCCACAAGTGGGAAAAAACACCATTAAGATCTCCACAAGCCGAGGGTGCCCACAGGGAGATGTACTATCACCGCAAATGTGGAGCCTGGTAGTTGAGGTGGAGCCTGGTAGTTGCCTGATGAACTACTGGTTAGGCTAAACGACCTAGACATCAAATGTCAAGGTTACGCCGATGACATAGTCATAATGGCTAGAGGGAAATTTGAGGGAACGCTCTGTGAAATTGTTCAGAGAGGCCTCAATGTAACTAGTAGATGGTGTCAAACAGTGGGACTGAAACTCAACCCGAGCAAAACCACGGTGATACCATTTACTAGAAGGAGGAAACTAAACTGCCTACATCCCATATTCATAGATAGGAAGGCAGTAGAATACCAATAGGAGATAAGGTATCTGGGTATCACACTAGATAGCAAACTCCTATGGAATAGACACGCTGAGGAAGTGGTAGGTAAAGCTAAACGCGCCCTAATGGTGTGCAGAAATCTGGCAGGAAAAACGTGGGGTTGTAACCCCACTATCCTGCGATGGATGTACACCATGATAGTGAGACCTGCAATCACTTATGGGGCAGTTGCGTGGGGAAGTAGAATCAAGCTGGCCTCTATGAGAAAACAGCTTGAGAAGATTCAAAGGCTGGCGTGTGTCTGCATCACGGGGGCGATGGGGTCGTGTCCGACAACAGCATTGGATTTGCTGCTGAATCTGACTCCGCTGCACCTTGTGGGGGAGAGCGCCGCCAGATCAGCGATCGTAAGATTCAGCAAGGAAGGAATGGGCAGAGGTAAAATAATCGGGAGCAGAGACAGTCTCGCTTCCAAGATCCCCTCGCTGGAAGTACCAAAAGAGGAAATGGTATGCAAATTCCACTTCGAGAAAAACTACACAGCAATGTGAAGTAGTAAAGCCGATTGGAGCGACGAATCCTCAGCATACCACATAGAGCAAAATGCCATCAAGTGGTATACAGATGGTTCGAAGACAAAAGAAGGCACTGGTGCAGGAGTGTTTGGACCTCGTACCAGATACTTCGAATCCATGGGAACATCCCCAAGTATCTTCCAAGCAGAGGTACACGCAATCGAAAGATGTGCACAGTTTAACCTCGACAGGATATACCGCAAAAAACGAATTGCTATCCTGTCAGATAGCCAAGCAGCCATCAAGGCCATTAGCTCATACACCATCAGATCCAAACTGGTATGGGAATGTGTGGGGAAGCTGAACAAGCTTGGCAGAGATAATAAAGTAACGCTATACTGGGTACCAGGACACACTGGTATAGACGGAAACGAAGAAGCCGATCACCTAGCAAACAAGGGATCCAGTAGCTCCTTTATAGGTCCGGAACCCTTTTGCGGTATGAGCGTGAACACCATCCGCAAAAGTTTAGATGAAGAAATAAGAGGAAAATGGATGAAAACCTGGAAAGAACTTCCAGTGCTAAGGCAATCCAAAGTGATGCTGGGATCTTTTAACCCGAAGAGAACAAAAGCTTGCCTGAAACTAAGCAGGAACAAGCTCAGAATTCTGACAGGAGCCCTGACGGGACACTGCAGACTTAGGAAATATCTTAAGGCCCTAGGCATAGAGGAAGATGATGCATGCAGATTCTGTGGCTCAGCAGAGGAAACCCCCATACATCTGTTCAAAGACTGCGGAGCATTGCTCCGCAAGAGACAGATGTACCTTGGGGTCACTGCTTGAACACAGAGGAGCTGCGGGCCTTGAATCCCACCCAGATCCTGAGATTCCTAAAGGAATCAGGATTAGAGGAGGCGCTCTAAATGGGTAAGTACACCAACACTTGGAGGAGGAGGGTGGGGTACAATAGATCTATAAAGGTCGCAGTACAAGTCGTCACCACCATTTCTACAATCTACAATCTATCCAGTTGATCCAAAAAACGTCATCCAGTTTGCGAATTTGCAAAATTCCCGCGCAAGTTTTCGAGTAATCACGTTTTGAAACAAATTTGACCACTTGACGTAGACTTGAACTACTTGACGTAGATGGTTCAAATTTCGCACGTGTCCCGTTTACTGAATCCAAACGAAATCCAGTTTGCGACTTTGCAAAATTCCCGCAAGTTTTCGAGTAACCGAGTTTTGAAACAAATTTGACCACTTAACGTAAACTTGAACTACTTGACGTAGACGGTTCAAATTTGGCAAGTATCTCGTTTACTGAATGCCAAACGTTATCCAGTTTGCAAATTTGCCAAATTCCCGCAATATATGTGGATGTTTAGACAAAGATCCTGGTCCAAGCATGATCAATCAGCACAAACCATATCGAAAGCTGAATTGCCTTAAAGAAAGATCATGCTGTTAATTTGGTGCGAAAAATACGCACTTTGCGAATTTGCAAAATCGCATGCAAACTGGATAAACGGACAGACTGACAGACAGACGCGTCAAGCGTCGGGGATTAAAAAGAGCGTAAAAAACGTGGTTGTTCTCGCGCCACAGTGGTAAATCGTTGAACTACCGATGGTTGGAATGGTTGGTATCGTGTTGTCGGTTGCCGCTAATGTCTGTGCATCGTTAACAATTAATTGTTGGATAACTGCTTTAAAAACCAAATGAAATGGAATTTATCAGTGTAGAAGTTTTATCTGGGTCAAGCAGTGGTAATGTTCAAGTACGAAATGAAATTGCTGCGTAGTTCGGGCAGCAGTATGTGGATTAGAAGACATTAATGGCTGTGTATCGAGCAGAAAAAAAGAGTGGAATGAACACATAAATAGGATGGACGATAGGAGAATAGTAAAAATTACTCGTGATAAATCACCACGATGGCGCAAGAGCGTAGGGCGTCCTCGAAAGAGATGGAGCGACAACCTGAATGCAGAGCAATAGGCAAGTTGACGAAGAATAAAGGTGCTCACAGACCGGCGCGGAAGTTTCGCCGCCGCGATCGCTGCGTCATCGCGGCGGACGAATTGACGTGGCGGCTTATGTACATGTTCCGACCAAAAGGCGCGATTTCCGTCATAGCCGCGGTAGTACAGCGTTACATGACAAGAACGCTGCATGCGCGGTTAGTTTCGCTGCCGCTGTGTTTTGAAATGGCGATTACAATGAAGTTGATTGATAATTTTAAAAAATATAATATATAGTATGACCTACTATGTTGTATGTACAAACAGATTCGGATCTTACATTAGGAAAAACTGCGTGCACGAATGTTGAATGAGGAAACACTGATATAAACTATAAAAACATAAGGAAAAGGGGCAAAATTTGTGAGCAAATAGGATTAGAGTTGGAAGAAAATGTTAAATGAGTTTTAGGTGTTTTAGAAATTAAAAACAAATAAAAAATAACAAATTGACCAATTTTCTCTTTCGCTGCACAATACTAAAAATACCAGAGCTTCTTCCTCTGAGGAAATCATGACTACTATACACGTAAAAATCGCGTTTAGATGTGGGCATGGCCATTTCGCTGCAAATTTTTCGCTGCGGAAATTTCGCGACGCAATCGCTACGCACCGGTCTGAAGGAGCCTTAAACAGGGGATTCACCTCAATCAAGAAGGAAGAAGAAAAAGATAATCGCGCAGCGAATCTGAGAATGAAGAATTATTACCCGAGAAAATGCGCGGAGAGATTAAAAACTGGCTTTTCGTAAGTAAATTTACAAATGTTAAAGAACAGAAAATACGGTGAGTTCAGAAAAGACTACTTTAAAGTTAAATGTGCTGGCCCTCAGTGTGCATCGCCGATTTATTTACTTTTTGAAGCGACTTGTGATCCTGTTTTTATCGTGTCGATTCTGACCACAACCATGAGTCGATCGGTGTGTGGGATAAGTGATTATGGGATCAGTCAAGAAGAAAAAATAGAAAAACATAAATTATTTGATTTACATTTGAAACCTGAAGCCATTTTAAATAGTCTAGGTAAGATTATGGGTAAGATCATCATCATCATCATCAGCTTTTATATCCCACTGCTAGGCACCGGCCTCTTCTGTGCCACATATCCAACCTTAGCACTAAGATTTGAATATGGGGGACCTACAGTTTAACCTCGAATCCGAACGACAAATTTTCAGAGGAGGTGTTAAGCAGTTGAGACACGGTTGCCTAAGCCGAATTGGGGAACTGCGTGTGATGGGTTGCATCAGTAATGGTTGCATTAGTTTTTAATTTTTGCTGCTTTGGTTCGGTGGGGATTTGAACCCCAGCTGTCTGACTGAAACGCCAAGTGCTTAGCTATCTGAGCCACCGCCACACTAGGCAAGATAAAAGAGATTAAATTACCTACAATAAAGCAACTAACTTTAGACCTTAACCCTAACGATATCATCAGCGAGGAAGCATTGAGTCGCACAACGAAAAATGGGGATATCAATGCTAGGTTTCGGTTACGAGACCACGTTACGAATCAGGGCTCACGACAGAGGACCGGGGTGACAGACATAATGAAAAGAATAGAGACATCAAAATGGAATTGCGCCGGTTACGTGGCCAGAATGAAGGTCGACAGGTGGACGAAAAGATTGTTGGAATGGAGACCACGCGCTGATAATCGAAACAGGGGAAGACCAACTACACGCTGGACCGACGACCTGAAAAGAATTGAAACCAATTGCATTCAGGCGGGTCAAGACTATGGTTAAGACTATGTCCAGCATTGGCCGTCGAAGGCTGGTTGATGATCATCAATTAAACAATTATTTATCACATCGTAGTCATGTTAAATACGGAACAACGGTTTGGAAGAACGGGAAAGGTGAATATTAAATCTCTTGAAAAGAATAAGAGTAGCAACTGTAGAACAAAAACTAGAAAAACGCCACAATAATCTTTCTCAACTCTATTATTGATTATTACTTAAAGTACAGTCTGCTTTTTACAACAAAAATATTTCTAGTACTAGAAAAATACAGGGTGCCAACATAACATTCATCAATTAGTCTATTGTAGTCCACTGCTGGACGGAGGCCTCCCGAGACTGCTTGCACATCTGTCGGTCTTGCGCTGCTTGCATCCAATTTGAATGGATACGTTTAATATCATCGGACCATCTTGCAGGTGGCCGTCATCTGCTTCGCACAGCTTCTATCTTGGTCTCCATTCCATTATTCGTTCTGGTTCATCCAACTAAAAAAAAACTGCAAGCAGAATTGCCGCTTATTTACAATAAAATCATATAAAAGTTCGTGAAGACAAACGTGAAAGTATCTCTAATTTTTTATTATATATTTGATGGTGAACGGCCGAGTTTTCGTTTTGTACTGTCCACTAAACATTTGTCAAATGCGGTCTTTCCATTGTAGGGTTGGTTTCAATTCTTTTTAGGTTGGCGGTCCAGCGTGTAGGTGATCTTCCCCTGTTTCGCTTATTGTCAATAGATGTGCAGAAATTTGTGCGTGGTGCAGATAATAGTATGTTTGTGCGTTTTTAGGCCTCCTTCATCCAACCAGAATTTTGCTTATTAAATCTAGATCTAGGATAAAGTTTGTCAATTTTAAACTCTGCTATGTCTTCCTCGATATCAACCGCACGATTTTCAACTTCAGGATTTGCGGCTTGCACTGCTATTACTTTCGAACCTTTTCTACAATTGTTCCACAATAATTCAAAAGCTAAAGCTATACAGGCTAATCCAACTCCTACGGATATGAAACCAAAGATTCCGCCAATATTCTCAATAGTAATTCCGTTATACTCAACTTCTCCTTCACATATAGCAGCTTTAGGATTTTCTACCCACCATTGTTCTTTGTGAAATTCCAGTGACCGGTAAGTAAGTAAGTCAAGTATACTAAAAAATGAAACATTTAAAAACAATTATTAAAAGTTTGTGTTTCCTACACTCTATTAAATTGGTCTTTCAAAGGTGAACCTTTCTGCAGAGCAATAGCATATGGCTTCCTTGAAAATTCTTTTCCTACCATTTGGAAATCACAGCTAGTAAAAACCAAGTATTTTATGTCCGAAGCCTCGCCTATGAAAGCAAAACCCTCGCTTGAAGATCTCGATGCTGCAACCCTCTCTACCGCTTCTTCGAAAGTATTAGGTAATCCAGCCTCCTTCATTGCTTGCCACATTTTTGTATACCTGTCACTCAGTGGATATTCCCAAACAGCTAATTTAGCTCTTTCAAAATCTGATAAACTATCATTTAAAATCATGTCTTTCCAAATTCTAAAAAGATATTATTTGTTTATCTATTAGTTGATGAAGAAGTAGTAACCTTTGCAAACTCTGAGTATATTAAAACTTACTTATGAAATTTTAATTCGATATTAGCCATTCTTTCAAAGTAGCGCATTGCTGTTGATCCATTAAGCGGTGCGTATTTAATTTTGTATTGATTTGAAAGATCCTCTAAATCTTCAATTGGAGTATCTAATTCTGAAACCGTCATAAACACAGCTAAATTTGCAGTATATGAGGCAATCATAATGAATCCAAAAAGCCACCAAGTGGCAACAACAAGACGACCAGATAGATTTTTAGGAGCTTCCCCTCCGCCTTGTGCAGTTACAGAGGTCACGCTGAACCATAGACATTCTTTAAAGTTGAATTCTCGTTTTCCTACATCGTTTTTATACTTCTCTCGGTTGTTGTGATAACTGTATGGACTCCAACGATCGAACCCCCATATTAATAAACTGATAAAAATTAGTTTTAGACAAAAAATAATGAGTGAGGCTAAGTGTTGTTTTACCTGGTAAAGAAGTATGTAGCTATAATACATAGCCAGACTTGATTTTCTAACACTGCTAAGAACTGAAACTGCGAAGTTTCAACTTTAGGAACTTTCATCAAAATTGAGAATCCGACTCGATCGTAATAAGGTACAGTGAAATCAATCACATTTTCCCTTTCAGCCATAACAGACATTGCACCAAGACCAATATCAGCTCGTTTTTCCATCAACTCCTTAACCACTCCATTCCAATTCCCTTTCTCGTCCATATTGCCATACTTACCATCAGCCACTGGAAAGATTTCATAATCAAAATTCCAACTCCACGCAATTTTATTCATGATATCAATGCTATATCCAGAATACTTCTTCGGCGCTTTCTCATCCGCAAAAATGAACGGTTCTTGCTGTAATAACATAACTATGATATCAAAGTGTGGCTGTTAGATATGACTAGCTATGCTCACTGGGACAATAGCGATTCGGTACACCACATCGGCAGTGTAATTGTCCATTGATTGAGGATTTAATAAAGTCAGCTCGTTATTAAATCCGGCCGTCCAGGATCCGAGCTGTATAGACTTGACAATAGAGCCTTCGCGGATTTCTACTGCGCTTAATTGCATCGTAAATTCCATT
Source organism: Phosphuga atrata (assembly GCA_944588485.1). Taxonomy (NCBI): domain Eukaryota; kingdom Metazoa; phylum Arthropoda; class Insecta; order Coleoptera; family Silphidae; genus Phosphuga; species Phosphuga atrata. Next base: position 71,714,375 of record OX155898.1, on the reverse strand, counting down.
AAACTTAATCCGTCTGAAGTTACTTTCAGAGGACCATAAACCGGGGTTTCTGAACTTTCCTAACAACACAGGAATCATTTCAAGATAATATATATTCTAAGATACAACAAAATGTTCTATAAGAGATGATAAAATGCTTCTACTTATTCATTGCATTTCCGATTCTGCTTACATACAATTAAGATTATGCCAAATATTTAACTAAAATACATGAGCTTTATCTATATAAAATGATTATTTAAATTGTGTTTATTGAGAACTCTGCCTATGAGGATACTGGGTGGATTAAGTAGCTCAGTGAAATCATAGCCGGTCCCAAGCCCGGTTAAAAGAGGAGGGTTGAGGGACAAGGCCAGCGACCTACCCCTTGTAAAAAAAAGAAATATGCTCACAGAAGGAACTCACAAGCCTCGGAAGGACGGATACACGATGACGACCACGCGAGAAACAGGAAAAAAAACTGGAAAAATCTACTACGAAAGAGTGAGGTTAGAATTGCTGGGTGGAACATAAACACATGGAATAGCAAATCACACTAAATCATAGAAGCTCTCAATAAACACAAAATAGACATCTGCATCCTATCCGAAACGAAGAAAAAGGGTCACAGTAACATACTCGTACACAACTACCTCTTACGCTATAGTGGAAAGGAACACAGCGAAAGAGCAAAATCAGGAGTGGCAATTCTAATTCAACAAATATAAAGATAATATCGAAACAACTAAGTATATAGATCATAACATAGTACTACTGACATTAAAGTTTAAAAAAGAAAAAATGCACATCATCGGCATATTCGCACCAGATAGCTCGAAAACGCAAGACGAAAGAGCATCATTCTACAATAGAATTGACGAAACTATCAATGAAATCGACCACAATGACAACATATTTTTAATCGGAGACACAAATGCAAGAATTGGTTACAACATAATACCAGGAGTAATTAATAGATTTGGAGAAGAGCAATTCAACGACAACGGCATGCTGCTTATTGACTTACGCATTCAAAACCTTCCTTTGAAGAAACCCAAAAGGCCTTAAATAAGCTGAAAAATCACAAAGCGCCGGGTACGGACGAGATACCAGCAGAACTTCTGAAATATGGGGGAGACGCACTACATCGCCAAATCCACCAGCTAATAACGCACATATGGTTAGAAGAAAGGATACCAGCACGATGGAAGGAAAACATAATAGTGCCCATCCACAAAAAAGGGGACAAAACAAAATGCGCGAATTATAGAGGAATCTCACTCCTAAACACGGCATATAAAACCCTCTCAAACATTATTCTTAGTAGACTAATCCCTTATGCTGAAAATGTCCTAGGCGAATATCAAGCCGGGTTTAGGGCAAACAGATCAACTATTCACGCTGAGACAACTTCTAGAAAAGGGATGGGAGTATAACAAACCCATACACAATCTTTTCATAGACTTTCGACAGGCATATGATAGCGTAGAAAGAAGCCAAGTATGGAATGCCATGGCGGAGTTCTCAATACCAAAGAAACTCATTCGGATGACCAAAGTCTGTATGGAGGGTGGAATATCTAAAGTACGTGTAAATAATAAACTGTCTGGCAGCTTTGAAATCAACAGTGGACTTAAACAGGGTGATGCGTTATCTCCACTACTATTCAACCTTGTATTAGAGAAAGCCATGAGGTCGGCCGAAATAAAAACAGAATTGCTATCGGGTCAAGGTCCCAAAGTGTTACTCGCATATGCAGATGACATAGATCTCGTTGGAGACTCCATTCTATCCACGAAAGACATTTTCAACAAGGTGGAAGGAGCAACAAGTGAAGTAGGGCTGAAGATTAATGAAGAGAAAACGAAATATATGTGTATAAATAGAACGACACGAAGAGACAGAATAGGACAAAATATGACGATCAACACCTTTAATTTCGAAAGAGTACAACGTTTTAAGTATCTGGGGGCCGTAATCACAGCGGACAACGATGTTACCGAAGAAATAAAAGACAGAATCCAATCTGCAAACCGCTGTCTATTTGCACTGAATAAGCTCATAAAATCAAAAAATCTCACAAGTTCAAAGTTCAAAGATCAAAATCTATAAATCCATCATCAGACCTGTAATAACATACGGATGCGAAACGTGGACCATGACCAAAGCAAACGAAGAAAAGCTCAGACGCTTTGAACGAAAAATACTTAGAAAAATTTTCGGACCTCACCATGACATCACCACAGACCAGTATAAGATCAGAACCAGTATCGAATTAAAAGCACTCTACAACGACACCGATATTGTCCAAGAAATTAAATCACAGCGACTAAGATGGGCAGGCCACGTGCACAGACTGCATAACGAAAGACTTGTAAAACTGGTATGGGAGGAGATTCCCACAGGCAAGAGACCGCTCGGACGTCCCAGAATGCGATGGAGAGATAACATCCAAGCAGATCTCCGGAAAATGAACATTCCATTTGACCCTAGGTTGATGGAAGACCGAACAAATTGGAAAAAAGTTGTACAGTCAGCCAAGACCCACCCAGGGTTGTAGCGCTACGTGATGATGATGCTGATTCAAAACCAATTATGAATTAATAATACCTACTTTAAACACATATACCAACAAAAGTACACGTATCAAAACAGCAGCGAGGACAGCGATCCATTATAGATCATATAATAACTAACAGAAAAAGTCCACCTAAATAAGATCATAGACGTAAGTGATACCAGCAGCCAATATAGGCACAGAACATCACCTCGTCGTATGCAAGTATCGATTCAAAGCAATGAGACACAAGCAACAAGAGCCTACAAAATGCGGGAAATTTAACATAGAGGCATTAAAAACAGAGTAGTATACGAAAACAGACTAGCACTAAAAATAGCATCCAACAGCATACAAGACCAGGATAACACAGATGAAGCCTGGGAAGATGAAGTTGAAATCTAACATTATAAACAGCGCTCTCGAGGCTATCGGCTGCAGATCAGTCAGTAATACTCCACGACAATTATAAACCGCGGTACAACCCAGACCTAAAAGAAATAGCCCGACAAAAATCAGAAGCCTATAGAAAATATATGAACACAAGAACTCAGGAAGCTTACGACCAATACAAACTGGTGAGGAACAAGTGCAAGACAGAAGTGCGACACCTAAAAGATCAATACTGGGAGAATTTCAGCTTTGAATTGCAACACGACTTATATGGCGGTCAAAAGAAAATCTGGAAGCTCCTCAGGAAGTTTAAGCAACCAGGAATTTCATTTTCCCCGGACATCTATGCCGTGACCTCCTTAAAAGTGGTAATTTTTGTAATGCAAACTTTTGGGGTCCGTGTGGGGATGCGTTCGGTCTGAATCGCCAGGTCACGACGGAATCGCAAATTTCGATCAATTCTGAGACGACTGACGTGTGGCGTTTCCCGAATTTCATCTGGGGGACCGCACCACGTCGGTTTTTAAAAGAAGACGGGGCGGCACATCTTCTCTGGTTTAACCGCGCGATGCTTTAACTGCGAATATCTTGTCAGCACGTTGCGCATTCTCAGGACATTTCGTCCTCCGTCCTGCCGCGCCCCTTCAGATGGTAAAACGCTCAGAAAATCGAGGCTTTTGCGAAAACGGCACGACGGAAGCGGAGGCGGCGGCGAGAAAACGGGATTGTACATTTTTCTGGTGTAGAACCGATCGTCCCCTCGAGCGGTGCCTTTTTCGCGACACAACTCCCTCAGGTTCGGACGCACCAGACCGAAACTTAAAATCACGATTTTTTTACCATCGATGCGCATTTTGCGTCGGATTTCGATAATTCGCGGACGCTTTACCTGCCGTCGCGCCACGTTTTTAGAGCCATCACTCGCTATCCTGCGCCGTCCCGTTCACCTGGTGCAAGAGAAAAGAGAAAATGCAACTTTTTTTTGCCGATTTTGCAATCACTTCCACGGACGCCCTACACTTATTTAAAGGGCTCCAGGTCGCCGGTTGGATTCATTCTCCTTAGAACACTTGCCCGCAGCTATTCCTGGGGGGTGGAAGTTGTTACGGTAGGCTTATGTCCAGCAGTGGACAAGTATAGACGAAATGTCCTGGCGCTCAGGAAGTTTAAGCAACCAGGTGACGAACAACATCAAACCGAATCTATAACACCTGAAGAATGGGCCAAGTACCTTAAGAAATTGTATGAAACAGAAAGCAACAACATCAAGGAAGGAACCACTACCGTAACGCACGAACAGACAATAGAGGTGTCATACTGGTTTATTAGCCAAGAAGAAATAAATCGGGAAATCAGGAACCTAAAAACAAGAAAGACACCAGGTGAAGATATGATCCCCAACGAACTCCTAAAGTACGGCGGCAACAAACTCGAAACAGAAATTTACACCTTGTTTAGAAAAATTGTCGAATCCGAACAAGTGCCGGTAAGATGGAAAAACACAATCACCATCCCGATCTTCAAGAAAGGTAAAAAGCAGACCCCTCAAATTACCGAGGCATTAAATTTTTGGTGACGGGGTAGTGTGTGGAGAAAAGGAAAATAACAAACCCGGAGACGATGTAACTTTTTATTGCGCGTCACGTGACGCGTGCCGGTTTTGATGCGAGTTGTGGAAGTTGTCTCTGATGTTCTGCTGGAAGTTGTGTTCACTGATGTTCTGCTGGAAGTTGTGTCTGGATGTTGTTTCGAAGTTGTCTCTCGAAGTTGTTTCTAAAAACTGTCCCTTTGTCACTCCCGTCCCGTCCTTTTATCCCTCGGTCAAACGCATCTTCTCTCTGGTAACTTTGGTGGGAGAGGTTTTCCGTTGTCCCGATTGGTTGTTCGTTCTTCCCTCCTATTGGCGCTGACGCCAAGTAAGAGGGAGGAAAAATCGGTATTGTTTGATCGGCTCCAGCCCGCTCATAAAAACGGTCTGGGCCATAAAACGATTAAGAAAAACCCGAACCTATCGGCTTTGTTTGATCAGCTCCAGCCCGCTTATAAAACGGTCTGGGCCATAAAACGGTTTAGGAAAAACCCGAACCTGTGCAACTCATCTTGTCAATAATGAGTCCCTACAAATTGATACACCATTACATTGCATTACATTGATAACACCACAGCAAAACTTTTCACAAAAATACTGGCCCAAAAAATAAACGAACGAATAACGGCAAATGACGAGCAACAAGGATTCCGACAAAATCGATCAACTACAGACGCAATATTTACTGTAAGACAGATCACCGAAAAGCAAAAACCGCCTATCTGTGCTTCGTCGACCTGAGCAAAGCATTCGACAAAATCCGAATCACTAATGTGATTTCAGAACTCAAAAAACGAGGAGCGGGCGAAAATCTAACGAACCTAATAAGAAACATCAACACCAACAACTCAATCATAAATATAGCACCATCATAAAAACAAAGACTTCAGAGAGGGTGCGCGTAAGCACAGCATGAAGCCGACCCTATTTAACATCATAATGGACAACATAATAACCAAAGGAAAGAACCTTAAAGCGGGATACAGATTGGGGAACCAATCCTTCAACATCCTATGCTATGCAGATGATGCAACGCTAATGGCAGACAACGAAGACGATCTGCAACGATTACTAAAGACATTCTCGGAAACAGCAAAGAAATACAACCTCGAAATTTTCCGCCAAAAAACCAAATGCATGGTAGCCAGCCGATACCCAACAAGATGCAAACTAGAACTCGACGGTAAGGTAATAAAACAAGTGATGAGCTTCACATACCTCGGCATAGAAATATCAAGCGACAGAAACCTTAAGATGGAAACCCAAGCAGCCACCAACAAGACCCGAAAAATATCCGGTGCAATAAACAATAGAATGCGGAGAAATAAGCATATATCTAAAGAAGGTAAAATCCGAATATACAAAACCGCAATAAGACCAATTCTCACATACGCAGCCGAAACAAGAGCCGACACAGCAGTTACCAAACAAGCCTTAAGAACGACAGAGATGCGCACCCTACGAGTGATAAAGGGGGTCACGCTAAGAGACCAAATCAGTTGATCAGAGACCAAATTATCAATATCAATTATAATAATAATCAGGAGCTCCACAATAAGAGAGGATCTACAAATACAGGATGCAGTATGCTGGACAAGAGACCGTCGGAGGTACTGGCGGGACCATGTGAAACGCATGATCCCGCAACGGATCGTTAACTGGGCCATGACACAATTCAAGACCACCTGGAAGGCCACCACAGAGATGGGCAGACTCCTGGACATCCATATCACAGGAGATTAGAGACTAAGGAGGAACTTAAAACAGGCACACGTTCCTATACAAAATTTTAAGAAGAAGAAGAAGTGTGTATTGATCAAATTAAAATCAGCTCTTGATGGAGCTCTGGAGATCAGGAAGAAGTAATTATTGTATACTAAGCAATTTTAGAGTATGAAGTGAAGGTTCTAAACTTGGAGAAAACAATATTAGGAAGAGTAAATGAGGTAAGATTATAACAATATTTTAGGACAGCTATTGGACAGATTAGATAGGAAAGGCTAATCAAAACCGTATTTCCTCAAATATGAAATGAAATATATAAGTGAAGTGTAAATTAAAATAAACTTAAAAAGTTGAAATTACTTTCCAAAAATGTTTTTGAATGTTTAGACCGTTCCTTTCTGGATTATTGTTCCCATCATAATCATCACATGTTATATAAGAGTTATTGCTGGGCCTGGCTCCTTCAGTGGAAATGTCCCTGCAATAATACGTTTTCAGTACCCACGAATTCTATAAGTCTTGTTGGAGTCTTACTTTATGGTTAGGAAGGTGCGAAGAGCAAGATCGAAGTAAAACGCAGCTGTGATATCCGGCTCGGCATTCAATTGATAAGAAGTTCTTATCAATGTGTTTCGGTCCTGATATTGATTATCTAGAATGGGTTTTACAAACATCAACGTGGCGCTTTTGCAAGCGCATTTGATCTCTCCCTTATCCTGCGTAACAGCGTGCCAGGCGAACTTCCTGTGGAAGAAGTCAACAGCGTCTGCTGCATCCAATACACGCTTTATGTTATTTATGCTGCCGAGAATGAAGAAGTGTTCTATGTCCAGTTTTCTAAGGTTTTGCAACTGATCTTTTGGATTATCCGGACTAATACGTACGGCCACTTGAGTAATCGCCACATCTTGCAACAACGATTTATATTTATGACCCATGACTGAAATATTCAAAGGTTTCATAACGACATTTTAGAAAATGGAATTTGTTTTACCGAAGGACTCGTCGAATAATATCGCCGCATTGTAGATGTTTTGCTTTAGAACTATTGACCGGATTATATCTAGAATTACGTAGGCTGGTGGACTAACTTGGATTAAAAATTGTTGCTGGTGTTCGGTGATGTTCATCCCTTGTAGTAAATCTCCAGATTGGGCAAACGAGCCGCTAATTGTTGGTAAAGACAACGGGAATATGAACGACTTTATTGTTTTTGAGACTCTTGCAGACATCGTTGTATCAAGTACAACATCCGGTGGCTTTTCAGCATCCAGCATATCGCTATAAGTCTTACATACTAAAATTATTAAATCACCCTCAGATATTTAACCATTCAGCATATACGTACATGAATTCAATAATCCTTTAGCATCGCTTCGATTTGCAACGACTCTTTCAATATCAACTTTAATTCCCAATTTTGGGTTACGTTCTACGTAATTTAAAGCTGCATCAACCGCGTTTTCCGCAACCAAATTTCCTTCCTCATTTACAAATACTAGAAGAATAATTCGCTATTTTAAATTGCTTCTATCAACATTTAACCTTTTAAATCATTTTATTTTTACACGAGCGAGCGCGCACCGTAAATTTTACGTCATACAGTTTACGAATATTAACTATTATATGATAACATAGAGTTTGGTAATTATTGATAATTAAAGAAAAATAGTATTTGAGTTTCAAAAATACTCCTATATTATTTGCAAAACTATTTGTTCGCGCCAATTTTAATAAATCTATATTTTAATTCAAACATTTGAATCGATTTCCGCACCGATTAACAGAAGGGGAAAGGTGTATCGACCTGGGCCGAAATCGCGCGATTTACTTATCAATTTACTTCGCGAATTTATATTAGTCGAGCAGTACGCTTTGGATGTGCGAAGCGTGTAGAACGAAATCGAATAGTGAAGCCAACTTCGACCGACACGTGCACGCGTTATTCAGTTTAGCTTTGCAAGTCAAATTAACCAGGGGTGTGATCACGAGCGGGTGGGTAAGGGGTGACGGCAAAAACCACCAAGTAAGTCCGACCCAAATGTCAACCTCTCATGCACGCGGTGCCCGCTGCTAGATAACGAACGAGGCTCTGGCGACCGAGTCATGGCGGTATAACCATTCGATCGAGAAGTAAGGAAATGTATTTCTCAAACTCGCCAACAGGCTTGGCAAGCGCGGCGTTTAAATGCCAAACCCCTCTAACAAATAAATGGCAACTTATAACGTAAATATACCCCAGGTGAGTAGGGCTAGCCCAAAACCTCACCCTGATAAGTCAGGCTGTCTCATGGATTCTGGGGGAGACAAAAAGTTGACAAAAACACAAATAAACAAGACCAAAGGCAAAATACACAACCTAAACATTGCCACATATAACGCAAGAACACTAGCAACCGATGAGAGGCTCATTGAAATGGAAGAAGAGCTGAGGCGAATAAATTGGGATATAGTGGGAGTGAGTGAAGTAAGAAGGCGTGGAGAAGAATGGAGAACACTTAAGTCGGGAAATATATTCTATCATGCCGGAGAAGCAGACAAATCCATAGGCCGCGTAGGTTTCCTCATAAACAAAAAGCATGCAAAAAACATCATATGCATAAAGAGTATATCCACAAGAGTAATACATCTAATACTCAAACTAAACTCCAAATATAGTATAAAAATTATACAAGCTTACGCACCCACCATCGAGTATGAAGACGAAATAGTAGAAAGTTTCTATGAAGACATTTCCCAGGCGAAGAGTGAATCACCTACTCACTTTACAGCGGTAGGAGGTGATTTTAATGCTAAGATAGGCAAGAAGCTGGATGCAGCGGAGATAGTGATCGGAAACCATGGAACAGGGGACCGGAATGATCGGGGAGAAATGCTTATGAACTTCCTAAAAATGCAAAACCTATACTTGATGAACAGCTTCTTTAACAAAAAAGAACATCGCAGATGGACCTGGGCGAGTCCAAATGGAAACACAAGGAATGAGATTGATTTTATAATAACTGACAAAAAGCTTAACGTCAACGACGTCACTGTATTAAATAGTTTCACAACAGGAAGCGACCATAGAATGGTAAGGGCAAAAATAACTCTAAACCTAAGTAAAGAAAGACGTAAGCTGGTAACAAAGAAAAGACAGGCAGGTTGGACAACACCAGAACAAGTTCACAAATATGTAGAAATGATAACTACCAACTTGGAAACTACACAGTTTGAATATAGGCACAAAACAACAGACGAAATAAATAACAAAATCGTCGAAGCTATAAATGAAGCAACAAAGACATACTGTAAGCCAAATAAAGAACAAATAAGCAAAATCAGCAAACATACCAAAAGAGCTTATGAAACTCAGAAGAGTGCTAAGACAAAACAGCGATAGAAACTCAAAACAACTAAGAGATTTAAGCAAGACAATTACAAAAGACATCAAAAATGACATACGTGGATACAACACAGAACAAACGAAACTAGCTATTGAGAACAACAGAAGTATGAAAGTATTAAGAAGAAATATGTCAAATGGAAGAAAAGAAATCTTCAAACTAAGAAACAGCACGGGAACACTAACCACAAATAGAGACGATATACTGAAAATAGCGGAAGAATTTTACGCAACTCTCTACATGAGTCGGCTACAAGAACAACCAGCGGAACCGACACAAACACATACCGGGAAGGTCATAAATCAGGGGTCTGAAGATATGCCAAGTATATCGATAGCCGAAATTAAGAATGCTCTTGCAGAGATGAAAAACAACAAATCCCCGGGTGAAGATGGCATACATATCGAATCCATAAAACAAGGAGGAGACGCTCTACTACATGCCATAAAAGCACTATTCAACACCTGCTTAGAAGAATGTGCTACACCTGTCGAATGGAACAACGCCTCCACAGTTATTCTACATAAAAAAGGCGATATAACACAGCTCGGAAACTACAGACCGATAAGTTTGCTACCACATCTATATAAACTTTTCACCAAAGTAATCACCAAAAGGTTAGAAAATAAACTAGACTTCTACCAACCCAAAGAACAGGCTGGGTTTAGATCGGGATATGGGACAAATGACCATCTTCAGGCTATAAAAACTCTCATTGAAAAGTGTAATGAATATAATAAGCCCTTTGTCCTGATTTTCATAGATTTCGAAAAGGCGTTCGATACAGTTGAATTACCCGCCATAAAAGCTGCTCTAGACCAAGCACGAATAGACTTTCGATATACAAAGCTAATTGAACATATTTACCGAAACGCTACAGCAAGTATAAGGCTACACGACAATACCAACAAATTTAAAATTGGCAGGGGAATTCGCCAAGGGGACACTATCTCCCCAAAACTATTTACCACGGTTCTCGAATATGCTTTTAAAATGGCATCTCGGGAACACCTAGGAATTACAGTGGATGGAGAAAAAATTAACCACCTGAGATTCGCAGACGACATCGTCCTAATAGCCGACAATATTAAAGATGCAAAAACTATGCTCAACGACCTAAAACAGTCAACGGAAAAAGTGGGCCTTAGGATGAATATGGGAAAAACAAAAGTTATGACCAACCTAGTGCTAAGCGATCAAATCAAAATAGATGATGCTAATATAGAAGAAGTAACTTCCTATATATACCTGGGGCATCAGATACGCATAGGCCGCGAAAACCAAACATGGGAAATACAGCGCCGCATAGGCTTAGGATGGGCAGCGTTTGGAAAACTAACTAACATCTTGAAGAGCGAACTACCAATGTGTCTCAAACGGAAAGTGTTCGAGCAATGTGTGATGCCGGTAATGACGTATGGGTCAGAGACTTTAACACTAACAAAGCGTTCCGCAGCAAAACTGCAGGTAACACAGAGGTCAATGGATCGGGCTATGCTAGGCATTTCCTTGCGAGACAGGGTACGAAACGAGGTCATCAGGGAAAGGACGGGTGTCTGCGACATTATAACACGCATCTCTAACATGAAATGGAGATGGGCAGGCCACGTTGCCAGACTTAGGGATGGCCGATGGACTAAACGGCTTTTGGAATGGAGACCCCGTGCCGATAAACGAAGTAGAGGTAGACCACCAACTCGATGGACCGATGACATCAAGAGGGTGTCACAAAACTGGATGAACAAAGCACAACATCGTGATGCCTGGAAAGAGTTAGAAAAGGCTTATGTCCTGCAGTGGACGCAAACGGCTGGACAATGATGATGATGATGTAATCACGAGACCACAGGGCTGAAGCGGCATCCAACGTCTGGAAGACAGCAATTTTAAGGGAATCCCTCCACTTACTATCCCCATTTCCTCCTAAAAAAGGCGCCGGAAGGACGATCACACGTGGCGGAGACGCGTGCAGCCCTAACAGAAATTTGAGTAGATCAGCCCGGTATTTTGATTGAAAATTTTGATTTTCGTGAGACACTGTCCAATAAATAATAAACAATAAATGAACAAAAACATGAGAAACAACAATTTTTTAGTCAGAATTTGACTCAATATTTATGTCAAAATGTCAAATGTTTTTTCGTAAAGGAAAGAGCTAAATTTTTCAAAAATAATCTTGTACAGTTTTTATCGAATCGGAATATACAATTTATATATTCAAAAGGCTGAGAAAAACGACAAAGTTCTAGTTATTTTGGAAACAGAATATGTAATACTTGTTTGTCGTCAAATTTCTATTAGAAAAACTGTAAAATATCAATATTTACACAACGTTTTTACTACAATTACACTAGTAGCCGCGCGCCGTAAACTTTATTCCCAATATATTCAATCACTTATAACTCAGTGCAAACCAAATGTTATGGCACAAAAGCAAATAATCTCCAGCAACATCACCTATAAGCATTGTTCAAAGAATAGATAGGGATTTTTCTTAAAATTACACGTGTACAGCCATTTGACGCTCGCCGTAAATTTTACGGCCGCGCGCCCGCTCGAAGCTTAATACTTACAGACGTTGATGTTTTGAGTAGTTTGGGTGGATACAAGACTTACAAAAGAAGAGATTGATAAATAAAAGGAAACTATGTTATTTAAAAATCTCATGGTTTTATCTTAATCAGTGTACCATACCGTGTGTTAGTTTGATCGCGTATAAGTTGAGCATTTATAAGTGAGAAAATGAATGTATAGACAGAGTTGCTTAGTGACTTGATCTATTAGGTACGATTAATTGCTTCTTTCGTCGTCCCCTTCTATTACTGCCCTTATTAGTAGCAGTAACATGCCAATTACATTCTATTAAGCTTTGGTTTGGGGCGTTATTTCTACGATTTGGGTTAATATAACATCTTTACGTTTATCGTCGAATATTACTCTCGTATATTATTATGTATTTACACTACCGATATAACATTTTTCAACATTACAGACACATAACTGAATTTACAAAGATTAATGAATAGATATTTAATATACTTGCGTGCATAGAAATCGGCCCACTCTATACGAACAGGAATTGCTGTTCGGGCGGCATGTCGACAAACCGATGCACGGTGTCTGTTATAAACACATCGACGCAAGAGGTCTGTCGACAAGGTTGAGCTTCGTTTAAGTAGAGTCAGTCTGACTCACACAGGAGACCGAAGGATTCATTGCGGTCTTTCAATATGGCGTTATCAACACCTTGCTCTATCGTCGCCGCGTGATAGGTGTTAAAGCTCCCTGATAACACCTGCAGGACCTGGCGCAAGGCGCCAGAGACGCTAATGCACTTGTTGTCGGCTTGTCTGACAAAAGCTGTCTTGGCGTAAATCTATCGACATAACGTGACACTGCGAGTGCTCTATTACCATTTTAAGCACTCGTATGAGATAAGCCTGTACCGCCTTACTTGCCGGGAGATATCGAGTCCGTTGTCGGGAACGAGAGATTCCGAATATTTCATGTTGAAATTACAATGTTCTAATACAAATTTTTATAGGTCAATAATATCTTTGAAAAAGCAAAATAAAATTCCTCCATGGAGTAAAATGCATTTTATGTGAGAAAATGTTTGATCTTAAAAGATTTAAATTCTATACTTTTGACATTCCTCGGTAGCGATTTATATAGCTTGATACCGTGGTAACCTGTGCTGCTTCGAGATCTAGTTAATCTTAGGAAATTGGGCTTAACTAGCTGTTTGTATCGTGTGCAGTAGTAGTGATCAAATTGGTCAAACTCGCCGCTGTGCACGTGCATATACAGTAAGCAATGAAGACACAAGGAACTGTCAATATTTTATACTTTTTGAATAATTCTCCGCAATCAGCTTACGCCATAAGTCTTATGCATTTACGTTGTTGTTTAAAAACTGGAGTGACATGGGGAGAGTGACCCCATACTAAAATTGTATATGAGAGAGAATGCATGAATGCTATTAATCAATGCATGATAGGCCGCCAGGACAGTTTGAATGGATGCTGTATATTTCAATTTCCGCAGGATTAAGATTTTTTTTATTGTCTTTAAACCGGTTGTACCACTCCTTAATCTGTGTGATGCTCATAGCATCGTCACCGAAAGCCGTCTGAACCTTCCGAATGGTTTCCATCTGGTTGTCGCCCAATTTCTGGCAAAATTTGATGCAATAAATCGTTTCGTCATTTTACTTGCATTGAAAAACCGACGAGAGCACTACACACTGCGTCACTCGAATATTGATCGACAGCAACTGACGCTATCTACAGGCGGGAAAAAATTCACGCAAGCGCACGAAGGTTCAAGGTCGGCTCATGCAAGCGCGCTTGATTCAAATCTATCAGGTTTTCAAAATAAAAAATAAGGTCGGATACTTTTCTAACAGAGTGGTTTAATGTGCATTAAACCACTCAGTGCATCGTACACTGCGTGACGCTTTCTAGCGAGTTAAGCTGGGGTTATATTATAGATACGCCGCGTGTCGCAACGTGTGGGATTGCAATCGGTTACATATATTTAGTATGAACGTGGTTACATTAGCTCAGTCCCACGTGTCGCCGAGCGAGCTGACGCCACGCAGACCGCTCGATTTCGATCGGCGTGGGCTCCGTGGTGGGAAGGGACGCGTTGCCTTGCTCCGCGCTAGTATAATCACCACGTGGCCACGCGCATTCCGGCACGGCGTTTTAAGGTAAGCGTCCATAGTTTCGCATCGTGCGTATCGCACGCATCGCATCAAACAGATCGTAGTATTCTTTCTATTGAATGAGTTTAGTGAAAGAGGCTTCCCCCCATATCTGCTTAGACTACTGCGCAGTTATCTACATGAACGTAAGATCATAATCGCAGCAGACGGTGAAGTCGTGGAGCGAGAAGTGCACAGCGGTGTTCCACAGGGTTCAGTAATGGGTCCTACACTGTGGAACTTCCTGTGCGATGGAGTACTTAGGCTAAAGTTACCAGAAGGTGTTGAGGTAATAGACTTTTCTGATGATATAGCGCTGGTAGTAGTATGAAAAAACGAGGGGAGAGTAATTAACGAGAGAAATAGGGCGATTGCACATTTTAATAAATGGATGGAGGAAAAGCGCTTAAGGCTGGCCCCTGAAAAATGGAAGCTGTTCTACTGACCGGAATGAGGCATATATGGCCTATAGTATTTAAGGTGAGAGACGTAACTATAACGCCCAAGGAGGCAGTTAAATATCTTGGTGTGATTATTGATAAGAAACTATGTTTTACACCACATATCATGCGAGCAGCGACTAAAGCCCTCAAGGTAACAGCAGCACTGGAAAAGATGATGCCCAATGTCGGCGGACCAAAAAGTAACTATGCTCAGTCGCTCACTCGGTAATGCTCTATGGAGTCCCGATCTGGGCAAACGCAGTCGAGAAAGAATAAGCTGGGCACAGTGCGTAGAAAACTGGCACTACGCGTGTGCAGTGCTTACAAGACAGTCTCAACGGATGCAGTGCTCGTGTTGGCAGGCATAGCACCCGTAGAACTCCTGATAGAAGAAAGAAAAGAACTGTACAAAAAGCGGAATAGCGGGCAGAAGAGAGAACTTTTGCCAAAATTGCCCAACAACATATTTTCCAGGAGTGGCAAAATCACTGGACATGTTGTACAAACGGACAGTGGACAAAATTATTAATCCCACATGTGGGAATGTGGCTAGAATTTTAATATGGTGAGATGAACTACTATCTCACCCAAGCGTTCAGCGTTCATGGATACTTCAAAGAGTACCTGCACAATATCGACAGGGCTTCTCACAATCTGTGTGTCTGAGGACAAACGGAAGGTGTAGCGCACACAGTCTTCGAATGTGAAAGATGGGTATCGACAGGGCCTCTCACAATTTGTGTGTCTACTGAGGACAAACGGACAGTGTAGCGCACACGTTCTTCGAATGTGAAAGATGGATCACATTCGTCGTCGTCGTCCCTCCCATCTCGAGAGGGACGACGGGAAAGCGAAGACAAAATCAGAACTGGGAGTAAAGACACTGTTGGAGGCCACGTTAAAGTCCGCAGACAACTGGAGATTGCCCAGTTTCTGGCAAAATTTGATGCAGTAAATCGTTCCGTCATTTTACATGCATTGAAAAACCAACGAGAGCACTACACACTGCGTCACTCGAGGATTGCTCGACAGCATCTGACGCTATCTACAAGCGGGAAAAAATTCACGCAAGCGCACGAAGGTTCAAGGTCGGCTCATGTAAGCGCGCTTGATTCAAATCTATCAGGTTTTCAAAATAAAAAATAAGGTCGGATACTTTTCTAAAAGAGTGGTACAAGCATATTCCTTGGCTTCAAAGGCCTTTAGTATTTGTTCCGATAATGTGTTTATTGCTAGGGTTGTTGGTTTGTTTGACCGTAAACCAAACAGACACGGTGAAGAGATTGTAGTTTTCAAAATGGTCGTTGATTTGATTTTTTTGTAGTTTTGCGAATATTTTTGCAAGGGTTGGTACTAGAGACATTGGTGTATAGTTGCTCAGTTTAGCGCTGTTGCCTTTTTTGAAAGTAGGAATAACCTTAGACAGTTTTAAAGTTGACGTGAAATATGATTCACGAATACATTTGTTGATGATTTTAGTTACAGATTTTAGTTAGCTCGTTGAATTGAAGTGTGAACTAGATCAGAGAAAAAAGAATTCGAAATTGAATGAATCGTTTGGTGCAAGAAAAAGAAAAAGTTGTCGAATATCAGCGACAATAAGAGATGATCTATGTGCAAATGTATTGGAGAACTTAGAAGCAGAAAAGCTAAACAGAGAGCTCTAGAAATGGATAAACTCCCATGAAAATTCTTCGCAGTGAACTAACTCAAACTATCGTGTTATGATTGTTTATTTCAACATCTGATACAGACTTCAATTTCATTACAGACTTCATTTTCGCCTTGGCTTAAAAGTGCTTTCTAGTTATCGAGGAATAACACTAAATTTCAATTAAGGATAAACTCATTGAGATATTAACCACTTGCTCTAGAAAGACGTCGTAATACTTTTGTCGCAGAATCGCTAACGACGTGCGTGGCACGTCGGTTGATATTTACGAATTACTTGTTTCAAAATAATATGGTTAGATTAGGTCATATTAGAGCAGATAAGTCCAAACCACATATCGACCTCTCAATCCAAAATTAGGAAAAATACCCTCCTTTTGTTCTTTGGTACGGGTGACAACTAATATTTCGTGTTTGGCAATGGGGACATTTCCCGAGAAATATTCCAGCCACAAAAAAATGTAGAGCAGGCATGAGCAACATGCGGCCCGCGGGCCGCATACAGTATCTGTGCCGACTTCCCTGTGCAATGAAAACTACTCTACTGCCCCAAATTTTATTAAAAGGGACCAATATGACCGCCTTACTTTTTGTCGCTCCTGTACTGGAGCAAATAATGGTTATTTGGCCATGGTTCCAAAAAAGGTTGCTCATACCTGGTGTAGAGAGTTTACCAAAAAAACGTAGTGAAACCACATAGGAATGTAATAAACGCCTTGTACCATTACATGTACCCAACTGTTGCGAGCAATACTAAACTTTGTTTATACCATACCATAGCACATGTTTATCAATCGATATGCCATATGCCTATAGGGATGTCCTACTTCGCCTATGTAATGCTGTGCGGCGCACAAGCGACTGGAGTTGTAGTCATCAGGAAATTGGCGACTCCATCACGACAATGCTCCAGCACATTCTTTGCACTGACTTCACATTTTTTTGGCGAAAAACTAGACTCCTCTAGTTCGGAATATCATATATATTCCCTCTAAAAACTGTTAGAAGTCCTAGGTCGAAAGTAAATTACTTCAGAAGACACAAATGTTTTTCTGATTTCTCTAACGCATCGTACACTGCGTGACGCTTTCTAGCGAGTTAATCTGGGGTTATATTATAGATACGCGTGTCGCAACGTGTGGGATTGCAATCGGTTACATATATTTAGTATGAACGTGGTTACATTAGCTCAGTCCCACGTGTCGCCGAGCGAGCTGACGCCACGCAGACCGCTCGATTTCGATCGGCGTGAGCTCCGTGGTGGGGGAAGTGACGCGTTGCCTTGCTCCGCGCTAGTATAATCACCACGTGGCCACGCGCATTCCAGCACGGCGTTTTAAGGTAAGCGTCCATAGTTTCGCATCGTGCGTATCGCACGCATCGCATCAAACAGATCGTAGTATTCTTTCTATTGAATGAGTAGTGAAAGAGGCTTCCCCCCATATCTGCTTAGACTACTGCGCAGTTATCTACATGAACGTAAGATCATAATCGCAGCAAACGGTGAAGTCGTGGAACGAGAAGTGCACAGCGGTGTTCCACAGAGACGTAACTATAACGCCCAAGGAGGCAGTTAAATATCTTGGTGTGATTATTGATAAGAAACTATGTTTTACACCACATATCATGCGAGCAGCGACTAAAGCCCTCAAGGTAACAGCAGCACTGGAAAAGATGATGCCCTATGTTGCGGACCAAAAAGTAGCAAGAGAAAGATTCTATGCTCAGTCGCTCACTCGGCAATGCTCTATGGTGCCCCGGTCTGAGCAAACGCAGTCGAGAAAGAATAAGCTGCGCACATTGCAGAGAAAACTGGCACTACGCGTGTGCAGTGCTTACAAGACCGTCTCAACGGATGCAGTGCTCGTGTTGGCAGGTATAGCACCCGTTGAACTCCTGATAGAAGAAAGAAAAAAACTGTACAAAAAGCGGAATAGCGGGCAGAAGAGAGAACTTTTGCCAAAATTGCCCAACAACATCTTTTCCAGCAGTGGCAAAACCACTGGACATGTTGTACAAACGGACAGTGGACAAAATTATTAATCCCACATGTGGGAATGTGGATAGAATTTAAATATGGGGAGATAAACTACTATCTGACCCAAGCGTTCAGCGGGCATGGATGCTTCAGAGAGTACCTGCACAATATCGACAGGGCTTCTCACAATTTGTGTGTCTGAGGACAAACGGACAGTGTAGCGCACACGGTCTTCGAATGTGAAAGATGGATATCGACAGGGCCTCTCACAATTTGTGTGTCTACTGAGGACAAACGGACAGTGTAGCGCACACGGTCTTCGAATGTGAAAGATGGATCACATTCGTCGTCGTCGTCCCTCCCGTCTCGAGAGGGACGACGGGACAGCGAATACAAAATCAGAACTGGGAGTAAAGACACTGTTGGAGGTCATGTTAAAGTCCGAAGACAACTGGAGAGCATCGGATATGATAAGAAGCATTATGAGCATGTAAGAGACAGACGAACGAGCCGGACAGAAAGCCAGGAACTAACCTAACAGAGAAAATGCCTGAACCCATAAACACATGATGTAAAATGGGGGATGTAAGGCAACAAATGCGTGACGTAACAAAGACAACGGCATCCTGACGACATATCCTGACGGCGGTACCGGGATGTGCGTGAATTCCAAGGGGGTCACTTGACAAGTTAACGCTAGTGCTTGCTACGTCCTCTTAAAAAAAAAATTCTTTCTTTAGAAAGTAATACAAGTGCGTCCACTGTTCCGCATCGTACGGATCGCACAAATCTACCCGTTGGCAATGCCGATACTGATACTCCGAGGGGCAACTTTTACGGTGTGTGCCGATGATATCATACGGAATATGGTAGTTGCGTCCACAAATCCGATCGCTGCTAATACTGTGGACGCATGCGAAAATGTGGACGCCTACCTTTAACGAGCAAGCAAGCAGAATGCATTAACATTTAGCTTAATGCATTTACTGGGTTTATCTCCTCTTCTTTCTTTTCTTCTTAAGTAGGCAATATCTTCTTCAAGATCCATATCTGAGTCGGAAGAGATCATTATAAATAGGTGCAGATGTTACGCGGTCACCACTGAACTGTCACAAAAATTAATCAGCACGCGCGGCGACAAGGCACTGTGTCAATTGCACTGTAACTGTTAATGTCACTGTAATCACCAGCCCGTTGCGTCAGGCAGCGTTGCGACACGCGGCATGGGCCTAATATAAACCCGGCTACGCATAATATTCTCGCGTTACTTCAACTTGTCTTGCGTGAGACTCCTCAATTTCTTTACACTGGACCGTTTTGGCACACGCGTCTGTGAATTTCTTGCCAGCCCAAGTGGTTAAAGATATTCATACATTTCTTATGTAATTTTAATTATTTATTCAACTGTGTATAGAATATTAATTAACAAACTATTTTTAAATCAACATACTTTACCATAAAGACCCTTAGCTTTAAGTTTTTATTGTTATAAAATATATATTGTTGTAAATAAATTGTTACATTCAATCTAAATAGATGTGCCCAAAATTGTGCTTTGTGCAAATAATAGCATGTTGGTGCGTTTAGGTCCCCTTCATCCAGCTAGCATCTCTCTTATTGAATCAGCAATTTTAAAATCTAGGATAAAGTTTATAAAATATATTAAATATTTTTTATAAATCAGATAAAGTAAATATTATTTGTCCTGTTAAAAGGTTTTCCTGTTGGGCAATAAAGTTTATTATTATTATTATTAATTTACAATTTACAGAACAAGTCTGGTGGCGGTTTTAAGCAAGTTAGAGAAGAATTATCTTAGTCTATGTTGCGTTGATGAACTTGCGCACGATATGGCAAGTTTGCATAATAGTAGCCCTTTGCATTTATTTAATCAGACCGTCAGGTAGGGATACATCTTGTAGAGATTTTCTTAGCTTTCCAGTCACTATCCCTGTAGCAGATATAATTATTGGTATCACTCTCACATCTGATAGTCGCCAAGTGTGTCTCATGTCGATCGAAAGATTTTGATTTTTATTTATTTTTTCACCTTCCGCTGCTGAGTGGGCAAGCAATGTCGATTAACCAAACACGTTTTTCTTTTTTATTGATTATAATTATACCCGGTCTGTTGTAGTCTGTTTATTATTGTTATTATTATTATTATTATATCTTGTAAAATCTGCTCTATCCTTCGTTGGCCTTAACAGGACGATTTGCAGCTGCAGGATTTGCTGCTTGCACTGTTATTACTTTCGAACCTTTTCTATATTTGCGCCAGCAATATTCAAAAGCTAAAGCAATACAAGCTAATCCAACTCCTACGGATATGAAGGCAAAGATTCCGCCAATATTCTCAATACTAATTCCGTCATAATCATCAACTTGTTCTTCACATGTAACAGCTTTAGGATTGTCACTCCACCATGCTTCTTTGTACTCTTCCAGTCGCCGTTTAACGAATAACTCAAGTACACTGAAACATAAAACATTTAGAAACAATTATTAAAAGTTTTTGTTTCTTACGCTGTGTTAAAATGAGCTGTTAAAGGTGAATCTTTCTGCAGAGCAATAGCATATGGCTTCCTTGAAAATTGTTCCCCTATCATTTGGAAATCACAGCTAGTTAAAGTCAAGTATTGTATGTCCGAAGCCTCGCCTACGAAAGCAAAACCTTCGCTTGCAGATCTCGATGCTGCAACCCTCGTCACCGCTTCTTCCAAAGTATTAGGTAATCCAGCCTCCTTCATTGCTTGCCATATTTTTGTATACCTGTCACTCAGTGGATATTCCCAAACAGCTAATTTAGCTCTTTCAAAATCTGATAGACTATCATTTAAAATCATGGCTTTCCAAATTCTAAAAAGATATTATTTGTAGTAACGTTTGCGAACTCTGAGTATATTAAAACTTACTTATGAAATTTTAATTCGATATTAGCCATTCTTTCAAAGTAGCGCATTGCTGTTGATCCATTAAGCGGTGCGTATTTAATTTTGTATTGTTTTGAAAGATCCTCTAAAGATTTAACTGGAGTCTCCAACTGCGAAACCGTCAGAAACACAGCTAAATTTGCAGTATATGACGCAATAATGATGAATCCAAAAAGCCACCAAGTGGCAACAACAAGACGGCCAGATAGATTTTTAGGAGCTTCCCCTCCGCCTTGGGCAGTTAGAGAGGTCACGCTGAACCAAAGACATTCTTTAAAGTTGAACTCTCGTTTTTCTGCATCGTTTTTATACTTCTCTCGGTTGTTTTGGTAACTGTACGGACTCCAACGATCAAACCCCCATATTAATAAACTGATAAAAATTAGTTTTAGAAAAAAAATAATGAGTAATTGTTTTACCTGGTAAAGAAGTATGTAGCTAAAATACATAGCCAGACTTGATTTTCTAACACTACTAAGAACTGGAACTGCGAAGTTTCAATTTTATGAACTTTCATCAAAATTGTGAATCCAACTCGTTCGAAATAAGGTACAGTGAAGTCAATCACATTTTCCCTTTCAGCCATTACAGACATTGCACCAAGACCAATATCAGCTCGTTTTTCCATCAACTCCTTAACCACCCCATTCCAATTCCCTTTCTCGTCCATATTTCCATACTTACCATCAGCCGCTGGAATGATTTCATAATCGAACTTCATAAGAGACGCAATATCATTGATGACATCAATGCTATATCCAGAATATTTCTTCGGCGCGGTCTCATCCGCAAAAATGAATATTTCTTGCTGTAATAACATTACTAACAAGTTTATGAAACTGTGATAGATATGACTAGCTATGCTCACTCGGACAATAGCGATTCGGTACACCACATCGGCAGTGTACTTGCCCATTGATTGAGGATTTAATAAAGTCAGCTCGTTATTAAAACCGGCCGTCCAGGATCCGAGCTGTATAGACTTGTCAATAGAGCCGTCGCGGATTCCGACTGCGCTTAATTGCATCGTGAACTCCATTGAACTTAATCCGTCTGGAGTTACTTTCAGAGGACCATAAACCGGAGTTTCTGAACTTTCCTAACAATACATCAATCATTTTAAAGATAATATATATTCTAAGATACAACAAAATGTTCTGTAAGTGACGATAAAATGCTTTTACTTATTCATTGCATTTTAGATTCTGGTTACATACAATTAAGATTCTACCAAATGTTTAATTAAAATACGTGAGCTTCACCTATAGAAATTGATTATTTAAATTGTGTTTATATTGATGATACTAAAATTAGCTCTTGATGATCCAGGATGAAGTAATTATTGTATACTAACCAATTTTAGAATATGAAGTGAAGATTCTAAAGATGGAGAAAAATAATATTAGGAAGAGTAAAGCGAACACGGACGAGTCGGCACTTCCAACTCGGCACCGGACAACTCGGCACCGGATAAATCGGCACCAGACAACTCGGCACCGGGAAAGTCGGCACCAGATAAGTCGGCATCGGGCAAATCGGCACCGAGACATTTCGGCACCCGTATTTTCAATTTTCCTTTAATCTCTTATCTTTTTTATTTCTCAATAAATCAGACATCAGGAAACACCTTTTTTCTCGAGTATATTCGATTTTATAAGCGAGTTAAGTTTTTTTGAGCGAAGACCGGAATTTCATCCAGTTCCGCTATCAAAATCCAGAATTCGCTCGAAAAATCATAAGGCGCTTACAAATAGGGTATCATACGAGACGAGATAGGGGGAGAGTTTCAAAAATATATTTTCTCTAACAACAACATAACACCGATGAACCTACTACCTCGAAGAGGCCCCTAGATGTTGACGATTCACCCTCCACCTCGAAGAAGGTTAAATTAGATCATGCGACCCCTTCAACCCATCACTGCGAAATATGTAATCAACAATTCGCAACCAGAGTCAAGTACGCTAGACATCTGCGGTCGCAAAAACATCTTCAGGTAGCGGTGAAGCCGATCAAACAAAATGTCACAGAAGTTTGCTCTAGCTTTAAGAACAGAGTGGCAAATTATAGAATTAATGGACCGGGTATATATATAGATAGTTTTATTAGTAAATTATGGGACACTGTAAGTTGCATGATTGAAAACGTTATCAAGTCGTATAAGTCCGGGTTGAAATTTTATATAGAGCTATTTAGTATTTACATAAATGAAAAAAATCCCGCGAGCGAATTGAAATCATTCAATACAAAGTATCGCGAGATAACACCTAGCATGAGTAACTTTATAGAAATTTATGGTAATATGTGTGCTACAATTAAAACAAAATGTGGCGAGTTTCAGCAGAAAGATTCGGGTTGGTCACTTAGATTTCCCATTTAGAAATTAATATCAATAAATATAAACCAATACGTGGGTCGTCATTTATTGAACTGCCAAAAGAGATTAGGGACCGGAAAGCGTGCATCAATGTTCAAAACGAAGACGAGTTTTGTTTTTTATGGAGCATTGTATCCGCATTACACCCCACGAATGTGAGTTCTAATCGCCCAGCATCATATCGCCACTTTTCTCAAATTTTAAATTACGACGAACTAGAATTTCCAATTAAAATTATAGACATCTCCAAATTTGAACAGATGAACAACTTTAGCATTAACGTTTATGGTTTAGCATTTAATTTTAAATCTAAACAACATGACGTTGTAGGACCAATTTTTCACACTAATGACACTAGGGTAAGACATGTAAATTTATTATATTTGGAAGAGGGTGTTAAAGGCCATTATGTATGGCTAAAAGATATATCGCGACTTGTAAGAAGTCAAATATCATCGCATTGTGAGAAGAAATATCTATGTGATGGTTGTCTGACCTTTTTTTCAACCGAGTCGACTTTTAGTCAACATAAATTGAATGACTGCAACAAAATTTACACTATTGTGCCGACAAAAGAAATTTTAAAAGACAAGCGAGGTGATATGATCCCGGCGGATATATTAAAATTCCAAAATTATGATAGAATAATGCGTATACCCATTGTTGTATATGCAGAATTTGAATCAATTTTAAAACCAATAGATACATGTTTGCCAAATCCCGACAATAGCTATACCAACCAAACACATATACACGTACCGTACAGTTTTGCCTATAATATAAAATGTTCATTTGATGATTCATAGAGTAAATTCGTCACTTATACCGGAGAAGATTGCCCGGAATTATTTTACGAGAACCTCTGTGCGGATGTTAAGGAAATATATAGGAATCATTTAAGCGTCACACTTCCGTTGATTAAATTAACTGAAGATAAACATAATTCTTACAATACGGCCACTTCTTGTTATATATGTAATAAATCATTACAAGTACCAGATAAAGTCGCCGATCATGATCATTTAACGGGTAAATTTCGAGGAGCCGCTCACTCAAATTGTCATTTAAATTATAAAATTCCGAAAATGATTCCTGTTTTCTTCCATGACATGTCAAATTATGATGTGCATTTATTTGTTAAAGAGTTTGGCTGCGATGAGGAAAAAATCGATATCATTGCTCAAAATAAAGAGAAATATATTTCAATTACCAAAAAGCTACCGGTCGGCGAATATGTAGATATGTAGATATAAACGGGGTGAAAAATAGCTCTTGTTCTGTAACAAATTACTCTCGTCTCGTAACCGTTAGTCTCGTCTCGCTCTCGTAACCGTTAGTCTCGTCTCGCTCTCGCTTCTCGTAACCGTTGGTCTCGTCTCGCTCTCGTTACCGTATGTCTCGTCTCGTCTAATCTCGCCAAATATCGTTCTTGCTAGAACTTATTGTTAAGATAGTCGAAAACGAGGTAATCATTCATTTTATTGTAAACTAATCACTGTCCTTACATATATTTTCTATTTGGTTACTATTAATAACTCCTAATTTCGCTTTGTTCCATCCTCATGAAAATCTAGCGATAACACACCATAAATGTATGTTTATATAAACCTTCTATTTTGTTGACGATTTAAATTTAATAATACAAACGAACATAATTTGAAATTGTCTACGACATCTATTTCATATTACGAAATATATATATATATATATATATATATATATATATATATATATATATATATATATATATATATTGAAATGTAACTTGTCCGAGCCCGCAGTAAGAAAATATTACGGCTGCACGTATTAGAATCAAAGATTGAAGAAGATTGAAGATCATAGAGAAAATGATAGAGTATAACAAGCCACTGGTCCTAATATTCGTAGATTATGAGAAGGCGTTTGACTCTGTGGACCAACAAGAAATCCTAAAATCATTAGCAGATTGCCTTGTAGATCACTGGTATACCAATATCATCAGACACATATACAAAAATGCCACAGCATCTGTCCGACTCCACAACGATACGGAAAGATTTAAAATAGCCAGAGGTGTTCGACAGGGTGATACAATCTCCTTTTTACTAACTTTAGATCTATTGATCTTCAACACCTAGGCATTAACATGAATGGGGAATACCACAGTTATCTCAGATTTGCAGACGATATAGTCATTATAGCGGATAGCATCGACCAGGCAAAAATGATGATACATCGCCTAAATATAGCCTCACGCAAAGTGGGACTAAAGATCAACTTTGCAAAAACTCAGTTGATGACCAATCTTGTACTGAGTGATAGTATAACCGTAGATGAAATCGAAGTCAAAGAGACCACCTCATGTAAATACCTAGGTCATGAAATCCGCAAATACAGAGATTACGTTTGAAATATCAAGACGAATAGGATTAGATTGGGCTGCATATGGGAAACTGAAACATATATTTAAGTCAAACTTACCAATCTGTTTGAAACGTAGAGTCTTCGATCAACGCGTCCTCACCGTCTTAACATACGGTGCAGAGACCTCAACACTAACAAAGAAGGCAATCAATAAGATCAAGGTAACACAAAGGTATGCAATGGAGATATCCATGTTGGGATTATCCCTTAGAGACCGAACCTCTAACACCGAAATCCGGAGAAGATTGGCGTAGCAGATGCAATAAAACGAATAACAAGCTTGAAGTGGGACTGTGCAGGGCACATTGCGAGAATGAAGGATATCCGATGGACCAGACGAATAATGGAATGGAGATCAAGACATTAAGCTCTCCGAAGCAGAGGACGCCCACCTGCAAGATGGTCCGATGATATTAAACATATCCATACAAATTGGAATTCTATTGGAATAGAACTCTAGAAGAATTGTTTTTAAAAATAGAAGAGGAAGCGAGCAAAGTCGGCCTGAAAATACATGCAGATAAAACAAAATACCTAAAACTGTCACGTGATAACCCAAGAAGGGCCCCTCAGAACTTCATTATAAATGATCATCGGTTTGAAGAAGTTCAAAATGTCAAATATCTTGGAGTAACTTTCAATAGTGAGAGAGGAAGAAGGATACAGAATTCGCATGAACTACGAACTTCAATAACTAATAGAAGGTGAAGACATAGTAAGATTCATTAAGGCACAGAGACTTCGATGGGCGGGCCACATGATTAGAATGCCGAGTGCGAGAGCACCCAGATCCATCCATAAAGCGCAACCTAACACCTCAAGAAGCAGAGGTAGACCCAGAACCAGGTGGAAAGATAAGGTAGAGGAAGATGTAGAAACTCTACAAGTAGGAAACTGGACACGTGTCGCTGAAGACCGTCAAAGGTGGAAGGGGATTGTTAAGGAGGCCAAAGCTCACCCTGGGCTGTAGAGTCAGAAGAAGAAGAAGAATACAAATTGGATGCAAGCAGCGCAAGACCGACAGATGTGGAAGCAGTCAAGGGAGGCCTACGTCCAGCTGTGGACTACGATAGGCTAATTGATGATGATGATGATAATGATGATGAATTTAAAATGAACTTAAAAAGTTGAAATTACTTTCCAAAAATATTTTTGAATGTTAAGACCGTTCCTTTCTGGATAATTGTTTCCATCATAATCATCACATGTTATATACGAGTTATTGCTGGGCCAGGCTCCTTCAGTGGAAATATCCCTGCAATGATACGTTTTCAGTACTCACGAATTCTAAGTCTTGTTGGAGCCTTTTACTTTACGGTTAGAAAGGTGCGAAGAGCAAGATCGAAGTAAAACGCAGCTGTGATATCAGGCTCGGCATTCAATTCATAAGAAGTTCTTATCAATGTGTTTCGGTCCTGATATTGCTTATCTAGAATGGGTTTTACAAACATCACCGAGGCGTTTTTGCAAGCGCATTTGATCTCTCCATTGTCCTGCGTGATAGCGTGCCAGGCGAGCTCCCTGTTAAAGAAGTCAACAGCGTCTGCTGCATCCAATACACGCTTTATGTTATTTATGCTGCCGAGAATGAAGAAGTTTGCTATGTCCAGTTTACTAAGGTTTTGCAACTGTTCTTTTGGATTATCCGGACTAATACGTACGGTCACGTGGCCAGTGTCCAAATCTTGCAACAACGATATATACTTATGACCGATGACTGAAATATTAAACGGTTTTATAACAAAATTCTTAAAAATGGAATTTGTCTTACCGAAGGACTCGTCAAATAAAATCGCCGCTTTGCCGATGTCTTGATTTATAACTATTGACCGGATTATGTCTAGAATTACGTAGGCAGGTGGACTAACTTGGATAAAAAATTGTTGCTGCTGATCGGTGTTCATCCCTTGTCGTAAATCTCCAGATTGACCAAACGAGCCGCTAATTGTTGGCAAAGACAACGCGAATATGAACGATGTTACTGTTTTTGAGACTAATACAGACATCGTTGTATCAAGTACAACATCCGGTGGCTTTTCAGCAACGAGCATATCGCTATAACTCTTACATACTAAAATTACCCTCAAATATTTAACCGTTCAGCATATACGTACATGAATTCATAAATCCTTTAACATCGCTTCGATTTCCAACGACTCTTTCAATGTAAACTTTAACGCCTAATTTTGGGTTTCGTTCTACGTAATCTAAAGCTGCACCAATCGCGTTTTGCGCAACCAAATTTCCTTCCTCATTAATAAATACTAGAAGAAGAATTATTCGCGTTTTTAAATTGCTTCTATCTAGATTTAATACTTACAAACGTTAATGTTTTGAATAGTTTGGGTAGATACAAGGCTCACAAAAGAATAGGTTAATAAATAAAAGAAAACGATGTTTTTTAGAAATCCCATGGTTTTATCTAAATCAGTGTACATTGTACCATACCGTTTAATGGCTTGATCGCGTAAATGTTGAGCATTTATAAGTAAGAAAATGAGTGTATAGACAGAGTTGCTTAGTGAATTGGTTTTCCTCCGATCCCTTCTTTTACTGCCCTTATTAGTACCATTAACCTGCTCATTATATTTTATTAAGTTTTTGTTATTTGCATTATTTCTACGATTCGTAAGTTAATTGTCGAATATTATTCTCGTATATAATTACGCATTTACACTACCAAAATAACATTTTTCAGCATTATATGGATATTATCGAATTTACAAAGATTAATGTAAATACATTTATCTACCCGCACACGAAAATGAACACAATAATATGTAAATTATGTTATGTGAAGGATGCCATTATTATAATCGTGTGTAAATGTATCCAAATTGTTCGTAAAAGTCCAAAGTAAATCAAACCACCACTGAGTGTATGTGCAAAATAAAAAAAAGTATATTTTACAACAAGAGATGAAATGAACAAAATGGTAATGATAAAATCTGGAAAGTTTATTTAATATATTTCAAGTACAAAGCTTTTAATCATTTTACAAATTCTCATAATCAACTCATATATCAACATTCATTGGAGAACATATTAAATTCCATGCAAATTTTTTGGATTGAAAAATCTCACGATTAACATTTTTCAATCCAAAAAATTTGCATGGAATTTAATATGTTCTCCAATGAATGTTGATATATAAAAGTAACTGTGATCATAGCCTTCCCTCAAAAGCTGATACTGATCCACTTGTACATAACAAGTGGATTACAGTGGATTAGTAACAGTTGCTTTTCTCTGTAAAATTTATCATCCGTTTCCTGGTCGATGAGGAGTTCCAATGGTGGCCCATTATATAGTTTAACTAATTCAGTTGCATCCCATTGATTCCAATTTCCAGTTTCTTGTGGCCCCAAGTATCCATGGAACGCCTTTTTCCCCCATGGACATTCGCTAGGGTTTGCAATGGGACCAAAAGCTGAAACTGATTTGAATAAACCTGGATTTTTCTAAAGCTCCATGACCACCCATATTATGGACTGTTGTTCTTTGACGACATTAAAGTTGGAACTGATAATGGCCAACAACTCCTCTGTAACATAACTAAACATCCTGTAGTTGTCTTTCCAAGGTATTTGCGTTGCATTGACATAAAACCCAGCATCAACTCCAAAATCCCAAGATACAGAATCCCCAGGAATATTCAAATTACTTGGTAAAGTATCGGGATTGACCAATATTACTCCACGTTCAGCCGCATACCTCTGAGCTCCAAATTTTTGTATGAAATTAGCTTCGGAACAAGTTAATCCTGACAGCCAGTAGACGACTGGTAACGGTTTCTCTTCACTTTGTGGGGGGAAGTAAACCCTGAAGGTCATTTTACATGCCAGTTCCATGGAGTTGCGGGAGACTTTTTGAATGCCACCGAAGATTTTGTTGGAGGAAACCTCGGTGAGAATGCATGGTGACACCATTTTGATAGACCAATCGATAGACGGGGAAACAGGTGTATCGATCGGTGTCGAAGTCGCGCGATTTATTAACTTTTTCGCGAATAGATTAAATTAATCAGTTAGCTGCGTAGAGTCGACAAAACACGCTCGGCGAGTGCGAACGAAAGACGCGAAATCCACGCAAACGGGCACATGTGCATAATTCGAATTCACATCCAAACTAACCAGGGGATCACAAGCCCAAGGGCCGAAAGCGGAGCCGGACGTTCCAAGGACGCCAATTTAAGGGAATTCCTTTACCCTTTTATTCCCATTTTCCTCCCTTAGACGAAGCGCCGGAAGGACGATTCCACGTGGCGGAGACGCGGGCAGCCCAATCAGGTAAGTGATCTAACCGGCCTGTATTAAGTTTGGAAATCGTGAAATTTAGAGAGACACGGTCCGAACATTGGTCCTTCGAACCGGATCGGGGTCAGTTAGTTGAATACGTCCATGTGCTTGGGCGCTGTGGGATTCGCCATTTTGTTTCCGGTCCCGGCGGAAACCTACCGGGTGTACTCCATTTGTTGTAATAATTAACTGATTATATCGTTAATCATTTCGTTGTTGATTATCAAGTTTGAAAGATATCCCGAGTTTGTCGGAATAATTAATTGATTGTCTAGTTAATCAATTTCGTTAATTATTAATTTTCATCTGGTTATCCAGTTCTGTCGGAATAATTAATTGATTTTCTAGTTAATCAATTTCGTTAATTATTAATTTTCATCTGGTTTAGCAATTTCGTTGGAATAATCAGCTGTTGTCTGGTTATTCATTTGTCGTAGCTTATTCAATTTCGTTGATTATTGAACTTTGGCTGTTTGCAGCTCTCGTTTGAATATTCGATTTTGGCTGGTTGCAGCTCTCGTTTGTGAATGTTCGATTTGTGAATATTCGATTTTGGCTATTTTCAGCTTTCGTGTGAATATTCGATTTGTGAATATTCGATTTTGGTTGGTTGCAGCTCTCGTTTGTGAATATTCGATTTTATGAATATTCGATTTATGAATATTCGATTTTGGCTGTTTGCGGCTCTCGTTTGAATATTCGATGTGTGAATATTCGATTTTGGCTGGTTGCAGCTCTCGTTTGAATATTCGATGTGTGAATATTCGATTTTGGCTATTTTCAGCTTTCGTGTAATTATTCGATTTGTGAATATTCGATATTGGCTGTTTGCAGCTCTCGTTTGTGAATATTCGAATTTATGAATATTCGATTTATGAATATTCGATTTTGGCTGTTTGCAGCTCTCGTTTGTGAACATTCGATTTTATGAATATTCGATTTATGAATATTCGATTTTGGCTGGTTGCAGCTCTCGTTTGTGAATATTCGATTTTATGAATATTCGATTTATGAATATTCGATTTTGGCTGTTTGCAGCTCTCGTTTGAATATTCGTTGTGTGAGTATTCGATTTTGGCTGGTTGCAGCTCTCGTTTGTGAATATTCGATTTTGTGAATATTCGATTTGTGAATATTCGATTTTGGCTGTTTGCAGCTCTCGTTTGAATATTCGATGTGTGAATATTCGATTTTGGCTGGTTGCAGCTCTCGTTTGTGAATATTCGATTTGTGAATATTCGATTTTGGCTCTTTGCAGCTCTCGTTTGAATATTCGATTTGTGAATATTCGATTTTGGCTGCTTGCAGCTCTCGTTTGTGAATATTCGATGTTGGCTATTTTCAGCTCTCGTTTGGGAATATTCGATTTGTGAATATTCGATTTTGGCTGTTTGCAGCTCTCGTTTGAATATTCGATTTGTGAACATTCGATTTATGAATATTCGATTTTGGCTGTTTGCAGCTCTCGTTTGTGAATATTCGATTTTATGAATATTCGATTTATGAATATTCGATTTTGGCTGGTTGCAGCTCTCGTTTGTGAATATTCGATTTTATGAATATTCGATTTATGAATATTCGATTTTGGCTGGTTGCAGCTCTCGTTTGTGAATATTCGATTTTATGAATATTCGATTTATGAATATTCGATTTTGGCTGTTTGCAGCTCTCGTTTGAATATTCGATGTGTGAATATTCGATTTTGGCTGTTTGCAGCTCTCGTTTGAATATTCGATGTGTGAATATTCGATTTTGGCTGGTTGCAGCTCTCGTTTGTGAATATTCGATTTTGTGAATATTCGATTTGTGAATATTCGATTTTGGCTGTTTGCAGCTCTCGTTTGAATATTCGATGTGTGAATATTCGATTTTGGCTATTTTCAGCTCTCGTTTGTGAATATTCGATTTGTGAATATTTGATTTTGGCTGTTTGCAGCTCTCGTTTGAATATTCGATTTGTGAATATTTGATTTTGGCTGGTTGCAGCTCTCGTTTGCGAATATTCGATGTTGGCTATTTTCAGCTCTCGTTTGGGAATATTCGATTTTGTGAATGTTCGATTTGTGAATATTCATTCAGGCTATTTTCAGCTCTCGTTTGAATATTCGATTTGTGAATATCCGTTTCGGTTTGAGTCTACAGTTTTTCCTTTGAATGTTCCATTTTGGTTTGGTTATTCAGTTCACATTTGAATATTCGATTTTGGTTTGTTTATTCAATTATTGTCTGACTCAGCTTTTGGGATGTTCGATTTTGTTTGACTTATTTTGTCAATTTTCGTTTTTCATTCTTTCTTTAGTATTTTCATATCGCTCATCGCCTTGGGATCCTTTTCTCATCATCGCGTATCCACTCCAGATTCCAGCCGAGCTTCTGTGGGTGTCTTTCCGTAATAGTTCCCGTCAGAAGATTCCCGGTGCGTTTCTACCTTGTTTATATATGTTGTGGCAATTCCAGGACTCTTTCCATCACTCTTTCTATCTGATGGTACCACCTCCAGCGCTCGCTAGTGCACCATTGAGTTTTGTCATGGAGTAAATAAGAACGGCCTTACAACACGTTTTTATGAAGGGTAGGGTACCACAATCGGCAGTTTCCCTGTAACTTTCCATTGGTTTGCAGCAAGTAGGCTTCTGTTTGTTCTGTCCTTGCTTCTGTTTATGGTGTGCGTAATTGTTTGGCACCAGCAGATCCAATGTTACTGAAGATTTCCGTTTGTATTCGTGCCCTTCCAATCTGAATCGATTATTGTCGGAACACAGTCTTCGTCGTTGTTGAATTATTGGATTACTGTGTATCCGAGCGGGGCGCAACCCTGTCCTAACCATGGCCAGCGCATCGCATAAGACGCTGGGAGTTAGGCGATAGTAACACTTTTTACACCTCGTGTGTTTGTTTCAGAATTTTCATGCATAAGTGCCTTTCTCCGCTTGAGCTGGTCGATAGAATAGTTCCTCGAATATTTCCTTGGCTTAAGTGCCTTGTCGTTGATGAGTACCTCTTTGGCACCCGCGGTCCCCTAGATCTGAATCGACATATGTTACAAGGTCTCATGTTGCAGGGTTATTGGTAGCGGTAGGCTATAACTGCATCTCCTTGTCATGTGTAACCTATTTACCAAATGCCTCGTCTACGTTTGTTTCAGATCTGTTTAGGTCAGAGGTCAAGTATTATCAAGTATTATGTTCCAAGGTCTTGTGTTGCAGGGTTATTGGTAGCGGTAGGCTATAACTGCATCCCCCCTTGTCACGTGTGGCGCTTGAGCTTTCCTCTGACCCCGCGGTCCCTAGTCTGCTGCAATAAAAATAGGTTGTGTCGTGATATTTCGCCATTACTCACCGCCTTACAAACGGTGAATAGTTAAGTAGGGGTCTCGATTTCATCTTGCGATATTTTAGGGTTCGAGCTTGATGACCTGTTTATTTGCTTTGTTTCGGATGTGGATGGATGATGCCGTTATGAAAGGATTTAGCATTTAATAGCATTCCATTATTGTTCGTTTGTTTTCTTTGGTCTTGTCGTGATCATCTTGTTCAAGGACAAACACCTTGTCGTTGTGGTTGTTTGTTCTTTGATCTTTGTTGCGATCATTTTGTCCAAGGTAAAACACTTGTAGTTGTGTTTGTTCTCTTTGGTCCTTATAGCGATCATTTTGTACAGGACAAACACTGCTTGTTGTGTTTGTTTTCTTTGGTCTTTGTCGTGATCATCTTGTTCAAGGACAAACACTTTGTCGTTGTGTTTGCTTTTTTGGTCCTTGTCGTGATCATCTTGTCCAAGGACAAACACTTGTCATTGTGTTTGTTTATTCTTTGATCTTTGTTGCGATCACTTTGTCCAAGGTCAAACACTTGTCGTTGTGTTGGCCTTTTTTGGTCCTTGTCGTGATCATCTGGTCCAAGGACAAACACTTTGGTATTCGGTTTGTTTTCTTTGGTCCTTGTTGAGATCATATTGTTAAAGGACAAAGACTTGTCGTTGTTTCGCTTTTGGTCCTTGTTGTGATCATCTTGTTAAAGGACAAACACTTTTTTGTTGTGTTCGTTTGTTCTCTGATCTTTGTTGCGATCATTTTGTACAAGGTCAAACTCGTCGTGTTTGCTTTCTTTGATCCATGTCGCGATTCTCTTACTAAGGACAAACACTTTGTTTTTGTGTTTGTTTGCTTCTGTTTTTGTCGCGACCACTTGTACTCGTGACGTAAGCTCATTCGGGACGTAATTCATTGGTCTAGTGAGCGCAAAGTCTAATAAGATTTCCGTATCTCGGCGAGTGAGGTTGATTGTCCTTGTTTCGTTCACCTCTCTGTCCGCGATCATTATTCTGAATCCGAAAAATAAAAGATGTTGTCAGTGTAAACGCATCTCCGCTGTTATTGTTGTCAACGTAGCGGTCAAGATCAATAGCATAAGTGATTGGCTGATCTTGTTATTTATTGCACTTTAACATCATTGGTGCTGTTTCAGAATTGAGCGACTGTATGCCGGACATAGCTGAGCTGTCCTCGTGACTCTTCGGTCCAAATTATGTCTACTACAGCCCCATTCGTTGGTCGTATGGAATTTCTTTTATTTGTTTTAACTTGTTGACTGATTTGTTTTGAACACCCAGAGGGTGAAAATTGTCTCGGTGGTCTCATTTATTTTTATTTTGTCTAAAATTTGGGACCCTGTCGTTTGCTTCTATCTTGTAGAAGTTGATTTTATGTCACTTATTTCGATTTTGTCGAAGTTGACTTCATTTTCCTTTATTTTTCTTGGTAGAAGTTTGTTTATTTTTCTATTTGGATTTGATTTGGCCCCTCTTGGCCTATTATTGCTCAGTTTTATGCTGAAGTGGGTTACTTCAGGGGCGGCGGGATGTTCGCGCCAATTTGGCGCGTCCAGATTTTCAATTCATTTATTTGGATTAACTTCGGCTCCAATCGATAGACGGGGAAACAGGTGTATCGATAGGTGTCGAAGTAGCGCGATTTAGTGATCTTTTTCGCGAGTTGATTAAATTAATCAGTTAGCTGCGTAGAGTCGACAAAACACGCTCGGCGAGTGCGAACGAAAGACGCGAAATCCACGCAAACGGGCACATGTGCATAATTCGAATTCCCATCCAAACTAACCAGGGGTGCTCACAATTTAAGGGAATTCCTTTACCCTTTTATTCCCATTTCCCTCCCTTAGACGAAGCGCCGGAAGGACGATTCCACGTGGCGGAGACGCGGGCAGCCCAATCAGGTAAGTGATCTAACCAGCCTGTATTAAGTTTGGAAATCGTGAAATTTAGAGAGACACGGTCCGAACATATGTATATATATATATATATATATATATATATATATATATATATATATATATATATATATATATATATATATATATTGTATTTTTTTATTTTTAAGTATGGCCTATCATCACCTTGTCGCGGTGTGAGGGCTTAGTTTCGCAATGAACCATTGGACGATTGAGTCCAACTCCGGTCAGAGGCTTCAATGGGGAGCAAACAACTAAGAACTTCCGAACCCTTATTCCAAAGGTGTCATGCGACCCGTGTTGAAGGGACCGGTTGATGGTAAACACGGCGAGGTGAACTACTATGTAACCCAGGTACTTAGTGGCCACGGGTGCTATAGGGATTATCTCCATACAATTGACAAAGCAACAGACAGTCTGCAAATACTGCGGCGAAAAGGACGGGGTTGTCCATACCATCTTCTAGTGCAACAGGTGGCATGCGGAGCGCGAAAAAAATTAAAAATAGGGTCCATTCAGCAACAACTGTACAAAACATGGTCGAGTCCGAAGAACAGTGGCAAGTGATGGATAGTATATAATATACAATATCATGTCACAGAAAGTATGGGACGAAAGGGCTCGGCAGAAAACAGAAGCAGAACAAATATAGGTCTCTACAACGCCATCCCGAAGAAATGCGAAGAGAAGAAGAAGATGCGTAGGGTCGACATATGTTATCCACCACCATATTAATTTATGTATGCTGTGTTTTAATAAATGTTAAACCTTAAAAAAAAAAATAAGGTATGCGCAGATTTTTCAAATACAGACAACTAAACACCGCGCACTCGAAATAAAGTGGGGGTATGCGCAGAACAATGATAAGCTCGTTGAGACGGGAAGTATTCTCTCGCCGAACAGAGTATAGAGTTGGACGAAACCAGCACGAAAATGGTTCCCAATGAACTAACTCAAACTATCGAGTTATGATTGTTTGTTTCAATATATGATACAGACTTCATTTTCTCGTGTAGATCTTGCCTCGACATTAGTTCGCCTTGGGTTAATAGCGCTTTTAAGTTTTCGAGGAATAACGCTAAATTTCGATTAAGTTACCCGATGAAAAAAGATTTTGTATGATTATATATAATTATATATGATCCATATATAATTATATACAAAAATTGGCCAGATCTGACTATATATAATTATATATAGTTATATATGATCATATATACTTATCTTTATATGGTTATATATAATTAGATCTGAAAATTGGCCAGATCTGAGCATATCTAATTATGTATATTTATATATGATCATATATAAATATATATGATCATAATCTTTTCTTTGTTTGGAATTTTATAGGGCTTTGACAAATAATACGATCATAATAAACCATACATATTTTGTAGGAAATTTAACGCTCTACAAAAAAGGTCGTGATTTTTTCGTCCACTGGTTCAAAAGTTATTCGAAGTCTATTTTTACTATAACTTTAATTTTGACCTCGAATAACTTTCGAACCAGTGGAGTTACCGAAAAATCATTAAAGACCTTTTTTGTAGAGCGTTAAATTTCCAACAAGAATATATATGGTTTATTATGATCGTATTATTTATCAGCGCCCTAGAAAATTCCAAAGAAAATATGTTATTTCCATTTAAAACTTTGACTCTCGTGTTTTATTTGCCACACTTTATCAT
This sequence comes from Phosphuga atrata, assembly GCA_944588485.1. Taxonomy (NCBI): domain Eukaryota; kingdom Metazoa; phylum Arthropoda; class Insecta; order Coleoptera; family Silphidae; genus Phosphuga; species Phosphuga atrata. The sequence continues at coordinate 71,676,999 of OX155898.1, read as the reverse complement.
GGTCTTTACTTCATGGTACATATTAATACGTCATCTAACTTCGGTTTGGTTGCTGTCTTAGTAGAGTGAAGTTGTAATATGTCAGTCGTTGTATCAATTCATTGTAATAAGTTGTTTAATTGGGTGTTAATAAATACGTTTTTGTTTTCTGTGTTAAATATATTCTCTTAATCTATTCTCTACATAAAATTGTACTAACATGTTTTAATTATTTAAAAAAACGAAATTGTAAAGGTCGATACTCATATGCGCGATACTCGGCTACGCAAAGTCGCGCGACGTCGTCTGTCAAATAATGATTATATTGTTTTAAATGGGCATGTAGTAAGCTGTCACGTGCCGCAAGTGAGAACGTGACCATTTAAAACAATGTATATAATTATAATTTGATAGGCGACGTCGCGCGACGTCAGGTAGCCGAGTGTCGCGCATATGAGAATCTACCTTCACTGTTGTCTAGGCAGTGTTTGTTTCTTATTATTTAAATCATGAGTTCTTTTTAACTCTCCGATTTTTTGTGACATCGCTTTTTACAAATCCTCTCGGGTTTGAGGTTTCCCGTTTCTGGAGGTCCATTTTTTTTCATTTGCCAATTTTAAGGCATAATCTAGAAAAGAAATCACAATATCATCAAATAAATTCAAAAAGTTTGGGAAATCCAAATGTACATGCCTTAAGCACTTTATATGGATAGTGAAACTATAATTATATAAGTATTTACTTATATATATATATATATATATATATATATATATATATATATATATATATATATATATATATATATATATATATATATATATATATATATATATATATATATATATATATATATATATATATATATATATTATAATTACCAATAATCTCATTCTTGTCAGTCTCGTTTAAAGCCTTTACAGGAGCTACCTTTCCTTGGCCTAAGTGAGCTCGTGGAGCTTGGCCGGAAAAGGTGCAATTTAAATAGCCTGATGGCTTGAAAACTCCAGTTAAAAATCGCCGTGCAACACGTGATGCTTGAGTACACATTGACCGAATGGAGTCAAAGTCTGATTTTTGCAATAAACTTGACTTTTTTGATCAATTTAAACATCTATTTTATAACAATAGTAAATTATAAATGAAAAAGAATTTAACACGTTATAACTGACATATTGCGTTACAAATGCCCTTATGGCATACACCGGTAAAAAGTATCAATAAAAAGGCGTAAGGTAGGCGTAACATTTTTTTTCTGGAAATGAACGTAATTATAATCTAGAAACATGAAAAGGAAGTGAAAATTTTTTATCAAACATTCAATTTTTTTATACCTCCCTCTTTTGGCTTCCGAGACCTACTCGAGAAGTATAAAAAATGTTTTTTTTTTAATCAACGTAATTATCTAGAAGCGTAAAAATGAAAAAAAAAACTTTAATCGAATCTTTAATTATTTTTTTGGAAAAAATATTTTGTTTCTTTTCTTAATTAATTTTTTTTTTAATTTTTCAATTTTTAGGCTTCTAAATTATAATTACGTCGATCCTCAAAAAATAAAAATTTATATGCGCCCTTATGGCATTTGTAATTTCAGTATAATAGCATATAACAGAGCATAACTTAAATAAATACAAATATTATTTTTTTACTGATAAATATAATTACAAAAAAAATGTTTTGGAAAATGGCACACATAAATTCTCTTGTTTATTATTAAAGAAAAACATTACATGATCTCCTTCTGGGGATGATCCTCAAAAATCACTTCATTATCGTCAACTTGACAATATGAATGGTCCCTCTCGCAATTTATAACAAACATTATAATAGATTATATTATAATTATATATTATGTAACTAATATTTATGCACTCGTTGTCTATGCGGCTGCCGAAACACGTTCAAAGATGAAAAGTTCTTTGTGGCGTAGTAGGGCGTAGCGCGTAGCCAAGGTTGCCAGGTGTTCGGTATTTTACCGAACCGTTCGGTATTTCAGCCCCGTGTTCGGTGTTCGGTACGACTAAAATATTGTTCGGTATTTTTTTCGGAACTCATTTATTTCTCTAATTTATTAATTGAATCACAAATTCAACTCAATAAGCAAATGCCAATTTTGTTGTTTGCAAAACAGCCGAAACAAATCAAGCGTGGACATGGATAAAACGTGGATAAAGCGTGGATTAAGGCTGAATTATGCATTTGTTGCAATTTCAAAGTGACATGTCGCGAATTACATCTCCAAATCAATGAGAACACCCATTTGTTATGAGCGTGCATTAGCAATAATAAATACGATTTTTAATATAGTGTGTTCGATTCGATCTATGGTGTAGTTCCGAAATAAAATTTTTCATTAAATGTTTGTTTTTTTCTTTTGTTTTCACCCTATGTTCGGTAATTTGGCCGATTTCATCTGGTAAACCTGGGCGTATCTCGTGATACACCATATGTTTAGATATTTGTCTCTGGTTTAGTATCATAGTCACCTAAACCGGTGCATATAAATTTTATAGCATAATTTTTTTTTCTTTTTTACGAAATTAAAAATAGTATACAAATTGCACAGGGAGTACAAATGCTTAAAAATCGAATGGATGAGCGTGAAAACATTGCTAGAAAAATTAATAAATTAAATAACTACGAACTTCTAGGGAGCAATATTACAAATATTAAATTTGATATTCTCGAATGTAATTTATTTTTATCTAATGGTTATGAAGTAGAAAATGTGTCTGTTTACGCTCGTTTAAAAATTGATAAAGAAATTTATACTTCAGAAATTTATAAAGCAGTAAAAACGAACAGCTACACAGTGGCAATAGACTTTAATGGTTCCATTATTTATGGATCGATTAAATTATTTGTTAGAATTCAAAGTGAAATATTTATAGTCATACGCTGTTTCGCTGTTGAACATATTAAAATGTTCTGTTACTTCGTCTCGAGAAAAATAATTGAGCATGTTATACCAATAGCAGACAATAATAGTTTGATGTTGCTTAGATTAAAAAATATTAAATCAATATTTCAACTTGTAAGAGTCGGTAGTTATGTTTGCAAACAACCAAATAATAATATAAAAATGGTTTATGTAGAAAATATTTTTATTTCATAATAAATATTTTTTCTAAAACTACAACATAATCATTTTTAAATATCTCCTAACAAGAATAATTAAAAATTTACATGTAAACATTTATATTTGTCATAAAATTGACATAATGTATGATTTTACATATTTATCAGTCAGGTCTGATCAGATCTAATTATATTTAGACATATATCATCAAATCTGATCATATATAGTCATGTACGATTATATATATGCTTATATCAGCGAGATCTGATCAGATCTAATTATATATAGACCTATATATAATCAGATCTGGTCATATATAGACTTATATATAATTATACATATCCATATATAAATCAGGTCTGATCAGATATAATTATATATAAACTATATATAATCAGATCTGATCATATGTAGACTTACATATATTTATACGCAGACATATATCAGTCAGGTCTGATCAGATACAATTATATATAGACCTATATATAATCAGATCTGATCATATATAGACATATATAAATATATATAATTATTTATAATTATATATTATTATATATAGACTTAAATCAGCTAGGTCTGATCAGATCTAATTATATATAGGTTCATATATAATTATATATAATCCCATATATAATCATGTATGATTATATATAACTCCATATATAATCATGTATAATTATATATAATTTCATATAAAATCATATATAATCACATATAATCATATATGATCATATATAATTAGGCAAAATCTTTTTTCATCGGGTATTAAGGATGCATTTATTTCTTATGTAATTTTAATTATTTATTTAACTGTGCATAGAGTATTATTTAACAAACTATTTTCAAACCAACATACTTTATACATAAACACGCCTAGCATTATACTATATTAAAGGACGAGTTCAGTAAGCGCGATTTTACAGCACGCGTCCAAGTTTGGAAAACGACAAGCATAGCGAGGAGTTTGCTAAACATGAAAAATCGCGCTTACTGAACTCGTTCTTTAATACCGTTTTTTCTATTTTGCGCCCTTTTATGCCATTTCTAAATTAAAAAAAATCGCCGATACATATTGAGAAAATTGTATCGCACTCGGCGAGCCATAACCGCACGCATATGAGTGCTGTTATGAGTTCATTACAGACGCAAAATAGAAAAAGTTTTTTATGGTTATAAAATAAATATTTTTGCAGATATATTGTTACATTCAATCTCAATGGACGTGCTCAAAATTGTGCTTTGTGCAAATAATTGCAAGTTGGTGCGTTTAGATGAAGGGGATTCATCCAGCTAATATTTTTCTTATTGAATCATCAATTTTAAAATCTATATCTGGGATAAAGTTTATTACTTTTAAAATCTGCTCTATCCTTCTTTGGCCTTAAAAGGACGATTTTCAGCTCCAGGATTTGCGCCTTGCACCGCTATTACTTTCGAACCTTGCCTATATTTGTTCCAATATTGAATAGCTAAACCGATAAGGGCTAATGCAACTCCTACGGATATGAAGGTAAAGACTCCGCCGATATTCTCAATACTAATTCCGTCAGAATCATCAACTTGTACTTCGCATCTGACAGCTTTAGGATTGCGAGTCCACCACACATCTTTGTAATATTCCAATTTGCGTTGACCCAATAACACAAGCATACTAAAAAATAAAAAAAACATTTTAAAACAATTTTTCAAAAAGTTTGAGTTTCTTACGCTGTATTTATTTGATCTTTTAAATGTGAGCCTTGCTGCACAGCAATAGCGTACGGCTTCCTTGAAAATTCTTCCCCTACCATTTGGAAATCACAGCTAGTTAAAGTCAAGAAATTTATGTCCGATGCCTCGCCTACGAAAGCAAAACCTTCGCTTTTAGCTCGCGATTCTCCAACCCTTTTCAACGCTTCTTCCATAGTGTTGGGTAAACCAGCCTGCTTCATTTGTCGCCACATTTTTGTATACCTCTCACTCAGTGGATAATCCCAAACTGCTAATTTAGCTCTTTCAAAATCTGATAAACTATCATTTAAAATCATGTCTTTCCAAATTCTAAAAAGATATTTTTGTTCATCTATTTGCAGCTGTTACGTATAATAAAACTTACTTATGAAATTTTAATTCGATGTTAGCCATCCTTTCAAAGTAACCCATAGCTGTTGATCCATTAAGCGGTGCGTATTTAATTTTGTATTGTTTTGAAAGATCCTCTAAGGATTTAACTGGAACCTCTAACTGTGAAACCGTCAGAAACGCAGCTAAATTTGCTGTATATGAGGCAATAAGAATGAATCCAAAAAACCACCAACTGGCAACAACAACGCAACCAGATATATTTTTAGGAGTTTCCCCTCCGCCCTGTGCAGTTACAGAGGTCACGCTGAACCAAAGGCATTCTTTAAAGTTGAATTCTCGTTTTTCTTTATCGTCTTTATACTTGTCTGGGTTGTTTCGGTAACTATACGGACTCCAACGATCAAACCCCCATATTAAGAAACTGTTTTATTAAAAAATAAATGAGGGGGTAATCTTAACGCGCGAAGGTATTGTTTTACCTGGTAATGAAGTATATAGCTAAAATACATAGCCAGACATGATTATCTAATACTATTATGAACTGAAACTGCGAAGTCTCAATTTTATGAACTTTCATCAAAATCGAGAATCCAACTAGATCGTAATACGGTATAGTGAAGTCAATTACATTTTCTCTTTCAGCCATAACAGACATTGCACCAAGCCCAAAATCAGCTCGATTTTCCATCAACTCCTTAACCACTCCATTCCAATTTCCATTCTCGTCCATATATCCATACTTACCATCAGCCACTGGAAAGATTTCGTAATCGAAATTCAACAGCGACGCAATATCATCCATGACATCAATGCTATATCCAGAATACTTCTTCGGCGCGGTCTCATCCGCAAAAACGAACGGTTCTTGCTGCAATAACATAACAAGTCAATCAAGGTGTGACTAGTAGATATGACTAGCTACGCTCACTAGGACAACAGCGACTCGGTACACCACATCATTAGTGTAACTGCGCATTGATTCGGGATTTAATAAAGTCAGCTCGTTATTCAATTCGGCCATCCAGGAACCGAGCTGTATAGACTTGCCAGTATAACCTTCGCGGATTCGGACTGCGCTTAATTGCATCGTGAACTCCATTGAACTTAATCCGTCTGAAGTTACTTTCATAGGACCATAAGCCGGGGTTTCTGAACTTTCCTAACAACACAGCAATCATTTAAAGATAAAACATATTCTAAGATGCAACAAAATGTTCTGTAAGAAACGATAAAATGCTTTTACTTATTCATTGCATTTTAGGTTATGGTTACATACAATTAAGATTATAGCAAATATTTAATTAAAATACACGAGCTTTACCTATATAAAATGATTATTTAAATTGTTTTTATATTAAAAGATCCAAAATTAGCTCTTGATGATTCAGGATAAAGTAACTGTATGTAACCAATTTTAGAGTATGAGGTGAAGATTCTAAACTTGGAGAAGGGTAATATTAGTAGGAGTAAAGCAGGTAAGATTACAATAACATTTTAGGATAGGTTTTTTGAAAAACTAATCAAAGCCGTGTTTCCTCAAATATGAAGTGCAAACTGAAATAAACTTGAAATTACTTTCCAAAAATATGTTTGAATGTCTAGACCGTCCCTTTCTGGATTATTTTCCCCATCATAGTCGTCACATGTTATATAAGTGTTATTGCTGGGCCAGGCTCCTTCAGTATAAATATCCCTGCAATGATACGTTTTCAATATTCGCGAATTCTATTGTTCAAGTGTTTTACTTTATGGTTAAGAAGGTTTGAAGCGCAAGATCGAAGTAAAACGCAGCTGCGATATTCGGCTCGGCATTCAATTGATAAGTGGTTCTTAGCACTCTGTTTCGGTCTTCGTATTGATTATCTAGAATCGGTTTTATAAACATCACCGAGGCGTTTTTGCAAGAACATGTGATTTCTCCCTTGTCTTGCGTGATTGCGTGCCAGGCGAACTCCCTTTTGAAGAAGTCTGCAGCGTCTGCGGCGTCCAATACACGCTTTATGTTATTTATGCTACCGAGAATGAAGTAGTTTGCTATGTCCAGTTTACTGCGAAGTTTTTGCAACTGAGCTTTCGGATTATCCCGACTAATCCGTGCGATCACTTGACGCGTCGGTATATTTCGCAACAACGATTTATACTTATGATCCAAGACTGCAATATTGAACGGTTTCGTGATAACGTTCTATGAAATGTAATGTGTTTTACCGAAGGACTCGTCGAATAAAATCGCCGCATTGGAAATGTTTTGGTTTAAAACTATGGACCGGATTATTTCTGGAATTACGTCGCCGGGCGGACTAATTTGGATTAAAAATGGTTGCTGCTCATCGGTGATGTTCATCAATTGTAGTGAATCTCCAAATTGGCCAAACGAGCCGCTAATTGTTGGTAAAGACAACGCGAGTATGAACGATTTTACTGTTTTCGAGGCTAATACAGACATCGTTGTATCAAGTACAACATCCGGTGGATTTTTAGCATCCAGCATATCGCTATAAGTCTTACATACTAAAATTATAAAATTACCTTCAAATAACCTTAACCCTTCAGGATATACGTACAAGAATCCAATAACTCTTTAGCATCGCTTGGATTTCCAACGACTCTTTGAATGTCAACTTTAACGCCTAATCTTGGGTTTAGTTTTAGGTAATGTAAAGCTGCATCGACCGCGTTTTCCGCAACCAAATTGCCTTCTTCATTAACAAATACTAGCCGAAGATGAACAATTCGTGATTTAAAATTGCTTTTATGTAGATTTAATACTTACAGACTTTGATGTTTTGAGTAGTTTTGGTAGATACAAGGCTCACAAAAGAAGAGATTAATAAATAAAAGAAAACTGTGTGGTTTAGAACTCTCATGGCTTTATCCAAATCAGTGTTCAAACCGTTTGATCGCGTAAAAGCTCAGCATTTATATAGGTAAGAAAATTAGTGTATAAACAGAGTTGCTTAGTGATTTGTGATTTATTAAAAGACACACAGATCAATTAGGTACGATTAATTGGTTTTCCTTGTATTATTCCCTTATTAGTTGCATTAACCTGCCAATTATATTCTATTAAGCTTTGTTTAGTTGCATTATTCCTACGATTCGGGTTGTTCTAACATCGTTACGTTTATCGTCGAATATTACTCTCGTATATAATTAGGTATTTACACTAACAAAGTAATATTTTTCAACATTACATACATATTATCGAGTTTACAACGATTAATGTACAGACTGTATTAAATACAGATTTAACCCCCTTAAAGTAGACTTCCGAGCAAAGCGGCTCTGGCGTCACTAACGCAGCGATACTGACGCGGCGACATAGCGATAGTATTATGCACTAAGAAAATGTATAAAGTTAGACTTCGGAGTAAAGCGGCTCTGGCGTCACTAACGCAGCGATACTGACGCAGCGACATAGAGATAGTATTATGCACAAGGGAAACGTATGAGGCGTCATTCGTCATTTATGAGCGCGTCAAGCGAATAATAATAGTAATGATGATTATTAAGTGTATTTTTTAACATTGAATTGAAAAATAATTCACTTTGTTTTTTACCACACTTATATTATGTAAAAATGTTATATAACTTATTATTCACAGTTATATAAATTTCTAAAAATTGGAGCATATCCATTATTTATCTAGAGCTTGTAATTTGTTTTATTGCACGGTTTTTATTTCAGACCTAGTATTTCGTAGATATAAACTTGATATAAATAAGTCGTATTTTATTTTTAGTAGACATACATTATATTTACCTATTAATTATATTTAGAATTCAGAAGTTAATCCAGAAAAATAGAAGTTTAAACTAGAAATGTTCGGTAATTTCATTTTTTGAGTTCCGTGATAGTTAACTCCTACCAGAGAGTAGGTATAATATAACTACTCTCTGCTCCTACCAATCTGGTTTGTTGGTTCACATACTGGTACTAATATTGCAAAAGAACTGAATGGTATTTCAAATGATGGAATATTTCTCATAGGAAGATATATTTACTTGTCCACGACAGTGGAGCCAATATGATAATAGGTATACGAGCCGCAGAATTTGATACTGCCAGGTATTTTATTCATTCACTACAACGAACTATAGAGGAATTAGAGCAGGTTGGACATTTTAAGTATTTAGGGTTTGTATTTGGGAGTGGGTGCGGTAATAAAAAACATATAGAGTAAATGGAGGCGGGAAAAAGGTTCTTGAAGGTATGGGGAAAAGAGTTTAGCACAAATTACCGGGCAAAGGAGATGACATGGAAGGCTTGTTAGCGCAGTATATTGATGTATAGAGCTGAAGTATGGGGGGTGAGGAATTATACAATTCTTTAAAAAGGTCCCTGAAATTAGAATTGTAAAAAAATCGCTAAAATCTTAAACGGAAATAACACAGATGGTAGTTGTTGCAAGATGAATTGTTACACATTTTAACCACTCAGGTATAGTAGAAGAAAAGCTCAAATCCATTCGACAAGAACTTGACTTGCCAAACCACCAATTAGTGCAAGATGTAAGCACATGCTGGAATTCTACATACTATTTAATGGAGAGATTATTAGAACAAAAGCGAGCTGTTTCTTCATACATAACTGATCTCGAGTCATTAAACAATCTAACTCCTTCTCAGTGGTTGTTACTGGATTAATGTATCAAAGTCCTCAAATCATTTGAAGAGATAACAAAAATTACTAGCTCGGGTATTTCTTGTATCTCCGAAGTGATTCCACACGTTGCTACATTGTTGAAATACCTGGGAAAAGAATAGACAGCAAATAGAACACCAAATTTGCTAAGCATCAAATCCTCACTACAAGCTGATCTAGAAACACTGTACAACTTTGATGAACATGACAAATACCTGGTTGACACTTTTCTTGACCCCCTGGGATTAGTTCAAAACAAAAAATTCTTTTAGAAGCTCTGAAAATGAATTGTGATGAGTCTTGTAGTACCGATAATGATTCTTCTCCACACTCGTAAGAAGATACATACCAATGAAAATGACAAAACCATTGACGTACGACATACATGACAGTTTCTGGAAGTCGTTACAGAAAATATGGAGAAAGATGAGAATGTGGTAAAGGAAAGTGCTTTTGTAAATGAGATTGATTTATCTAAAAACGGCTCGCCTAGATAGGACAGCAGATCTTTACAAGTGGTGGTAAGCAAATGTAGAGCAGTATCCAAAACTGACAGAATTCATAGAAATGTATCTATCACTCAGTAGCAGTGTATTCTGTGAGAGGCTATTTTCAGGGACGGGTATATTATTAATGAGGAAAAACGCAATCAATGAATGGTTTGAAAAAAAAATGGTTTTCATTCATCACAATTTACCTCGGAAAATTTTGAGTATTAATAATTTGTAATAATTTGTTGGTAAAATATAATCATTTAAACTTAAAACAAACGGAACACACACTGAATATATAAATATATTCAGCCTTTCCGGAGCTCTATAATAAATATTAGGACTACCAAAACAAATCTCACATGAAATTTTTTAGTTATTTTATAGCTTTAAGTTCACTTTCGTGGCACTCAATCCGGAAAGGCTGAATATATTTATATATTCAGGCTGTGTTCCCTTTGTTTTAAGTTTGTATGATTTTCTATAACATAGGATGGTTTCACCAATTCTATAATCATTTGAATAATATGTGTGATTGTTTCATCATTTTTGGTATTCCGTATTCGGCTGAATAGTTGACAATATTCGGCCGAATACCGAATATTAAAAAAGCGGCCGAATAGGACGAATACCGAATAGATACCGAATATTCGTGGCATCTCTAATTCAGACCCATCAAAGTTTTAGGCAACCAAATGTACTCGAGTGCTCTCCAAAGAAAGGAAACTCCAATTAAAATTAATAGTCAGCGATAGAGATAGGAATTAGAAAAAAACTCTTGCAATAGTTAATTCAGAAATTTATAAACATCGAACAATGACAGTTGAGAATTAGGAAAAAATTAAACGTCGTATAGAATATTCCAAACAAAAATTAATTTACATACAGATAAATCTTCAAAAGCAGTTATAAGGCATTTTTATAAAAGTCAAAATTTCCATAACTCACAAATTGCAGACCCATCAACAAGAAATGTGCCATATATCCTATCAATTCATTTTGCTGACCTATCAACACAGAATCAACCAAATATTCCGTATTCAAATTCATATTATGATGATGACATTAACAGTCATTCTCCTTTCAGAATTGAGTTATGTTCCAGAATTACATAAAACAATACTAACAAACTATGTACCAAATTTGATTAATTAACATACTGATAAATCCTCAAAACCAGTTTTAAAGTTGTTTTTTTTTAAGTTTTCACTTCAGTCGGCAGTGCCTGACTGCCTATATTTTTTTATTTTGAAAACCTGCTGAATTTGAATCAAGCGCGTTTGCATGAGCCGACCTTGAACCGTCGTCTGCATGCGTGAATTTTTTCCCGCCTGTAGATAGCGTCAGTTGCTGCCGAGCAGTGTTCGAGTGACGTAATGTGTCCGAATAGTCTCTCGTCGGTTTTCAATGCAAGTAAAATGACGGAACGGCAGCACTAGTAGAGGTACATAAGTTTTGATTTTCCTATGACAGTAATGTAAAAGGTACATTATAAAAATGGAATTAACAGAAGATGTACCTGGAGCAAAATTGTAATTTGCAAAAATTTAAGATCATCTCATCCGGGATTTCAAACGATGCAGGGTTCCCAACTTAGGGGTTTTCCCCCCAAATTTAGGGGGTAAATAAGTGGGATGGGATTTTTTTAGGGGTTTTATATTGTTAGGGGTATTTTTAGGGATTTTTTGAGTTTTTATATTTATTAATTTTTTATTGAAAAATGAAGGTGAAAAAAAAATGTATGCCCTGGGATAACTCAAGCTAGCCAATCATAATAATATAATTGTATTACTTGGCGACTTAGCGACATGTAGTACAGTTTCTCGTTACTAAGATTTCGGAATTAAATGAAAAACAAATGACTGGTGATTCATTCGTCTATGTTTACTCAAAATACGTACGTTGATTGTTGTTTACTTGTTGAATTTAATTTTGCTATTGTACTGCTGTGTCGCCAAATTTGATGCCTAAAGCCTTAATGATGCCTAAAGAAATAGAAAAAAAGAAATACAGTCAGAAGTATGCACAGATTTGGGAAACAGATCCAGCTTTAAAAGGTAAAGTAATTTGGTGGCATTTTTGTAATTTATAAATAATCAAGGTAGACAATATTAAAATCAATATTTATGATCATCTACTATAGAATATTTATATCTATATAAGTAATGACGCATAATCACCTATTGTTATTAAATAATAATAATTTAATAAAGGTAGTGGGTACCTTTAAGAAACAATAAAATAAAAATTACAAGACATACATACATAAATATACATGACAAAACTTATACTACAAATAAACACAGAGATCATGGAAGTCTAAGGGCTCTAGATCTAAAAGTTGAGAACCACATGCCAAAGAAGTCCAAATCATTACAAACACTGTTACAAGCTGCCAAATCTGAATTAAATGGTGATAATAAAGCAAAATAAGAGGTGTAGCGATGGATATAAAATAAGGGAGCATCTCCTGTACAATAATAGGGCACGAATAAATTTAACTCAATGACAAGGCTGGGAGCATCACACATATTGTTTAGAAGTTTATAAACGAAACATACACTTAAAAATTTTCTACCCATCTTTAGCTCAGACAAGCCAAGATAACTATTGCATAAACTAGTGGAGTTTCTAACACTAATTGGAATTATTCAGGTACAAAAACAATTTATTTTGAATAACTTCAATTCTCTCAATATGAGTTTCTTAAAACGGCGACCAGACCATAGAACCATATTCTAGAATTGATCTAGCAAATATCACATATAGGACAGTTAGTGTGCGAGCATTGTGAAATTCATAGCCATATCTTTTTACACATCCTAAGGCTTTGTTTGCTTTAGTGATTATGTATTCATAGTGATGAGTGAAAGACAATTTGCTATCAAGAACTATTTCTAGATTCTTGACTACTGATTCCTTACTGTTACTTTGAGAGCGACATTATCCACAGCTATACCACGGCACAGAAGGATTTAATTTCCGATTAAAATTGATTGTTAAGCATTTATCCCTATTTAATACCATTAGATTTTTACTACACCACTGAACCAGAAAGAGCAAATCATTTTGAAGTAGCCCTTCATCACCTGGATTTGCAATCACTTTGAAAATTCACTTTTTGACAAGTCATCTGCAAATAACTCAAAGTCACATGCAAGGCCATTGTCAATTTGATTCATGAAAATAGAAATAAAGTAAGGGGCCCAATATTGAACCTTGTGGAATACCAGAAGGTACAAGCTCTTTATTTGATAGACAATTCTGTAATTTCACAACCTGGGTCCCACCCGAAAGATAAGACGTGAACCACGGCAACCGGATATTCCGTAAGCTGATAATTTGTTTAATAAGATTTGGTGATCAATTTTGTCGAAGGCTTTGCTGTAATCAGTATAAATAGCATATATTATTTGTAATAGCATATATATAGCATATGGTATTTGATAGTAAGTTCGTCACAATGGAATGTTTCCGAAAAAATCCATGCTGCTTAAGTGAGCTTATGTTTTTGAAATGTGAAAAGATATGACTAGATATTATGAATTCGATAATTTTGGACGGAGTTGACAATATGGAGATCGGACAATAGTTGTAGACGAGATTTACTACCAGATTTAGAGACATGGACAATGTACACCTGTTTCCAGAATGTTGAACATATACCAGATTTTATGCACAATTTTTACATTGTGTTTTTTCAAATGTTATGGTTGAAAAATATAATTCGGTGGCTGCTATATTCAAAAGGGAACTGCCTGATTTAATTGTTATCAAATGTGTTAGCCACTCCTTGCATTTATGTGCGGAAAAAGCGGCTGAACTATTACCACGGCAATTAGATTTTCTTGTGAGAGAAACCCATAATTGGTTTTCATACAGCCCCAAAAAAAATTCAAGGACTTAGCGGAACCCGCTGGCTCGCTCGCTATCAAGCTATTAACACAATGTTGGAGCAGTGGGAGGAATTAAAGTTGCTATTTTCAATTGCTAAATCTGATGACAAGTGTTATATGGCAGAACAACTTCACGACATTATGACGAAATTACCTTTTAAAGCTTTTTTGATTTTCCTTAAAAATGAATTAAAAAATGTGACTCAATTAAATCTGCTTTTTCAAAGTGACGATGTTGAGCCTACTAAATTATTTGAAGATTTATTCTTATTATATAAAAATTTAGTCGACTTGTTGTACCTTTACCATTGCAGAAATTGGTGGACTCCGAATTGGTACAATTTAATTTCCAGAAGCATCTAATTCATACAGCATCAATGTATTTCGGTTTTGATTTTCTAAACATATCACAGGAACTTAGGCCAATTGACTTGCTGGATGTCAGAGAAAGATGCAAGAACTTTTTATGTTGTCTGGCAGAGCAGATTCAAAAAACCGGCCAAGTGCGAGTTGTGACTCGCGCACCGAGGGTTCCGTACAAACTTGTAAGTAAGGTATCTTTTTTGTGGAGGACGTTACAAGCACATTCAGTTAACTTGACAAGTGGCTCTCATAAAATCACGACCATCTTAGTACCGCTGCAAGCATAACCTCAACATGTCGTTGTCGTACGATGGAATTCTACCCTCTATTTTATTACCATACATCCTCCATTCACTATGAGTGTTTAGGGGTTCTGGAACTTCACTATTTGTTTTTACTGCTCAATTTTGCTTGTATACCTATATACCCTGTATAAAGGTATACAGGGTTTTTTTTTAATAACGCGAATATTTTTAAAGTTATAAAAAGAAAACTTTATTTTAGTATTAGACTTATACACTAAGTTATATTAAGATCTAACTATTTCTAGATCTAATATAAACTAATATATTAACTATTTCTAGATCTATTTCGATACTCTTAACATTCAGTTGTTGAATTGACTGCTTTTTGGGCAATTGACTACCAAAAAATATAGGGCGAACGTGATTTAAGTATAATATACTTAAATCATATTATCTACAACATGTTATGTAGATTATGTAGATTATAGTATAGTATTATTATGTAGATTATCAACATATTATGTAGATTATAAAGAAAAATTAGACGAAATATAATATATACAGGATGTTACGGGACTTGAGTATGTCGCATGTCGGTTATAAACAAGCAAAATTTAGACATAATATATACCCTGTATATATTATGTATATAGAGCAGAGATGTTATGGATATGAAATTTCGGATCTGGATGCGGATACGGATATAGGAATAATGTTATACCGGTTTCGGATACGGTTACGGATAAGAATTTTTTTCGGATAATCCGTTAGTTTCGGATAGTTTCGGTTACGGATATCAGATTTCTAAGGAATGGTAAATGTAGAATGCTAAAAAATGCTTTGTAAAAAAAATGATTTTATTTCTATGTTATTATTTGTACTACCTACAATCATATGTCATACAACTAAGCACAACAATATAAGTAGGTACTACAATTATATGTCATATAAGATATATAAGTTATTAATATTTATCTACGTAAAAATGCAAAATCATAATTATAATAAACAAAAACAACATTATTCCTTTTTGTCTATTATATATTTTCTATTAGATATTGAAATATATTTATAGGAATTATTACAACATATCAGTAAAAATTATCCGAAATTATTCGAAACTTTTATATCGGATTCGGTTACGGATATATTTTTATTTCGGATATCCGATAGTTTCGGTTACGGTTACGGATCTCCATAACATCCCTGATATAGAGCGTACGTGATGAAATGCATAACGAATATAAACAAAGAAATTTCAGTATTAACAGCTTGGTGCCAACACATACTTTTTAACCTTAGGACCTAACTGTATGCAACCCATATGCTTCTGGAGCCTGACAATACCACTACGACAACATTAGTGTATTGTCATAAGTTTCTAATAGTAAATTCGCATTTTTCTTGTAATTAAACTACATATTTACGGTTTTCAGATTTTTCCCTTTACATGTGCTGTAAGACACCGCTTCTTGCCAAATTTCATGATTCTAGGTCAACGGGAAGTACCCTATAGGTTTTGATTCCCTTGTGAAATCGCAAAATATGCAACATAAACGGTCATATCTTTTGATCGCGTTGACTTACAAGTTTGATTTTTTCGCAGCCGAAAGAGACCGTAGACCCGAGTATTTGTTGAAAATTTCAACTTGTTACCTCTACGCGTTCCTGAGAAAATGGTCTTGACAGACAGACAGACGGACAGACAGACAGACAGACAGACAGACAGACAGACAGACAGACGGACAACAAAGTGATCCTATAAGGGTTCCGTTTTCGGTACGGAACCCTAAAAAGGCTTCCAGATAATTTATGTATGCTAAAAGCAATTGCTGATTTGCACCCAAAGGTTGCGACATCACAAGTCAAACCCGACATAAAACCTATATTGAACCACATTCAGCGAACTCATATCTATGGCAACAAAAATGACATAGAGTCTAAGTGGCACCAATTGAGTAACAAAATATGGTCGAATACTTCTACTTCAGCTAATTTTTATTTTGAAGTTTATAATGATTGTGACGCATCTGGCTGTACGTTTTGAAAATGTATCAAAATTCGGACTAGCATTTGTCACGGTGCCAATTTCAAACGCAAGTGTTGAATGCGCATTCTCCATCTATAATATTGTGAAAAATAAGCTACGCAATAGACTATCTATTGAAATGCTACAAAGTTTGATGATGATCCGATTCACATTGCAACGAAATGGTGGATCTTGCAGTACATTTTATCCATCTCCTAACATGTTAAGCTTATTTAATGTCAACATGTATGATTTCAAAAAGTCTGAACCAGACGTAAACGAAATTATATTTGAAATATTAAGTAATTTATAAATAAAGAATATTAAAAAATATTATAGAATATTATTAATTATTATTTATTTATTATTTTTTAAAGAATATTATTTTTTAGGGGGATTTTCAAGTAATTGTGGCAATTTTAGGGGTTTTTGACTTGGCTTTAGGGGTAAATATTTTTGGGAGTTGGTAACACTGAAACGATGGCTTGCTTGCCTTGGTTTATCCATTTTAGGCAATAAAAATGTACTCGTAGAAAGGTTAGTTATCGTTGACAGTTTGTCAGAGATTTAAATATTTCATCTACATATTTTTGTTAATGTTTCCTTTTTGAAGTGAAATTTCTATAGGCGCGGTAGAGTAAAATGGTTACAAAAAATATTCTACTTCAAAAAGGAAGCATTAACAAAAATATGTAGGTACATGAAATATTTAATATCTGACAATAAACAAAACGAACTGTCATCGACACTTTCTACGAGTACTTTTGTTTTGCCTAAAACGGATAAACCACGACAAGCAAGCTATCGTTTTAAATCCCGGATGAGATGATCTTGAATTTTTGCAAATTTTAATTTTGTTCCAGGTTATCGTTGACAGTTTGTCAGAGATCTTCTGTTAATTCCATTTTTAGGGTTCCGTTGTTATCAACGTCCGTCCGTCCGCAGTTTAGCTCAGAGACTATTAGAAATATAAAGCTGTAATTTGACATGGATATACAGATTAGTCACGCCGACAAAGTGTTAAAATAAAATCTTGAATTTTTGTACCTCCTTTACCCTAAAGATGTGGTTAGGTTTTTTTTTCTCGTCTACCCCATGGTGTAGGGTATCATTGAATAGGTCTTTCAAAAATATTACGGGTTTGTAAAATAATATTTCCATTAAGAGATCCGTTTGTGAAATATTAAGCTTTAAAGTGCTAATTTTTGTTAGAGTCAAGTGTTTTATTGTTTTTTTACCTGCCAGTATAAGGGGTTCGCCAAATTCTTTCGGATTTTAAAGGGGTTCGCGAAGAGAAAAATGTTGGGAAAGACTGCATTAGACCTTTAACGGTTAGTTAAGCGCATGCGCATCCACCAAGTTTGAAAGGCGGGAATATGAAAGTTTCGGGCAAATAATAAGGTTATACTTCAAAAAGTTCGGGTTTTGCCCATGGCGGAAATTGAGACATATGCACAAACAAATTTCAAGTATGAAAAGGTCTATTGTGTCAGCGTTGCCAAAATTAATTTTGACAACATATACATTTTTTCTGCGTCACATGTTTGTGTAAAGTATATGCAAAATTGCCTTCCAGAAATTATTTATTTTAAGAGATCCCGACTACATAATTCAAGAATTACTTCAATGTAAATTGATACAGCAGAGTTGGTTAAACCAACGGTCCTTATGTAGCAAGGTCCTGTTATGTCCTGTATTCGCGCTGCCGCGTATGTGTCTTGATTTACCTAATTTACCGGGATTAAACCAACGGTCCTTGCCACATTGTCCTATATTGGATCGAGAATTCACGCGGTAGCGCGAATTCTCGATCTTAACCCCGGATCTCCGGACCTCCGGATCTTAACCCCGGTTAGATTAGGTTGAATTAGGTTGTTAAGACAATATACGCGCGGCAGCGGGAACTCTCGATCCAATATAGGACAATGTGTCAAGGACCTTTGGTTTAACTCCGGTTAGATTAGGTTGCCCGCCGCGAAGCGAGCAGATAAATCAAAACATACGCGCGAACTCTCGATCGGATATAGGACAATGTGGCAAGGTCCGTTGGTTTAACCCGGTTAGATTACGTTGCCCGCCGCGGAACAGGCAGATAAATCAAGACAACATACGCGCGGCAGCGCGAACTCTCGATCCAATATAGGACAATGTGGCAAGGACCGTTGAATCGATTAAAAATAATAAACGTGGCAACGTCGAGATAGTTGCATTCGCATCTACTATCTGTCATCTTGAAAATGTCAACAATTATTTTCAACAAAAACACGAATATTTATTGAATCAACGTAGACAATGTAGAAGCTTAATTTTTTGCTTTCGGATCTTAGTTAAGGAGTGCCAAAGACGATTAACAACAGTTACACCAGGTAAAATGTCCGCAACACAACAAGTTTCAAAACAATTCCGTATTCTTTGCCAAATCTCTTGTCTCTGTTGTTCCCTGAAAGATTACTTGTAGGAGGGAGTATTGGTCATTGCGAAGTATGTGGGCAAGATATGCTGTTTTTCTTATTTTGACGATTGTCATCAATTTTCTGCCGTGATTCTTCTTAGTACTCCTTCATTTTTGGTTCTAGCAGTCCAAGGAATTTTAAGTATGCGTCTGTAGAGCCACATTTCAAATGCCTTCGATCTTTTTATGGATTGTGCTTTTAGCGTCCAAGTTTCTACCCCATATATCAGCTGAGACCATACATAACATTCTAGAAACCTTAATCTCATGCCTAAACTTAATTTCTTATTTGTGAACATTGACCTGCATTTTATAAATCCTCTCCGGACTATTTCTATTCTGACTTATCTCCTCATCGTAAGGTACCCATTACTAAACTTACAAATTGTTCCTGTGATTTTGTTTGTTTTATAATTCCTATTTACTATATTTTATCTTCGACCACTATTGTAAATGCCCATTGTTGTACAGTTCGTGGACTATGTAAATACATCATAGCATACACGTATGTAACAGTCCTCAATTAATGATGAGTTATGATTGATAACACACACGTGCGTTTGGTATACGATTCGTTGATTGGTTGAGAGAATAATTTTATTAAGTTATTAAGAATATTCATACATTTCTTATGTAGTTTTAATTATTTATTTAACTGTGTATAGAGTATTATTTAACAAACTATTTTCATACCAACAAACTTTACCATAAACACCCTTAGCTTTAACTATTATATTGTTACAAAATTTACATATTTTTTTAAATCCATTGTTAATGCGGCCAGTCCAGACGCTCCGTTTTGCACAACCTTTTGTCAGCGCAGTTCAACACGTTGCAGATAAAACGTTGCGTGTAGATAGGAAAACTGCGCAGTTTTGGAAACTGCGCGGAGACGGCACAGTTGCAGCGATAACTGACCTAAAGAGCATAGATATCCATAAACTGTGCAGACAAGACGGCGCATGTAGACGGTAGCTCCGTTTTCCAATTCATTTTGCTCAAAAATAACCAGACTAGTACCCACCTCCTACATGTCACTAAAACTGTGCGAAATATACAGATATATTTGCACCGTGTGTTGTAAAGCGTCTACAAATTGCAACGTTTTCATTCCGTCTTAAGACTGCGCAGACAAAAGGTTGTGCAAAACGGAGCATCTGGACCGGCCTATAAATTAAATCTAAACAGATGTGCACAAAACAGTGCTTTGTGCAGATAACAACATGTTTGTGCGTTTAGGTCCCCTTCATCCAGCTACTAATTTCCTTAAAAAATCAGCAATTTTAAAATCGAGATCTAGGATAAAGTTTATTAGTTTTAAAATCCGCTCTATCTTCTTCCTTGGTCTTAACCGGACGATTTGCAACTACAGCGTTTGCGCCTTGCACTGCAATTACTTTCGAACCTTTTCTATATTTGTACCACCAATATTCAAAAGCTAAAGTTATACAGGCCATTCCAATTCCCACGAAAATCACGATGAAGACTCCGCCAATATTCTGAATGCTAATTCCGTCCGATTGATCGTCTTGTTTGTCGCATTTAACAGCTTTGGGATTGTCGGTCCACCATTTTTCCTTGAAACGTTCCAGTTGCCGTTTATTTAATAACTGAAGGATACTAAAACCAAAACATTTAAAATCAGGTATTGAAAGTTTGTGTTTCTTACGCTGTATTGAATTGATCTCTTAAAGGTGAACCTTGCTGCACGGCAATAGCATATGGCTTCCTTGAAAATTCTTCTCCCACCATTTGGAGATCACAGCTGGTTAAGGTTAAGTATCTTA
Source organism: Phosphuga atrata (assembly GCA_944588485.1). Taxonomy (NCBI): domain Eukaryota; kingdom Metazoa; phylum Arthropoda; class Insecta; order Coleoptera; family Silphidae; genus Phosphuga; species Phosphuga atrata. Next base: position 71,655,969 of record OX155898.1, on the reverse strand, counting down.
TGTCCGTAGCGTCTCCCAAGAAAGCGAAACCTTCGCTTGAAGATCTCGATTCTCCAACTCTCTTCACCGCTTCTTCCAGAGTGTTAGGTAATCCAGCCTCTTTCATCGCTTGCCACATCTTTGTGTACTTGTCACTCACCGGATAATCCCAAACTGCTAATTTAGCTCGTTCAACATCTGATAGACTATCGTTTAAACTCATGTCTTTCCAAATTCTAAAAATGATTATTTGAGAAAGAAACTGATTATTTTTGAAGAAGTGGTGCGATACATTTGGCCAACCATGGAGGTGATTTGATGCTTCTTACAAAATAGATATGTTATAAACAAAACAATTAAAAGATGAACAAACCATATTTTAATTGTTTTGTTTATAACATATCTATTTTGTATAAAGCATCAAATCACCTCCATGGTTGGCCAAATGTATCGCACCACTTCATCAAAAATAATCAGAAAGGCCAAAGAAATAATCCCGCTTAAGGAGAAGGCAAAACACTTATAATAGAATTCCAACTGCGATCAAGCCATCATCAATTGCCGACTCGCCTTTGAAAAAATACAACAGATCAAATCGCTGGAAACCCTACAACACTTCTTCGATATCCGCAAAGAGACAAACAGAACCATCAGGAAAACCAAACGCCAATATATTTTCATAGTTGAATTTTTTTGTGCGCATGCGTCAATTCTGCCATGTTATAGACACTGAGAAGTAACGCCCAAATAAAATAACTAATTTCTCTCTTAAATTGTTTAAAATGTATCCAAATACTAATACTAGCTGCTAATACTAAAAAATGCTGCAGTCCTAAGTAGGACCTGGACCTCCTCCCACAGCCTAAACTTGTGCTTGGTGTCTTGATCTTACTCAAGTGTAGGGAGCTCTTATAGCTTTTAACGTGGTTGGCGAGCCACTATTAGGGGAGGTTTCCAGGCAGATTTTTACTGTGATGACTTTGCCAGAGCCATCTACAGGAGAACGATGGCTTATTTTTACAATGTAAAATTTACAGGATTTGAACCCGGGACTGGCGGCTCCGAAGTCTGACACCTTGACTACTAGGCTACCACCGCCAAAAAATGCTAAAACTGGGGTGTAAGAGCTAGTTCGCCTCCTCGTGGTGCACCCTGGGTAACGCTAAATGAACTAGCAAATATTGGCGGTCAGACAAACCAAGTAGGTTCTCCGTGAGACACTTAAACAACCAGCTAAATCAGAGCCAAATCCAGAATGCTAACAAAATGAAATAACAGCTCTTCTTAGGGCTTGCTGACCAGAAACCTCGGACCTTGTACGTATTTGCCATATAAACATAGAGAGCATAAGCTACTCAAAATGTCAATATTTATCTAAGCTTTTAAAGCATGACAATATTGATCTGGTTGCTCTTCAGGAAACACACTGTCAATCAGAAAAAACTAGAATAAACCGGCCAAGTGTGAGTTGTGACTCGCGTACCGAGGGTTCCGTACAAACTTGTAAGGTATCTTTTTTTTGTGGAGGACGTAGCAAGCACATTCAGTTAACTTGACAACTGGCCCTCCTGAAATCACGACCATCTTAGTACCGCTGCAAGCATAACCTCAAGATGTCGCTGTCGTACGATGGAATTCTACCCTATATTTTATTACCATACATTAATCATCATTATTACCATACATCCCCCATTCACTATGGGGGGTTAGGGGTTCTGGAACTTCACTATTTGTTTTTACTGCTCAATTTTGCCTGTATACCTATATACCCTGCATAAAGGTATATAGGGTATTTTTTTTCTTAAAAACGCGAATATTTTTAAACTTATAAAAAGAAAATTTTTTTTTTGTATTATACTTAATCACTAACTTATATTAAGATCTAACTATTTTTAGATCTAATATAAACTAATATATTAACTATTTCTAAATCTATTTCGATACTCTTAACATTCAGTTGTTCAATTGACTGCTTTTGGGCAATTGACTACCAAAAAATATATTTAAGTATAGGTAGATTATAAAGAAAAATTAGACGAAATGTAATATAAACAGGATGTTACGGGACTTGAGTATGTCGCATGTCGGTTATAAACAAGCAAAATTTAGACATAATATATACCCTGTATATATTATGGATATAGAGCGTACGTGATGAAATGCATAACGAATATAAACAAAGAAAATTCAGAATAAACGCTTGCTGCCGACACATACTTTTTAACCTTCGGACCTAACCGAGGAGGACCTAACTGAATGCAACCCATATGCTTCTGGAGCCTGACAATACCACGCAACACCTTAGTGTATTTTCATAAGTTTCTAATAGTAAATTCGCATTTTTCTTGTAATTAAACTACATATTTACGGTTTTCAGATTTTTCCCTTTACATGTGCTGTAAGACACCGCTTCTTGCCAAATTTCATGATTCTAGGTCAACGGGAAGTACCCTATAGGTTTTGATTTCCTTGTGAAATCGCAAAATATGCGACATAAACGGTCATATCTTTTGATCGCGTTGACTTACAAGTTTGATTTTTTCACAGCTGAAAGAGACCGCGGACCCGAGTATTTGGTACAAATTTCAACTTGTTACCTCTACGGGTTTCTGAGAAAAATGGTCTTGACAGACAGACAGACGGACAGACAGACAGTCAGACAGACAGACAGACAGACGGACAGACAGACAGACAGACGGACAACAAAGTGATCCCATAAGGGTTCTGTTTTCGGTACGGAACCGTAAAAAGGGGCAAAATACCCGGATACGACCTACTCGGAGCAACCTATCACCAAGCTTACGGCGCAACAACTTACGTCAGGCACGACATCGAAAACGCTTCTTTGATAAACACATCTACTGAAAATGGAATCATGTCGTCGTGACGAAAATCGGAGACATCACAGTATTCAATATCTATAAGCCCCCCGCTGCAGCTTGGCCAGACTCAGTTCTGCAAACTCAACTCCAGCCAGCACTTTAACTTCAACGGCCACCACGAGCAGTGGAAATACAGAAAGTGTGACGCTAACGAAGAGGCGATAGTAAGATGAAAACCTTAATCTCGTCTTCGATGCAAAAGACCGCTTCACATTCGGGTCCGCAGCATGGAGACGAGAATATAACCCTGACCTGTGTTTTACGTCAACCAGCAGCAATACCAATGCATTGGATGCGATGGACCGGAAGGGGTCCAACGACAGGTTCTCTGCGATTTGCCACACAGCCAGCATCTCCCTGTCATAATAGAAACGTGCACCCAATAATCACGTCCTCACCTCGACCAAGGTGGAACTTTGGGAAGGCTAACTGGGGCAAGTTTTCTGAAGATCTAGATAAATGTAATCTACAGGATAAAAACTACACCAGATTCTTGGGAGCAATCATAGGCACCGCTAAAAAGTGTATCCCAAGAGGCTTTCGTAAGAGTTCGTCCCTGGATCATTATAATCGTCATTATAATCACAAAATAGCACTGAGCTTTATCAAAACTTCCTCGAAACCGGTGATCAAGAAGTAGAATTCCTTCATAGTCTTGATGCAGCAAGACAACAAAAGTGGGCAGAAACCGTAGGAAGTTTGAATTTCCAGAACTCAAGCAGAAAAGCGTGGACACTCCTAAGAAAACTAGGGCGCGGATCACGCATACAAAGATCAAAAGCAACTATCTCGCCAAACGCAGTAGCATCTCATATAGTAGCAACGTCCAGAGCACCAAACGACAAAGATCATACAATACAAGTTGAACGTGACCTCAGGCACCTTAAAACCTCAGCGAAAGAGACGGAAACACTCCCGATCTTTCGCAACAGATAAAATTTCGATAGCAATTTAGGCCTGGAAAGGCTCCCGGATTCGATAACATCAGTCCTGAACTTCCAATACACTGCGGAAAATTTGCGATCAAATGGCTGGCCGAATTCTTCATCAACGGAAAATTTACCCAAGGATTTGGTATGTTGATGCAAACCTTTACCCAGACCAGGAAGTACTCAAATCACTATCCGTGGCTTATGCCAGACCCGGTGAGATCATTAAGCAAATCCAGAAACTAGGTTTTGTAATCTACCTGAGACACAGCATCGGTACGTCAGACCAAAACAAATGGTAGCAAAAGAGGCGACGGAAGAAACGATAGACCCAAAAAACATATTCAATTGCTTACAGCAAGTGAAAGCCATTAGCAAAAAAAAACTGGTGTTACATAGACCTACTAAAGTGGACTGGCAAACCACAAAGAAGATGTGTTTGCTAAAACCGATATAGAGGTGAGAGTATATTACCCAAAAGATCTCTTACAAGGGGGCCTGTCAACTCGTCATCACCGATTTGGCCCAAATTTACAGTATATGTAGGGCTTGATTATAAATGAAAGTGACGCAAGCAGGAGGGGCAGATGGCCAAGCGTTAAAAAAATAACTCATTTTTTACGCCGACCGATAAGTTACCGACAACTCATAAGCCCGCTATATTAGCATACATTTCAGCGCAGCGGTAAGAGCTCGGGTTCATAGTACGAGGATCGCTGGTTCGATTCCTTTTTTTGAATTGAAGCTGTACTTCACATAAAGGACTTAGATGCAGTAACAATACCTGAGCAGATAATACGAGCAGTAAGAGAGCACTCCGGTGATGAAAATTCTGAAATTAGGATTAAGAACCCAAGACCTGCACATGGTGAAAACCAAATCGCTACAGTCGCGATTCCCAAGTCGCTAGCTGCCACGCTAGTGGAAAGGGGTAGAATAAGAATATGCATCCAACCTAACCTAACCTAACCTAAGACTAGCACATGGTGAAAACTAAATCGCTACAGTCGCGATTCCCAAGTCGCTAGCTGCCACGCTAATAGAAACGGGTAGAATAAGAATATGCATGGTACAGTGCAGGATCCAGGAGCGAGTAACTGCCCTTAAATACTACAGATGCTGGTAAACAGGACACTTTGCCAAGCAATGTGATGGACTGTACTGGCAAAAACTATGCCGCAGATACGGGCGAGAGAGACATGTGGCTCAAAATTGCAAGGAGGAGGAGTATTGTCCCATCTGTGAAGTGAGGGACTACATGGCGGATAAAGGAAGGTGCCCATCATTCCAAAAGGCGCTATCGGAGTGATTCAGTCGCAATTCTTATAATACGAGCAGTAAGAGAGCACTCCGGTGATGAAAACTCCGAAATTAGGGTTAAGAACCTAAGACCAGCACATGGTGAAAACCAAATCGCTACAGACGCGATTCCCAAGTCGCTAGCTGCCACGATAGTAGAAAGGGGTGGAATAAGAATATGCATGGTACAGTGCAGGATCTAGGAGCGAATAACTGCCCTTAAATGCTACAGATGCTGGTAAACAAGACACTTTTCCAAGCAATTTTATGGACTGTACGGGCAAAAACTATGCCGCAGATGAGGGCAAGAGGGCCATGTGGCTCAAAATTGCAAAGAGGAGGAGTATTGCCGCATCTGTGAAGTGAGGAGCTACAGGGCGGATACAGGAAGGTGCCCATCATTTCAAAAGGCGCTATCGGAGGCAAGGCGAAATTTAAATAATCGCAATGCTTGTTATGATATTTACTGTGTAGATATCATATTATCTAAAACCCATTATAATATCAGCAACTGAACAATTAATATTGTTTAGATACTTTAACGACTGCTAAAGTCCCTTCCCGGCCTTGTTTGAAAAAGGCCATTAATTGTTATCACATCCAAAAAACATTCCAAACACAATAACAAGATAACGACAATCCCTTTTCCGACTTCCTAGTATAAATATCAGAAAGCCCACCACACCAAGTCAATCATGAAGAGGCAGTCCGGAATCAGTATATAGCAAGTAAAGTGAAAACCTGTAAAGTATATATGTGGCGCAAGCTGACGAAAGGGACGTTATCTTGCCAGAGTAAAATTTTCAGTACAGGCCAAAACGTGAACTTTGGTCAAAATTTCATGTTTTGGGTTTTTAATAAATTAATTAAACCTAAATTTGCGCATGGGCACTTTATTAGACTGTCATGATGTTTGAAAACACTTCGAAAAACTAAGTCAAACTTTAACCTCAATTATTTCGAAAGTACCTTTTTTGTACCTTAAACTTCAAAATGCCATAACTTTGGTAATTTTTGACATTTTTGCGCGATTCTTGTGGCGTTCTCTTCAGAATTTTGTTCTTTATCCAGTGGCAACAAAAACTCAATTTTTACCTCTGGCAAGATAAGGTCCCTTTCGTCAGCTTGCGTCACATATAAATTGTGTATGACCTAATAAATCCCCGTAAAATTAAACAAACGACTTATATCTTGACTCTGTGCCCATTGCAACCCAGAAATACCAACTAGGAAACTCAACTGGTGAGTTGGAAGCTCAAAACCAACTCACTCCCCTTGCTGGAAGATCGTCCACAGTTCAAAGCAGCGAGCTGTTGCCCAATCTCCCAGCATACAAGGAACAGATGGTGGCAGCATTGCATCCATAACATTGATAACAGCGCACCATCACAACCAAAACATTGGTGACAGCATCGCAAGCATAACATGCTTAACATCCTACAGTTAAACGCGATGCGGTGCCGATTGGCGCATGACATACACGTCACAGCCGTTGATCTGGATATCGGCATCATACTTATCAGTGAACTGAACAGGCTGATTAGTAGAGGTGAGTGGTTCGAGGAAGCACATAAAGATGCAGCAATCAAAATTACAAACAAGAACGTGTACGTTCAAGGAAGTGGAAAGGGGACAAGCTTTGTGTGCATCGAGTTAGAAAACTATATTATTTATTTCTCTCCTAACAGTTTGAAATATCACTGACTGAAATAAGAGAAATTGTAAGAGCTCACAAGAAACCGTCATTGATAGCAGGCGACTTCAACGCCACATCTCCTTACTGGGGATGTCCAGCAATGAATGCAAGAGGTGACCTGGTCATGGATTGGCTAGCTGAACTGGACTTACTTATACAAAGTGCTGGTGACACTCCTACCTTCGAACGCTCAATGATTGGGATTTCATTAAGAGACAAAGTCAGAAATTATCAGAGGAAGATCGAGACTATCCGACTTTCTGGATCTGCTTAATGATCTCCCCGGGTCTGGCATAAGCCACGGATAATGCTTTGGGAACTCCGCCTGGGGCAGCTGTCGGGTGGATTGAGTAGCTCGACAGTTGTCACTGCCGGTCCCAAGCCCGGGTAAAGGAGGAGGGTTGTGGTGGTAGGCCAGCTCCCTGCCTAAAACAACCTAATCAATCGCCTCGGAATAGGACGGACAACACACAAGGACGAACCAAGCTAAGAAAACGGACAACGATATGCAGTACTTGGAATATACAGGTCCTCTCCAATAAAATAAACGAAGTTGCCAACGAATTGAATAATCTCCAAGTAGACATCGCAGTTTTAACAGAGACGAAAAAGAAAGGAAAGGGATCGGAAAATTGGGGAAGTTACGACCACTTCTACAGCGGAGTACCCAAGGAAAGCAGAGCTAAGCAGGGAGTATCCATAATAACCCACAGGAGAATGAGAAAGTATATTTCCACATGGGAACCGATTAATGAAAGGATGATAAAGATGAATCTAAAAATATTAGGATATAATGTGACTATACTGGGAATATATGCCATTAATGATGACGAACTAGTCCACAATAAAGACCCATTCTATGAAAAACTAAATGAGGAAATAGGAGAAAAAGGAACGTCAAGAGAAATAATACTTCTAGGAGACCTGAACGGCAGAATAGGAAGAATGGAAAAGGACCTGGTAGTGGGAAAGTATGGAGAAGAAGTCGTTAACGATAATGGAAGACGGTTAATAGAAATATGCGAACAAAATCAGTTGACCATTTTTAATGGACATTTGCAACACCGCGAAATCCATAAATACACATGGACACAGCCAACAAGGAATCTAAAAAGCGTTATCGACTACATAATAATAAAACAAAAATCCAGACTAAAGTTCCTAGATGTAAGAGTACAGAGAGGTGCCTCATGTGGAAGTGACCACTATCTCTTAAAAGGAAAAATAGTGTCACCAATAAGAGCAAAAGAAGAACCTGACAATTCCAAAAGAATGGATGAAATAACAAACGGAGAAACCCCAAAAAATTTTAAGTCAACAGCCTTGAACATGAAAGTAGAAAAATACTATACAACTCTAGACTTGACAGCAAAATTCAGAATTCAGAAACATAGAGGAAGAATACGAATATATGAAGAGGGTCATACACTCAGCGGCAGAGGAAGCATTGGGTTATGAAGAAAAACGAGGAAAACAGAAAAAGCCATACTGGTGGGACGAAGAAATTGAATAAGAAATAGAAGAAAAAAGAAAAAGGTACCATATATATTTAAGTTCGAAAACTATGGAAGACAAGATAAAATACAAAGAATCACAAAAGAGAGTACGGAAGAAAATATGGGAAAAGAAGAACAATCAACATTACAAAAACGGAGTATATGTGCATAGCAAAGGGACAGATCATCAAACAATGCAATATATATAAATACCTAGGAATGAAAATATCTAAGGAAGAGACACTAGATGAAGCAATATCTGACAGAAACGTACAGGGAAGAAGAGCTACCTACTTCCATGCAACTTTTTTACAACTCCATTTACAACTAACAAGGACTCCATCGTGAAAAGCATAATAACATATAGCTCGGAGGTATGTCCGATAAAAGAAAAAACAAAAGAAAAAGTTAAAAGCCACTTGCAAAATGCATTTCTGGAGAAAAGCGACGGGAAAATCCAGGAGAGATAGAGTCCCAAATAAAACCATTAAACAAGAAATGGGAATACAACACGACATAATTGATGACATTACAACTAAACAACTAACATGGTATGGACACGTCGAAAGAATGTCAGAACCCAGAATCCCAAAGAAAGTACTAAACTGGAACCCCCAAGGAAACCGAAAACGAGGAAGACCGCGCAGAAGCTGGAGAGACGGAGTGGACAAGGAAATTCGAGAGACGGATCTGGAAGAAGGGTTGTGGGTGAACAGAGGAGTGAGTATGAAAGGGTGGGTAAGGGGTGACGGCAATAACCACCATGTAAGTCCGACCCAAATGTCAACCTCTCCTGCACGCGGTGCCCGCTGCTAGATAACGAACGAGGCTCTGGCGACCGAGTCATGGCGGTATAACCATTCAAACGAGAATAAAGGAAATGTATTCTCACCGTGAGGGGTTGGTTGCTAGTCTCCCAGCGAGCGCCTCCCCAGGGGGCGGGTAGGGGAAAGCCTCCCAGATATGGGTGGTACCGGGGAAATTAAATACCCGGGGCGGACCGAAACTAGCAACAACAGTAGCGTCTGACCCAGAGTGGGCGGCTGCAAATGGCGTCTGACCCAGAATGGGCGGCCGAAAACCAAACTCACCAACCCGTCTTGCCAGCGTGGTGTTTTACGGCAAAAAACCCTTATTTTTACCCATGAAAATGATAGATGTAAACAAACAAATACCCCAGGCGGATAAGAGAATATCTCCACAGTTCCGCAATGATAACCAATCATTCTGTCCCACGGATTCTGGGGGGGGACAAACATCTAATGAAGCAGAAAACCTACTCAACAAAGAAGCAGAATATACACATGTATATCGCAACCTACAACACAAGATCGCTACAATCAGAGGAAAGACTCACCGAACTCGAGCGAGAATTAGATCATATAAAATGGGATGTTGTTGGTCTCAGCGAGATTAGAAGACGGGGAGAGCAACTAATAAAACTAAAATCTGGGCATAGCCTATATTATGCGGGAAACGACGAAAATTCCAATGGTGGAACCGGTTTTATAATACATAAACGTCACAGCAATAATATAATTTCCATAACGAAAATCTCCCCTAGAGTGACTAGCCTGGTCCTGAAACTAAATACAAGATACCACATAAAAATCGTACAAATCTATGCACCGACGACCAACTACAGTGATGAGGAAGTAGACATCTTCTACGACGATATATCTACGGCCCTAAGAGAGCAACCAGTCCAATTCACCATTGTATGCGGAGACTTCAACGCCAAAATCGGAATGAAAAGCGACGATACGGAAATTTCTTTAGGAAACTTTGGACTGGAAGGCAGGAATAACCGAGGTGAGACGTTGTTGGGCTTCCTACTACAAAACAACCTATTTCAAATGAACAGCTTCTTCTATAAAAAACTAAATCGAAGATGGACCTGGGAAAGTCCAGACGGCCGCACAAGAAATGAAATAGACTTTGTAATAACGGATAAGAAACATATAATTAAGGACGTAACGGTATTAAATAGATTTGATACTGGGAGCGACCATAGAATGGTGCGATCAAAAATAACCATTGATATAAAGAAAGAAAGACACAAAATGGTTAAAAAGACAACCAACTAACAATGGCACAGCCCACTAGATGTAGAGGAATACCAACAGTGCATCGCAGACCGGTTGACGAGTGGAAACGCGGACAAAAATGAAAACATCAACAACCTAAACGACCGAATAACAAATGCCATAATAGAAAGTCAAAGTACATGCTGCCCTAGAACAAAACAAGAAGAAAAACTCAGCCAAGAAACAATACAGCTGATGCAAAGTAGAAGAAACATGAGAAGTGAAGAGACAACCTCCATCGAAGAACTACGAGAGATAAATAAACAGATATCGAAGGCAATAGGGCGCGACATAAAAGCACATAATAAAGATAAAATTCAACAAACCATAGAAAACAACAAAAGTATGAAGGTCCTGCTTAGAAAACTGGGAATCGGGAAGAGACAAATAACTAAACTCAGAAATAAACAAGGAAATATAACTACGAACAGAGAGGAGATCCTAAATGTCGTTGAAGAATTCTACCAACTTCTATATACAAGCCAAAAAGAACCAATCCCGGAATCTGAACCGGATATCGTATCAAATAAAAAGGGCATCATAAACCAAGGGTCTGAAATACTACCAGATATTACTTTAGATGAAATAGAATTAGCCTTAAGTAAAACGAAGACAAACAAAGCCCCCGGAGGTGACCACATCACCGCAGACGCCATCAAAATCGGAGGTGTCCACCTGCTAGGAAAAATCAGAGACCTGTTCAATCTTTGCCTGTTCAACAGTACAGTACCAAATGAATGGAACAACGCTATTGTGATCTTAATACACAAAAAAGGAGATATAGCTGACCTAGAAAACTATAGGCCGATAAGCCTTCTAAGTCATCTCTACAAACTATTTACAAGAATAATAACAAATGCTTGAACTTGAAACTAAACTGGACTTCTACCAACCAGTGGAACAGGCAGGATTTCGCACAGGATACGGAACCAATGACCTCCTACAAAGTGTTAAAACAATAGTCGAGAAAAGTATTGAATACAACAGACCACTCGTACTGGCCTTCATAGATTTCCATAAAGCATTTGACACCGTCGAGTTAGATGCAGTTATGGAAGCACTACAGGAATGCCGTGTCGACCATCGCTACACGAGAACCATTTACAACATCTACAAAAACGCCAGTATGACGGTTCAACTCCATGAAAACACCAAACCCATTCCAATTGGTAGAGGCGTGAGACAGGGGGATACGATATCGCCTAAATTGTTCACCGCGGTTTTGGAACTCGCTTTCAAAAAGCTCAACTGGGAAAGAAAAGGCTTAACCATAGATGGCAAAAATCTATCAAATCTGCGATTTGCAGATGACATAGTGCTGCTTGCTGACGATCTTAACGATATAAAAACAATGCTATTAGAACTCCAGGAAGCATGTAATACCGTAGGCCTAAGAATAAACTATTCCAAAACAAAATGTATGACAAACTTGGTCCCGAGCAGACAGATAGATGTAGGCGCTAGAGATATTGATTTCGTAGACAAATACACCTATTTAGGTCACGAAATACGCATAACTAGAGACAACCAAACATGCGAATTTAAAAGAAGAATAATCCTCTCTTGGGCCGCATATGGAAAACTTCGGGACGTATTCAAACGCGATCTGCCAGTCTGCTTGAAAAGGAAAGTGTTTGATCAATGTGTATTGCCAGTTATGACCTACGGCACTGAAACCGCAACACTCACCGTCGCCACTGCAAAAAAGCTCCAAATTGCACAACGAAAGATGGAAAGATCGATGCTCGGCGTGTCGCTACGAGACCATATCACAAACGAAGACCTACGCCGAACAACAGGTGTCACAGATGTGGTTGTGCGTATGGCGAGGCTAAAGTGGAACTGGGCTGGACACGTGGCCCGAATGTCAGATGGAAGATGGACCAAGAGACTACTGGAGTGGAGGCCAAGAGCAGATATACGAAGCAGGGGGAGGCCCTCCACAAGATGGACAGACGATATAAAAAGAACAAGAGGAGCCTGGATGCGAGAGGCTCAGGATAGGAGGAAATGGGCGGAAATTGGGGAGGCCTATGTCCAGCAGTGGACGCAAAGGGCTGTTTGATGATGATTTGATGATGATAAGAGGAGTGACGATTAGGAATCGGAAGACGTAAAACGTTATAACCCGATATGTATATATATATATATATATATATATATATATATATATATATATATATATATATAATGCTTTGGGTACTTCCTGGTCTGGGTAAAGGTTTGCATCAACACACTAAACAACATGCAAGCAACAACACAAATTACCCACATTTGTCGACCTACAGAAACAGCAAGGAGTGGTCGACCACAAAGAAGGTGGTTGGACGACACTAAATCGATCGCTGGTAAAGACTGGTATTGCAAATCCCAAAATCTCCGCTGAATGTTGAAGACTTACCAAGAGGCTTATGTCCAGGAGTGTATGATGGAAAGGTGATGAAGAAGAAGAAGATAATACTTGCTTGCTATTCAGGAAGAAATTGTAATGTGTGATAAAACTTACTCATAAAATCTTAATTCGATATCAGCCATTCTTTCGAAGTAGGTCATAGCTGCTGATCCATTAAGCGGTGCGTATTGGATTTTGTATTGTTTCGAAAGATCGTCTAAAGATTCAACTGGAGTATCCAACCGTGAAACCGTCAGAAACGCAGCTAAATTTGCAGTGTATGAGGCAATAATGATGAATCCAAAAAGCCACCAGGTTGCAGCAACGAGTCGACCGGATAGATTTTTAGGAGCTTCGCCTCCGCCTTGAGGTGTTAGAGAGGTCATGCAGAACCAGAGGCATTCCTTCAAGCTGAACTCTCGTTTTTCTTCATCGTCTTTATACTTTTCTCTGTTGTTCTGGTAGCTGTACGGACTCCAACGATCAAAGATCCACATTAAGAAACTGATGAAAAAAGTTTCAGAATTAAAAAAATCAGGTTGGTATTATTTTACCTAGTGAAGAAGTAAGCAGCCAAAATACACAACCAGACTTCGTTTTCTAACACTGTTAAGAACTTGAAGAGCGAAGTTGCAGCTTTAGGAAGTTTCATTAAGATTGTGATTCCAACTAGATCGTAATAAGGTACAGTGAAGTCAATCACATTTTCGCGTTCAGCCATGACGGACATTGAACCAAGACCAATATCAGCTCGCTTTTCCATCAACTCCTTAACCACCCCATTCCAATTCCCTTTCTCATCCATATTCCCAAACTTACCATCAGCCACTGGAAAGATTTCATAGTCGAACTTCAAAATCGAGGCTATTTCGTCGATGAGATCGATGCAATATCCAGAATACTTTTTCGGCGCGGTCTCATCCGCAAAAATGAACGGTTGTTGCTAAAATAACACATAAATTTAGCGCAGATTTTATTATTAGATATGTTAAGCTATGCTTACTAGAACAGTAACGACTCGGTACACCACATCGGCAGTGTAATTCCCCATTGATTGAGGATTTACCAAAGTCAGGTTGTTATTAAATCCGGCCGTCCACGTTCCGAGCGGTACAGACTTATCAGAGGAACCCTCGCGGATTCCGACCGCGCTTAATTGCATCATAAACTCCATTGAACTTAATCCGTTCGAAGTGACTTTCAAAGGACCGTAAACCGGGGTTTCTGAACTCTCCTAACAACACAACAATCATTTATCTCTCCAACAACACAACAATAGATAGCAAAGATTAATCAAAGCAAAGTGCCAATTAAAATAATTTTTTAAATGTCTTACTTTACTAAAATATTTTTGAATGTTTAGACCGCTCCTTTCTGGATTATTTTTCCCATCGTATTCATCACATGTTATATAAGAAGTGTTGCTGGGCCAGTCTCCTTCCGTGAAGATATCTCTGCAAAGCAAGCGTTTTGATTTTTCCATTTCAATACAATAAAAGTGTTTTACTTAATATCTAAAAAGGTGTGAAGAGCAAGATCGAAGTAAAACGCAGCTGTGATATCCGGCTCGGCGTTCAATTGAAAAGAGGTTCTTATCAATCCGTTCCGGTCTTGATATTGATTATCCAAGATCGGTTTTGCAAACATCACCGTGGCGTTTTTGCAGGCGCATTTGATCTCTCCCTTGTCTTGCGTGATCGCGTGCCAGGCGAACTTCCTGTTGAAGAAGTTTACAGCGTCCGCGGCATCCAACACCCGCTTTATGTTATTTATGCTACCGAGAATGAAGAAGTTTACTATGTCCAGTTTGCGAAGGTTTTGCAGCTGGTCTTTTGGATTGTCCGGACTAATAGGCGCGATCACGTGACGCGTCGCCACATTTTGCAACAACGATTTAAACTTGTGATCCATCACTGAAATATTAAACGGTTTCATAAAAACGTCATTCTAATAATGTGTTTTACCGAATGACTCGTCGAATAAAATCGCCGCGTTGGAGATGTTTTGATTTAAGACTATTGACCGGATTATCTCTGGGATTACGTCGGCTGGTGGCATAATTTGTATGAGAAATTGTTGCTGCTGTTCGTTGATGTTCCTCCATTGGCGTAAGTCTCCAGGTTGACCAAACGAGCCACTAATCGTTGGTAAAGATAACGCTAGCGTGAACGATTTCACCGTTTCTGAGGCTAATCCAGACATTGTTGTATCCAGTACAACGTTCGGCGGCTTCTTAGCATCCAACATTTCGTTATAAGTCTTACATACTAAAATTATTAAATCACCTTCAAATCTTCAACTACTCAACACTTACATGAATCCAATAATCCTTTAGCATCGCTTCGATTCCCAGCGACTCTTTCAATGTCAACTTTAACACCTAACTTTGAGGTTCGTTTTATGTAATCTAAAGCTACATCTATAGCCTTTTCCGCGATCAAATTGCCTTCTTCATTAACAAATACTTCAAGAAAAAGAACAGTTTGTGATATCAAATCTCTTTCATCTAAGTTTAATACTTACAGACGTTGATGTTTTGAGTAGTTTGAGTGGATGCAAGGCTCACAAAAGAAGAGATTAATAAATAAAAGGAGAGTATGTGGTTTAAAAGTGTCATTGTTTTATTTAAATGAGAGTACCATACCGTTTAAAGGATTGATCGCGTAAAAGTTCTGCATGTATAAGTTAGGAAATGAGTGTATAGACAGAGTTGCTTAGTGATTTGTACGTTATAAACAGACACATGATTAATTATGTACGATTATTTGGTTTTCCCCTACTTTCGCGGTTGTTTTCCACTTCTATCACTGTCCTTATCCGTATCATTAACATGCCTATTATATTCTATTCCTCTTTATAGGTGCATTATTGCCACGATTTGGGTTAATATATAGTCGTTATGTTTATCGATCGAGTATTATTATCAAATATCGTTGTTTTTACACCTCCGAAATAATATTTTTCAACATAACATATATTGGGTTGGCAAGAAAGTAATTTCGGTTTTGTAGAATTAACAAAAAAACACACTTTAATCAATTATATAGTTTCCAATTTGTTCGAGGAATTTTGCCACCTTCCTTGCAGCTTAAGGATTCCGTGCAAGTTATTTTTCGGTGTTGAGCGAATGGATTTTTCAAAAACACAAACTCATTTTATTTCAAAATGGAATATAATTCACTCTTACTAAGACTCACTTACTTACTAAATATTGTAACTATCAACTAACTGTATGACGAGTTAAATATTTTTTTTTTATTCCAAACCTTAATGTGCCGTTATGCGTTAAGGTAATAATCTATATAGACTCAAGTAGGGTTGCCACCCCAGACCTGGGTCCAGCGCCCGGAGACGTTAACTTAAAAAAAAATGAATTATGAATTCAAAAAAATTGTCGGCAGCTCATGTCAAAATTAAGTTTTATGCATAATTCTGCCTTTACCAATCCTGTTACGGTTGTCTGTCCAAGTATTTCCTATAATCGAAAAAATTCGTACCACATACATTACTTGTAAGTTTTGGTAGTTCAGTGAAAATACCAGAGGAAAATATGTTTATCCATTTTTAGGGTTCCGTACCGAGAACGGAACCCTTATAGGATCACTTTGTTGTCCGTCTGTCTGTCTGTCCGTCCGTCCGTCTGTCTGTCTGTCAAGACCATTTTTCTCAGGAACGCGTAGTGGTAACAAGTTGAAATTTGTATCAAATACTCGGGTCTGCGGTCTCTTTCAGCTGTGAAAAAATCAAACTTGTAAGTCAACGCGATCAAAAGATATGACCGTTTATGTCGCATATTTTGTGATTTCACAAGGGAATCAAAACCTATAGGGTACTTCCCGCTGTCCTAGAATCATGAAATTTGGCAAGAAGCTGTGTCTTACAGCACATGTAAAGGGAAAAACTGAAAACCGTAAATATGTAGTTTAATTACAAGAAAAATGCGAATTTACTATTAGAAACTTATGAAAATACTCTAATGTGTTGCGTGGTATTGCCAGGCGCCAGAAGCATATGGGTTGCATACAGTTAGGTCCTCCTAAAGATACCTTACTAACAAGTTTGTACGGAACCCTCGGTGCGCGAGTCACAACTCGCACTTGGCCGGTTTTTTTTTATCAGTTGCCCAAATCGAGCGATTTGGTGGAATGAGTGATGTTTTTAAGAAGGCAGATGTCACATAATTTATCGGCATCTAATTCTACATTTACGTATTTTGCAACATCTAAAAAATCTTGGTATTTGAAATTTTCGTTCTTAAGATTAATTACTGAAAAATATTTGAATGGGCTGTTTTCAAAATTATAGAATACAGACACAATTTTTGTTTCATAGGTTTTGTATTCACTTTACTACCGAAAAATTGATCTTCAAGCTGTTTTATTTTCTGATTCATAAGTCCCATAAAGTGATGCACAAAGTGAATATAACATTCGGCTAAAGATAAACACCTAACTTTATGGTCTCGAATCTCATATTCACTATCCTTCACGAATTTCCAAATGATTTTGTGCGTATCTTCTTCGCCCAATTGTACAAAATAAAGTTTTATCGCTGACCAGGCAGGCATTAACAATTTTTCCTAAAGCTTTATGTACAGATAGCAATTTCGCTATCACGTGGCGAATAATATCGTCATATTCCAATTCCAAAAAAGCAAAGCAATTTTTTAATTCCTTAATTATTTTAGAGCTTATAGAAAATTCAGCATATATTTTTAATACCAAGGTTTCAACATCGAGAGACAATGTCTTACATGAGTGTCTAACTGCATTATGAAGTACATGCCAGTTACAATTACTTTTCAAAATTTTCGGATTAAGGTCGTATCCTAACCTCTTTGAAGCAGCCAGAACTGCGCCAATTTGTAGATGTTGGGTCATTGGAACGCCGACCGCGTTAGCTATTACGTATTTGAGTGGACAAACCTTGCAAAATTCTTTTGTTTTGTGTCAAAATTGGACGAAAACGGTACACGAGATACATGCGACACTTCATTTTACCCTTTCGCTGCTATGGACTGCTATAGCAATTTAATTGATTTGACGCACAGGTGCTGTTATAGTAGTCCAATAGACCTTTTTACGGTTAGTTAAGCGCATGCGCATTCGCCAAGTTTGACAGGCGGGAATATGAAAGTTTCGGGCAAATATTAAGGTTATACGTCAAAAAGTTCGGGCAAAACATGGCGGAAATTGACACATGTGCACAAAAAAACTTTGAAAAGGTTCATTGATTTGGCAGCCAGATGCTATGGACTACTATAGCAGTCTACCGACTTCATGATTTCAGTGTAGCTTTTTTAATCACAACAAAGAGATTAATAAGTATATAGACTCTCATTGGATCTTTCCGTTACCCTGGGTGAAAGATTCGAGACTCACTCCTGCACCTAAGATTTTTTTTTTTTTTTAATCAACAAAACACCAAGATTTGATTCGTATAAAGATTTTGGTTTTTGAAAATTTGGAAATATTTGCAAATTATTTTGACGTTTTCGTCCAATTTTTACACAAAACAAAAGAATTTTGCAAGGTTTGTCCACTGAAATCAAAAAAAAAAAAAAAAAATTTACAAATAGAGATTTTGATTTTTGAAACTTAGCAATGCCTTAGCAATACCCTGGCAAACTTGGCAATATTTTCGAATAATTTTGACGTTTTCGTCCAATTTTGACATAAAATAAAAGAATTTTGCAAAGATTGTCCACTTAAATCCACAAAAAACAAGATTTGATTCGAACAAAAATGTTGGTTTTTTTAAATTTGGCAAAATTTGCCAATTATTTTGACATTTACCTCCAATTTTGACATAAAACAGAAGATTTTTGCAAAATTTATCCACTCAAATCGACAAAAAAAAACAAGATTTAATTCGAATAAAAATTTTTGTTTTTGAAAATTTGGCATTATTGGCCAATTATTTTGACATTTTCCTCTAATTTTGACATAAAACAGAAGATTTTCGCAAAATTTATCCACTCAAATCGACAAAAAAAACAAGATTTGATTCGAGCAAAAATTTTTGTTTTTGAAAATTTGGCAATATTTGCAAATTATTTTGACGTTTTCATTCAATTTTGAGACAAAACAAATAAATTTTGCAAGTTTTTCCCACTCAAATCAACAAAAAAAACAACATATGATTCGAATAAAAATTTTTGTTTTTGAAAATTTGGCAATATTTGCCAATTATTTTGACATTTACCTCCAATTTTGAAATAAAACAAAAGATTTTTGCAAAATTTGTCCACTCAAATCGATAAAAAAAACAAGATTTGATTCGAATAAAAATTTTGGTTTTTTAAAATTTGGCAATAATTGCAAATTATATTGACGTTTTCGTCCAATTTTGACACAAAACAAAAGAATTTTGCAAGGTTTGTCCACTCAAATCAACAAAAAACCAAGATTTGATTCGAATAAAAATTTTTGTTTTTGAAAATTTTGCAATATTTGCCAATTATTTTGACATTTTCGTGCAATTTTCACATAAAACAGAAGATTTTCGCAAGGTTTGTCCACTCAAATCAACAAATAACAAGATTTTATTGAAATAAAGATTTGGATTTTTGAAAATTTGGCAATATTTGCAAATTATATTGACGTTTTCGTCCAACTTTGACACAAAACAAAAGAATTTTGCAAGGTTTGACCACTCAAAGCCACAAAAAAACAAGATTTGATTCGAATAAAAATTTTGGTTTTTGAAAATTTGGCAATATTTGCCAATTATTTTGACATTTACCTCCAATTTTGACATAAAACAGAAGATTTTTGCAAAATTTGTCCACTCAAATCGACAAAAAATACAAGATTTGATTCGAATAAAAATTGTAGTTTTTGAAAATTTCGCAATATTTGCAAATTATTTTGACCTTTTTGCCCAATTTTGACACAAAACTAAAGAATTTTGCAAGTTTTTCCCACTCAAATCAACAAAAAAACAAGATATGATTCGAATAAAAATTTTGGTTTTTGAAAATTTTGCAATATTTGCCAATTTTTTTGACATTTTCGTCCAATTTCGACATAAAAAGGAAGATTTTCGCAAAGTTTGTCCACTCAAATCAACAAATAAGAAGATTTTATTGAAATAAAGATTTTGATTTTTGAAAATTTGGCAATATTTGCAAATTATATTGACGTTTTCGTCCAACTTTGACACAAAACAAAAGAATTTTGCAAGGTTTGACCACTCAAATCCACAAAAAACAAGATTTGATTCGAATAAAAATTTTGTTTTTTGAAAATTTGGCAATATTTGCCAATTATTATGACATTTACCTCCAATTTTGAAATAAAACAGAAGATTTTTGCAAAATTTGTCCACTCAAATCGATAAAAAAAACAAGATTTGATTCGAGTAAAAATTTTGATTTTTGAAAATTTGGCAATATTTGCAAATTATATTGACGTTTTCGTCCAATTTTGACACAAAACAAAAGAATTTTTCAAGGTTTGACCACTCAAATCCACAAGAAAACAAGATTTGATTCGAATAAAAATTTTGGTTTTTGAAAATTTGGCAATATTTGCCAATTATTTTGACATTTACCTCCAATTTTGACATAAAACAGAAGATTTTTGCAAGATTTGTCCACTCAAATGGACAAAAAAAATAAGGTTTGATTCGAATCAAAATTTTGGTTTTTGAAAATTTGGCAATATTTGCAAATTATTTTGACGTTTTCGTCCAATTTTGACAAAAAACAAAATAATTTTTCAAGGTTTGACCACTCAAATCCACAAGAAAACAAGATTTGATTCGAATAAAAATTTTGGTTTTTGAAAATTTGGCAATATTTGCCAATTATTTTGACATTTACCTCCAATTTTGACATAAAACAGAAGATTTTTGCAAAATTTATCCACTCAAATTGCCAAAAAAAACAAGATTTGATTCGAATCAAAATTTTGGTTTTTGAAAATTTGGCAATATTTGCAAATTATTTTGACGTTTTCGTCCAATTTTGACACAAAACAAAAGAATTTTGCAAGGTTTGACCACTCAAATCCACAAGAAAACAAGATTTGATTCGAATAAAAATTTTGGTTTTTGAAAATTTGGCAATATTTGCCAATTATTTTGACATTCACCTCCAATTTTGCTGAAGCTGAACAAGGTTGGCAGGGATAATAAAGTAACTCTATACTGGGTACCAGGATAGACGGACTGGTATAGACGGAAACAAAGAAGCCGATCACCTAGCAAACAAGGGATCCAGTTGCCCCTTTAGGTAGGTCCGGAAAACTTTTGAGACATGAGTGTGAACACCATCCACAAAAGTTTAGATGAAGAAACAAGAGGAAAATGGATGAAAACCTGGAAAGAACTTCCAAGGCTAAGGCAATCCAAAGTGATGCTGGGATCTTTTAACCAGAAGAGAACATAAGCTTGCGTGAAACTAAGCAGGAACAAACTTAGAATTCTGAGAGGAGTCCTGATGGGACACTGCAGACTTAGGAAACATCTCAAAGCCCTAGGCCTAGAGGAGGATGACAGATGCAGATTCTGTGGCTCAGCAGAGGAAACCCCCATACATCTGTTAAAAGACTGCGGAGCATTACTCCGCAAGAGACAGATGTACCTTGGGGCTCACTGCTTGAACACAGAGGAGCTGCAGGCCTTGAATCCCACTCAAATCTTGAAATTCCTAAAGGAATCAGGATTAGAGGAGGCGCTCTAATTAGGTAAGTACACCAACACTTGGAGGAGGAGGGTGGGGTACAATAGATCTATAAAGGTCGTCACCACCATATCTACAATCTAGAAACACCTCACGTAATTAATGCACGCCCCTTAACTGTTCTAGAACAAAAAGTTCGTTGTATATAGTTTTAGGCAGCTTCTGGTATTGTACATATTGGTTTATATACAACTTGAAATCCCTTGCGTTTTGCTACCTCCATTCATTCATTTTGCGACCTCACATACATATAAACCCAGTAATGTTAACATTTCCAGCGCATTAGAGCAGGGTTTGCATGATCGCCTCCTTTTTTCCCGGATATTGCTCTTAGAGTCCTTTTCTGAGCCATACATACTCTTTTCATCTGTGTGGAAGCCCCCATATTAGTATCCTATAGGTTAAGCTGATTCTATTTCTGCGTGATATATGTCTAATATCCATAACCATAAAAGTGGTTAGACAACTCTGTAACACATGTATCGTGCCAATACTTACATATGGTTCTCAAACTTGGGCCATGACACAAGCACTACAAAACTAAGAACCTGTCAGAGTAGACAGCGCGGCTCGGAACTTCTCGGCGGTCTTCTGCGTGGTCATGGTCTCTGTACCATAGGTGAGCACGGTCATGACACACTGCTCGAAGACTTTAACTTTGAAATCCAGGAATATTTTGCCACGTAGAATCTGCTTATTGGCACCGAACGCTGCCCAAACGCTGCGCGATCCGCCTTTCCACTTGGGTTTCGCAGGAAAGACAAGAAGAAGGCCACTGCTATTAAGAAAGTCATAAAGTTTGAGGACGTAGTACTGAAAATTGGACATCTTAAATGGCGATGGGCAGGCCACATAACAAGGGAAATGAGGGAGAAATGGACAAGGAAGATCCAGAATGGGACCCAGGTTCAGCATTAGAACAAAACGTAGTAGATCAAACAAAAGGTGTTCGGATGACATAAATACGACAGCTGGAACCGTATGGGTTAGGATGGATAGAAAGTCATTTGCTCTCTTCTTGATTCGCTACTGCCTACTAATTCAACCTTTTGCACGAATTCATCAGTATAATGACATAACGACGAATGAAAAACACTGCATACTAAGAGGACACACCTGCAGAAGATGAGCATATGGACAGATGAACCACTATGCAGACTTTGCAATGAAGAGGACGAAACTGCCTCCTATATAATATTCCATATTAATGATACTCTGTTAACAAGAAAAGAACAAAAGTTTGCCTGAGACTAAACAGGAACAAGGTTAGAATTCTGGCAGGACTCCTGTCGAGACACTGCAGACTTAGAAAACACCTCAAGACTGTAGGCCTAGAAGAAGATGACAGATGCAGATTCTGTGGTTCGGCAGAGGAAACCCCCATACATCTGCTCAAAGACTGATGAGACAGATGTATCTTTGGGCTCACTGCTTAAACGCACAGGAGTTGCAGTCCTTGAATCCCACTCAGATCCTGAAATTCCTAAAGGAATCAGGACTAGAGGAGGCGCTCTAAATGGACAAGTATACCAACGTTTAGAGGTAGAGGGTGGGTTACAATAGATCTACGAAGGTCGAAGTACAAGTCGTCACCACCAATACTACAATCTACATGATCAGTATGAAAGCTGGAACCGTCTGGATTAGGATGGCAAGGGACATGTTCGAGTGGAAGAAGCTGGAGGAGGCCTATGTGTCAGCAGGACACGCTTATGCTATTGGTATGTTACAAGTTACAAGTTACAAGTAATGTGTTACAAAATATGTTACAAGTTTTAAGTATTTCAAATATATATTAGCAGAGAAAGTTTTTCGATTTTGATTTGGATTGATATGTCCAATATTGCGGATTTGGGTAGGAGTTATATAATCCTTCTTATCACGTATGTCTTTACATTTACTTTCTTCTATAATATAATCCGCCATGACATTCCAGGTGAGATGATCTTCCAAGAAGAAAGCTATTTTTAGCAATTTTAGACATCCTGTTCTTTGAATGTTGTTTCCTACGATTCTTTAATCAACGTCCTCGGTTGGTCTGCTTCTGTGGGTTTGGAATCTTCTGATATGATAGCTTCGTTTCATCACAGTTTAAGCGTAGTTTATTGCCCGTAAAACCATTTGTGTAAATACGATGTAACCTCACTTGCTTCAAACTGCAGTTCTTCCATAGATGCTTTGGATATGAAAACAATAGCTTATTTGGCATATATTGTGATCTAATTAGTGACTCCAATATAGCTAATTAAATCAGATGTAAACAGCGAAAATAATATAGGGGCTAATACACTCCCCTGAGGTACACAAACGAAAGTTGAAAGTATCTGTTATTCCCATTCTTTACATATTACATTCTAGCATAAAGATAATTAAAGTCATCAACTACAATCAAACATCAAACGGATGATAGATCCCATATCTAACACCCTAACAGTTGAAATATTGCAACTGACCAGAAGAAGATTGCAACTGCGGCAGGTTTCTTAAATGCGTACTAAGATAGCGTAATGCGTAAAACGCTGCATACTAAGAGGACACACCTGCAGAAGATGAGCATATGGACAGATGAACCACTATGCAGACTTTGCAATGAAGAGGACGAAACTGCCTCCTATATAATATTCCATCCAAGCAATCGTGCGCAGGATAATGAAAGTCAACATTACAGCCGAGGAGCTACCGCCGAACCACAAGTTACGTAGACTTCTGGAGCTAATACATCATCATCATCATAGCCTTTTGGTGATGCAAATTCTTTGGTGATCTTGGATGTAGGCCTCTTGCCTCTTCTTCCACTCTTGGCAATCTTGTGCCCGTCTCATCCAGTCTCGACCTCCGTGCCGTCGAATGTCGTCCATCCAGCGATGCGGTGATTTGCCTCGCCTTCGAATATCCGCTCTGAGTCTCCATTCAAGGACTCTCCCTCATGTGCATGGGCATCTGCCCATGTCCATTTTTACCTTGCTATGACAGCCATGACGTCTTTCACCTTGGCCTTATTTCGGTCCCATTCGTTACATTTCCGGTTACGAAGGGTGGTCTCGAGCATCGCTCTCTCGGCTGCTGTTCTTTTCTAAAGCCTCTTGTATGAGACGGGTGTTATGGTGCAACAGATCGCTTCGGGTTTTCCTGCTTTTTCAGGTCTTTTCACCCACTTTTCCCTCACTGCACAGTGTCCGTCTTTGTTCCATCATCTTTATAGTCTTTGGTGTTAATTTCGTCGGTTTGTTTGGCAGGACACTTGAGGTGATTTCGTCAAGGCTGACGTCAAGGCTTTTCAAGGGATGTAGGTCCCTGAACCCAAGGATCTCCCAGCTTTTCCTGGCCGCAATGTTTTCAAGGGATGTAGGTCCCTGAACCCAAGGATCTCCCAGCTTTTCCTAGCCGCAATGTTTTCAAGGGATGTAGGTCACTGAACTCAAGGATTTCCCAGCTTTTCCTCGTACTTCAAAGTTTTCCTAATAGCTTGAAGTGCGATACACAGTCAAATGTCTTAGTGAGCTCACAAGAAATAACTAGTGGACATTTTCCTCTATTTACCGCTGATATTACGTTTTCCGGTAGTTCTTGAAAAGCGGTGATAGTGGATTTATGGTGGAATCACTCTATATCTATCGAGAAATGGGGTAAGGCTGGTTCATGGGTAAATTTTGAATTTGCATTTTATTTATCCAAACAAACAAAAAAAAGCATTTTATGTTCAACAAACTACTAAATATTACTAAAAAAACTTTTCGTTCATCAAGATTAGTAGGGAAAGATAATTCCTTCTAGGCCAGCCAGCCTCTCCCTTATGGGCTCCTGCCATGTAATTTCCCATAAGCCGGCAGGAGCAAAGCTGCCCCCACCACCTAGCTTATCAGTAGTTCTGAACGTGGCCGAACGAGTTCTGAACGAGTGTGTGTAGATGGCGCGATAATTAACGAGCGCGGCGGATAGCGGGAAAATTCAAAATGAGGGTGGGCATATTTGCGATAGGTGTTGATTCAAATGGGTAATTTTTGGCGGGAGAGGTGGGGAGGAGATTATGGGTTTTGGAATAGACAAGCGGGAAAATTAAAATGGGTTGCGGGATGGATATTAATTTGTGAAGCTGGTTACCCCATAAATTTGGTGGATGGAAATTCAAAATGGGTTGCGGGGCACCAGCGTAGAAGTGGATATCTATGCATAATTGATTGCACACATATTACGGGTTGATTCAAATGAGATTATAGGATTTAGACCGGACAATATCGAACAAGAACGGTCAAGACTGGACAGACCACATATTTCCTGTGATATTTATCTGAATAATTTCCTATGGGAAAGCGCAATTTCTTAAACCTGTCTGTGATCTAGATCGTATTAATTATTTTAATATTTAATAAAAAAGTATTTCAGCTATTAGATTTAATTTTGAGTGAGAAATGGAATATATTGTTTAAAGCTGTTTAAAAGTTGATTAAAAACCTGATTAAAAAGCTGTTTAAAAATTGACTAAAAAGCTGTTTAAAAGCTGATTAAAAAGCTGATTCAAAGCTGTTTGAAAGCTGATTCAAAAACTGTTTAAAAGCTGATTCAAAAGCTGATTAAAGAGCTGTTTAAAACTGATTAAAAAGCTATTTAAAAGCTGATTAAAAAGC
Organism: Phosphuga atrata; assembly: GCA_944588485.1. Taxonomy (NCBI): domain Eukaryota; kingdom Metazoa; phylum Arthropoda; class Insecta; order Coleoptera; family Silphidae; genus Phosphuga; species Phosphuga atrata. The sequence continues at coordinate 71,629,898 of OX155898.1, read as the reverse complement.
TGTTTTAAATATGATTAAAAATCTTTTTAAAATCTGATTAAAAAGCTGATTAAAAGCCGTTTGAAAATGTTTAAAGCTGATTAAACGCTGTTTAAAGGAAGATTAAAAAGCTGTTTAAAAACTGATTAAAAAGCTGTTTAAAAGCTGATTAAAAATCTGATCGAAAGCCGTTCGAAAGCTGTTTAAAAGCTGATTAGACGCTGTTAAAGAAGATCAAAAAGCTGTTTAAAAACTGATTAAAAAGCTGTTTAAAAGCTGATTATGAAGCTGCTTTAAAGATGATTAAAAAGCTCTTTAAAAACTGTTTAAAAAGCTGTTTAAAAGCTAATTAAAAAGCTGATTTAAAGCCGTTTGAAAGCTGTTTAAAAGCTGATTAAACGCTGTTTAAAGGAAGATTAAAAAGCTGTTTCAAAACTTTTAGGTCGGTAATTAAATAGCAGAATTTTAATTACTAATATAACTTTAATATGAAGACAAGATAAAAAGTACAGAATGAAAATATTGATTTTACATGATAATAATAATACGGGTTGAGTCTACATGCTAAAAGGCAGTTCTACAAACTTAACAATAAAACACTAAATGAAGGACCGCCAAAATTTAAAAGTTACTTATTTCACAATTATTCAATTTCCAACAAAAACTGATTAAAAAACTGTTTAAAAGCTGATTAAAAAGCTGTTTAAAAGATGATTAAAAAGCGGTTTACAAACTGATTAAAAAAGCTGTTTAAAACCTGATTAAAAACCTGATTTAAAAGCTGTTTATAAAGCTGATTAAAAGCTGCTTAAAGCTAATTAAAGTGGATGGAAAGTGGACGGTGGACGGAAAAAGTGGACGGTGTACCGAAAAAAGTGGACGGAAAGTGGACGGAGTGGACGGAAAGTGGATGGATAGAATGCGGCTGCCTCGTACAACGGCTGTTCTGGGGGTGGGGATTGGTGGTGGAAGGAGGGGTTTTGAGAACTGAGGTGGGCCTAGATGGAACTATCTTTCCCTACTAAGATTATACATAATTAATATGTGTAATTTAAATCTAATGGAGTAGCAGAAATATTTTTGAAAACTTGTTATACGCAATTTGAACGCAAATATTTCAGCAGAGTTAGTAATTCGATTCTAAAACGTGTCTTAAACCCCGCAAAAAAATCCATAATTTGAACGATTTATTACATCTAAAATTCAAATCATTTTCGTGACGAAACCACGCAGTTAATTACAACACGTGCCTTTACTAATTCATTGTGAGTCGTGCGAGTTGCAAGGTAGCTATTAAAAGCAACATTATCGTGACATTACACGCTTCTCACCTTGCGTTTACCGTATCGAACCCACAAATACTTAATAATTAAAAACAATATCATCAAACCCAAAAGACCATAAAGCATGAAAAATATTCCGCCGATATTATCAGAATCGATGCTTTCCGAGTCCAATTTAAAGTTGCATTTCACTGCGTCCGAATTATTGTTCCACCACTTTTCCCTCAAACTTTGTATAACACGTTTATTATAAAGCTGTAGAATGCTATAAAGACATATATTAAAAGTTAAATATACAGGGTGTTAGATAAACATGCGGCACAAATTCAGAATAATTTGTCTTATGATGATTTCTTAAAAAACCCTTGTTTCGAATATACAGGGTGACCCAAAATTTGCGACAGTAACATAGTCTAGCTTGTAATTAATTGCCAGTTTATCTAAAGTAAATTGTAGGGAAAGATGTCATCTGCTGGAACCTCCTTACTCCTATATGATAACTATGTAACCCCATGTAATATTTATGTAACCCCACGCTAAACAGGGTGTGAGGTCTATGTAGCCCCACGCTAAACAGGGTGTGAGGCGTACGTAACACCACGCTAAAAACGGTATGAGGTCTATGTAGCCCCACGCTAAACACGGTGTGAGGTCTATGTAGTCACACCGTAAACAGGGTGTGAGGTCTATTTCCGTCCACTTTCCGTCCACTTTAGGTCTACTTTCCATCCACTTTCCATCCACTTTCCATCCACTTTCCATCCACTTTCCATCCACTTTCCGTCCACTTTCCATCCACTTTCAGACCACTCCATCCACTTTCCGTCCACTTTCTATCCACTTTCAGTCCACTCCATCCACTTTCCGACCACTCCATCCAGCTTGTAATTAATTGTCATCAGCAAGTCTGTACATGAAATGCATGTCAGTCATCTCGGCGTTGGTATAGATCAGGGGTCGGCAAACTCTATGAACTTAAGAGCCAAATTTGTGTTTAAAATGATTTCAATGCACCAACTTGACTGCGAGACAATAACTAAAAGAAATAACCGAGATCCGTGCTGTGACTGTGAGTTATAAGGAACTTGCCGCTGGCGGTCGTAAGACTTCCGGAAAGGTACAGTTCTGTTTCTACTTTGTGCTTTTGTGATTTTTTGTTTCAATATATTCCCGAAGAGCCATAAGCTCACACCAAAAGAGCCACATGTGGCTCGCGAGCCACACTTTAGCGACCCCTGGTATAGATAGTAAAGAAACTATTAAAGACACGACAAACAAACAAACGACACTCAATGATTTCACTGACGAGACGTAATCAAATGAAATCCACTTAAAACAGCCGTTCCAAGTTATCGTCAACAATTGTTGGCACTTGATAAACTCATTAATTTTTTGCAAACTTATTGGCATACGTGTAATTCTGCCTAGTGAACCTCTCAACTAGTGCCGCTCGTAACCGGCGATAAACTAAGTTGCCTAAGCTCTCAGAGAGTACGGCACCTTAAGAAGAAGATGCGCCTAAGATCGAATATGTTTGTCGCAAATTTTGGTCACTGTATCTTCAGAAGTCATCATACGACAAATTATTCACAGAATAGGCCAAAGAATATGTTTACCTAACACCCTGTACCCATGTATTAAAAGCAAGAATTAAATACTTACGCTGAATTCATTTTTTCCCTCAAGGCCGAATGTTTTTGCACGGCGAACGCAAACGGTTTCTTATTGAATTCTTCGCCGATCATCTGCAGATCGCAGTTTGTCATCGCGAGATATTTAGCGTCAACGGCGTTCGTGAGAAAAGCAAATCCTTCGCTTACAGACACCGAAGCCTGCACTTTCTTCACAGCCTCTTCCGTCGAATTCATCAATCCCACGCTTAGCATCTTCTTCCACATCTTCGTAAACTTATCGCTTAACGGATATTCCCATACAGCTAACTTCGCCCTTTCATAATCACTCATACTGCTATCATATAAATTCAATTCGATCCATTTCCTATAAATTATAATCTATCAAACACAATTTATTAACAATCTGCGAATCTTACTGCAGCAATTTATTTTCTATTTCGGCCATCCGACTGAAGTAATTCATAGTGGATGAATTTCTAACGGTCGAGTATTGTATTCTATACTGTTTAGATAGATCTTCGAGCGATTTTATGGGAGAGTCAAGCCTTGAGACCGTTAAAAACGCAGACAAATTGGCGCTATACGAAGAAATAATTAAGAACCCAAACAACCACCAACAGGCTGTAATTAGACGGCTTGATACATTACTAGGTGCTTCTCCGCCACCTTGAGGAGTCAATGCAACGAAACAAAACCACAGGCATTCAAACAAAGTGAATTCTCGAAGCTTCAAACGCTGATGCCGCTTCGCATATTTATAACCAAACGGACTGTATTTATAAAAGATCCACATAACAAAACTGAAAGTATTATTTTTACAATAATAACATTTGTAATTCTACATTAATTCTACCTGGTGAAGATATACGAGGCGAGAATGCACAACCAAACGCGGTTTTCAAAAACTAGGAGAAACCGGAAATAAGACGTCGGTGTGGTGGTCATCTTCATTAAAATGATCTGACCAGTCATTTCGTAATACGGCACAGTGAAATCAACAACACTTTCCCTTTGGGAAGTGACGGCAATAGCGCCAACGGCTATATCCGCCCTTCTCGAATTCAATTCATTCATCATCCCGTTCCAGTTCCCATCCTCGGTTAAAAGCCCTACAGCTCCATCCAAAGAAACAAAAATTTCGTAATCGAAATTCAACATAGTTGCTATCTCATCCAAAACGTCCACGCAGTATCCTGAAAATTTTCTTGGGGCTTTGGGATCTTTAAACATCAAAGGACGTTGCTGTAATTTTAACGCATTTATGAAGGGCTTTGCTGCTTCGGTTATACTTACAATTACAGTGATCACGCGTAGAACAACAACCGAAGCATATTCATCCATGATACGGGGCGATTTTAAAGTTAAAAGATTGCCGTATCCTGCGTCCCATTCACCCAAATCTTTTGTGCTGTAAATTGAACCTTCTCGAAACTCTATTGCTTTGATGTCCATTGAAAACTTTAGACTGCTTATGCCGTTTTTTGTGATGTTGAAATGTGGAGCCCAGCTGTTCATCTCGTTTTCCTAGAAAAAAAAGTCAAATTACTTCTGTTAGCGAGCAATTAAAACAATTTTTGGAATTGCGCCCTTGAAGAATAGCATTCTTCTTCAGTTTATCTAAAGTCAATAGTAGAGAAAGATGTCATGTTCTGGAACCTCCTTACTCCTCGCCCCGCTATGGTCTATATGAGGTCTATGTAACCCCACGCTGAATAAGGTGTAACGTCTATTAAGCCCCACGCTAAACACGGTGTGAGGTCTATGTAACCCCACGCTAAAGAGGGTGTGATGTATATGTATCCCCACACTAAACACGGTGTGAGGTCTATGTAGCTTCAAGCTAAACAGGGTGTGAGGTATATTTCCGTCCACTTTGCGTCCACTTTACGTCTACTTTCAATCCACATACCATCCACTCCATCCAATTTCCGTCCACTCCATCCACTTTCCGACCACTCCATCCACTTTCTATCCACTTTCCGTCCACTCCATCCACTTTCTGACTACTTCATCCACTTTCCATCCACTTTCCGTCCACTCCATCCACTTTCCAACCACTCGATCCACTTTCCATCCACTCTACACACTTTCCATCCAGCCCATCCACTTTTCGTCCACTCCATCCACTTTCGGACCACTCGAACCACTTTCCATCCGCTTTGCACCCACTCCATCCACTTTCCATCCAGTCCATCTACTTTCCATCCACTCCATCCATTTTCCGACCACTCGATTCACTTTCTATCCACTCCAATTACTTTCCATCCATTTTCCTTCCAGCTCATCCACTTTCCATCCACTTTCCATCCACTCTATCCACTTTCCAACCACTCCATCCACTTTCCATCCACTTGCCATCCACTCCATCTACTTTCCGAACACTCGACCCACATAAATTCCACTTTCCGTCCACTCCATCCATTTTCCGACCACTCCATCCACTGTCCATCTATTTTCCGTCCACATCATCCACTTTCAGTGGGTTAGCATTAGGGTAAGTTTGCATTCAATTAAGTGGGGTAGGTTACCGGAGGTTAGGAATGAAACGCTCTTCATGAAAGTGGATAGTGTGGACGGAAAGTGGATGGAGTGGTCGTAAAGTGAATGGAGTGGTCGGAAAAAGGATCGAGTGGACGGAAAGTGCATGGAAAGTGGATCGAGTGGTCCTAAAGTGGATGGAGTGGACGGAAAGAGGATGAAAAGTGGATGGACAGGATGGAAAGTGGATGGAGTGGATGGAAAATGGACGCAAAGTGTATCGAGTGGTCGAAAAGTGGATGCAGAAGACGGAAAGTGGATGGAAAGTGGATGGAGTGGATAGAAAGTAGACGGTACGTGGATCGAGTGATCGCAAAATGGATCGAGTGGACCTAAAGTGGATGGAAACTGTATGGAAAGTGGATGGACTGGAAGGAAAGTGGATGGAAAGTTGATGAAGTGGATGGAAGGCGGATGGAAAGTGGATCGAATGGAAGAAAAGTGGATGGAGTAGACAGAAAGTGGATGGAAAAGGGATCGACTGGATGGAAAGTGAATAGGGTCAATGAAAAGTGAATCGACTAGTCGGAAAGTGGATGGAGTGGACGGAATGTAGATCTAAAGTGGATAGTGTGGACGCAAAAGTAAATGGAAAGTGGATGGAGTGGATGGTCGTAGCAAGTGGAAAGTCAATGGAAAGGGGATGGAGTGGATGGAAAGTGGATAGAGTGGATGGAAATTGGATCGAGTGAGTCGATGGAAAATGCATGCAGGGGTAGGAAAGTGGATGGAAAGAGGTTGGAGTGGATGGAAACTGGATGGAGTGGATGGAATGTCGATGAGAAGTAGATGGAGTAGATGGAAAGTGGATGGAGTGGATGGAAAATGGATGGAGTGGATGGAGAGTCGATGAAAAGTGAATGGAGTGGATGGAGTAGATGGAAAGTGGTTGGAGTGGATGAAAAATGGATGGAGTGGATGGAGAGTCGATAAAAAGTGGATGGAGTGGATGGAAAGTGGATGGAAAGTGGATGTAAAGTGGATGGAATGGTTGTAAAGTAGACGGAGTGGTCGGAAAGTGAATGCAGTGGACGAAAAGTGGATGGAAAGTGGATCGAGTGGTCGGAAAGTGGATGGAGTGGATGGAAAGTAGACGTAAAGTGGACGAAAAGTGTAAGGAAATATACCTCACACCCTGTTTAGTGTGGGGATACATAGACCTCACACCGTGTTTAGCGTGGGGCGACATATGCCTCACACCCTATTTAGCTTGGGGCTACATGGACCTCACACCCTGTTTTGCGTGGGGCTACATAGACCTCACATCTTGTTTAGTGGGAGGCTATATAGACCTCGCACCCTGTTTATCGTGGGGCTATATGGACCTCACACCGTGTTTAGCGTATGGAAAGTGTATGGACTGTATGGAAAGTGGATGGAAATTGGATGGAGTGGATGGGAAGCGGATGAAAAGTGGATCGCATGGTCGGAAAGTGAATGGAAAGTGGATCGACTGGATGGAGAGTGGATGTAATGTGGATATAGTCGAAGGAAAGTGAATCGAGTGGTCAGAAAGTGTTGAATGGATTGAACTCACAGTGGATGGAAAGTGGATGGAGTGGACGCAATAGTGGATGGGGAGTGGATGGAAAGTGGATGGAGTGGATGGAAAGTGGATGGAGTGGATGAAAAGTGGATGGAGTGGATGAAAAGTCGATGGAACGGGGATGGAGTGGGTGGAAAGTGGATGGAAAGTGGACAGAGTGGATGGAAATTGGATGTAGTGGATGGAAAGTCGATGGAAAGTGCATGGAGTGGTAGACAAGTGGATGGTAAAAGGTTGGAGTGTATGGAAACTGAATGGAGTGGATGGTAAAAGGTTGGAGTGGATGGAAACTGAATGGAGTGGATGGAAAGTCGATGGAAGGTGGATGAAGTGGACGGAAAGTGGATGGAAAGTGGATGGAGTGGATGGAAAGTGGATGGAGTGGATGGAAAGTCGATAGAAAGTGGATGGAAAGTGGATGGAGTGGTCGGAAGTGAACGGAGTGGTTGGAAAGTGGATGCATTGGACGGAAAGTGGATGGAAAGTGGATCACGTGGTCAAAAAGTGGATGGAGTGGACGAAAAGTGGATGGAGTGGATGGTAAGTACACGTAAACTGGACGGAAAGTGTACGGAAATAGACCTCACACCCTGGTTAGGGGCTACATAATCTTGTGTATCTATTTTCAGTTTGATGCGGAGTTCCGTCGGTTCTCGGTGAAGCGCGACCCCGCGGCCCGCTTCGAGGAGTTCCGGGGGCTGCTGGAGAGCCTGCACGCGCTGCGCGAGACGGCGTTCCTGGTCAGCTACATCGACCCCAGCGACTAGGACATCCTGCCCATTAACAACGACGAGAACCTGCGCCCTCGTCAACGCCAAGCCCCTGCTGCTAGGCATCATCCAAAGGAAAGTTAAAGAGAAACGTTTGTCAAGAGAGTCGTTTTGAAACGACTTCAGCTTGAAACGACGACAGCTTGTAGCAACTTCAGTTTGAAACAACTTCGCATTGAAATGGCTTTAGTTTGGAACGTCGACAGCTTGTGGCAACTTCAGTTTAAAACAATTTCGCGTTGAAACGACTTCAGCTAGAATCGACGACAGCTTGTAGCAGCTTCAGTTTGAAACAACTTCGCGTTGAAACGGCTTCAGCTTGAAACGACGAAAGCTTGTAGCAACTTCAGTTTGAAACAACGTCGCATTGAAATGATTTCAGTTTGAATCGACGACAGCTTGTAGCAACTTCAGTTTGAAACAGCTTCGCGTTGAAATGACTTCAGCTTGAAACGTCGACAACTTGTAGCAACTTCAGTATGAAACAACTTCGCGTTGAAACGACTTCAGCTTGAAACGACTTCAGCTTGAAACGATTTCAGCTTGAAACGACGACAGCTTGTAGCAACTTCAGATTGAAACAACTTCGCGTTGAAACGACTTCGGATTTAAACAACTTCTCGTTAAAGCTGAAAGATTGTTATTTGCATAGGGCTACATAGACCTCACACCGTGTTTAGCGTGGGGTTACGTAGGCCTCACACCCTATTTAGCATGGGGCTACATAGACCTCACACCTTGTTTAGCGTGGGGCTACATAGACCTCACACTGTGTTTAGCGTGGGGTTAAATAGGCTTCACACCCTGTTTAGCTTGGGGCTACATAGAGCTTACACCCTGTTTAGCGTGTGACTACATAGATCTCACACCCTATTTAGCGTGGGGCTACATAGACCTCACACCCTGTTTAGCGTGGGGCTACATAGACCTCACACCGTATATAGTTTGGGGTTACATAGGCCTCACACCCTGTTTAGCGTGGGGGCGAGGAATGAGGAGGTTCCAGAGCATGACATCTTTCCCTACTGTAAATTACATCTTTTTACCTTAATGAAATGTTGTCGTAAATTGAAATTATCTCTGTTGGGTGTATTTGAGCCATCGTATTCTTCGCACCTGATGTACGAAAAATTCTGTGGCATGTTTTGGTACGCTTTTCTAAAACACAACGTGTTACAAAAATGAGTACGTGATCGTTACGCGCGGTTGAAGTAGAACTTCTTTGGCGGAACAAGTAATGGTGAAATCGGTATTAAATGCGGGAAAATTTATTTCACAAAAATCGGTATTTATGATATCATTCGGAAATTTCAAAGTGTGTTTGCAAGTGCTTTTCCTGCACAAAACGGAAACTGCGTAAACAGAATTAAGGTCGATTCCAATATGCGCGACACTCAGCTACGCGACGTCGTGCAATATCGTCTGTCAAATAATCATTAAATGGGTTTTAAATGGGCACGTCGCGTAGCTGTCGCATAGCCATAGTGAGAATGTGTCCATTTAAAACAATGTAATCATTATTTGACAGGCGATGTCGCGTGACGTCGCGTAGTTGAGTGTCGCGTATATATCGCGGGAATCTGCCTTAAGACTGAATTTTATTTTAGTCAGAAAAAAAGATAAATATGTTCCACTGCGTCGGGCACACAACTGAGCCCTGTGGAACACCACTATGTACTTTCTTAATAGTGCAGCAGCCATTTGAAACGAAAAGACAATTTCCCGTTGGAATAGTTGAGGACTTGAGTTAGCTGATAACTCAGCTCTTCGCCGCGTGACTTCTTACGCCGCGTGGCTTCGTTCATAATATGCTTCCATCAGGTCGAATTTACCGCGTTGCGCACATCGAGAGTAATTAATGAGCATATCTTTCTGGTTCTCCAGGTACCCTTCCTAGCGGCACTCTAACCCAACCTCGGGGGTACGTAAAGGTATTTCCCCCCCCCCCTCTTCCAAAAAAAGGTTTTTTTGGAAAGGGGGGAAAATACTTTTACGTACCTCCGAGACATAATGCCTCGAGGAATGTGGGACTCACCCGCCTTGATGTTACCACCGGTCCTACCCACTAAAAACCCCTCCCTTTTCGCCTGAGACAGGGCGGAACCGCGCGAGCATTACTTCGCCCTAAACTAACCCAACCGAACCTAAACTAACCTAACTTAACCAAATTTCCATCCGTCAACGCCTAAAGAAGTTTTACTTACAAAATACAAATGCTAATGTATATTTACTTCGTAGCTAAAAATGTATACAATGACAAATCGAAGTAGAATCCTGTGAAGAATGCCGAGTGTTCGAAGTTTTCATATTTATCGAAGATGCGTTCTAGTAGTTTGTACGTGATTTTAGGTAACTTCGGCTGTGCAAAAACCACTTTAGCTTCTCTGCATTCGCAACTTAATTCATGCGCCTCGTGGGTGATTGCGTGCCAGGAGAATTCTTTCTTGAACATGCTAATTGCCTCGGCCCCGTTCAGAACTAACTCTATGTTCTGCACACTTCCAATTAGGAAAATGTTGAAGATTTTCGTCTTTTTTATCTTTAGCAATTGCGATATCGGATTTTCCGCATCTAATTTTGTTATAATGTGTCTTGTTGCCAAATTCTGCAATAACGATTTGTATTTATGGTACATCTCTGAAAAAAATTAAAAAATAGAAAACCATTTAGTATATAGATCTTAGTCTAGTCTATTCCATATTAATCTAGTCTATACTATATACATCTTGTCTAGTCTATACTATATTTTGTCTAGTCTATACTATATCTTGTCTAGTCTATGCTATATCTTGTCTAGTCTATACTATATCTTGTCTAGTCTATACTATATCTTGTCTAGTCTATACTATATTTTGTCTAGTCTATACTATATCTTGTCTAGTCTATGCTATATCTTGTCTAGTCTATACTATATCTTGTCTAGTCTATACTATATCTTGTCTAGTCTATACTATATCTTGTCTAGTCTATACTATATCTAGTATAGTCTATACTATATCTTGTCTAGTCTATACTATATCTAGTCTAGTCTATACTATATCTTGTCTAGTCTATACTATATTTTGTCTAGTCTATACTATATCTAGTCTAGTCTATACTATATCTTGTATAGACTATACTATATCTTGTCTAGTCTATACTATATCTAGTCTAGTCTATACTATATCTTGTCTAGTCTATACTATATCTTGTCTAGTCTATACTATATCTTGTCTAGTCTATACTATATCTAGTCTACTCTATATTATATCTTGTCTAGTCTATACTATATCTTGTCTAGTCTATACTATATCTAGTCTAGTCTATACTATATCTTGTCTAGTCTATACTATATCTTGTCTAGTCTATACTATATCTAGTCTAGTCTATACTATATCTTGTCTAGTCTATACTATATATTGTCTAGTCTATACTATATCTAGTCTAGTCTATACTATATCTTGTCTAGCCTATACTATATCTAGTCTAGTCTATACTATATCTAGTCTAGTCTATACTATATCTTGTCTAGTCTATACTATATCTTGTCTAGTCTATACTATATCTAGTCTACTCTATATTATATCTTGTCTAGTCTATACTATATCTTGTCTAGTCTATACTATATCTAGTCTAGTCTATACTATATCCTAGTCTAGTCTATACTATATCTTGTCTAGTCTATACTATATCTTGTCTAGTCTATACTATATCTAGTCTAATCTATACTATATCTTGTCTAGTCTATACTATATCTTGTCTAGTCTATACTATATCTAGTCTAGTCTATGCTATATCTTGTCTAGTCTATACTATATCTTGTCTAGTCTATACTATATCTAGTCTAGTCTATACTATATCTAGTCTAGTCTATACTATATCTTGTATAGTCTATACTATATCTTGTCTAGTCTATACTATATCTTGTCTAGTCTATACTATATCTAGTCTACTCTATATTATATCTTGTCTAGTCTATACTATATCTTGTCTAGTCTATACTATATCTACTCTAGTCTATACTATATCTTGCCTAGTCTATACTATATCTAGTCTAGTCTATACTATATCTAGTCTAGTCTATACTATATCTTGTCTAGTCTATACTATATCTTGTCTAGTCTATACTATATCTAGTCTACTCTATACTATATCTTGTCTAGTCTATACTATATCTTGTCTAGTCTATACTATATCTAGTCTAGTCTATACTATATCTTGCCTAGTCTATACTATATCTAGTCTAGTCTATACTATATCTAGTCTAGTCTATACTATATCTTGTCTAGTCTATACTATATCTTGTCTAGTCTATACTATATCTAGTCTACTCTATACTATATCTTGTCTAGTCTATACTATATCTTGTCTAGTCTATACTATATCTAGTCTAGTCTATACTATATCTTGCCTAGTCTATACTATATCTAGTCTAGTCTATACTATATCTAGTCTAGTCTATACTATATCTTGTCTAGTCTATACTATATCTTGTCTAGTCTATACTATATCTAGTCTACTCTATACTCTATCTTGTCTAGTCTATACTATATCTTGTCTAGTCTATACTATATCTAGTCTAGTCTATACTATATCTTGTCTAGTCTATACTATATCTTGCCTAGTCTCTACTATATCTTGTCTAGTCTATATTATATCTTGTCTAGTCTATACTATATCTTGTCTAGTCTATACTATATCTAGTCTAGTCTATACTATATCTAGTCTAGTCTATAGTATATCTTGTCTAGTCTATAGTATATCTTGTCTAGTCTATACTATATCTTGTCTAGTCTATACTATATCTTGCCTAGTCTGTACTATATCTTGTCTAGTCTATATTATATCTTGTCTAGTCTATACTATATCTTGTCTAGTCTATACTATATCTAGTCTAGTCTATACTATATCTAGTCTAGTCTATACTAGATCTTGTCTAGTCTATACTATATCTTGTCTAGTCTATACTATATCTTGTCTACTCTATACTATATCTAGTCTAGTCTATACTATATCTTGTCTAGTCTATACTATATCTTGTCTAGTCTATACTATATCTAGTCTAGTCTATACTATATCTAGTCTATACTATATCTAGTCTATACTATATCTAGTCTAGTCTATACTATATCTTGTCTAGTCTATACTATATCTTGTATAGTCTATACTATATCTTGTCTAGTCTATACTATATCTAGTCTAGTCTATACTATATCTAGTCTAGTCTATAGTATATCTTGTCTAGTCTATAGTATATCTTGTCTAGTCTATACTATATCTTGTCTAGTCTATACTATATCTTGCCTAGTCTGTACTATATCTTGTCTAGTCTATATTATATCTTGTCTAGTCTATACTATATCTAGTCTAGTCTATAGTATATCTTGTCTAGTCTATACTATATCTAGTCTAGTCTATACTATACCTAGTCTAGTCTATACTAGATCTTGTCTAGTCTATACTATATCTTGTCTAGTCTATACTTTATCTAGTCTAGTCTATACTATATCTTGTCTAGTCTCTACTATATCTTGTCTAGTCTATATTATACCTTGTCTAGTCTATACTATATCTAGTCTAGTCTATACTAGATCTTGTCTAGTCTATACTATATCTTGTCTAGTCTATACTTTATCTAGTCTAGTCTATACTATATCTTGCCTAGTCTCTACTATATCTTGTCTAGTCTATATTATATCTTGTCTAGTCTATACTATATCTTGTCTAGTCTATACTATATCTAGTCTAGTCTATATCATATCTAGTCTAGTCTATACTAGATCTTGTCTAGTCTATACGATATAGATCCTGTCTTGTCTGTACCATATATATTGTCTATATACAGGGTGTTGGGTAAATATGCGGCAAAAACTCAAGCGATTATTCGCTCCGAGCGAGACGGCACTAGCGCCAAAGGTGACACTTTTAAGAACTTCATGTTCCAGTTACATCATTATTTACCATTTATTTGTATATATTAAAATGTATTTTGCTAAATACAAAAGTGTTTTATTATTTTACATGAACTAATAATCTGCATAAAAGAAGTGAAGGGATTCAAGGACAAAATAAATTGCATTTTGCGTGGATGGTCGAAAAGTGGATGGAGTGGTCTGAAAGTGAATGCAGTGGTTGGGAAGTGGATGGAGTGGTCGAGAAGTGGATAGAGTGGACGGAAAGTGGCAAAATCGAGCAAAAGTTGGTCGCCTGAGGAGAGAATCTTGGAAACTAACTAATAGTTTTAAGGAAATCTAAGCGCATCCACAGGAAAATGACCTCCTGAAAATGATGCAGTTATTCGTTTTTGATTATCTGCAGCCGTTCACGAGATACGAAAAATAGGAGATGGTGTAAAACAATCTCATTTATTTGTAAGATAAAAACGTAAGAGCGAAATAAACTGGACAACCGTTTTTAGCACTACAATTTCCTTCGTGTAACCAAAAAAAAAAATCACGAAAAAAATTTGCAAAAAAATTTTCGACAAAAAAATTTCATCATTTCGTTCGAAAAATACATGCTTTTTCAGTTTTTTTAGATTTTTTCGAAAACAGTAAAGAGCAGCGAAATCAGTTTGGGCACACAGAAACTACACGACAAGACGAACAAGTCGATGTGTAAATTGTTCCGAAATATTCAATAATTTGTCGATAAATTTCAAGCTGAAATTTACCCGATTTTCGATTTGCTAAGTAGATATCTCTGTAACGGTTGCAGATAATTAAAAACAAATTGCGGCATCGTTTTCAGAAGGTTATTTTCCTATAGATACACTAAGATTGTCCGCGGCACATTCACGACTTTTCGAGATCTCCACCAGAGCGCCGAAATTTCATAAAAATTTCGTCAATTTTAGCAGGCGAAAGTGAACCGAACGAGATATCGAAATATAATTTGCATATCTGTAATCAACAGCCAAAATGCTTTCAGAAACGTTTTTAAAATTTGCTGTGACTCAAAAAATAACGATTTTGAAAAAATCGATTTTCTCGAATTTCGTCGTTTCCGCGGTCTAGACTTCCCGAGTCGATGGTATTTCGTAACTGAAAGCTTCCCAGGAAATACTATATACGTTCTCCGACTAATTTTGAGACGCTGAATCGATTGGTGAAGACTAGAAGTCTCTGTGGTGAGCGGTTCAAAAGTTATGACAGCGTCAAATCAGTAGGAAATGTGTGATTGTGTACAACAAAAAAAATTATAAAATTTGTTTTTTTTTTGTAACCGTTAAATAAATTTTGTTAAATTTGTAACTTTAGAGCGAAATAAACTGGAAAAGCGTTTCCAGCACTTCGATTTCCTACGTGTAACCAAACGTTACGAAAAAAATTTGCTTTTCTAACAGACCACGTAATAGACCTTATAGTCTAGTTTATACTATATTTTGTCTAGTCTATACTATATCAAAGCCTGATTTTAGTCTATGCTATAAGAAGGCGTAGTGTATAAGTTTGAAGGTAATATGCAACTTTTATTACCATAAGAATCATCAGCTAAGATAGCGGCTGTTGAGAAGTTTTGGTTAATGACGATTGCACGAACAATTGACGGGATAGAGTCAGCCGGCGGAATAATTTGCATCAAATAAAGTTTTTCCGCGCCAGTTATGGTCTTCCATGGCAGTAAATCTCCCACAGCGCCGAAAGAAGTAGAAACTGTGGGAATTGCTAATTTCCTCGCGAACGATTTCACAGCGTCGGCGATTATGCCGTATTTTGTGGTATCGACGATTACATGCGGCGGTGATTTATCTTCCAGCATTTGATTGTATGTATTACACACTAGAACAAATTGAAATTAGTTCGGAGTTCTTGGCTTATAAGTTGTTTCAACTTGCAGTTGCGGAAAAACTTCTCGTGATTGTCCGAAAATCCTTGCAAATGTTTCATATTGACTTTTAAATCTAAGGATTTGTTTTCCTCGATGTAATTCTGTGCCAAATTTATAGCGAAATCACCATTTTCGCGCAATGCATCACTTATGAAGACTGCAAAGAGACATTTTATAATCTTAAACTTGAAAATCGCTGCATTCATACGTGCGTGTATAGTTTCTTCGCAATTAGCGAAGTTTATTGCAAGTGATAGAAATATCTGCAACAGGAACATCGTTGATAAAGCAGTCTTTACATACAACGAATGTTAAAGCTCCATTCCGGTTTTTGATTCGATATCCTTGACAATATAAATCGTTGACATAAAATTTGACAAATTAATATAACATTTTCAGTACTTTTATTGAAATTAAATCATATAAATCTAGTGAATTGAAAGCATTTAGATATTACAAGTGATTTATTATGTACAATAAAGCTATTAGATACCAATTTCTTATATTAAATACTAACTTAAAATTGCTTAGAAGGATATATGGTTTATTAAAATGTTTTCAACAATTTCTGATTGAATACTTAAGTAGAATGACTAAATGAAATGACTGAATTAAATAGAATGACTGAATTAGGTAGAATGAGTAAATTAAATATTTAAAATTTGTTTATTTTTAACTTTAAAGCGAAATAAACTGTAAAACCGTTTTCAGCATTTCGATATCCTTCGTGTAACCAAAAAAAAATCACGAAAAAAATTTGCAAAAAAAATTTCGACAAAAATTTTCCATCATTTCGTTCGAAAAATACATGCGTTTTCGGTTTTTTTCGATTTTTTCGAAAACGGTAAAGAGCAGCGATATCATTTTGGGCACACAGAAACTACACGACAATACGAACAAGTCGATGTGTGAATTGTCTGGAAATATTCAATAATTCGTCGATAAATTTGAAACTGAAATTTACCCGATTCTCGATTTGCTAAGTAGATATCTCGAAAACGGTTGCAGATAATTAAAAACGGATTGCAGCCTCGTTTTTGGAATTTCATTTTCCTATGGGTACATTAAGATTGTCCGCGGTAAATTCACGACTTTCCGAGATCTCCACTGGAGCGCCGAAATTTCATAAAAATTTCTTCAATTTTGGCAGGCGAAAGTAAACCGAAAGAGCTATCGAAATATAATTTGCATATCTGTAATCAGCAGCAAAAATTCTTTCAGAAACGTTTTTAAATTTTGCTGTGACTCAAAAAATAACGATTTTGATAAAATTTATTTTCTCGCATTTCGTCGTTTCCGCGGTCTAGACTTCCCGAGTCGATGCTATTTCTTAACTGAAAGCTTCCCAGAGAATATTATATACGTTCTCCGACTAATTTTAGGACGCTGAATCGATTGGCGAAGACTAGAAATCTCTGTGGTAAACCGTTCATCACACGTTACGACATCACACTAATGTCGGCTGAAACTTTTAAAAAATCCAGTTCGAATGGTGTTTGTAGTGGAAGGACATAGGTGTAGTGAATAATAATTTGAATACATTTTATAAGGTGTATAGTATGTAGCTACAAAGTTATTATTATACAATATATTATAAATATGGCACATATTTAGTGCCCGATTGTTATGTGATATTTTGTACATGGATTTACAAACGTAATTTATGTTGATTTTAACACAACAATGTTTGATTTGTTAATCTAGTTCTTAGCACTTGCCCATTGCTGCTGTGGACTTTTTCAATCAACTTTATATGATTCTTCATTGGTAGCTTTTACCTCAACTTTAAGATTTTTATTGTTTTCTATTGAAAGCTCGCGCTACCGCGCGATATTTAATTTAGATTTATCTAGCTCTAATATAACCTAATCAAACTACCTTAAAACTTAAAACAAACGAAACACAGTCTAAATATATAAATATATTCAACCTTACCGGAGCTCTATAAAAATTATTGAGTATTTTTAGGACTACCAAAACAAATCTCATGTGAAATTTCACATGAGATTTGTTTTGGTAGTCCCAAAAAGAATCAATAATATTTATAGAGCTCCGTTAAGGTTGAATATATTTATATATTCAGGCTGTCTTCCGTTTGTTTTAAGATTGCATGATTATCTATAACGTAGGATGCATGGGCGTAGCCAGGGTTTAGATTCGGGGGGGGTTTGAAAGTTTCGGGGTGGGGTTTGAAGAAAATACCATGACAGAAATGCGGCGTTTTACTTTAAAAGTAAGACACCAGCAGTGATGCCAACTTAGGGGTTTTACCCTCAAATTTAGGGGAAACTAAGATGTGAAGAGGTTTTTTAGGGGGTATATTTATTTAGGGGGATATTTAGGGGGATTTAAAAAAAAATGTTAACATAAGAAGAGTATAAAACGCAAAAAGTAATGTAGGAAAAGAAAATTATGAAGCAAAATAGAAAAAGGTGCAAGGTAGGTACATAAAGAAATGTAAAGATAAGGAAAGTTGAGAAACAAAATATAAAAATCGTTTTATTTCATTGTTGTTAGAGCTCTTCTTTCATGTGGACTCCAGTTCGTCAGTAATTATATTTACTACCTAACAGTATTTTAAATTTATATTTGAAATTACCAGCGCCGTCGTTTGGATTTGGAGGCCCCGGGCATATAAATTGAGGTGGGGCCCCCAGTAAATAAAATACGACGAGTTTGGGCGGGCGTCGCGACGATTGCAAACGACGCAGCGTGATGCCGCTTGCAGTAAAAGATGAAACGTTCAATTCCCTGCGGGAATCGCGCGAAACAGTTCCCGCTGAGTTCAAGTTGGCGGTTCCGTGGGACTTTTCCTGGATGTCCAAAAAACGTCGTTTTAATGGCGTCGCGACGCCATCTTGGGCACAATCGGGATTAAACTCCCAAACAAACTAAAAGGTTCCATGGCCGATCGAACGGCACCGGTCCGGTTCCGATCCGTCAATTGGTTCCGAAGTTCTATGTACCCCCGCAAAACGCCTCTGTTTTTTCTCACTTTTTGTGCATTTTTCTCTTCAAACTGCCGCAGATTCGCAAAAAGTCGTCGCAGTTTAAAAATTCTTGCCGGAATGGTTGCGCGCGAGTGTTCTGAAGAGAACGAACCCAACCGGCGACCTGGAGTCCATCAAATAAGTCCTGGGAGTCCGTGGAAGTGATTGCAAAATCGGCAAAAAAAATAATTTATTCGCTCTTGCACAAGGTGAACGGGACGTCGCAGGACGGCGATCGAGGGCTCTAAAAACGTGGCGCGGCGGCGGCTAGAGGATTCGGGAAAAAAATTGGGATCCAACCAAAAGTGCGCCTCAAAAGTAAAATATCGTGATTTTAGTTTTCGGTCTGGTGCGTCCGAACCTGGGGGAGATGAGTCGCGAAAACGGCACCGCTCGACGGGGATCTTGGTTCTACACCGGAAAAATGTACATTCCCGTTTTGCACCGCCGCCGCCGCTTCCATCGGGCCGTTTCCGCAAAAAACACGATTTTAGGGTGGGTTTTGGAGGACGAAACTTGGGGATGCGCAACGTGCTGACGGACATTCACAGTTAAGTCATCGAAGACGCCCGGTTAAAATATTCAAGATCTGCCGCTTCCGGCGGCATAAAAATGTCAAATTTGAGCCTTTTTAAAATCCACGTGGTGCGGTCCCCCATGTGAAATTCGCGAAACTCCACACGTCAGTCGTCTCAGAATCGATCTGCAGCCACTGTGGGGGCCCCCTAGTCCGTGGGCCCCGGGCATTCGCCCGATTGACCGACGCTAGCGACGCTACTGGAAATTACCTCTCAAACAAGGTGAACAATGAAAACTTTAGGGGTTTTTAATCGAAATCTAGGGGGAATTGAAGTTGGTTCTAGGGGGAAAATTCTGTACGAGTTGGCATCACTGGATACACGGATTCATAAACTACACATCTACCATGCACTCTTGAAGAGAATCGACTCTTCTCGTTTCTCCTTATTTCAATATAATATTTTAGTTATATTTTGCATATTCCGGGGGAGGTTTGAACCCCCAAAACCACCCTCTGGCTACGCCCGTGGTAGGATGGTTTTACAGATTCTATCAAACTCATGGGCGTAGCCAGGGTTTAGTTTCGGGGGGAGTTTGAAGAAAATACAATAACATAAATGCGCCAATTTACTTTCTAAAACTGACACATAAGATCCATAAACTCCATATTTACCATGCTCTCTCGAAGAGTATCGTCTCTCCTCGTCTCTCCATAATTCAATATAATATTTATGGAATTTATTTATTCTTTTGGATAATTTGTGGTGGAGGTTTGAACCCCCAAAATCCCTTGGCTACGCCCATGTAATCAAATCACCTAATTTTATGGTATGTCCACACTAGGCAACAATTTGGTGGCAACATGAGTTTGCTTCAATTGTATCTGGATACATGTTGTCTGTGATGTTGTGCGTCCACACCACAACCAGTCAAATGTTGAAAATGGACGTGAAAGCTGCTGGTGTTTGTGCTGTTAATGTTGTGATAGCTGCATTTCTATCAGTTCTGTACTTTTGTTTGGTCCAGGAATATTTAATTTCTTCACCACCACTATTCTCCATCAGTTTTTTTAATTATAAACTACAATTAAGAATTAATGAATATTATTATAACATAAACGTAGTAGGTAGCTAACCTGCACAAATGAAACCTCAACCACTGGGATTCACGCAAAATGTTGTCAACACTGTCCACACTGAGCGATGTTACCCATATAAGAGCGATGTTATCCGTATAAAACGGGATACACGGATACAAGCAACAAGCAACAAATTTCTTTGATGTATGCCGCCAAATGTTGACGAGTATCCATCAATATGTTGCTTGTTTACAGCAACATGTTGTAAACATTGTGTTGACAACATGTTGCCAACAATTTGTTATCCAGTGTGGACCTAGCTTTATAAGCAATAATAGAACTTTTTTACGGTTAGTTAAGCGTATGCGCATCCGTTAAGTTTGAAAGGCGGGAATATGAAAGTTTCGGGCTAATATTAAGGTTATACGTCAAAAAGTTCGGGCAATTCTGACGTGTAACCAGCGGAAATTGACGCATGCGCACAAAAAAATTCAACTATGAAAAGGTCTATTCGTTGAGTTCCAAACTTTATCGCCGCCACTGTGTTTTCTGCGTTAGTTCTTTTTGCGCTCCACGTAAGCGCCACTAGCTACTGGACTGTCAATTAAAACATAACACATAACCTGGTAGAGACAAATATCTGGATTTACCTGGTTTAACATAAACTTTATTATAAAATGTTTGTAAGCTGTTCATTAAATATTAGAAAACCGAGGGCGTTACTAAATACATTTGTTAGATATTCTCGAATGAAATCAAAATCTAGAAGAAACCGAGAGATTGATCCTGGAATCAAATTGCAAGCCAGTCTGTTCTCGGACAAGCAGAGATTATCACTTGATTCGCTCAACATCGAGGATTTAGAGGCGGATTTCAGTCGAATTAATTTGTCTCACAGAGAGCACGTCGAGCAGATCGATGCAATGAAAGAACGTGAGAAATATTTGATCGTTAAACAGAAATATTTTAAAGAGAAAGTCCCGAATTTTCTAACGTGGGACGATAAGCAGCAAATCAAGTATTTGCATAATAAAGATCCAGACGAGTGGAGTATCGAAAAGTTATCCGAGGGATTTCCAGCTTTACCAGAAACTATAAAGGTAAATTATATTTTGATAAAATTTAAAGATTCAGCTGTAGGCGCTAGGTGAAACATTGTAACAAAAAATATATAATTATAAATTAAAACACTCGGTGTAAGTTTCACAAATGAGTTTATTAAACACTTTATCGATTTCGGCTTCTTATGCCTTCGTCAGAAGTTTACACAAATTACAAGTTTACAAGTCTATATATACAATTTTTTAACATCTGTGAATTACAATGGGATTAGTTCGGAAATTCTTAATGAGGATTTTTCCGGTATTAGAAAGGAATAAGTCTACCTAGTCATTTAGGATGTTTGAACCGTTCGCAATAGCTTTTTGGTTTTCGTAAGCTATTGCGAACAGTTCAAACATCCTAAAAGACCAGGTAGACTTATTTCTTTCTAATACCGGCCAAATCCTCATTAGGAATTTCTGAAATAATCCCATTGTAACTCACAGATAATTGTATATATAGACTTGTAAACTTGTAATTTGTGTATTGATGGTGACGAGATGTACTGCGGGCTTTGTAAATCTATTGTACCTCTTGTAGATTCTAGTTTTTATTATGCACTTACCCCCCATTCCTAGTGTACCCTTGTACTTGGTGTCTAGATCTCATGCATTAGTATACAGGGCCGTTACAGTTTTTAATGAGAGTGGTGAGTTACTGTTAAGCCCCTTGACATACAATGACGTTTCTAAGATGTCATGTAATAATAATAACCTTTATTGGCATAATTAAAATAATTTAAACTTCCATACAAAATATACACTAGCAAAAAAAAAAATATTAAAAAAAGTTGTGAAACTAAAACCCCATTAAAAAGAAATTTTACCACCCTATAAACCTATACAAAAAAAAAACTAAGAACGACAGTCCCTTCCCGCTCTCGTCCATACACTCACTCCAATCCTTTCCTCACCTTCCCTCCTGTTCATACACTCACTCCAATCCTTTCCTCACCTTCCCTCCTGTTCATTCTGCCATCGTGCATTCTTCCAACCAATGACTTTATATATCCTCCTTCAACCCACACACCAAACACCTTCTACTTTCCTCATTCATCCAATGTCTCCTTCCACGCTCTTCATTACCACACCTAAATCTCGCCAACACAGACTGGTCGTCCGACCCTTGTCCTCAAATAACCAGGAACACGGCCGTGCACTTGTATCTGACTGTAGTCTTGGTGATATTTGCTAGCCTCTATTTTGGATTGGCGCTCTTGGCAGTCCACTTCTAATAACATCTCTCTTAGCATCTGTTTCCACTGAGCACCTGCACTTTTTTCCGTTTCCAACCCCTCGGATTATAACCCGCCTCTCTCATACAGTTTCCTTTTATTCAGCCCCCAACCACTCTCTCTTCTACCACTTAACCCCTCTTTATTCACTACTCGAAAGATTTCCTTTATTATCCTTTCATCTCCTACCCCATCCACCCTATACTCGAACTTTATCACTCTTTCCGCAGCAATTACCACCACCTTACAAGCACTCACTTCCTGAAGCACAATGTGGCCAGGCGTCGACCTATCCAGTTTCAACACTTTCTTATAAAACTTTAGCTGCACCCTTTCGATCTTGTTTTCCTCTTTCGTTCCCCAGACCTCGCATCCATACAGTAACACGCTGCGCACACATGCCTTCCATATGGTCTCTAAAGTTTCCATCAAAGTTTCTTTTCCAAACCTCCCAGATACGACCAGCCGCCATACATGCCTTCTTTCTGACATACTCTATGTGCTCTTTATTACTGTATACAGTCCCAAAGACATACCCCAAATACTTAAATTTACTAACTTCCTCTATTTCAGTACCCTGCCATTCAAACCTTTCTTTCTTATATCGCCCACCCCTTTTAAACCGAATCCATTTTGTTTTACCAACATTCACCCTTAAATCCCTCTTGTCGAAATACCTACAGAGCCTTTCAATCACGTCCTTCATCTCACTAGCTGACTTTGCAAATACCACCATGTCATCCGCATATGCCAAGCTCCACACCTTCTTTTTCCCAATCACCACTCCTCCAGCTTGCCCGGCCTGTAGAACCTTCTCCATATCCGCCACATACAGATCGAAGAGCATGGGACTCAAAAGGGCAGCCTTGTCTCAGGCCCTTCCTCAACTCAAAATAGTCTGATTCCCATTCATTTGCTACTACCTTACAGACTGTTTCCTCGTACAAATCCCTGATGTTCCTTCTTACACTCTCTGAGATACCTAGCTTGCCCAAACAGCCTCCTCCTGTTCACCGAGTCATATGCGGCTTTCAAATCAATGAAAAGAGCAAACAGGCATCCCTTTCTTATTTCTTGGTCTATGATGACTCTTAAGGTCACCATTTGTTCCACCGTGCTCCTTCCTTCTATGAACCCCACTTGTATTTCCGGCAAAAGCTTCCTTTCTTTGATTTCCTTCCTCAAGCGACAATCCAGGATTTTAGTAAATATTTTGTATGAGGAGTTCATCAAAGTTATACCTCCATAATTTTCTAGCGCGTCCCTCGTTCCACTCTTAAACACCGGTTGAATTATCCCCACTTTCCAGCTGGATGGTATCCTTTTGTCTCCCCTCCCTATCCTTCTCAATTCCTCCGTAAACTTCTCCTTACAGATTCCAGGTGCTTCTTTCCACGCTTCATTTCCGAGCCCATCCAAACCTCCCGATTTTCTTGGCTTTAGGGAATTAATAACATCCTCCACCTCCATCACTGTGATATCCTCAGCAAGCTCTTCCTGCTTTCTCTGTCGATTTCCTGAACTATCTTCTCTTCCTGCCTGCATCTCCACCCCTCCTAGCATCATCATGAAGTGGTTTTGCCATTCTTCTATTGCAATGCTCTTGGGTAATCTTTCCTTCCTTTTCCTATTCTCTCTCATGTATTTCCACAGCTCAGCTTCCGTCTTGATTTCCCGTACCCGCTGCTTCTCCTTTTCCTCCCAAAGCTCCCTTTTCTTCTTCTCTATTTTTTGCAGTTCTGTTTTCGCTTCCAGCACGTGCACTTTGAGCCCTTCTCCCTTTCTCCATTTTCTCATAGCTTCTCGAAACCTTTGCTTTGCATTCCGCACTTCCCAGTCGTACCATGCTCGGCCTGGAAACGCTTCTTTGATTTTCTTTTTCACAAGTGCTTTTCTTTGCCATCATGTCTATATCCTCTATGATGTTCCACTCTACCTCTTCTAATTTCCTCCTGTATTCTTCTGTCGCCTCTTTATCCCATCTGGCCACCCATTTCTCCGCCTTTCTTCCTTTGCTGCTTCAACGACACCACTACCGGCATGATCCGACTCACTTCTTATTCCGATTTCCGTTCATCAGTTTTATTTGCCGCATCATTTGTAATTATTAGGTCAATAACTGAGGTACCCATTGCACCAACAAACGTAAATTCTCCCTCCCAGTCGCCCTCAATACACCCAATAAGATGTCATGTATATGTGATAAGATCACATCATCACATGTATATGGACACGTCAACGCGCATTTTAATCGTATGTCAAGGGGTTAACGGAGGTTTCATTGCAAAATTACTGTGATGGTTTTGCAAGAGCCATGCGTAAGAGGACAGCGATTTCTATACCTGTGCCCTCAGAATTTGTATCTGCATCTTATGGCTTATTTTAAATTTTGCATATAATTTCATTCAGAATGATATGCAGGGGGAATTTTGCAGCAAGACATCCAAATCTAACGTACTTTGTCTAAACTTGAGTTTTTGAAATTTCAAAAGGAAAATTGATTTTGAAAAACAGGGGCGCTGGACGTA
Source organism: Phosphuga atrata (assembly GCA_944588485.1). Taxonomy (NCBI): domain Eukaryota; kingdom Metazoa; phylum Arthropoda; class Insecta; order Coleoptera; family Silphidae; genus Phosphuga; species Phosphuga atrata. Next base: position 71,604,889 of record OX155898.1, on the reverse strand, counting down.
TGATGTCCCATATCTCATATCCTAGATTAACCTTTATCGTATTGATTTTCTAATCGATTGTAAACGTATTTTATGTATTAAGTAAAGTATTTTAAATGTTACATATATGGGTCATTCCATGTCAAGTGGTCTAGCGCTCCCCGCACGACCATCTCGGATTTGGCTGAAATTTTATGTGGAGGACTTCCTATATTCAAAATAAACGTTGGTAAAATTTTAGGTTCACAGATGGAATATTCATGGAGTTACAGTTCTTTGTTGGACCCCATACTGGAACCCGCAACAGTATGCCAGTGAGATTTCAACAACTTTTTTAAATGACAAAGTCACCATGGACCATTGCATGACATACACTTATTTAATGTACCTTTGTTAAAACAACTGACAATCTTGAAAGATAAAGGTGAATTATATGTTGTAGCATACAGTGTCGCCACAGCAATTACACTCTGCTTTGCACCTGATTTTAGGGCCTTATATATCCGCGTTGAAACATCTATCCAACTTTTTTAGGGGGTTTAAAACATGCTCTTTTTAATGGAATAGGTTTCAAAAAGTTTCTGAATGACTCTTTTTTACAAAATCAGTTTGAAAATACCCTATTATTGGCCACATTACACAAATCACAAACTTTACACTCAATATGTAAGCTAACATGAGTAACTAGGAAGTTCAAACTGCACATTCGAAAACAAAGTTATACAGAGATACTATGTGCGAATTATCAAGCCTGTAGCTTAACTACAGCCACAGTTGTGGGAAACTAAACTTTACATTTTTTTTAAGTAAAATTTGAGGCCAATTTTGAAGTACTTTACACTTTTTGGGTGCAATGCATAAAAAGTTTGATTAATTTCATTAAATAAAGCCCACAAAGTTGTAAAAGTTAGCAAAATTTCATGCATTATGAAAAACTTGTGAATGAGATATTGGGATTCAAAGTTGTTGAAATATCGCTGGCATACTGTCGCGGGTTCCAGTATGGGGTCGAACAAAGGACTGTAGCTCCATGAATATTCCACCAATGAACCTAAAATTTTACCAAAGTTCATTTGGGACATAGGGAGTCCTTCACAAAAAAATTTAGCCAAATCCGTGCTGGTTGTGTGGGGCACTTTTTTTAAATTAGACCACTACATGGAATGACCCATATGTAACATTCATTCGATAAAGGTTATCCTATTTTGTACCATTTTCATAAAAAATTCTGTTTTCTTTTTTAGAAAATCATTAAAGCTAATTGGACCATGAAGAACAATAATAAAATATTAAACCACGATAAATCTGTTGAAAAGAATTGGGAGGATTTTAAATCTGATAAAATGGCAGAGTTACCTCCAGAACTAGCAGAGCATTTGAACAAATTCACTGATAGAACCAAAAGTTCAAGTGTAGTTGAATCAGACACGAAACCGCCCAGAATAACAGCCAGTGGAGAATTTTCTGAAATAATCACCAGTTATCAAAAATTAAAATCGAAGGTGAATGTAAATCAAAACCATTTAGCAAAAGTGGAAGAAACTATTGTTCCCAAGAAACCTTTGAAAGAAACCTATGTTATGGATGGACCAAAGGAAGTTACGACTTATATGACACTAAACGCATATAAAAATAAACTACAGACTTCCGATTTGAGTGGTTTAAGTGAGGAAGATAAACGGATTCTAAAACCCATAGAAGATTCTTCGGTTGCTACAAATAGTGAAATAGAGTTAGATGTGGTGAAATATGTAAATAACACTGGGTCAGTTAGTGTGTATGGGAAGCAAACTGACTACCACCATTTGGAATACCCAGAGAAAATAATAATTCCCAAAGATAAGAAGAAGCATGGCTGCACCTATAAATTACACGATTGTTATTATGATGATGATGGAGTTTTCTTGTACAGAGTTCCTGGAATGGAATAAAATATTACTTTTATTTCTAGTCATTTACCAACCTGGATTTGTTTTTAAGGTAGAAAAGGAGAAGGTGGTTAGTGTGTATGGGAAGCAAACAGACAATCGGCATTTGGAATACCCAGAGAAAATAATAATACCCAAAGATAAGAAGAAGCATAGCATGGCTGCACCTATAAATTACATGATTGTTAGTATGATGATGATGGAGTTTTCTTGTACAGAGTTCCTGGGGTGGAATAAATATTACTAATAATAAATATTACTTTTATTACAGGAAGTCATTAACCAACCCAGATTGCTTTTTAAGGTAGAAAAGGAGAAGATGGCAACAAGGTTTATTAAGTATTTGGGTCATCTAGAATGAAATGTTCAATATATCAAACACCATATGAAATGAAACAAAAGAAATAACAAGTATGATCTCTTTTGTTTCATCTCACCAGTTCTTTGTATTTTGTTTTATAGTGAAGGTGTGTCATTTCCACTTGTTCTACACTGCTGGCATTAGCAAACCACTGTTAAGGTCGATTCCCATATGCGCGATACTCAGCTACGCGACGTGCAACTTCGCCTGTCAAATAATGATTACATTGTTTTAAATGGGCACGTCGCGTAGCCATAGTGATGTTTTAAATTGGCACATCCAGTGCCCAATTAAAACAATGTAATCATTATTTGACAGGCGATGTCGCGTAGCTAGTGTCGCGTATATGAGAATCGACCTTTAAGAAGGCAATATACTTCTTGGTTGAGATGTAATAAAACAAACTTTCAGTTCAAAATTGAACATTTCATACTAAATGATGTTTATTGCATTGTAGTAAACGAGTAAAGAACCATCACTGAATAGATCTTTTTACGGTTAGTGAAGCGCATGCGCATCCGCCAAGTTTGAAAGGCGGGAATATGAAAGTTTCGGGCACATATTTAGCTATACGTCAAAAAGTTCGGGCACTTTTTGACGTATAACATGGCGGAAATTGACACATGCGCACAAAAAAATGTCAACAATTGAAGGGGCTATTAGTTGCTAGTTGGCGCAAGTCAGACTACGCTACAGCAATATGTTATCTCGCTATATATGTATATGCTATCTCGTTTTGATTTCGGAACTTTCGCCCCAAGAGACGTAATATAGATAGTACCACACATGGGCGTAGCCAGGGTTTGGTTTGGGGGACGGGTTGGTGGGGGTTTAAAGAAATTACAATAAGAGATATGCGCCAATTTACTTTCTAAAACTGACACAGAAGGGTTCATAAACTCCACATCTACCATTTTCTCTTGAAGAGAATCTCCTAGTCTCTCTTTATTTCAATGTAATATTTGTTATATTTTGTATATTTCGGGGGGTTGTTGTTGTTACAACACATTAGCGAAGACCTTGTATGCAGCGTTATCCCCCTGTAGTTAGAACAATCTAACTTATCACCTTTTTGTACAATGGGCATATTATCCCTAGCTTCCATTCATCCGGTAGCTTTTCCGTTCTCCATATGTTTAATATGAGATCATGCATGCACGATATTAAGGCTCTACCTCCATACTTCAACAATTCTCCTGGAATGCCATCTGCACCTGGCGCCTTATTGTTCTTGATCCTGCGCACTGCAGGCTCTACTTCTTCTAAGGCGGGTTCCTCCACTTGCTCAGTCCCTAATATTAATGTTGATGTTGGCGTTATACTTTCCTCTTGGACTACTTGAGTGTTCTGGTTGAGCAGGTCCCTGAAGTACTGACCCCACCTCTTGATACACTTTTCTGTGTGTCCGATTACTCTGCCGTCCTTATCCTTACACAGAAGTGGCAGCTGTTTGTAGCCAAGTCTCGCATTTCTGACCTTTTGATAGAGTCCCCGAGTTTCGTTGGAATTACTCATTCTTTTTATTTCCGCGAAATCTTCTTCATCTTTTTCAGATTTCTTTCTTCGGAAGAGTTTTTTCTCAACTTTCCGTTTGTTTCGATAATCCTCTACATTCGCTCTAGTACTTTTTCTCTGGCTTTGTTCTTCTCTGTCAGAGCTTCCTTGCATTCTTCATCGAACCAGTTATTACGCCTTTGTCCCTTCTTCCACCCCACAACCTCTGCTGCTGTATCTTCGATGTCCTGCTTGAACTTTTGCCACGCTTCACGTGGTACCACATATATAGTTATACGTTAAAAAGAGCTCGTAAAACATAACGAAAATTGACGCATGCGCACAACAAAATTTCAACTATGGCGTTAAAAATGTTATTTTTTTCAGGATTTTTTTTCGGGCAGATCGAACAAAAATCAGTTTTTTTATGATATGTTTTACAACATTCCGCCCCCGCAGGGAGCGGTTGTAGGTGCCTTTTAACTTTTCTTTCAAAACCTCCTTTCCTCTTGCATGGCGGAACGGGGAAATATCATTTTTTGAGCAGAACAGAACGTGCTTTCGATCCGTGTCATTGTTCTGGGCACATGTATAACACAGGTGCCAAAAACTAAAATTCTTTTTTCACATTTCAGGAGCAGCTTTGGTCCGCGGCTCGGTTTTTTTGTTGCAACCTTTGGCCGCGTCCCTGGCACGCCTTTTGACATTACGCGGACAAGTATGCTACCTCCGGTACGGCAGAAAGAATATTTCGTTTTTTTAGGTCACTTGTGTGGACCCGCTTCTCTTATTTGAAGGGGTCCAGTTTAGAGATGAGCATGGGATCCCATCGGCCCATCCCATCGTCCCATGGGATGGGATGTGTGGGACCAACGTCGCGTGGGTTGAGATGGGACGACAATTTTCTATGAGACGGACTGGGACGAGTTTTGATAATCTAGTAAATCATACCAATACGCACATTTTCCATAGTATATCCAGCCCAGGAGATTTCTGTGATAACGATGTATGTTCCTGAAAAGTCTTACGATCCGCTTGCGACGAAAAAGAATTACTCATTGTCAGAAAAAGAATTTACGAAAAAATTAAATTTGAATCGATTATCGTTATGTTAGTCTGAACCGAAAAAAAGTCTGCAGTATGGGAAAGATGGGATGAATGGGTCGTGCGGCCCGGCCGGGATGGGATAGGACAAATTTTTTAGGTTCGATGGATGGGACAGTGGGACGAAAATGTGATGGGATGGGACAGTGATGAGATCCCTCCCACGGGATGGGATCTGGAACAAGAATGTCGTCCCATGCTCATCTCTAGTCCAGGTCTCCAAATCGGTTCGTTCGATGCGATGTGGGTTGTCCGCTACGGACGGTGAAAGCGATCATCTGCGACATCCTGTTCCCGCTCCATGCAAATTTTATCACAAAAATCTGAAGCACGCGATTTTTCTCAACACGGTTTGCGGGAATTCTAACTCCTCTGAAGCCGCCAGTCGGATCGCGCCGGCGCCATTCGATTCGGCATAATGTCTTTTAGTTTGTTCGGAAGTTTCATCGTGATTGCGTCTCGAATGGCGCCGGAAAAAGTTTTGCAGATGTCCGCGGGAATCCGCCGAGATTCGTCAAATTGAAGAGCACGGCGTCGACTTGGCACTTTTTTAATAAGGAACAACAGAGTCTACACGGCGATGTAAACCGCGCTGTGTTCCGAGCGTCGCGACGCTTATCCAAACTCCAAAATGTTTTGTTAAAATTGCGCAAATTTAAAACTTCAAAATTCGATGGCAAGGGGCAGAAGGACCTTGTGGTCGATAGCCCTATGTATAATGTTAAAGTATACAATAAATATGCAGTATAATCTCGGTAGTTCGGCCGTTTGATAATCGGACGACACGTCCAGTAATCCGGCTGTTTGGAGACCGTTCGCGCTCTTCCCTCCCACCACTCTTTCTGATAATCCGGCGGTTGTCTGGTCCCATATGTGTCGGATTATCGAGATTATACTGAATATAATATATACTCTCTCTCTCGATGGCAAGTTTTAAAATCGTACCGCCATTCTCATTAGTTTTTAACTAAATGCATTTCATACATTATGATTTTGGAAACATGGATTTTCAAACGTAATTTATGTTGTTTTTAACACAACAATGCTTGATTTGTTATTCTTGTTCATCTTAGCACTTTCCCATTGCTGCTGTGGACTTTTTCACTCAACTTTATATGATTCTCAATTGGTAGCTTTTACTAAGGTTTGTTTTACTAAACTAGTCAGTGTTACTAAACTATTCGTAATAAAAGTTGCTACTTTTATTACGATTAGTTTTCACAAATTTTTTAGTATTTCTAACCATTTAGCTTGTATCAAGACATGTCAGCCGATTTGTAAGAGCGTGTGTAGGAACCCCAAATTATTTAAAATTCGGTTTGAAAATTCCAACTTGAGATGAGCATGGGACGAGTTTCTCGTTCCAGATCCCATCCCATCACATTTTCGTCCCACTGTCCCATCCCAAAAACCTAAAATTTTCGTCCCATCCCATCCCGGTCGCTTGACCAGTCCCATTCATCCCATTTTTTCCATGCAGACTTTCTTTTCGGTTCAGACTTTCTTAAGAATAACTCGTTCAGATTTAGTTTTTCCGTAATTACTTTATCTGACAGTGCGTAATCCTTTTTCGTCGCAAAAGGATCGTAAGACGGAACTACATCGTTATCACAGAAATCTCCCGGACTGGATATATTATGGAAAATGTGCGTATTGGCGTGAAAAGTAATTCATTATGCACGTATATGGCACGATACTAATTAATTATGCAAGTACTAGGTTATCAAAACTTGTCCCACTCTATCCCATACAAATTGGTCGTCCCATACACTCATCCCATCCCATGGGACGATGCGATGGGTCGATGGGATCCCATGCTCATCTCTACTCTAAAGCCTCCCGCATTCACACTGCTCGTCATCGACAGGCATTCCCCATCTCATCCTGTTCGATTTCCAGCGTCACTCCTGTCCTTAGTCTGTTCAGTGATTTCCATGTCGCGTATGGTAAAAGTTTTCCCGATGGCAGCTCCTCTCTGGGTCCAGTCCGCAGGTTTGGGTGTTGTTCTTTCCATAGTTCCATGCGGCGTTGTTTTTGGCATGTCTGCAGTGGTTGCGTATGTTGGAGAAAGCTCTTCCTTGTTTTGTAGATTAGCCGCTGCATGTTGCTCATCGTTTTCTCTGTTGCTTACTATCGTGACGATTAGCCACTGCATGGGTCGATGGGATCCCATGTTCATCTCTAATTCCAACGCAGAGGCGAATTAAATATCGACTCCGCCCTAGGCAAGCACCTCATCAGCGCCCCTCCGGTGATCATGAAGTATTATAAATTATACAGTGAAACCTTAGTGTAACGAACCTCAAAAGAACGATTTCCTCGATGTAACAAATTTTTAGAAATCTAGAACTGGTTGTAAGGGTTAATATCAAGTAAACATTGATTCTTCTATGTAATTCGCATGTCTGGTTGTCTTTTGATATTCGTGTTTTATAGGTATAGGTATATTTATTTCTCAACCATTGCAAGTGTGGTGTTTTCGGTCTTTATGCCCTCACTCATAACAAGATTTGTCATGATCTTAATCTTGGAAAAGTTCATTTTCAGTCCAACACCAGAGCATGCTTCTTCCAATTCATGGAGAATTTGTTTCGCCTCTCCTAGATTGTCGGTTGTTAGGACAATATCATCTTTTTTTTTTCGAAGGGGGAGTGCATTGTTGCACACCGGGCATTCAAACCCGTGTAGTGTGCGGCTCTCTGATCGAGTTCTTCGTGACCGGCATACCCACTAAAGCCCCACCTCTGTCTCTTCACTGCACTCCACCTGGGACTGCGTGAGCATTACTTCAGGTGGCTGTTGTTTATTCTAATTGCTTCCTTTTCCTATTTTTTACGACCGTCTATGTTTATACCCCTAGTCTCCAAATCGAGTTTCTTGAAAGCGTATTCTAGGACTGTTATGAATAGTTTTGTCGAACAAAAAACGCGAATATGATATCTCGAGCTCACACTCGCGATTTCGTGTCGGTTAAAATTTCTTTCTCTTGTGCCTCATTCGGTTCGCGGTGAGTTTTTCGCACAAGGGGTTGAGATAGCGTCCAGGGTGCCTGAAAACCACATAAAGAGTGCATAATTGTATTACTTATTTAATATCGGTATTCTAATTCTTCAGATGGGTGGGTGCTAGCTTGACAATAAGTTAGCACCCCCATTAAACAAATTTGATTTTTTCATTCAATGCTTTGAGCACAAAAATCGTGATTGCTGCACATAATTATGCACATAAAGAGCATATAATACTTGTCTTAATCAAATTTGAATTTTGTGTGGGTGCCAGCTTTATAGACCTGGATATAATCTCTTCTTTTCTTCTGGCGCTACAGTCCAATTTTATCCTTGGTCTCCCTCCTCCTTTACTCTCTTTCCCAGGCCATTTCCTTCAATCTTCCTAATTTAAGGATTCGTTTGACGTCCTGATCTACTACCTCCTTCCATCTTTTTCTTGGTCTTTCTGTCGGCCTCTTCCCCTCCATTCAGCCATTCAGGATTATTTTGGGCATTCTATCATTTCTCATTGTTATAATTTGGCCTGCCCATCGGAGGCGCTGCAGTTTCACGTATATCGACACTGGTTGGTCTTTAAGGGCCTGATATACTTGTTTGTTGTATCGCCTCCTATATTCTTCATTTTCCCGTACTGGTCCTAGGATCCTTCTTAATATTTACCTCTCGAACGCGTCGATTTTTTCTTCGTCCTTTGCGGCGAGGATCCACACTTCGCAACCTGAGGGCCTGATATACTTCCTTGTTGTATCGCCACCTATATTCTTCATTTCCCCGTACTGGTCCTAGGATCCTTCTTAATAGTTCCCTCTCTAACGCGTCGATTTTTTCTTCGTCCTTTGCGGCGAGGATCCACACTTCGCAGCCTGAGGGCCTGAGATACTTCCTTGTTGTATCGCCACCTATATTCTTCCTTTCCCCGTAATGGTCCTAGGATCCTTCTTAATATTTTCCTTTCGAACGCTTCGATTTTTGCTTCGTGCTTTATGGTGAGGATCTACACTTCGTAGCCTGAGGGCCTAATATACTTCTTTGTTGCATCGCTTCCTATATTATTCTTTTTCCTGTACTGGTCCTAGGATCCGTCTTAATATTTTCCTCTCGAACGCGTCGATTTTTTCTTTGTCCTTTGCGGCCTGACGGTCTGATATACTTCCTTGTTGTAGGACGTTGTCGCCATGTTGATTGTTGTCGCCACCTATATTCTTCATTGGTCCTAGGATCCTTCTTAATATATTCCTCTCGAACGCGTCGATTTTTTCTTTGTCCTTTGCGGCAAGGATCCACACTTCGCAACCTAAGGGCCTGATATACTTCCTTGTTGTATCGCCACCTATATTCTTCATTTCCCCGTAATGGTCCTAGGATCCTTCTTAATATTTTCCTCTCGAACGCGTCGATTTTTGCTTCGTTCTTTATGGTGAGAATCTACACTTCGTAGCCTGAGGGCCTGATATACTTCTTTGTTGTATCGCTTCCTATATTCTTCTTTTTCCTGTACTGGTCTTAGGATCCTCCTTAATATTTTCCTCTTGAACGAGTCGATTTTTTCTTTGTCCTTTGCGGCAAGCATCCACACTTCGCAGCCTGATATACTTCCTTGTTGTATCGCCACCTATATTCTTCATTTCCCCGTAATGGTCCTAGGATCCTTCTTAATATTTTCCTCTCGAAAGCGTCGATTTTTTCTTCGTCCTTTGCGGCGAAGATCCACACTTCGCAACCTGAGGGCCTGAGATACTTCCTTATTGTATCGCCACCTATATTCTTCCTTTCCCCGTAATGGTCCTAGGATCCTCCTTAATATTTTCCTCTCGAACGCGTCGATTTTTGCTTCGTTCTTTATGGTGAGGATCTACACTTCGTAGCCTGAGGGCCTGATATACTTCTTTGTTGTATCGCTTCCTATATTCTTCTTTTTTCTGTACTGGTTCAAGGATCCTTCTTAATATTTTCCTCTGGAACGAGTCGATTTTTTCTTCGTCCTTTGCGGCGAAGATCGACATTTCGCAGCCTAAGGGCCTGATATACTTCTTTGTTGTATCGCCACCTATATTCTTCCTTTCCACGTAATGGTCCTAGGATCCTTCTTAATATTTTCTTCTCGAACGCGTCGATTTTTGCTTCGTGCTTTATGGTGAGGATCTACACTTCGTAGCCTGAGGGCCTAATATACTTCTTTGTTGTATCGCTTCCTATATTCTTCTTTTTCCTGTACTGGTCCTAGGACCCGTCTTAATATTTTCCCCTCGAACGCGTCGATTTTTTCTTTGTCCTTTGCGGCAAGGATCCACACTTCGCAGCCTGAGGGTCTGATATACTTCCTTGTTGTATCGCCACCTATATTATTCATTTCCCCGTAATGGTCCTAGGATCCTTCTTAATATTTTCCTCTCGAACGCGTCAATTTTTTCTTTGTCCTTTGCGGCAAGGATCCACACTTCGCAGCCTGAGGGTCTGATATACTTCCTTGTTGTATCGCCACCTATATTCTTCATTTCCCCGTAATGGTCCTAGGATCCTTCTTAATATTTTCCTCTCGAACGCGTCGATTTTTGCTTCGTTCTTTATGGTGAGGATCTACACTTCGTAGCCTGAGGGCCTGATATACTTCTTTGTTGTATCGCTTCCTATATTCTTCTTTTTTCTGTACTGGTTCAAGGATCCTTCTTAATATTTTCCTCTGGAACGAGTCGATTTTTTCTTCGTCCTTTGCGGCGAAGATCGACATTTCGCAGCCTAAGGGCCTGATATACTTCTTTGTTGTTTCGCCACCTATATTCTTCCTTTCCACGTAATGGTCCTAGGATCCTTCTTAATATTTTCTTCTCGAACGCGTCGATTTTTGCTTCGTGCTTTATGGTGAGGATCTACACTTCGTAGCCTGAGGGCCTAATATACTTCTTTGTTGTATCGCTTCCTATATTCTTCTTTTTCCTGTACTGGTCCTAGGACCCGTCTTAATATTTTCCCCTCGAACGCGTCGATTTTTTCTTTGTCCTTTGCGGCAAGGATCCACACTTCGCAGCCTGAGGGTCTGATATACTTCCTTGTTGTATCGCCACCTATATTCTTCATTTCCCCCTAATGGTCCTAGGACCCTTCTTAATATTTTCCTCTCGAACGCGTCGATTTTTGCTTCGTTCTTTATGGTGAGGATCTACACTTCGCAGCCTGAGGGCCTGATATACTTCCTTGTATTATCGGCACCTATATTCTTCATTTCTCCGTAATGGTCCTAGGATCCTTCTTAATATTTTCCTCTCGAACGCGTCGATTTTTGCTTCGTTCTTTACGGTGAGGATCTACACTTCGTAGCCTGAGGGCCTGATATACTTCTCTGTTGTATCGCTTCCTATATTCTTCTTTTTCCTGTACTGGTCCTAGGAACCGTCTTAATATTTTCCTCTCGAACGCGTCGATTTTTTCTTTGTCCTTTGCGGCAAGCATCCACACTTCGCAGCCTGGGGGTCTGATATACTTCCTTATTGTATCGCCACCTATATTCTTCATTTCCCCCTACTGGTCCTAGGATCCTTCTTAATATTTTCCTCTCGAACTCGTCGATTTTTGCTTCGTTCTTTATGGTGAGGATCTACACTTCGCAAGCTGGGGGCCTGATATACTTCCTTGTTGTATCGCCACCTATATTCTTCCTTTCCCCGTAATGGTCCTAGGATCCGTCTTAATATTTTCCTCTCGAACGCGTCGATTTTTGCTTCGTTCTTTATGGTGAGGATCTACACTTCGTAGCCTGAGGGCCTGATATACTTCTTTGTTGTATCGCTTCCTATATTCTTCTTTTTCCTGTACTGGTCCTAGGATCCGTCTTAATATTTTTCTCTCGAACGCGTCGATTTTTTCTTTGTCCTTTGCGGCAAGGATCCACACTTCGCAGCCTGACGGTCTGATATATTTCCTTGTTCTATCGCCACCTATATTCTTTATTTCCCCGTATTGGTCCTAGGATCCTTCTTAATATTTTCCTCTCGAACGCGTCGATTTTTGTTTCGTTCTTTATGGTGAGGATCTACACTTCGCAAGCTGGGGGCCTGATATACTTCCTTGTTGTATCGCCACCTATATTCTTCCTTTCCCCGTAATGGTCCTAGGATCCTTCTTAATATTTTCCTCTCGAACGCGTCGATTTTTGCTTCGTGCTTTATGGTGAGGATCTACACTTCGTAGCCTGAGGGCCTAATATACTTCTTTGTTGTATCGCTTCCTATATTCTTCTTTTTCCTGTACTGGTCCTAGGACCCGTCTTAATATTTTCCTCTCGAACGAGTTGGTTTTTTTCTTCGTCCTTTACGGCGAAGATCGACATTTCGCAGCCTAAGGGCCTGATATACTTCCTTGTTGTATCGCCACCTATATTCTTCCTTTCCCCGTAATGGTCCTAGGATCCTTCTTAATATTTTCCTCTCGAACGCGTCGATTTTTGCTTCGTTCTTTATGGTGAGGATCTATACCTCGCAAGCTGAGGGCCTGATATACTTCCTTGTTGTATCGCCACCTATATTCTTCCTTTCCCCGTAATGGTCCTAGGATCCTCCTTAATATTTTCCTCTCGAACGAGTCGATTTTTTCTTCATTCTTTACGGTGAGGATCTACACTTCGCAGCCGTACGTGAGTATTGGTCGGATGAATGTTTTGTACACCTTAATTTTTGTGTCGCTGTGTATCATGTTGGACTTGAGTACATTCGCCAATGAGAAATCGCTTTATTTGCCATCATCACTCTGGCTCTAATTTCCGCGTCTTCCAGGCCATTGCTATTGAGGTTTGCGCCCAGATACTTGAAGTCGTTCACTTGTTCCAAGTTGTCTTGTGTTTGTATTCTTGGTATATCTGTTCTACTTTGCACTACCATCTTTGTTTTGTCGATGTTGATTTGGAGGCCGATTGTCTGGCCTGCTAAAAGGTGCTGTATAAGCTTCCTCCGTGGCCCGTTTTGTGCGTTCCATAATGTCAATATCATCCGCGTATGCTGCGAATTGTACCGATTTGTTTATTAGCGAGTTGTCTGTCCCTATTCCAGTCTTTCTTAATACATGCTCCAGGGAGAGGTTGAATAATTATATTCATCCATGCTCCAGGGAGCTACTTGCTCCACGGAGAGGTGGAATAATTATATTCAACTCTAAATAATTATATTAATCCCTCTCCCTGGAGCATGTATTAAGAAAGTCTGGAATAGGGAGAAATATGTTAACACATTGACGGACAGTACTAATAAGTTGATACTCTAGGATTATGTAATTTTTAGAATATTAGAAGTATAGTTTTACTCTTTCTGTTTAAATAAACTTAATTTTAATTAATTCAGCACCTTTAATTAGGTTGCGGATATAACCGTCCTGGCGCCAGCGGACTCCAAATTCGAATCGCCTTCGTCATAGGACAGAATACGTGGCACATTTCTCGGAGATGGTCTCGCACCAGGTGGGCAAAGTCAAAACTAGATACTAAGTAATGGGACGACGGTGGCTATAACAGCAAAAATTAAAAAACGTAAATGACAAGTTTATTGACTCAAATAAGCATTTTTTGTATGCAACAAAGTTTTTGGGAGTTTTACACGATAATCAAACAAAAGTAAATAAATGGCTGATCGCAGTACCCTGTTCACAACCATGTGCATACTGAAGCTGGAAGTCGTGTAACAGGTGTTAAACGAAATTCAACCTAGTTTTTTTTTTCTAAAACATGACACTAGGCTTCTAGTTATACGCCTGTAAATGCACATTTGTGCTGCTATAGTCGCAGTGTCCGTTTTCTTTTGGGCGGCTATTGCCGTCATGCCACTTCGCTTTGGCGGCTATAGCCGCAAGTGTCCGTCAACGTGTTAAAATGAATATACATATGGATATGTTAAAATGAATGTACATATATAATTTTTGTTATTATTTTTAGAACAATAATATTGTTTAAAAAATGACTAGCTTAAGCATATAAAAAGTAGTACATACAAATAAATTACAATCATTAATAATACAAGAAGTCTCTACTACAAAACACAAAGAGTATGTATATACAAATACAATATAATGTATTAGTGTTATCATTTTCAAGAACTTTGATATCTATGCAGATGGCACTAAACATGCAAATCACAATATTTATAAAACAATAAATAAATAAATAATCTCATAGATGAGTCGTTGTCAATAAAACAGGTAAATGAATGGACTTAAATACGTAGAACTTTTGTAATATAAAATAAATTAAATACTGTGATATAAATAATATACACATTTAACATAAATTGATTTCTGTCTGAAGTCTGAACACGTTTCAAATACTTCCGAAAGTAATACATTAGCTTAAATATTACACATCAAAATCAACATCCAGAGCTGAAGAAGACAAATTCATTTAGGTTTAATTTGTGGTGTAGTTTTTAACTGTAATCGTAGCAACTTAATGGTGCGTCCACACGTTTGCCGCAAACTCTAAACCTTGAATCAACGCAAGCGCGTGGAGGAAGCAACAAACGCTCGATTAAACAACACTCGATCGAATCGTCGCGAGCGCTTGCTAAGCAAGGCAAATGTTTACCAAACGTTGGAACGTGTGGACGCAGCATAATATTCTTTATAGTTTCATTAATGCTTAAACTAAGAAGTGATTTTTGATCATATATTTGAAACAATGACCTAAAATAGTTCCTATATATCTGAAAATCTACGTTTGTGCTGTTCCTTTACAAAACATCTTATATTATTAGTTTTTCTTTCGGTACTTACGTATTAACGCCACCACCGCTATATATTTGATCGACAGTTCGCGCGTATGTTGTCTTGATTTTGAAGTATTTTTGAGTTTTAAAAATGTTTTAATTTTAAATAAAATTTAAAATGAGATGTCATGGTTTGAACCAAATTTATAATAGAATTGAAAGTAGGAGGATTATCACTACGATATTTTCAAATCTGTCAGTGGCTGGAATTACACATAATAATAAAAATAAATAACATAATGCCAAAGAGTAACAGAAGATATCCATGTAATTTCAGCTACTGACAGATTTGAAGATATCGTAGTGATAATCTCCTACTTTCAATTCTATTTTAAATAAAATGTTTTTTAAAAAATTTTGATTTATCATAAAAATTTTAGGTGTGGATTGGCGGCATTTAAAAATGTAGCGGTGGAAGCGTTAATACGTAAGTATCTGTCTTTCTTAGCACTTATTTAAACATGTTAAAGTGTCTATGCAAAGTAATATAAATAACCCAACTCTGGAAGTAGGAATTAAAAAAATAAAAATGAATTAAGATCCAAGGAATAAATTAAAAAATTAAATAACAGACTTGAAAACGACAACACTTAAAACAAGATAAAAAGGCCCCTATATAAATAAAAACGAATCAACAAATCTAGTGACCGGTACACAAGAACATTATTTACATAGAATTAGTGTCTAACAAAAGATTAGACAATATACAAGGCAAAGTTTATAAACATCGCACATTTATAAAATTTGTTCTAAAAACTTATGATTGATATATCCTTCTGTCCGAGGCTAATTAAATACTATCGTCGAGAACCGGGCAGTACATTTTATTCTAGATAGATCCCTTGTATCCAAGAACTCAAATCGTTCGTGTCCTCACAGTCAACAACAATTTCCTGCGGCGTGTCCGTCGTCAAGAGGATTTGCGCAGCGGTCCTTCCACTTAAGTACGCCCCATGCACCGTCGAATAGAAATTTGTGTGAGTATGTTCACCAGCAAACAGTAATACAGGCTGCAAATAAGGTATTTAGACAAAAATAAAACACAAATTTTAATTTACCTTTGCGTCGGTCTCTCTGGTATATATCGGAAGTGCTAAGCATTCTATATCGATTTGTGATGCTCCAACAGCTATTGCAGTATACGAGCCTTTGGTGTAAGGCTGACTGAACCAGTTTGTGCTAAAAATTATTAAAAATAAATTATTGCTGGATGTTGCAAAGTTATATTTATTTGTAGACGCAAGTACAAGACGCATTCATACTTTGAGTTTTGTAATGGGTTTTTTATAAAGACATTATATAATATACTTTATCTACGACCACTATTGTAAATGCCCATTATTCTACAGTTCGTGGACTATGTAAATACATCAAAACACACACCAATTATATTAATTATATGCACAAAAAAAAACGAAATATATGCGCATATATATGCATCAATTTTTGAGGAAATATGCACTCAACTCGACCATATATGCAGTACAGTATGCAAAACTTTGACAAAAATTGATGAAAAATAGGTAGAAATAATTATGGTCATCTAATATTGTTATTCACACAAAATCTTCTTAATTCTAATTAACAATGATTAACTAAACAAAAATATAGGTACAGTATTTAATTCAATCTATAATCAATCAATAATCAATTCACAAACGATACCGTTTTTTTAACAACATATTTATGTAACAATTGATAATCAAATGTTCAAAATTTTCTAACAGAATTTTTTGTCTCCTGTCTGGAAACGTGTTTATAAATCGAAAAATTTATTTCAACATCTACCGAAGTAATTGGTGCATTCTTCATTTTTACAATTATGTCTAAATCAAAATTAATGTCCTCAACTATTTCGCCTTTTAAGATTTTATTGATATTTTTTAATTTTAAATATCCCTCTAAAAATTTTTATTTGAATAAAAAAAATGTTATTGTAATACCGCTTTAAATTTTTGGTGTATAGATTCCTACTCTACCTTTAAATTTTTTGAAGGATTTCTTCTATAATTTCAAATTCTTCTATAATTTCAATTGATTCTGATAGAGGCAAACCTTTTGTTTCCAGTCTGTGAATAGAGTTTGAGTCGAAGCAATAGTTTGCCTTAAGAAATGCAAGGTGCTGGGTTCGTACTTTTACCATTTTTTTGCAATTTTCGAAAACGGCGCTAGAATAACTGATTTCGAGAATTATATCTTTAATACCTGCAAATTTATCAGCACACAAATTTGATGCGTCTAACCACGTACCCCATCTGGTAATTATAGGTTCAAGAGGCAATTGAACATTCGGTCACCTTATAAAATTGGACTCTTAAAAGGGACTTTAAAAATATTTTTTTGACATTACTAATTAAATCGTAAACAACGAAAAATCTAGCAGATTTTAGCAACGTGCTAAACAGTTGTGTGAATAATGTTACAATAATAAAAACAAATTGAACTGCTTTTATCATGTAGGGTGCAGCGTCTAACAACATAAGTAAATTTTTTCACAGGGTAAAAGGAAATTTGATAAACCTTCTTGTACAAATCGGGCAATTGTTAAATGATTAGTTTATTCAAGTTGTTTCGATGAAATTAAATAGGATTTCCCAAAATGGTCTTCATGAAGAATTCCTAATAACAAATGGGCAATTTAATGGCCACATTTGTCAGTACTTTGTTGTCTAATTTCCAACATTTTTTCTTAAGGTACTCTTGTCAGGTATATATTATGTTCACAATATTTTTGTAAAAATGATTTTTAATTAATATTATTTAACTTTTTCAATGTTATATTAGTAATTTTGTGGGTGGTCGGTAAGTATTTCCAGAAATAAAAAAAAATATTAATAATAACCACTCAAATATGCAAGAATATGCAACTTTTGATGCAATATGTGCCCAAATAACATGCCCAAATATGCAATATATGCAATTATTAATTAGCGTTAATTAACTCTAATCAATGTAATTCGTCCAGATAATTTACTATATTTATATATATTGTAAGGGGTGATGGCAAAAACCACCAAGTAAGTCCGACCCAAATGTCAACCTCTCCTGCACGCGGTGCCCACTGCTAGATAACGAACGAGGCTCTGGCGACCGAGTCATGGCGGTATAACCATTCCATCGAGAAGTAAGGAAATGTATTTCTCAAACTCGCCAACACGCTTGGCAAGCGCGGCGTTTAAATGCCAAACCCCTCTAACAAATGAATGACAACTTATAACGTAAATATACCCCAGGTGAGTAGGGCTAGCCCAAAACCTCACCCTGATAAGTCAGGCTGTCTCATGGATTCTGGGGGAGACAAAAAGTTGACAAAAACACAAATAAACAAGACGAAAGGCAAAATACACAACCTAAACATTGCTACATATAACGCAAGAACACTAGCAACCGATGAGAGGCTCATTGAAATGGAAGAAGAGCTGAGGCGAATAAATTGGGATATAGTGGGAGTGAGTGAAGTAAGAAGGCGTGGAGAAGAATGGAGAACACTTAAGTCGGGAAATATATTCTATCATGCCGGAGAAGCAGACAAATCCATAGGCGGCGTAGGTTTCCTCATAAACAAAAAGCATGCAAAAAACATCATATGCATAAAGAGTATATCCACAAGAGTAATATATCTAATACTCAAACTAAACTCCAAATATAGTATAAAAATTATACAAGCTTACGCACCCACTATCGAGTATGAAGACGAAATAGTAGAAAGTTTCTATGAAGACATTTCCCAGGCGAAGAGTGAATCGCCTACCCACTTTACAGTGGTAGGTGGTGATTTTAATGCTAAGATAGGCAAGAAGCTGGATGCAGCGGAGATAGTGATCGGAAACCATGGAACAGGGGACCGGAATGATCGGGGAGAAATGCTTATGAACTTCCTAAAAAGCTTAAAAAGCTTATTTTACAAAAAAGAACATCGCAGATGGACCTGGGCGAGTCCAAATGGAAACACAAGAAATGAGATTGATTTTATAATAACTGACAAAAAGCTTATCGTCAACGACGTCACTGTATTAAATAGTTTCAGAACAGGAAGCGACCATAGAATGGTAAGGGCAAAAATAACTCTAAACCTAAGTAAAGAAAGACGTAAGCTGGTAACAAAGAAAAGACAGGCAGGTTGGACAACACCAGAACAAGTTCACAAATATGTAGAAATGATAACTACCAACTTGGAAACTACACAGTTTGAATATAGGCACAAAACAACAGACGAAATAAATAACAAAATCGTCGAAGCTATAAATGAAGCAACAAAGACATACTGTAAGCCAAATAAAGAACAAATAAGCAAAATCAGCAAACATACCAAAGAGCTTATGAAACTCAGAAGAGTGCTAAGACAAAACAGCGATAGAAACTCAAAACAACTAAGAGATTTAAGCAAGACAATTACAAAAGACATCAAAAATGACATACCTCGATACAACACAGAACAAACGAAACTAGCTATTGAGAACAACAGAAGTATGAAGGTATTTCGCCGCCATTAAGAAGAAATATGTCAAATGGAAGAAAAGAAATCTTCAAACTAAGAAACAGCACGGGAACACTAACCACAAATAGAGACGATATACTGAAAATAGCGGAAGAATTTTACGGAACTCTCTACATGAGTCGGCTACAAGAACAACCAGCGGAACCGACACAAACACATACCGGGAAGGTCATAAATCAGGGGTCTGAAGATATGCCAAGTATATCGATAGCCGAAATTAAGAATGCTCTTGCAGAGATGAAGAAGAACAAATCCCCGGGTGAAGATGGCATACATATCGAATCCATAAAACAAGGAGGAGACGCTCTACTACATGCCATAAAAGCACTATTCAACACCTGCATAGAAGAATGTGCTACACCTGTCGAATGGAACAACGCCTCCACAGTTATTCTACATAAAAAAAGCGATATAACACAGCTCGGAAACTACAGACCGATAAGTTTGCTACCACATCTATATAAACTTTTCACCAAAGTAATCACCAAAAGGTTAGAAAATAAACTAGACTTCTACCAACCCAAAGAACAGGCTGGGTTTAGATCGGGATACGGGACAAATGACCATCTTCAGGCTATAAAAACTCTCATTGAAAAGTGTAATGAATATAATAAGCCCATTGTCCTGATTTTCATAGATTTCGAAAAGGCGTTCGATACAGTTGAATTACCCGCCATAAAAGCTGCTCTAGACCAGGGGTCTCCAAACTTTCCAGCCTTAGGGCCATTCTGATTACTCCAGTAAGTTCCGAGGGCCAAAACCATATTATCATTGTTGCCGGTGGTAAAAAGTGAAATAGTCCACTGATGAAAAAAAAAAAAGTCCGAAAAAGTACGCAACGTTTAAAAAAGGCTGCAAATCGGACTAAAGTCCGCAAAACGGCAACACTGCATATTATTAATTTTCCTGTCATTATCTGTAATTTCTAGATTAATCGTAGAGTAGGAGCCATGAGGAGTAACGTGACACGACATCTGGTGGACACAAGCGGAAATAGGTAGTACCTTCTATCGCTAACAGATGGCGCTAATAGCACGTACAGAATAATCTCGTTGGTTCGAGAAGTTCTGGTGTCTTCCACTCACTTCTAGATGGCAGTAATTGGAATATATAAGGCTATTAGGAATATATTAGGCTAGGCTGTAGTTTGGAGACCCCTGTTCTAGACAAATCGACAAGTGTTGGACAGCGCAAATGTTCACTTCACTTCTCCGACACTTCTCGCGCAAACACTTCTCTGATACTTCTTAAATAAAACTATTCAACAACTCTGCAGTGATACTTCAGTAGGGAAAGATAGTTCCTTCTAAAACCACCTCCACCTCAGACATGCGCATGCGCGATGACCTTTGACCCCTAACCCAACCTTGACCCCTAACCTAACCTTGACCCCTAACCTTGACCTTGGAACTTCCGGTTTCGACTTCCGGTTTCCGGTTTCGACTTCCGGTTTCCGGTTTCAACTTCCTGTTTCGACTTCCTGTTTCCGGTCTCGACTTCCGGTTTCGACTTCCGGCCGCCATTTTCGGAACTTCCAGATGCGCGGGAAAATTCAAAAAATAGACGCGAGGCGGGGAAATTCAAAATTAGATCCTGTTGAGACAAATGAGGTGTGAAGTTGGTTGCATACATCAACGGGACTAAACACATGAGACTAGATACACGAAGCTAAATACATGAAACTAGATACATGAGACTAGATACACGGAGCTAGATACATGAGACTAGATACACGGGGCTAGATGGATAAGGTTGTAACATAAAGAAAACTCCACATAAAATTTATGGTTTTATTAAATTCTAATAATAATACATTTAAATTTACATCAATACATTTAAATACAAATAGTGGTCATGCTTTGTATATGTTATGCGTTCGGAAGAAGCAGCTTAAGCAATAATGACTTGCACACATATTACAGCGAAACTTTACACAACTAGTTTTACTTGAAGCCTTTCGTCTTCCAAATATCATTCGGTTTTCTTTATAACAACCAACACACCGTCTTTTAACATCCACTTTCTCGAGGGAATGTTCACTATCTTTAGCATTGGATGAACAAACAGCTGATTGGTTTATTGAATCAGGAACATGTGCATTCAAACTCTCAACTTTATTCTTTTGACATTTAACATCCGTTTTCTCGAGGGAATGTTCACTATCTTTAGCGTTGGATGAACAAACAGCTGATTGGTTTATTGAATCAGGAAGATGTGCATATTTTTCTCTATTATTATCATAGTCACCATTCAAACTCTCAAGTTTATTCTTTTGACATCTAGGAAGCGCCTCATATGATGGTGATAAACTAGGAGATATTCTAAGTGGAGTCCAATAGATGGTTTTATACGATTTCCGTGAAAATTAATCCCCATCTCTCTCTCTCTCTCTCTCTCTCTCTCTCTCTCTCTCTCTCTCACTTAATACTCTGCAGCTCTATCGGTTATGTGTAGCGTGGGGTCACATAGACCTCACACCCTGTTTAGCGTGGGGTCACATAGACCTCACACCCTCATTGATGCAAAGAACTCTGCACGATATAAAGGAATGAAGCGCCATTAGGGTAGGTTAGCATTAGATTAGTTGGATTAGGTTAGGGTAGGTTTGTTGAGTTAACATTAGGGTAGGTTAGCATTAGATTAGTTGGGATAGGTTAGGAATGAAGCGCATCTCATTCCTAACCTATCCCAACTAATCTAATGCTAACCTACCCTAATGTTAACTCAACAAACCTACCCTAACCTAATCCAACTAATCTAATGCTAACCTACCCTAATGGCGCTTCATTCCTTTATATCGTGCAGAGTTCTTTGCATCAATGAGGGTGTGAGGTCTATGTGACCCCACGCTAAACAGGGTGTGAGGTCTATGTGACCTCACGCTCAACAGGGTGTGAGGTCTATGTGACCCCACGCTAAACAGGGTGTGAGGTCTATGTGACCCCACGCTAAACAGGGTGTGAGGTCTATGTGACCCCACGCTAAACAGGGCGTGAGGTCTATGTGACCCCACGCTAAACAGGGTGTGAGGTCTATGTGACCCCACGCTAAACAGGGTGTGAGGTCTATGTGACCCCACGCTAAACAGGGTGTGAGGTCTATGTGACCCCACGCTACACATAACCGATAGAGCTGCGGAGTATTAAGTGAGAGAGAGAGAGGGAGAGATAGAGAGAGAGAGAGAGAGAGAGAGAGAGAGAGTTAGACTTAGACCACTTAGAATATCTCCTAGTTTATCTCCATCATATGAGGCGCTTCCTAGACGTCAAAAGAATAAAGTTGAGAGTTTTAATGGTGACTATGATAATAATAGAGAAAAATATGCACATCTTCCTGATTCAATAAACCAATCAGCTGTTTGTTCATCCAACGCTAAAGATAGTGAACATTCCCTCGAGAAAACGGATGTTAAATGTCAAAAGAATAAAGTTGAGAGTTTGAATGCACATGTTCCTGATTCAATAAACCAATCAGCTGTTTGTTCATCCAATGCTAAAGATAGTGAACATTCCCTCGAGAAAGTGGATGTTAAAAGACGGTGTGTTGGTTGTTATAAAGAAAACCGAATGATATTTGGAAGACGAAAGGCTTCAAGTAAAACTAGTTGTGTAAAGTTTCGCTGTAATATGTGTGCAAGTCATTATTGCTTAAGCTGCTTCTTCCGAACGCATAACATATACAAAGCATGACCACTATTTGTATTTAAATGTATTGATGTAAATTTAAATGTATTATTATTAGAATTTAATAAAACCATAAATTTTATGTGGAGTTTTCTTTATGTTACAACCTTATCCATCTAGCCCCGTGTATCTAGTCTCATGTATCTAGCTCCGTGTATCTAGTCTCATGTATCTAGTTTCATGTATTTAGCTTCGTGTATCTAGTCTCATGTGTTTAGTCCCGTTGATGTATGCAACCAACTTCACACCTCATTTGTCTCAACAGGATCTAATTTTGAATTTCCCCGCCTCGCGTCTATTTTTTGAATTTTCCCGCGCATCTGGAAGTTCCGAAAATGGCGGCCGGAAGTCGAAACCGGAAGTCGAGACCGGAAACAGGAAGTCGAAGCCGGAAGTTGAAACCGGAAGTCGAAACCGGAAGTCGAAACCGGAAACCGGAAGTCGAAACCGGAAGTTCCAAGGTCAAGGTTAGGGGGTCAAGGTCAAGGTTAGGGGTCAAGGTCAAGGTTGGGTTAGGGGTCAAAGGTCATCGCGCATGCGCATGTCTGAGGTGGAGGTGGTTTTAGAAGGAACTATCTTTCCCTACTTACTTCGTTTGCATTAATGTCAATGTTTCCTCGACACTTCGATGACATTTTACTGAAATTCGGTTTAGTGAAACTTCACTGTTCAAATTTCAGTTCCAAAAGACACTTCGTTGACGCGTTACCGACTGTTTCATAAATGAACCCACTTTGGCTTTTGGCACCCTAATTCACTTTGGCTTTTAGTGTGCGCCACCCCGGTATCGCAAATTTTGCATTCATTCAAGGTGGGCAGCCCGGACGGTTAGTGAAAACCGCCCTAGTTCTCGCCTAACCCGACCAGGATTCGAACCCGGATCTCCCGCATTGAAAGGCGGGTATGTTGTCACCAGACAAGACTAGACAGATAAAACTAGACTTACAAGTCTGACTGACTTTTTTTGAAAGAAAATACTGTACAGACTACCATTCTGGAAAAATCTTCTGCTAGACTTCCCGCGGCGCCTCGGAACTGCCATCAAGCATTACTTCGAGGAGAGCGTTGTCATATTTTGTTTTACTCAATCAATCGTTCAGGGATTTCTTTTTTTGTTCTTCAGCCTCCTTTCCTCTCATAATCTCTGGCAACATCTCTGTTCCCTGCCGTCCTTCGTTTGGAGTAGCAGTTATTGTGGGCAACACTTCTTATCTGATCCCACATCGGGCATTGGAACAGAGAATGTTCAGGAGAATCCACCACCTCAGCTTTGCAATATCAGCATTCATCGGTATCACTCTTCCCAAATCTCTTCAGATATGTGGTGAACACGCCATGTCCAGTTAATTCTTGGGTCAAGTGGTAGTCCAAGTCACCCCACTTCCTATTGCTCCACTTGCGAATATCTTTAATACAGGTTTTTGTCCAACTCTGTCCATTTTTGTTGGCAGGCATTCAACGCTCTTGCTTCCGGTTTTGCTAGCCTCCCTCTCTCGTAGATACAAATTATTTCTTGGACGCGTAACTTAATAGGTGATATTCCTGAAATTGCAAGTATGGACCATGGCCATACTATTTGTTTGATTTTTTTTCATATGTGTGCATATGAAAGTCAGCATTCCGTCGAGCTCGACACTATGCTGGCTGCGTTTCTTAATCTACTGATGCCAAGACCTATTTTCAGTTTGTATCATATTGATCTTTGTTTAACTAAACCGACTGTCGTGGTTTAGCCTGGTTAGTTTTTTCGCATTATTGTCGAAGGTAAGCCACCAATCTTTAGTCTTTTTAATTGACTTAAGCTGCTCTTGGTTATTAGGCCAGTTAAGTCCATTTTGTTTGAAGTCTAGCTCCAGAGTTTGTCTCCACTGTGCGGTATCTGGGCACGAAAAGATGACATGTTCCGCATTGTCGTTTTCACCACACTTGCATAACGGAGAATCCCTCCTGCCAAATCTGTGAAGATACGCCTTGAAGTTACCATGGCCAGTTATTAATTGAACCGAGTGGTGTGACAGACTAACGTTAAAGCTTTTCCAGGCTGTGATGGATGGTATAAACGTCTTGGTCCACAATCCTGTTTTAGCCGTCCACCATCTATCCTGCCAGAGATTCTCAAAGTGTTCCCTGGAATTCGATTTTAGTGCTTGCCTAGGCAATCTGCTATAAGCGATGGGGAGATCTTCCATGTCTGCTGCAAGTTTGGCAAGCCTGTCTGCTCTCTCATTACCCTCGATTCCAGCGTGAGCTTTAACCCAGTGCCATTGGAGCTTGATCTTCTTCGATACACGAGCAGCTATTTTCCAGGTTTCCATTAACAATTCACTGGACGAATTCATGTGTTTCAATGCGTCAAGAACGGAACGGCTTTCACATAAAATAGAGCAAAAGCAGTTGGATTGCTCTTCCACGTAACGCAAGGCGTGTTGTATGGCTATAAGCTCCGCCTGGAAGATAGAGCAGTAATACTCTAGTCTAAACTGCTTATAATGTACTTCATCTCCGTCAAAGTAGACAACAAAGGCAGCCCCTGTACCACTGTTGGATTTTGAACCGTCCGTATACACCCGAAGTTGGAGGACATTCGTAAGCCTTAAATGGTAATTGACCAATGACAGCTTCGAAGGGTGGAGAAATGCCTGAGTGTTGATGGTAGGTTCCAAATCAGCTGAAGTTAGACCTAATTCCAAGACGTCTCTTATTAATAAATCATCTGTACTGGAATGCGAGCTATAAAGCGCCAACTGTTTTAGGCGGATGTCAACCGGAAGAATACCGGAAATCACGCAGGCCGCCTCATTAGAGACTGTACGATATGCCTTGGCTGCACGGATAGTAGTGAGGCGTTGTACGCCCAATAGCTTAAGCTTTCCTTTAACACCGCAAGACCGGTGCCAAATAGGAGCTCCATACAGTAACGCTGGTTCAACCGCACCATGATATATGTCTACTAATTCTGCTCTCCCTAAACCCCATTCCTTCTTCACGGCAAAACCCAATCGTTGACTAAACTGTTTCACCTTACCACATGCAATTTTTATATGTTCCTTAAAGTTAAGGGATCTATCAATTATGACACCCAAATACTTGAGATGATGTTGGCATTTTATCTTTGTGTTCCCAAAAGTGAAAAAGGGACTTCTCTGTCTTAATGATCTGCCGAAGAATAGAGCTTCAGTCTTTTTTGGATTGAAATTTAGTCGACAGTCGGCTGACCATTGTTGAAGACTCGCCAAAGCACGATCGGTGATTTCCTTTAGTCCCACAATGCTGTTACTTCTGCAAAGCAGAAGAGTGTCATCGGCATAGGCTATGATTTCGCATTCTTCGGGTAAATTTCTTTAAAAAATGGTGCCATAGAGAATGTTCCAAAAACCTGGTCCAGATTTCGACCCCTGCGGACAGCCTTTAGTGACGCTTTTTTCAATTTGTATTCCTGGTTCTATAATAATAGCCTTGCGATCTGCAAAATAGCTTCTAGCTAATTTGATGAGGTTATCAGGACAACCCTTCTCAATTAACCTGCTAATAACAAGCGGCCACCATGCATTATCAAATGCACCACTAATATCTGGCCATCATACCATGGCCATACTAGGAGGCGGTCCTATAGGACGCAGCTCCACGCAATGCTAACTTTCTATTAATACTCTTGAGCATTCCCTCGTATCTTTTATGTCGTACTGTCTGCACCCCGTATAAAATTATAGAAGAGACTACATGCGCAAGTATTCTACGCCTCCTTTATTTTGGCCCTCCAATATTTGGCATAATTCTTGCTAGAGCCTTCAGCGTAGTGTTAGCCTTCTCGCAAGTCTTCTTAATATTTGTGGTAGTTCTAATGTCTTTCTCCACGTGTATCCCCATATATTTAAGAGATTTTACGCTCTGAACCAGCATTCCTTCTACTTCAGTTGGTAAGCTGCACATCTTATATCGCCCAGCTAAGAGGACCATCTCTGTTTTTTTAAGAGCGAGCTTGACACCCATTTATTTCAATTGCTGGCTGATTTTATAATAGCATGTCGTACGCGTGCTTCCAGGAACTGTGGTGTCTGAGCAGATACCATAAAGGCAAGGTCGTCTGCATATGCTACCAGTGTTACACCAGTTTGTATATCTGTTCTTAATATTTTGTCGTAAAAGACAAGCCATAATATTGGACCAAGGACGGATCTCTGCGGCACTACACAAGTGATCCTTCTACGTGTCCCATCAGTCGTTGACTGAAATACCTATTAGAGATAGGACTGTATATTTTTGAGTAGGTAACCACTAACCTCTGCATTTCTAAGTGCGCAGATTATGTTTTAGCAGGGAGCAGAGTTAAAGGCATTTTCAATATCCAGTGTGACCATTGCGCATTATTTTTAAATCTTTTCTGGTACCTCCATTACTTTCCTCAATGCATGGATAGTGAAGCTACAAAACCTGACCTAAGGAAAAATTGGTTCTCATGGAGTGTCTTTTTCTGCTCTAATTCCATCACTGGTCTGTTTTTCATCAGCGTTTCCAACAGCTTTCCTGTGGTATCTAATAGGCATATTAGCCTAGGCATATTGCCTTTGAGGCTTTTTAATAAGTGTCAATCGAGCTGTCTTCCACGTGTCCGGAAAGATACCTTGGGTAAGGCAGCGGTACCTTGGCAAAGAACGACGGGTTGTTCGTGGCGACGGCTTCGATTGTCTCCGGTGGAATGTGATCCGGGCCGCTTGCTTTCTTTGGTCTGAGTTTAGCAGCCTCTACCATGATTTCGGCTGGTTCGAAGGATGT